>CAWUFW010000086.1:4867500-6199489 GCA_963921515.1 Calotriton arnoldi
AAGAGAAGGAGCCAAGGGCCTGCGAGGGGACCCTGGCTCCTCTCGGTGGGAGGCGTGCGGGATGGGGAGCCGCCTGTCTCTTCCCTTCCGGCGCCTCCGACCTGGGCAAAGGTGGGGTGGGCTACTTGCCAGCCCGCCGGCACGGCTCAGGGTCGCCCGGCGACGGATGGCTGACGTGCAGGTGGGGCGACCCTCCCTCGTTGCCAGGTACCCGGTTCGACCCGGTCCTGTGCGGCCGGGCCAAGGGGTTTGAAGACTCCCGCGGTCCCTCCTGGTGACTCTTTATCCCCACTGCTATTTAACATTGCCATGGATCCTCTGATCTGTGTTCTTAAGAAAGACGGCAAGGGCCTCACAGTCGGATCTGATGGTCTTATTGAGCAAATCACCGCTCTCGCCTTTGCTGATGACATCGCAGTACTCAGCAACACCTGGGAAGGAATGAGTACAAATCTGAAAATCATTGAAAAATTCAGTAAAACAGGATTAAAACTTATGTGAAAAAGACACATGGAGTTTACATGTCACCATAAAGATAAAACCCTGATTAACAACTGTATACCATGGCAGTTTGAAAAACAAAATATTGAAAACATTCATCCAGGAGAAAGTGAGAGATACCTTGGATTGAACTTTGATCCACACTGTGAGAAGTTGGCCTGGTATATGCTGTCCACTAATTAAAGTGGGCACCTTGCACCAGTCCAAACAACCCTTATGATGTATGAGGTCAAAGATAACCTTTAGAAAGCTATCCTAGTGGTAGCTGTGGAGAGCAGCCTTCAGGCTTAATCTTGAAGGAAAGTAAAGCAGCTTGTTTTACCAGAATCTCACTTCTTGAATGACCAAATGAAAGGAGAACCACACAAGTGTTAAGTAAAAATATGTATTTATTACTAAAACACTCTCTACTAATCTCGACACGAGATTAGAACATAAAGCACACAATACTTAATCAATAGAACGTACGTAAGTAGCAAAATATACAACAGGCTCCAGGGGAGACCGAACCATATACTAAAAAAATTGTATAAGAACAACGACTTCAATAGACACAGTGCCTAGAGCACGTAGAATCGCTGGGACCCCAAGCAACCACCCAAGGCAGTGACACAGGGCGCCCACGGAGGACGGGTGCAGTGAGGAAACACGACCGCGTGTTCCGTGCAACTCTATGGGAAAGTCGCGGTTGGAAAATTACAATTTAAGGACACTTCCAGGAGGACTTCAAGCAAACCCTTTGGAACATAAGAGGTTCTAAGGCCAGCACCCTTGTGAGTACTGAGGTACCCGAGTTACCTATCCCAGAGGAGCCGGGTGCATAGGGGTCAAGTGGTGTCGGAAACCTCTGTCGTTTTCAATGGAGAGCTGCAAGAAAGTACTGCTGCCAGGAAGGCGAAGAGTGTCCGGTGGAATCCAAGCCTGGATTCGAGGTGAGAAGAACCTGAAAACAAAGGGGACAAAGTCTGGGTCACTTCAGGTGACCAGGGGCTCGGTAGTCGAATGTCCACCGATGTCGGGTGCTTCAGGTGAAGAGAAAGGATGTTTGTCTCTGCAGGCACGGGGACCAGGAGACGTCGACGATGACCAGGGTCCCAAGGTAAGCTGTCCCACGAAGGATGTCGAGAGCTGAGGGGTCAGTGTCCGGCTGGAGCACCAACAAGCCTTGGCAACGGCAACCCACGCAGGCAGATGAAACAGGTTACGGTGTGGACCAGCAAGGTCCAGGGGACTCTCCAAGCAATAGAGAGTCAGGGCATGTCTGGAGCAACCAGGGAAGCCCACAGGCCAACGGACCAGGGATCGCGAGGAGACCTCGAGCGAATTCACAAAGTACCAGCCCACAGAGCACTCGTGGAGTGGAGGCCGGATATCTTCGGTGCAAATGTTGCTTGGAGTCAGGACTACACGTAGTCCAATGCACAAGCTCAGGGATTGCCAACAAGCATATGCACTTGCAAATAGACACGGTGCACAGGGGTACGGGTTACACGGCCCCCACGAGGGATACTGGTCTCAGAATCGCTGAGGGGTCAGATCTCCCTCGGGGACCTTTGTGAACCCACCTTCTGTGTTGCAGAAATCTTCGGAGTCCGCAGGAGCTCTGGAGATGGAAGCCGGGCAGATGCGCTTAGGTGCCTGCTGCTGCAGGGGAGTAACTCCTTTACTCCAAGGGAGATTCTTCTGTTGTCCAGCAAAGTGCAGACCGTCGAAGTACTTGGTTTCTTTGCAGAGTCTTGTCCAGGTATAATCTAAAGTCCTGGAATCAGGTTTCCCACTTTATACCCATGGGAAGGGGTTGGACGGACTCTGGGGACCCTCCTAGGGGAGGGCAGGACAGAGGGGTGGCTACACCCATGTCCTTTGTCCAGTTTCACGCCAGAGCAGGAGCCAACGGCTCCCAGAACTGGTTCTAGCTGGACTATGCACAGGGACACCAAATGTGCCCACAGTGCAGACTTTCTGGCACTCTGAGAGTGCACCCACCCAGCCAAAATACACTAAATCCTGTCTGGGAGGTGGTAACACCTCCCTGTGACAGGAAACCTATTGTCAGGCCTTCCTCTGCTCGAGCTTGGCTCAGCAGCAGGAGGGCAGACTCGTGTCTGTGGCTGGCAGCATCCATTTTGTGCTGCCCAGGTCGAGAAAGCCGGTACCGGGTAGACCAGTGGCCCACAGTAGTGGTTCTACAAGGGTGGAATCATACCTCCCACACCAGTTACTGCTGTGGAGGTATGATTCCAAGGTGTTTGACACCAAACACAACATGTTTCTAAGCAGCCGTTTTAACGTTAGCATTTACCGCGAGGTTATAATGCACTTAAACATATATGTCTGGCTCCATCACAGACAACCCCGGAGAATGGTCTCCAAAGGCTGCAGAGGGGCTCTGCTCATGCAGGGGCACCCTCTCACGTAAAACCCAGCACCCTGCCTTCAGGATTGATAAGGCCTGGCATAGGGGTGACTGATAGGTTTTTAAGTGTAGTGATTTAGATAGATATAGTGAACCTATATCTAAGTAAGTGGTGCAAGCACCAGCTTACACAGGCTGCTGTAGCAGGCCTGTTGTGTCATTTGGAATGGCCTTTCATGGGTGGCATAATACATGCTTCAGCCCATGGGAGGCCTCTGGGGTACCTATGCCCTGGGTACATGGTGTACCATATACTAGGGACTTATAAGGGTGTGAGAAGTTGGCCTGGTATATGCTGTTCACTAATTAAAGTGGGCACCTTGCACCAGTCCAAACGACCCTTATGATGTAGGAGGTCAAAGATAACCTTTATGAAAGCTATCCTAGTGGTAGCTATGGAGAGCAGCCTTCAGGCTTAATCTTGAAGGAATGTAAAGCAGCTTGTTTTACTAGAATCTCACTTCTTGAATGACCAAATGAAAGGAGAACCACACAACTGTTATGTAAAAATATGTATTTATTACTAAAACACTCTCTACTAATCTCGACACGAGATTAGAACATAAAGCACACAATACTTAATCAATAGAACGTACGTAAGTAGCAAAATATACAACGGGCTCCAGGGGGAGACCGAACCATATACTAAAAAAATAGTATAACAACAACGACTTCAATAGACACAGTGCCTAGAGCACGTAGAATCGCTGGGACCCCAAGGAACCACCCAGAGGAGTGACACAGGGAGCCCACGGAGGACGGGTGCAGTGTTGGAACACAACCGCGTGTTCCGTGCAACTCTATGGGAAAGTCGCGGTTGGAAAATTACAATTTAAGGACACTTCTAGGAGGACTTCAAGCAAACCTTTTGGAACATAAGAGGTTCTAAGGCCAGCACTCCTGTGAGTACCGAAGTACCCGAGTTACCTATCCTAGAGGAGCCGGGTGCATAGGGATCAAGTGGTGTCGGAAACCTCCGTCGTTTTCAATGGAGGACTGCAAGAAAGTACGGCTGCCAGGAAGGCGAAGAGTGTCCGGTGGAATCCAAGCCTGGATTCGAGATGTGAAGAACCTGAAAGCAGAGGGGACAAAGTCTGGGTCACTTCAGGTGACCAGGGGCTCGATAGTCGAATGCCCACCGATGTCGGGTGCTTCAGGTGAAGAGAAAGGGTGTTTGTCTCTGCAGCCATGGGGACCAGGAGACGTTGACGATGACCAGGGTCCGGAGGTGAGCTGTCCCACGAAGGATGTCAAGAGCTGAGGGGTCAGTGTCCGGCTGGAGCACCAACAAGCCTTGGCAACGGAAACCCACGCAGAAAGAGGAAACAGGTTACGGTGTGGACCAGCAAGGTACAGGGGACTCTCCAAGCAATGGAGAGTCAGGGCACGTCTGGAGCAACCAGGGAAGCCCAAGAACAAACAAGGTGACCCTCGCCAGGACCCACCAGTCAACGGACCAGGGATCACGAGGTGACCTCGAGCGAATGTACAAAGTGCCAGCCCACAGAGCACTCGTGGAGTGGAGGCCGGATATCTTTGGTGCAAATGATGCTCGGGGTCGGGACTACACGTAGTCCAAAGCACAGCGTCAGGGATCGGCAAAAAGCATATGCTGCTGCCAATGTACACGGTGCACAGGGGTTCGGGTTGCACAGTCCCCACGAGGGATACTGGTCTCAGAGTTGCTGAGAGGTCAGATCAACCTCAGGGATGTTAGGGAACCCACCTCCTGTGTTGCAGAAATCTTCGGAGTCCGCAGGAGCTCGGGAGATGCAAACCGGTCAGGTGCGCTTAGGTGCCTGCTGCTGTAGGGGAGTAACTCCTTTACTCCAAGGGAGATTCTTCTGTCGTCCAGCGAAGTGTAGACCGTCGAAGTACTTGGTTTCTTTGCAGAGTCTTGTCCAGATATAATCTAAAGTCCTGGAATCAGGTGTCCCACTTTATACCCATGGGAAAGGGGTTGGACGGACTCTGGGGACCCTCCTAGGGGAGGGGCAGGACAGAGGGGTGGCTACACCCATGTCCTTTGTCCAGTTTCGCGCCAGAGCAGGAGCCAACGGCTCCCAGAACTGGTTCTAGCTGGACTATGCACGGGGACACCAAATGTGCCCCCAGTGCAGACTTTCTGGCACTCTAAGAGTGCACCCACCGAGCCCCAATACACTAAAGCCTGTCTGGGAGGTGGTCACACCTCCCTGTGACAGGAAACCTATTGTCAGGCCTTCCTCTGCTCGAGCTCGGCTCAGCAGCAGGAGGGCAGACTCGTGTCTGTGGCTGGCAGCATCCATTTTGTGCTGCCCAGGTCGAGAAAGCTGGTACCGGGTAGACCGGTGACCCATAGTAGTGGTTCTTCAAGGGTGGAATCATACCTCCCACACCAGTTACTGGTGTGGAGGTATGATTCCAAGGTGTTTGTCACCAAACACGACATGTTTCTAAATAGCCGTTTTAAAGTTAGCATTTACCGCTAGGTTATAATGCACTTAAGTATATATGGTTTGGCTGCATCACAGACAACCCCGGGGAATGGATTCCCAAGGCTGTAGAGGGGCCCTACTCATGCAGGGGCACCCTCTCACATAAAACCCAGCACCCTGCCTTCAGGATTGATAAGGCCTGCCATAGAGGTGACTGATAGGTTTATATGTGTAGTGATTTAGAAGGGATATAGTGAACCTATATCTCCAGTAAGGGGTACATGCACCACCTTACACAGGCTGCAGTAGCAGACCTGTGGTGTCATTTTGAATGGCCTCTCAGGGGTGGCATAATACATGCTTCAGCCCCTGGGAGGCCTCTGGGGTACCTATGCCCTGGGTACATGGTGTACCATATACTAGGTACTTATAAGGGTACCCCAGTATCCAATCTGGAGTGTACCTAAAGTGCATAACACAACCAATTCAGGGAGAGAGCAGATAGACTGGGGTCCTGATTAGCAGGATCCTTGTCAGACTAATCAAAAACCAGCAAAACATCAGGAAAAAAGTGGGGGTAACCATGTAGTCAGATCTTACCTTCCTACATAACCCCCCCCACACACAAACGAAAGGAGATAAGGCTAACCTTGTCCAGTTGAGACTTTATTGACTAAGTGGCCATATAAGGAAGATCCTGCACTAGCATGGATGCCCCCTGTCTTATGGTCCACTAAGGAGTCTCTACCCCTAAGGGTATAGGTTTTTCTCCAAAATTTGGGAGTACTACCTGTAGGGTGTTTTTGCAAACAAAAAGGCTGGTGGGGTGCCTGAGTGGAGAAGGGAGGCCCTACGTAAGTTGGTCTCAGCTTCCTCAGAGCACTGGTCACCATGGAGGCCTTTCTTTCCATCACTGAGTTATATCTGGCCCTAGGGGTCAACCTCTGGCTGCCTACAGCTGGGGGTTGAGTCCCTTTGGTTGGAACACTGGAGGGACAGGGTAGGTTTGGAACCATCTGGTCCCAGGTTTGACTTTGCCCAACAGAGTCCATCTGGGGGAGGTCACTACCCAAGGGTAAGGGGGATCCCTCAGTGTGTTGAGGAATTTTCACCTGGCTAGTGCTACTAGCCTGGGTGTCCCTAATCTGTTGATGAGGGGGTTCCTCTGGACAGTGGGTCCTTAGGGGTCCACTAACCTCCCTGACCTCTGCAGCCCTAGGTTGACTGAGGTAGGGTAGAGAGGGGCAGGATACCTGCTCCAGACTGGGTACCACCTTGGAAGGGTCCCCTGCCATCAGGGTTGTTGCCAGGACAGGCCTGACCACCTCTGGGGCAGTTCCTCCACAAGGGGTTGGATCAGTTCCCTGAGGAAGCTGACCCTTACCTATAGTCTGGGGGGAAGAAGACTTTTCTTCAATCCCCTTGCTCTCTGGTGGAGTAGAGTGGGCCTTTTCTTCAGGCTCCACTCCTCCAAAATTTCCCTGGGGTTGGACTGAGGCCCTGAGGGTCCCACCAACTTTCTCAGGGAGGCCTAACATTCTTAAATGGGCCTGGTGTTCCACTTCAGCCCAGGCTGAAGTCTCTAAATCATTGCCCAAGAGGCAATCTACAGGCAAGTTTGGGGACACTGCCACTCTTTTAGGGCCAGTGACCCCTCCCCAGCTGAGATTGACTATTGCCATGGGATGATTTGTCTTTACACCATCAAAGTTGGTCACCTGGTACTTAAACTCAGGTAAAAGCTGCTGAGGGGTTACTAGTTTCCCTGTCACCATGGTGACACTAGCCCCTGCGTCCCTAAAGGCCACTGCTTTCTGACCATTGATCAGTGGCTCCTGTCTGTACTTGCCCAAAGAATTAGGACTGACAGTAAAAGTGGCAAATCCCATGCCACCATCACAGACTGAGGAGGCCTGGGAGGGGGACCTTGCTAAGTCAGGGTCCACCTCAGTTCCCCATGAGAACCCACCTAACGTTTTGGGTGCACCACTACCAACTGGGGGATTACTACTTGTAGTACCAGGAGGAGTGGTAGTAGTGCTTGGAGGAACATTTTCCTTATTGCTGACCCTTGAACAAATGGGATCATTTTTCCAGTGGCCTTGTTGTTTGCAAACAAAGCAATAAGGTTTCTTTACAGGGGAGGAAGGAGTTTGGGACCCACCCCCAGAAGAGGATTTTTGGGGCCCTACAGGGGACTTGTGTTTTGATTTATCCCCACCCTTCTCTTGGGTCTTGGAAGAATCTTTCTTCTGGTCACCACCCTGATTCTTTGGCTTTACCCTGGTCCTGACCCATTTATCTGCCTTCTTTCCCAATTCCTGGGGAGAAGTCAGGTCTGAGTCCACCAGGTACTGGTTTTGACAATTATTAAGGCTCTGCTCCCTCATAATCAAATTGTACAATCCTAAATAGTCATGCACTTTGCTGCCATGTATCCAACCTTCCAGAGCCTTAGTAGCACAATCTACAAAGTCTACCCAGTCCTGAGTCTGTGTCTTCTGGGTGTCTCTGAACTTAATCCTGTATTGCTCAGTGGTTAAGCCAAACCCATCAATGAGAGCACTCTTCAAGACTAAGTAGTTGTCAGCATCCTCTTCTCGAACAGTGAGGAGCTTATCTCTACCTTTGTCAGCAAAGGAGAGCCACAAGATAGCTGCCCACTGCCCCTGAGGGACCTTCTGTACTTTACAGGCCCTTTCCAGTGCAGTTATCCATTTGTGGATGTCATCCCCACTCTGGTAGGGAGGGACTATCTTGTTCAGGTTCCTATGTTCATGAATATTCTACTTCTAGGAACACTGTTGCTGCCACCATGGGACTCTAGTCCCAATCTTCTGGTTGCTCTCTGGAGCTCTAGGGATTCCCTGTCTAGGGCCAATTGCTCTTTCTTGAGCCTGAGCTTGATTCTCTCAATCTCTAGTAATTGGCACTTCCTATCATAAGAGGATTCTCTCCTATGAGATACAGAGGTTCCTACAGAAGTACCTGAATGATTAGACTCCCACAGAGGGAGTTCTGGATCTTCTAGGCAAACTCTGTACTCTTCCTGGTGGAGTAAAGAGAGGGCCACTGGGGCCTTCTCCCCCACCTGAAGGAAGAGTTGGATTTTCCAGGTTAGAATCATTTTGATCCCCCTGGCCAGGGTTTGAGTCCAGCTCAAAGAAGTGTTCACTTCCTGCTCTTTCCTCATCTCCTGTCCCACCCACTCTTTCTACTTCATCAGACCCTGGGGTCTTTCTGAGGTCATCTAAGAGCAACATCTCTATGAGACGTTGGGTGCTTGCACTTCTCCCTGTCCTCAGCTTCCTAGATGTACACATATTTCTCAATTCTTGGAATGTGAGATGGTCATACCTAGTTGGCAGAAAGCCACTGGCTTCTCCTCTAGAAGACATACTAGTGTTATGTGGTGTAGGCACCTACCTAACCTAGTGGAGACTAAACTCTCTTGAGTTGGAGAAAGGGTGTGCTAGACCCTTGACTTACCCAACTCCAAGTTCAGTAGAACTTACTTTATTCTAATCTTGATGTATTAATACTTTTAGTGGTTTTCAGTTAATCACTCAATGAGATTTATCTGGTAAAACAATAGCAAGCTTGAATCCCAACCGCTGCACACCAATGTGAGAAGTTGGCCTGGTATATGCTGTCCACTAATTAAAGTGTGCACCTTGCACCAGTCCAAACGACCCTTATGATGTATGAGGTCAAAGATAACCTTTATGAAAGCTATGCTAGTGGTAGCTATGGAGAGCAGCCTTCAGGCTTAATCTTGAAGGAATGTAAAGCAGCTTGTTTTACCAGAACAGAACCTCCTGAGTGATCAAATGAAAGGAGAACCACACAAGTGTTATATAAAAAAAATATGTATTTATTACTAAACACTCTCTACTAATCTCTATGTGAGATTAGAACATAAAACACACAATACTTAATCAATAGAACGGCAGTAAATAGCACAATACACAGCGGGCTCCAGGGGGAGACCGAACCATATACTAAAAAAATGGTATAAGAACAGCGACTTCACTAGACACAGTGCCTAGAGCACGTAGAATCACTGGGACCCCAAGGAACCACCCAAGGCAGTGACACAGGGCGCCCACGGAGGACGGGTGCAGTGAGGAAACACGACCGCGTTCTCTGTACAACTCTATGGGAAAGTCGCGGTTGGAAAATTACAGTTTAAGGACATTTCGGAGAGGACTTCAAGCAAACCCTTTGGAACATAGAAGGTTCTAAGGCCAGCACCCTTGTGAGTACTGAGGTACCCGTGTTACCTATCCCAGAGGAGCCGGGTGCATAGGGGTCAAGTGGTGTCGGAAACCCTCGTTGTTTTCAATGGCGTGATGCGAAGAAGAGCTGCTGCCGGGAAGATGAAAAGTGTCCGGTGGAATCCAAGCCTGGATCCAAGGTGAGAAGAACCTGAAAGCAGAGGGGACAGAGTCTGTGTCACTTCAGGGTGACCAGGGGCTCGATAGACGAATGCCCATCGATGTCGGGTGCTTCAAGTGGGAAGATAGGATGCTTGACTCTGCAGCCACGGGGACCAGGAGACGTTGACGATGACCAAAGTCCGGAGGGGAGCTGTCCACAAAGGATGTCGAGTGCTGAGGGGGTCAGTGTCCGTATTGAACACCAACAAGCCTTGGCAAAGGCAACCCACGCGGGCAGAGGAAACAAGTTAGTGTGGATCAGCAAGGTCCAGGAGACTCTCCAAGCTATGGGGAGTCGGGGCACGTCTGGAGCAACCAGGGAAGCCCAAGGAAAATCAAAGTGACCCTCACCAGGACCCACAGGCCAACGGACCATGGATCGCGAGGGGACCTCGAGCGAATTCACAAAGCACCAGCCCACAGAGCACTCGTGGAGTGGAGGCTGGAGATCTTCGGTGGAAATGATGCTCGGGGTCGGGACTACATGTAGTCTAAAGCACAGCCTCAGGGATTGCCAAAAAGCATATGCTGCTGCAAAAGGACACGGTGCACAGGGGTTCGGGTTGCACGGTCCCCACGAGGGATACTGGTCTCAGGATTGCTGAGAGAGTAGATCGATCTCAGGGACACTCAGGAACCCACCTCCTGTGTTACAGAAATCTTCGGAGCCCTCAGGAGCTCGGGAGATGCAAACCAGTCAGATGCGTCTAGGTGCCTGCTGCTGCAGGGGAGTAACTCCTTTACTCCAAGGGAGATTCTTCTGTCGTCCAGCGTAGTGCAGACCGTCGAAGTACTTGGTTTCTTTGCAGAGTCTTGTCCAGGTATAATCTAAAGTCCTGGAATCAGGTATCCCACTTTATACCCATGGGAAGGGGTTGGACGGACTCTGGGGACCCTCCTAGGGGAGGGGAAGGACAGAGGGGTGGCTACAACCATGTCCTTTGTCCAGTTTCGCGCCAGAGCAGGAGCCAACGGCTCCCAGAACTGGTTCTAGCTGGACTATGCATAGGGACACCAAATGTGCCCCCAGTGCAGACTTTCTGGCACTCTAAGAGTGCACCCACCGAGCCCCAATACACTAAATCCTGTCTGGGAGGTGGTAACACCTCCCTGTGACAGGAAACCTATTGTCAGGCCTTACTCTGCTCGAGCTTGGCTCTGCAGCATGAGGGCAGACTCGTGTCTGTGGCTGGCAGCATCCATTTTGTGCTGCCCAGGTCAAGAAAGCTGGTACCGGGTAGACCGGTGACCCATAGTAGTGGTTCTACAAGGGAGGAATCATACCTCCCACACCAGTTACTGGTGTGGAGGTATGATTCCAAGGTGTTTGACACCAAACACGACATGTTTCTAAGCAGCCGTTTTAAAGTTAGCATTTACTGCGAGGTTATAATGCACTTAAACATATATGTCTGGCTGCATCACAGACAACCTCAGAGAATGGTCTCTGAAGGCTGCAGATGGGCTCTGCTCATGCAGGGGCACCCTCTCACGTAAAACCCAGAACCCTGTGTAGGATCTGCTTCTTATAGTTACCCCCACTTTTTTTCACCTGACGCACCCGACATCGGTGGGCATTCGACTATCGAGCCCCTGGTCACCTGAAGTGACCCAGACTTTGTCCCCTTCAAGATTAAGCCTGAAGGCTGCTCTCCATAGCTACCACTAGGATAGCTTTCATAAAGGTTATCTTTGACCTCATACATCATAAGGGTCGTGTGGCCTGGTACAAGGTGCCCACTTTTACTAGTGGACAGCATATACCAACCCACCTTCTCACACCCTGCCTTCAGGATTGATAAGGCCTGCCATAGGGGTGACTGATAGGTTTTTAAGTGTAGTGATTTAGATAGATATAGGGAACCTATATCTCAGTAAGTGGTGCAAGCACCAGCTTACACAGGCTGCTGTAGCAGACCTGTTGGGTCATTTTGAATGGCCTCTCATGGGTGGCATAATACATGCTTCAGCCCATGGGAGGCCTCTGGGGTACCTATGCCCTGGGTACATGGTGTACCATATACTAGGGACTTATAAGGGTACCCCAGTATCCAATCTGGAGTGTACCTAAAGTACATGCATTGCAATTTACAGGAGAAAGCAGATAGACTGGGGTCCTGGATAGCAGGATCCCAGTCAGACTAGGCCAAAAACAGTGAGACATCAGCAAAAGTGGGGGTAACTATAAGAAGCAGATCCTACTCTCCTACACAACCCCCCCCCAAACGTAAGGACATTAAACTAACCTTGACCAGTTGAGTCTTCATGTTCTAAGTGGAAATATCTGGAGAGTCCATCTGCATTGACATGGTTACAGGCAGGTCTATGTTCCACTTTATAGTCTATCCCCTGTAGGGAAATGGACCACCTCAAAAGTTTGGGGTTTTCACCCTTCATCTGTTTTAGCCATAAGAGGGGCTTATGGTCTGTCTAAACAATGAAGTGAGTTCCAAACAAGTATGGCCTCAGCTTCTTCAAGGTCCAAACCACAGCAAAGGCTTCCCTCTCAATAGCTGACCAACGTTTCTCTCTGGGGGTCAGCCTTCTGCTTATGAAAGCTACTGGCTGATCCTGCCCCTCTTCGTTCAATTGTGATAACACAGCCCCTACCCCCAATTCAGATGCATCAGTTTGAACAATGAATTGTTTGGAATAATCAGGACTTTGCAGAATGGGAGCAGTGCACATGGCCTGCTTCAGGTCATCAAATGCCTTTTGACAGCTAACTATCCACTGAACTTTCTTAGGCATTCTTTTGGAAGTTAAGCCATTTAAAGGGTCACTATGGATCCATATCCTTTGACAAACCTCCTGTAGTACCCAGTCAGGTCCAAGAAAGCTCTGACCTGCGTCTGGGTAGTTGGAGCAACCCAGTCCATGATGGTCTGGATTTTGCTCTGCAATGGTTGAACCTGGCCTCCACCCACAAGGTGGCCCAGGTACACAAGCTTACTCTGCCCTATCTGGCTCTTGGTGGCCTTGATAGTGAGGCCTGCTTTTTGCAGGGCCTCCAAAACATTTCTCAGGTGGACCAGGTGATCCTCCCAGGTGGAGCTAAAGACAGCAATATCATCTAGATAAGCTGCACTATAGGCTTCCAGACTTGTAAGGACTTTGTTCACCAACCTTTGAAAAGTGGCAGGTGCATTCTTCAAGCCAAAAGGCATCACCACAAATTGGTAATGCCCACTAGGGTTTGAGAATGCTGTTTTTGGTTTTGCTTCATCAGCTAATCTGATTTGCGAGTAACCAGCTGTCAGGTCAAATGTGCTTAAGAACTTGGCTGAGGCCAAAGTATCAATCAGCTCATCTGCCCTTGGAATAGGGTGAGCATCAGTCCTAGTGACTGCATTGAGTCCCCTGTAGTCAACACAGAACCTCATCTCTCTCTTACCACCCTGGGTGTGAGGTTTTGGTACCAAGACTACTGGACTAGTCCAAGGGCTATCTGAGGGCTCAATAACTCCTAATTCCAACATTTTCTGGACTTCAGTCCTGATACAGTCCCTGACATGATCAGGTTGCCTGTAAATCTTATTTTTAACAGGCAGACTGTCACCTGTGTCCACCTCATGGGTGCACCAGGTAGTCTGTCTTGGAGTCAGGGAAAACATGTGTCTATACTGATTGAGGACCTTCCTGCAATCAGTTTGCTGCTGGTCAGTGAGGCTGCCTGCCAAGGCTTACACCATCAACTGAACCATCATCAGGGTTCTGTGAGATCAGGTCAGGGAGTGGATCACTCTCTTCCTCCTGTCCCTCATCAGTAGCCATGAGCAAGCCCATGTCTGCCCTGTCCACATATGGCTTGAGCCTGTTCACATGGAGCACCCTGTGGGGGCCCCTGGGAGTTCCAAGGTCCACCAGGTAGGTAACCTCTCCCTTTTGCTCAAGTATAGTATGGGGCCCACTCCACTTGTCCTGGAGGGCTGCTGGGGCCACAGGCTCCAACACCCATACTTTCTGTCCTGGCTGATACACAGTCAAAACAGCCTTTTGGTCATGCCAGGCCTTTTGCAATTCCTGGCTAGCCTCAAGGTTTTTGGATGCCTTCTTCATGTACTCAGCCATCCTGCACTGGAGACCAAGTACATAGTCCACAATATCCTGTTTAGGGGGTTTGAGAGGTAACTCCCATCCCTTCTTCACTAGACATAAAGGACCCCTAACTGGATGTCCAAACAGAAGTTCAAAAGGGCTGTAACCAACTCCCTTCTGAGGAACCTCTCTGTAGGCAAAGAGAAGGCAGGGCAAAAGGATGTCCTATCTACGCCTGAGCTTTTCAGGACGACCTTTTATCATGCCCTTGAGGGTTTTGTTGAATCTCTCAACTAACCCATTGCATTGTGGGTGATAAGGGGTGGTGAATTTGTAATTCACACCACACTCCTTCCACATTGCAGTCAAGTACCCAGACATAAAGTTTGTAACTCTGTCTGATACTACCTCCTTAGGGAAACCCACTCTGGAAAAAATTCCCAGCAGGGCTCTAGCCACAACAGGAGCTGTGGTAGTCCTTAGGGGGATTGCCTCTGGATACCTAGTGGCATGGTCCACCACCACTAGTATAAATCTGTGCCCAGGTACAGTTTGAGGATCCATGGGACCAACTATGTCAATACCAACCCTCTCAAAGGGAACCCCCACCACAGGTAGTGGTATCAGGGGGGGCCTTTGTAGTACCACCTGCCTTACCACTGGCTTGGCAAGTGATACTGGAGCAACAAAACTCCTTTGTGTCCTGCTAATGGGATATCATGTGCCAGTGTCAATAGGAAGCCTCTAAACTTCAGAGGTATAACCAACCTCCTGGTGGCAGCAGGCTTGGGGTCTCTACCCTCTGAGTATAAAATCCCATCATCCCAGTAGATCCTATAAAAC
Organism: Calotriton arnoldi; assembly: GCA_963921515.1. Lineage (NCBI taxonomy): Eukaryota > Metazoa > Chordata > Amphibia > Caudata > Salamandridae > Calotriton > Calotriton arnoldi. The sequence goes on from CAWUFW010000086.1 coordinate 4,882,155, forward strand.
CCACTGGCACTTCCAGCAGCCTCAGAAGCAGCTTGCTGTCTGAGGGGTTCAAGAGAGGGACGGTTCAGCTGCTCCTGACTCAGATCTGCCCTGGAAGGGCCCCCTGTCCCCAAGAACTCAACCTGGTCAGGTTCAAGTTCCTCTGGGACAGTTCCTTCTTCAGGACTAAGATCAGCTCCCTCAAGAGTCTGATCCTCACTCTGAGGCAGGGGGGAAGACACTGCCTTACCCCTACTGCTCCTTCTCTTGGAAGGCACCTGGTCCATTATTCCAGGATCCAGGGCCTGTTCAGTGGAAGACATTTTTGCCTGTGACCTAGTCATGGCAAACACATCTGCAGGGATGCCCAGCATTTCTGTATGTGTCCTGAGTTCCACTTCAGCCCAAGCTGAAGTTTCCAAATCATTGCCCAATAAGCATTCTACAGGGAGGTCTGAACTTACCACAACCTTCTTAGGGCCAGTTACCCCTCCCCAGGTGGAATTCACAACTGCCAAGGAATGGTCTGTCCTGACATTGCTTGCATTGGTCACTTGGTACATCTCACCAAGTATGATCTGGTCAGGGCCCACAAGTTCTTTTGTCACCATTGTGACACTTGCACCTGTGTCCCTGTATGCCATGGCCTCCTTACCATTGATCAAAGGCTGTTGTCTGTACTTGCCCAAGTTACTGGGACTTACAAATAAGGAGGCAATATCCATGCCTCCATCACAGACTAACACAGCCTGAGTTAGAATTCTGACTAGGCCAGAACCCATCTCAGATCCCAAGGTTAACCCTACTATACCCTTGTTCTGTGTACCACCACTTGGAACTGAGCTAGGGGGAACAGTTGCCTTAGGGGCAGTGGAGGTAGGAGTAGAATCCTTGGCCCTTGGACAATTGGCATCCTTTGTCCAATGGGTTTTCTCTTTACAGATATGACACCAAAGTTTCTTTTTGCCTTTACCCTTGTTTGATTGTGACTCCCCCCCCCCCCCCAGATGCAGGTTTTTGGGGCCCTTGTGAAGACTTCTGGTCTTTACCCTTCTCCCCACCCTTATCTGAGGTCTTAGCATCTTGCTTCTTAGAGTCACCACCTTGGTTCTGAGCTTTCTGCTTCACCCTGGTTCTGACCCATTTGTCTGCCTTCTTCCCCAATTCTTGGGGAGAGGTCAGATCAGAGTCCACCAGGTACTGATGCAACAACTGATTTTGGCAATTATTAAGGATCTGCTCCCTCATAATTAAATTGTACAATCCTTTAAAATCATTCACTTTACTGCCAAGTAACCAGCCTTCCAGAGCCTTAGTAGCACAATCTACAAAGTCTACCCAGTCCTGAGTCTGTGCCTTCTGGGTGTCTCTGAACTTAATCCTGTATTGCTCAGTGGTTGAGCCACACCCATCAATGAGTGCACTCTTCAAGACTGAGTAATTGTCAGCATCCTCTTCTCTAACAGTGAGGAGCTTGTCCCTACCTTTGTCAGCAAAGGATAGCCACAAGATAGCTGCCCACTGCTCATGAGGGACCCTCTGTACCTTACAGGCCCTCTCTAGTGCAGTTATCCACTTGTGGATATCATCCCCACTCTGGTAGGGAGGGACTATCTTGTTCAGGTTCCTATGTTCATGAGTATACTCCCTACTTCTAGGAACACTGTTGCTGCCACCATGGGACTCTAGTCCCAATCTTTTTGTAGCTCTTTGGAGCTCTAGGGATTCCCGTCTAGGGCCAACTGCTCCTTCTTGAGCCTAAGCTTGATTCTCTCAAGCTCCAGAAGTTGGCACTGTCTATCATAAGAGGATTCCCTCTTATTTAATATGGAAGTCCCTACAGAAGTACCTGAATGATTAGACTCCACAGAGGGAGTTCTGGATCTTCTAGGTAAACTCTGTACTCTTCCTGTTGGAGTAAAGAGAGGGCCACTGGGGCCTTCTCCCCCACCTGAAGGAAGAGTTGGATTTTCCAGGTTAGAATCATTTTGATCCTCCTGGCCAGGGTTTGAGTCCAGATCAAAGAAGTGTTCACTTCCTGGCCTTTCCTCATCTCCTATCCCACCCATTCTTTCTACTTCATCAGACCCTGGGGTCTTTCTAAGGTCATCTAAGAGCAACATCTCTATTAGACGTTGGGTGCTTGCACTTCTCCCTGTCCTCAGCTGCCTAGATGTACACATATTTCTCAATTCTTGGAATGAGAGATGGTCATACCTAGTTGGCAGAGAGCCACTGGCTTCTCCTCTAGAAGACATACTAGTGTTATGTGGTGTAGGCACCTACCTAACCTAGTGGAGACTAAACTCTCTTGAGTTGGAGAAAGGGTTTGCTAGGCCCTTGACTTACCCAACTCCAAGTTCAGTAGAACTTACTTATTCAATCTTGATGTATTATATGTACCTAAGTACTTTGAGTGGTTTTCAGTTAATCACTCAATGAGATTTTTCTGGTAAAACAATAGCAAGCTTGAATCCCAACCGCTGCACACCAATGTGAGAAGTTGGTCTGGTATATGCTGTCCACTGATTAAAGTGGGCACCTTGCACCAGTCCAAACAACCCTTATGATGTATGAGGTCAAAGATAACCTTTAGAAAGCTATCCTAGTGGTAGCTATGGAGAGCAGCCTTCAGGCTTAATCTTGAAGGAATGTAAAGCAGCTTGTTTTACCAGAATCTCACTCTTGAATGACCAAATGAAAGGAGAACCACACAAGTGTTATGTAAAAATATGTATTTATTACTAAAACACTCTCTACTAATCTCGACACGAGATTAGAACATAAAGCACACAATACTTAATCAATAGAATGTACGTAAGTAGCAAAATATACCACGGGCTCCAGGAGGAGACCGAACGATATACTAAACAAATGGTATAACAACGACTTCAATAGACACAGTGCCTAGAGCACGTAGAATCGCTGGGACCCCAAGGAACCACCCAGAGGAGTGACACAGGGAGCCCACGGAGGACGGGTGCAGTGTGGGAACACGATCGCGTGTTCCGTGCAACTCTATGGGAAAGACAATGTTATAAAATTACAATTTAAGGACACTTCTAGGAGGACTTCAAGCAAACCCTTTGGAACATAAGAGGTTCTAAGGCCAGCACCCTTGTGAGTACTGAAGTACCCGAGTTACCTATCCCAGAGGAGCCGGGTGCATAGGGGTCAAGTGGTGTCGGAAACCTCAGTCGTTTTCAATGGCGACCTGCATGAAAGTACTGCTGCCAGGAAGGCGAAGAGTGTCCGGTGGAATCCAAGCCTGGATTCGTGATGTGAAGAACCTGAAAGCAGAGGGGACAAAGTCTGGGTCACTTCAGGTGACCAGGGGCTCGATAGTCGAATGCCCACCGATGTCGGGTGCTTCAGGTGAAGAGAAAGGGTGTTTTTCTCTGCAGCCACGGGGACCAGGAGATGTCAACGATGACCAGGGTCTGGAGGTGAGCTGTCCCACGAAGGAGGTCGAGAGCTGAGGGGTCAGTTTCCGGCTGGAGCACCAACAAGCCTTGGCAGTGGCAACCCACGCAGACAGAGGAAACAGGTTACGGTGTGGACCAGCAAGGTCCAGGGGACTCTCCAAGCAATGGAGAGTCAGGGCACGTCTGGAGCAACCAGGGAAGCCCAAGAACAATCAAGATGACCCTCGCCAGGACCCACCAGTCAACGTACCAGGGATCGCGAGGTGACCTCGAGCGAATGTTACAAAGTGCCAGCCCACAGAGCACTCGTGGAGTGGAGGCCGGAGATCTTTGGTGCAATTGATGCTCGGGGTCGGGACTACATGTAGTCCAAAGCACTGCCTCAGGGATTGCCAAAAAGCATATGCTGCTGCAAATGTACACGGTGCACAGGGGTTCGGGTTGCACGGTCCCCACGAGGGATACTGGTCTCAGAGTTGCTGAGAGGTCAGATCAACCTCAGGGACGTTAGGGAACCCACCTCCTGTGTTGCAGAAATCTTCGGAGTCCGCAGGAGCTCTGGAGATGCAAACCGGTCAGGTGCGCTTAGGTGCCTGCTGCTGCAGGGGAGTAACTCCTTTACTACAAGGGAGATTCTTCTGTCGTCCAGCGAAGTGTAGACCGTCGAAGTACTTGATTTCTTTGCAGAGTCTTGTCCAGGTATAATCTATAGTCCTGTGATCAGGTTTCCCACTTTATACCCAGGGAAGGGGTTGGACTGACTCTGGGAAGAATATATGTCGATACTTCGCAAACTAAAACAACGCATACTTTTACAACGTTGTTTTTAGTTCGCAAGTACCATTACAACGCATTTTTCTATAACGCATACCATTACTTCGCATTTGCTTTAAAATGCATATAAAATGTCTTTACAACGGATCCCAATTCCCGCATACTTTTAACACGCATTTTTTTTTTAAATAACCCCCAACTACGCTAATTTCTACATCCATATACACTACGCTACATAACACATACTCCACAACACTACCCTAAAACACTACTACACACTACACAACACTACCCTAAACCCTAAAACACTACCCCTACACGACCCTCCCACTTCCCCCATTCCAGTCACTACACTCAAACACTACCCTGCACGATCCCCCGACACTACCCTACACTACAACACTACCCTAAACCCTAAAACACTACCCCAAGCATGACCCTACCCCTACCTCCAGTCCGTCCCCTACACTGAAACACTACCCTACACGACCCCCCGACACTACCCTAAAACACTACCCTACACTACACAAACACTACAACACTACCCTAAAGCCTAAAACACTACCCCCTGAACGACCCTGCCCCTACCCCCAGTCCGGTCCCTACACTGAAACACTACCCTACACGACCCCCCAACACTACCCTAAACCCTAAAACACTACCCTACACTACACAAACACTACAACACTACCCTAAAACCTAAAACACTACCCCAAGCATGACCCTGCCCCTACCCCCAGTCCTGTCCCTACACACAAACACTACCCTGCGCGACCCACAACACTACCCTAACCCCAAAAACACTACTCAAACACAAACCATTTAAAAATACACAGCCCCTCTTACCGCTCTCTCCTCGGTGAACGTCTCTTGTCCTCGGCTGCAAGCATTGTCAAAGGCGGTGAGGACAGCAGAATTGCCCAAAAAGCTCCCAGCCAGCGCACAGGAGCCTGCAGATCCGCCCCGGGCACCACCGCATCTCCCCTACTTGCTCCAGCCGCGCTGCTTTGACTGCCGTCATCGCTGCCTCCTCGTGTGCTCTGCCATATTGGCGCCGGGTCATCACTCCAATTCCGAGCGCAGCAGAATTGCCCAAAAAGCCCCCAGCCAGCGCACAGGAGCCTGCAGATCCGCCCCGGGCATCAGCGCATCTCCCCTACTTGCTCCAGCCGCGCCGCTTTGACTGCCGTCATCGCTGCCTCCTCGTGTGCTCTGCCATCTTGGCGCCGGGTCGTCACTCCAATTCCGGGCGCAGCCATACACGCAATACAACGCATGCATTGTAACAGCGCATGCGAAGTAATAACATGCGTAGTAAAGGCTACGCGTTGTTACAGCGCATGCGAACTACAAGTCGCGTACTAATGGCTGTTTACCCTCTGGGGACCCTCCTAGGGGAGGGGCAGGACAGAGGGGTGGCTACACCCATGTCCTTTGTCCAGTTTCGCGCCAGAGCAGGAGCCAAGTGGCTCCCAGAACTGGTTTGAGCTGGACTATGCACGGGGACACCAAATGTGCCCCCAGTGCAGACTTTCTGGCACCCTAAGAGTGCACCCACCCAGCCCCAATACACTAAACCCTGTCTCTGGGAGGTGGTCACACCTCCCTGTGACAGGAAACCTATTGTCAGGCTTTCCCCTGCTCGAGCTTGGCTCAGCAGCAGGAGGGCAGACTCGTGTCTGTGGCTGGCAGCATCCATTTTGTGCTGCCCAGGTCGAGAAAGCTGGTACCGGGTAGACCGGTGACCCATAGTAGTGGTTCTACAAGGGAGGAATCATACCTCCCACACCAGTTACTGGTGTGGAGGTATGATTCCAAGGTGTTTGACACCAAACACGACATGTTTCTAAGCAGCCGTTTTAAAGTTAGCATTTACCGCGAGGTTATAATGCACTTAAGTATATATGGTTTGGCTGCATCACAGACAACCTCGGGAATGGATTCCGAAGGCTGCAGAGGGGCCCTACTCATGCAGGGGCACCCTCTCACATAAAATGCAGCACCCTGCCTTCAGGATTGATAAGGCCTGCCATAGGGGTGACTGATGGGTTTATATGTGTAGTGATTTAGAAGGGATATAGTGAACCTATATCTCAAGTAAGGGGTGCATGCACCACCTTACACAGGCTGCAGTAGCAGACCTGTGGTGCCATTTTGAATGGCCTCTTAGGGGTGGCACAATACATGCTTTAGCCCTTGGGAGGCCTCTGGGGTACCTATGCCCTGGGTACATGGTGTACCATATAGTAGGGACTTATAAGGGTACCCCAGTATCCAATCTGAGGTGTACCTAAAGTACATGTATGCAATTTACAGGAGAAAGCAGATAGACTGGGGTCCTGAATAGCAGGATCCCAGTCAGACTAGGCCAAAAACAGTGAGACATCAGTAAAAAGTGGGGGTAACTATAAGAAGCAGATCCTACTCTCCTACACCAACACCCATACTTTCTGTCCTGGCTGATACACAGTCAAAACAGCCTTTTGTTCATGCCAGGCCTTTTGCAATTCCTGGCTAGCCTCAAGGTTTCTGGATGCCTTCTTCATATACTCAGCCAACCTGGAGCGGAGACCAAGTACATAGTCCACTATTTCCTGTTTAGGTGGTTTGAGAGGTAACTCCCATCCCTCCTTCACTAAACACAAGGGACCCCTAACTGGATGTCCAAACAGAAGTTCAAAAGGGCTGTAACCAACCCCCTTCTGTGGAACCTCTCTGTAGGTAAAGAGAAGGCAGGGCAAAAGGATGTCCCATCTAGGCCTAAGCTTTTCAGGGAGACCTTTTATCATGCCCTTGAGGGTTTTGTTGAATCTCTCAACTAACCCATTGCATTGTGGGTGATAAGGGGTGGTGAATTTGTAATTCACACCACACTCCTTCCACATTGCAGTCAAGTAACCAGACATAAAGTTTGCCCACGGTCTGATACTACCTCCTTAGGGAAACCCACTCTGGAAAAGATTCCCAGGAGGGCTCTAGCCACAACAGGAGCTGTGGTAGTCCTTAGGGGTATTGCTTCTGGATACCTAGTGGCATGGCCCACCACCACTAGTATAAATCTGTGCCCAGATGCAGTTTGAGGATCCATGGGACCAACAATGTCAATCCCAACCCTCTCAAAGGGAACCCCCACCACAGGTAGTGGTATCAGGGGGGCCTTTGTAGTACCACCTGCCTTACCACTGGCTTGGCAAGTGATACTGGAGCCACAAAACTCCTTTGTGTCCTCAGACATGTGAGGCAAATGAAAGTGAGGGACAATTCTGTCCCAGGTCTTGTTTTGGCCTAAGTGTCCTGCTAATGGGATATCATGTGCCAGTGTTAATAGGAAGCCTCTAAACTTCAGAGGTATAACCAACCTCCTGGTAGCACCAGGCTTGGGGTCTCTACCCTGTGAGTATAAAAGTCCATCATCCCAGTAGATCCTATGGGACCCACTGGCACTCCCAGCAGCCAAAGCAGCAGCTTGCTGTCTGAGGGGTTAAAGAGAGGGGCAGTTCAGCTGCTCCTGACTCAGATCTGCCCTGGAAGGGCCCCCTGTCCCCAAGAACTCAACCTGGTCAGGTTCAAGTTCCTCTGAGACAGTTCCTTCTTCAGGACTAAGATCAGCTCCCTCAAGAGTCTGATCCTCACTCTGAGGCAGGGGGGAAGACACTGCCTTACCCCTACTGCTCCTTCTCTTGGAAGGCACCTGGTCCATTATTCCAGGATCCAGGGTGTAGCAAGGTGGAATCTGACTACATGGTTGCCCCCACTTTTTTTCTGGTGTTTTGATGGATTTTGACTTAGTTTGGCTGGGAACCTGCTATTCAGGTCCCCAGCCTATCTGCTTTCTCTTATAAATTGATTCCATGTACTTTAGGTACACCACAGATTGGACTCTGGAGTGCCCTTATAAGTCCCTAGTATATGGTATACTATGTACCCAGGGCATAGGTACCCCAGAGGCCTACCAGGGGCTGAAGCATGTATTGTGCCACCCCTGGAAGGCCATCCAAAATGACACCACAGGACTGCTACTGCAGCCTGAGTAAGGTGGTGCATGCACCCCTTACAGAGATATAGGTTCACTATATCTCACCTATCACTGCACATAGAAACCTATCAGTCACCCCTATGGCAGGCCTGATCAATCCTGAAGGCAGGGTGCTTGGTTTTATGTGAGAGGGTGCCCATGCATGAGCAGAGCCCCTCTGCAGCCTTCGGAATCTCCTCTCTGGGGTTGTCTGTGGTGCAGCCTGACCATATACTCTTAAGTGCATTATAACCAAACGGTAAATGCTAACTTTGGACTGGCTGCACGGAAACATGTCGTGTTTGGTGTCAAACACCTTGGAATCATACCCCCACACCAGTAACTGGTGTGGGAGTATGATCCCACCCTTCTAGAGGGAGAGACATAACAGCACCGTTATACCCGGTACCAACTAAACAGAGCCCTGGCATCACAAAATGATGCTCCAGCCACAGACACGAGTCTGGCCTCCTGCTGCTGACCGAAACTCCGGCAGGGGAGGCCTGGACAATAGGTTTCCTGTCACAGGGAGGTGTTACCACCTCCCAGAGAGGCCTTAGTGGATTGGGGCTGGGTGGGTGCACTCCAAGAGTGCTTTGAAGTCCTGCACTGGGGGGACATTTGGTGTCCTCGTGCATACCCCAGTTCAAACCGGTTGCAGGGGCTGCCAGCCCCTGCTCTGGCACGAAACTGGACAAAGGAAATGGGTGTAGCCACCCCTCTTTCCAAACCCTCCCATAGGTGGGTCCACAGATTTAGTCCAACCCCTTTCTTAGGTATAAGTAAGGAACCCCTGGCAACAGGACTTTAGATATCCCTGGATGAAACTCTGCAACTGAATCCTGGAACTTCGACGCTCTACTCAAGACTAGAGGACTGAAGAAATCTCCCTTGGGGTCAAGGAGTGACTCCCCTGCTTGGCAGGCACCAACAAAGCATTTGCAGGTCTGCATCTCCGAAGCTCCCGCCGGACTCCGAAGTACTTGCAGCCCAGGAAGCGGATTTCCAGACATCTCAGAGGCCGTCCCGAGTCCCCAGCAAAGCTGAGACCCACAGCCCTTGTGAGTAGCGTGGAACCGGAACTCCTGGTCACTGTGCACATTTGCTAGTGCATTGACTTCTCGACGACTCTTAAAGTCCTGCCTTGGGTTGCTTGTAGCCCAGGCCCCGAGCACTATTTGCACCGAAGATTGTGAGCCTGCACTCCACGAGTGTTCCGTGGGCCCGCTTCCTGCATTTCCGCTTGGGGCTCCTTTGCAATCCCTGGTCCGTCGACTGGTGGGTGCCTGTGAAGGCAACTCTGATTTTCTTAGGGCGTTTCTGGTTGCTCCAGACGTGCCCTTACTCCCCACCAAGTGGTGAGTCCCTCAGACCTTGCTGGTCTGCTCCGAAGCATCTTTCTCTTTTCTGCATGGGTTGCTGTTGCCAAGGCTTGTTGTGTTCAATCCGGACACCAACACTGCAGCACTCAACATCCTTTGTGGGACAGCTCGAATCCAGCTCCTGGTTGTCGTCGACGCCTCCTGGTCCTCGTGGCTAAAGAGTCAAGCTTCACCTCTTTCACCTGAAGCACCCGACATCGGTGGGCATTCGACTATCGTGCCCCTGGTCACTGGCAAGTGACCCAGACTCTGTCCTCTCTGCTTTCAGGTTCTTCTCACCTCCGATCCAGGCTTGGATCTCTTCGGACACTTCGCATCTTCCCGGCAGCAGCACTTCGTGGCAGGCTGCCATTGAAAACGACGACGCGACCCGACACCATTTGACACCTATGCACCCGGCTTCCCTGAGTGAGGTAACTCGAGTACTCCGGTGGGTGTTGACCCTAGAACTGTCTAAGTCCAAGAGGGTTTGGACCTAGTCCATTTCTAAGTGTCCTTAAACTCATAAACTCTTACAGCGACTTTCCCATAGACTTTAACGGAGCTCGCGGCTGTGTTCACACACTGCACACAGCCCCCGTGGGTCCCCTGTGCCACTACCTTGGGTGGTTCCTTGGGGTCCCAGCGATTCTACAGACTCTAGGCCTCGTGTCTACTTAAGTCGTGGTTCTTATACCACTTTCTTAATATATGGTTTGGTACGCCCCTAGGGCTAATCGTATATTGTGCTAATTTACTGTGCTATTTGACTTGTAACTTGTGTACTTTGACCTCTAGCCTCATAAAGAGACTATTGGGTAGTGTTTAGTAATAAATACATATATTTTATATATATACCTGGTGTGGTTCTCCTTTCATTTGGTCATTCATGAGCTTATAACTGGTAAAACAAACAGCTTAACACTCCTTCAAGACTTAGCCTGAAGGCTGCTCTCCATAGCTACCACTAGGATAGCTTTCAATAAAGGTTGTCTTTAAACCTATCATCAATAAAGGTCGTTTGGACTGGTGCAAGGTGCCCACTATAACTAGTGGACAGCATATGCCAGGCCAACTTCTCACATTGGTGTGCAGCGGTTGGATTCAAGCTTGCCTTGTTTTACCAGATAATCTCAAGTGTGTGACTAACTGAAAACCACTAAAGGTACCTCAGGTACATATAAATTCAAGCTTAGAAATACAGTAAGTTCTACTGAACTTAGAGTTGTGTGTCAAGGGCTTAGCACACCCTTTCTACAACTCAAGAGAGTTTAGTAGGCCACACTAGAGTAGAGTAGGTAGTGCATACACCACACCTCACTAGTGATGTCTTCAAGGCCAGGAACCAGTGGGTCCCTGCCAGAAGCCAATGGGCTTCTACCCTCCAAGTATGACAACCTCCCATTCTTGGAATTGAGAGCATTGTGCAGTACTAGGAAGCTGAAGACAGGCAAAAGTGCCAACACCCAACGCCTCATAGAGGTGCTTCTGTTGGATGATCTCAGAAGACCCACAGGGTCTGAAGGGGTAGGCAGAGAGGGTGGGGCAGAAGATGAGGAAGGGACCAGGGGTGAAGAAACCCAGGACCTGACCTCTGAAACTGGCCAGGAAGATGACAATGATCTTGCCCTGGAAAATCCAGCTCCTCCTGCAGATGAGGAGGAGGACCAGAATGGCCTCCCCTTTGTCCCACCAGGAAGAGTTGTGAGTGTGCCTAGAAGGTCAAGATCTCCTTCTGAAGAATCTAACCATTCTGACACCTCAGTAGGGACCTCTGTTTCCTCTCATAGGAGGGAATCCTCTCATGAAAGGAAAGAGAGACTGCTCAAGTATGAGGAAGCTCAGTTGAGAATCAGAAAAGAGCAGTTGGCTATAGACAGGGAGTCCCTAGAGCTTCATAGACAAAGAAAAAGTTGGGACTAGAGTCCCATGGTGGCAACAACTTCCCTAGTGGTAGGGAAAGGTCTTATGACCATAGAAACCTGAGCAAGATTGTCCCTCCCTACCACAGTGGGGATGACATCCACAAATGGATTACTGCACTGGAAAGGGCCTGTAAAGTTCAGAGGGTCCCCCAGGAGCAGTGGGCAGCAATCTTGTGGCTCTCCTTTGCAGACAAAGGTAGAGATAAGCTCCTCACTGTAAGAGAAGAGGATGCTGACAAGTACAAAGTCTTGAAGAGTGCTCTGATTGATGGGTTTGGCCTAACCACTGAACAGTATAGGTTGAACTTCAGAGACACCCAAAAGACTCAGACTCAAGACTGGGTTGACTTTGTAGATTGTGCTACTAAGGCTCTGGAAGGTTGGATACATGGCAGCAAAGTGCATGACTTTATAGGATTGTACAATTTGATTACGAGTGAGCAGATCCTTAATAATTGTCAAAACCAGCTTTTACACCAGTACCTGGTGGACTCTGATCTGACCTCTCCCCAAGAATTGGGAAAGAAGGCAGACAAATGGGTCAGAACCAGGGTGAGGCCTAAGAATCAGGGTGGTGACCAGAAGAAAGATTCTACCAAGTCCCAAGAGAAAGGTGGGGATAAATCTAAGGATAAGTCCACTACAGGGCCCCAAAAGTCCTCTTCTGGGAGTGGGCCCCAAACTCCTCCCTCTCCTGAAAAGAAACCATATTGCCATGTCTGTAAAAGGCCTGGCCACTGGAAAACTGATCCCAGTTGCCCCAGGATTGGCAATAAAGAAAATGTTCCTCCAACAAATACTACCACCCCTCCTGGTACTACCAGTAGTAATCCCCCAGTTGGGAGTAGTGCACCCAAAAAGTGAGGTGCTTTTGCAAGGGGAACAGAGGTGGGCCCTAGTTTAGACAGGCCCCCCTCAACAGACTCCTCTGACTCTGATGGTGGTATAGGATTTGCCACCTTTACCATGGGTCCCAATGCATTGGGCAGGTACAGACTGGAGCCAATGATTAATGGTCAGAAAGCTGTGGCATTCAGGGACACAGGGGCTAGTGTCACCATGGTGGCAGGGAAACTAGTCCCCCTCACCAGCTTTTACCTGAGTTTAAATACCAGGTGACCAACATAGATGGTGTCAGAACAGATCACCCCATGGCCATAGTCCATCTCAGCTGGGAAGGGGTCAGAGGCCCAAAAGAGTGGCAGTGTCCCCAACCTTGCCTGTAGATTGCCTGATGGGCAATGATCTAGAAATTTCAGCCTGGGCTGAAGTTGAACACCAAGCCCATCTGAGAATGCTGGGCATCCCTGAGAAAGTTAGGGGGCTGTGATGGCCACAGCCCCACCCCAGGAAAATTTTGGAGTGATGGAGCCTGAAAGAATGGCCCACTCTCCTCCACAAGAGAGCACAAGGGTTGAAGAAAAGTCTTCTTCCCCCAGACTATAGGTAAGGGTCAGCCTCTTCAGGGAACTGATCCTACCCCTAGTGAAGGAACTGCCCCAGAGGTAGTCAGGCCTGGCCTGGCAACCCCTCTGATGGCAGGGGACCCTTCCAAGGTGGTACCCAGTCTGGAGCAGGTAACCTGCCCCTCTCTACCCTGCCTCAGTCAGCCCAGGGCTGCAGAGGTCAGGGAGGTCAGTGGAACCCACAGGGCCCCCTGTCCAGAGGAACCCCCCCATCAGCAGATTAGGGGCACCCAGTCTAGTAGCCCTAGCCAGGTGAAAATTCCTCAACACACTGAGGGATCCCCCATACCTTTGTGTAGGGACCTCCCCAGAAGGACTCTGTTAGGCAAGGGCAAACCTGGGACCAAAAGGTTCCAAACCTGCCATGTCCCTCCAGTGTTCCACCCAAAGGGACCCAACCCCCAGCTGTAGGCAGCCAAAGGTTGACCCTTAGAGCAAAGTGCAACTCAGTCATGGAAAGACAGGCATACATGGTGACCAGTGATCTGAGGAAGCTGAGACCAACTTTCCTAGGGTCTCATTTCCCTACTCAGACACCTCATCAGCCTTTTTCTTTACCAAAGCACACCACAGGTAGTAATTCCCCATGGTGGAGACCCTCTCATACCCTTAGGGTGAGGGATAGCTTAGTGGACCATAAGACAGGGGGTAACCATGCTAGTGCAGGTACTTCCTTATATGGCCACTTAGTCAACAAAGGCTCAACTGGCCAAGGTTAGCCTTATCTCCTTTCATTTGGGGGGGGGGGGGGTTTATGTAGGAAGGTGGAATCTGACTACATGGTTGCCCCCACTTTTTTTCTGGTGTTTTAATGGTTTTTGACTTAGTTTGGCTGGGAACCTGCTATTTGGGTCCCCAGCCTATCTGCTTTCTCTTATAAATTGATTCCATGTACTTTAGGTACACCACAGATTGGCTTCTGGAGTGCCCTTATAAGTTAATGTTAATGTTAATGTTAAAAATGATTTATAAAGCGCACGTACACCAGGAGGCTTCATGGCGCTGTAGGAGGCTCCAAATGCTATCCGGTAGAACATCAGTCATAGGCCTGTTCAAAAAGCCAAGTTTTGAGAAGCTTCCTGAACTGCAGGAGGTTAGTGCAAGACCGTATTTCCAGCGGGAAAGAATTCCACAGTTTAGGGGCAAGGATCGCAAATCTACGGCCACCTTGACGCACCCGCTTGAATGTCGGGGTGTCAAGAAGTGAGAGGTGGGCAGAACGTAGGTTACGTATGGGGGTATGTCTAAAAATCAAGCAGTTGATGAAAGCAGGGCTATTGCCATGCAAAGATTTAAAAATAAGGCATCCAGTTTTAAAGGCACAGCGCTGGGCGATAGGGAGCCAGTGCAGTTTCTTCAGCAGGGGAGTTGCTGATTGCCATTTAGGTTGTTGAAGAATCAGTCGGGCTGCATGGTTTTGGACCATCTGAAGCCGTTTGAGTAGATAGAGAGGCATGCCCAAGTACACGGAGTTAGCGTAGTCAAGATGCGACAGGACAGTGGCTATTATAACCATAGTCAAGGCTTCCTGAGTGAGAAGGCGGTGTATCTTCCTGATCTTCCGCATTTGAAAGAAACACTTGGAAATGACCGCTCCAACCTGGGTTTTTAATGAGAGGTCATTGTTAAGAGAAACTCCAAGCGTTTTGGCCGAAAGGGACGGGGAAGGAGAAGGTCCTAGCTCTGGGGGCCAGTAATGGGGGCCCCAGTACTTATGACTGTCCCCAGTAAGAACAAGCTCTGTCTTACCAGGGTTCAGTTTAAGGTGATTAAGGTCCATCCATAGTTGGATGTGCCGCATTGTAGCCTGAACGTCCATGACCGAGTTTTGAGAATTATCGATCTTAAAAAGTAGTTGAAGGTCATCTGCATAGTTAAAAACAGTCACATTCATATCTTTAAGGGACTGGATCAGTGGGGCAATGTAAAGATTAAATAGATGGGGAGAAAGGGCCGAGCCCTGTGGGACGCCACAAGTAATTTTACGTAGGGGAGCTGAAAAATGGCCTTGGCAAACGGCCTGGGAACGATCTTCCAAAAGGGAGGCGAGCCAGAGAGCCGCCGTACCTAGAATGCCAGCATTTTTGACACGGTCGAGCAGGATAGTGTGGTCGACCGTGTCAAAGCGGCAGATAGGTCCAGTAATACCAGTGCCTGAGGGGAACATCTGTCTGCGTTGTCCCGGAGAGTGTCCAGGACAGCGAGGATGACCGTTTCAGTAGAAGTCCCTAGTATATGGTATACTATGTACCCAGGGCATAGGTACCCCAGAGGCCTACCAGGGGCTGAAGCATGTATTGTGCCACCCCTGGAAGGCCATCCAAAATGACACCACAGGACTGCTACTGCAGCCTGAGTAAGGTGGTGCATGCACCCCTTACAGAGATATAGGTTCACTATATCTCACCTATCACTGCACATAGAAACCTATCAGTCACCCCTATGGCAGGCCTTATCAATCCTGAAGGCAGGGTGCTTGGTTTTATGTGAGAGGGTGCCCATGCATGAGCAGAGCCCCTCTGCAGCCTTCGGAATCTCCTCTCCGGGGTTGTCTGTGGTGCAGCCTGACCATATACTCTTAAGTGCATTATAACCAAATGGTAAATGCTAACTTTGGACTGGCTGCACGGAAACATGCCGTGTTTGGTGTCAAACACCTTGGAATCATACCCCCACACCAGTAACTGGTGTGGGAGTATGATCCCACCCTTCTAGAGAGAGAGACATGACCGCACCGGTATACCCGGTACCAACTAAACAGAGCCCTGGCATCACAAAATGGATGCTGTAGCCACAGACACGAGTCTGGCCTCCTGCTGCTGACCGAAACTCCGGCAGGGGAGGCCTGGACAATAGGTTTCCTGTCACAGGGAGGTGTTACCCACCTCCCAGACAGGCCTTAGTGGATTGGGGCTGGGTGGGTGCACTCCAAGAGTGCTTTGAAGTCCTGCACTGGGGGCACATTTGGTGTCCTCGTGCATACCCCAGTTCAAACCGGTTGCAGGGGCTGCCAGCCCCTGCTCTGGCGTGAAACTGGACAAAAGAAATGGGTGTAGCCACCCCTCTTTCCAAACCCTCCCATAGGTGGGTCCACAGAGTTAGTCCAACCCCTTTCTTAGGTATAAGTAAGGAACCCCTGGCAACAGGACTTTAGATATCCCTGGACGAAACTCTGCAACTGAATCCTGGAACTTCGACGCTCTACTCAAGACTAGAGGACTGAAGAAATCTCCCTTGGGGTCAAGGAGTGACTCCCCTGCTTGGCAGGCACCAACAAAGCATTTGACGGTCTGCATCTCCGAAGCTCCCGCCGGACTCCGAAGTACTTGCAGCCCAGGAAGAGGAATTCCAGACAACTCAGAGGCCGTCCCGAGTCCCCAGCAAAGCTGAGACCCGCAGCCCTCGTGAGTAGCGTGGAATCGGAACTCCTGGTCACTGTGCACATTTGCTAGTGCATTGACTTCTCGACAACTCTTGAAGTCCTGCTTTGGGTTACTTGTAGCCCAGGCCCCGAGCACCATTTGCACTGAAGATTGTGAGCCTACATTCCACGAGTGTTCCGTGGGCCTGATTCCTGCATTTCCGCTTGGGGCTCCTTTGCGATCCCTGGTCCATCGACTGGTGGGTCCCTGTGAAGGCAACTCTGATTTTCTTTGGGCGTTTCTGGTTGCTCCAGATGTGCCCTAACTCCCCACCAAGTGGTGAGTCCCTCAGACCTTGCTGGTCTGCTCCGAAGCATCTTTCTCCTTTCTGCGTGGGTTGCTGTTGCCAAGGCTTGTTGTGTTCAATCCGGACACCAACACTGCAACACTCGACATCCTTTGTGGGACAGCTCGAATCCAGCTCCTGGTTGTCGTCGACGCCTCCTGGTCCTCGTGCCTGAAGAGTCAAGCTTCACCTCTTTCACCTGAAGCACCCGACATCGGTGGGCATTCGACTATCGTGCCCCTGGTCACTGGCAAGTGACCCAGACTCTGTCCCCTCTGCTTTCAGGTTCTTCTCACCTCCGATCCAGGCTTGGATCTCTTCGGACACTTCGCATCTTCCCGGCAGCAGCACTTCGTGGCAGGCTGCCATTGAAAACGACGACGCGACCCGACACCATTTGACACCTATGCACCCGGCTTCCCTGGGTGAGGTAACTCGAGTACTCCGGTGCTCCCATGGGTGTTGACCCTAGGACTGTCTAAGTCCAAGAGGGTTTGGTCCTAGTCCATTTCTAAGTGTCCTTAAACTCTAAAACTCT
Organism: Calotriton arnoldi; assembly: GCA_963921515.1. Classification (NCBI taxonomy): domain Eukaryota; kingdom Metazoa; phylum Chordata; class Amphibia; order Caudata; family Salamandridae; genus Calotriton; species Calotriton arnoldi. The sequence continues at coordinate 4,899,346 of CAWUFW010000086.1, forward strand.
TACCGCGACTTTCCCATAGACTTTAACGGAGCTCGTGGCTGTGTTCACACACTGCACACAGCCCCCGTGGGTCCCCTGTGTCACTACCTTGGGTGGTTCCTTGGGGTCCCAGCGATTCTACAGGCTCTAGGCCTTGTGTCTACTTAAGTCGTGGTTCTTATACCACTTTCTTAATATATGGTTTGGTACGACCCTAGGGCTAATCGTATATTGTGCTAATTTACTGTGCTATTTGACTTGTAACTTGTGTACTTTGACCTCTAGCCTCATAAAGAGACTATTGGGTAGTGTTTAGTAATAAATGCATATATTTTATATATATATATATATACCTGGTGTGGTTCTCCTTTCATTTGGTCATTCATGAGCTTATAACTGGTAAAACAAACAGCTTAACACTCCTTCAAGACTTAGCCTGAAGGCTGCTCTCCATAGCTACCACTAGGATAGCTTTCAATAAAGGTTGTCTTTAAACCTATCATCAATAAAGGTCGTTTGGACTGGTGCAAGGTGCCCACTATAACTAATGGACAGCATATGCCAGGCCAACTTCTCACACAGGGCCTGTTCAGTGGAAGACATTTTTGCCTGTGACCTAGTCATGGCAAACACATCTGCAGGGATGCCCAGCATTTCTGCATGTGTCCTGAGTTTCACTTCAGCTCAAGCTAAAGTTTCCAAATCATTGCCAAATAAGCATTCTACAGGGAGGTCTGAACTTACCACAACCTTCTTAGGGCCAGTTACCCCTCCCCAGGTGAAATTCACAACTGCCAAGGAATGGTCGGTCCTGACATTGCTTGCATTGGTCACTTGGTACTTCTCACCAAGTATGATCTGGTCAGGGCCCACAAGTTCTTTTGTCACCATTGTGACACTTGCACCTGTGTCCCTGTATGCCATGGCCTCCTTACCATTGATCAAAGGCTGTTGTCTGTACTTGCCCAAGTTACTGGGACTTACAAATAAGGAGGCAATATCCATGCCTCCATCACAGACTAACACAGCCTGAGTTGGAATTCTGACTAGGCCAGAATCCATCTCAGATCCCAAGGTTAACCCTACTATACCCTTGTTCTGTGTACCACCACTTGAAACTGAGCTAGGGGGAACAGTTGCCTATGGGGCAGTGGTGGTAGGAGTAGAATCCTTGGCCCTTGGACAATTGGCATCCTTTGTCCAATGGGTCTTCTCTTTACAGATATGACACCAAGGTTTCTTTTTGCCTTTACCCTTGTTTGATTGTGACTCCCCCCCCCAGATGCAGGTTTTTGGGGCCCTTGTGAAGACTTCTGGTCTTTACCCTTCTCCCCACCCTTATCTGTGGTCTTAGCATCTTGCTTCTTAGAGTCACCACCTTGGTTCTGAGCTTTCTGCTTCACCCTGGTTCTGACCCATTGTCTGCCTTCTTTCCCAATTCTTGGGGAGAGGTCAGATCAGAGTCCACCAGGTACTGATGCAACATCTGATTTTGGCAATTATTAAGGATCTGCTCCCTCATAATTAAATTGTACAATCCTTTAAAATCATTCACTTTACTGCCAAGTAACCAGCCCTCTAGAGCCTTAGTAGCACAATCTACAAAGTCTACCCAGTCCTGCGTCTGTGTCTTCTGGGTGTCTCTGAACTTAATCCTGTATTGCTCAGTGGTTAAGTCAAACCCATCAATGAGAGCACTCTTCAAGACTGAGTTGTTTGTCAGCATCCTCTTCTCTAACAGTGAGGAGCTTATCTCTACCTTTGTCAGCAAAGGAGAGCCACAAGATAGCTGCCCACTGCCCCTGAGGGACCTTCTGTACTTTACAGGCCCTTTCCAGTGCAGTTATCCATTTGTGGATGTCATCCCCACTCTGGTAGGGAGGGACTATCTTGTTCAGGTTCCTATGTTCATGAGTATACTCCCTACTTCTAGGAACACTGTTGCTGCCACCATGGGACTCTAGTCCCAATCGTTTTGTAGCTCTCTGGAGCTCTAGGGATTCCCTATCTAGGGCCAACTGCTCCTTCTTGAGCCTAAGCTTGATTTTCTCAAGCTCCAGAAGTTGGCACTGTCTATCATAAGAGGATTCCCTCTTATGTGATATGGAAGTCCCTACAGAAGTACCTGAATGATTAGACTCCACAGAGGGAGTTCTGGATCTCCTAGGCAAACTCTGTACTCTTCCTGGTGGGGTAAAGAGAGGGCCACTGGGGCCTTCTCCCCCACCTGAAGGAAGAGTTGGATTTTCCAGGTTAGAATCATTTTGATCCTCCTGGCCAGGGTTTGAGTCCAGCTCAAAGAAGGTTTCACTTCCTGGCCTTTCCTCATCTCCTGTCCCACCCACTCTTTTTACTTCATCAGACCCTGGGGTCTTTCTGAGGTCATCTAAGAGCAACATCTCTATAAGACGTTGGGTGCTTGCACTTCTCCCTGTCCTCAGCTTCCTAGATGTACACAAATTTCTCAATTCTTGGAATGAGCGATGGTCATACCTAGTTGGCAGAGAGCCACTGGCTTCTCCTCTAGAAGACATACTAGTGTTATGTGGTGTAGGCACCTACCTAACCTAGTGGAGACTAAACTCTCTTGAGTTGGAGAGAGGGGTTGCTAGGCCCTTGACTTACCCAACTCCAAGTTCAGTCGAACTTACTTATTCAATCTTGATGCATTATATGTACCTAATACTTTAGTGGTTTTCAGTTAATCACTCAATGAGATTTTTCTGGTAAAACAATAGCAAGCTTGAATCCCAACCGCTGCACACCAATGTGAGAAGTTGGCCTGGTATATGCTGTCTACTGATTAAAGTGGGCACCTTGCACCAGTGCAAACGACCCTTATGATGTATGAGGTCAAAGATAACCTTTAGAAAGCTATCCTAGTGGTAGCTGTGGAGAGCAGCCTTCAGGCTTAATCTTGAAGGAATGTAAAGCTGCTTGTTTTACCAGAATCTCACTTCTTGAATGACCAAATGAAAGGAGAACCACACAAGTGTTATGTAAAAATATGTATTTATTACTAAAACACTCTCTACTAACCTCGACACGAGATTAGAACATAAAGCACACAATACTTAATGAATAGAATGTACGTAAGTAGCAAAATATACCACGGGCTCCAGGGGAAGACCGAACCATATACTAAAAAAATGGTATAACAACGACGACTTCAATAGACACAGTGCCTAGAGCACGTAGAATCGCTTGGACCCCAAGGAACCACCCAAGGTAGTGACACAGGGCATCCACGGAGGACGGGTGCAGTGAGGAAACACGACTGCGTGCTCTGTGCAACTCTATGGGAAAGTTGAGGTTGGAAAATTACAATTTAAGGACACTTCTACGAGGACTTCAAGCAAACCCTTTGGAACATAAGAGGTTCTAAGGCCAGCACCCTTGTGAGTACCGAGGTACCCGAGTTACCTATCCCAGAGGAGCCGGGTGCATAGGCGTCGTTTTCAATGGAGAGATGCAAGAAAGTACTGCTGCCAGGAAGGCGAGGAGTGTCCGGTGGAATCCAAGCCTGGATTCGAGGTGAGAAGAACCTGAAAGCAGAGGGGACAAAGTCTGGGCCACTTCAGGTGACCAGGGGCTCGGTAGTCGAATGCCCACCGATGTCGGGTGCTTCAGGTGAAGAGAAAGGATGCTTGTCTCTGCAGCCTCTGCAGTCTCTGGGGACCAGGAGACGCCGCAGATGACCAGGGTCTGGAGGTGAGCTGTCCCACGAAGGATGTCGAGAGCTGAGGGGTCAGTGTCTGGCTGGAGCACCAACAAGCCTTGGCAACGGCAACCCACGCAGGCAGAGGAAACAGCTTACGGTGTGGACCAGCAAGGTCCAGCGGACTCTCCAAGCAATGGAGAGTCAGGGCACTTCTGGAGCAACCAGGGAAGCCCAAGAACAAATGAGATGACCCTCGCCAGGACCCACAGGCCAACGGACCAGGGATCGCGAGGTGACCTCGAGCGAATTCACAAAGGACCAGCCCACAGAACACTCGTGGAGTGGAGGCCGGATATCTTCGGTGCAATTGTTGCTTGGAGTCAGGACTATACGTAGTCCAATGCACAAGCTCAGGGATCGCCAACAAGCATATGCACCTGCAAATAGACGCGGTGCACAGGGGTATGGGTTGCACGGTCCCCATGAGGGATACTGGTTTCAGAATCGCTGAGAGGTCAGATCTACCTCGGGGACCTTTGGGAACCCAGCTCCTGTGTTGCAGAAATCTTCAGAGTCCGCAGGAGCTCTGGAGATGCAAGCTGGTCAGATGCGCTTAGGTGCCTGCTGCTTCAGGGGAGTAACTCCTTTACTCCAAGGGAGATTCTTCTGTCGTCCAGCGAAGTGCAGACCGTCGAAGTACTTGGTTTCTTTGCAGAGTCTTGTCCAGGTATAATCTAAAGTGCTGGAATCAGGTATCCCACTTTATACCCATGGGAAGGGGTTGGACGGACTCTGGGGACCCTCCTAGGGGAGGGGCAGGACACAGGGGTGGCTACACCCATGTCCTTTGTCCAGTTTCGCACCAGAGCAGGAGCCAACGGCTCCCAGAACTGGTTCTAGCTGGACTATGCACAGGGACACCAAATGTGCCCCCAGTGCAGACTTTCTGGCACTCTAAGAGTGCACCCACCCAGCCCCAATACACTAAATCCTGTCTGGGAGGTGGTAACACCTCCCTGTGACAGGAAACCTATTGTCAGGCCTTCCTCTGCTCGAGCTTTGCTCAGCAGCAGGAGGGCAGACTCATGTCTGTGGCTGGCAGCATCCATTTTGTGCTGCCCAGGTCGAGAAAGCTGGTACCGGGTAGACCGGTGGCCCACAGTAGTGGTTCTACAAGGGTGGAATCATACCTCCCACACCAGTTACTGGTGTGGAGGTATGATTCGAAGGTGTTTGACACCAAACACAACATGTTTCTAAGCAGCCCTTTTAAAGTTAGCATTTACCACGAGGTTATAATGCACTTAAACATATATGTCTGGCTGCATCACAGACAACCTCAGAGAATGGTCTCCGAAGGCTGCAGAGAGGCTCTGCTCATGCAGGGGCACCCTCTCACGTAAAACCCAGTGTGAGAAGTTGGCCTGGTATATGCTGTCCACTAATTATAGTGGGCACCTTGCACCAGTCCAAACAACCTCTTATTGGAGATAGGTTAAAGACAACCTTTATTGAAAGCTATCCTAGTGGTAGCTATGGAGAGCAACCTTCAGGCTAAGTCTTGAAGGAATGTAAAGCAGCTTGTTTTACCAGTCTATAATCTCTTGAGTGACCAAATGAAAGAGGACCACACCAGGTATATATATAAAATATATGTATTTAGTCTTAAACACACCCCTCTAGTCTCTTTATGAGGCTAGAGTTCGAAATACATAAGTTACAAGTCAGTTATCAACAGTAATAGCACAAATACACGTTTGAGCCCTAGGGGCGTACCAAACCATATACCAATAAAGTGGTATAAGAACCACGACTGAGCTAGACACAAGGCCTAGAGCCTGTAGAAGTGCTTGGACCCCAAGGAACCACCCAAGGTAGTGACACAGGGGACGCGTGCAGTGTGAGAACACAGCCGCGAGCCGCCGTTGACTTCTATGGGGAATGTCGCGGTTGGAGTTTTAAAGCAAAAGGACACTTAGAGGAGGACTTGGAGCAAACCCCTTTAGAACTAGGTTGTTCTAGAGTCTATACCCACGGGAGCACCGGAGAACTCGAGTTACCTCACCCAGGGAAGCCGGGTGCATAGGTGTCTTTCGGGGTCGGGTTTCGTCGTCGTTTTCAATGGCGATCTGCTGCAAAGTACTGCTGGCGACCAAGTCGAAAGTGTTCGGGTGGATCCAAAGGTGGATCGGAGATCTGAAGAACCTGAAAGCAGAGGGGACAGAGTCTGGGTCACTAGCCAGTGAGCAGGAAGGCGATGAGCAGATGCCCACCGATGTCGGGTGCTTCAGATAGGTTGACGGTCATCTTGACTCTTCAGCCACGAGGTTCAGGAGGCGTCGACGACAACCAGGAGCTGGATTCAAGCTGTCCCATGATGTCTGTCGATTGCAGGTGTGTCGGCGACTGGATTGGACCCAACAAGCCTTGGCAACGGCAAGTCTTGTAGAAACAAAGAAAGGACGTTGATGCAGACCAGCAAGGTCTGGGGGACTCACCCAGCAAGGGTAAGACAGGGCACGTCTGGAGCAAACAGGAAAGCCCAAGCAGAAGAAGAGTTGCCTTCGGGAGGGCCCACTAGCCAACGGACTAGCGACCGCGAAGGAGCCTCGAGTGGACGCACTTGGAGCTGGCTCACAGGACACTCGTGGAGTGGAGGCCAGTGATCTTCGGTGCAGTCGGTGCTGGAGGCGGGGGCTACTCGGAGCCCAAAGCACAACTTCGTGGGAGACCAGAAAAAGGATGCACTTGCAAATGTGCTTGGTGTCCAGGGGTCACGGTTCCACGTTACCCACGACAGCTACGGGCCTCAGCTTTGCTGGGGACTCAGGGCAGCCTCGGAGAAGTCTGGAAATCCACCTCTGGTGATGCAAAGACTTCGGTGTCCAGCGGGAGCTTCAGCGATGCAGACCGGACAATTGCTTCTTAGGTGCCAAGGGAGATTCTTCAGGCCTCTAATCTTCAGGTAGAGCGTCGAAGGTCCAGGATTCAGTGTCAGTTTCATCTAGGGTAATCTAAAGTCCTAAGGACAGGGGTCCCATACTTATACAAAGTTAGGGGGTTGGACATACTCTGGGGACCCACCTATGGGAGGTTCAGGGAAGAGGGGTGGTTACACCCATTCCCTTTGTCCAGTTTCGCGCCAGAGCAGGGGCAGGTAGCCCCTGCAACCGGTTTGAACTGGCATATGCACAGGGACACCAAATGTGCCCCCAGTGCAGGACTTCAAAGCACCAGAGGGTGCTCCCGCCCAGCCCCAATACACATTATCCTGTCTGGGGAGATGGTTACACCTCCTTGGGACAGGAAACCTATTGTCCAGGCCTCCCCTGCCGGAGTTTCAGTCAGCAGCAGGAGGTCAGACCCGTGTCTGTGGCAGCGGCATCCACTTTGTGATGCCAGGGCTCTGGAAAGAAGTTACCGGGTAGCCCGGTGTGTACATGTCTCTCCCTCTAGAAGGGTGGAATGCTACCCCCGCCGCCAGGACTGGCGGGGGGGGGGTAGTATTCCAAGATGTTTGACACCAAACACGACATGTTTTGGTGCAGCCAGTCCAAAGTTAGCATTGTACCGCGAGGATATAATACAATTAAGAGTATATGGTCAGGCTGTACCACAAACAGCATCAGAAGAGGGACTCCGAACGCTGTAGAGGGGCTCTGCTCATGCAGGGGCACCCTCTCACATAAAAACCAAGCACTCTGCCTTCAGGATTGGTAAGGCCTGCCATAGGAGTGACTTATAGGTTTATATGTGTGTGCAATGGTAGGGATATAGGTAGCCTATACCACTGTAAGGGGTGCATGCACCACCTTACCCAGGCTGCAGTAGCAGACCTGTGGTGTCATTTTGGATGGCCTTCCAGGGGTGGCACAATACATGCTGCAGCCCCTGGTAGGCCTCTGAGGTACCTATGCCCTGGGTACATAGTATACCATATACTACGGACTTATAAGGGCACGCCAGATTCCAATCAGAGATGTGCCTAAGGCACATGGAAACCATTTTAGAGAGGAAGCAGCTAGGCTGGGGTTCTGATTAGCAGGGCCCCAGCCAGACTAAAGTCGAAAAACAGTGAAGCATCAGCAAAAAGTGGGGGTACCCATTTGAAGCAGATCCTACTCTCCTACACAACCCCCCCCCCCAAACGTAGGGACATTAAACTAACCTTGACCAGTTGAGTCTTCATGTTCTAAGTGGAAGTACCTAGAGAGTCCATCTGCATTGGCATGGTTACTCCCAGGTTTATGTTCCACTGTAAAGTCCATCCCCTGTAGGGAAATGGACCACCTAAGCAGTTTGGGGTTTTCACCCTTCATTTGTTTTAGCCATAAGAGGGGCTTATGGTCTGTTTGAACAAGGAAGTGAGTACCAAACAAGTATGGCCTCAACTTCTTCAGAGCCCAAACCACAGCAAAGGCCTCCCTCTCTATGGCTGACCAACGTTTCTCTCTAGGGGTCAGCCTTCTGCTAATAAAAGCTACTGGCTGATCTTGACCTTCATCATTCAATTGTGACAGTACAGCCCCTACCCCCAATTCAGATGCATCTGTTTGGACAATGAACTTCTTGGAGTAATCAGGACTCTGGAGAATGGGAGCAGTGCACATGGCCTGCTTCAGGTCATCAAATGCCTTTTGACAGCTAGCTGTCCACTGAACCTTTTGGGCATTTTCTTGGAAGTTAAGTCATTCAGGGGTGTCACTATTGATCCATACCCCTTGACAAATCTCCTATAGTACCCAGTCAGGCCTAAGAAGGCTCTCACCTGAGTCTGGGTAGTTGGAGCAACCCAGTCCATGATGGTCTGGATTTTGCTCTGCAATGGTTGAACCTGGCCTCCACCCACAAGGTGGCCCAGGTACACAACCTGACTCTGCCCTATCTGGCACTTGGTGGCCTTGATAGTGAGGCCTGCCTTTTGCAGGGCCTCTAAAACATTTCTGAGGTGGACCAAATGATCCTCCCAGGTGGAGCTAAAGACAGCAATATCATCTAGATATGCTGCACTGTAGGCCTCCAGACCTGTAAGGACTGTATTCACCAACCTCTGAAAAGTGGCAGGTGCATTCTTCAGACCAAAGGGCATTACCACAAATTGATAATGTCCACTAGGGGTTGAGAATGCTGTTTTTGGCTTTGCATCATCAGCTAGTCTGATCTGCCAGTAGCCAGCTGTCCGGTCAAATGTGCTTAGATACTTGGCTGAGGCCAAAGTGTCTATTAGCTCATCTGCCCTAGGTATTGGATGGGCATCAGTCCTAGTGACTGCATTCAGACCCCTGTAGTCCACACAAAACCTCATCTCTCTTTTTCCACCACTGGTGTGAGGTTTTGGTACAAGGACCACTGGACTAGCCCAAGGGCTATCTGAGGGTTCAATAACTCCCAAATCCAACATTTTCTGGACTTCTGTCCTGATGCAGTCCCTGACATGGTCAGGTTGCCTATAAATCTTATTTTTAATAGGCAAACTGTCCCCAGTGTCCACTTCATGAGTGCACCAGGTGGTCTGACTTGGAGTCAGAGAGAACATATGTCTGTACTGATTGAGCACTTGTCTACAATCAGTTTGCTGCTGAGCAGTGAGGCTGCCTGCCAAGGCTGCACCATCCACTGACCCATCATCAGGGTTCTGTGAGAGCAGGTCAGGGAGTGGGTCACTCTCTTCCTCCTGTCCCTCATCAGTAGCCATGAGCAAGCCCATGTCGGCCCTGTCCACATATGGTTTCAATCTGTTGACATGGAGAACCCTGTGGGGACTCCTGGGTGTTCCTAGGTCTACTAAATAGGTAACCTCACCCTTCTGTTCAACAATGGTATGGGGTCCACTCCACTTGTCTTTGAGAGCTGCTGGGGCCACTGGCTCCAGCACCCACACCTTCTGTCCTGGCTGGTAAACAGTCAGTACAGCCTTTTGGTCATGCCAGGCTTTTTGCAGTTCCTGGCTAGCCTCAAGGTTTTTAGTTGCCTTTTTCATGTACTCAGCCATCCTGGAGCGGAGACCAAGTACATAGTCCACTATGCCTTGCTTTGGGGGCTTGAGAGGTAACTCCCATCCTTCCTTCACCAAGCACAATGGACCCCTGACAGGGTGACCAAACAAAAGATCAAAAGGGCTGTAGCCAACCCCCTTTTGAGGCACCTCCCTGTATGCAAATAAAAGGCAGGGCAAGAGTATGTCCCATCTTCGCCTAAGCTTTTCTGGGAGCCCTTTAATCATGCCCTTTAAGGTGTTGTTGAATCTCTCAACCAAACCATTGCATTGTGGGTGATAGGGTGTGGTGAACTTGTAAGTCACTCCACACTCCTTCCACATTGCCTTCAAGTATCCAGACATAAAGTTTGCACCCCTGTCTGATACAACCTCCTTAGGAAGCCCACTCTTGAGAAAATTCCCAGGAGTGCCCTTGCCACTACAGGTGCTGTAGTGGTCCTAAGGGAATAGCCTCTGGGTACCTGGTGGCATGATCCACTACCACCAGGATAAACCTGTGCCCAGATGCTGTTTGGGGATCCATGGGACCAACAATGTCAATGCCCACCCTTTCAAAGGGCACCCCACCACAGGTAGTGGTATCAGGGGGCCTTTGTAGTGCCACCTGCCTTGCCACTGGCCTGGCAGGTTACACAGGAGCGACAAAACTCCTTGGTGTCTTCAGACATGTGGGGCCAGTGAAAGTGAGGGACCAGTCTGTCCCAAGTCTTGTTCTGGCCCAGGTGACCTGCTAGAGGAATATCATGGGCTAGGGTCAATAGGAAGCCCCTGAACTTCAGAGGTGGCACCAGGCTTGGGGTCTCTACACTCTGGGTACATGAGTCTATCATCCCAATACACTTTATGGGGACCACTAGCATTCCCAGCAGCCTCAGCAGCAGCTTGCTGTCTGAGGGGTTCAAGAGAGGGGCAGCTCTGCTGCTCCTGGCTCACATCTGCCCTGGAAGGGCCCCCTGTCCCCAAGAACTCAACCTGGTCAGGTTCAAGCTCCTCTGGGACAGTTCCTTCCTCAGGACTGAGATCATCCCCCTCAAGAGACTGATCTTCCTTCTGAGCCAAGGGGAAGGCACTGCCTTAACCCTACTACTCCTCCTCTTGGATGGAACTTGGTCCATTTTTCCAGGATCCAAGGCCTGTTCAGTGTTAGACATTTTGCTCTGTGACCTGGTCACAGCAAACACATCTGCAGGGATCCCCAGCATTTCTGCATGGGTCCTGAGCTCCACTGCTGCCCAAGCTGAAGTTTCAAGATTATTGCCAAGCAAGCATTCAACTGGTAGGTCTGCACTTACCACAACCTTCTTAAGGCCAGTTACCCCTCCCCAGGAGAAGTTAACAACTGCCAGAGTATGGTCTGTTCTGACATTGCTAGCATTGGTCACTTGGTACATCTCACCAAGTATAATCTGCCCAGGATCCACAAGGTCTTGTGTCACCATGGTGACACTTGCCCCTGTGTCCCTGAATGCCAAAGCCTCTTTTCCATTGATCAATGGCTGTTGCCTGTACTTGCCCAGATTACTGTGACTCACAGAGGAGGTCACATCCATGCCTCCATCACAGACTAGGACAGCCTGAGTGAGTTCTCTGACTAGGCCAGAGCTCATCTCATTACCCAGGGTCAACCCTACTAAACCATTGGCTTGTGTACTCCCACCACCCCCAATTGTAACTGCACTAGGGGGAACAGGTGCCTTAGGGGCATTGGTGGGGGCTGGAATAGAGTCTTTGGACTTGGTGCAATCACTGGTCCAGTGTGTCTTTTGCTTACAGACTTTGCACCATGGTTTCTTTTGGCCTTTTCCCTTGTTAGACTGTGAATCCCCACCTGAAGAAGATTTTTGGGGGCCTTGTGAAGACTTCTGGTCTTTACCCTTCTCCCCACCCTTATTAGAGTTTTTAGAATCTTGCTTCTTAGGGTCACCACCTTTGTTCTGTACTTTCTGCCTCACCCTGGTTCTGACCCATTTGTCTGCCTTCTTTCCCAATTCTTGGGGAGAGGTCAGATCAGAGTCCACCAGGTACTGATGCAACAGCTGATTTTGACAGTTATTAAGAATCTGCTTCCTCATGATAAGATTGTACAATCCTTTGAAGTGACATACCTTACTGCCCATCAACCAACCCTCCAGAGCCTTAGCAGAACAATCAACAAAGTCCACCCAGTCTTGAGTCTGTGCTTTTTGGGTATCTCTGAACTTTAACCTGTATTGTTCAGTGGTTAGGCCAAACCCATCAATTAATGCACTCTTCAAGACTTTGTAATTGTCAGCCTCCTCTTCTCTAACAGAGAGGAGCTTATCTCTACCTTTGCCTGCAAAGGAGAGCCACAAGATTGCTGCCCACTGCTCGTGAGGGACCCTCTGTACTTTACAGGCCTTCTCCAGTGCAGAAATCCATTTGTGGATGTCATCCCCACTCTGGTAGGGAGGGACAATCTTCCTCAGGTTTCTATGGTCATAAGACCTTTCCCTATCTCTGGGGAAATTGCTGCCACCATGGGACTCTAGTCCCAACTTTTTCTTTGCCTTTCAAGCTCTAGGGACTCCCTGTCTATAGCCAACTGCTCTCTTCTGAGTCTCAGCTGAGCCTCTCCATATTTGAGCAGTCTCTCTTTCCTCTCACTGGAGGATTCCCTCCTATGAGAGGAAACAGTGGTCCCTACTGAGGTGTCAGAGTGGTTAGACTCCTGAGAAGGAGATCTAACCCTTCTTGGCACACTCTCAACTCTTCCTGGGGGGACAAAGGGAGGTCATTCTGATCCTCCTCCTCCTCCTCAGGAGTAGCTGGATTATCCAGGTCAAGGTCCTTGTCACCTTCCTGGCCAGTTTCAGAGGTTGGGTCCTGGTTATTTTCATCCCTGGCCCCTTCCTCATCTTCTGCCCCACCCTGTCTGCCTACCCCTTCGGACCCTGGTAGTCTTCTGAGATCATCCAGCAGGAGTACCTCTATGAGGCGTTGGGTGTTGGCACTTTTGCCTGTCTTCAGTTTCCTAGCAGTGCTTAATGCTCTCAATTCCAAGAATGGGAAATTATCATACTTGGAGGGAAGAAGCCCATTGGCTTCTGGCTAGGACCCACTGGTTCCTGGCCCTGAAGACATTACTAGTGTGGTGTGGTGTATGCACTACCTTCTCTAGTGTGGCCTACTAAACTCTCTTGAGTTGTAGAAAGGGTGTGCTATCCCTTAACACACAACTCTAAGTTCAGTAGAACTTACTGTATCCTAAGCTTGTTTTATATGTACCTAAGGTACCCTTAGTGGTTTTCAGTTGATCAATTCAATTGAGATTATCTGGTAAAACAATAGCAAGCTGGAATCCCACACGCTGCACACCAATGTGAGAAGTTGGCCTGTATATGCTGTCCACTAATTATAGTGGGCACCTTGCACCAGTCCAAACAACCCCTTATTGGAGATAGGTTAAAGACAACCTTTATTGAAAGCTATCCTAGTGGTAGCTATGGAGAGCAGCCTTCAGGCTAAGTCTTGAAGGAATGTAAAGCAGCTTGTTTTACCAGTCTATAATCTCTTGAGTGACCAAATGAAAGAGGACCACACCAGGTATATATATAAAATATATGTATTTAGTCTTAAACACACCCCTCTAGTCTCTTTATGAGGCTAGAGTTCGAAATACATAAGTTACAAGTCAGTTATCAACAGTAATAGCACAAATACACGTTTGAGCCCTAGGGGCGTACCAAACCATATACCAATAAAGTGGTATAAGAAACACGACTGAGCTAGACACAAGGCCTAGAGCCTGTAGAAGTGCTTGGCCCTCAAGGAACCACCCAAGGTAGTGACACAGGGGACCCACGGGGGACGTGTGCAGTGTGAGAACACAGCCGCGAGCCGCCGTTGACTTCTATGGGGAATGTCGCGGTTGGAGTTTTAAAGCAAAAGGACACTTAGAGGAGGACTTGGAGCAAACCCCTTTAGAACTAGGTTGTTCTAGAGTCTATACCCACGGGAGCACCGGAGAACTCGAGTTACCTCACCCACGGAAGCCGGGTGCATAGGTGTCTTTCGGGGTCGGGTTTCGTCGTCGTTTTCAATGGCGATCTGCTGCAAAGTACTGCTGGCGACCAAGTCGAAAGTGTTCGGGTGGATCCAAAGGTGGATCGGAGATCTGAGGAACCTGAAAGCAGAGGGGACAGAGTCTGGGTCACTAGCCAGTGACCAGGAAGGCGATGAGCAGATGCCCACCGATGTCGGGTGCTTCAGGTAGGTTGACGGTCGTCTTGACTCTTCAGCCACGAGGTCCAGGAGGTGTCGACGACAACCAGGAGCTGGATTCGAGCTGTCCCACAACGTCTGTCGATTGCTGCGGTGTCGGCGACCGGATTGGACCCAACAAGCCTTGGCAACGGCAAGTCTCATGGAAATAGAAGAAGGACGGTGGTACAGACCAGCAAGGTCTGAGGGACTCACCCAGCGAGGGTAAGTCAGGGCACGTCTAGAGCAACCAGGAAAGCCCTAGCAGAAGAAGAGTTGCCTTCGGGAGGGCCCACTAGCCAACGGACTAGCGACCGCAAAGGAGCCTCGAGTGGATGCACTTGGAGCTGGCTTGCAGGACACTCGTAGAGTGGAGGCCAGTGATCTTCGGTGCAGTTGGTGCTGGAGGCGGGGGCTACTCGGAGCTTAAAGCACAACTTTGTGGGAGACCAGGAAGAGGATGCACTTGCAAATGTGCTCGGTGTCCAGGGGTCACGGTTCCATGTTATCCATGATAGCTACGGGCCTCAGCTTTGCTGGGGACTCAGGGCAGCCTCGGCGAAGTCTGGAAATCTGGTGATCTGGTGATGCAAAGACTTTGGCGTACAGCGGGAGCTTCAGCGATGCAGACCAGACAATTGCTTCTTAGGTGCCTGCCAAGCAGGGGAGTCACTCCTTGACCCCAAGGGAGATTCTTCAGTCCTCTAATCTTCAGGTAGAGCGTCGAAGGTCCAGGATTCAGTGTCAGAGTTTCGTCCAGGGTAATCTAAAGTCCTAAGGACAGGGGTCCCATACTTATACAAAGTTAGGGGGTTGGACATACTCTGGGGCCCCACCTATGGGAGGTTCAGGGAAGAGGGGTGGTTACACCCATTCCCTTTGCCCAGTTTCGCGCCAGAGCAGGGGCAGGTAGCCCCTGCAACCGGTTTGAACTGGCATATGCACAGGGACACCAAATGTGCTCCCAGTGCAGGACTTCAAAGCACCAGAGGGTGCTCCCGCCCAGCCCCAATACACATTATCCTGTCTGGGGAGATGGTTACACCTCCTTGGGACAGGAAACCTATTGTCCAGGCCTCCCCTGCCGGAGTTTCAGTCAGCAGCAGGAGGCCAGACCCGTGTCTGTGGCAGCGGCATCCATTTTGTGATGCCAGGGCTCTGGAAAGAAGTTACCGGGTAGCCCGGTGTGTACATGTCTCTCCCTCTAGAAGGGTGGAATGCAACCCCCGCCGCCAGGACTGGCGGGGGGGGGGGTAGTATTCCAAGATGTTTGACACCAAACACGACATGTTTTGGTACAGCCAGTCCAAAGTTAGCATTGTACCGCGAGGATATAATGCACTTAAGAGTATATGGTCAGGCTGTACCACAAACAGCATCAGAGGAGGGACTCCGAACGCTGTAGAGGGGCTCTGCTCATGCAGGGGCACCCTCTCACATAAAAACCAAGCACTCTGCCTTCAGGATTGGTAAGGCCTGCCATAGGAGTAACTTATAGGTTTATATGTGTGTGCAATGGTAGTGATATAGGTAGCCTATACCACTGTAAGGGGTGCATGCACCACCTTACCCAGGCTGCAGTAGCAGACCTGTGGTGTCATTTTGGATGGCCTTCCAGGGGTGACACAATACATGCTGCAGCCCCTGGTAGGCCTCTGAGGTACCTATGCCCTGGGTACATAGTATACCATATACTAGGGACTTATAAGGGCACTCCAGATTCCAATCAGAGATGTGCCTAAGGCACATGGAAACCATTTTAGAGAGGAAGAAGCTAGGCTGGGGTTCTGATTAGCAGGGCCCCAGCCAGACTAAAGTCGAAAAACAGTGAAGCATCAGCAAAAAGTGGGGGTACCCATGTGAAGCAGATCCTACTCTCCTACACCCAGCACCCTGCCTTCAGGATTGATAAGGCCTGCCATAGGGGTGACTGATAGGTTTTTAAGTGTAGTGATTTAGATAGATATAGGGAACCTATATCTAAGTAAGTGGTGCAAGCACCAGCTTACACAGGCTGCAGTAGCAGACCTGTTGGGTCATTTTGAATGTCCTCTCATGGGTGGCATAATACATGCTTCAGCCCATGGGAGTCCTCTGGGGTACCTATGCCCTGGGTACATGGTGTACCATATACTAGGGACTTATAAGGGTACCCCAGTATCCAATCTGGAGTGTACCTAAAGTACATGCATTGCAATTTACAGGAGAAAGCAGATAGACTGGGGTCCTGGATAGCAGGATCCCAGTCAGACTAGGCCAAAAACAATGAGACATCAGCAAAAAGTGGGGGTAACTATAAGAAGCAGATCCTACTCTCCTACAGCTTGCACATGGTATCCTGGAGTATGCACAAGTTATCCATGAGTTTGCACAGGTTATCCAGGAGTTTGCACAGGTTATCCTGGAGCTTTGTAGAGGTTGCCCTGGAGTTTGCCCAGGTTACCCAGGAGTTTGCACAGGTTATCGTGAAGTTTGTACAGGTCATCCAGGAGTTTGCATAGGTTATCCTGGAGATCGCACACATTAGCCTGGTTAGCCTGGAGCTTGCACAGGTTAGCATTGAGTTTGCACAGGTTATCCAGAGGTTTGCACAGGTTATCCAGGAGTTTGCACAGGTAACCCTGGAGTTTGTACAGGTTATCCAGGAGTTTGAACAGGTTATCCTGGAATGTTGCACAGGTTGTCCTGGAGTTTGCACAGGTTATCCAGGAGTTTGCACAGGTTATCCTGAAGTTTGTACAGGTTATCCAGGAGTTTGCACAGGCTATCCTGGAGATCGAACACGTTAGCCTGGTTAGCCTGGAGCTTGCACAGGTTATCCAGGAGTTTGCACAGGTTATCCAGGAGTTTACACAGGTTATCCAGGAGTTTGCACATGTTATCCTAGAGACTGCACAGGTTTTCTAGGAGTTTGCACAGGTTATCCTGGAGCTTGCACATGTTAGCCAAGAGTTTGCCAATGTTATCCAGGAGTTTGCACAGGTTATCCTGGAGTTTGCACAGGTTATCCAGGAGTTTGCACAGGTTATCCAGGAGTTTGCACAGGTTATCCTGGAGTTTTGTACAGGTTATCCAGGAGTTTGCACAGGTTATCCAGGAGTTTGCACAGGTTACCCTGGAGTTTGTACAGGTTATCGAGGAGTTTGCACATGTTATCCAGGGGTTTGCACAGGTTATCCAGGAGTTTGCACAGGTAATCCAGGAGTTTGCACAGGTTATCCTGTAGTTTTTACAGTTATCCTGTAGTTTGCACATGTTATCCTGGAGACTGAACAGGTTATCCAGGAGTTTGCACAATTTATCCTGGAGTTTGCACATGTTAGCCAGGAGTTCACAAATGTTATCCTGGAGTTTGCACAGGTTATCCAGGAGTTTTCTCAGGTTACCCTGGAGTTTTCTCAGGTTACCCTGGAGTTTGCACAGGTTATCCAGGAGTTTGCACAGGTTATCCTGGAGTTTTGTACAGGTTGTCCTGGAGTTTGCACAGGTTATCCTGGAGCTTGCACATGTTATCCTGTAGTTTGCACAGGTTAGCCTGGAGCTTGCACATGGCATCCTGGAGTATGCACAAGTTATCCATGAGTTTGCACAGGTAATCCAGCAGTTTACACAGGTAATCCTGGAGATCGCACACGTTAGCCTGGTTAGCCTGGAGTTTGCACAGGTTATCCAGTAGTTTGCACAGGTTAGCATGGAGTCTGCACAGGTGAGTCTAAAGTTTGCACGGATTATCCAAGAGTTTGCACAGGTTATCCAGGGGTTTGCACTGGTTAGTCTACAGTTTGCACAGGTTAACCAGGAGTTTGCACAGGTTAGCCTGGAGATTGCAAAAGTTAACCTGGGGCCTGGAGTTTGCACAGGTTAGTCTGGAGTTTGAATAGGTTATCCAGGAGCATGCACAGGTTATCCTCGAGTTTGCACAGGTAAGCCTAAAGTGTGCACGAGTTAGCCTGGAGTTTGCACAGGTTATCCAGGAGTTTGCACATGTTATCCTGGAGACTGAACAGGTTATCCAGGAGTTTGCACAATTTAACCAGGAGTTTGCACATGTTAGCCAGGAGTTCACAAATGTTATCCTGGAGTTTGCACAGGTTATCCAGGAGTTTGCTCATGTTATCCTGGAGACTGAACAGGTTATACAGGAGTTTGCACAATTTATCCAGGAGTTTGCACATGTTATCCTGGAGACTGAACAGGTTATCCAGGAGTTTGCACAGGTTATCCTGGAGTTTTGTACAGGTTGTCCTGGAGTTTGCACAGGTTATCCTGGAGCTTGCACATGTTATCCTGTAGTTTGCACAGGTTAGCCTGGAGCTTGCACATGGTATCCTGGAGTATGCACAAGTTATCCATGAGTTTGCACAGGTTATCCAGGAGTTTGCACAGGTTATCCAGGAGTTTGCACAGGTTATCCAGGAGTTTGCACAGGTTATCCAGGAGTTTGCACAGGTTACCCTGGAGTTTGTACAGGTTATCTAGGAGTTTGCACAGGTTATCCGGGAGTTTGCATATGTTATCGTGGAGAATGCACAGGTTATCCAGGAGTTTGCACAGGTTCTCCTAGAGGTTGCACATGTTATCCTGGAGTTTGCAAATGTTATCCTGGAGTTTGCACAGGTTATCCAGGAGTTTGCACAGGTTATCCTGGAGTTTAAACAGGTTATCCTGGAGATCGCACACGTTAGCCTGGTTAGCCTGGAGTTTGCACAGGTTATCCAGTAGTTTGCACAGGTTAGCATGGAGTCTGCACAGGTGAGTCTAAAGTTTGCACGGATTATCCAAGAGTTTGCACAGGTTATCCAGGTGTTTGCACAGGTTAGTCTACAGTTTGCACAGGTTAACCAGGAGTTTGCAGAGGTTAGCCTGGAGATTGCAAAAGTTAACCTGGGGCCTGGAGTTTGCACAGGTTAGTCTGGAGTTTGAATAGGTTATCCAGGAGCATGCACAGGTTATCCTCGAGTTTGCACAGGTAAGCCTAAAGTGTGCACGAGTTAGCCTGGAGTTTGCACAGGTTATCCAGGAGTTTGCACATGTTATCCTGGAGACTGAACAGGTTATCCAGGAGTTTGCACAATTTATCCAGGAGTTTGCACATGTTAGCCAGGAGTTCACAAATGTTATCCTGGAGTTTGCACAGGTTATCCAGGAGTTTTCTCAGGTTACCCTGGAGTTTGCACAGGTTATCCAGGAGTTTGCACAGGTTATCCTGGAGTTTTGTACAGGTTGTCCTGGAGTTTGCACATGTTATCCTGTAGTTTGCACAGGTTAGCCTGGAGCTTGCACATGGTATCCTGGAGTATGCACAAGTTATCCATGAGTTTGCACAGGTTATCCAGGAGTTTGCACAGTTTATCCAGGAGTTTGCACAGGTTATCCAGGAGTTTGCACAGGTTATCCAGGAGTTTGCACAGGTTATCCTGGAGCTTGCACATGTTATCCTGTAGTTTGCACAGGTTAGCCTGGAGCTTGCACATGGTATCCTGGAGTATGCACAAGTTATCCATGAGTTTGCACAGGTTATCCATGAGTTTGCACAGGTTATCCTGGAGCTTTGTACAGGTTGCCCTGGAGTTTGCACAGGTTATCCTGAAGTTTGCACAGGTTATCCAGGAGTTTGCACAGGTTATCCAGGAGTTTGCACTGTTACCCTGGAACTTGTACAGGTTATCCAGGTGTTTGCACAGGGTATCCTGGAGATTGCACATGTTAGCCTGGTTAGCCTGGAGCTTGCACAGGTTATCCAGGAGTTTGCACAGGTTATCCAGGAGTTTGCACAGGTTACCCTGGAGTTTGCACAGGTTACCCTGGAGTTTGCACAGGTTACCCTGGAGTTTGTACAGGTTATCTAGGAGTTTGTACAGGTTATCTAGGAGTTTGCACAGGTTATCCGGGAGTTTGCATATGTTATCGTGGAGAATGCACAGGTTATCCAGGAGTTTGCACAGGTTCTCCTAGAGGTTGCACATGTTAGCTAGGAGTTTGCAAATGTTATCCTGGAGTTTGCACAGGTTATCCAGGAGTTTGCACAGGTTATCCTGGAGTTTACACAGGTTATCCTGGAGATCGCACACGTTAGCCTGCTTAGCCTGGAGTTTGCACAGGTTATCCAGTAGTTTGCACAGGTTAGCATGGAGTCTGCACAGGTGAGTCTAAAGTTTGCACAGATTATCCAAGAGTTTGCACAGGTTATCCAGGGGTTTGCACTGGTTAGTCTGCAGTTTGCACAGGTTAACCAGGAGTTTGCACAGGTTAGCCTGGAGATTTCAAAAGTTAACCTGGGGCCTGGAGTTTGCACAGGTTAGTCTGGAGTTTGAATAGGTTATCCAGGAGCATGCACAGGTTATCCTCGAGTTTGCACAGGTAAGCCTAAAGTGTGCACGAGTTAGCCTGGAGTTTGCACAGGTTATCCAGGAGTTTGCACATGTTATCCTGGAGACTGAACAGGTTATCCAGGAGTTTGCACAATTTATCCTGGAGTTTGCACGTTAGCCAGGAGTTCACAAATGTTATCCTGGAGTTTGCACAGGTTATCCAGGAGTTTTCTCAGGTTACCCTGGAGTTTTCTCGGGTTCCCCTGGAGTTTGCACAGGTTATCCAGGAGTTTTCACAGGTTATCCTGGAGTTTGCACAGGTTAGCCTGGAGCTTGCACATGGTATCCTGGAGTATGCACAGGTTATCCAGGAGTTTGCACAGGTTATCCAGGAGTTTGCACAGGTTATCCTGTAGTTTGCACAGGTTAGCCTGGAGCTTGCACATGGTATCCTGGAGTATGCACAGGTTATCCAGGAGTTTGCACAGGTTATCCAGGAGTTTGCACAGGTTATCCAGGAGTTTGCACAGGTTATCCTGGAGCTTGCACATGTTATCCTGTAGTTTGCACATGTTATCCTGTAGTTTGCACAGGTTAGCCTGGAGCTTGCACATGGTATCCTGGAGTATGCACAAGTTATCCATGAGTTTGCACAGGTTATCCAGGAGTTTGCACAGGTTATCCTGGAGCTTTGTACAGGTTGCCCTGGAGTTTGCACAGGTTATCCTGAAGTTTGTACAGGTCATCCAGGAGTTTGCACAGGTTATCCTGGAGATCGCACACGTTACCCTGGTTAGCCTGGAGCTTGCACAGGTTAGCATAGAGTTTGCACAGGTTATCCAGGAGTTTGTACAGGTTATCCACAAGTTTGTACAGGTTATCCACGAGTTTGTACAGGTTATCCACGAGTTTTCATAGGTTATCCTGGAATTTTGTACAGACCTGGAGTTTGTACAGGTTATCCAGGAGTTTGCACAGGTTATCCAGGAGTTTGCACAGGTTATCCAGGAGTTTGCACATGTTATCTTGGAGACTGCACAGGTTATCCTGGAGCTTGCACATGTTAGCCAAGAGTTTGCAAATGTTATCCTGGAGTTTGCACAGGTTATCCAGGAGTTTGCACAGGTTATCCTGGAGTTTTGTACAGTTTGTTCTGGAGCTTGCACAGGTTATCAAGGACTTTGCACAGGTTATCCTGAAGTTTGCACAGGTTATCCAGGAGTTTGCACAGGTTATCCAGGAGTTTGCACTGGTTACCCTGGAATTTGTACAGGTTATCCAGGTGTTTTCACAGGGTATCCTGGAGATTGCACACGTTAGCCTTGTTAGCCTGGAGCTTGCACAGGTTATCCAGGAGTTTGCACAGGTTATCCAGGAGTTTGCACAGGTTATCCAGGAGTTTGCACAGGTTACCCTGGAGTTTGTACAGGTTATCTAGGAGTTTGCACAGGTTATCCGGGAGTTTGCATATGTTATCGTGGAGAATGCACAGGTTATCCAGGAGTTTGCACAGGTTCTCCTAGAGGTTGCACATGTTAGCCAGGAGTTTGCAAATGTTATCCTGGAGTTTGCACAGGTTATCCAGGAGTTTGCACAGGTTATCCTGGAGTTTACACAGGTTATCCTGGAGATCGCACACGTTAGCCTGGTTAGCCTGGAGTTTGCACAGGTTATCCAGTAGTTTGCACAGGTTAGCATGGAGTCTGCACAGGTGAGTCTAAAGTTTGCACGGATTATCCAAGAGTTTGCACAGGTTATCCAGGGGTTTGCACTGGTTAGTCTGCAGTTTGCACAGGTTAACCAGGAGTTTGCACAGGTTAGCCTGGAGATTGCAAAAGTTAACCTGGGGCCTGGAGTTTGCACAGGTTAGTCTGGAGTTTGAATAGGTTATCCAGGAGCATGCACAGGTTATCCTCGAGTTTGCACAGGTAAGCCTAAAGTGTGCACGAGTTAGCCTGGAGTTTGCACAGGTTATCCAGGAGTTTGCACAGGTTATCCTGGAGCTTGTACAGGTTATCCGGGAGTTTGCACATGTTATCCTGGAGATTGCACAGGTTATCCAGGAGTTTGCACAGGTTATCCAGGAGTTTGCAGAGGTTATACTGGAGCTTGCACATGTTATCCTGTAGTTTGCACAGGTTAGCCTGGAGCTTGCACATGGTATCCAGGAGTTTGCTCAGGTTATCCAGGAGTTTGCACAGGTTATCGTGGAGTTTTGTACAGGTTATCCAGGAGTTTGCACAGGTTGTGAGAAGGTGGGTTGGTATATGCTGTCCACTAGTTAAAGTGGGCACCTTGTACCAGGCCACACGACCCTTATGATGTACGAGGTCAAAGATGACCTTTATGAAAGCTATCCTAGTGGTAGCTATGGAGAGCATCCTTCAGGCTTAATCTTGAAGGAATGTAAAGCAGCTTGTTTTACCAGAATCTCACTCTTGAATGACCAAATGAAAGGAGAACCACACAAGTGTTATATAAAAATATGTATTTATTACTAAAACACTCTCTACTAATCTCGACATGAGATTAGAACATAAAGCACACAATACTTAATCAATAGAAGTACGTAAGTAGCAAAATATACAACGGGCTCCAGGGGGAGACCGAATCATATACTAAAAAACATGGTATAACAACAACGACTTCAATAGAGACAGTGCCTAGAGCACGTAGAATCGCTGGGATCCCAAGGAACCACCCAGAGGAGTGACACAGGGAGCTCACGGAGGATGGGTGCAGTGTGGGAACATGACAACGTGTTCCATGCAACTCTATGGGAACGTCGCGGTTAGAAAATTACAATTTAAGGACACTTCTAGGAGGACTTCAAGCAAACCCTTGGGAACTTAAGAGGTTCTAAGGCCAGCCCCCTTGTGAGTACCGAAGTACCCAAGTTACCTATCCCAGAGGAGCCGGGTCCATAGGGGTCAAGTGGTGTCGGAAACCTCCGTCGTTTTCAATGGCGACCTGCAAGAAAGTACTGCTGCCAGGAAGGCGAAGAGTGTCTGGTGGAATCCAAGCCTGGATTCGTGATGTGAAAGAACCTGAAAGCAGAGGGGACAAAGTCTGGGTCACTTCAGGTGACCAGGGGCTCGATAGTCGAATGCCCACCGATGTCGGGTGCTTCAGGTGAAGAAGAAAGGGTGTTTGTCTCTGCAGCCACGGGGACCAGGAGACGTCGACGATGACCAGGGTCCAGAGGTGAGCTGTCCCACGAAGGATGTCGAGAGCTGAGGGGTCAGTGTCCGGCTGGAGCACCAACAAGCCTTGGCAACAGCAACCCACGTAGACAGAGGAAACAGGTTACGATGTGGACCAGCAAGGTCCAGGGGACTCTCCAAGCAATGGAGAGTCAGGGCATGTCTGGAGCAATCAGGGAAGCCCAAGAACAATGAAGGTGACCCTCGCCAGGACCCACTAGTCAACGGACCAGGGATCGCGAGGTGACCTCGAGCGAATGTACAAAGTGCCAGCCCACAGAGCACTCGTGGAGTCCAAAGCATAGCCTCAGGGATCGCCAAAAAGCATATGCTGCTGCAAATGTACACGGTGCACAGGGGTTCGAGTTGCACGGTCCCCACGAGGGATACTGGTCTCAGAGTTGCTGAGAGGTCAGATCAACCTCAGGGACATTAGGGAACCCACCTCCTGTGTTGCAGAAATCTTCGGAGTCCGCAGGAGCTCTGGAGATTCAAACCGGTCAGGTGCGCTTAGGTGCCTGCTGCTGCAGGGGAGTAACTCCTTTACTCCAAGGGAGATTCTTCTGTCGTCCAGCGAAGTGTAGACCGTCGAAGTACTTGGTTTCTTTGCAGAGCCTTGTCCAGGTTTAATCTAAAGTCCTGGTATCAGGTTTCCCACTTTATACCCATGGGAAGGGGTTGGACTGACTGTGGGGACCCTCCTAGGGGAGGGGCAGGACAGAGGGGTGGCTACACCCATGTCCTTTGTCCAGTTTCGCGCCAGAGCAGGAGCCAACGGCTCCCAGAACTGGTTGTAGCTGGAATATGCACGGGGACACCAAATGTGCCCCCAGTGCAGACTTTCTGGCACTCTCAGAGTGCACCCACCCAGCCCCAATACACTAAAGCCTGTCTGGGAGGTGGTCACACCTCCCTGTGACAGGAAACCTATTGTCAGGCCTTCCTCTGCTCGAGCTTGGCTCAGCAGCAGGAGAGCAGACTCATTTCTGTGGCTGGCAGCATCCATTTTGTGCTGCCCAGGTCGAAAGCTGGTACCGGGTAGACCGGTGACCCATAGTAGTGGTTCTACAAGGGAGGAATCATACCTCCCACACAGTTACTGGTGTGGAGGTATGATTCCAAGGTGTTTGACACCAAACACGACATGTTTCTAAGCAGCCGTTTTAAAGTTAGCATTTACCGTGAGGTTATAATGCACTTAAGTATATATGGTTTGGCTGCATCACAGACAACCCCGGGGAATGGATTCCGAAGGCTGCAGAGGGGCCCTACTCATGTAGGGGCACCCTCTCACATAAAACCCAGCACCCTGCCTTCAGGATTGATAAGGCCTGCCATAGGGGTGACTGATAGGTTTATATGTGTAGTGATTTAGAAGGGATATAGTGAACCTATATCCCCAGTAAGGGGTGCATGCACCACCTTACACAGGCTGCAGTAGCAGACCTGTGGTGTCATTTTGAATGGCCTCTCAGGGGTGGCATAATACATGCTTCAGCCCCTGGGAGGCCTCTGGGGTACCTATGCCCTGGGTACATGGTGTACCATGTAGGAGAGTAGGATCTGCTTCACATGGGTACCCCCACTTTTTGCTGATGCTTCACTGTTTTTCGACTTTAGTCTGGCTGGGGCCCTGCTAATCAGAACCCCAGCCTAGCTGCTTCCTCTCTAAAATGGTTTCCATGTTCCTTAGGCACATCTCTGATTGGAATCTGGAGTGCCCTTATAAGTCCCTACTATATGGTATACTATGTACCCAGGGCATAGGTACCTCAGAGGCCTACCAGGGGCTGCAGCATGTATTGTGCCACCCCTGGAAGGCCATCCAAAATGACACCACAGGTCTGCTACTGCAGCCTGGGTAAGGTGGTGCATGCACCCCTTACAGTGGTATAGGCTACCTATATCACTACCATTGCACACACATATAAACCTATAAGTCACTCCTATGGCAGGCCTTACCAATCCTGAAGGCAGAGTGCTTGGTTTTTATGTGAGAGGGTGCCCCTGCATGAGCAGAGCCCCTCTACAGCGTTCGGAGTCCCTCCTCTGATGCTGTTTGTGGTACAG
This sequence comes from Calotriton arnoldi, assembly GCA_963921515.1. Classification (NCBI taxonomy): domain Eukaryota; kingdom Metazoa; phylum Chordata; class Amphibia; order Caudata; family Salamandridae; genus Calotriton; species Calotriton arnoldi. The sequence continues at coordinate 4,924,789 of CAWUFW010000086.1, forward strand.
CCTGACCATATACTCTTAAGTGCATTATATCCTCGCGGTACAATGCTAACTTTGGACTGGCTGTACCAAAACATGTCGTGTTTGGTGTCAAACATCTTGGAATACTACCCCCCCCCCGGCGGGGGTTGCATTCCACCCTTCTAGAGGGAGAGGCATGTACACACCGGGCTTCCCGGTAACTTCTTTCCAGAGCCCTGGCATCACAAAATGGATGCCGCACCACAGACACGGGTCTGACCTCCTGCTGCTGACTCAAACTCCGGCAGGGGAAGCCTGGACAATAGGTTTCCTGTCGAAGGGAGGTGTAACCACCTCCCCAGACAGGATAGTGTGTATTGGGGCTGGGCGGGAGCACCCTCTGGTGCTTTGAAGTCCTGCACTGGGGGCACATTTGGTGTCCCTGTGCATATGCCAGTTCAAACCGGTTGCAGGGGCTACCTGCCCCTGCTCTGGCGCGAAACTGGACAAAGGGAATTGGTGTAACCACCCCTCTTCCCTGACCCTCCCATAGGTGGGTCCCCAGAGTATGTCCAACCCCCTAACTTAGTATAAGTATGGGACCCCAGTCCTTAGGACTTTAGATTACCCTGGACGAAACTCTGACACTGAATGCTGGACCTTCGATGCTCTACCTGAAGATTAGAGGACTGAAGAATCTCCCTTGGGGTCAAGGAGTGACTCCCCTGCTTGGCAGGCACCTAAGAAGCAATTGTCCGGTCTGCATCGCTGAAGCTCCCGCAGGACGCTGAAGTCTTTGCATCACCAGAGGGAGATTTCCAGACTTCCCAGAGGCTGCCCTGAGTTCCCAGCAAAGCTGAGGCCCATAGCTGTTGTGGGTAATGTGGAACTGTGACCCCTGGACACCGAGTGCTTTTGCCAGTGTATCCTCTTTCTGGTCTCCCACGAAGTTGTGCTTTGGGCTTCGAGTAGCCCCCGCCTCCAGCACCGACTGCACCGAAGATCACTGGCCTCCACTCCACGAGTGTCCTGTAAGCCAGCTCCAAGTGCGTCCACTCAAGGCTCCTTTGCGGTTGCTAATCTGTTGGCTAGTGGGCCCTCCCGAAGGCAACTCTTCTTCTGCTTGGGCTTTCCTGGTTGCTCCAGACGTGCCCTGACTTACCCTCGCTGAGTGAGTCCCCCAGACCTTGCTGGTCTGCATCAACGTCCTTTCTTTGTTTCTACAAGACTTGCCGTTGCCAAGGCTTGTTTGGTCCAATCCGGTCGCTGACACCCCTGCAATCGACAGACATCATGGGACAGCTCGAATCCAGCTCCTGGTTGTCGGCAACGCCTCCTGGACCTCGTGGCTGAAGAGTCAAGACGACCATCAACCTACCTGAAGCACCCGACATCGGTGGGCATCTGCTCATCGCCTTCCTGGTCACTGGCTAGTGACCCAGACTCTGTCCCCTCTGCTTTCAGGTTCTTCAGATCTTCGATCCACCCTTGGATCCACCCGGACACTTTCGACTTGGTCGCCAGCAGCACTTTGCAGCAGACCGCCATTGAAAACGACGACGAAACCCGACCCGAAAGACACCTATGCACCCGGCTTCCCTGGGTGAGATAACTCGAGTACTCCGGTGCTCCCGTGGGTATAGACTCTAGAACAACCTAGTTCTAAAGGGGTTTGCTCCAAGTCCTCCTCTAAGTGTCCTTTTTCTTTAAAACTCTAATCGCAACATTCCCCATAGAAGTCAACGGCGGCTCGCGGCTGTGTTCTCACACTGCACGCATCCCCCTTGGGTCCCCTGTGTCACTACCTTGGGTGGTTCCTTGAGGGCCAAGCACTACTACAGGCTCTAGGCCTTGTGTCTAGCTCAGTCGTGGTTCTTATACCACTTTATTGGTATATGGTTTGGTACGCCCCTAGGGCTCAAACGTGTATTTGTGCTATTACTGTTGATAACTGACTTGTAACTTATGTACTTCAAACTCTAGCCTAATAAAGAGACTAGAGGGGTGTGTTTAAGACTAAATACATATATTTTATATATATATACCTGGTGTGGTCCTCTTTCATTTGGTCACTCAAGAGATTATATACTGGTAAAACAAGCTGCTTTACATTCCTTCAAGACTTAGCCTGAAGGCTGCTCTCCATAGCTACCACTAGGATAGCTTTCAATAAAGGTTGTCTTTAACCTATCTCCAATAAGGGGTTGTTTGGACTGGTGCAAGGTGCCCACTATAATTAGTGGACAGCATATACAGGCCAACTTCTCACATACCATATACTAGGGACTTATAAGGGTACCCCAGTATCCAATGTGGAGTGTACCTAAAGTACATGCATTGCAATTTACAGGAGAAAGCAGATAGACTGGGGTCCTGGATAGCAGGATCCCAGTCAGACTAGGCCAAAAACAGTGAGACATCAGCAAAAAGTGGGGGTAACTATAAGAAGCAGAACCTACTCTCCTACACAACCACCCCCCAAAGGTAAGGACATTAAACTAACCTTGACCAGTTGAGTCTTCATGTTCTAAGTGGAAATATCTGGAGAGTCCATCTGCATTGGCATGGTTACTCCCAGGTCTATGTTCCACTGTATAGTCCATCCCCTGTAGGGAAATGGACCACCTCAAAAGTTTGGGGTTTTCACCCTTCATTTGTTTTAGCCATAAGAGGGGCTTATGGTCTGTCTGAACAATGAAGTGAGTGCCAAACAAGTATGGCCTCCGCTTCTTCAGAGCCCAAACCACAGCAAAGGCTTCCCTCTCAATGGCTGACCAACGTTTCTCTCTGGGGATCAACCTTCTGCTTATGAAAGCTACTGGCTGATCCTGACCCTCTTCATTCAATTGTGATAACACAGCCCCTACCCCCAATTCAGATGCATCAGTTTGAACAATGAATTGTTTGGAATAATCAGGACTTTTCAGAATGAGAGCAGTGCACATGGCCTGCTTCAGGTCATCAAATACCTTTTGACAGCTAACTGTCCACTGAACTTTCTTAGGCATTCTTTTGGAAGTTAAATCATTCAAAGGGGTCACTATGGATCCATATCCTTTGAAAAACCTCCTGTAGTACCCAGTCAGGCCCAAGAAAGCTCTGACCTGAGTCTGGGTAGTGGGAGCAACCCAGACCATGATGGTCTGGATTTTGCTCTCCAATGGTTGTACCTGGCCTCCACCCACAAGGTGGTCCAGGTACACAACCTTACTCTGCCCTATCTGGCACTTGGTGACCTTGATAGTGAGGCCTGTTTTTTGCAGGGCCTCCAAAACATTTCTCAGGTGGACCAGGTGATCCTCCCAGGTGGAGCTAAAGACAGCAATATCATCTAGATAAGCTGCACAATAGGCGTCCAGACCTGTAAGGACTTTGTTCACCAACCTTTGAAAAGTGGCAGGTGCATTCTTCAAGCCAAAGGGCATCACCACAAATTGGTAGTGCCCACTAGGGGTTGAAAATGCTGTTTTTGGTTTTGCATCCTCAGCTAATCTGATTTGCCAGTAACGAGCTGTCAGGTCAAATGTACTCAGAAACTTGGCAGAGGCCAAAGTATCTATAAGTTCATCTGCCCTGGGTATTGGATGGGCATCGGTCCTAGTGACTGCATTGAGACCCCTGTAGTACACACAGAACCTCATCTCTCTCTTACCACCCTGGGTGTGAGGTTTTGGTACAAGGACTACTGGACTAGCCCAAGGGCTATCTGAGGGCTCAATTACTCCCAGATCCAACATTTTTTGGACTTCTGTCCTGATACAGTCCCTGACATGATCAGGTTGCCTGTAAATCTTATTTTTAACAGGCAGACTGTCACCTGTGTCCACCTCATGGGTGCACCAGGTAGTCTGACTCGGAGTCAGTGAAAACACATGTCTATACTGATTGAGGACCTTCCTGCAATCAGTTTGCTGCTGGTCAGTGAGGCTGCCTGCCAAGGCTACACCATCAACTGAACCATCATCCGGGCTCTGTGAGAGCAGGTCAGGGAGTGGATCACTCTCTTCCTCCTGTCCCTCATCATTAGCCATGAGCAAGCCCATGTCTGCCCTGTCCACATATGGCTTGAGCCTGTTCACATGGAGCACCCTGTGGGGGCTCCTGGGAGTACAAAGGTCCACCAGGTAGGTAACCTCTCCCTTCTGCTCAATGATAGTATGGGATCCACTCCACTTGTCTTGGAGGGCTGCTGGGGCCACAGGCTCCAACACCCATACTTTCTGTCCTGGCTGATATACAGTCACAACAGCCTTTTGGTCATGCCAGGCCTTTTGCAATTCCTGGCTAGCCTCAAGGTTTTTGGATGCCTTCTTCATGTACTCAGCCATCCTGGAGCGGAGACCAAGTACATAGTCCACAATATCCTGTTTAGGGGGTTTGAGACACTGACTCTTGTTCTTTCGTATCATGTTTGTTTTTGTTTCAATGGGGGTTTTGTTGTTTTTATTGTTGGGGTCTCCTCCCCCTTGCTGTGTCTACCCTGACCTGTGTGCGGCTGCGCGTCTCTTGCACACTATGGGCATTACATCTGGGGCACTGGAGGACCCGGCCCGCAGGGGTTAGACTGGCTCTAATGCACCGACAGAACGCAATGCCCACCCCACCTAAGTAGATGAGTGTCACAATTTTGACGTTGAATGTGAAAGGGCTTAATAACCCCATTAAACGCAGAGCTATCCTGTCTTATCTGGAAAACTCCGGAGCCCACATATGTTTTCTACAAGAGACCCATTTGCTGCCCAGCGACACACATCGGATGCATTCTAAGGCCTTCCCACAGCAACACTTCTCCTCCCTCCCCACTAAGAAGGCTGACGTTGCCATTCTTATCGCACGTACGTTCCCTGGGAAGGTGGGAGCCAAGGTGTCGGAGATTAGAGGGCGGCTCCTGGTGCTCTCAGTGACTATAGGGGGGCACACACTAACACTGGCCACTATTTATGCTCCTAACGAGGGCCAAGAGGCGTTTTTACATAAGGCGATAGGAGACTTGACATCTACACCTGACCGACAAATTTTTATAGGAGGGGACCTGAACATCGTGTTTGACAGTAAATTTGACCGCTCAGCACAGTGTCGGGGTCAAACGGGGGCTCTCTCTGACACCAATCGTCAGTGGTTACAGGACTTGGGGCTGGTAGACCTGTGGCGGGATTTTCACCCTCATACACTTGACTACACTTTCTACTCTCACGCCCGGGGGACATATGCAAGACTACATTACTTCCTAACGACTCGGTCTCTCCTCCCGACTACACAGAGCTCAGAAATCGAACCCCAGGCACTTTCAGACCATGCGGCCTTAACTGCCAAATTGGTGTTTCCCCCCACCTCTCACCCATCATACTCCTGGAGACTCAGAGATACGTTCCTCCACCGCCCTGAAGTTGTAACACGCCTTACCAAAACACTAGAAGACTTCTTAGCCACTAACGACACTCAGGACACCTCAATCATCTCCCTTTGGGAAACCCTCAAATTAGTTGCCCGGGGCGACCTCATAGCCACATCAGCCGCAGACAATAGGGCACGCAGGGAGAAGAGGGACAAACTTTCCAAGCACGTATTGGAATTACAAGGTATTCATAAGAGGACAGGGACCCCCGAATCTGGAGGAAACTAAAAGCAGCGCGGGCTCAGCTGACCAGCTTGGATCTTGATAGAGCGGAATATGCCGCTCTTCGCCTGAAACATACATTTTATACTGGAGGGGACAAATGCGGCCGCTTGTTGGCTCATAAGTTGCATGCACAGCGACAAGTGGCAACAGTCCCGCTCCTCCTGGCTGAAGGGGGTGCAGAGTTTACACGGGAAAAGGATATAGCCAATGCATTTCGGGACTTCTACGCGACTCTATACACTGCTCAGCCATTGCCTGATCAGAACCCCTCCAGGTACTGTCAGGGCATAACACATTCTAGGTTGACACCTGACCAAGCAGCTGCCCTAGATAGCCCCATTAGGACTGAAGAGGTCATCTCGGCCGTAGCCCGACTTAAACTCCTTAAATCTCCCGGCCCAGATGGCTTCACCGCCATCTTTTATAAAACCTTCTGTTCCATTCGAGCTCCAATACTGACTCGGCTTTTTAATACCATCGACGGCACCATAGAGCTGCCGCCCACGATGCTCCTGGTGTTGGTAACAGTATTGCCCAAACCAGGGAAGGACAATAGATATTGCGCTTCTTACAGGCCAATATCCCCGTTGAATATAGATTTTAAAATTTTCACGGGGATCCTAGTGTCCAGGTTGGGACCTATCATGCCGGGATTTATAGAACCGGATCAGACCGGATTTGTCGCGACTAGGAAATGTAGTGATAATACCAGATACTACTGCATTTTTTGGATAAGTCACATCGTCAGTCCGAGGAGCGCGTCTTCCTATCGATAGATGCCGAAAAGGCGTTCAATAGGGTCCATTGGCCCTTTATAGAGACTGTTTTGGAGGACTTTGGAATTGGGCGCCGATTCCGCCAATGGGTGTTCAGTGGTTATAGCCGCCCCTCAGCCACTGTTCGGGTGAATGGCTTCACCTCCGACCCTTTCCATATCACATGGGGCACACGATAGGGCTGTCCGCTCTTCCCCCCTCCTGTTTGCTCTCTATATGGAGCCGTTCGCCCAGAGGGTTCAGGAAAATCAGCAGATCAAGGGGATCCTCTTTGGGGGAGAGTGGCATACCATCAGCCTTTATGCAGATTATGTCATCGCTACGTTGGAGTCCCCTCAGACCTCGGTTCCAGCTTTTTTGGCTGAGTTAGAGGAATTCTCAACAGCCTCCGGCTTTAAAGTCAATGTGACTAAGTCCCAAGCGCTGGGCTTCTCTTTGCAACAGTCAACTGTCGCTACCCTGGCTCTAGCGTGCCCCATTCACTGGGATCAGAAGGTCATCCCATACCTGGGCATAACGCTGTCAGTCTCCACGGCTGAGACGCTATCCCTGAACTACACTAGGTTATTGCGACAGACCAGACAAGAGCTTAAGAGATAGCGGCCGTTCAATCTCTCGTGGCTGGGCTGGGTGGCAGCTCTCAAGATGAGCATACTCCCCAAAGTCTTGTATCTGTTTCAAACCCTTCCGGTAGAACTGCCATCGGGCGTTCTGAAACAACTTCAGTCCGAATTTAGCGCTTTCGTCTGGGCAGATAAGAGACCGTGAATAAATAGAGACCTGAGCTTCAGACCCAATGAAGAGGGGGGATTGGGTATTCCCGACCTCGACCGCTATTACAAAGCGACACAGCTACGGATCCTACTAGAATGGGCCCAACCGGAGTCAGAGTAGAACTGGCTCTTTATGGAGCGTGCATTGGCAGGAAAGTCTCTCTGGAAGGTCCCCTTCCTCTACAAAGCCTCCAGGCCCTCTGGGCTGTATGGCTCACCAGTGGCACGAACTACATTGAAAGCTTGGGATGTCACAGCAATATGCAATAATTTGACAACCTTTCCATCACCTCTCACTCCTATTACCGAAAATCTGAACTTCTCACCAGGCCTTGATTGGGAGGCATTCAGTCATTGGGACAAAGCGGGACACAGGTCTATAGGGCATTTCTTTGATACAGAGGGCCCTCGATCCTTTGAGCATTTTAAATCTGATTTTAACATGCCTGAAACCGAGCGCTATCATTACTTGCAAAAACAACATTGGGTCCTGCAGCCCCAGATCCATCCTGGAGCGGAGAGGCTTCTCACTCAGTACGAGCGCTGGTTGCTCTCGAAACAATCCACAAAGAGACTCATCACGGAACTATATCACATTTTGCGTCACCCAGAACAGGTGGTCAAGTCAGCGGGCCAAAGACGATGGGAGGCTGAGCTCGGACGGACACTGACCCCCAAAGAATGGGCAGATAATCATTACAGAGCCCGACACTCAGCACGCAACACTTCTAGCATAGAGACAGCCACTAAGATTATGATATATTGGTATCTCACACCCTCCCGACTCCACAAAAGCGATCCTGACCGTTCTCCCACTTGCTGGAGGGGCTGTGAGGCAGATGGCACATTATTACACCTGTTGTGGGAGTGCCCCAATCTCACAACCTACTGGACGCAAGTACTAGACGAGATTGACCGTCACTTTGATACCACGCTATTATGCTTCCCTGCATATGTGGTCCTGGGAATATCTGACAGGCTTACCTACCCCCTCAAGTCTCGTAAAGGCAAGCAACTAGGTATAGCTCTAGGGGCGGCATTACATAATATACTATCTCTATGGGGCACAGATAAGACACCAACCCTCCAGGGATGGCTTCACCGCCTATGGTATGTGCTAGGTATGGAGCGCATCTCTTTCTCGCTTCAAGGAGATGGGGCTTCCTTCGCCGACGTGTGGTGACCCTTTGTCACTTTACTATGCTCTAAATTCCGCAAACTATCCTGCCCCAGATACCTGCGGCTTCTGCGCCTTCCTGCGCTGAACCACGACGCGACCCACACACCATCACACTGAGCAATAATGTGCTGAGCCCAACCTCCACTTTTATGTTTAAGCAGCTCGACTGGGGGAGGAGACAGGAGGGGGGAGGAGAGGGCGGGAGGGTAGCGGGAAGGTTCATTTCAGTTTTGATTTGATGCTCTGTGAAGCAATCAGATGGCTGCCGACCCATGACTTGGGTTTCATTTCTCACTGCATCTTGTTTGTTGTTAAATCAATAAAAAGATTTCAACCTAAAAAAACTCAGAATGGAAAAAGAGGGGGCTGCCCAGGAAGAAAGAAAGGGCATGTAAACGAGATTGTGGGAGAGGAAAAATTAGATGAAGTCTCTGTGATCAATCTGGCAAATAAAACTTTGAATTCTGACATGATTTCACTTCTGCAGAAAGGAATGGGCTTTTGCCCAAGGAGTTCTGGGGTTATTTACAGCATGAAAATAGATCTGTTTACATTTATCAGACGTCTGAAGATTAAAAATTCTTCAAACTTAATCCTCAAGGAAATAAAATCTACAATACATTGCAAACTAATTTTGTGTCCAGTGCTCTATATATACAGGATATATATGACACTAAAACCCTGTTGTCTATTTCTGATTATGAAGGGGATCCCACCACTACAAGGAAGATATTAGATGACTTGAATGTACAGATGGAATTGAATGCCAAAAATGGGCTTAGGAATAAGTTCAAGTGGACACCTACTCTGCCAGGAGGAAATAACATAGACATCTTTCACAAATTGATTTTGGGTGATTTGGACAAGTATAGTCAAAGACTGGGACTACAGCAAATGAGGGGAGATAATCTTGTCAAAGGCGAACATGAAGCTCTGAGATTATTAAAGACAGATACTGTTATAACTATTTGTGAAGCTAACAAAGGGGGGAATATCGTGGTGATGAACAATATGGACTATGAACATGATATACTAACACAATTGAATGACCCTCTGTGCTATAGAAACGTGACTGGTAATCCAATCTGGGACATGACAACTAAGATCAATAGATCACTGAAACAGTGGCATGACAGGTGTCAATTAGGTGACGACGAATACACATACTAGAGGGTGGACCGCCCAAGATATCCATGCCTTTACACCCTTCCTAAGATACACAAGGATCTCCCGTTTCCACCGGGAAGACCCAAAGTCTCAAGTATAGGTGGCCTGACTGAAAAACTGTGGGAATATGTGGACATTTTTCTGCAACCTTTTGTGTCTAACCGTCCATCCTATATAAAGGACACAAAACATATTTTGAGTTTATTAACTGACATCACATGGGAACCAGATATGACATTGGTAACACTGGACATTATAGCTTTATATACTAGCATAAAGCATGAAATAGGGACTATTGTATTGAAACACATACTGAGCACCAGATTAGCACGTTTATGGGAACATACGGAAATACTTTTAGATATGACTAAATGTAGGAAGCTGGGTTTCTGTTGCAGTAAACCCCCCACACTTTTTGCCAGACTACTGATGCACTTTGACTTGATGTGCCCTGGGTCCCTGCCAATCAGGTTCCCAGGGCCTGTGTTCTTTCCCCAAAACTGTACCTTGTACCCCCACTTGGCACCTCTCTGGCCACATGCCAGTCCCTTTTAAAAGGTACCATGGGTACCAAGGGCACTGTGGCCAGGGAAGGCCTCTAAGGGCTGCAGCACTTATTGTGCCACCCTTAGAGGCCATGTGCCTACACACACACACTGCCATTTCAGGCTGCGTGTTTTGGTGCAGAACAAAGTGAAGAGTCGACATGGCACACATCCTGTGTGCCATGCCTCTCACCTCCGCCCTGGCATAGGTCGGTCACCCCTCTAGCTGGGTGCAATATACCAGTGTTGAGGATACAGGTGCATGAGCCATGTACCCCTACAGTGTCTAAGCCAATTCTTAGACATTGTAAGTGCAGTAAATGCCACTAAGAATATATGGTGCTGGGAGTTTGTCATTACGGGCTCCACAGCATCATAATAACTTACTGAAAACTGGGAAGTTTGGTATCAAACTTCTCAGCATGTCAAACCCACACTGATGCCAGTGTGGGATTTAATGAAAAATGCACTCAGAGGGCATCTTAGAGATGCCCCCTGAAAAACAGACCAGCCTCTGGTGGGTTCCTGACTGATACACACCAGCCTGCCACCACGAGACATGTTTCTGGACCCCTGGGGTGGAGCCTTCGCTCCCTGAGCCCAGAAACAAAGCCTTTCCTGGGAGGAGGTGTCATACCTCCCCCAGGACAGGAAGAGCCATCTGTGGCAGGGGAGCTTCACAGGCCTTGCAGCCTTTGTAATGCGACCCCCAGCCTCTCCTGCTATCAGGAGCAGGCCCCCTTCCTGTCTCCCCTCTGTTTCGGCGGGAAGACAGGCGGGAAAAATTAGCCAGCCCAGAAGGTGTGCCCACCGCTGCCAACCCCACCCCTCAGGTTGGGGAGGCGAGGTGAAGCCCACTCTTCAGTGCCCTCCATCTTGCAAATGGCAGGCACTTACCAATAAGGATTAGGGATTTGGCTCACTCTCCCCTGTGGGGTGAGCACACCAAGGATGTAGTCACCCTAAGGTCAGCAGCCCATTGGCTACTGACCTCGAGACCCCTAAAACGCCCCCTAAATACAGTATTTAGGGGGCAGCCCTGAACCAAGAAGTCAGAGAAGAAACCAGAAGAAGATAAGAAGAAGAAGGACCGAACAGCCGTGCCGAAGCTAACAAGAGTAGGACACCCACTGACTTGGCCCCAGCCCTACTGGCCTGTCCCCACCTCGAATCTGCTCCAGCGAAACCTCAGTGTGTCCTGCAGCCAGCAACCTCGAGAAACCCGGAGGACCTGCCTGCCTTCAATCCCAAAGACTCTGTTCCCGTGAACACCAGATTTGTTCAACAACAGACTCCAGCTCCGCAAGGATCCGCAAATCTGCACCACTCTGCACCCGACGCCCCCGGCCCGAGTTCGAGTGGCCCAACACCAAGAGGAGGTCTCCCCGGCGATCCTGACCCGAGGTCCCGTGATCCCTGACCTGCCTCAAGCCGACGCCTGCAGCCTCAAACTGGAAGGTCCCCCCAACCGCGACCAGGAGCCAGTAAGAAGATCCGACCCTAAAAGGCAACCCTGCACCTGATGCCCCACGGCCTTGGGTGCCCCAACCGACGGTGCCTAACCAACCCCTAGCATCCCAACTTACCTCTCCAAGTGGTGGTCGCACTCAGAAGACTTTCGTCCCCGAGCCTGCAGTGTGTTTGTAAACCAGAAACTCCCCGTTGAAAGCTACAGGGCGCACGATGCCAAAGCAGCACTCTGCATACAGCCGCCCCAGTGCCAGAGAGGGTGCACCTTTTGTGCTGGCCTAAACCCCCATATGCCCTTAGATTAATTACAGGAGCTTTGCTCCCACAACCCAGTGGCTTGCTCGTCAGCAGCCACCAACCGGAGGCCCCCTATCCCCCATTGGCTAACACTGGGCCTCAGCACTCTGCACCCGGCCGCTCTAGTGCCCCTGAGGGTGTAACAAGAGTGCATCCTTGACCCTGGGGGATCCCTGAGTCTAAGCCCAGAATACCAACTCCCACAACAAAGTACTTACCTGCTAACCGATAACACTATATTCCTCCGTAGGATAACATGGACTGTTTTTCTATGAAAAGTTTTAAGTGTGGAGTTGGAAAACCTAAAAATCCTTTAAAATGTACTAAATAACAAACGCTTTACTCACCTGTTTACAGGAAATGTCCCAGTGCAGTATTTAGGTATACTGTACTGTGTAAGAAAGTAATCTGCAAAGTAATCTACTGGTCATTTTACTAAAAAGCCTATACAAAGTATTTGTACTGTATTTCCAAACACTGCATTTTCAGTAACAATACTCTAATCAAAACAAAGTGCATATACAATTGCAATCCAAACTGTGTTACAACTGCATTACTACTGTGAAGTATTTATCATCTAACTGTGCCAGGCTTGCTTGGTTCTAGAAAATAAAATAACTAAAAGAATATTTTTATACAAAAACAATTGGTCTGAAGTTCAGTTGTTGAGTGTGTGAATTCATTTGCTGGGTGTGTACAACAAATGCTTAACACTGTCCTCTGATAAAGCCTTACTGCTTGACCACACTACCACAAATAGAGAGTGAGGTGCAATCTACTTTACCTCTGCCTACCTTTTGGGTTCCACTGGACTCTGTGCACACTATACCTCACTTTGGTATAGTATATACTGAGCCAGCTTCCTACACCTTTTCTACATAAAAGTGTGGGGGGGGGCCTGGTGTATATAATGGTTGCAGAAGTCTAGCCAGCATACGTCCCGGCCTCTCCCCCTCCCCCTCCCCCTAACAGCGGGCCCCGGTATATTTCCCAAGGTAATGGGCCTGCCTTTCCACAGTCTCTCTAACATCTGTCAGCAATATGGGGTGTCTATACGAGTGGGGTGTAGTGGGCTGTTGGGCATGTGTCTCGTCTCACTACGCCGGTTCTACTTCAATACGGGCAGTGTTCTGCACAGATCTAGCAATACTGTGGCATGCTTGGAGATACATATGCCCCTGGTATATGCTTTAAAGGCCTCCCACAAGGTGGTTTGGGATGTAACAAGCCCTTGTTAAGTTCAAAATATTCGATAATGGCTGAGCGGAGTTCAGTACGAAAAAGTTCGTCCTGAAGTACCATGCTGGGGAATCGCCATTGGTGCTCGGCACTCCCTGCACTAGGAACACGCACTATCATCGCCACAGGTGAATGGTCTAAAAGCATGCAAGGAATATGTGTAATGGAGCTGAGCCAATGTTCGAGTGTGGTCGAAAGGAGCCAATAATCTATTCGCATCCAGATATCGTGTGGTGCCGAATTAAATGTATAGGCGGGGGTGGCAGGATGTCGCAGGGGCCAGGGGTCTATGAGTGCATACGTGTTGCATATGTCTCACAGCTTGCGCAATGAGCGGGGCTTTCCAACCGGGGTCCGTGCTGTGAAGTCCAGCAGAGGGTCTAGAAGCATATTAAAATATCCCCCATAATAATGTCATCTGCGTCTATGCAGTCTTTTAGTGCCTGGATTGTTGAAAAAAGGTTCTGTGCTGTCAGTGTTTGGGGCATATACATTAACCAACAGTACTCGATATCCCACTAGGTGACCTGCCACTAAGATATATCTGCTCCCTTTGTCTGAATGGGTAGCGTAGGGGTGAAAAGGCAGTCGCTTATGAATCAATGTGGAGGCTCCTTATGAAATGGGTACTGTTGCTGGAAAAAAAATTGTGACCCCATGAGGTTGCAAAGGTGGGTGGGTGACTGGGCGATAAGTGAGTCCTGTAAAAAGGAAATATCCACAATGTGCGGCTGCAGATATTGCAGCCCTTGCTGCCTTTACATGGGTTATTGAGACCACAAATGTTCCAAGACATAAAGGCGGGGTCCGTAAATAGACGGAAGTTAGCATGTAAAGACATCTATCAGAAAAAAAAAAAAAACAGTGGTGTATCTGGTATGGTACATAGGTACAGTAACAAATGAATACATTCAAACGGACCTAAACATCCCAATAACAGCAACCCTCCTTCCCCCTCCCACGCCTGGTGCAAAATTGCCAAGTGAACCCCATTAATGCCAAAGAATTGCAAAATATTTCCCCCCTATTGTGTTGTGGAATAAAACCATTGGGGAGTAGTAACATCTCGATGGGCGACTCAGTGTGTGGAAATGTTCAGCACAATATTGGGGTCATGGATGGGTCCAAGCAGTCAGCTGAGTTGGAGTATCAGCGGTGTGCCCCACAGTAGGAGCAATAATAAAGGGCCAGGGCAGTGCCAGTAGACCCCATATCATGCAGCCAGAAAGCAGCTCGCTGGAGATTCTCAACCAGGCGGGAAGAGTTCCATGCTGGCAGGGATCTGTGAGTCAGGTGCAGTGTGTTCGGGCATTGAGCGCCTCGAGATCCGCGGTCGCTGGTTCGTTGTTTACAGAATGCCATCACGTCTGCTGGGGCGTCAAAGTAACAGGTTTTTCCATTGACATCAACCTGAAGCCACCGTTGACTTCTATGGGGAAAGTCGCGGTTAGATTTTTAAAGAAAAAGGACACTTCGGAGAGGACTTCCAGTTAACCCCTTAAAACTTAAGAGTTTCTAGGGCCCACACCCACGTGAGTACCAAAATACTCGAGTTACCTCACCCAGGGAAGCCGGGTGCATACGTGTTAAAAGGTGTCGGGAATCGTCGTCGTTTTCAATGGCGACCGCTGGAAAAGTGCTGCTGCCGTGGAGAAGAAGAGTGTCCGGAGCGATCCAAGCCTGGATCGAGGAAGAGGAAGACCTGAAAGCAGAGGGGACAGAGTCTGGGTCACTAGCCAGTGACCAGGGGCACGATAGTCGACTGCCCTCAGATGTCGGGTGCTTCAGGTGAGTTGATGGGTGCCTTGACTCTTCAGCCACGAGGTCCAGGAGGTGTCAACGACAACCAGGAGCTGGATTCGAGCTGTCCCACAAAGTTTGTCGAGTGCTACAGTGTTGACGACCGGATTGAACCCAACAAGCCTTGGCAACGGCAAGTCACGGGGAAGTGAAGAAAAGGCTGCGGTGCAGACCAGCAAGGTCTGAGGGACTCATCCAGCAAGGGTAAGTCAGGGCACATCTGGAGGAACCAGAAAAGCCCAAGCAATTGAAGAGTTGCCTTCGTGGGGACCCACTAGCCAACGGACTAGAGATCGCAAAGGAGCCTCAAGCGGTCGCACTTGGAGCTGGCCCACGGGACACTTGTGAAGTGTAGGCCAGTGATCTTTGCTGTAATTGGTGCTCGGGGCTAGGGCTACTTGGAACCCAAAGCACAGCTTCAAGAGATGTCAGGAAGTTGATGCACTTGCAAATGTGCTTGGTGTCCAGGGGTCACGGTTCCACGTTACCCACAACAGCTACGGGCCTCAGCTTTGCTGAGGACTCAGGGCAGCCTCGGGGAAGTCTGAAAATCCACCTCTTGTGATGCAAAGACCTCGGCGTCCGGCGGGAGCTTCAGTGATGCAGACCGGACAGATGCTTTGTTGGTGCCTGCCAAGCAGGGGAGTCACTCCTTGACCCCAAGGGAGATTCTTCAGTCCTCTAATCTTGATGTAGAGCGTCGAAGGTCCAGGATTCAGCTTCAGAGTTTCGTCCAGGGATAGCTAAAGTCCTGTGGCCAGGGCTCCCTTACTTATACTAAGAAAAGGGGTTGGACTAACTCTGAGGACCCACCTTTGGGAGGGTTTGGAAAGAGGGGTGGCTACACACATTTCCTTTGTCCAGTTTCGCGCCAGAGCAGGGGCTGGCAGCCCCTGCAACCGGTTTGAACTGGGGTATGCACGAGGACACCAAATGTGCCCCCAGTGCAGGACTTCAAAGCACTGATGGAGTGCACCCACCCAGCCCCAATCCACTAAGGCCTGTCTGGGAGGTGGTAACACCTCCCTGAGACAGAAGCCTATTGTCCAGGCCTCCCTGCCGGAGTTTTGGTCAGCAGCAGGAGGCCAGACTCGTGTCTGTGGCTGGAGCATCCATTTTGTGATGCCAGGCTCTGTTTAGTTAGTACCGGTTATGCCGGTGCTGTCATGTCTCTCCTCTAGAAGGGTGGGATCATACTCCCACACCAGGAACTGGTGTGGGGGTATGATTCAAGGTGTTTGACACCAAACACGACATGTTTCCGTGCAGCCATCCTAAAGTTAGCATTTACCGTTTAGATATAATGCATTTAAGAGTATATGGTCAGGCTGCACCACAGACAGCACCGGATAGGAGATTCCGAGGGCTGCAGAGGGGCTCTGCTCATGCATGGGCACCCTCTCACATATAACCAAGCACCCTGCCTTCAGGATTGATAAGGCCTGCCATAGGGGTGACTGATAGGTTTCTATGTGCAGTGTATGGTGAGATATAGTGAACCTATATCTCGGTAAGGGGTGCATGCACCACCTCACTCAGGCTGCAGTAGCAGTCCTGTGGTGTCATCTTGGATGGCATTCCAGGGGTGGCACAGTACATGCTTCTGCCCCTGGTAGGCCTCTGGGGTACCTATGCCCTGGGTACATAGTATACCATATACTAGGGACTTATAAGGGCACTCCAGAATCAATCTGTTGATGTACCTAAAGTACAGGGAATCAATTTAGAGAGGAAGCAGCTAGGCTGGGGTCCTGAATAGCAGGGCCCCAGCCAGACTAAAATCGAAAAACAGTGATACACCAGCAAAAAGTGGGAGGTAACCATAAGAGGCAGATCCTACTCTCCTACACCCCCCAAATGCAGGGACATTAAACTAACCTTGACCAGTTAAGTCTTCATGTTCTAAGTGGAAATATCTGGTGAGTCCATCTGCATTGGCATGGTTACTCCCAGGTCTATGTTCCACTGTATAGTCCATCCCCTGTAGGGAAATTGACCACCTCAAAGTTTGGGGTTTTCACCCTTCATCTGTTTTAGCCATAAGAGGGGCTTGTGGTCTGTTTGAACAAGGCAGTGAGTGCCAAACAAGTATGGCCTCAGCTTCTTCAGAGCCCAAACCACAGCAAAGGCCTCCCTCTCAATGGCTGACCAACGTTTCTCTCTGGGGTCAGCCTTCTGCTAATAAAAGCTACTGGCTGATCCTGACCTTCATCATTCAACTGTGACAGTACAGCCCCTACCCCCAACTCAGATGCATCTGTTTGCACAATGAACTTTTTGGAGTAATCAGGACTTTGCAGAATGGGAGCAGTGCACATGGCCTGCTTCAGGTCATCAAATGCCTTTTGACAGCTAACTGTCCACTGAAACTTTTGGGCATTTTCTTAGAGGTTAAGTCATTCAGGGTGTCACTATTGATCCATACCCCTTGACAAATCTTCTGTAGTACCCAGTCAGGCCTAAAAGGCTCTCACCTGAGTCTGGGTAGTTGGAGCAGCCCAGTCCATGATGGTCTGGATCTTGCTCTGCAATGGTTGAACCTGGCCTCCACCCACAAGGTGGCCCAGGTACACAACCTGACTCTGCCCTATCTGGCACTTTGTGGCCTTGATAGTTAGGCCTGCCTTTTGCAGGGCATCCAAAACATTTCTGAGGTGGACCAGGTGATCCTCCCAGGTGGAGCAAAATTCAGCAATATCATCTAGATATGCTGCACTATAAGCTTCAGACCTGTAAGGACTGTGTTCACCAACCTCTGAAAAGTGGCAGGTGCATTTTCAAACCAAAGGGCATCACCACAAATTGGTAAAGCCCACCAGGGGTAGAAAATGCAGTTTTTGGCTTTGCATCATCAGCTAGTCTGATCTGCCAGTAGCCAGCTGTTAGGTCAAATGTGCTTAGATACTTGGCTGAGGCCAAAGTGTCTATTAGCTCATCTGCCCTGGGGATTGGATGGGCATCAGTCCTAGTGACTGCATTGAGGCCTCTGTAGTCCATACAAAACCTCATCTCTCTCTTACCATCTTTGGTGTGAGGTTTTGGCACCAGGACCACTGGACTAGCCCAAGGGCTATGTGAAGGCTCAATGACACCCAGTTCCAACATCTTCCGGACTTCTGTCCTGATACAGTCCCTGACTTGGTCAGTGTGAGAAGTTGGCCTGGTATATGCTGTTCACTAATTAAAGTGGACACCTTGCACCAGGGCAAATCGACTCTTATGGTAGATAGGTTTAAGACAACCTTTTAAAGAAAGCTATCCTAGTGGTAGCTGTGGAGAGCAGCCTTCAGGCTAAGTCTCGGAGGAATGTAAAGCAGCTTGTTTTACCATATAATCTCTTGAATCACCAAATGAAAAGACACCACACAGGTATATATATCAAATATATATGTATTTATTTCTAAATAACTCTCTACTAATCTCTTTATGAGATTAGAAGACAAACATATGCACAAATCAACGTTTCACAATAAGTTAAGCACAAAATATGGCTGGGGCCCTAGGGGCGTACCAGACCATATACTAAGTAAGAGACTTAGAAACAACGACTTGCAAGGAGACAAGGCCTAAGGCCTTCAGAAGTGCTGGGGCCTCACGAAACCACCCAAGGCAGGTAAGTAAAGGACCCACGGGGGACGCGTGCAGTGTGGATACACAGGCGCGAATCGCCGTTAACTTCAATGGGGCAAGTCGCGGTTGGAAATAAAGAGTTTTAGGATACTTCGGGAGAACCTACAAGCAAGTCACTTACAGGGTAAGTAGTTCTAGGGCCCACACCCACAGGAGCACCGTAGTGCTGGAGTTACCTCACCCAGGGAAGCCGGGTGCACAGGTGTCCTTTGGTGTCGGGTCGCGGCGTCGTTTTCAATGGCGAACAAAGAAGACTTGCTGCTTGCGGGAGCTGAAGAAGTGTCCGGTGGAATCCAAGCCTGGATTCTGAAGAAGGATGACCTGAAAGCAGAGGGGACAGTGTTCAAAGTCACTTGGCAGTGACCCGGGGCAAGGAAGATGGATGCCCACCGTCGTCGGTCGCTTCAGGTCGGTTGCAGGTGCCTTGACTCTTCAGCCACGTGGTCCAGGAGGCGTCGACGACGACCAGGAGCTGGATTCGGTGTGTCCCTCGACGTCTGCAGCTGACTGCGGTGTCGGCAACTCGATCGGAGCCAACAAGCCTTGGCAGCCGCAAGTCTCGGGGAGATGAAGAAAAGTCGATGGCGCAGACCAGCAAGGTCTGAGGGACTCACCCAGCGAGGGTAAGTCAGGGCAGGCCTGGAGCAACCAGGGGAGCCCTTTGGTTTCTTTAGGAAGTCTTCTGGGGACCCACAAGCCAGCGGGCAAGGGATCGCGAAGACACCTCGGGCGGAATCACTCAACAGGGGCCCACGGTCACTCGGGACGGTGTAGGCCTCTGATCTTCGGAGGGATTCCTGCTGGAGGTCGGGACCACACGTGGTCCAAAGCACAGGTTCGTAGAACGTTGTGAAGGGGTTGCACTCGACAATAGTGCACGGTACCCAGGGGTCGCGGTTCCTCGTTACTCGTGGGGTCCACTTGCCTCAGCTTCGCTGGGGACTCACGATGGCCTGGGAGAGGTCAGGAAATCCACTTCTTGGGCTGCAGGGACTTCGGACTCCGGCGGGAGCGGCGTAGTTTGCGACCGTCGTTGTCGTTTTTGGTGCCTGCCAAGCAGGGGAGTCACTCCTTGACTCCAAGGGAGATTCTTCTGTCTTCCAAAGGTAGTGGAACGTCGAAGGGCCAGGATTCTTCTGTAGAGCGTCGTCCAGGGGTTATCTGCTTTGCAATGGCAAGGTTCCCCCTCTTATACTAAAAGAGGGGAAGGACTAGCTCTATGACCCCACCTATGGGAGGGTCAAGGGAGGGGTGGCTACACCCACTTCCCTTTGTCCAGTTTCGCGCCAGAGCAGGGGCAGGTAGCCCCTGAGCTGGTTTGAACTGGCATATGCACAGAGGAGCCTTCTGCTCCCCCAGTGCAGGACTTCAAAGCACTCTAAGAGTGCACCCACCCAGCCCCAATACACTAAACCCTGTCTGGAAGGTGGTTACACCTCCCTGTGACAGGATGCCTATTGTTGGGCTTCCTCCACTGCGAGTTTCGGTCATCAGCAGGAGGGCAGCCCAGTGTCTGTGACTGGTGGCATCCATTTTGTGATGCCAGGGCTCTTTAGGATTCTACCGCGTTTCCACAGCAGGTACATGTCTTATCCCTCTAGAAGGGTGGAATGCTACCCCCGCCGCCAAGATTGGCGGGGGGTAGTATTCCAAGATGTTTGACACCAAACACGACATGTTTTGATGCAGCCATTCCAAAGTTAGCATTTACCGCGAGGATATAATGCACTTAAATAGTATATGGTTTAACCGCATCCACAAACAGCACCAGAGAATGGACTCTGAGAACTGCAGAAGGGCCCTGCTCATGCAGAGGCACCCCCTCACATAGAAGCCAAGCACCCTGCCCTCAGGATTGATAGGGCCTGCCTTAGGGGTGACTGATAGGTTTATATGTGTGTGCAGGAGAGATATAGGAAACCTATATCTCAGTGAGGAGTGCTAGCACCACCTCACCCAGGCTGCAGTAGCAGGCCTGTGGTGTCAGATTTAGACTGCTTCCCAGGGGTGGCATAACACATGCTGCAGCCCCTGGTAGGCCTGTGAAGTACCTATGCCCTTGGCACCTAAGGTACCATATACTAGGGACTCATAAGGCACCACAGTATCCAATCACTAGTGCACCTAGAGTGCACTCCATGTCGTTTAGAGAGAGCAGATAGACTGGGGCCCTGAATAGCAGGGTCCCAGTCCAACTAAGTCATAAACCAGCAAAACACCAGGAAAAAAGTGGGGGCAACCATATAGTCAGATTCCACCTTCCTACATAACCCCCCCAAACGAAAGGAGATAAGGCTAACCTTGAC
This sequence comes from Calotriton arnoldi, assembly GCA_963921515.1. Taxonomy (NCBI): domain Eukaryota; kingdom Metazoa; phylum Chordata; class Amphibia; order Caudata; family Salamandridae; genus Calotriton; species Calotriton arnoldi. The sequence continues at coordinate 4,945,550 of CAWUFW010000086.1, forward strand.
CAGTTGAGCCTATATTGACTAAGTGGCCATATAAGGAAGCACCTGCACTAGCATGGTTGCCCCCTATGTTATGGTCCACTAAGCAATCCCTCGCCCTAAGGGTATGAGAGGGTCTCCACCATGGGGAATCACTACCTCTGGTGTGCTTAGGTAAAGTACAAGGCCGGTGAGGTGTCTGAGTAGGGAAGTGAGGCCCTAGGAATGTTGGCCTCAGCTTCCTCAGATCACTGGTCACCATGTATGCCTGTCTTTCCATGACTGAGTTGCACTTTGCTCTAAGGGTCAACCTTTGGCTGCCTACAGCTGGGGGTTGGGTCCCTTTGGATGGAACACTGGAGGGACATGGCAGGTTTGGAACCTTCTGGTCCCAGGTTTGCCCTTGCCTACCAGAGTCCTTCTGGGGGAGGTCCCTACATAAAGGTATGGGGGATCCCTCAGTGTGTAGAGGAATTTTCACCTGGCTAGGGCTACTAGACTGGGTGCCCCTAATCTGCTGATGGGGGCTTCCTCTGGACAGGGGGCCCGGGGGGTCCACTGACCTCCCTGACCTCTGCAGCCCTGGGCTGACTGAGGCAGGGTAGAGAGGGGCAGGTTACCTGCTCCAGACTGGGTACCACCTTGGAAGGGTCCTCTGCCATCAGGGGTGTGGCCAGGCCAGGCCTGACTACCTCTGTGGCAGTTCCTTCACTAGGGGTAGGGTCAGTTCCCTGAGGAGGCTGACCCTTACCTACTGTCTGGGGGAAGAAGACTTTTCTTCAACCCTTGTGCTCTCTTTCGGGGAGAGTGGGCCATTCTTTCAGGCTCCATCTCTCCAAATTCTTGGGCTGGGGCTGTGGCCATCACAGCCCCACTAACCTTGCAGGGACGCCCAACATCCTAAGATGGGTTTGGTGTTCAACTTCAGCCCAGGCTGAAATTTCCAAATCATTGCCCATCAGGCAATCTACAGGTAGGGTTGGGGACACTGCCACTCTTTTGGGCCTGTGACCCCCTCCCAGCTGAGATTGACTATGGCCATGGGGTGATCTGTTCTGACACCATCAATGTTGGTCACCTGGTATTTAAACTCAGGTAAAAGCTGGTGAGGGGGACTAGTTTCCCTGCCACCATGGTGACACTAGCCCCTGTGTCCCTAAATGCCACAGCTTTCTGACCATTAATCATTGGCTCCAGTCTGTACCTGCCCAATGCTATGGGACCCATGGTAAAGGTGGCATATCCTACACCACCATCAGAATCTGAGGAGTCTGTTGAGGGGGTCCTGTCTAAACTAGGGCCCACCTCTGTTCCTCTTGCAAAAGCACCTAACTTTTTGGGTGCACTACTCCCAACTGGAGGATTACTACTGGTAGTACCAGGAGGGGTGGTAGTAGTTGTTGGAGGAACATTTTCTTTATTGCCATTCCTGGGACAACTGGGATCAGATTTCCAGTGCCCAGGCTTTTTACAGACATGGCAATAGGGTTTCTTTTCAGGAGAGGAAGGAGTTTGGGACCCACCCCAGAAGAGGAATTTTGGGGCCCTGTAGTGGACTTATCCTTGGATTTATCCCCACCTTTCTCTTGGGACTTGGTAGAATCTTTCTTGTGGTCACCACCCTGATTCTTAGGCCTTACTCTGGTTCTGACCCATTTGTCTGCCTTCTTTCCCAATTCTTGGGGAGAGGTCAGATCAGAGTCCACCAGGTACTGGTGTAAAAGCTGGTTTTGACAATTATTAAGGATCTGTTCTCTCATCATTAGATTATAAAATCCTTTGAAATCAGTAACCCTACTGCCAACCAGCCAACCCTCCAGAGCCTTGGATGCACAATCTACAAAGTCTGTCCAGTCCTGAGTCTGTGCCTTCTGGGTATCTCTGAACTTCAACCTGTACTCTTCAGTGGTTAAGCCAAACCCATCTATCAGTGCACTCTTCAGGACCTCATAATTATCAGCATCCTCTTCTCTAACAGTGAGGAGCTTGTCTCTACCTTTATCTGAAAAGGAGAGCCACAAGATTGCTGCCCACTGCTTTTGGGGGACCTGCTGTACTCTACAGGCCCTCTCCATAGCAGTTATCCACTTGTGGATATCATCCCCACTCTGGTAGGGAGGAACAACCTTGCTCAGGTTCCTATGGTCAGGGACATATTCTCTGCCTCTAGGGACACTGTTGCTGCCACCAGGGGTTCTAAACCCTCCCTTCTGGAAGCTCTCTGGATCTCCAGGGCTTCTCTATCCAGTGCCAACTGCTTGGTTCTGAGGGCCACTTTGGCTTCCTCATACTGGAGCAGTTTGCACCTTCTCTCAGAGGAGGTCTCTCTTAAGTTAAAGTATGAGCTCCTCTCTTGGACAAATTCTCTGCCAGAGTGATAAGAGTGCTCAGATTCCCTGGAAGGGGATCTGTGCCTCTCATCCACTCTGCCAGTTCTCTTAGGGAGAACTCCTCTGTCCTGTTCAGGCTCCTTGAAGCCTGGCCCTTCAACCACAGAGTCTTGGTCATTCGGATTGTCCTCATCTGACCCAGATACTATGATTGACCCACCCACTGATTCAGACCCCTTAGCTCCTAGAGCCAATCTAAGGTCATCTGCTGTCAGCAGATCTATCAGGTGTAGTGTTGAGGGACTCTGTCCTAGTCTCAGGTGTCTGTCAACACACATGGCTCTCAAGTCAGAGAAAGCCATGTCCTTATACTGAGGCTGAGTGGATCCACTGGGTCCACCCTTTAAGGACATTCTAGTGTTGTGCAGTGTTGTACTACCTACACTAGTTTGTGGCCTACTGATCCTAGCTTGAGCTGTGGAAAGGGTGTGCTATCCCTTGGCACACAGCTCTAAGTTCAGTAGAACTTATTGATACTAAGCTTGACTTTATATGTACCTTGAGTACCTATAATGGTTTTCAGTTAGTAATTCAAATAGAGATTTTCTGGTAAAACAATGGCAAGCTGGAATCCCACACGCTGCCCACCAATGTGAGAAGTTGGCCTGGTATATGCTGTTCACTAATTAAAGTGGACACCTTGCACCAGGGCAAATCGACTCTTATGGTAGATAGGTTTAAGACAACCTTTTAAAGAAAGCTATCCTAGTGGTAGCTGTGGAGAGCAGCCTTCAGGCTAAGTCTCGGAGGAATGTAAAGCAGCTTGTTTTACCATATAATCTCTTGAATCACCAAATGAAAAGACACCACACAGGTATATATATCAAATATATATGTATTTATTTCTAAATAACTCTCTACTAATCTCTTTATGAGATTAGAAGACAAACATATGCACAAATCAACGTTTCACAATAAGTTAAGCACAAAATATGGCTGGGGCCCTAGGGGCGTACCAGACCATATACTAAGTAAGAGACTTAGAAACAACGACTTGCAAGGAGACAAGGCCTAGGGCCTTCAGAAGTGCTGGGGCCTCACGAAACCACCCAAGGCAGGTAAGTAAAGGACCCACGGGGGACGCGTGCAGTGTGGATACACAGGCGCGAATCGCCGTTAACTTCAATGGGGCAAGTCGCGGTTGGAAATAAAGAGTTTTAGGATACTTCGGGAGAACCTACAAGCAAGTCACTTACAGGGTAAGTAGTTCTAGGGCCCACACCCACAGGAGCACCGTAGTGCTGGAGTTACCTCACCCAGGGAAGCCGGGTGCACAGGTGTCCTTTGGTGTCGGGTCGCGGCGTCGTTTTCAATGGCGAACAAAGAAGACTTGCTGCTTGCGGGAGCTGAAGAAGTGTCCGGTGGAATCCAAGCCTGGATTCTGAAGAAGGATGACCTGAAAGCAGAGGGGACAGTGTTCAAAGTCACTTGGCAGTGACCCGGGGCAAGGAAGATGGATGCCCACCGTCGTCGGTCGCTTCAGGTCGGTTGCAGGTGCCTTGACTCTTCAGCCACGTGGTCCAGGAGGCGTCGACGACGACCAGGAGCTGGATTCGGTGTGTCCCTCGACGTCTGCAGCTGACTGCGGTGTCGGCAACTCGATCGGAGCCAACAAGCCTTGGCAGCCGCAAGTCTCGGGGAGATGAAGAAAAGTCGATGGCGCAGACCAGCAAGGTCTGAGGGACTCACCCAGCGAGGGTAAGTCAGGGCAGGCCTGGAGCAACCAGGGGAGCCCTTTGGTTTCTTTAGGAAGTCTTCTGGGGACCCACAAGCCAGCGGGCAAGGGATCGCGAAGACACCTCGGGCGGAATCACTCAACAGGGGCCCACGGTCACTCGGGACGGTGTAGGCCTCTGATCTTCGGAGGGATTCCTGCTGGAGGTCGGGACCACACGTGGTCCAAAGCACAGGTTCGTAGAACGTTGTGAAGGGGTTGCACTCGACAATAGTGCACGGTACCCAGGGGTCGCGGTTCCTCGTTACTCGTGGGGTCCACTTGCCTCAGCTTCGCTGGGGACTCACGATGGCCTGGGAGAGGTCAGGAAATCCACTTCTTGGGCTGCAGGGACTTCGGACTCCGGCGGGAGCGGCGTAGTTTGCGACCGTCGTTGTCGTTTTTGGTGCCTGCCAAGCAGGGGAGTCACTCCTTGACTCCAAGGGAGATTCTTCTGTCTTCCAAAGGTAGTGGAACGTCGAAGGGCCAGGATTCTTCTGTAGAGCGTCGTCCAGGGGTTATCTGCTTTGCAATGGCAAGGTTCCCCCTCTTATACTAAAAAGAGGGGAAGGACTAGCTCTATGACCCCACCTATGGGAGGGTCAAGGGAGGGGTGGCTACACCCACTTCCCTTTGTCCAGTTTCGCGCCAGAGCAGGGGCAGGTAGCCCCTGAGCTGGTTTGAACTGGCATATGCACAGAGGAGCCTTCTGCTCCCCCAGTGCAGGACTTCAAAGCACTCTAAGAGTGCACCCACCCAGCCCCAATACACTAAACCCTGTCTGGAAGGTGGTTACACCTCCCTGTGACAGGATGCCTATTGTTGGGCTTCCTCCACTGCGAGTTTCGGTCATCAGCAGGAGGGCAGCCCAGTGTCTGTGACTGGTGGCATCCATTTTGTGATGCCAGGGCTCTTTAGGATTCTACCGCGTTTCCACAGCAGGTACATGTCTTATCCCTCTAGAAGGGTGGAATGCTACCCCCGCCGCCAAGATTGGCGGGGGGTAGTATTCCAAGATGTTTGACACCAAACACGACATGTTTTGATGCAGCCATTCCAAAGTTAGCATTTACCGCGAGGATATAATGCACTTAAATAGTATATGGTTTAACCGCATCCACAAACAGCACCAGAGAATGGACTCTGAGAACTGCAGAAGGGCCCTGCTCATGCAGAGGCACCCCCTCACATAGAAGCCAAGCACCCTGCCCTCAGGATTGATAGGGCCTGCCTTAGGGGTGACTGATAGGTTTATATGTGTGTGCAGGAGAGATATAGGAAACCTATATCTCAGTGAGGGGTGCTAGCACCACCTCACCCAGGCTGCAGTAGCAGGCCTGTGGTGTCAGATTTAGACTGCTTCCCAGGGGTGGCATAACACATGCTGCAGCCCCTGGTAGGCCTGTGAAGTACCTATGCCCTTGGCACCTAAGGTACCATATACTAGGGACTCATAAGGCACCACAGTATCCAATCACTAGTGCACCTAGAGTGCACTCCATGTCGTTTAGAGAGAGCAGATAGACTGGGGCCCTGAATAGCAGGGTCCCAGTCCAACTAAGTCATAAACCAGCAAAACACCAGGAAAAAAGTGGGGGCAACCATATAGTCAGATTCCACCTTCCTACAGTCAGGTTGCCTGTAAATCTTACTTTTAACAGGCAGACTGTCCCCAGTGTCCACTTCATGAGTGCACCAGGTGGTCTGACTTGGAGTCAGAGAGAACATGTGTCTGAACTGATTGAGCACCTGTCTACAATCAGTTTGCTGCTGGGCAGTGAGGCTGCCTGCCAAGGCTACACCATCCACTGACCCATCATCAGGGTTCTGAGAGAGCAGGTCAGGGAGAGGGTCACTCTCCTCCTCCTGGCCCTCATCAGTTGCCATGAGCAAGCCCATGTCAGCCCTGTCCACATATGGCTTCAGCCTGTTGACATGGAGCACCCTGTGGTGGCTCCTGGGAGTTCCCAGGTCTACCAGATAGGTAACCTCTCCCTTCTGTTCAACAATTGTATGGGGGCCACTCCACTTGTCTTGGAGGGCTGCTGGGGCCACTGGCTCCAGCACCCACACCTTCTGTCCTGGCTGGTAAACAGTCAGCACAGCCTTTTGGTCATGCCAGGCTTTCTGTAATTCCTGGCTAGCCTCAAGGTTTTTGGTTGCCTTTTTCATATACTCAGTCATCCGGGAGCGGAGACCAAGTACATAGTCCACTATGTCCTGTTTAGGGGTTTGAGAGGTAACTCCCAACCTTCCTTCACCAGACACAATGGACCCCTAACAGGATGGCCAAACAAAAGTTCAAAAGGGCTGTAGCCAACCCCTTCTGAGGCACCCCCCTGTATGCAAATAAAAGGCAGGGCAAGAGTATGTCCCATCTTCGCCTAAGCTTTTCTGGGAGCCCTTTAATCATGCCCTTCAAGGTTTTATTGAATCTCTCAACTAAACCATTGCATTGTGGGTGATAGGGTGTGGTGAACTTATAAGTCACTCCACACTTCCACATTGCAGTCAAGTAACTGGACATAACGTTTGTATCTCTGTCAGATACTACCTCCTTAGGAAAGCCCACTCTTGTGAAAATTCCCAGGAGGGCCCTTGCCACCACAGGAGTTGTAGTGGTCCTAAGGGGAATGGCTTCTGGGTACCTGGTGGCATGGTCCACCACCACCAGGATAAACCTGTGCCCAGATGCTGTTTGGGGATCCATGGGACCAACTATGTCAATCCCTACCCTCTCAAAGGGAACCCCCACCACAGGTAGTGGTATCAAGGGGGCCTTTGTGGTGCCACCTGCCTTCCCACTGGCTTGGCAGGTTACACAGGAGCGACAAAACTCCTTGGTGTCTTCAGACATGTGGGGCTAGTGAAAGTGAGGGACAATTCTGTCCCAAGTCTTGTTCTGGCCCAGGTGACCTGCTAAGGGAATATCATGGGCTAGGGTCAATAGGAAGCCCCTGAACTTCAGAGGTATAACCAACCTCCTGGCTGCTCCAGGCTTGGGGTCTCTACTCTCTGAGTACAGGAGTCCATCATCCCAATATATCTTATGGGTGCCACTAGCATTCCCAGCAGCCTCAGCAGCAGCCTGCTGTCTGAGGGGTTCAAGAGAGGGGCAGTTCAGTTGCTCCTGGCTCAGATCTGCCCTGGAAGGGCCCCTGTCCCCAAGAACTCAACCTGATCAGGTTCAAGCTCCTCTGGGACAGTTCCTTCTTCAGGCTTGAGATCATCTTCCTCAAAAGACTGATCTTCCTCCTGAGCCAAGGGGAAGGCACTGCCTTAACCCTACTGCTCCTTCTCTTGGGAGGCACCTGGTCCATTATTCCAGAATCCAGGGCCTGTTCAGCTTTTGACATTTTTGCCTGTGACCTAGTCACAGCAAAGACATGTGCAGGGATCCCTAGCATTTCTGCATGTTTCCTGAGCTCCTCCTCTGCCCAAGCTGAGGTTTCAAGATCATTGCCAAGCAAGCATTCAACTGGTAGGTCTGCACTCACCACAACCTTCTTAAGGCCAGTTACCCCTCCCCAGGAGAAGTTAACAACTGCCAGAGAATGGTCTGTTCTGACATTGCTAGCATTGGTCACTTGGTACATTTCACCAAGTATAATCTGCCCAGGATCCACAAGATCTTGTGTCACCATGGTGACACTTGCTCCTGTGTCCCTGAATGCCAAAGCCTCCCTTCCATTAATTAAAGGCTGCTGTCTGTATTTGCCCAAATTATTGGGACTCACAAAGGGGGACATATCCATGCCCCCATCACAGACTAGGACAGCCTGAGTTGGCACTCTGACTAGGCCAGAGTCCATCTCAGTACCCAGGGTCAACCCTACTAAACCCTTATTCTGAGTGTTTCCACCACCACTTGTAGCTGGACTAGGGGGAACAGTTGCCTTAGGGGCAATGGTGGCTGGATTGGAGTCTTTGGACTTGGTGCAATCACTGGTCCAGTGAGTCTTTTGCTTACAGACTTTGCACCATGGTTTCTTTTGGCCTTTTCCTTTATTAGATTGGGATTCCCCACCAGATGCAGATTTTTGGGGACCTTGAGAAGACTTCTGGTCTTTACCCTTCTCCCCACCCTTATCAGAGTTTTTGGAATCTTGCTTCTTCTGGTCACCACCTTGGTTCTGTACTTTCTGCTTCACCCTGGTTCTGACCCATTTGTCTGCCTTCTTTCCCAATTCTTGGGGAGAGGTCAGATCAGAGTCAACCAGGTACTGATGTAGCAGCTGATTCTGACAGTTATTAAGAATCTGCTCCCTCATGATTAAATTATACAATCCTTTGAAGTCACACACCTTACTGCCCAGTAACCAGCCTTCCAGAGCCTTGGTAGCACAATCTACAAAGTCCACCCAGTCCTGTGTCTGTGCCTTTTGGGTATCTCTGAACTTTAACCTGTATTGCTCAGTGGTTAGGCCAAACCCATCTATCAGGACACTCTTCAGGACTTGGTAATCATCAGCATCCTCTTCTCTTACAGTGAGGAGCGTGTCTTTACCTTTGTCTGCAAAGGAGAGCCACAAGATTGCTGCCCACTGCTCCTGGGGGACCCTCTGAACTTTACAGGCCCTTTCCAGTGCAGTTATCCATTTGTGGATGTCATCCCCACTCTGGTAGGGAGGGACAATCTTGCTCAGGTTTCTATGGTCATAAGACCTTTCCCTACCACTAGGGAAGTTGCTGCCACCATGGGACTCTAGTCCCAACTTTCTTCTTTGTCTATGAAGCTCTAGGGACTCCCTGTCTATAGCCAACTGCTCTCTTCTGATTCTCAACTGAGCTTCCTCATACTTGAGCAGTCTCTCTTTCCTTTCATGAGAGGATTCCCTCCTATGAGAAGAAACAGAGGTCCCTACTGAGGTGTCAGAATGGTTAGACTCCTGAGAAGGAGATCTGGACCTTCTAGGCACACTCACAACTCTTCCTGGTGGGACAAAGGGGAGGTCAGTCTGATCCTCCTCCTCATCTGCAGGAGGAGCTGCATTATCCAGGGCAAGATCATTGTCATCTTCCTGGCCAGTTTCAGAGGTCAGGTCCTGGGTATTTTCACCCCTGGCCCCTCCCTCATCTTCTGCCCCACCCTCTCTGCCTACCCTTGCAGACCCTAGGGGTCTTCTGAGATCATCCAGCAGAAGCATCTCCATGAGACGTTGGGTGTTGGCACTTTTGCCTGTCTTCAGCTTCCTAATCTTGCACAACTCTCTCAATTCCAAGAATGGGAGGTTGTCATATTTGGATGGCAGGAGCCCACTGGTTCCTGGAAGTGAAGACATTACTAGTGAGGTGTGTTGTATGCACTACCTACTCTAGTGTGGCCTACTAAACTCTCTTGAGTTGTAGAAAGGGTGTGCTAAGCCCTTGACACACAACTCTAAGTTCAGTAGAACTTACTGTATTTCTAAGCTTGAATTTATATGTACCTTAGGTACCTTTAGTGGTTTTCAGTTAGTCACACACTTGAGATTATCTGGTAAACCAATAGCAAGCTGGAATCCCACACGCTGCACACCAATGTGAGAAGTTGGCCTGGCATATGCTGTCCACTAGTTCTAGTGGGCACCTTGCACCAGTCCAAACAACCCCTTATGGATGATAGGTTAAAGACAACCTTTATAGAAAGCTATCCTAGTGGTAGCTATGGAGAGCAGCCTTCAGGCTAAGTCTTGGAGGAATGTAAAGCAGCTTGTTTTACCAGTCTATAATCTCTTGAGTGACCAAATGAAAGAGGACCACACCAGGTATATATATAAAATATATGTATTTAGTCTTAAACACACCCCTCTAGTCTCTTTATGAGGCTAGAGTTCGAAATACATAAGTTACAAGTCAAATATCAGCAGTATTTAGCACAATACACGTTTGAGCCCTAGGGGCGTACCAAACCATATACTAAAATAGTGGTATAAGAACCACGACTGAGCTAGACACAAGGCCTAGAGCCTGTAGAAGTGCTTGGACCCCAAGGAACCACCCAAGGTAGTGACACAGGGGACCCACGAGGGACGCGTGCAGTGTGAGAACACAGCCGCGAGCCACCGTTGACTTCTATGGGGAAAGTCGCGGTTAGATTCTTAAAGAAAAGGACACTTCGGAGAGGACTTCCAGTTAACCCCTTAAAACTTAAGAGTTTCTAGGGCCCACACCCACGTGAGTACTGAAATACTCGAGTTACCTCACCCAGGGAAGCCGGGTGCATACGTGTTAAAAGGTGTCGGGAATCGTCGTCGTTTTCAATGGCGACCGCTGGAAAAGTGCTGCTGCCGTGGAGAAGAAGAGTGTCCGGAGCAATCCAAGCCTGGATCGAGGAAGAGGAAGACCTGAAAGCAGAGGGGACAGAGTCTGGGTCACTAGCCAGTGACCAGGGGCACGATAGTCGACTGCCCTCAGATGTCGGGTGCTTCAGGTGAGTTGACGGGTGCCTTGACTCTTCAGCCACGAGGTCCAGGAGGCATCGACGATGACCAGGAGCTGGATTCGAGCTGTCCCACAAAGTTTGTTGAGTGATGTGGTGTCGACGACCAGATTGGACCCAACAAGCCTTGGCAACGGCAAGTCATGGGGAAGTGAAGAAAAGGCTGCGGTGCAGACCAGCAAGGTCTGAGGGACTCACCCAGTGAGGGTAAGTCAGGGCACGCCTGGAGCAACCAGAAAAGCCCAAGCAATTGAAGAGTTGCCTTCGTGAGAACCCACTAGCCAACAGACTAGACAGACAAAGGAGCCTCAAGCGGTCGCACTTGGAGCTGGCCCACGGGACACTCGTGAAGTGTAGGCCAGTGATCTTTGCTGCAGTTGGTGCTCGGGGCTAGTGCTACTTGGAACCCAAAGCACAGCTTCGAGAGATGTCAGGAAGTTGATGCACTTGCAAATGTGCTCGGTGTCCAGGGGTCACGGTTCCACATTACCCACGACAGCTACGGGCCTCAGCTTTGCTGGGGACTCATGGCAGCCTCAGGGAAGTCTAGAAATCCACCTCTGGTGATGCAAAGACTTCGGCGTCCGGCGGGAGCTTCAGTGATGCAGACCGGACAGATGCTTTGTTGGTGCCTGCCAAGCAGGGGAGTCACTCCTTGACCCCAAGGGAGATTCTTCAGTCCTCTAATCTTGATGTAGAGCATCAAAGGTCCAGGATTCAGCTTCAGAGTTTCATCCAGGGATATCTAAAGTCCTGTTGCCAGGGCTCCCTTACTTATACTAAGAAAAGGGGTTGGACTAACTCTGGGGACCCACCTATGGGAGTGTTTGGAAAGAGGGGTGGCTACACCCATTTCCTTTGTCCAGTTTCGCACCAGAGCAGGGGCTGGCAGCCCCTGCAACCGGTTTGAACTGGGGTATGCATGAGGACACCAAATGTGCCCCCAGTGCAGGACTTCAAAGCACTCAGAGAGTGCACCACCCAGCCCCAATCCACTAAGGCCTGTCTGGGAGGTGGTAACACCTCCCTGAGACAGAAACCTATTGTCCAGGCCTCCCTGCCGGAGTTTCGGTCATCAGCAGGAGGCCAGACTCGTGTCTGTGGCTGGAGCATCCATTTTGTGATGCCAGGCTCTGTTTAGTTGGTATCGGGTATACCGGTGCTGTCATGTCTCTCCCTCTAGAAGGGTGGGATCATACTCCCACACCAGGAACTGGTGTGGAGGTATGATTCCAAGGTGTTTGACACCAAACACGACATGTTTCCGTGCAGCCATCCCAAAGTTAGCATTTACCGTTTAGATATAATGCACTTAAGAGTATATGGTCAGGCTGCACCACAGACAACCCCGGATAGGAGATTCCGAGGGCTGCAGAGGGCTCTGCTCATGCATGGGCACCCTCTCACATATAACCAAGCACCCTGCCTTCAGGATTGATAAGGCCTGCCATAGGGGTGACTGATAGGTTTCTATGTGCAGTGTATGGTGAGATATAGTGAACCTATATCTCGTGTAAGAGTGCATGCACCACCTCACTCAGGCTGCAGTAGCAGTCCTGTGGTGTCATTTTGGATGGCCTTCCAGGGGTGGCACAGTACATGCTTCAGCCCCTGGTAGGCCTCTGGGGTACCTATGCCCTGGGTACATAGTATACCATATACTAGGGACTTATAAGGGCACTCAAGAATCCAATCTGTTATGTACCTAAAGTACAGGGAATCAATTTAGAGAGGAAGCAGCTAGGCTGGGGTCCTGAATAGCAGGGCCCCAGCCAGACTAAAGTCGAAAAACAGTGATACACCAGCAAAAAGTGGGGGTAACCATAAGAGGCAGATCCTACTCTCCTACACACAGTATTCCAGAAAGAGAGCTGCCCTTCCGCTTCCTCAAGGAGAAACCTAGGATCTCAGCTCACTCAAAGTTATCCAGATGCATGGTAACGAAGTTTCAGCAGTCCTTTAAGATTATATGGCTACTCCCCCCCTCCCCTGCCCTCTCTAAAGATGATGTAAGACCTCGCAGCTCATGGGGGGGATATGCCAAAATGAGTATTCGAGATACCCCGGAGTGACACCCCTGTGTAAGTGTCTGCGCAAGTATTAGTATGGATGTGTGTGTGCAAGCAAGTTGTGATAATCAGCCTTAGGTCCGCGCCTTCCCAGCAACACCAGCAGCAGAATCCTGGGAATAGAACTCCTGTGACAGGCCAGGCCCTCCAATGTGATGTCACGAGGTCGCGCTAGCACCAGCAGCAGAATCCTGTAAATGGAACACCTGTGACAGGCCAGGCCCTCCAATGTGATGTCACGTGGTCCGCGCTAGCACCAGCTGCAGAATCCTGTGAATGGAACACCTGTGACAGGCCAGGCCCTCCAATGTGATGTCACGCGGTCCGCGCTAAGTGCAGAGGGGAGGCCTCCGCCGCAGCAGAGACAAGCAGAGGCCACTGATGGGGAAGAATGTTGTGTAGGATGGGATCGTCTTTGAGGTTCATCGCAGGATCATTTTTGAGACTGAATAGGTTTTTGCTTTTTTTCAGGAAATTTAATTAAAACCGTATCTTGCCTGCTCCCTCCCCCTTACACTGCAAGACACAATCTCCCATAAACCAGTGGTGTATGATGACACGTTGAAAAGTTTCTATTGTGACGTGTCCTTGGTATAAAAGGCTGGTAACCAGGCAGCAGCAGCATTGCACCCATGGGCACCAGACGGAGAGGACCACTCCTTGCGGCTGGAGCTGAGGCCCGCGAGAGGTGGAAGCAGCAGGGGCCTATCAGGCTCCAAAAAATAAGTGGGTGGGGATGGGTCTATTTTTTTTATTTTTTATTTGTTTTTTATTTTATTTTAATAGCCAGCAGCCATTACATAAAACACATACATGATCAAACATGGAGAAAAAAAGAAAGAGAGGAAAAAAAAAAAAAAGAGGAAAAAGGGAGAGAAGAACGTACAACCATGAAGAGAGCGCTTGAAGGAGAGCGCGCAACATAATACATTTAAATCATTCCACAATACTATACATCAAAACATATTAACAGCCCTATCGGGTAGAACCAGGTGAGGATTTAACAGTTCACAAATACATACTCGATACAGAGAAGCAGGTTATAGAGAGATAGCGCCTATGAGAGATATTCCGTAAGGACCCCCCAAATTTTTTTACCTAATCTCTGTTTCTGTGGCCCTTTAATGGCATAGAGGCTGGTTTCTAATTTACATATCGCAAGCAGTTTCCCTCTCCACATTTCAAACGAGGGGGGTTCTTTCTGTCGCCACAATGATGCTATGCAAAGTCTGGCCACAGCAACAGCTATGTATACTAAATACCTGAAAGTGTATATTCCCTGCGTTAGCATGTCATCTTCTAAAACCCCCAACAACATAACTTGTGGCGTTATCACAATCTGCACACCTGTAATTTCCATCAAAAAAGTCTGTATCATGTTGGTTAGTTGTTTCAGTTCAGGGCATGCTGAAAACATATGGACTATATCTGCCTGACCCATCCCACATCGAGTACATTTATCCTCATTCACTCCCCCCCAGCGAGCGATTTTTGCTGGTGTATAATACAGATTAAACATAGTTTTATACTGTTGTGTTCTGAGATTGGAGGAGATTAAGAGTTTATCAGCTAATCTAATTGATTGTGACAATATGTTTCCATCGAGAGAAAGTCTGATGTTCCATTTACCGTTTTGTGCCTCTACATCATCCTTCAGTATTTCAATAAGTGTTTGGTATATATTTCCAATCCTTCCCAGACCCTTCACAGCTTCTAATAATTTATTTTTCTGTGCTAACCGTGACACATCACCTCTTTTGATCAAATAGTCACGGATCTGCAAATATTTTAAAAAATCTGCTTTAGGGAGATCGTATTCAGACATTAATGCAGCATATATCCTAACACCCCTGTTATCTACTAAGTCTCCTAACGTCTGTATTCCTAAATTCCTCCATCTATTTAAAATGCCTCTTGAAAAGATTAGGGGAGTAAAGTGGAGGCATCAGTTGGGGTGTAGTAATTGATCCTACCTATCTGTAAATATCGCCTAATCTGGAGCCAAGCCTTATGAGCAGCCTGGACCACCTTGAAGCGGGATTTTTATAGTAGCTATGCTCCAGAATCTTAAAAAAAACTTCTCTCCGTTGTAGAACCTAGTAGCAACTGATAAATATGGGGTATATCATTTGTGCTGTCCTCGTTTGCCCCCACAAATAAAATTCCCATATATTGTAGTAAGCATGCCCAGTAGTAAAACTGAAAGTTGGGGACAGCCCAGCCCCCTCACTCCCATGGCAGGGTCATAAATTTCATAGCTCGGCGGGGTTTCCCCTGCGCCCAAAAGAAACTGCTGCACATAGATTGTAGCTTCTGAATCTGTTTCCCTGTAATTTCTAAAGGAACCGACCTGAAGAAATAAAGAACTTTTGGTAGGATATTCATTTTTAAGACGTTACATCTTCCCATCATTGATAAATGTAGACCCTCCATCCTATCTAATTCCTTTTTAATCTTCCGTAACATAGGGTCCCAATTAGACAGAACCATCGTGTCAAGACATTCATTCAGCCGAATCCCCAGATATGTAGCCTCCTTCATAGTTCTAGGATCATTAAAGTGTACTAAGTCTGTGCAAACAACCTGTGTTTTGGCTAAATTTAGCTTAAAGCCTGAGCTCCTCCCATATAATAGTGCTAGTTGTTCCATCTCTATCAGAGTGATGACCGGATCTGATGAGACTATCGCTATATCATCTGCGTATGCTAGTATACTAACCCGCTCCTGCCTAAGACCTAGTTGTGTATTTAGCCTATGTTCTAATAGGTTTAGGAACGGGTTAATATAGAGCGCAAATAGCAGAGGAGAGCAGGGGCATCCCTGTCGGGTACCCCTTGATATAGATACGGGATTCGATTCTAGCCCCAACGCAGAGACACGGGCGTTAGGTGATCTGTACATAGCTTTAACTGCCTGGATAAAGCCCGTGCCGAATCCTTGCCACCTCATTGTTGCCCATAAAAACTCCCAGGAGACACGGTCAAACGCTTTTTCCCCGTCTAGTAGTTTCACTCCACAAGGTAGTTTACGAGTGTTGGCAATGTCCAATAGCGTCGTGACCCTACTTATGTGGTTGACCGTGCCCCTCCCTGGGATGAATCCGTGCTGGTGAACCGAATCTAGAGGCATAATCCCTCTGGAAAGTCGTGATGCTAATATTTTTGCGTAGATTTTTCCATCGCAGTTTAGGAGTGAAATTGGTCTGAATGAGCCTGGTAATGTAGGTGGCTTATCTTTTTTAAGAAATATAATGATGCTGGCAGCATCCCATGATGCCGGTGCAGCACCCTTTTGTGCCTCCCGAAATACGGTTAACATATCAGACTGTATTTCAGGTAAAAAAAGTTTATAAGATTCCAGAGGGAGCCTATCAGGGCCAGCAGCTTTCCCTGTAGCTAAGGAGCCGACAGCTTCTACAGGCTCTTCCATCGAAATAGGTTCCTCTAACGCTTTCTGATCCTCTTCATTCAGCATCCCCCTGTGAGGATCTTTATAGAAGTCTCCTCTCCCCCCTGAATGTGGCAATCTTCTGAATACAGCCCCTCGTAGAAGACCCTAAAGACCTCTAGAATACCTTCTGGTGTTTCTATTATGTTCCCCCTTAAATCTTCAATTGCCGATATAGTATTTTTAGCCTCCTTAGATCTGATCTTCTTTGCCAGGCATCTACCAGTTGCCTCGCCATACTCATAACACTCTCTCCTAAAAAGATGGTATTTTTTTGCAATATCTTTGGCCCACTCCTCATTTATCCTAGCTTTGCAACATGCTACTTCGGATTGTGCCTGTGTAGTGTCCAATTGCCCCTGAACCGCCTCTATCAATGCATATTCGGCATGGCGCAGGCTATCATATAGCGTCTGTTGGTGTTGCCTGAGTTGCTTTTGTACATGCAGCCCAAAACTTAGTATTTCACCCCTAAGCCCTGCTTTCATAGCATCCCACACTATATCACATTTAGTAGAGTTTCGGTTTATGGACAAGAACTGAGTTAACCATTCTCGCATGTGACAAATAAACTTTTCATTTAATAGTAACTTCCTATCAAAGGAAAATGCGCCTCGGGTATGTGTCAGGCCTTGCATTGTAAGTTTCAACAAGAGGGGGTTATGGTCCGAGGTAATTCGGGGAAAGATCTGTATGTGTGCGTCTACTAAGTGAGTTTTAGTGACAAAAAAATAGTCTAGTCTGGCTAGCTTTTGGTGAGGGCAAGAATAGTATGTGTACCCTGGGTCTGGATGTTTTAATCTGGGCCAAACATTGATTAAACCATGCTTATCAACAAGCTGCTGCAGGGCTCTGTATACCTTAGGTTTCCTGCCAAAGTATTTATCACCCCCCGGCCCATGTCGCACTTCCCCCATTTGGATATTAAAATCCCCTGTCAATACCAAAGGGGTAGCCCAGGTGGCCAGTTCTATATTCAAATATTCAATAACCTGAGTTTCATCATAGTGTGAGCCGTATACAGAGCATATTGTACATTTCTCATTGAGAGCTAAACATTCAATCACCGCCCAGCGACCGTACTTGTCTGCTAAGCTTCTCGTTACTTTTAATAAATTTTTTTTGGCAAGAATAGCAACACCTCTAATGATGGTGCCTTGCGAAGTACAGACCAAAAGCTCATATCCTAATTCCCTTGATATATTACGTTTACTCCATGGAACATGTGTCTCTTGGAGACAAACCACGTCAGGGGACATGTTCTTAATTTCTCGAGCCACTCTTTGCCCTTTGCCCCTTTCATTAAGACCACGCACATTAAATGTACATATATTTAAAGATGCCATTTTTTTAAAACCCTGGATCGATACAGCAGACAACGCTCCCCTTCCTTTTCTTTTTTTCCTCTCTCCCTTTCCCCCCCCACCCCCTTAGCTTCCGCTCCTTCCCTTTCAAAGTTTCTGCACTAGCTACTGACTCATTTTTAGTTTTACCCCTGCAGCACCCACCACCCTTGGTAGCCACCCCCACCCCACACCAGCAACCCCCCCCACCTCCCCGCTATTGCCTTCTCTACCAATGAAGGCCCCCCCTGTTACCCTCCCTACCATGGAGGCTCGTAGACCCAACAGTCTACAGTGATGGAGAGCCTCGTAGAACACCGAACCTCCCTGTACCCCCGACTATTCAATACACCCTACCTTATATTTATAAAACCAGCAAAGGGAAAAAAAACAATTAATTGTAGGGATCTACCCTTAACGGGAAAAAAAAAAAACCTAAAGACTGCGATTCAGCATGAGAACAAAAAGTTATTTAAAGTCATTAACCGGAATTTCAATACTTATAGTATTCTTCCTAGGCCTTGATTTCATGTAAATATTCTTTTGCTTTCGACTCAGAAGTAAAGAATCTTGTTTTATCTTTATATATTATTTTCAATTTGGCAGGACTTAAGAGAAATGCTTGTGCGCCCTTATCCTTAAACAGATTAATTAGCTGCCGTAGCTGCCACCTTTTTTCCACTGTGGCCGGGCAAAAATCGGGGCGAACAAAAAACTCTACGCCTGCCGCTTTTCTCTGTCTATCAGGCCTGGCAAGGTCATACAAAGCCTCCCTAGATAAAAATTAGATAGACATATCAGTATAGCTCTAGGCCTCATATTAGCTTGAGTTGATCCTGCTTGATACTTGACACGAAAAGGAAAGCGGTGGGCCCGCTGGATCTCCGTATCCCATGTCCAGTGAGTTAATTCTGGAAAGGCTTCAGTGAAGAGTTTCACCACAAATTTCCGGGGGTCCGTACCTTCAATTCCTTCTGGCACACCAAGAATTCTCAAGTTATTGCGCCGGAGGCGATTTTCCATGTCCTCAAGCTTCCAGGATATATCATTCCTATGTGACGTTAGCGTTTCAGTGGTTGTTTTCTGCGCAGACATTTCATCTTCAAGCGTAGAAATTCGATTTTCTGCCTCTGTAATCCTTTCCAAAATCTCTGAGCAGGATTTGGCCATTTGCCGGATTGAATTCTGTAGTTTCCTACAGGCACCTTGAGTTTTTTGGCTTT
The DNA here is from genome assembly GCA_963921515.1 of Calotriton arnoldi. Classification (NCBI taxonomy): domain Eukaryota; kingdom Metazoa; phylum Chordata; class Amphibia; order Caudata; family Salamandridae; genus Calotriton; species Calotriton arnoldi. The sequence continues at coordinate 4,964,133 of CAWUFW010000086.1, forward strand.
CTGCCCGGCTTTCTTCTCTGTGTGCCATCATAGTTTCGTATATCACTGCCAGTGAAATACTGCCGGAACCCTCTAGTGCTTTATCATGATCTTGTCTCTGGCTCCCCCCATCAACTCCATTCCCATAATTTTTTTTTTTTTTAACTTTATTTGTCATTTTTATATAGTACAACTACAACAACAAATAGGCATTGACATGACGTACAATAATATACCGTTGATAGCACTGGTGACACAAGTACAGAAGGCAGCCTGCGGGGAAGAAAAGACATAATGGGGGACAATATTCGTGGAGAAACAGGCTACAATGCAAAAGGAAAGCTTGGGACAAGCACAGTGCACAATGCGCAGCACACCGAGGGCAACCCCGGCCCCTCAATTCAGTTAGGTGTTTCATTGCCATCGGACCCGCTCCCCCCACCATCAGTGCTTTCCGGAGAGGAGGGCCCTCCCTCCGCCAGCCCAGAAGTGCACATTTCGCGCCAGACCAGTAGGTCGTCCTCCAGCTTCACATCCCTTCGGGTGAGTTTCATGTGAGCTTCTTCCGCTAGAGACCACTCCCTAACATCCCTAAGCCAGATAGGGACCTCTGGGCTCAACTGCCCCATCCAAGTAATTGCTATCCTGCGCCTAGCAAGCACCAGCATTAATTGCAGGAGCTTATAGGGAAGTTTCTTTTTTAGGTTTCCGGACAGACGCCAGCAAGCAACTCAAGGGTGCTATTTCCACCTGGATACCTGTCACAGTGATAATCTTGCTCACCACCGCTAACCAGAACTGTTGAACCCTGGGACAATCCCATGCCATATGTAAAAAACCTGCTTTCTCCGCAGCGCATCTAGGGCAGCGGTCTCCCCTGTCACCTGGAAGACGGCTCAGAGATACCGGGGTGAGGTAGGTGCGGTGCAGAAAGTTAAAGTGCGTCAATTTAAATCTGGCGTTACAGGAGACTGTACGTGTGATGGAGCCTATGTGTGCCCATTGTTTCTCGCCCAGGTGGACCCCAAGGTCTGCCTCCCAGGCCGCCCGCGATGGTGGGACCGGGGGTGGAGTCCTGCTTCATAGCCGCGTAGAGAAGGAGATCAATTTGCGACCCGAACCACATGTAGAGTAGAATATCAAGGTGTGGGTCGGGGTAGGAATATCTGGGTACTGAGGCCAGGTGGTTTTCACCACATCTTGGAGTCCGCTGATAGTGTAGAAACTGTCCTTGGCCTAGGCCAAAGCTCTCCTCCGCCTGTTCAAAAGTAAGGAAAGTCTCACTGGGAAAGAGGTCTGCCAGTACCTCGCATCCCCCTCCTCCAAGATTGAAAGGACATGTATTGTCCCATGTCTATAAAGGAGCCAATATCCAAGTCGAAAGCTCCCTATGGAAGGGGCCCTTCGTAAGATCCTCTCCGCAAATCGTTGCCACACACCTGCAGTGTGCCGTACAAGGTAGGGAAGAGATGCCCTGACCCCTGCCCCGCATCAACGCCTCCTGTAATGCCGGGGTATCTGCTCTGCCAGAGAAGAGGCGTTTCTCCCAGTTATCCCCATCTGTGAGCCACCGCGTCGCAGGCTGTAATTGGGCCGCGTAGTAGTATAGGTCGAGCGTGGGGCTTCAGCCCACCCTCCTCCATAACTTCGTGAGATAGTCTTGAGAGCTACCCTGCTGCGGCGGCCCGCCCACAGGAGGGACGTAAGTAACGTGTCCAAAGTTTTAAAGACGCGAAGGCAATGGGCATAAAGAGTTCTGAAGGACATGAGTATCCTAGGGAGCATCACCATCTTAGAGATGGCCAACCTGCCCATTAAGGACAGGGGAGAGTATTCCAAAGGTCACCGATTGCCGCAAAGAAGCAAGGGTACGGTTGACATTCCGGGTCAACGCCTGCGCGTCCGTCGGGGCCACCTGGATCCCCAAGTAACGAAAGCCCGCCGGTTCCCATCGCAGTCCCAAGTCCGGTAGCTCTTCCGAGGGCACCGAGGTCAATCCTCCATTCCCATAATTAACGGAGTTGCCCAACTTCTCGGCAAGGGATGGGGCCGAGGCCATGGATATAGCAGAAGGGGCTGTTTTTTTACGTACTGTCCCGGAGCTTCCCATCACATTATCATTTCCAGGAGTCTCCATTACTTGGTAAACACTGCTGACTTCACTCCACCGCCTACAAGCTAAGCTAGGAGGGCCCTCGGAAAGGTGTAGTGATTCATCGCCTGATGAATTAGTCTGATCGGAGAGTGAGAAGAAAGGTCCCTCTATGTCTGTATCTGTCGGGTATGTATCATCATTTAAACCCTCATTAGAACCCTCTATACCCTCTGCTAATAGTGGTTTATCTACTTCCATAATTGAGGCTGCAATTTCTAGCCTTGAGCCAACAGCAGCCGGGACTGCATGCACCGCATCTGTACAAGTCTCTACCACAGTTCATGCATAAAAGCCTGTCTTTCCAGTGTGAGGCTGCGCTGAGATTCTGGATCGAACTCCCTCCCATGCTCCATAATCTCCATGTCATGTCCCGATACCCCTATATTTCCTGAGCTCACCTCCTCTGAATTCTCCGCATGACCTACTTCTTCTGTGGTGGCTTTACCGTTGATCAGCTTCCTCCCCTTTCTGGCTGCCAAAAATATTGCGGGAGTAACTCTTCCCGCTGCCCGTCTTGCTTGCAGGGCTGTTACTGTTGTTACTGCTACCATGGGCAGCGTCAACCGCTCCGCATCGTTGTTTGTCTTGGGCCATTTCCGGGGGCTTGCTCTGCGCGGCATTGCCTCCTACGCCGCGCGTCTTTCCGCCTCTGATGTTCTTCGGCGGCATCCTGAGCCGTGCGGGGGTCCGATCCTGTCCCGCGACCGTACGTAGCGAAATTTCGAGCACCAAGCACCAACACAGATGCAGACGTGGGAATCGAGGGAATCGATAGCCTGCCACGCAACACTGCAGTGCTGGTAGGCAACAAAGCATTCCTGGTCACAGCTACCTATTTCATCCGTTTTAGCGTTCCGATCCGCAGTCTCCCATCGGAGTGAACAGGGAGGTCAGGCCATGAGAGCTCACTCAGCTGATAGGTCAGCCGCCATCTTGCCTCCAGGCCACGGGTGGGGATGGGTCTAAAGGGACAAGGTGAGTATATAAACCAAACGAAAACTGAACTGAAAACCGAACTTGAAACCAAACTGAAACCAAACTTGAAACTGGCTTGAAACTCAATTTCCCTTCCCTTCCGATCAACTTCCGTTCCGTACCCTTCGCTTCCATCCCTCTTCCCTTCCCTCCCCGATCTTCTCCCCTACCCCTCCCTTCTCACCTCTCCCTCCTCCTCATCTTCCATCCCCACTCCCTCTCTTCCCTGCTCCCCCTACCCTCTCATTCTCTTCTCCTCTCCCTTCTTCCCCTCACCTTCCCTTACCCCCACACTTCCCCTTCCGTCTCTTCCCTTCCTTTCTACCCCACCATGCACCCTCACCCTCCTCGTTCCCTCTCCTTCCACCTTCCCATCTCCCTCCACCTTCCCCTCCCCCTTCCCGTCCCCTCCTCACCCTTTCCCTCTTACTCTCCCTTCCCTTCACACTCAACCTTTCCCTTCCCCTCTCCCTATCTCTTCCCTTCCCTTCCCTTCACCATTCCCCTCTCCCTTCCCCTCTCCGTCACCCTCCCATTCCATCACCCTCTCCCTTCCCCTTTTCCTTTCCCTCACCCTCTCACCCTCCCTCTCCCTCACCCTCTTCCTTTCCCCCTAACTCCACCTCTATCCCTCCCCACCCCCTCGCCCTCCACCCCTTCCCCTCTCCCTTTCCGCTTCTATTTCCCCTTCCCCTCTCCCTTTCCCCCCACCCTCTCCCTTCACCCTCTCCCTCTCCCTTCCCCTCGCCTCACCCTCAACCTTCCCCCCTCACCCTTCGCTCTCTTCACCTTGCCTCTCTACCCTCACCCTCGACCCTCACCCTCCACCTTCCCTTCTCCCTCCATACTCCCCTCTCCCTCCACCTTCCCCTCTTCCTTTCCCTCTCCCTTCCTTCCTCCATACCCCTTTCCCTCTCCCTTCCCCTCACCCTCACCCTTCCCCTCTCCCTTCCCCTCACCCCCTCCCTTCCTCTTTCCCTCTCCCTTTCTCTCCCCCTTCCCCTCTCCCTTCCCCTCTCTTCACCATCTCCCTCTCCGTTCCCCTTACCCTCACCCTCTCCCCTACCCTCACCCTCTCCCCTCACCCTTTTCTTTCCCTTTCTCTTTCCCTTTGCCTTTCCCCCTCTCCCTTTCTCCTCTCCCTTCCCCTCTCCCTTTCTCCTCACCCTTCCCCTATACCGCTCCCTTCCCCCACCCTCTCTCTTCCTCTCTCCCTTCCCCTCACCCTTACTCTCTCCCTTTCCCTCTCCCTTTCCTGCACCCTCTGCCTTTCCCTCACCCTCTCCCTCTCCCTCTCCCTTCCCCTCCCTCTCCCTCCCTTTCCTTCTCCCTCCCCCTCAACCTCTCCCTTTTCCTCACCCTTACCCTCTTCCTCAACGTTTTCACTTTCCCTCTCCCTTTCCCCTCTCCTTTCCCCTCTCCATTCCCCTCTCCCTTCCCCTCTCTTCATCCTTCCCCTCTCCCTCTCTTCTCCTCTCCTCTCCCTCGCTCCCTTCCCCTCTCCCTCACCCTCTCCCTCTTCCTCTCCCTTCCCCTCACCCTCACCCTCTCCCTCACCGTCACCCCTCCACTATCCCTTCCCCTCACCCTCTCCCTTCCTCTTTCCCTCTACCATTCCCTCCCCTTCCCCTCTCTTCACCCTCACCCTTCCCCTTTCCCTCACCCACACCCTCTCCCTTCCCCTCACCCACTCCCCTCCCTCCCCTCACCCTCTTTTGCCCTCAACCTTTTCTTTCCCTTTCCCTCTCCCTTCCCCTCACCTGTTCTCACCCTTCCCCTCTACCTCTCCCTTCCTCTTCCCCTTCTCCTCACACTCTCCCTTCCTCTCTCCCTTTCCCTTCCTCTCACTCTTGCTCTCTCCCTTTCCCTCTCCCTCACCTTCTGCCTTTCCTTCACCCTCTCCCCTCTCCCTCTTCCTTCCCCTCTCCCTTCCCCTCATCCTTCCCCTCTACCTCCCCCTTCCCCTCCCCTTCCCCTCCCTCTCCCTTTCCCTCTCCCTTTCCCCTTCCCTTTCCCTCAACCTCTCACTTTCCCTCACCCTCACACCTCTCCTCCCCCTTCCCCTCCCTCTACCTCTCCGTCTACCTCTCCCTCTCCCTTTCCCTCTCCCTCAACCTCTCAACCTCTCACTTTCCCTCACTTTCCCTCACTTTCCCTCACCTCCACCTCTCCCTCCCCACTCTCCCTCCCCCTTTTCTTTCCCTTTCCCTCTCCCTTGCCCTCTCCCTTGCCCTCTCCCTTCCCCTCTCTTCACCCATCCCTCTCCCTCTCCCGTCCCCTCTTCCTCTCCCTTCTCCTCTCGCTTCCCCTCTTCCTTGTTCCCTTCCCCTCTACCTTGCCCTTCCACTCTCCCTCAACCTCTCCCTCTTCCTTTCCCTTAACCTCACCCGCACTCTCTCCCTTTCCCTCACCCTTTCCCCTTCCCTCCCCCTTTCCCCTTCCCTCCCCCTCTTCCCCTCTTCCCCGCTCTCTCACCCTCTCCTACTTTCCTCTCCCTTTCCCCATCCCCTCTCCCTCTCCCTCTCTCTCACCCCACCCTCTCCCTTTCACTTCCCCTCTCCCCCCTCCCTTTCCCTCACCCTCACCCTCTCACTTTCCCTCACCCGCACCCTTTCCCCTCTCCACCTCTCCCACCCCTCTTCCTTCCCCTCCCCCTTCCCCCTCTGCCTTTCCCCTCTTCCTTTCCCTCTATCTTCCCTCTCACTCCATCTCCCCCCTCTCTGTTTTTCCTCCCCTTCTCCCTTTCCCCTTGCCCTCTCCCTTCCCCTCTCTTTGCACATCCCTCCCCCTCCCCCTCTCCCGTCCCCTCTTCCTCCCTTCTCTTCTTCCTTCCCCTCTTCCTTGCTCCCTTCCCCTCTACCTTGCCCTTCCACTCTCCCTCACCCTCACCCTCTTCCTTTCCCTCACCCTCACCCTCTCCCCTTCCCTCCCCCTGTTCCCCTCTCTCACCCTCTCCTACTTTCCTCTCCCTTTCCCCATCCCCATCCCCTCTCCCTCTCTCTCACCCCACCCTCTCCCTTCCACTTCCCCTCTCCCTTCCCCTCTCCCCCTCCCTTTCCCTCTCCCTTTCCCTCACCCTCTCACTTTCCCTCACCCACACTTTTTCCACTATCCACCTCTCCCACCCCCCTCTTCCTTCCCCTCCCCTTCCCCCTCTGCCTTTCACCTTCCCCTTTCCCCTCTCCCTTTCCCTCTACCTTCCCTCTCACTCCACCTCTACCTCCCCTCCCCTCCCCATCTCCCTCTCTGTTTTTCCTCCCCCTTTCCCCTTCCCCTCTCCCTTCCCATCTCCCTTCCCTTCCCCTCTCCAATCCCCTCTACCTCTCCCTTCCCCTCACCCTCTCCCTTCCTCTCTCGCTTCCCCTCTCTTCACCCTTCCTCATATTGCCCTCTCTTCCCCTCTCCCTTCCTTTCTCCCTTCACTGCTCCTTCACCCTTTCCCTCTCCTTCCTTCTCCCTTTCCCTCACCATCTCCCTTCCCCTCACTCTTTTCCTTTTTCTCACCCTCACCCTCTCCCTTTCCCTCACACTCACACTCACACTCTCCCTTTCCCTCACCTTCTCCCTCTTCATTTTCCTCACCTTCTCCCTCTTCATTTTCCCTCGCCCTCTCCCTTTCCCTCCCTTTTCCTCCCCCTCTCCTTGCTCCTCTCCCTCCCCCTTCCCCTTCCCCTTTTCTTTCCCTTTCCCTTCTCCCCTCTCCCTTTCCCTCTCCCTCTCTTCCTTCCCCTCTCTTCACCCTTCCCCCTCCTCCTCTCCCTTCCCCTCTCCCTCGCACCCTATCCCTCTACCTTGCCCTTCCCCTCTTCCCCTCTCCCTCACCCTCACCCTCTCCCTTCCCCTTCCCCTTCCCCTCTCCCCTTCCCCTCTCCTGTTCTCCTCATCCTTCCTCTCTACCTCTCCCTTCCCCTCACCCTCACCCTCTCCCTTCCTCTCTCCCTTTCCCTTCCTCTCACCCTTGCTCTCTCCCTTTCCCTCCCCCTCTCCCTCTTCCTTCACCTCTCCCTCACCCTTCCCCTCTACCTCCCCCTTCCCATCCCCTCCCCTTCCCCTCCCTCTACCTCTCCCTCTCCCTCTCCCTTTCCCCCTCCCTTTCCCTCACCCTCTAACTTTTCCTCACCCCTCTCCTCCACCTCTCCCTCCCCACTCCCCCTCTCCTCTTACCCTCTCCCTCCCCCTCACCCTTTTCTTTCCTTTTCCCTTTTCCCTTTCCCCTCTCCCTTGCCCTCTCCCTTTCTCTCTCCCTTCGCCCATCCCCTCTCCCTCTCCCATCCCCTCTTCCTCTCCCTTCCCCTCTACCTTGCCCTTCCACTCTCCCTCTTCCTTTCCCTTAACCTCACCCGCACTCTCTCCCTTTCCCTCACCCTCTCCCTTTCCCTCACCCCTTCCCTCCCCCTCTACCCTTCCCTCCCCCTCTTCCCCATCTCCCTCTCCCTCTCCCGTCCCCTCTCCCTCTCTCTCTCCCATCCCATCTCCCTCTCCCTCACCCTCTCCCTTCCACTTCCCCTCTGCCTTCCCCTTTCCCCTCTCCCTTTCCCTCTCCCTTCCCTCTCACTCCACCTCTCCCTCCCCATCTCCCCCTCTCCCTCCCCATCTCCCACTCTCTGTTTTCCCTCCCCCTCTCCCTTTCCCCTTCCCCTCTCCCTTTCCCTTTCCCCTTTCCCTCTCCCTTCCCCTCTCCCTTCCCATCTCCCTTCCCCTCTCCAATCCCCTATACCTCTCCCTTACCCTCACCCTCTTCTTTCCCCTCTCGCTTCCCCTCTCTTCACCCTTCTCCTATTGCCCCTCCCTTCCCCTCTCCCTTCCTTTCTCCCTTCCCTGCTCCCTCACCCTTCCCCTCTTCCTCCTTCTCCATTTCCCTCACCATCTCCCTTCCCCTCACTCTTTCTCTTTTTTCTCACCCTCTCCCTTTCCCTCACCCTCTCCCTTTCCCTCACCCTCTCTCTCTTCCCTTTTCCCCTCACCCTCTCACTCTCCCTTTCCATCGCCCCTCCCCCTCCCCATTTTCTTTCCCTTCCCCTCTCTTCACCCTTCCCCCTTCCACTCCCTTCCCCTCTCCCTTCTTCTCTCCCTTCCCTTCTCCCTCGCACCCTTCCCCTCTACCTTGCCCTTCCCCTCACCCTCTCTCCCTTTCCCTCATGCTCTCCCTTTCCCTCCCCCTCTCCCTCACCCTCTCCCCTTCCCTCCCCCTCTTCCCCTCTCCTTCACCCTCTTCCTCTCCCTTCCCCTCTCGCTCTCTCTCACCCCACCCTCTCCCTTCAACTTCCCCTCTCCCTTCCCCTCTCCCCCTCCCTCTCCCTTTCCCTCTCCACCTCTACCACCCCTCCCCCTCCCCCTCTTCCTTCCCCTTCCCCATCTGCCTTTCCCCTCTACCTTTCCCTTCCCTCTCACTCCACCTCTCCCTCCCCCTGTTTCCCCTCCCCTCTCTCGTCCCCCTTCCCCTCTCCCATTCCCCTTTCCCTCTCCCTTCCCCTCTCACTTCCCCTCTCGCTTCCCCTCTCCAATCCCCTCTACCTCTCCCTTCCCTTCCCCTCTCCTTTCCTCTCTCGCTTCCCCTCTCTTCACCCTTCTCTCCATCCCCCTCCCCTCTCTTCACCCTTCTCCTATCCCCCTCCCCTCCCTTCCTCTCTCCCTTCCTTTCCCTCTTCCTCTCCCTCCTTCTCCCTTCCCTTCCCCTCACCCTCTCCCTTTCCCTCACCCCTCTCCCTCTTCCCTTCTCCCTCTTCCCTGCTCCCTCACCTTCTCCCTTCCCCTTGCCCTCACCCTCTCCCTCCTCTCTCCCTTCCCCTCTCACTCTCCTCCCATCCCCTTCCCTTCCCTCTCCCTTCCCTCTCTTCACCCTCATCCTTCCCCTCACCCTCTCTCTCTTCCCCTCACCATTTTCTTTCCCTTTCCACTCTCCCTTCCCCTCTCGCTTCCCCTCTCCCATCCTCTCTCCCTCCCCCTCTCCCTTCCCCTCTCTTCACCCTTCCCCTCTTCCTCTCCCTTCCCCTCTTCCTCTCCCTTCTCCTCCCGCTTCCTCGCTCCCTTCCCCTCTCCCTCTCCCTCTTCCTCTCCCTTCTTCTTCTCTCCCTCCTTCTCCCTTCCCCTCACACACTCCCTCACTCTCTCCCTTTCCCTCACCCTCTCCCTTTCCCTCACCCTCTCCCTTCCCTTCCCCTCGCCCTCTTCCTCTCCCTTCCACTTCCCCTTTCCCTTACCCTCACCCTTTCTCCTATCCGTCCCCCTCTCCCTTCCCCTCTCCCTCTCCCTTCCTTCCCCTTTCCCTTTCCCTCTCCCTCATTCTCTCACTTTCCCTCAACCTCACCCATTCCCTCACTCCCTCCCTCTCCCTCCCTCCTTTCCCTTTCCTCTCCCCTCTCCCCTTACCATCACCATCTTCTTCCCTCTCCCTTCCGTTCCCTCACCCTCTTCCTCTCCCTTCCCCTCTCCCTCTCCCCTCCCACTCCCTTTCCCTCACCCTCTTTCCCTCACCCTCACTCCTTCCTCTCCATCCCCTTTCCCTTTCCCTTTCCCTCCCCCTCTACCTCCACCTGTTCCGCCTCTCCCTCCCATTCCCTCTACCTCTCTCCTTCCCTTTCCCCCTCTCTCTCCCTACCTTTCCCTCACCCTCTCACTTTCCTAATCCCTTTCCCCTCTCCCTCCACCTCTCACCTTACCCTTGCCCTTTCCCTCGCCCTCTCACTTTCCCTCACCCTAACCCTTTTCCCTCTCCCTCCCTCTCCCACCCCCTCACCTTTCCCTTTCCCCTCTCCCTCTCCCTCCACCTCTCCCCTTTCCCTTCACCCTCACCCTCTCCCTTCCCTTCACCCTCTGCCTTCCCCTCTCCCCACTCCCCACTCCCTTCACCCTCTGCCTTCCTCTCTCTTCACCCTGCCCCTCTCCCTTTCCCATTCCCCTTCCCCTCTCCCTTTCCCCTTTCCCTCTCCCTTCCCCTCGCCCATCCCATCTCCCATCTCCCTTTCCCCTCTCCAATCCCCTCTACTTCTCCCTTCCCCTTCCCCTCACCCTCTCCCTTCCTCTCTTGCTTCCCCCTTCACCATTCCCCTATCCCTACCCCCACTCCCTCTCCCCTTACCGTCTCCTTCCCCTCTCCGTTCCATTTTCCTCTCGCTTCCCCCTCCCTCTCCCACTCCCTTTCCCTCACCCTCTCTTTCCCTCACCCTCACCCTTTCCCTTCCCTTCCCCTCACCCTTCCCTTCACCCTCACCCTCTCTCTTCCCCTCACCCTCGCACATTTATTTCCATTTCCCACTCCCTTTCCACTCTACCTGACCCTCCCCCTTTCCCTCTCATCACCCTTCCCCCATCCCTTCCCCTCTCACTTTCCCTCCCCTTCCCCTCTCCACCTCTCCCACCCCCTCCCCCTCTTCCTTCCTCTGCCCTTCCCCCCTCTCTCTTTCCCCTTCCACTTCCCTTCTCCCTTTCCCTCTCCCTTCCTTTCCCCCTTCCCCTCTCCCTCACCCTTCCCCTCCCAACCCACTTCCCCTCACCCTCTCCCTTCCCCTCACTCTCTCCCTTTTCCTCACCCTCTCCCTCTTCCCTTCTCCCTTCCCCTCTTCCTCGCCCTCTCCTCCCCCTTCCTATTCCCCTTTCCCTCTCCATTTCTCTTTCCCTCTCCTTTCCCCTCTCCCTCCCCACTCACCCTCCCCACTCACCCTCTCCCTCTCCCTTCCCCCTCCCCCCTCAAACTCTCCCTCTCCCTTGCCCTCTCCCTCTCCCACACCCTCTCCTTCTCCCTTCTCCCTTCCCCTCTCCCTCCCCCTCTCCCTCTTTCCCTCCCCTCCCTCTTCCCCATCCCCTCTCTCTCCCCTCTCCCTTTCCCCTCCCCCTCTCCCTCTCCCTTCCCCTCTCCCTTCTCTCCCTCCACCTTCCCCTCTCCTTTCCCCTCCGTTCCCCTCACCCTTCCCTCACCCTCTTCCTTCCCCTCACCCTCACCCTCACTCTCTCCCTTTCCCTCCCCCTCTCCCCTTCCCTCCCCCTCCACCTCTTCACCTCTCCGTTCCCCTCTCTTTCACCCTCTCCCACTTCCTCTCCCTTCCACTTCCCCTCTCTCCCTCCCTCTCCCTCACCCTCTCACTTTCCCTCACCCTTTCTCCTCTTCACCTCTCCCACCCCCTCTAACTCTTCCTTCCCTTCCCCCTTCCCCCTCTTCCTTTCCCCTTCCCCTCTCCCTTCCCCTCTCACTCCACCACTCCCTCCCTCTCCCCATCTCCCTCCACCTCTGTTTCCCCTCACCCTCTCCCATTCCCCTCCCCATCCCCTCTCCCTTCCCATCTCCCTTTCCCCTCTCCAGTCCCCTTTATCTCTCCCTTCCCCTTCTCCTATCCCTCTCCCTTCCCCTCTCCATTTCTCCCTTCTCCTCTCCCTCACCCTTCCCTCTCCCTCCTTCTCCCTTCCCCTCACCCTCTAACTTCCCCTCACCCTCACTCTTTCCCTTTTTCCTCACCCTCTCCCTTTCCCTCTTCCCTTCTCCCTCACCCTCCCCTTCTCCCTCTCTTCGTTCCCTTCCCCTTCCCCTCTCTTTACCCTCATCCTTCCCCTCACCCTCTCTCTTCCCCTCACCCTTTTCTTTCCCTTTCCCTCTCCCTTTCCCTCTCCATTTCCTCTCTCCCTTGTCTCTCTCCCTACCCCTCTCCCCCCTCTCTTCCCCTCTCCCTCTCCCTTCCTCTCTCCCTTTCCCGCTCTTCACCCTTCCCCTCTCCCTTCCCCTCTTCCTCTCCCTTCCTTGCTTCCTTCCCCTCTCCTTTCCCTTCTCCCTCTCCCTTCCCCTCTCCCTCCTTCTCCCTTCCCCTCACCCTCTCCCTTCCCCTCACCCTCTCCCTTTCCCTCACCCTCTCCCTTCCCCTCACCCTCACCCTCTTCCTTCCACTTCCACTTCCCCTTTCCCTTTCCCTCTCCCTCTCCCTCACCCTCTCCCTCACCCTCTCACTCCCTCATCCTTTCACCTCTCCCTCCCCCTTTCCCTTACCCTCTCCCTTCCCCATCCCCTTCCCCTTCCACTCCCTCACCCTCTTCCTCTCCCGTCTCTTCTCTCTCGCCCCCTCCCACTCCCTTTCCCTCCCACTCTCTTCCCCTCACCCTCACCCCTTCCTTCTCCCTCCCCCTTTCCCATCCCCTCCCATTCCCCCCTCCCTCACCCTCTCCCTCCCCTTCTCCCTTGCCCTCCCCCTCTCCCCTTATCCTCTCCCTTTCCCTCACCCTCACTTTTCCTCACCATAACCCTTTCACCTCTCCCCTCCCCCCTCTCCTTTCACTTCACCCTCTGCCTTCCCCTTCCCCTCTCCCTTCCCCTCTCTCTCCCCCTTCCCCTCTCCCTTCCCTTTCCCCTCTCCCTCCCCCTCTTCCTTCCCCTCAACCTTCACCCTCTCCCTTCCGTTCACCCTTTCCCTTCCCCTCACCCTTCACCCTCTCCCTTCCCCTCACCCTTTCCCTTCCCCTTTCCCTCTCCATTTCCCTTTCCCTCTCCCTTCCCCTCTCCATTCCCCTCTCTTCACCCTCATCCTTTCCCTAACCCTCTCTTCCCCTCACCCTTTTATCCCTTTCCCTCTCCCTTTCCCCTCTCACTCTCCCTTCCCTTTCCCCACTCAATTCCTCTCTCCCTTCCCCTCTCTTCACCCTTCCCCTCTCCCTTCCCCTCTTCCTCTCCCTTCTCCTTTCCCTTTCTCACTCCCTTCCCCTCTTCTTCTTCTGCTCCCTTCCCCTCACTCTCTCCCTTTCCCTCCCCTTTCCTCCCCCTCTTCTCTTCTCTTCACTCTACCCTCTCCCTCCCCCTCTCCCTCTTTCCCTCCCCACACTCTCCCTTCCACTTCTCCTCTCCCTCTCCCTTTCCCTCACCCTTTCCCTCACCCTCACCCTCTCCCTTTCCCTCACCCTTCCCCGCTCCACCTCTCCCTTTCCCTTCCTTTCCCCCTTCCCCTCTCCCTCACCCTTTCCCTCTTTCTCTCCCTCCCCCTCTTCCTCCTTCTCCCTTCCCCTTCCCCTAACACTCTACCTTCACCTCACCCCACTCTCTCCCTTTTTCCTCAACCTATCCCATTCCCTCACCCGCTCCCTCTTCCATTCTCCATTCCCCTCTTCCTCACCCTCTCCTTCTCCCTTCTGCTATCCCTCTCCCCTTCCCTACCTCTCTCCCTCTCCCTCTCCTCCTCCCTTTCCCTTTCCCTCTCCCTTCCCCTTTCCCTTCCCCTCTCTTCACCCACATCCTTCCCCTCACCCTCATTTTTATAATTATATATATATATATTAAATACCCCCTAAAACCCAAAAATTACCCTTGGCACCCCAAAACCAAAACCCACCCTGAATACCAAAATTACCCTTAGCACCCCAAAACCCAAACTCACCCTGAACCCTAAATTTACCCTGGGCACCCCAAAACCCAATCCCACCCTGAACCCTAAAATTACCCCTACACCCCAAACTCACCCTGAACCCTAAAATTACTCCTACACCCCAAAACCCAAACCCACCCTGAACCCTAAAAGTACCCTTGGCACCCCAAAACCCAAAACCACCATGAACCCTAAAATTACCCTGGGCCCCCCAAAACACAAACCAACCCTGAATCCTAAAATTACCCTAGGCACCCCAAAACCCATACCCTCCCTGAACCCTAAAATTACTCTTTGCACCCCAAAACACATACCCACCATGAACCCTAAAATTACACTGTGCACCCCAAAAGCCAAAACCAGGTGCCCAGTGTAATTTTAGGGTTCAGGGTGGTTATGGGTTTTAGGGTGCTATTTTAGGGTTCAGGCTGGGTTTGGGTTTTGGGGTGCTAAGGGTAATTTTAGTGTTCAGGGTTGGTTTGGGTTTTGGGGTGCCCAGGGTAATTTTTGGGTTCAGGCTGGGTTTGGGTTTTGTGGTGCCAAGGGTAATTTTAGGGTTCTGGGTGGGTTTGGGTTTTGGGGTGCCCAGAGTAATTTTAGGGTTCAGGTGGGTTTAGGTTTTGTGGTGCCCAGGGTAATTTTAGGGTTCAGGGAGGGTTTGGGTTTTAGGTGCTAAGGGTAATTTTAGGGTTCAGGGTGGGTCTGAGTTTTGGGGTGCTAAGGGCAATTTTAGGGTTCAGGGTGGATTTGGGTTTTGGGGTGTCAGGGTACTCTTAAGTTTTAGGGTGGGTATGTGTTTTGGGATAACAAGGGTATGTTTAGTGTTCAGCGTGGGTTTGGGTTTTGGGGTGCTTCAGGAGGTATGGGTTTTGGTGTGCCGAGGGTAATTTTAGGGTTCAGGGTGGGTATGGGTTTTGGGGTGCAGAGTAAATTTAGGGTTCAGGGTGGGTATGGGTTTTGGGGTGCGCGGGTAATTTTAGGGTTCAGGTTCGGTTTGGGTTTTGGGATGCCAATGGTAATTTTAGGGTTAAGTGGGTGTGGGTTTTGGGGTGCTAAGAGTAATTTTAGGGTTCAGGGTGTTTGGGTTTTTGAGTGCCCAGGATAATTTTAGGGTTCAGGGTAGGTTTGGGTTTTGGGGTGCTAAGGGTCATTTTAGAGTTCAGGTTGGGGTTGGGTTTTGGGGTGTAGGGGTAATTTTAGAGTTCAGGGGGGGTTTAGGTTTTGGGGTGCCCAGGGTAATTTTAGGGTTCCGGCTTGGTTTGGGTTTTGGGGTGCCCAGGTTAATTTTAGGGTACAGGGTGGGTTTGGGTTTTGGGGTATAGGAGTAATTTTAGGGTTCAGGTGGGTTTGGGTTTCGAGTTGCTATGGGTAATTTTAGGGTTCTGGGTGTGTTTGGGTTTTGGGGAGCCCAGGGTAATTTTAGGTTTCAGGGTGGGTATGGGTTTTGGGGTGCCTAGGGTAATTTTAAGGTTCCGGCTTGGTTTGGGTTTTGGGGTGCCCAGGTTAATTTTAGGGTACAGGGTGGGTTTGGGTTTTGGGGTATAGGAGTAATTTTAGGGTTCAGGGTGGGTTTGGGTTTTGGGGTGCCCTGGGTAATTTTAGGGTTCAGAGTGGGTTTAGGTTTTGTGGTGCCCAGGGTAATTTTAGGGTTCAGGGAGGGTTTGGGTTTTAGGGTGCTAAGGGTAATTTTAGGGTTCAGGGTGGGTTTGAGTTTTGGGGTGCTAAGGGTAATTTTAGGGTTCAGGGTGGATTTGGGTTTTGGGGTGCCAGGGGTACTTTTAAGTTTTAGGGTGGGTATGTGTTTTGGGATAACAAGGGTATGTTTAGTGTTCAGCGTGGGTTTGGGTTTTGGGGTGCTTCAGGAGGTATGGGTTTTGGTGTGCCGAGGGTAATTTTAGGGTTCAGGGTGGGTATGGGTTTTGGGGTGCAGAGTAAATTTAGGGTTCAGGGTGGGTATGGGTTTTGGGGTGCGCGGGTAATTTTAGGGTTCAGGTTCGGTTTGGGTTTTGGGATGCCAATGGTAATTTTAGGGTTAAGTGGGTGTGGGTTTTGGGAGTGCTAAGAGTAATTTTAGGGTTCAGGTGTTTGGGTTTTTGAGTGCCCAGGATAATTTTAGGGTTCAGGGTAGGTTTGGGTTTTGGGGTGCTAAGGGTCATTTTAGAGTTCAGGTTGGGGTTGGGCTTTGGGTGTAGGGTAATTTTAGAGTTCAGGGGGTTTGGGTTTTGGGGTGCCCAGGGTAATTTTAGGGTTCCGGCTTGGTTTGGGTTTTGGGGTGCCCAGGTTAATTTTAGGGTACAGGGTGGGTTTGGGTTTTGGGTATAGGAGTAATTTTAGGGTTCAGGTGGGTTTGGGTTTCGAGTTGCTATGGGTAATTTTAGGGTTCTGGGTGTGTTTGGGTTTTGGGGAGCCCAGGGTAATTTTAGGTTTCAGGGTGGGTATGGGTTTTGGGGTGCCTAGGGTAATTTTAAGGTTCCGGCTTGGTTTGGGTTTTGGGGTGCCCTGGTTAATTTTAGGGTACTGGGTGGGTTTGGGTTTTGGGGTATAGGAGTAATTTTAGGGTTCAGGGTGGGTTTGGGTTTTGGGGTGCCCTGGGTAATTTTAGGGTTCAGAGTGGGTTTGGGTTTCGGGTGCTAAGGGTAATTTTATTGTTCAGGGTGTGTTTGGGTTTTGGGGTGCTAAGAGTAATTTTGGGATTCAGGTTGGGTTTTGGGGTGCCAAGGGAAATTTTGGGGTTTTAGGGGGTATAAAAAAAAAAATATATATATTAATATATAAATGTATATAAATATATTTATATAATTATATAGTCCATTACTTGCCTTAACCACTTTTACCAAGTATATGCCTTTACCACGCATGACTTTGTGTTGTAATGGCATGCACTAAGGTCATATATTCAGAGGGGAAAGGGAAAGGGAGAGGGTAAGGGGGAGGGAGGGGGAGGCAAAGAGAGGGTGAGTGAAAGGGAGTGGTAGGGGGAGAGGGAGAGGTGAAGGGAGAGAGGGGAAGGAAGAGGACGAGGTTGAGAGAGGGGAAGGAAGAGGGGAAGGGGGAGACGGTGAGGGGAAGGGGAGAGGGTCAGGGGAAAGGGGGAGGCAGGAGGAAAGGGAGAAGGGGAGGGAAAGGGAGAGGTGGAGGGAGAGGGGAAATGGTGAGGGAAAGTGAGAGAGTGAGGGAAAGGGAGAGGGAGGAGCGGGAGAGGGAGAGGGGGAGGAAGAGGGAAAGGGAGAGGCGGAGGGAGAGGGAGAGGGGAAAGGGTGAGGGGAAGGAGAGGGAAAGGGAAAGTGGAAGTGGAAGGGAGAAGGAAGAGGAAGAGGAAAAGGGAGAGGGTGAGGGAGAGGTGAAGGGGAAGAGGGAGAGGGAAGGGAAGAGGGAAAGGGAAAGGGTGAGGGAAAGTGAGAGTGAGGGCAAAGGAGGAAGGAGAGTGGAAGGGAGAGGAAGAGGGAGAGGGGAAGGGAGCGAGGAAGGGAGAGGGGAAGGGAGTGGAAGAGGGGAAGGGAGAGGGAGAGAGGAAGGGCGAGAGGAAGGGGAGGGAAGTGAGAGAGGAAGGGAGAGGGAAAAAGGGAGAGGGAAAGAAAAGGGTGAGGGGAAGGATGAGGGTGAAGAGAGGGGAAGGGAGAGGGTGAGAGGGAGGGGAGAGGGAAGGGAGAAAGGGAGAGGGGAAGGGAGGAGAGGGCGAGGGAGAGGGGAAGGGAGAAGGGTGAGGGTGAGGGAAAGGGAGAGGGTGAGGAAAAAGGGAGAGAGTGAGGGTGAGGGGAAGGGAAAGGGTGAGGGGAAGGGAAAAGGAGGAAGAGGAGGAGGGAGAGGGAGAGGGAAGGGAGAAAGAGGGATGGGGAGAGGAAGGAAGAGGGTGAGGTGTTGGGAGAGGAAAGGGTGGGGGGAGAGAGTGGAGAGGGGAAAGGGTGGGGGAGAGAGGAAGAGGAAGGGAGAGGGTGGGTTGAGGAAGAGGGTTAGGGAGACGGGAAGAGGGGCAGGGGAGCGAAGGGGAGAGGGAAAGGGAGAGAGTGAGGGTGAGGGGATGGGAGAGGGAGAGGGGAAGGGGCGATGAAGGGGGAGGAGAAGGGAGAGGAAAAGGGGGCAAGGGAGAGGGGAAGGGTGAAAAGAGGGGAAGGGAGAGAGGAAGGGAGTGGGGAAGGGGAGGGAGAGGGGAAAGGGAGAGGGAAAGGGTAAGAAATGGGTGAGGGTGAGGGGAAGAGAAATGGTGAGGGGAAGGATGAGGGTGAAGAGAGGCGAATGGAGAGGGGAAGGGAGAGGGAAAGAGAAATGGAAAGGGAAAGGGAGAGCGTGAGGGTGAGGGGAAGGGTGAGGGGAAGGGAAGGGATGAGGGGAAGGGAGAGGGTGAAGGGTGAGGGGATGGGAGAGGGAGAGGAGAAGGGAGAGAGGGAGGGGAAGGAGAGGGGGAGGCAAAAGGAGAGGGGGAGGGAAAATAGAGAGGGGAGAGGGGGAGGGGAGGTGAAATGGAGAGGGGAGGGGAAAGGTCGAGGGGAGGTGGAGGGAGAGGGGAAAGGGTTAGGGTGAGGAAAAGTGAGAGGGTGAGGGAAAGGGTGAGGGTAATAGGAGAGGGGGCAGGGAGAAGGGAGAAGGGGAGAAGAAAGGGAGGGAGGGAAAGGAGGGAGAGGGAGGGAGAAGAAAGGAAGGGGAAGGGAGAGGGGGAGGGAGGGAGAGGGAATGGGATGGGAAAGGGAAAGGGGGAGGGGGAAGGTAGGGGTGAGGGTGAGGGAAAGAGAGGGTGAGGGTGAGGGAAAGGGAGTGGGAGAGAGAGGGAGGGGAAGAGGGAAGGGAGAGGAGGAGGGAGAGGAAGGGAGATGGGTAGGGGAAGGGAAAGGGAGAGTTGGAGGGAGAGGAGAAAGGGTGAGGGAGTGAGGGTGAAGGAAATGGAGAGGGAAGGCGAAGTGGAAGGAAGAGGAAGAGGGTGAGGGGAAGGGGAAGGGAGAGGGTGAGGGAAAGGGAGAGAGGGTGAGGGGAAGGGAGAAGGAGGGAGAGGGGAAGGGAGAGGAAGAGGGAGAGGGAAGGGAGCGAGGAAGGGAGAGGAAGAGGGGAATGGAGAGGGGAATGGTGAGCGGGAAAGGGAGAGGAAGAGGGGGAGGGGGAGGGGAAGGGGAAGGGGGAGAGGAAAGGGAGAGGAAAAGGGAGAGGGGAAGGAAAAGAAAAGGGTGAGGGGAAGAGAGGGTGAGGGGAACAATGAGGGGTAAGAGGGGAAGGGAGAGGGGAAGGAAAGTGAGAGTGAGAAGGGGAGGGCAAGGGAGAAGGGAAGAGGGAGAGGGAAAGGGAGAGGGTGAGGAAAAAGAGTGAGTGAGGGTGAGGGAGAGGGGAAGGGAAGGAAGGAGGGAGAGGAGAAGGGAGAGGGTGAAGAGAGGGGGATGGAGAGGGAAAGTGAAGGGAGACGGAAGGGAGAGGGAATGGGAAAGGGAAAGGGAAATGGAGAGGGAATGGGGAAAAGAGAGGTAAGGGGAAGGGTGAGGGGAAGGGAAAGGGTGAGGGTGAGGGAAAGAGGGTGAGGGAAAGGGAGTGGGAGGGAGAGAGGGGCAGGGAGAGAGAGGGAATGGGAGAGGGGAGAGGGGAGAGGAGAGAGGAAGGGAGAGGAAGAGGGGAAGGGAGAGGGGAAGGAGATGGGAAGGGGAGAGGGGTAGGGGGAGGGATAGGGATGGGTGAAGGGGGAAGCAAGAGAGGAAGGGAGAGTGAGGGGGAGAGTGAGGGGAATTGAGAGGTATAGGGGATTGGAGAGGGGTAAAGGAGATGGGAAGGAGAGAGGAAAGGGGAAAGGGAGAGGGGAGGAAAACAGAGGGAAAGGGAGAGGTGGAGTGAGAGGGGAAGGCAGACGGAAAGGGAGAGGAAGAGGGGAATGAGAGGGGAAGGGTGAAGAGAGGGGAAGGGAGAGAGGAAGGGGAGAGGGGTAGGGGGAGGGATAGGGATGGGTGAAGGGGGAAGCAAGAGAGGAAGGGAGAGTGAGGGGGAGAGTGAGGGGAATGGAGAGGTATAGGGGATTGGAGAGGGGTAAAGGAGATGGGAAGGGAGAGGGGAAAGGGGAAAGGGAGAGGGGGAGGGAAAACAGAGGGAAAGGGAGAGGTGGAGTGAGAGGGGAAGGCAGACGGAAAGGGAGAGGAAGAGGGGAATGGAGAGGGGAAGGGTGAAGAGAGGGGAAGGGAGAGAGGAAGACAGAAGGGAAAGGGAGAGGGGAAGGGAGGGGGTGAAGGGAAGGGAGATGGTAAAGGGAGAGGGAGAGGGGAAGGGAGGGGGTGAAGGGAAGGGAGATGGTAAAGGGAAAGGGGAGAGGTGGAGGGGGAGGGGGAGGGAGAAGGGAAGGGTTTGTGTGAGGAAAAGTGAGAGGGTGAGGGAAAGGGAGAGGGTAAGAGGGGAGGGCAAGGGAGAAGGGGGAAGAAGAAAGGGAGGGGAGGGAAAGGGAGGGAGGGACAGGGAGGGGGAAAGGGGGAGCGAGAGGGGGAGGGAAGGAGAGGAGAGGGGAATGGGAGGCGGAGGGGAATGAGAAAGGGAAAGGGGGGGAGGGGGAGGGGTGCGGGAGAGGGAAAGAGAGGGTGAGGAAAAGGGAGTGGGAGAGGGAAGGGACGGAGTGGAAGAGGGAAGGGAACGGAGAGGAAGAGGAAGAGGGTGAGGGAGGGGAAGGAGAGGGGAAGTGAGAGGGGGAGGGAAGGGGCGAGAGGTGGATATGGAGGGAGAGAAAGGCTGAGGGAGTGAGAGGGTGAGGGAAAGGGAGAGGGAAAGTGGAAGTGGAAGGAAGAGGGAGAGGGTGAGGGGAACGGGAAGGGAGAGGGGAAGATGGAGAGGGTGAGGGAAAGGAAGTGGGTGAGGGAAAGGGAGAGAGTGAGTGAGGGAGAGGGGAAAGGAGAGGGTGAGGGGAAGGGGAAAGGAAAAGGAGGGAGAGGGAGAGGGTGAGGGGAATTGGAAAGGAAAAGGAGGGAGAGGGAGAGAGGAAGGGAGAAGAAGAGGGAGAGGGGAACGGAGAGGGGAAGGGAGCGAGGAAGGGAGAGGAAGAGGGGAAGGGAGAGGTAAAGGGGACTGGAGAGGGGAAGGGAGAGGTAAAGGGAGAGGGGGAGGGAGATGGGGAGGGGGAGGGAGCGGTGGAGTGAGAGGGAGAGGGGAAGGGGAAGGGAGAGGGAGACGGGGAAGGGAGAGGGAAAGGAGAGGTAAAGGGGACTGGAGAGGGGAAGGGAGATGGGAAGGGAGAGGTAAAGGGAGAGGGGGAGGGAGATGGGGAGGGAGCGGTGGAGTGAGAGGGGAAAGGGAGAGGGGAAGGGAGAAGGGAAGGGGAAAGGTGGAGGGGGAACGGGGAAGGGAAGGAAGAGTGGGAGGGGTGGGCGAGGTGGAGAGGGGAAATGGTGAGGGAAAGGAAGAGGGAAAGGGAGGGGGAGAGGGGAGCAGGGAAGTGGAAGGGAGAGGGTGATGAAGAGGGACAGGGGGGGTGAGGGAGAGGGGAAGGGAGAGAGTGGGGGTGAGGGGAAGGGAGAGGGTGAGGGGAAAGGAGAGCGGAAGGTGGAGGGAGAGGGGAAGGGAGATAAGGGAGATGTGGAGGGAGAGGGAAGGGAGATAAGGGAGATGTGAAGGGAGAGGGAAAGGGAGAGGGGGAGGGGAAGGGAGATGGGAGAGAGGGAGAGGCAGAGTGAGAGGGGAAGGGGGAGGGGGGGAAGGGAGAGGGAGAGGGGAAGGGAGGAGAGGGTGAGGGAGAGGGAAAGGGAGAAGTTGAGGTGGAAGGGGGAGGGGAAAGGGAAAGGGGGAGGGAGAGGGAAAGGGAGTGGGTGAGGGGAAGGGAGAAAGGAAGGGAGTGGGGAAGTGGAGAGAGGGGGAAAGGAGGGGAAGGAAGAGGGGGAGGGGTGGTAGAGGTGGAGAGGGGAAAGGGGAGGGAAAGTGAGGGAAAGCGAGAGGGTGAGGGAAAGGGAGGGAGAGAGAGGGGGAAAGGGAGAGGGGAAGGGAGAGTGTGAGGGGAATGGGAGGGGGAGTGGAGTGGGGAGGAAGAGATGGAGTGAGAGGGGAAGGGAGAGGGGAGGGGGAAAGGGAAAGGGGTGATGGAGAGGGGAGGGGTGAGGGAAAGAGAGGGTGACGGAAAAGGAGTGAGGGGGGAGAGAGAGGGGAAGGGGAAGGGAAAGAGAAGGAAAGGAGAGGAAGAGGGTGAGGGAGCGGAAGGGAGAGGGGAAGAAGCAGACGGTGAGGTTAAGTGGAGAGGGGGAGCGGAAAGGGAAAGGGGTGGCTGGAGGGAAAGGGAGAGGTGGAGGGAGTAGGAAAAGGGTGAGGTTGAGGGAAAGGGGAAGGGAGAGGGAGAGCGGAAGGGAGAGGGGGAAGGAGAGGAGAAAGGGTGAGGGTGAGGGAGTTAAAGGGTGAAGGAAAGGGAGAGGGAAAGGGGAAGTGGAAGGGAGAGGAAGAGGGGAAGGGGAAAGGAGAGGGTGAGGGTAAGGGATAGGGTGAGGGTGAGGGAAAGGGAGAGAGTGAGGGCGAGGGTGAGGGGAAGGGAGAGGGAGAGGGGAAGGAAGAGGGAGAGGGGAAGGGAGCGAGGAAGGGAGAGAAGGGAGAGGAAGAGGGGAAGGGAGAGGGAGAGGGGAAGGTTGAAGAGATGGGAAGGGAGAGAGGAAGGGAGAGGGAGAGAGGAAGGGAGAGGGGGAAGGGAGAGAGGGAAGGGAGAGGGGAAGGGAGAGAGGAAAGGAAAAGAAAATGGTGAGGGGAAGAAAGAGGGTGAGGGGAAGGATAAGGGTGAAAAGAGAGGAAGGGAGAGGGAAAGAGAGAGGGGAAGGGAGGAGATGGAGAGAGGAAGGGAGAGAGGGGGAGAGAGAGGGAAAGGGAGAAGGAGAGGGCGAGGGAGAAGAAGGGAAGAGAGAGAGGGTGAGGGAAAGGGAGAGGGTGAGGAAAAAGGGAAAGAGTGAAGGGAAGGGAGAGAGTGAGGGGAAGGGAGAAGGAGGGAGAGGAAGAGGGAAAGGGTGAGGGAGCGTGGAATGGAGAAAGGAAGGGAGAGGGGAAGGGAGGGGGCTAGGAGAAGGGTGAAGAGAGGGGAAGGGAGAGAGGAAGGGAGAGAGTGAGAGGAAGGGAGAGGTAGAGGGGATTGGAGAGGGGAAAGGAGATGGAAAGGAAGAGGGGAAGGGGGAGGGGGAGGGAGAGGGGAAGAGAGGGAGGGTGAGAGAAGGGGAGAGGGTGAGAGAGAGGAAGGGGAAGGGAGAGGAAGAGGTAGAGAGAGAGGGGAAGAGAGGGAAGGTGAGAGAAGGGGAGAGGGTGAGGGAAAGGGAGAGGGTGAGGAAAAGGGGAAAGAGTGAGGGGAAGGGAGAGGGGAAGGGAGAAGGAGGGAGAGGAAGAGGGAATGGGTGAGGGAGCGGGGAAGGGAGGGGGATAGAAGAGTAAAGAGAGGGGAAGCGAGATAGGAGAGGGTGAGGGGAAGGGAGAGGTAGAGGGGATTGGAGAGGGGGAGGGAGATGGGAAGGGTGGGGGAAGGGAGAGGGGAAGGGGAAAGGCAGAAGGGGAGGGGAACAGAGAGGGGGAGGGGGATGGGGAGGGAGAGGGGAAGGGAGAGGGGAAAGGGGAAGGGGAAAGGCAGAGGGGAAGGAAGAGGGGAGGGGTGGGAGAGGTGGAGAGGGGAAAGGGTGAGGGAAAGTGAAAGGGCGAGGGAAAGGGAGAGGGAGGAGAGAGGGGGAAGGGAGAGGGGAAGTGGAAGGGAGAGGGTGGGGTGGGGTGAGGGAGAGGGGATGGGGAAAGGTAAAGGTAAAGGGAGAGGGAGAGGGAAAGTGAGAGGGTGAGGGAATGGGCGAGAGTGAGGGGAGGGATAGGAAGAGGGAGAGGGGAAGGGCAAGGTAGAGGGGAAGGGAGCGAGGGAGAGGGGAAGGGAGAGGAGAGGAGAAGGGAGAGGAAGAGGGGAAGGGAGAGGGGAAGCGTGAAGAGAGGGGAAGGGAGAGAGGAAGGGAGAGGGAGAGGTCAAGGGAGAGGGGAAGGAAGAGGGAAAAGGGTAATGGCAGAGGGATAGGGAAAGAAAAGGGGGAGGGAGAGGATAAGAGGAGAGGGGGAGTGGGGAGGGAAAGGTGGAAGGAGAGGGGAAAGGGTGAGGGAAAGTGAGTGTGAGGGAAAAAGAGAGGGAGAGGGAAAGGGAGAGGGAGGGGAAGAGGAGGGGAGGGAAAGGGGTAGGGAGAGGGGAAGGATGAGGGTGAGGGAGAGGTGAAGGGAGAGGGAGAGGGTGAGGGAAAGACAGAGGGTGAGGGAAAGGGAGAGAGGAAGGGTGAGAGGAAGGAAAAGGGAGAGGGGAAAGGGAGAGAGGAAAGGGAGAGGGAAAGAAAAGGGTGAGGGTGAGGGGAGAGGGTGAGAGGAGGGGTGAGGGTGAGGGGAAGGGAGAGGGTGTGGGTATGGGGAAGGGTGAGGGTGAGGGTGAAGAGAGGGGAAGGGAGAGAGGAAGGGGAGGGAAAGGGAGAGGGAAAAAGGAAGGGTGAGGGCAAGGGAGAGGGGAAGGGTGAGGGGAAGGGTGAGGGAGAGGGAAAGGGAGAGAGTGAGGGTGAGGGGAAGGGGAAGGGGGAGGAAGAGGGAGAGGGTGAGGGACAGGGTAAGGGCAAGGTAGAGGGGAAGGGAGCGAGGGAGAGAGGAAGGGAGAGAAGGGATAGGAAGAGGGGGAGAGGGAAAGGGAAAGTGAGAGAAAAGGGTGGGGGGAGGGAGAGGGTAAGAGGAGAGGGGAGTGGGGAGGGAGAGGTGGAGGGAGAGGGGAGAGGGTGAGGCTGAAGGAAAGGGAGAAGGTGAGGGAAAGGGAGAGGGGGGAGAGGGAGGTAAGGGGGAGGGTGATGGAGAGGGGAAGGGAGAGGGAGAGGGGAAGAGGGAGAGGGTGAGGGAAAGGCAGAGGGTGAGGGAAAGGGAGAGTAAGGGTGAGGGGAAGGGAAAGGGAGAGGGTGAGGGGAAGGGAGAGGTAGAGAGGAAGGGTGAGGAGAAAAGTAGAGGAGAAAGGGAGAGGGGAAAGGGAGAGGGGAAAGGGAGAGGTAAAGGGAAAGAAAAGGGTGAGGGTAGGGGAGAGGGTGAGGGGAAGGGATAGGGTGTGGGTGAGGGGAAGGGTGCGGGTGTTGGTGAAGAGAGGGAGAGGGAGGGGGTGAGGGGAAGGGTGAGGGGTGAGGGAAAGTGAGAGGGTGAGGGCAAAGGAGAGGGAAAGGGAGAGGGAGGGGAAGGGGAGGGGAGAGGAAGGGGAGGGGAAGGGGTAGGGAGAGGGGAAGGATGACGGTGAGGGGAAGGGAGAGGGAGAGGAAGAGGGGTAGAGGGAGAGGGTGAGGGAAAGACAGAGGGTGAGGTAAAGGAAGAGAGGAAGGGTGAGAGGAAGGAAAAGGGAGAGAGGAAGGGAGATGTGAGGGTAAGGGAGAGGTAGAGAGGAAGGATGAGGAGAAAGTGAGAGGGGAAAGGGAGAGAGGAAAGGGAGAGGGAAGGGAGAGGGAAAGGAAAGGGTGAGGGGAGGGGAGAGGGTGAGGCGAAGGGAGAGGGTGTGGGTATGGGGAAGGGTGAGGGTGAAGAGAGGGAGGGGAAGGGGAGGGAAAGGGAGAGGGAGAGGGTGGGGGAAGGGGGAAGGGAGAGGGAAAGGGTGACGGGAAGGGTGAGGGAGAGGGAGAGGGAAAGGGAGAGAGTGAGGGTGAGGGGAAGGGAGAGGGTGAGAGAGAGGGGAAGGGCAAGGTAGAGGGGAAGGGGGTGAGGGAGAGAGGAAGGGAGAGAAGGGATAGGAAGAGGGGAAGGGAGAGGGGAGACGGAAAGTGAAAGAAAAGGGTGAGGGGGAGGGAGAGGGTAAGAGGAGAGGGGAGTGGGAGGGAGAGGGAGAGGGGAAAGGGGGAGGTTGAGGGAAAGGGAGAAGGTGAGGGAAATGGAGAGGGAAAGGTAGAGGGAGAGGGAGGGAGAGGGAGAGGGAGGGAAGGGGAAGAGGGAGGGTGATGGAGAGGGAAAGGGTGAGGGAAAGGGAGAGGGAAAGGGAGAGTAAGGGTGAGGGGAAGGGGAAGGGGAAGGGAAAGGGAGAGGGTGAGGGGAAGGGAGAGGTAGAGGGGAAGGGTGAGGAGAAAGGGAGAGATGAAAGGGAAAGGGGAAAGGGTGAGGGAAAGGGAAAGGGAACGAAAAGGGTGAGGAGAGAGGGTGAGGGGAAGGGAGAGGGTGTGGGTGAGGGGAAGGGTACAGGTGTGGGTGAAGAGAGGGAGAGGGAGGGGGTGAGAGGAAGGGTGAGGGGAAGGGTGAGGGGATGGGTGAGGGGATGGGTGAGGGTGAGGGGAAGGGAGAGGGTGAGGGGGGAGGGAGGAGGGAAGGGAGAGGTGAAGGTGGAGGGAGAGCGGAGAGGGGAGGATGGAGGAAGAGGGGAAGATGGAGGGTGAGGGTAGAAGGTGAGGGTAGAGAGCCAAGGGGAAGAGAGGGAAGGGTGAGGGGGAAGGGTGAGGTGCAGGGAGAGGGAGAGGGGAAGGGAGAGGGGAGAGGGGAAGGGGAAAGGGAGAAGGGAAGGGGAAAGGGAGAGGGAGAGGTGAAGCGGAAAGGGAGAGGGGGTGGGGAGGGGGCGAGGTGGAGGGAGAGGGGAAAGGGAGAGGGTGAGGAGGAGGGAGAGGGAAAGGGAGAGGGAGAGTTAGAAGGTGAGGGAGAGGGGAAGGGAGAGGGTGAGGGAATGGGAGAGGGTGAGGGTGCGGGAGAGGCAGAGGGGAAGGGAGAGGGGAAGGGAGAGGGGAAGGGAGAGGGGAAGGGAGAGGGGAAGGGAAGGGATAGGGATAGGGAGAGGTTGAGGTTGAGGTTGAGGGTGAAGGGGAGGGAGAGTAAGAGGGAAATGGTGAGAATGAGAGAGGGGAAGGGACAGGGAAGGTGGGGGGAGATGGGAAGGTGGAGGGTGGAGGGAGAGGGAACGAGGATGGTGAGGGTACATGGTGGGGGTAGAGAGGGAAGGGGAAGAGAGGGAAGGGGAAGGGTGGGGGTAAGGGAAGGGTGAGGGTAAGAAGGGAGAGGGAAGAGAAGGGGAGGGTAGGGTAGGGAGAGCAGGGATGGGAGAAGGGATGGAAGATGAGGAGGGAGAGGTGAGAAGGGAAGGGCAGGGCAGGGGAGAAGATCGGGGAGGGAAGGGAAGAGGGATGGAAGCGAAGGGAACGGAAGTTGATCGGAAGGGAAGGAAGAGAAGGGAAGGAAAATTGAGTTTCAAGCCAGTTTCAAGTCAGTTTCAAGTTTGGTTTCAGTTTGGTTTCAAGTTTGGTTTTCAGTTCAGTTTTCGTTTGGTTTATATACTCACCATGTCCCTTTAGACCCATCCCCACCCACTTCTTTTTTGGAGCTTGATAGGCCCCTGCTCTTTCCGCCTCTCGCGGGCCTCAGCTCCAGCCGCCAGCAGTGGTCCTCTCTGTCCGGTGCTCATGAGTGCAATGCTGCGGCTGCCTGGTTACCAGCCTTTTATACCAAGGACACGTCACAATAGAGACTTTTCAACGTGTCATCATACATCACCGGTTTATGGGCGATGACAGGTGTTACATTGTAAGGGGGAGGGAGCAGGCGAGACACGGTTTTAATTCAATGTCCTGAAAAAAAGCGAAAACCTATTTAGTCACAAAAATGTGGCTGCCCGAGGCCCACGCAGGGGGCCACCCTAAATGGGCGGCCCTTTAGTGCCATTTGGGCACTAACCCACCCCCTTTAATGCCAGGACTCAGGGAGGAGTCCCCCTTGCCTTAGGCACGCTAGGCGCGTCACTTCCGGCGCGCCGAGGAGGTGGGGAGGGTATTTATGCCTCCCCCGGCCATCCTGGCGTCCTCTTTGCACCGGACACGCCGTCAGTATAGGTTGGTTACAGCTGCCTGCCCTTGGATCGCCCGTAAGATAACCCACCATATTGCATACTTTTGTATGGAATAAACCTGCAGCAATATTTTCCCAAACAAAAGTTGTGTTGCGTATTTATTTATGCATGCATGCTCTGTTTGTTGTGTGGGTGGGGTGTGTTGCCAATAATGGCACTATTATCCTGCGAAAAGCTCAAAAAGATGATCCCATCCTACCCGACATTCTTCCCCATCAGTGACCTCTGCTTGTCTCTGCTGCGGCGGAGGCCTCCCCTGTGCACTTAGCGCGACCACGTGACATCACATTGGAGGGCCTGGCCTGTCACAGGGGTTCCATTCACAGGATTCTGTTGGTGGTGCCAGCGCGGACCACGTGACATCACATTGGAGGGCCTGGCCTGTCACAGGGGTTCCATTCACAGGATTCTGCTGCTGGTGCTAGCGTGGACCTCGTGACATCACATTGGAGGGCCTGGCCTGTCATAGGCGTTCCATTCACAGGATTCTGCTGCTGGTGCTAGCGCGGACCTCGTGACATCACATTGGAGGGCCTGGCATGTCATAGGGGTTCCATTCACAGGATTCTGCTGCTGGTGCTAGAGTGGACCTTGTGACATCACATTGGAGGGCCTGGCCTGTCATAGGTGTTCCATTCACAGGATTCTGCTGCTGGTGGTGCTAGCGTGGACCTTGTGACATCACATTGGAGGGCCTGGCCTGTCACAGGTGTTCCATTCACAGGATTCTGCTGCTGGTGCTAGCGTGGACCTCGTGACATCACATTGGAGGGCCTGGCATGTCACACTGTATTCAGGTACGCAATAGAAGCTCCGCCTATTTTTTTAATTCTTTTATTTTTATTTAATACGTTTATTAAACGTTTCACTTTAAACGTTTTAGTGTAACACTACACTATACAACATTTGCATTGAACATGGAGCAATCAGATGGATTAAAGGAATTATCCAAGACATTACATAGCATACAGCACAGTAGTCCCAAGGATTGAACTGACACAACTTAAGGCAACGTGGACCATCTTTGCATTTCTGCAATCTTTACATTTTCTATCCAACACTAATTCCAGTGCAGAGCAAACTGCCTGATAGCACGTTATGAGTCCCAATTCCACTAAGCCTCCCCCGTTTTGTCCACGTCATTCGCGGCCAGATGTTGCTTGTACAATCCCCAAAAGCTTTTTGGGCGATTTTGTGGGGGCATCAATTCACTATACAATTCGGATTGTGTATTGCAAAAAACCATGTCTTTATCCCATTCAGCTTTTGAGGTGGAGGGGCCCCGGGACCAGCGTATAGCGATTCTGCGTTTGGCAAGAAGCATACCCAACTCTACCAGTTTACGTACGTCTTTCTTTAGAAGCTTTGTGTATCCCAATAAAGCAAGTAGGGGATCCGGGACGAGGGGCACACCTGTTATTTCTTGTAACTCCTGAAATATTTGCCTCCAGAAAACAGCAATCTGAGGGCACAACCAAGCAACATGTATAAACCCCGCCCCGCCTTCGCCACAGCGTTCGCAGCAATCTGATTCTCTGAGACCATATCGGAACAGCCTTTCCGGCGTGTAATACACCCTATTTAGGAACTTGAAGTGTATTAATCTATGCCTACCATTGAGCGAGATTTTTTGTGTTACCTCGCAACAATACTTCCATGTGGAGTCATCCAGTGTAGCACCAAGATCTGTTTGCCACTGCATTCTGGCTTTAGAGTATTGTGTGCACCTGAACTCTTGCGACATATCGTATATGTTAGATACCAGCTTATTAGGAGATTTCGCGTGTAGGAGGTAGGTGAAGGAGAGGAGCTCCGGGGGTTCCTGGTATTCGTCGCCCCGAAGTGCACGCAGAGCATGCCGAACTCTGAAATAATGAAACTGTGAAAGTGGCGTAGAGTCTTGACTATTTGCTGTGACCTCTACCCACGTGCGGACCCTTCCTTCCATAAATAGATCACCCATCGTGTGGATTTGAATAGCCTTGAGGGAACGGACCACCTCGCGCTCTGCACTCATTGGGAGCCACTGACCACTCCACCGGTAAAAGGGGGGAATACAACAGCGCACCGGCTTGTTTCTTTAACAAGTCGTGCCATGCATGTATCGTCGAGTTGATGGAGTTCAGCACGCCATATCGTCTATTATGGGATTGGGTCAGACGCCGAGAAAGAGGGTCAGGTGCAACTGCGATCTTTTCAATTTAAAGGTGGGGGAGGGTGTGCGGGCCATGACACCAAAAATAGGCATGTGAGCATTGAGCAGCTCTATAATAGAGTTCCATATCCAGGGCACCCAGCCCCCCATTGAATACGGCAGAGTGAGCGTGTCCATTTTAATGTGCGGGCTCTTACCAGCCCATGCCAACTTTACCATCAGCGCTCCCAATCTCTTGAAAATGTATTTCGGAATGACCATTGGAATTTTGGTAAAGAGGAATAAAAATCTGGGTAGTATAACCATTTTCATTAGGGAAATGCGGCCAACTAATGATATTGGGAGACGTATCGACCTATCTATGTCCTCTTCCAGCTTGGCTATGGCCTTGCCATAATTGTCCCTTATGACTAACTCCGAGTCTGTGTGCACTTGTATACCCAAATAACGCACTGGGTCAGTTGACCACTGAAGGGGGAATTCTAACTCAAACTGTGTCATAATCGGAGTAATGGAAATATGATAGATTTATTCCAATTAATGTTTAGCCCTGAGATCCCACCAAATCATATTACCTCACGTGTAATCGGTGCCAAGTTGACAGCTGGATCCCTAACATACAGCAGCGTGTCGTCTGCGTATGCCGATATTATTAGGTTGTAGTTAGGGAAGACCCTGCCTGGTAACTCGAGTAATATTAAAGGGAGAGGTGATAACATCCCCCGCACGTACTCTGGCCACCGGCTGATTGTACAGTACTGACACCAGTCTAAGAAAGATATCACCCACACCCAGCCTCTTCAGTACTGCCATCATGAACGGCCATTCAACCGAGTCGAATGCCTTTTCTGCGTCTAAAAAAACCACAGGTGCCTTAATGTCAGGCCTGACATGCTGTATAGCCCTGAACACAGTTCTAAGATTGTAGGTTAACGTACGGCCTGGCACGAAGCCCGCCTGTTCAGGGCGTACCAATGCCGGAAGAAAGTGGTGCTAGCCTATTAGCTAGAATTTTAGCAAATATTTTCGTATCCACATTAAGAAGCGAAAGCGGCCTATAGGATGAGCATTCATTCGGAGCCTTAAAAGGTTTGAGCAGCGTAACGATTAGGGCCTCCCTCATGGTATGTGACATAATGCCTTATTCGCCAATTTCTTCAAACAGTGTGCACAGATGCGGGATCAATAACTCTTTATAGGTTTTATAAAAGGATACTGTGAGTCCATCTTGCCCCGGGGCGCTACCCTCTCACATGGAGTTCAAGGCCATCTGTATCTCAGTAGAATCTAGGGGCCTCATCAAATATTTTCTGTACTCGTTGGAGAGCCAGGGTAGTTGTATATGCTCTAAGTAGTCTAATATGGTTTTGTCATCAGCCACTATCTTGGAGCTATACAAGTCCCCATAATACCTGCTGAACCTATTACTATAGGGCCATGTAGTGGGCCCCCGTCCTCCCCCAGCAGCTCCGTCACTAAGTCAGATTCTCTTTGGCGGCGGGCTAGAGCAGCCAGGACCGACCCTGGCCTGTCCCCCTCACCATAAGTTTTAGCTACTGCATATTTTCCCATATGTTTTAATTCACTTTCCGCTTCTTCATGATACTCGTCTAGTGTTTTTTTCAGTGCCTCAAGTACCTGTGGGTCTTTTCCATTAAGTGCTTCCTGTTCTAGTCTACCCAGCTGGTCTTCCAGCAGTGAGAGTCTGCCCCTGATGGAGCGCATGACACCCGCATGTTTACATATTACTATCCCCCCAATATATACTTTAAATGTCTCCCAGACTGTGCAAAAGTGCTCAACCGAGCCTACATTAATGTCGAAAAAGTCTGTAATTGCTGTCGCTAGCTCGGCTTTGAACGCCGCATCTAGTAGCGAGTATGGGGGAAATCTCCAGGCAAAAGGAGTGGCGCCGCGCGGGGGGATCTCCAACTCCAATATTATCGGGGAGTGATCTGAGAATGAGCGCGGCAGCACCGTGCACTCACGCACATGAGGCAACAGCGATCCAAGAATTAGCCAATAATCTATTCTGGTGTGTAGATCATGAGGGGCAGAATAGTGCGTGAACCCACCCTTCCCGGGTGACCTGGCTCTCCAGACATCTATCATGTCCAACTGGGTAGCTATATCGCCTATGGTTTTTGCTCGTGCTGACGGGCGTCTAGGAGGTCCCCCCGATCTATCCAGAAGCGGGTCTAACACACAGTTTAGGTCCCCTCCCCATAATTGTGGCAGTGACGAACCTCCCTGTGTTTGCGTGAGTAATGACTTATAATATTGAGGGTCATCATAGTTTGGACCATATATATTGACAACCTGTAAATCGAAGCCTATCCCATGGCACCTAGAAATTGCGTATCTACCATTCGGGTCAGTTTCTTGTTCATCTAGAGAGATCCCTGATTTTGGGTTAACCCAGGTGATTACCCCTCTGGCGTGTGAAGTGGATCCAGCTGCCTAGAATGCACAGAGGAGCCACCTCCTAGTTAGCATGCAGCTATTTGGGGCCAAGTGCGTCTCTTGGAGGAGAGCCACGTCTATGTCATATCTTTTTAAGTAGGCCATTATCTTGCGCAATTTTCGGTAATCATTAAGGCCTCTAACATTCCAGGTTATAAATTGTATTCTGTCACATTGACTACGCCCTGTGCCGCCGTGCGTCATTTGAACCTTGTTCTATTTGCTTTTATTGCCCGCAGCTTACTAAGCCACCTGATGCCAAATTCTGCGTCTATCCTGTCTGTGCACACTGTGAAACCAAAAGAAGTAACCCTCCCTCCCCCACCCACGCCATGCAATACCCAACTGTGCATTAGCGGACCGTTTCCCTCCCCCCAGCAACCAACCAAAACTCTCCCTAGCACTGTAGCCGGGATATAAAGAAATAAACAACGTTCAACCCAACAGTGAGTAACATGCAGGGGCGGATGTTACCGGCAAGCACCACGAATTTGCCAGCACCACTCCTGCCGCCAATCATATGTATAAGTCACTCTTCCGGGGGGTACACCACCCACCCCGGGTGTCTCTTAAAGCAGTCTATATAGGCAGCATAGTTCTCCAGTGTAAGCCCCAGAGTCAAGCAGGCGATATCAAAGTTCCCCCTGCTGCTAGTAGCACTAAGCCCACACCCATTATCTACTGCCAGACTGCTAGTGACCCACTTAGCTTGCCATAGACATTAGTTCCACGCAGAGCACCCAAACCTCTCAGCACCGACCTGGTAGTATCTGCAGTAACCGTCGACAGAAGTTATTTTAGAGGCCAGGTAAGATCAGCTCAATGTCAATCATTCTCTTCAAGATCACCGCTATGGCCTTCTGCTCCATCCGCGGAGGTCGAACCTTTCCTAGGCGAGTCGGCTTTGGACAGCTCCTTAAGGGGCCTTCTGGAGGGACTTGGGATCCGTGAAGACCTTAGCTTTGCCGTTGAAGATAACTCTCAGCTTTGCCGGGTACAGCATCGCGTATTCTATGTGCTGTTCTCGTAGCTTGCGTTTCATTGGGGCGAACTGCTTTCTTGCCTCCTGCACCTTAAGCGTGAAGTCTGGAAACAACGAAATGGAAGAGCCCTCGTAGCGTAACTCCCCCAATTCTCTTGCTTTTTTCATGGCTGCATCCCTGTCCCTGTAGTTTAGCAGCTTAGCTATGATAGGCCGGGGTGGAGCGCCTGGAGGAGGCCTATGGCCCAAGGAGCGATGCGCTCGTTCCACAACAAACATGGTCGAAAAAACTTCGCATCCTAGCAGGTTGGTAAGTAACTTTTCCACAAATACCTCCATCACGCCCGAAGCAGTGGTTTCCAGAAGGCCCACGATACGTGGGTTGCTGCGCCGCGAACTGGCCTCCAGGACCTCAGCCTTGTCCTGCAAGACAGCTAGGATTTTACCCATTTGCCTTTGTGCATTATCCGTGTCCGTCTGTGCTTCCTCCACATCCGAGACTCGGCGTTCCGCCATGTCCAGGCGTTCGGCATGTTTATCTAGTCTTTCTGACATTCGGTCCATTCGATATGATAATGAGTCTATTTTCCCGTCAATTGTAGATAAACTCTTTTGCATCGCAGCTAAAATTTGCTTTATGTCCCCACTGGTGTCCTCAGGACCGTCAATGGGCATTGCTGAAGCAACGTCTGCAGCTTCCTCCCTGTGCCTGGACTTGCGCTGTTCAAATTGGAGTTTAGGCTGCGTCTTGTCGAGTTTTCCCATCGTGCAGCAGCCCCCAGTGATCACGGAGCCGCTGATTCCGGTGTGGCGGTCTCCTGCCCCAATCCGCAAAGCAGCTGGTATGCTCTCTCGCCGAGGCTCAGCAACTGGAAAGGCCTGCACTCTGTAAGTTCCCAGCACAAGCTTTGTTGGTGTTGCCCTACGGGCTGCTGTTAATTGGGGGCCCAAGTCTTCGTGCGGGAGGCCGCTGTTCGGCAGTTCTGTGAAAGGGACGACACACTGCTGTTCAGTACTGACGTGCTCAATGGGCAGGAGGAGAGGAACCGCGGCAAGGTCCCGCCACACCTCTGTCATCTATGTGCAGCACTCCTTGTTTCCTGTGCGCCAGGCCCGCTGAAAGTTGCTGATATGCACGCCACAAGAGGGGACCTGCGTCGATGTTCAGCCCTCCAGGGGGCCAGGCACCGCAATCCCTCACAGGATGCGGTCAAATGTTTGTGTGCCTGCGTGCCGCACCCTTAAAGTGCGTTCCAGTTGCTCTCCGGAGCGAGCACGGAACCGCTCCCAGCCTCACAGCACACTTTATGTCCGCTGAGTCCGTGCCTCCCCGTCGTGCCAGGTCAGGCATTCAAGAGATTGCAGGCATCCCCACTCACCACAACACAGGAGGCATCTCCAGAGGGGGGCGCGGGCGACAAGTCGCACACCGGTTACGGGGCAGCGAATATTCAGCCGACCACAGCTCCGGGCTGCCTGCCCCCTCCTAGGCCACGTCCCCACGCAGCGTCAGGCCTCAAGTCGCATTCGCCTCCAACTTCACAATGGCCGCGTACTTTGGGCCGATTTTGATATCGAGGGGACGCGCGTCGTCAGCTGCATCGATGGCGCTTCAGCTTGGGCACTTATCCCCGGGAGTGATGCGGATAATTATCGGATCAGGAAAGCGGCTTACGGAGCTTCCCTAGTTAGCGGCCATCTTTAGGCCAGGCAAGCTCCGCCCCCGAAGCTCCGCCTATTTCCCGCCCATCTTTTCAATTGGCTCCTGTTACTGTCCTTTCAAAATCGTTGCTTTTAACTCATGAATTGGCTTAGTAGTCACTCCTTGGTACCGCCTTGTCTGCATTTGTAACCTCCCATAAGGACTGGGCTTTTTACTTGTGTTGTTACACGGTCTGTTTCATGTAGTCGGTGAGCACTATTTTCCTTAATGATCTTCCCCTATTCCACCCACGACGTTGCAGTACGCCACCCGCTTTTATATTGTTATTAGTAATGTATTTATTTGATTTACAGCGCGGTCTGCTTTAACTATAGCGGCCACACATATTTATTTATTTAGTTTACAGTGCGGTCCACTTTCACTTTAGCGGCTGCGCTACAGAACCTTTCTTTACTTTTTTTTTTTTTCTTTTTGGGTGGAAGCACCCCACACCACGCTTTCACTTTAATTTTGGCCGCACCCCTTTCTTTAGACGCTGCTCACTGTAACCTGAATATGTCGAGTAGCGTTTAAAGAAAGGGGCGCGGCCACCATTAAAGTGGTCTTGCATTTGCAAGAGTTTGAGCTATTAGCATTAGAAATGACATTGCCATTTATATATGTGTTGCTTTTAAAAACACATACATAATAGGCATTGTCATTTACAATGCCAATAGTTTAAACTCTTCCGAACGCGAGACCTATTGCATTGAAAATGCTTGTTTCTGAGCTGCATTCAATTAGTGATAAAAGCCTATAGGGACAAGTGAATGGCTCCCTTTCTCAGGATGCTGATGTGCAGCTGTTTCTCCAGAATGGACAACTGACTTTGATCTGACACACTCCAGAGTTCTGCAACCCAGCCATTCAGTGATTCATCTGCCTGATAATGCAACCCGTTGATGATGTTCATCAGAAAGACAACCCGTTCATGTTGGTCCTGGCATTTAGCCAGCAAAGGAGTGTTGTCTTCAAGTCCCTGCAGTCACTTCCATTCTCTCTTGATTTGCTTCCATGGATTGTCAAACTGCTGTTGAACATCCCTCATATGTAAGCCGCAATGCAAAAGGAGTTGTTTGCACAAGACAATTAAACGATTACCGAGAGCAGGGACTTTTGCCTCAACATGTTTCCTGGCATCCTTCTGAGGCTGCTAAAATTATTAGTTGGGAAGATGAATGTTGGAGCGTGGAGCTGCGCCAAATTTGGAAGCTCCGCGCTTTGACATTTTCAAAACGCAAGGATGTGCAGTATTCACAAGAACACGGTGCACCCCTGTGTTTTCCCTAGTGCTGGCGATAAATTTAGCTGCCTAGTGCAAACGCAGGCACCCTTGCACCATAGTGCAAGGGTGCCTGCGTTGCACGGAATGATTGTTTATGTGCAGGAAGGTGTCACTTCTATGTGTGCTGCATTCTGCAGCACACATAGAAGTAGCAAGTCATCATTATTTAATGATTATTTATGTGCAGGAAGGGACACCTGCAGAATGCAGTACACATAGAAAAAGCAAAAAAGAGAATAAATAAAAGTAGTTCTCCTCGTTTCGCCATTCTAATGCCTGCTTTTGCATGGCGCTAGTTTTTGGTGCTGCCTCAGATTTACACCTCCTTGAAAAATCTGGGGCAGCACCAAACGTAATTAGTGTTGCGGTAAAACGCCCAGAGCAACACCCATTGCACGCCCCATTTTATGCTAAGTGATGCGTGTAAGGGGCCTCATTTACCCTTTGTAAATATGGCGAAGGGCATATCGCCACCAGAACGTCGCTAAAAGTGACGTTCTGGTGGCGATATCCCCTTGTAAATATGCCCCTGGATTGGTGTGTGATTTGTTTGGCCCTAGGAATATTAGGTATTGGGGATCAATGAAGATTAGCCTTTGTCTAGCTAAACCCTAAATTGCTATAGTAAATTCAGGAGTACAAATGAACTCTTTTGTGTATTCCCTTTAAGAAACACTTACACTGCATGGTAAGATGGTATTTTTGTCACCTCTCGTGTGCTTCCAGATCCCATATGCATTTTGAAAATTTTTCAATCTGAGGTTGAATTGTAACATACAGAATTTGTAATGCTGGCCAATGATGGCAAAGCAAATTAATTTACAATGTTTCTCGTGAATAGGCATGTGGAAATTTGCATCCTGAATGACAGAGACAAGATTCCAAGTTTGCTGAAGAAAAAAGACGATATCCTGGAGAATTTCTATATGGAAATATTTTTTCTTGGAACACTATTGAAATGATATAGATATGAGGTAGACCTCCATCCTCATAACTTTCTTGACCATGATATATCTTATAAAGCAGGCCTAGATAATTTTATTCTGGAAGATATTTTCTATTGCTCACTTTAGTTGCATGAGAGGAATGCTCTCCTGCAGTGCTCTGTGCCCCATGCTTTTTTCATTGGGTTTGCAAAGGTGTGGAGGCTTCTCCATCAACTACATCCGTGGTCAAAACATACAATGCCTAACACTGATTTGTTTGATGTTATTTATTCCCCACTTATAAGAGCTAGGAACCATTGGCAAGGAAGTCATCCTCTTTGTGTTTGGAGTCCTTGAGTGGGAGAACATCCTATGTCAGTCAGTCAGCTGGATGCATTATGCTGGGTCTTGGTAAATTTGATAACACGTTAATTGATGTCTATAGTGCTATAGTGCCAGTTTTATGAATGTCCAGCACTGCCACAATTGGGTTCCTTCAGGACATAGTCTTGAGGATTTTGTCACAGACTGGAATCTGTTTTCGGTTTCAGTAGGGTCATAGTAGCATGGATGAGAATGTTGGGCAAAGATACTTGTTAGGAGTGATAGTTATCGCTGAAAGACACGTGTAGTCTTTCTCGGTATGCCTGCCAAAAACATAATCCCATTAAGCATGAAAGGATTCCAGCAATTGGGTTGTCTCTTTATAGGTCTTTAGTGTCCACAATATATTACGGATACGCTTGCTGAAGAGGACCTGCCCATCAAATGGCTGTCGATCACTGGCGTAACGAAACTTAAGGGGGCCCCCTGCAAGGTACGTGGAGGGGCCCCTCCGGACCCATTAAGGAGCTCTCCTGGCAGAGTACTGTGCTGAGGGGGCCCCCTGCAAGGTACGTGGAGGGGCCCTTCCGGACCCATTAAGGAGCTCTCCTGGCAGAGTACTGTGCTGAGGGGGCCCCCTGCAAGGTACGTGGAGGGGCCCCTCCGGACCCATTAAGGAGCTCTCCTGGCAGAGTACTGTGCTGAGGGGGCCCCCTGCAAGGTACGTGGAGGGGCCCCCTCCGGACCCATTAAGGAGCTCTCCTGGCAGAGTACTGTGCTGAGGGGCCCCCTGCAAGGTACGTGGAGGGGCCCCTCCGGACCCATTAAGGAGCTCTCCTGGCAGAGTACTGTGCTGAGGGGCCCCCTGCAAGGTACGTGGAGGGGCCCCTCCGGACCCATTAAGGAGCTCTCCTGGCAGAGTACTGTGCTGAGGGGGCCCCCTGCAAGGTACGTGGAGGGGCCCCTCCGGACCCATTAAGGAGCTCTCCTGGCAGAGTACTGTGCTGAGGGGGCCCCCTGCAAGGTACGTGGAGGGGCCCCTCCGGACCCATTAAGGAGCTCTCCTGGCAGAGTACTGTGCTGAGGGGGCCGCCTGCAAGGTACGTGGAGGGGCCCCTCCGGACCCATTAAGGAGCTCTCCTGGCAGAGTACTGTGCTGAGGGGGCCCCTGCAAGGTACGTGGAGGGGCCCCTCCGGACCCATTAAGGAGCTCTCCTGGCAGAGTACTGTGCTGAGGGGGCCCCCTGCAAGGTACGTGGAGGGGCCCCTCCGGACCCATTAAGGAGCTCTCCTGGCAGAGTACTGTGCTGAGGGGCCCCCTGCAAGGTACGTGGAGGGGCCCCTCCGGACCCATTAAGGAGCTCTCCTGGCAGAGTACTGTGCTGAGGGGCCCCCTGCAAGGTACGTGGAGGGGCCCCTCCGGACCCATTAAGGAGCTCTCCTGGCAGAGTACTGTGCTGAGGGGGCCCCTGCAAGGTACGTGGAGGGGCCCCTCCGGACCCATTAAGGAGCTCTCCTGGCAGAGTACTGTGCTGAGGGGGCCCCTGCAAGGTACGTGGAGGGGCCCCTCCGGACCCATTAAGGAGCTCTCCTGGCAGAGTACTGTGCTGAGGGGGCCCCTGCAAGGTACGTGGAGGGGCCCCTCCGGACCCATTAAGGAGCTCTCCTGGCAGAGTACTGTGCTGAGGGGGCCCCTGCAAGGTACGTGGAGGGGCCCCTCCGGACCCATTAAGGAGCTCTCCTGGCAGAGTACTGTGCTGAGGGGCCTCCTGCAAGGTACGTGGAGGGGCCCCTCCGGACCCATTAAGGAGCTCTCCTGGCAGAGTACTGTGCTGAGGGGGCCCCCTGCAAGGTACGTGGAGGGGCCCCTCCGGACCCATTAAGGAGCTCTCCTGGCAGAGCACTGTGCTGAGGGGCCCCCTGCAAGGTACGTGGAGGGGCCCCTCCGGACCCATTAAGGAGCTCTCCTGGCAGAGCACTGTGCTGAGGGGGCCCCTGCAAGGTACGTGGAGGGGCCCCTCCGGACCCATTAAGGAGCTCTCCTGGCAGAGTACTGTGCTGAGGGGACCCCTGCAAGGTACGTGGAGGGGCCCCTCCGGACCCATTAAGGAGCTCTCCTGGCAGAGTACTGTGCTGAGGGGCCCCCTGCAAGGTACGTGGAGGGGCCCCTCCGGACCCATTAAGGAGCTCTCCTGGCAGAGTACTGTGCTGAGGGGGCCCCCTGCAAGGTACGTGGAGGGGCCTCTCCGGACCCATTAAGGAGCTCTCCTGGCAGAGTACTGTGCTGAGGGGGCCCCTGCAAGGTACGTGGAGGGGCCCCTCCGGACCCATTAAGGAGCTCTCCTGGCAGAGTACTGTGCTGAGGGGGCCGCCTGCAAGGTACGTGGAGGGGCCCCCTCCGGACCCATTAAGGAGCTCTCCTGGCAGAGTACTGTGCTGAGGGGGCCCCCTGCAAGGTACGTGGAGGGGCCCCTCCGGACCCATTAAGGAGCTCTCCTGGCAGAGTACTGTGCTGAGGGGCCCCTGCAAGGTACGTGGAGGGGCCCCTCCGGACCCATTAAGGAGCTCTCCTGGCAGAGTACTGTGCTGAGGGGGCCCCCTGCAAGGTACGTGGAGGGGCCCCCTCCGGACCCATTAAGGAGCTCTCCTGGCAGAGTACTGTGCTGAGGGGGCCCCCTGGAACTTGGCCCCACCACACCGCAGGGCTCCGGGGGCCTGTGTTACGCCACTGCTGTCAATATATTTCTCACAATAAGGTAAAGGAAAGGGGCAATAACATCTGACTTCAGGCACATGCATTTGCATATGTTGGCTAAGGTATTTATATTTCTTATTGTTTCTTGTTGCATCAGTGTTTATCTTTTCCCAAAAGGTGTTGAGGCACCACCCTGTCTGGAGGTGAAGTGCAGAATACAGCAAGGTTCTTTCACCATCTTTAGACTATCCATGAAATCGCAAAAATTGGTTGTCTTACAAGACATGATTGGTTATTTTACAAAATATTGAGTTTCAAGTACCCCTCATAATCCACACTCCTCTCCCTTCCTACTGCTCCTTAAGCCCCCCTCCTGCTTTGCTTCTCAATTTATTGTACCCAGCGTGATTTTTTGAAAATCTGAAGCTCACCGGCAGCGCCCCCTCCTCTCTCTCCCCCCCCCAACGTTACTGATCAAGCTACGCCTCTGTTCAAGTTGTCCATGGCAGAGATGGACTTGAAAGACTGTCATGGTTGTCCTTTAAAATCCAAAATGTAGCATAGCTCTTCCTCCGAGCCCACTGGGAGGCTAGATTTTCAACATGTGCAGTAAAGCTGCAAATGAAATGTTGTTGTCCTTACAGGAGGCAAGTTGACCAAAGTTAATGCTGATGGACCAGCTTTAAGGGAAAGGAGCTGCTTAAAACAAAATACGCTAACATTCAGTGATTGTGAATACAGTACTTTGCAAGCTTCCATCCCTGCAGAGGCAGTCATTCACAGAGGGTCACAAACTGACTCATGCCTTTTGAATATTAACGAGGCAAAAGTTTTAGCAACTCCCTGAGAATAAGTATTTTGTGCGGCAACTGATCAATACATCAGTTGCAGCGCAAAAAGAAGGTACGGTTGAAAACCAGTCAGTGTCAAAAAGAAAACATTACCTCCAAGAATAGAGATGGGGTTGCAAATCATTTCTTGGAGCTGGAACTTCCTCTTCCTTTGCCCTTGTAACCGCCCCTGGGGTAGCCCTTGCTTTCCTATGAGACCTGAAAGGACTGATGCTGATCACCTAGCACCTGACTAGGTGGAGTGGTCTCTGAAGTTGACCGGTGCAGTCTAAAAAATGCCCTTCAGCATGGGAAGGAACTGCACCGTCCATTCAGTTTTACAGAGGCTGTCCAAGAGAAAGTCATCAATTGGCACAAACCCCTGCAGGGGGAAAACTTGTCCCAGAACTGGTTTTTCATGGGAGTTTCTCATTTCACTAGACACACCTCCGGCATGTGCCCATAGCTTTGAACTAAGGAAGAAAGGCTCTGACATCTTGGATTTTGCAAAGCAAGGCACTGTGAGATTGTTTTGGGCCAACCCCGCAAGAAATGATGCCAAAATGGGTAGTGTTGCCCCTGCAAACTTCTTCCTTATTGATTACGGAGTCATCCCCACCCAAAATATAGTAAGGGGCATAAAAGTAGCACCCCTGGCTACACTACTGAGAACACTGCTGGACCTGTGGAAAACAAAAAAGGACTGCACCTTCTGAAACAAAGGACTGGAACTCAGAATTACTGAGCCAGCTGTTTTACCTGTAGAGAGAAACCCCAAGGGCTGGACATGCTTCCACTTGAACCCGGAACAGACGAGTGGACTCCAAGTGCTAGTTGGTTAGACTCTTGTTGAGCTCGATGAACACAAAAGCTGCAAGACGTCTGCAACAAAGAACAGCCCAACTGACCATTTCCAACTGGATTTGCCCTGCACCCTGCTTGTGGCTTCTGGGAGAAGTGTTGCCCGAAAGATCCTGGACCCTTGGCTGTTGTTAGGATGTACTCCCTCCCCCTCAAGATTGCATAGTAGACACTTAGAAACCTTTTACTTATAGAACCAGAGGCTACCAAGGGACCGCAGCAAAATCGCAACCGCTGCACGTCTGGTCGGATCACGAACCCCAAAGCTGCAAGACATCTGCAACAAAGAACAGCCCAGCTGACCATTTCCAACTGGATTTGCCCTGCACACTGGTGATGGCTTCTGGGAGATTGAGTCCTAACTCACCAAGTGGTACCCGAAAGATCCTGGACCCTTGGCTGTTGTTAGAATGTACTCCCTTCACCTCAAGATTACAAAGTGGACACTTAGAAACCTTTTCCTAATAGAACCAGAGGCTACCAAGGGACCGCCACGAAACCGCAACCACTGCACGTCTGGTGGGATTCAACGTGCTGGTTTCCCCGCTGAAAGCGTTTCAAATAGGAGGATTTCACAGGGACCAATGTGGAGCAGCATCCCGCCATTGTCAGTCCCTCCGTCGGAACCAGCCTACCCTGCAGAAAAAAAGACTGAAAAAAATGTAAACTTTTCACCAGGATGAACCTAGTCCCTGTAGTTTAACCATTATCCATCATGGTTGGCCTTAACATTTAACTTTGACCCAGTCTAGTGCGACCATATTCCTGCTATTGGCGCTTTGGGCTTTTTAGCGCTAGG
This sequence comes from Calotriton arnoldi, assembly GCA_963921515.1. Taxonomy (NCBI): domain Eukaryota; kingdom Metazoa; phylum Chordata; class Amphibia; order Caudata; family Salamandridae; genus Calotriton; species Calotriton arnoldi. The sequence goes on from CAWUFW010000086.1 coordinate 5,006,351, forward strand.
AAAAGTAGAAACAAATTCCAAAAATCATACCTTCGGTTCCCCAGATCTGATTTATGTTGCTTTGGTGTCAATTTGATTATTAAAATGTATACTATTTTTATAAATCGGAGTGGGATTTGTGTTGTGTTTTCGACTTATTACATGTTTTGGAACTGATAAATGCTTTATACTTGTTTCCTTTGAGTTAAGCCACAGCTACCCAGGCTTGACCTTAAGTTTAAATTAAAGTAACCTAACTGACCTGATACAGAATAGTGACATTATTACTTGGTCAGGTCTCACAACCACCTCAATTAATAATTCACTTTCTCACAATTGCAGACACTGTGCTGATCCGACCACAGGTATTTTGTGTTGCACCTAGGGCAGAACTGTAAGAGTGTATATTCCATATCCTCCCTTAGGCATTCTCCAAAGGTACAACCAATGCTTCACTGAAGCTCGTTGACTGGTGGTTGGTGCGGGAATAAGGATCACTGGGCATCAACCAGTGGTAAGTCTGGGAGTACAGGACAACAACAATTATTGCCTGTGAATTGCAAAGGAGGCATCTCTAAGGAGAAGGTTCACCCATTAACTTTCGCACTGTAGGAGTTGAAGAGCTGTGGCTGAAAAGAAACACAAAGACCTTGGAGGTCCTGCTCAAAATGTCCCAGTCGGATGGAGGGGAAAAATAACAAGCAAAAAAAAAAACAATGTGAGGCAGAGCCTGTGTTCTCGTGTGTTAAGTCATTATTACTCTTAATGATTTTATTGTTATGATCTGCACCATAGTACTATTGGAAAAGCAGCCACATGTGTTTTGGCCACTAGACTTTTTTTAGGCTATTATGTTCAAAATGTTTGCTTGAAGAAGACACAGTAGTAGCAGAGCTAATGTTCCAAAATGGTGAAGCCGATTTAGTCGTGTTAATGTATTCTCGACTCTTGTTGACTCTAAGTGTGGGTAGCCTTGATCTGACGGCGAGACCTAACGTTCCCTGCTTTTGCACTACACAAGGGAGGAAATCTTCAAACTGTTGCGCCACCATCCTGGAATGGGCGCAGATGATGATTACGAGTGTGCCATCGCAGGCCTCAATGCTTACTTTGATCCCCAGTTGAACCCTATTTTTGAGAAATTTAAGTTACGGCAAGCGCGAGGGTGAGTCCATCAATGTCTTTTATGCTCGCCTGCGTGAACTTACCGGTACCTGCACAGAGGATGATCCACAGAAGGAAGAGTGTGCCCAGATCATACACAGCTGCTGTTCCACCGCACTTTGGCGCCACCGTGGCTGGACTGCGCCATGTGCCAGGACCCCCGGTCGTTTTTTGAACCTGGCCTACACAAGGGACGAGCTAATGGACCTTTGCTGTAAGGGTAGGCATAACTGCTGTGAGGTCTATAATTGTAACTCAAACATAAGCCAATTTAGTTGCCCCGCTTGTAATTATGCTTTCAGTCTCAATCCAACCTGGTGCTCGAGTAACAACTCACTGTTAACCCCCTCACATGCTTCCTACATTTCAAGACGCTTACCTGAGTCGCTCACCTGTGTGTTACTGAACACCAGATCTCTCATTAAAAATAAGCATGAATTTGCAGAGTTCATGGACACCTATGCTCCAGATTTAGTATTCCTCACAGAGACCTGGACCAACACTTTGTTGGACCCAGATGTGAGAGCTGAAATTTCTGAAGGCTATGATATATACAGAGTAGACCAACAGGGCACATGGGGGGGAGGGATTGCAATTATTTATTGCAATTACATTAAGGCAGTGCTTAATCTTGTCACTCATTTTGATGGTGAAGCCCTGATGTTTGCTTTTAAATTTAATAACATCACCGCTTTTAACGGCACTGTAACGGTCCTATATGGAGTTTCCCAACTTCACCCAACTGGGGGACCTTCATGTGGAGCTTGAAGAAAACGCAGAGACTGAGCATTTGGTGGACTGCCTTTGCAGTTTCGACCATATTCAGTTAGTTAGTCAGCCTACCCATAAGGCTAATCGTACACTAGATGGGATATTTGCAAACAATCCTGCATTGAGTTTTGACAAAGCTCTACCTCGGATATGGTCATATAATAGAGCTGTCTTTTTCAAACTTGCAGTTCCAGCCAATAACGCATGCTCTCTTTACCCCTGATCATGTGTTCTGTAATAAGTTGGCAAACTTTTTCCAAACAAAGGTAAATAGCGTTTATGAGGAATGTTTCTCCAATCAGGGTGTTAACCCTGCAGTGGATCCTTTGTGCTCTTTTACATTTCCTTCAGGGCTGTACGATAATTCTGATTGCACACAAAATTTCCTTGATAGCTTCACTCCTTTTACTGAAGACAGAGTAGTAAGTCTTTTGGAGATCACTAAGTCAGGTTCTCCTTTGGATCCTTGCCCGCCCTAAGTATTGCAAATGGCCTCCAGCAAAATCTCTGTGCATCTTACAGAACTCCTGAACTATGTTCTGGCTTCAGGCCAATTTCCAGCAGCATGGAAAAAGGCGTTGGTGCTTCCTCTTTTTAAAAAAAAACCCTCCCTTGATCCAGATGACACTAAAAATTACCAGCCCATTTCCCGCCTACCGTTGCCTGCAAAAATATTAGAAAATGCTATTAATGAGGACGATATGTCCTGTCTTGATGCCAACAATCTTTTGGATCCATCATAATATGGCTTCAGACCTCAGCATTGCACAGAATCATCCATAGTTGTTACTACTGAGGAGATTTGAATGCTGGTAGATAAGGGAGGGAGGGCTGCACGGATTCTCCTTGATCTCTCTGCCGCGTTTGATACAGTGAATCATTCTTTGCTTATCTGCCGGCAAGAAAGAATCCAGATCAGAGGCTCAGCCCTCACCATCCTTAGTTCTTTTCTATCCAACAGAGAACAAATGGTTGCCTTTGGGGATTTTACCCGATTTCTCTTCCCTGTGGAGTGCCTCAGGGATCAGCTTTAAGCCTCACGCTTTTCAACATCTATGTCACCCCCCAGCAACCCCCCCCCCCCCCGGCAAAACTTATTCGGTCCCATGGTTATTCTGCAGTCTCTCACGCTGACGACACAAAAATAATTGTAATGTGTCAATTTCATCTGACATCGACTAGGTCACCAATAAATGTAAAAATGGTTTGGCACATATTGTAATTTGGATGCAGGAAAACTGCTTTAAGCTGAATTCTGAGAAAATGGAGGTGCTCCTTTTCGGAAATAACATCTTGTTCTGGAACACCTCATGGTGACCCTCCAGTCTTGGCCCTCTTCCGTCTCCAGCTTGGAAAGTGAAGAATTTGGGGGTTAATTTGATGGGCAGCTCTGTTTTCCTGAGCAAATTAATCATGTCACATCTTCCTGCTTTTATTTACTTAGGGTCTTGAAAAAAGTTTTTCCTTATATCCATCCAGATCTGCCAAAAATGGTCATTGTGACCCTTTTCCTTTCCAAAATGTACTTTACTTATTTACCTACATCCTGGGCTGGCCTAACATGCCCCTTGATGAAACCCTGATGCTCGCCCGCTCCCACGAGCTGACAAATGATTGAGTGGACCAGACTGAGCTAGTGCTTTAGAAGATCTCAGTCACTCCTGAGCCTACCCCTTGACAACAGTGGTAGTGGCACTGTAGAGCCAGCTGGTCTAACGGCTGACATATCCTGTGGGGGTGTCCAAAAGCGGTTGGGACACCAAGCCCTCAGTTTAGGTCATCCAAACGCACAGGTCCTGGGGGGCACCTAGGAACTACACCACAACACCTTCCAGTCTTCCTTCTCCAGCATATGAAGAACCTGTGCCATGGTCAACATTTTGAACTTCTCCTGTTTGAGGTAAAAATCGGTCATAAATGACCATCCTTTTTGGGAATCGAGAAGCACGGGGAGTAGCACCCCTGACCCCTTTCCTGCTCAGGAACTAACTCGATTGCACCCTTTTGAACTAATGACAGTATCTTCTGCTGGAGAAGCAGAAGATGCTCTTCTGAGCAAAGGCCATGACGGGGAGGGAAGGGAGGGTGAAACTCCCAGAAGGGTAGGGCATACCCATTTTCTATGATGTTTAAAACCCAGAGGTCTTCAGTGACAGACCTCTAATGAGGTAGAAAATAGGCCACCCGTCCTCCCACGGGACAAGCATGCTCTAAGATGACGGAGCTAGAGCTGCTTCCCTGCCACAACGGTTGGAGAAGCAGAAGAGGAGGAGGTGGAGGAGGAGACTTGTTGTTGGGCAGAACCTCGCAGACGGCCTCTGCCCCTTCCCTTCTGAGATCTGTACAGAGGATTTGTCGTCTCATGCTGCTGTGGTGGTTGCTATCTGCTATGAAAAGACAAGTTCCTCGCAAAGCCCCAAAACCTGCGGAACTGTCTATAGTCCCTGGCCTGGATCTGTAGCCCCAAGGACCTTGCTGTTGCCTTGCTATCTTTAAAGCGTTACAGCGCCGAATCCGCCTTAGCTCCAAACAAGCGGGACCCATCAAAAGGCAAGTCCAGCAACGTAGCCTAAACATCAGGCGAAAAGCCTGAACTCGGTAACCAGGCATGCCTTCTCGTTGCCACAGAAGACCCCATTGCTCTGGCTACAGAGTCCACCGTGTCCAGCCCCAGATTGAATAGTTGATGGCAGCCACCTGAGCATCTGTCAACAGTTCAGAAAAATACTCTTGGACCTCCGTAGACAATTTTGGAATGACCTCCTTAGCTGTATTCATGAGGGCGTGAATGTAACATCCCGAGACATGTGGCATTCATACATTTAAAGGACATACTCCTCGACGAAAAAACCTTTTTAGACGACTGATCCATTCGTTTTGATTCCCTATCAGCAGGCATGGATGGAAAAGACCCTGCTGATAACTTAGAAAAGCAAGAAGCTTGGGCCACTAGGCTTTCCAGGGAAAGGATGGGAGGACAGAAAAGCCGGATCCCCAGGAGCTAACTTGTACCTCCTAGCCACTGTCCTGGAAACTGCAGGGGAGGACATTGGCTTCTGCCAGCCATCTAAAATAGGCTCTGTTAAAGCCTAATTGAAGTGCAGCAATGGTTCTGATGCAGAAGTCAAGGAATGGAGAACCACTGTGAGAATATTAGATTTCAGGTCAGCTGTGGGAAGCGGTAGCTCTAAAAGGTCGGCTGCTTTTCAAATAACAGCATGATATGAAGTCACCTCAGGAGGTTTTAAGTCCTTAGATGACGCCAATTCCCACTCAGGGGAGGTATCCAGACCACTTGCCTCTGGTAAACCCTCAAACTCAGGGTCAAGGTCCACGATTTCTCCTTCTTCAGCCCCTTCATGCTCCACTTGATATTCCTCTTCCTCCAATAGCCTTTGAGTGCCTCTTCGTGACCTCATTTTCGACAGTGGTGGCGCCAGTGACTTCGGAACTGGCATTGTAGGAAGATCCAAAGGAACAGGGTTCGAAGTCGGTTGAGGCCGAACCGGAGCCAGTTTGGATTGAGACGGCTCCGGAGAAGACCCATCCAAAGAGACACAACCCTCTGGAAAATGTAACGTGTTGGCAACCTCAGCGCAGGTGGAGGCCAACTTCCTGGAGTCACAGGCATAATGGGCATAAACAGCGCCTGTGGAAAATGAGGGAGAACGCTCCCAGAGAGTAAGCTAGTGGACCCATGAGGCCAGCAGGTGCACCAGATGGATTCGCAGCCCTTGCAACAATGCTAAACATAGCATTTAAAAAATGTGACGGATCCAATCCCAGAGTTGGGAATGCAGGATATGATGGATCCGGAACAAAGGCCTCTGGAGCCGTACGCTGAGGCATCAAATTTGGCTGTAGTTGTGGAGTCGGTGTTTTGGCACCGGAGGTGGAGTAGCAGACCTCGGCACCGGAAGAGTACCATTCCTCGGAGTTGGAGGAGTAACAACCCTTGGTGCCGGAGACGGAGCCAGAGACACCCCTGGTGAAGGCATTGGAGATATCTCTTCTTTGCATGACAACTAGGACTCAGAGACACTGACTTCGGAGTTCCGTCTTTCGAAGAACGACACCGAGAACCATGGCGCCGCTTCTTATCCTTCTTGGAGGATCTCGAAGTATGAGACATCGGCAACTTCGACCGGGTCCAAGATCTCCTGCAATCCCTCTTCTGTTTTTTTGGCTTTGGCCATGAATAACGTGACCTCCCTCTGTTTGAGGGCCTTTGGATTCATCCCCTTACAGGAGGTGCATGTCCCGATGCTGTGATCCGAGGACAGACACCACAAACAATCCTCGTGCGGGTCAGGGATGGTCATCTGGCCCAAGCATTCCGTGCACGGCTTGAATTCCGACTTTCTAGGAGTAGTCATCTTCAACGACTACAAAGTTGCAGCAACAGTATCAAAGAAAACTCCCAGAAATGGAGAGCCTGGGGAAAAACAATTATGCCTCGACAGTGCGGAAAAAAGGGAACTGACGTCAGCGTGCCGATGAGGTCTTCTTATGGCTCCGATGATGTCATGCGAGGTCGCATGCGGAGCCGTTCCATTGTGATGTCCTCGTCGATGTGGGAGAGCTGAGGAGAAAAGTTTCAGTGGAATGCTGTGCATGGGGGAAGTTCAAAAGGTGAGGCATCCACAGGCAGATGTTTCCATCAGAAAAAGGGTTACGCATGTGTCAAGATAGACTGCTGGATGTAATTGGACCACTGATTAAGATTTTCGATATGGTTGATGAGGCCATGTTAACAAAGAAAATGTAGATATTGAGTAACTATGTCAATGGGTCAAGATTGCGGTTTGTCTTTTGGGCAATGCAAATACAGCTCTTTCAGTAGAGCACAGGAAGAGTATATTACTATAGATAGACCCTAAGTTGGTAGAATCTTTTTGGGGATGATTTTATCAAATCAATGTCAAAGTATGTAGAGGCATTTCCTCTATTCAGAAGTACCAACGTAATATAAGGATGTTACTTACCCAGTAAGCATCTGTTCTTGGCATGTAGTGCTGTAGATGCACATGCTTTGCATAAGTCTGCTATCTAGTGTTGGGCTCAGATGATTACAAGTTGTTATTCTTTTAAGGATTCTTTCGAGTCATGAATCTATGTGATTCCTCCCTTCGGTAACATTGCACATGGGCATCGACTCCATTCTAACACTGTTTTCTGGTAGGCGGGTGAGAATGGAGTTGGAAATAGTGTAAGTTACATGATGTTCATGGAAGTAATGTAATTTGTTTTTAAATTTCAAATACTTTATTGAATTTTCACAATAAACAAAAATAACCAAAAATGACAAATTTGGAATAATGTACATACTGGACATTCGTGTCAAAGTTACAAGCGATCATCGCATAAAATTCTGTAATATGCCAATAATTAATATTCCAAACCATATGTAAACCAAAGATAGGAAAAAGAAAAAGGAAAAAAGCCCTTGAAAAACAGAGGAAAAGAAAGGAAAGAGAAAGAAAGAGAAGAAAACTAGATAATAAACACCAAGAGGAAACCTATATTAAGGGACTAATAGCATTAGTATACAACTGTTGGGAGGCTCACTGTAAACACACACAAAAAAAAAATGAAGAACAAACCATCAAATATTACAAAAATATTACAGAGAGTACAAACTGAGCATGACTGTTCACGGAGGTTTGTGTGTATTGAAGTAAATGTCTAAGGAATTCCATAATGATCTAAACGAGGGTTTCCATGGAGAGTTCTGTAGCGCAATATTGTCTGCACCCCTTAGGTGAATAACCCAGTTCATCCATCCTTTATATGAAGTCTTGTGTGTGTCCTTCCAATTATTGAGTACCATCTTCACTGCCGACGTAAGTAAGAGATCCAAAAGGGCTTTGTCCGTATCATTACATGAATCAACCATTAAAAAACCAGTAGTTAGTGCAGAAAACTCTCTTTTCAACTCACATTTGAATACTTTGGAAAGACAGACAAAAACCTTGTCCCAAAAGGACAACACGGCCTTACAGTGTAAAATAAGATGGGCTAAGTCACCAGTTTCCTCTTTACAGTTCCAGCACAATGGATCATCACGAATACGAAGAGAGTGTAGTCGAGCTAGGGTCCAAAATGCCTTGTACAAAAGCCAATATTTCGTTTGAGATAGTACAGGGGATATTTTATTGCTTGTTATCGAATTCCACACTTGTGGCCATAAAGAATCGGGTATCGGTTTGGTAGAGTGCGAATCCCAAAAAGTAACAAGATTATCGTTGAGTTTGGAAGTTTTAGGGCGGAGAAGTTTGTAGATATGTGAAACTTGGTGGCCTAGTTTATTAATCTGTGTCACAAACATTGGTACGGATGGAAGCTCATTATGAAATTTGGCTTTAGTTATTGCCGCTCTTACTTTAAAAAAATTATAAAATTCGATGTTGTCTAATTTGTAACTGGTTTGAAGTTCTGCAAACGTCACAGGATACAAAGATTGTTCCAGCTGATAAGGGATAGAAGATACCCTGATTAATCCAATCATCCAAGTTTAAACTTTTCCCTTTGTATAATACTCTACGGTTAAGCCATAAAGATTCCATCTTAGATCCCCTAATACTTACGTCTAATTTCTTATCTATCAGCAGAAGTGCCAATTTTGTGTTTTTGAAAATAGATTTAGATCTGCTTGGATAGATCTGGTTAGAGGTGAGTAATGCCAGCGGATTGAGATTATCAAGGATGGATTTTTCTACATCTAACCACACCGGATTATAGTGGGCAGGGGGCGAAATCCAATAGGAACCCTGCTTTGCAAGAAACGCTGATTGATATAATTTAAAATCTGCTAGATTTACTCCACCCAAGGATTTGTCAAGTCTCAATTTTTTGATACCAATACGAGCCTTTTTGCCACGCCATAGAAACTTTGTAAGGAGGAGGTCTAGTTTATGGTGGAAGTCCTCCGTCAAGAGAAGTGGGAGCATGTTTATAAGATAATTGACCAAAGGTGTGATCATCATTTTTATGGTCTCTACCCTTCCCCACCATGTTATAAATTTTGGTGACCAGGAATCCAAATGTTTTGTGATCTTTTCCAAAGTTACCTTCTCGTTGTGATGCAGGGTATCAATAATATTGCAACCAAATTCGATCCCTAAATATTTTATATATCCCGATTGCCATGCCAGGCCTGAATTACCTAAAACGTCTTTAGTGCAGTGCACATTCAAGGGTTTCACTTCCGATTTGTCTCTATTAAGTTTGTAGCCTGAGTGTACAGAGCATTCTGCAATCGTAGCCATCAAGGCAGTAATTGAAGGACCCGGATTTTCAGTCATAATTAGAATATCATCCGCTTAGGCAGCTACTTTAACCTGAATATCTTTGAAACCTACCCCCTTTATATCCGAATTCATCTTAATATCCTGAATTAACGGTTCCAGCGCCAGTAAAAACAAAGATGGAGACAAGGGCAACCCTGTCTAGTGCCTTGTTGAGGAGAAAAAGACTCCGAGAGAGATCCATTAATTGCAATACGAGCCGATGGCGCTGCATAAAGGGACATTACCATTTTTATATATGATTCTCCCAAATTAAACATATGCATACATTGTTCAAGAGACCCTATCAAAGGCCTTTTCTGCATCCAATGTAATAGCAAAAGCCGGATCTGGCTTAAACGCAGCATTTTCTAAAACATGACATAGCAATCGAGTGTTATCGTTAGACATGCGACTTTTAAGGAAACCTACTTGTGAGTTACTTATTAAATGTGGCAGAACAGTGTTAAGTCTTGTAGCTAAGATTTTTGAATAGATTTTACAATCAACATTGATGAGGGATATTGGTCTATAGTTCTTTGGGAGTAGAGGATCTTTTCCTTCTTTAGGTATGACTACTATGTTAGCTTCTGTCATGGAGTCTGTCGTACGCCCTTCACTAGCTATATTATTAAAAACTCTCAGCATGGTCGGTTGTAGTAAGTCTGAAAAGGTTTTTATAAAAAGTGGCTGTAAAACCGCCTGGGCCCGGGGCTTTATTATCTTTCAAGGTTTTTATCGAATTCGTAACCTCCGCTACACTGATTGGTTTTCCTAGCGCTAGTCTGTCTGTTTCAGTCAATTGGGGCAATCTAAGTCTATTCAAGTATTGGGTACAATTCTCTAAGTTAAGATCCTGACCCTTTTTATATAAATCCTCAAAGAAGGATTTAAAGGTGTTTAGAATATCTTTCTGTTTTGTGTGTATATGATCACTGACATACTTGATGGACGAGATAATGTTCTGGTTCTGTTTGTGCTTAAGATATGAAGCGAGTAATTTGCCCGCCTTATTGGCTTCACAAAGATTAAGGGCTTTAAATTTGTTTACCCATACACCCGCCCGTTCGCTCAGAATTTTATTGTATTCATATTTCTTTTGCGTTAGTGATGTGAGGATAGAGTTATCTTTTAGAGAAATGGCATGAGAGGACTCCAGGATTTTGATTTCGAGTTCTAATTTAACTAATTCAGCATTAATCTTTTTGTTTATTTTTGTTTTAATTTCGATAATTATTCCCCTAATGGTGGCTTTCAAAGCATCCCATAGGGTATTAACATTAGTTTCAGCAGTGTCATTATGCTTAAGATAATCTATAATAGCCTCTTCAATTTTCTTTTTGTCCTCAGGGTCTGATAATACATCATTATTGAAGCGCCATCTTTTTGGCGAAGGTTCATTATGACTGCCCGCCAGTTTAACACTAATGCACGAATGATCCGACACCAGCTTAGGGGATATATCTGAGTGTTCAATTAAATGCGTGAATGAGCCTGAAATGAGAATGTAATCAATTCTAGTATATGAATTATGTGGAGCGGAGTAAAAAGTATAATCTCTGGAATCCGGGTGTTGAAGGCGCCAGGCATCTTTGAGATTAAATTTAGAGCATATAGTGTGAACTATGGCATGCGATCTGGTGGGGTGGTATTTGCAGTTGGATTGTCTGTCGATTATCGGATGTAACGGAATATTAAAATCTCCACCAACTATGATAAGATCCTCCTGAGGAAGATCCTCTATAGTTTTTGATATACCCTCCCAAAAGTCTGGATCATCTGTGTTGGGGCCATATATATTCACCACATGTATGAGGTCTTCTCCTTTCCTTAGGTGGGTAACTAATAGTCTACCATCACTGTCATGAGTTTGTGATTCTAACAAAACATTCGCTTTTTTAGCTATCAAAGTGCTCACCCCCTTCCTTTTGTGATCCGCCGGTGAACAAGCAAATTGTGAAATCCAATTATGCTTAATGAAAGTAGCATCTTCTTTAGATAATTTTGTTTCTTGCAGTAAAATGATGTCCCCTTTGGTTTTAGCTAAATAATCAAATATTTTCCGGCGTTTAATTGGGTGATTAAGCCCTTTAACATTTAATGATATGATATTGAGATCTTCTGCTATATTGCATGACCTAGGTTGTGCCATCACATATACGATTGATAACAGGGTGAACTAAACACATGCCTTATAGAAGAGGTGCTGATTTCTACAGTAAACACTGAATCATTTTCATAAAACGCAATCACCCACATATACAGTTGAAGGCAAAAGGTACTAGACACATGCGTTGCATATGGATTGTTGAATAATAACATATCAGTTAAATCATTTCCAAAATACACATTAGATGCATAAAAATACCCTGTATTGTCTATGGTCATTATGAAGACGCCAACAACAATCATGAAGGAAGTAGCACATAGGCACTCTTGTTTAAGCAAAGCAAAATATGCCCAAAACACTAACAAGAAAGGAATAGAAGACAGAAAAAAGGAAAAAAGACAAAAAGACAAAAAATAGCTGAGAATACCCAAGGAACAAACCACAGCGCACCTAGTAACATACCGCAAACCCTGGGAATCCCCACCCACCCTCCCCACTCCCCCCTCCCTCCTCCCTCCCCACCCTTCCCTGCAAACCTTGAATGTAGGAGGTGCGACGGCAGGAGCGTCACACTGTCGAACGGAGATTAGTTATACTAACATGATGAAAGCTTCCAGAGCATAACATATGAAACAAAACATATGGTATGATAAAGGCTAACTAAATCTTGAGATTGATTATTACTAAGGAAAAATATAATCCCTACATTTTAAACACATTAGAAATAGATGGATATATCAGCAATAAGCAATCGTTATATACAAGAGACCAATCAATATATTAAGAACTGACCTTAAAGCACGTAATACCAACATGATGTAAGGAAAAATAACCAGCGAGTACGAAAGCAATGGTGCAGCACCCTGTGGAGAACAGCATAAATCACAAATAATATGCAGCGAGGTAGCTAAAGACATGTGAATATGATATGAACCAATATGCAGATCGAAACAAAAAGGCCAGAGCAGAGTGTAGAGCTAACATCATGGTTTCCTCTTATTGGAAGAGGACTGAGTAAAGTCCATGTCCTGAGTAGGTGGGCCTTCTAAGAAATTCGATAAGTCTTTAGGGTCCGTAAAGTAATGTTGTCTTCCGTCAACTATGATTCTGAATTTGGCCGGAATAAACAAAGGAGAACTGAATATTTTTATCTCTTAACTTGTCCCGTAATATGAGGAAGCCCTTCCTCGTGTCTACTGTAGGCTTAGAGTAGTCCTGCGTGAAAATGATTTTGTGACCATTCCAAATAAGCTGATGGCTTTTACAGGCAAAACTAAGGATAGCTTCAGTATGTTGGAATCTCAATGGTCTACAAATGATAGGTCGGGTTGTTTGCCGCAAAGAAGAGTTAAAAGTCGGAATTCTGTGTGCCCGGTCTAGCTCTAAAGGATTTGAAAATTTTATGCCAGTGAACTGAGGTATCCAGTCTTCCAAGAAGGCTATGCATGATCCTGCGGAGTCTTCAGAACCTTTCGGAACACCCAGAATTCTAATGTTGCCTCTCCTGTTTCTATCTTCGAGTTCGGCTGTTTGCTTTCTTAGGTTGGCTGACATATCTCGAAGACATTTTAACTCTTTACTGGTCTTGAAAGAAACATCCTCAACATCACTGATCCTTTGTTCTGCAGATGCTATTTTGGAATTGATTGTATTCATGTCCGCCCGAATGGCAGTTAGTTCTAGCTGCATAGCGTCCGTATTTAGTTTGGTGGACTTAGCTAAGTCATGAACAGCCGCTAGTTTTTTAAGAATCATGTCCATCGTACTATTAATGTCCGCTTTGGCCTTGATGGGAGAATCAGACGGTGAGGGATCCCCTTTGTTTCTTTTGAATTGGAGCTTAGACTCTTTGTCTGCCATTGCAGCAAGTTTATGAGGACGGAATGTATCTATACACGCACAGAACCAAACCAGGACAAAAAGGGTATAGGCTTCATATGTTCCAATGCACCCGCTTGACTGTGGAGTTGGACCCCTGCAATGGCTCAAAAGTAAGTGATCGACTGGAAGGATCTCTTCACCTTAGGTGGCTGCCCTATATGTTCAGTGTAGCTGTAAGATCCACGGACTTTTGGGATCTGTTTTCATAGATCCGGCTGGAGGGACCAACAAGTTTGATTAGTGACGCCTTTACCAGTGAAGCAGAGATGAAACAGTAGCAGGGTAGGAAAATGTCCTTAAATAATACTCGGTTCCACAATAATTATCAAGGACAGCCTGATGATGAAAATAATGATGATGAAAATAATAATGATGTGCCCCCTACTTTGGTAGAGCAGAGACAAAGGAAGTCTTACTGCATATTAGCACCTGAGATCATTGAAGCAAGGGAGCTGTACCTTTAGAAACCAGTTGGGTTAAGAGAAACCCAAGCAGTATCGGGTGCACGAGCACTAATCAGATGTTTGGAAATCCACACTCGGCATTCTCAGTGACTGAAGCACGACGTCACAGCACGGCGCCATTACAAGGTCAGGCATCAAACAACAGCAGAGCGTCTGCAAGTTGGTAATGGCCCTGTTTCAAAATGCTTCATTCATCAGCCCGCATGGCATTCAAAGCAGGATTCATACTTCCCCGCCTGCTCCATTCCATGCCGCACAACAGTCTCAGCAATCGCAACCCGGTCAACGACGAACATCAGGAGCCGCCGTTTTAGGGTCAGGCTGCAATGACGAGAAAACGCCACCGATCACTCATGTGGACAGTAAAAGCTATAAATACCTCACCGGAGGGTGAACACGGTGAATAGGGCATGGGTCCAACATTTGAAAGGCTTCCTGGGTCGTTAATGGCCTTGAGCAAGCTTCGGGCAATCTTCAATATGCAGAACGCACATGAGCCGCCATTTTACCTCATCGATTCGCCAATCCCGGTAAAACTATCGGCGGTGATTCCTCTAGATAGCGCGGCTCTTAATTAGAGATAATGGCACCCGCAAAGACCGCGCTTGAGCAGGGACAGAAGCCGCTCCTTCCACACCGGCTGTACAAAAAACCTCTGGAATTCGTTTATTCCATCTCCGTTCAAAACAGAGCGACGGGATCAGGCAGCCATCGGCTCTGCCGTCCAAGCCACGCCCCCGAAGTAATGTAATTTAATGTAAACTACCAACCACACAGATAACCCGGGAAAAGGGAGGGCTCATGTGAATCTAGAGCACTACATGCCAAGAATGGATGCTTACTGGGTAAGTAACATAATCCGTTCAAAGCATGGGTGGCTGTAGATATACATCCTTTGCATAGACTGAAAAGCAGTCCCTCTCCCAAAGCATTGGCTATCCTGTGGGAGTTGGAGTTGTTTGAAATAGAGTAGGTTGTACTGCCTGTCCAACATTAGACTGTTGGCGTGCTGCCACTTCCCCACAATGTTTTGTGAAAGTGTGTGGTGTAGACCAAGTTGATGCTTGTAAGAAAGTGCCCTCTTTTTGCATGGTTGCCCCCACTTTTTGCCAAACTGCTGATGTACTTTGACTGAGTGTGCCCTGGGTTCCTGCCTAATAGGTACCCAGGGCCTATGTTCTTTCCCTAAAACTGCATTAAGACAAAACCCAATTGGCACTCTTTGGCCACAGGCCAGTCCCTTGTAAATGGTACCACAGGTACCAAGGGCCCCGTGGCTAGGGAAGGCCTCTAAGGGCTGCAGCACTTATTGTGCCACCCTTAGAGGCCCTGTACCTTTATATATATATATATATATATATATATATACTCTCTCTCTCTCTCTCTCTCTCTCTCTCTCTCTCTCTCTCTCTCTCTCTCTCTCTCTCTCTCGTGTTTTGGTGCAGAACAAAGTGAAGAGTCGACATGGCACCCATCCCTGTGTGCCATTCCTACAACCCACTGCCCTGGCATAGGTCAGCCACCCCTCTAGCTGGGTGCACTATACCAGTGGTGAGGGTACAGGTGCATGAGCCCTGTCCCCCTACAGTGTCTAAGCCAATTCTTAGACATTGTAAGTGCAGTAATGCAATTAAGAGTATATGGTGCTGGGAGTTTGTCATTACGAACGCCACAGTACCATAATGTCTTTACTGAAAACTGAGAAGTTTGGTATCAAACTTATCAGCACATTAAACCCACACTGATGCTAGTGTGGGATTTAATGGAAAAAATGCACTCAGAGGGCATCTTAGAGATGACCCCTGAAAAACGACCAAACTCTAGTGTCCTGGCTGAGTGGCTACTTAAAGAAGTATTTGCAATACCCCTGGATCAATAGGACTAGAATAGAGGCCATGAGGGATACAGGTGCCAGTGTCACTATGGTGAGAGATACACTGGTTTCCCCAGAGCAATACCTGATTGGGAAAAGTTACTCAGTCACCAACACTGACAGTGTTACTAACCATGCCACGGCTATGGTGACATTAGACGGGGGTTACTGGCCTGAAACAGGTGGTGGTCTCACCAAAGCTCCCAGCTGCTTGTTTGCTTGGTAATGACTGGAGACCTCAGCATGGGCTGAGGTAGAACTGAAAACCCATGCAGCCATGCTGGACATCGCTGAAATTGTGTGAGTCAAGACTAGAGCACAGAGCTGAAAGCAGGGTGAAAAAGAAGTGTTGGAGCCTGAAAGAATGGCCCAACCTTCCAAGAGGAAAGGTAAGAAGACTGGGAAACCAGCTCCTGAACAGCAAAAGAATAAGGACCCCTCTCCTCAGGGAGAGGACTTGGAAGCCCCAGAGGGAACTGAGCCTTTGGAACTTGACCCTTACCAGGTTGAGCTCTTAGGCCCAGGGGGACCCACTTGGGAAGAGCTGTGTCTTGGACAGCAGGTCTGTCCAAAGCTGCTGCACAGGAAAAGGGAGATGTCAGTGGTACCCACGGAGTCTATTGGGAGGAGGGACTACTGTACCCTGCGGCCCATGACCCCAACTCTGGAGCCACTAGGAGAGTGGTAGTGCCTCAGAAGTACAGGGACTTCTTACTCACCTTAGCTCAGGACATCCCCCTAGCTGGACATCTGGGTCAAACCAAAACTTGAGAAAGGCTAGTTAGCCACCTTTACTGGCCCCAGATGTCTCAGAAGGTAAAGGAGTTTGTCAGCTCCTGTGTCACCCGTCAAGCCAGAGGCAAAACAGGTGGGCACCCAAAGGCCCTCTTAATTCCACTACCAGTGGTTGGGGTTCCCTATGAAAGGGTAGGTGTGGACATAGTGGGTCCGCTTGAACCTCCCACAGCATCAGGAAACTAATTCATACTGGTGGTAGTGGATCATGCCACCGGGTATCCTGAGGCAATTCCCCTTAGGACTACTACAGCTCCTGCAGTAGCCAAGGCCCTCATTGGTGTCTTCCCCAGCGTAGAGTTTCCTAAAGAGGTGGTTTCAGACAGAGGGTCAAACTTCATGTCTGCTTTCCTAAAACACATGTGGAAAGAGTGTGGAGTGCAGTACAAGTTTACTACACTCTATCACCCACAAACCAATGGTCTTGTTGAGAGGTTCAACAAGACATTGAAAGGCATGATTATGGGGCTCCCTGAAAAGCTCCAAAGGAGATGGGATATCCTCTTACCGTGCTTGCTTTCGCCTACAGAGAGGTGCCTCAGAAGGGAGTAGGGTTTTTCCCCTTTGAACTTCTGTTTGGCCATCCTGTTAGGGGACCACTCGGTCTTGTAAAAGAGGGTTGGGAGAAGCCTCTCCAAGAACCCAAACAAGAGATTGTGGACTATGTACTAGGCCTAAGGTCCAGAATGGCAGAGTACATGGAAAAAGCTTCCAAAAATCTTAAGGCCAGCCAGTAGCTCCAGAAGCACTGGTATGACCAAAATGCTGCACTGGTGGAGTTCCAACCAGGGCAAAAGGTGTGGGTTGTGGAGCCTGTGGCACCAAGGGCTCGCCAGGACAAATGGAGTGGCCCTTACCCCATCTTAGAGAAGAAAAGTGAGGTCACCTACTTGGTAGACCTGGGCACAAGCAGGACGCCCAAAAGGGTGATCCATGTGAACCGCCTTAAAAGTGGATTTTCATTTCGACACTAGGATACCCCCAGCGGGGGATTACCCAATCAGACCACAGTGGGTACTAAGTCAAGTATTGGACC
This sequence comes from Calotriton arnoldi, assembly GCA_963921515.1. Classification (NCBI taxonomy): domain Eukaryota; kingdom Metazoa; phylum Chordata; class Amphibia; order Caudata; family Salamandridae; genus Calotriton; species Calotriton arnoldi. Next base: position 5,023,710 of record CAWUFW010000086.1, read on the forward strand.
ATGTGAACCTAGAACTCATTTTTCTTTATGCACACTTTATTACCCTGGCTTAAGGGATCAAACCATAAGGACTTTTTTCTCTCTATGCGTACTCTACTACCCGGACTTACGGGGTAATACCATAAGGGTTTTTGTGTTTTAGTGGACAGAAGTAGTAACATAGCCTCATTCGATTATAAACTTAGGTTTGCTTCCAGTTTTGTGGAATAATGTCTCTACTACTTATCCTTCATGGTAACAAGGATTTCCTCTCTCCCTGGCTCTTTCAACTACAACTGGTACACGCTGAGAGTGCATAATGTTTTCCATCCTTTAATAGGAGTGCAGACCCATAAAAATTGCAAGGGTTTGGTTTCTTCTATACATTGGAGATGTGTTATCCCCTGTCATGTCAACTATATGTAGAGACGTAGTTGTCTTTCGTATTAAATTGGTGAAGGGAATTAATTTGTTTTAATACAATAATGACTTAAGATTTGAGACCACGCTATAAATGTAAAAATGTTTTTACGTGTTTTGTATATATGTATCTAGTGTGTATGTGGACTTGTTGTCCTTTTTTTAATGTATTATGTCAAATGTGGTGACAGTGTTGTTTCGTTACGTTTACAGCCCTGAAGAAGCCCGAAGTGTGGGAGAAACGCGTTGGCTGTATTGCAAAAAGTGCATGTGTAGTGCCAAGAAATGAATAAAAGAAATTAAGAACACATAAAGAACGAATGCCTCTGTCATCGTGATTTCGCTGTCTTGTGGACTATCCCAAGAATTTTGTTCAAATATCTTCATTTATGTGCCTCTCTTATCTGTGTTTACAAATTCATCAAAAAGGGCCTGGTACTGCCCCAGGGAATGTCTCTTATCTCCCAAACCTAAGCCTACACAAAATCAACTGGTATGTGTCCCTACTTTTTCACCAGTTTCACACACTGTGCGTAAAAGCATCTCGAAACATTGGGGAATCCTAAATGCAGGTAGTCTGAAAATTGACCGCCCACTCTTTGCATTCCGTAAGAGCAAGAATATAAAGGATCACTTGGTTAGAGCTGCACTTCCGGCCGCCAAACCAGCAGGAGCACTCAATGAACACTGGGGTTTAGACCCCCTTATTGGACATGCCAAATGTGGTAACTGCAGTGTTTGCAAATTCACTGTTGAGGGCAAAGAACTCACTTTCAGTAACATCAAGGTTCAATCAAAGCAGTTCTTCAATTGTAATACATGTAATGTAATTTATGCTATCTTATGTCCATGCAACAAAATTTACATTGGACAAACCACGCAAAAAGTGCGAATCCAGATTTGCCAGCACCGCAGGCGAATCCGATGCAAAACACCCAATGCCCCTCTGGTGGAACATTTCTCCAGCACAGACCACAGCGAGGACAACATAAGGTGGACTGTAATCAGCGTGATCAAACCCCCTCCAAGAGGAGAAAACATAGGGCAACTGCTGAATAAAGAGGAACTCAAGTGGATCCTAGAGGCAGCATTAAAACTGAACTCAACAGACTGGACTACTTTACTATGATTATACCAGCGATACCTAGTCCACCTGTTTATGTCTATTGTAATTACCATCGGGCAGCCCCCACAATTAGCTTTTCAAACTGTATGCTTCTCAATACTGTTTTTATTTCTACAGGTATCCCTTTTAATACCCTCCATGAACATCCGCAATTCGCTATTGTAATTCCATTGTTTACGAATTTCTTAAAGAACAACGTTTGCATTCAATGTACCTTTGCAATAGGAATTTCTAAAAACACTCCGTGTGTAACGATGGCTTTATGGCTGGAGAAGTATTCGGACCCTGTTCTGTCCATTGCATTTATATCTTTTTCACTCACTCCAAGCTGTTTTAGTCCATTCTCTATGGACACCTGTTCCAGATGCTGCTAATACAGAAATTGAATTGTCTCATTCAATGTATCAATTCTCACCATTGTGTTCTCAAGCCCATATGAATTTTAATGCAAGTAATTCTTATATGTTTACGGTATAATTGAATTGCTTTCCTTAATCTGTCAACTCCATTTCCGTATTACTAAATTCTTTGCTCATTTTTAGGTTGAGCTTTAGCGGCAGCGCGCATGAGCTGCTCGCTCTGTGAGGCATGCAGTAGTCCACTATGGGGAGACAAGTTGCCCTCATTCTCCGCCGATATTTTTCATTGGCTTCTGTGTTTGTCCTTCGTCAATTCTGTCTTCTGATTGATAATGAGGCTTGTTAAGTCCCGCCTTATTATGCCATGTCGTCATTTGTATCCTTCCGTGGCTACTGGCCCCTTTACTTCAAGTGTTACACTGTACGGACGTTTGCAATGCAATAGGTCTCGCGTAAATGCAAGTCTATTGCATTGCAAATGCTTGTTGTATCGGCTGCTGGTTTTGGCCTAATATGTCGGGCACTTTGACTGTGTTTCCTTAAATAAAAGATCTGACACGGTCGACCATTTTGCTCAGGTCGTTTTGCAACCGAAATAACCTACGTCGTTACCCAAATATACCTGGCAGTCCTCCTAGAGCGACCCCAGATAGTTTGATTAAATCTCAAACATTTTTGGGTGGCTCGGCGCGCGCTTATTTCGTGTTATAAACTGGCTTCCCCGATCTTGTTTTTATGTAGTCTCCCTCGATTGGTGTTGACAGACTATGGTACGAACTATGCTGACCCCGTGATGAAACTTCCTCGCAGCTGCAGGGGGTCCTTACGAACCGTCCCTTAATCCAGCTAATCCCGAACTCGACAAAATCATGAAAAGTGGCCCCAGTGATGTTCCCCCGCGCAGATGCACAGGCGCAGCCGTGCCTGCGATGAATCGGACAGGGGGAGAGGCTGTGTGAAGAGAGGGGCTGCCATTGTCGCGGGTCCCGGTGTGGCGTCCGGAGGGGCATCCAATGGGAAGCCGGCGAGCCGAGGTGATGTCAGCCCCGCAGAAGGCAGCGGGGTTAATGTTATGCAACACGCTGAATGCGCAGGGAGAGGTTGGCCGCTGCAGCCGCTCCACTTGGTTTTTAAGAAGGTTTAAACTGATTAGATGGGGGGGGGGTGTTTGCAATTGGTACTCTGTCGATCTGGTCCCCGTGTTTCCATGTTTTTGTACATCATCATCGCAAGATGGGCGAATGGATATGGTTCAGAGCAGGTTTAGTGGAAACTTTTGGGTTGCCGAACTGGGGGCGGGACGTAGTTGCTTTTGGTACTCTGCATCAGGATGCCTGAGCTTCTTGCAGTCAGATTGGAGTAGCGCATCCATTGGGCATTTCTGGTGCATGTGAGAAATGGTCCCTGTGACTGATTCTGCGCTCACCGGGAGTGGGTGGTCATGCAGTGGTACCGAGATGGTGGGAGTAGTGACGGGCATCAGGTTCGGTGCAAGGAGTGCTGACCTGACCCGATTGTGTCCTAGTGCGCGAGCAGTTCTGCTTCAGTGCAGCTCCATTCACTGCGAAGCTACTCAGGCAGCAGATGGCACAGAAAGCAGCAGGGAGAGGCTCTTGAAAGAAATCACATTCGGCTTTACTAATATTTTCACAGCTTTCCATTTTCCTGCATTTCAGTACAGTGCTAGTGGCGCCTACGGGACTGACTTAGTTTTTAGAGTACTGCACATCATTCTAAGCACTTTTTTCCCCTTATTTTTGAGGTAGTTTGGATGTGAACTGTATACTAGGTGGAATGTTCACGAGAGTTGTAAATGGCTTTTTAACATCTCACAAATATTTCAAGCTGTAAGGGGAAGGATTTAAAAGGGTAAGCGAGAAGCTGGTATCCTGCAGAGAAGGCAGCTGAGGCAACAAAAAGCACCCTTATGAATGTTCTCAAACAAGCAGCAGAGCTTTTTACACAGAGTACATTACACGCCGCGTCGATTATTCAGGTATGGGTTGCGTGACACTGATCAATGTGACAGATGTACCATGCCTGGTGCTGATTTTTTTCACGTCGCCTGGCAATGTCCCCCTGTAGCAACGTATTGGAGGCACATTTTTCAGTCTTTAAACACTATAATGGGATTGTTGCTCACTCCCAACCCCTTGTTGGCATTACTGGGATACACGAAACCGCTCCGTAAGGGTGTCGGAAAGCTAGTCGCCATGGGGCTTTTGCTGGCGAAACGCATAATAGCTATACGCTGGATGCGGGGACCTACCCCTACTGTTGCAGAATGGGAAAAAAGATATGTTGTTTTGTAATACCCAATCTGATGTGTACAGTGAGCTGTTACCCCCTACTAATAGGCCGAAAAGCTTCTGGGGCTTATACACACAATATCAACTAGCACGGCGGAGTGGGGACGACGACCAAGATTAAAGACTCCTACTGCACCGGGTTTGTCCAATAATACAGTTGAGTCTGCTGTGCATGCGGGCCATGTCCCAACATCATCTCACCCGTCATGCGGTATTTATAATTGACTATGTTACTTGCTATAAGCGCAGTTGATGTGACTTCAGGAATTTGTTTAATTTTCCTCTCTGACTCCCTGTCATTGCTCAATGCTGTGCTGTGTATTCGTTTACATCGTGATCTCTACTGAATATCTCTGTAATCGACTAATGTGGTTTTCTTTGCCCATGCCAAGATAACTGTAAGATTTGGTTTCCTTTTTCATTTTGTGAATGTATAAGTCTCTTTTTAAAAATCAAATAAAAAGAAAAAAGAAAAAAAAACAAGCGGCAGAGCTACTCTCAAGTTGAGGCATTTTCCCTCCCAGCAGAGACGGCTGATGCATCGGGAAATGTTGTCCTTTTCTCGCGCTTTATATAGAATTTATTTACGTTGTCTGATGGTTATGCCCAGGAATTGCATCTATTTTGTAGTTAAGAAATATGTATGGAAATACTATTGGCTTCGAAGTAGTGAACTGGAGCAAAGTCTCTTTTCAGCTTAGTTGCATTGCATACAGCACATTCACGAACAACCCTTTGTAACCTATACACAAAATCTTAAAATTGTCCTGGACAGTTGGTTCGGAAGGAAGCTAAAGTCAATATCCTGGAACTGTTCATTAAACAAACTCAACAGAAATTTGACCAGTGTCCCAAATAACAGCATGTAAAGCCGTGGTCCTCACATATTAAAGTTATGCTATAACTTTTTTTCTGAACTTAAGGCCTTTTGTGCTTCGTGCTTGGTTTGTATGGCATGACTTAAAATTCCATCTGGGAACCAAAGCCTGGCTAATGTCCTTGGTGCCCAAGTGTGTAGTTTTAGCCATCTTTAGTTTGCACCATAGATATTCTAGTACTTGCCTCCTTTTCTCCCTAACATAATTGTTTGTCACTACGGTCTAAGCTTTGCCTGAAACGGCTTCCATGTTTGGGTTGATGGCAGACATTGTGGGCCAACAATGGGTATGTTGGTGCATGATGGGAGGTTTGTGGATGTATTGTGTTGCTTATGTTAACATATTATGATGGTGTCAGGGCTTTCAATGTTGGTGTGTTGACATATAATGGATGTAACTTTAAGATTTTAGTTGTGTTGGCATGGGATGGTATATGCTGGTGTACTATCTTGGATGTGTGGACACATTTATATGGTTATATTCGCATATGATGGTGTTGTTTTGGCATATGGGGTGTTAATGTATAATGTTTGTGTGAACTCATGACAACTTATCACACCACTGCTGTCCCTTTATCACTTTGAAGCCCCTCTTGGCGCAGCCTTGGCACTGGACCTGCAGTCTTTCTGCATGCCGGTTCGCCTCGCCTTTGCAGCCAATCTGTGAGTCACTCTGCTCTGACTCTGCTGGCACTCTATGTGCCCCAGACCAACCTGCTTTGCCCCTCCAGCCCATTTATATGCCCCTGCATGCCCTCTGTGTTCCCACCCCTACAGGCCTTCTGTGACATCATCCTCCCATCCTGCTGGGCAAACTATGTGCCACTCTGCACACTACAGTACCTCTGCATGTCACCCACCTGTCCTGACGCTGCTCTGTGTGTCTCACCCCCATTCAGCCCTTTCTGTTTTGCTTGCATCTCCAGCCTTTCTTTGCACCTCAACCACTTTGCAATAACTCTTTGTGGTTTACTTCATGCAGCCCCTATGGGTTGCTCTTCTTCAACTTTCCTATCCAAAAGTGCGCATTCCTATCATACACAACCCCCTGGAGTGCTCCCACTGCATCTCTAAATACTTATAAGGTCCCAAAGGCGAGACCGATTGCATTGCAAATGCTTGTTTCACCTATTTTCACCGCTCTAAGATGGCCGCCATCGCCACGACGGCCCTTTCACCCCTTGACAATCGCGTGACTCGTCACATGATTCTGCCACATTACTACCGCGGTACACTGCGTCCGGCTCACTCCTTCATCGAGCTCACCCAGACACCCTTGGATATCCAGGTAAGCCCCTTAGCGGGTGGCCAATTGCAGAGACCTTGCATACATGCGGTGCTCCTAAGGTCCCTCTCTCGTTCACAGGTCACTGTGCCTTTCTTCCAGCGCCACCGGTCCCACACTGAATGCACCAACGCGGTTCACTGTTTGCCAATTTCCCTTTGGATCAATTCTGATTTGATCCACATTACAGGTAAGCCACACAGCGGTTGGCTTACAAGCTAGACCATTTTTTCCATGCCGTTCTTACACAGTGCCTCCCCCTAGCGCCGCTGGTCCCGCATTGGATATGCCAACGCGGTTCACCATTTTCATTATTCCATTTCCACACGGTAAGTTGTTTGACATCCCCACGGCGCACAGCCACCCGGTAACTGTCCCAGCCTCATGTTTATGTTATTTGTCTTTTCTCTTACCAGCTAATCATCTGTATGATACCTCGCTCTGTTCAGCCAATTGGCGCACTTGAGTTCTTGCAAAGTCGTATCCCCTTTGCGCGTCATTGTATGCTGCATCAGTTCAAGACCGCTTGCCTTGTGCAATCACGCAGGTAAGCAACGTCAAAGACCATAGAGCATGGCTTGATGATTGATTGGGTTTTCACTATTGTCTTATTAGATAGCCATCAGCTGTTCACGCTGCACTCGCACATTACGAGTAGCCTGCCATTTTGGCATACGATTATGGATCTTTGGCATTACTCCCATCGTATGTACTATTGTCTGTTCCAGTATTATTGGAATTCTCCATGGTCTCACTCGTCAACTTCTTCACCTTAACACTTAAGGCCTTGCATCATATCACGTTCCAATACTCACCAGCAGTAACCTTCAGTGCCCAGCATGTTTTATGGGATTACACCTAGAACACGACGCCGTCATGATGGATGGTTTACCACTAGTTCTTTACCTGCACTATGCCATTAAGGATGTGTTCTAGATTCTCATGATCTACTCACGGTTACCTCCCTTTTTTTTTCCCCGTCTCCAACTCTTCTAAATTGTTTTACAGGCAAATCTCTCTCAGGCATTTAACTTTACGTCCTGATGATGATCCCAGTATTGGTTTTACAGGATCGAAACGTCGTCGACCTAATGTACACCGGAAACACAATTCAAATGATTATTTATGTGTAACGGTGTTATTACCTATCTTCGCTTGTTCCATTCCTTGTATAACATACAAGCCATTTGTCCTGCCTGAGCCTTTGTTACTTGTGGTTTTTGTGTTATATGTATTGCGTTGGACGCAGGATTGTGTCCCACTTTATCTTTTTTTGCGATCTGAAACATTATTAAAATCACTCTGTCCGGCTGGACAGCCTCAATATAGTACTGATTCCAGGTCTATATTTATTGTTTTTCCTTTGTATTTTCCCTGTCAGGGACTACTGTATTTGTAATCTAAAGTATAAAGGCATCTTTCTGCCACAGATTCTGGGTTTGGAAAGAACACAGGTAGTTCAATGGATTGGTTTATATGAAAAGGAGAGACAACTTTGGGAAGGAACTTTGGGTTTGTCCTTAAGACCACCTTGTTTTTATGCAGTTGAAAGAATGGTTCTTGCCTGGAGCTCACCAACTCGTCAACGTGAAGTAATTGCTATTAAAAAAGCAACCTTCCAAGATAAGAACTGGAGCCGACATGAATGCAATGGCTTAAATCTTGGCCCCATGAGCCGTGTTAATACAACATTAAGATTCCAAGCTGGTGGTAGTTTGGGAGGAATAATTCTTTTAAGTCCTTCCCTAAAAGCCTTAACTACAGGTACCTTAAATAAAGATGTATGTTGTCTATTTTGCAGATAGGCTGCTATTGCAGCTAAATGTAGTCTTACAGAAGTGTACGCAAGACCTGATGTTTGTAGATGTAAAAGGTAACAAATAATTGTTTGTATGTGTACATCAAAAGGACTGCAGTTTTGGCTTCAACAATAAATAAACCTTTTCCATTTGGCAGTGTAACACTTTCTGGTTATAGGTTTACGTGCCTCCTTAAGAGTATCCATAGAAGATTGTGGAAGGTTAAAGTGCCCAAATTCTAGGACTTCAGGGGCCATATTGCAAGGTTCATTTCCCTGGGATTGGGAGGTCTTATTTCCCCCACGGTTGTGTGTGTGTGAATGTCTGGGTGGAGAGGAGGAAGTTTCTTGTGTGGTACCCAAGAAAGCTCCAGCAGAGTGAGGAACCATGGTTGACGAACCCATGTGGGCGCCACTAGTATTAGTTTAAGTGAGGTCTGTTATAGCTTCCTGACCACAAATGGGAGTAGTGAGAGAGGGAGAAAAGCGCATGCAAATATCCCGGACCAATTAATCTACAGAGCATTGCACTTGGATAATGGGTGTGGGAATCTGGCTGCAAAGTTTGGGCATTTTGTGTTTTCTGGGGTTGCAAACAGGTCTATTTCAGGAAACCCGCCCTTGCGAAAGTATGTGAGTAGAACACAGGGTTTAAGTTCCAATTCGTGGACTTGTTACTGCGTCCTGCTGAGAAGGTCTGCAACTTGATTGCTTGTCCCTGGGACATGATGTGCTAGGAGATGAATGTTGTGATGTAAAGCTAAACGTCATATTGGCTGTGCTAGGCGTGATAGCTGAAGTGTCCCAATTCGCCCCATCCATTTTTGTAAATAATACATTGTTGTCATATTGTCCGTTTGTCTTTGTTCTGTAGGCGAGTTAGGAATGCTTTCAATGCTAGGTGAACAGCCTGAAGCTCTAGATAGTTGATATGGAAACTCTGGTGTTGTACATCCCATATCCCCTGGATAGTTAGATGTTGCAGGTGAGCTCCCAAACCTGTAGGAGAGGCATCCGCTGCGATTGGGGAACTGGGTCTAGAAATGGCTGCCCTTTGGATAGGATAGAGAGTGATGTGTGCAGCTGTTTATCAATACTAGATCTTGAAGCGGACCCTGTGATCGAGTCCATTGATGTGGGAGACATTCTTGTAGCGGTCTGATATGTGGTCTGGCATGTGGAACTATGGCTATACAAGATGCCATCATGCCCAACAGTTTTAGTACTAATGTGACTGGAATTTGTAACCCGGTTTGAAATTGTTGTGCTAAAGATAGAATGTTTTGAATTCTGACTGAGTTTGGAGTTGCTAATGCTAGGTGAGTATTGAGAATGGCTCGTAAGTATAGTTGTATTTGTGCCGATTGCAAATTAGATTTTTGCAGGTTGACTGTGAACCCAAACTGGTCCAAGTTAGTTAGAATTTTGAGAGTACATTGGCTGCATAGTTTTACGCTGTTTGCTTTTAGGAGCCAATTGTCTAGGTAAGGGAAGACATGAATGTTTTCCCTTCGCAGATGTGCTATGACTGATTTTGTGAATACCCTTGGAGCTGTTGTGACTCTGAAGGGAAGCACTTTGAACTGATATCTGCCTTTGAATAGGAAATGTAGGTACTTCTGATGTGCTGAGCGAATAGGTATATGAAAGTATGCATCCTTGAGGTCTAGTGTGGACAAAAAATCTCCCTGTTGAAGAAATGGTATGACCTCCTAAAGGCTGACCATGGGAGTGTTGTGCCAGAATGTACTGATTTAATACTCTGAGGTCTGGAATGGGTCTGTGCGAGCCGTCCTTTTTGGGGATGAGGAAATATATGGAATATAACCCTGTTCCCTATTGTTGTATTGAAACTGGCTCGATTGCTCCTTTTGTTACAAGAGCTGCTATCTCTTGTTTTAGCAGAACTTGGTGCTGAACAGAGGTTGTGTTTGTGTGGGGGAATATTTGGAGGAGTGTTGATGAGCTACAGACAGTAACCATGTTGGATAATATCCAACACCGATTGATCATTGGTAATGTCCTTCCATTGCGGTAGAAATAAATTTAAGACGTCCCCCTACAGGTGTTAACTGTTTGAGGAGAACATTAATTAAGTCATTGTTTGTTGTTACGGTGTTGCGTGTGGAATTTCCACGACCACGCTCTTTGATGTTGTTGTTCCCTCCATAAGATCCTCTGTAGAAACCTCTAGAAGGTGAGGATTGGGTCTGATTTTTGTATGAGGCTGCTGATGTGTCAGTAGTGGCAGACCTAGCACCTTGTCTAAATGATGGGCAGCGAAAGGAACTATGAAATGTGTTGGTTTGAAGCGCCCCCATAGATTTCGCCACATCTGTGTCCCTTTTTAGGTCGAGCCTAGCGCAGCGCGCATGCGCTGCTCTGCAAGGCTTCTTGTAAGTACTTTAAACTACTCCGTGTGGGTCTGACCCCCCCCAACGCATGTGGTTGGCTTTTGCGTGTCTTTCAAAAATGAAAGCACGCAAATGGCTAAAGCCGGGCGCATGTCCCACCTCTTTTTTTAATGTTCACTCCCACTGCGTTTTGCTCTCGGGAGCGAGCAGCGGCGCACAGGGCGGCAGCTGCATTCCTCGTGGGTCAGGTTACCGTGCTTTCTCTTTCGCTTGCAATCTGACAATGTCCAGTGCTGTATGCCTTTCACAGACAGTGTCTTCCCTTCGACTCGTTGTCTCCTTTTTACTAACACCATCTAGGCACGATACCCTCTACCCCAACCCTCCTGGAATTTTACGGCACAACTTCAGACTGACTGACTCCGCCATTAACCTACATACCTTCCACAGATGCTACACTAACATGTGACTGGCTGCACAGTGCTGCCAACGTGCCTCTTATTGCCACAACAATATGCTGCGATTGACTTTCCACAACATAACAAGCTTTTAATTGGCTGCGCAAGCGGCGGACTCTTCCCTACCCCTTCACAGGCACAAACAGGACACCAGTGACATGGCGCCAGTGCTAAATGACTGTTCTGTGCCAATAACAGCCCTTCGAACGTTTGGCGTTGATGACAAAGGCTAAAGATTTAATTTCACAATAATACATGCGCTTAAATTTGTGCACGCAATGACAACAATATCCTTCATTTATATGATCATTATTTTTCATTTTCGTACTATTAGTCCTCCGTATCTAGACGTCGTACATCCTAACATTAAAATGTAATGGAAGAGGTAAAATTGATGTTTTATGCACGGGCAGATTAAGTGATTTGCCCAGAATCATTGGATGTTGAGCCGGCCTCGGGACTGACAAATGATTCACTATTGTTGTCTCCTTTTTTACAAACACCATCTAGGCACGATGAACAAGTTACTTACCTTCGGTAACGATATATCTGTAAGAAACATTAGTTAGTTATAGATTCCTTACCTTAGAATTACCCCCAGGCATCAGACTGGATCCGGAAAGTTTTTTCGTCAGCAGTACCTCTGCGCGTTGGAAGGTGGCGTCGGTCGACTGCGTCCGTCGTCGGCATCGTGGTCACCGGGATGACGTCGCGGCAGCTACTTAGACGCCGCCCTCGCGCGCTTACGTCAGTTCTGTACACGACTTTCCGCGCCAGAAACGCAGAGCCATGCAAGACACTGACCATTGGTGCACAAAACTAGGGCCCTGAAAGGATGACCTTAACCCTAGAAATCAGTTTGCAGAACGGGGAGGATGGGTGGGCGGTAAGGAATCTATAACTAACGCTCCTTACAGATATATCGTTACCGAAGGTAAGTAACTTGTTCATCTGAAAGAAACACGTTAGTTATAGATTCCTTACCTTAGAATAGATACCCCAGCAATACCAACCCCAGTGGTGGGTCTGCGAACCAAAAATCACACCAGAAAGTCCTGGAGCACAGAACGGCCAAAGAAGCAGTCTCTCCGGACTTGACTGTCCAGACAGTAGTGTTTCATAAACGTGTGCAGTGATGCCCACGTAGCTGCCTGACAGATGTCATTTAGAGGAACTCCTCTTCCCAAGGCAGTAGTGGCTGCCGTCGCCCTGGTGGAGTGAGCGCGTAGCCCTACTGGAGGCTCTTTATTAGCCAGAGAGTAACAGGCTTTAATACACAACACAACCCACCGTGAAATGGTGCGTTTGTATACGGCCCGACCCTTCTTTGCGCCCACGTAGCCAACAAAAAGTTGATCATCCACCCAGAACCGTTTGGTGCGATCCAGATAGAAGGAGAGCGCACTTTTTGGGTCCATACGGTGGAGCCTCTCTTCCTCCTTCGAAGGATGTGGAGGCGGAAAGAAGGTGGGCAAGGTACTGGTCTGCCCAATGTGGAAGGCAGTGACCACCTTAGGAAGAAAGGATGGACGGGTTCGGAGAACCACCTTATCCAGATGGACAGATAGGAAAGGAGGTTTTGAAGAAAGGACCTGGAGCTCACTCACCCTTCTAGCAGAAGTGATGGCTACCAGGAAAGCAGTCTTAAGAGTTAAGAGCCGTAAGGAACAGCTATGAAGCGGCTCAAAGGGAGCGCACATTAGATAAGTTAACACAAGATTCAAGTCCCACTGAGGCATAACGAAGGGGATAGGAGGAAAAAAGATGTGTTAAGCCTTTTAAGAAACGGTTAACTACCGGGGACTTGAAAAGAGAAGGCTGATCTGGCAGCCGAAGGAAAGCAGAGATGGCTGACACATAGCCCTTGACAGTGCCCAGAGCAGAGCCCTGCTGGGCCAAGGAGAGAAGGAACAAGAGTACTGCAGAAAGAGGGGCAGAAAGGGGATCCACAGCCTTTGCTGTGCACCATGCCACAAATTTGTTCCACCGGCAGGCATATACAGTCTTAGTGGAGGGACGCCTGGCTGCCAAGATTACGTCACAGACTTCAGGAGGCAGGTCGAAAGACATCAACTGCCGCCGCTCAATCTCCACGCAAGGAGGTGGAGGCTGGACAGGTTCGGGTGGAGGACCGTCCCCTGCTGCTGCGACAGAAGAACCTCCCGAAGAGGCAGTCTGATCGGAGGATCGATGGCCATGTTGAGCAGCTCGGGATACCAGACTCTTCGTGCCCAGTCCGGAGCCACAAGAATGACTTGGGCCCGGTCGCGCTTGATCTTCTTCAGCACTCTGGGCAGAAGTGGTATAGGCGGAAATGCGTATAACAGACCGCAACTCAACTCGCGACGAAAGGCGTCGCCTAGTGAGTGCCGCCTTGGAAATTCCAACGTGCAGAATTGCTGACATTGCGTGTTCTCTTCGGTGGCGAATAGATCTAACCAAGGCTCTCCCCATTGTTGAAGGAGACCTTGCACCACCTCCGAGTGGAGACGCCATTCGTGATCCATCATGCACCTGCGGCTGAGTTCGTCCGCCCTGGCATTCAGGGAACCTGCCAGGTGTTGAACCACCAGGGATATGCCCTGATGTTCCAGCCATGTCCAGAGGCGGAGGGCCTCCCGACATAGGGTCCACGACCCCACCCCGCCCTGTTTGTTGCAGTACCACATGGCGGTGGTGTTGTCCATGAACACCTGCACTACTCTTCCCTGGACAGAGGGAAGGAATGCCTTGAGTGCAAGACGAATCGCCGGGAGCTCCAGAAGGTTGATGTGGAGCCCGGACTCTGCCAGAGACCAGAGGCCTCTGATCTCCGCCTCTCCCATGTGACCGCCCCATCCCAGAAGGGACGAGTCCGTCACCACAGTGTGGTCTGGTTGGGGAAGGGAGAGGGATCTGCCATTGACCCAATCCTGGTTCGTGAGCCACCACTGCAGTTGACGTGCAGTGCCCTCCGAGATCTGGACGCAACTGGACAGATTCCCCTGATGCTGCGCCCACTGGAACTTCAGGTCCCACTGCAGAGCCCGCATATGCCATCTGGCATGATCGACCAGCAGGATGCAGGAGGCCATGAGACCAGCAGCCTCAGAGTTATTCTGACCGAAACCCGGGATAGAGGCTGAAAGATCGGAATCATAGCCTGAATATCCCGGACTCGCTGCTCGGGAGGATAGACCCGAAACCGCGTCGTGTCCAGAACCGCTCCGATGAAAAGGAGCTTTTGAGAGGGAATCCGGTGTGACTTCGGCACATTGATGGAAAACCCCAGCGAATGCAGGAGGTCGGCCGTAGTCTGGAGGTGGGAGACGACTGCCTGGGGCGAGCCCGCCTTCAACAGCCAGTCGTCGAGATAGGGGAAGACTGAAACCCCTGATCTGCGCAGATGAGCTGCGACCACCGCCATCACTTTCGTGAACACCCGAGGGGCGCTGGTAAGGCCAAAGGGGAGAACGGTAAATTGAAAATGCTCGTGGCCTACCGTGAACCGTAGGTATCGCCGGTGGGCCGGCAGGACGGGGATGTGAAAATAAGCGTCCTGCAAGTCCAACGCTACCAACCAGTCTTGCGGGTCGAGGGCAGACAAGACCTGAGTAAGCGTCAACATCTTGAACTTCTCCTTCCGGAGGAAGCGGTTGACGTCCCAGAGATCCAAGATAGGACGGAGGCCCTTGTCCTTCTTGGGGACCAGAATGTAGTGGGAGTAACAACCACGACCTACTTCTGGTATAGGAACGCGCTCGATGGCTCCCTTGGCCAAGAGAGCCGTAACTTCCTGCTGGAGAAGGGCCAGATGATCCTCCGACATGCAGTGGTATCTTGGTGGCATGGCTGGAGGGGTAGTGTCGAAGGGGAGGGAGTAGCCCCTTTGGACTATCTGCAAAACCCACCTGTCCGACGTGATGGTGCGCCAGTGGGGGAGGTGATGGTGAATCCTGCCGCCCACTGGCATTTGATGGGCCTGAAAGGTCAGACTAGGAGGGTTTGGAGGCTACTGCGGAGGGGGGGTTGGTGGACTGGCCCGCCCGCTGGCCCCCGGAACCACGACGGTTGTTCCCACGTCCCCGGCCACGCGAAGGTTGGGTAACTTGCTGCGGCCTGTGGCTCTGGGTGGAACGTAGCGGGGCACCCCTTCCGTAGCCACGAAAGGGGCGAAAAGCAGACTGCGCAGGACGGGTGGAGAGGCCCAAGGACTTGGCCGTAGCCCGTGAGTCCTTGAAACGGTGTTTGTCGCCAAAAAGGCGACGGCCATCAAAGGGCATGTCCATCAAGGTGTTCTGGACATCCCCTGAATAGCCAGTTGACCTCATCCAGGCGTAGCGCCGAAGCGCTACCGACGTTGAAATGGTCCTGCCCAGAGAGTCGGCGGTGTCCAGCCCACAACGTATGGTAAACTTTGCTGCATGTCTCCCGGCGGCCACAGCCTGAGAGAGAACTGTCCGAGCCTCCTCCGGACACTGAAGCAGCACCTGCGCCACCGTATCCCACACAGAGTGGGAATAACGGCCCAAGAGACATGCAGTGTTTACTGACCGCAGTCCTAAGCTGGCAGAAGAGAAAATCTTCTTCCCAAGGTGATCCAGCTTCTTGGATTCCCTTTCCGGGGGAGCGGTAGGGAATGTGCTTTTGGAAGTGGAGGCTTGGACAACCAAGCTCTCCGGGGTGGGGTGTTGGGAGAGGAAAGTGGGGTCGCCCAGAGCCGGGCGGTGGCGTCGGGCAATCATCCTATCCACGGGAGCCCCCGTGTTGGGCCTGGACCAGGTGCCCAAAAGGACGTCGGTGAGGGCCTAGTTGAACGGCAGCAAGGGCTCCGAAGAGCTCGCAGACGGCTGAAGCACCTCCGTTAGGAGGTTAGTCCTGACCGCCACCGTAGGAAGCTCGAGGTGGAGAGCCTCAGCTGCCCTATGCAACACCACTGCGTATGACGCTCCCTCCTCCGTAGCCACAGTAGGAGGAGACAACATGGCATGGTCCGGGGAGGTGTCCAAACCACTGGCATCTCCCAGTTCCTCTCTCCAGTCCTGTTCACTCTCCAACTGGTCAGTTAAAGAGTCACCTGACCCCTCCCAGTCCTCTTCATCATCCTCTGGGTGCCACTGTGGTTGAAAAGGGTCCCTAGGAGTGAATAGGGGCATGAAAACCCCAACCGGCGTCAGACGCGGTAGTGGTGCCGTCGGAAGCGGCGCCGGCGGAGGCGTAACGAGGTCAACCGGCGCCGATCTGGATCCAAGGGGGGCCTGCGGCGTTGGGGCCGGAGCTGCCGGCAGCGAAGACCTAGGCCCCCCAACCGAGTCCGCGGGGCCCGAAGGCGCGCCGGCAGGTTTGGTTCACCCAAAGATGGCATGCATCGCCTCGTAGAACGTACGAAGCTGGGCGGGAGTCGCTCCGGGTCCCGGAAAGGGAGGGAAACTCGGAGTCGGCTCTGCAGGCTCCGCGTGCAGAGCCGCGGGAGGGGCACCACCCGCGTGCCTCGTCGGATCAGCCGACCGACGAGGAGAAGTCGAAGAGCGACTATGCTTCTTCTACTTCTTCTTGTGCTTCGACTTACCCGACCCTGAGTGCGAAGACTTCGATGATTTCGAACCGGAATGGTGGTGGCTCCGCGACCGGTCCCTCGACCTCCCTCTCTACCGGGACCTCGAACGGCGCGGAGCCGACTACCGATGTTCAAGCAGCTTTCGGGACCGCTCCGGCAAAGCCTTCGGTGCCATCGACCGGCAGTCGGAGCACGACTTGGGGTCGTGGTCGCGCTCCAGGCAGAAAAGACACACGCGGTGCGGATCCGTCACTGACATCAGTCGGCTACAGGAACCGCAAGCCTTGAAGCCGGGCATCGCTCATGCACCTTTTCGGAGTCAGAGACTCGAAGAAAGAAGTCGACAAAAGTCGAGAAAAAGTTAGTCAAAAAATGACTGAGGTACCGCTCTTCCCGGATCTGCGCTGGCTGGCGCGGAAAAAAAAAAAGAACTGACGTCAGCGCGCGAGGGCGGCGTCTAAGTAGCTGCCGCGGCGTCTAAGTAGCTGCCGCGACGTCATCCCGGCGACCACGACGCCGAATCAACCGACGCCACCTTCCGATGCGCAGAGGTACTGCTGACGAAAAAACTTTCCGGATCCAGTCTGATGCCTGGGGGTAATTCTAAGGTAAGGAATCTATAACTAACGTGTTTCTTTCAGATACTCTCTACCCCAACCCTCCCTCTACAACATACCTTAAAAACATTGCAAATAGCTCTCACTAAACACTTATAACGTCCCAAAGGCAAGACCTATTGGCTATGCCAATGCTTGTTTATTTTTTCAAGGGTCATGTCGACTTGAGGCCCAAATTGATGTTCCTTATCAAAAGGTAAATTAAGGACTGATTGTTGAACTTCTGGTTTAAAACTAGACACCATAAGCCAGGTATGTGTACTAAGTAAAATGCTAGCATTTATACTTCTAGTCGCGGTATTGGCTGCATCAAGGGCACACTTAATGGAATTATTTGAAATTTGTTTAACTAATTCCGGTCTTCTTTTCCTAAATTCCTGTGGGAGATGTTGGAGGATATCCGCCATTTCATCCCAGTTTGCTCTATCGTAGCGAGCTAATAGAGCTTGGATATTCGCTATTCTCCATTGGTTTGCGGATTGTGCTGCAACCCTTTTGCCAGAGGATTCAATTAATTTTGACTCCTTATCTGGTGGAAGAGCATCCCCAGTTGTTTATGAATTTGCTATTTTTCTAGTATTTGCTACAACTAAAGAGTCTGGTGTTAATTGACCTTTAATGTATAAAGGGTCTGAAGGGGCTGCTTTATACTTTTTATCTATTCTTGGTGTGATAATGCAAGCTTTAACTGGGTCTTTAAATATATCATCAGCATGGCATAAAAAAACCTTTTAACATTGGCAAGTATTGTGTTCCTCTTTGAGCATTAGAGTTTCAAAGGGAAAGTCATCATCAATGGGATCCTTGTGTAAAGCGACCTGATGGAAGGCTGTTGCCCAAGCAATCAAATCATGAAAGGCTGAGGCATCGTCTGGTGGTAAAGGCCTTGATGTATAGAGGTCAGGATCAGTATTGTCCTGTGGTGCTATATTACTCATCCTAAGAGTCTTGAGGTTGTGGATGATCTAACAAATCCTCATCTGTATCCTCAATGTGTGAGGGGGATTGATGTTGTGAATTCTCCTCGTGATTGTGGTGAAAAATGAGGAGGTGGAGTTGCAGGTTGTGGTGGAGATATATGTAAGCGTGGCTGCGTAGTGTCTTTGTTCATTTGTTTCTTAAGAGGGGGTGGTGAAGTGTCCAGAGCTTCTTGAAACGACAAAGGATTCTGGGAAACTTGAGTTTTTGCTGGCTGTACAATCATTTTTGCATCAGGCTGTATTTGCGATGTTTTCGGATCAAGTTTTTCAGACATTGCCTCAAGAATTGGTTGAGGAGGCGATTTCGATCAGACGGCAAAAATCTTGGGCCCGAAAGTAAAGCATTTTGGCCTGGGAATTGTTTTCAGTTTCGAAGCTTGCCCACTCGGTTCCAAATCAATAGTTTTTTGTTTTGGTCCGAAGCCTCCATGTTTGGAGACCGAGTCTGATTCGGAGGTGAAGGCTCTTGCTGAAAACCTTACTTTCAGTGCCGAGCCTGAGGGCGGGGCTTCTGAAGTTGATTTTTGGGGCGCGCCATGGCTTTTGTGCAGTGGCAGTCCGTGAGCAGATCAGCTGGTGGGAAGTGATTTTTTAACTTTCGGATCAGGGGTAGAGGTACTCACGATCCGACGTTCCTTAAGGGATTTCACCGTCTCAGAGTCTTATTCCTGTTCGGAGTCTGAACCGGAACTGTGTATGGAAAGGGATTCTTCTTGGGCTGCAGACGCTTCCTCATCTTGTTCGTCTCGCAGGCCGAAGATATTTGGCGTGAGCTCCGTGTTCCTATGCTGCTTCTCGAAACGATGCACACATCAGTCGCTAAGAGTTTTCTTAGACCGGAACGATTTACACACTTCACAATTACCTTCTTGATGATCGGGCGAGAGGCATAAGTTACAGACCGAGTGAAGATCTGTCTGAGGATATCTGGAGTGGCACTGTGGGCAAAAACTAAATGGAGTGCGGTCCATTAGCAGCTCATTTTCTTAGAGAGCTGACAAAGTAGAAATGATCGAGCCGGGAGTGGCCCATAGGCCGAGAGGTAATCCATTGATCCCAACCGGACAAAATATCTCGAGACGGAGTAGAAACTACCCGATGGAAACAATACCGTTGAATGTAGTAGACTAGCTAACGGAATGGAGGCTGAAAACAATCTTGAACCGGAGCGAGAGGAAGTAAATCCGAACCCGGGAAAAAGAAAAGGAGTCACAGTCTTGTGACTCAAAAGAATTCTTTGAAGAAAAACAACTTGTAATCCTCCGACCCAAACAGTAGATGGTGGACTTATGCAAAGCATGCGTATCTACAGCCAAACATGCCTTCAACAGAAGGTCTTCAATGACCGTGATTTTGGTTAGGCTGGGAGAACAAGGGGTTGTTTTCCCCGAGGATATGGCCGCTCACAAGGTCAAGGAACGTGGGGATCTTCCAGTTTCTACCTTCAACAGCAGTGACCTAGGGGGTGAGGAGATCATATCGATCGACAGTTCTGAGGATCAGGTATGGTTAAACCTTACTGTGATTTCTGTAAAGTTGGGCGGCAGATTTGCCCAATTTTGTCTCAATTGGTTTCAAGTAACAAGAGCTTCTTGGGTTCTAGAGACGGTGCAGGGTTATCACATCGATTTCATAGAAGAGGCAGGCTGGGGAGTGCGTTGTGGTGCGATTTCAACAGGTGGTGTATGGTCATTGGAGGACAGCAGACTTTATATAAATTGTTTGGAACTATTGGCAGGGTCCTTTGCAGTAAGGAGCTTCACTAAGAACAAAGCAATGTGTTCAGTCCTTCTGAGGATGGACAATGTCTCGGCAGTGAGGTATGTGAACAAGCTAGGGGGTCTGAGATCAAAGGATCTTGTGAATCTTGTGAAAGGAATCTGGGAGTATTGCTTGGAACATAATATTTTGGTCCAAGTAGAGTATATCCCAGATTGAGCAATGTGGAGGCGGATTGGTGTTCAATCGCTAGAATCCCTCTAATTCCTTGGACTCTGAACAGATCAGTTTTTCTGAAGTTGATGGAGTTTTGGGGTGAATGTCAAGTGGATCTGTTTGCAAACAATTTGAATGTCCAGTTACATGAATTTCTCAGCAGATGTCCAGACCCGGAGTCGGCAGGGATAGATGCATTTCGACAGAATTGGAGGGGCCTCAGGCTTTACTCTTTTCCACCTTTTTCAATGATTACTTGTGTGACTTTGATGGTGCACAGCGGAAGGAGACTGAGATAATAGTGACACCTCTTTGAAAGTCACAAGTTTGGTATCCAGTACTCCTAGAAATGTCAGTGGAGTTGCCAGTCCTATTGCCAACATTTCAGGAAATTCTACTGGGTCCATTAGGAGAGATGCACAATTTTGTCATGTCAGGGCAACTGAGACTGGTGGCTCCACCAGTGTGCTCCACATTTTGTGCCCTGTTCTTCTGGTAATAACCCCAATCACCATTTGATTTCCTCTTGTTACACATTTTTTTTTCTCCAACTCGTCTCTGTAATATTGAGAGATTATCACATTCCTACCCCAATTTTTTATTATAACTAATATTGATCCACAGTAAATGTATGCTTACTGGACATGGCTTTTATCTGCTCCGGATGTACCAGACTCAATGTACTATCAGAATTTTGTTTTTCTTTACTGTTCTCGCAGTTTGTTTTTCTTCTCTGTTGCTCAAAAATTTCAATAAAATATATTGAAATAAAAAACAATCACCATAATTACAAGGAGATGAAGAGCATTCAAAAGACAAGCCCACCAGAGAGCAGGATTAGGAATAGTACAAGTAGCAGTAGGAAGTAATCTCAACCAGAGAGAAATAAAAATCCCCATGGGTGGAGACTTTCCAACAAGGGGCTATTTACAAGGTTATGACAAATATTAATTGTAAAGAGCAAAACTGTTATGTAGGGAACAGATTAGAATAAATTGTGCATGCATGAGATCAATGAAACCATTATGCTATGTTTTCACTAGCCCACCAGAGGGCGGGATGGACAAGCACTAAAAACAATGTGTGGAAAAACTAATGATGGATTACAAACATGAAATCAGCATTCAAATTGAGAGTAATCAGAAAAGATAGTAATTAAATGACCCTGTTGCATTTGTAATGCAGTTACTCGAGGGGCAGAATTTCAACGGAATTCAGTATGATGAAAGATGATCATGAGTACGCAAAGAATGAACCATAGGAACTAGTTGGCCAGATGTCAACTGAAGTCACAAGATTGGAACAATCTACTATGTGACACCTCTCGCTAAAAAGCAATAATTTGGAACTGTTGCCTCTGTAATGAGATTTTTTTGGCAAAAGACATTAACTACTGTTGTTGCTTGAACATGAAATACCTCGACAAGACAAGAGGCGTTTGGCAAAACAGAAGCAGTTTGCTTAATTAAACAGAGCGGCCGGGAGAACAGTTACAGGGTCTGAGGACTGTCTCCATTTACAATCGGTCTGCAGCCTCCTTTTATACAGTTTATCTTAAGTAATAAAGAATTTCCGGTGATCCATGTATGGTAAAGAATGTAAGTTGCTGCCTTCGGAGCCATAAATTGTCTAATGGAAAGTACAGGTGGGTCTCGACCATGCGTGGACACCATGTGGCCAGTGGGTAAAGTGCCCAGATGTCTGGCATGGGGAGCGTATGATCACTGCGTGTGCTGTGTCCTAATTGGCTATATGTTCCTAACTCATGTGGCATCTGACTTTATGGTGTTTAGGAAGTGCGCATACCCCTCCAGCCATGTGTGCTTTATTGGGGCCAATATCCCTGGACCATTGTAGTCTGCGCCTATCTGTGGGATTGATCGAAGGTTTCCTGTTTGTGCGTTTGTCTGCGGCCTATGTGCCACCCCACCTATGACCTATCAATCAGTAACCTTGGGCCTAGGTCTCAGAGCCTGCCGGACTACGTATTTGCGAGTCAGGGTTGATGTGGAGTTCAAAAAGGGCGAATTCGTTAATAAAGACGCAATTGTTTTCTCATAAATGAATGTTTCGTTTTTCTTATTAGCATCAACTTTTTC
Source organism: Calotriton arnoldi (assembly GCA_963921515.1). NCBI lineage: Eukaryota > Metazoa > Chordata > Amphibia > Caudata > Salamandridae > Calotriton > Calotriton arnoldi. Next base: position 5,045,842 of record CAWUFW010000086.1, read on the forward strand.
CATATACACATTGTGATGAATATAATTTTAAGAGACTACAGATCTTGAAGTCAGTGGTAGATTTTTGACTTCTATAAGTGATCACATGACTCAATCACTATGGTGAAAAGAAAGTGTTAATGGACTACATACTAACTGTGACCAAGAACCTTCGTGGTTGAAATGTGTTGGTAGTTTATTGTGCATGGTGTGTTAAATAAATCGATTTTACATTCTGATTCAAGTGCATCCTAGCCTCTCCTGTTAAACACAGGTTGTAAGCTATGTTCTGGGTCCAAATACAAACCTAAAATACCCTTAAATTTGCCAGTTATGGCAATGCAAACCTAAAATACTGTGAGATTTGGCAGTTATGGACTGCTTTGCAAACCATAACTAATTTAAAGATAAAATATTCAAGCAAAGAAATTATACTGTGTCGAAATTGATGTAATAATATTTATGGTAATATGATATGCATTATGACCAGTGATGACATCTACCTCAATATGACATTTTGGGGGCGGTGAGGGGTTATGGTCTTATTGGTAGGGGCATGAGTTATGCTTTGCGTAGGGGACCATAAACAGCAAAAGTCTGGAGTTTATAGGGTGTGATTTGGTACCATAGGATCACCAAGTCTATTTTCATTTTTTGCTTAATCAACTCTTCCTAACCTAGCCTGACTGCATAGTTATTTTATTAGTGTGTTGACATGTCAGCTATACCAGTCCTCCCTTCACACTTCTCAAATACTCCTATTGTGATGCGGGTGGCAACAGGTGGCTGTCGAAACCGTGTATGATGCGATCTCAAGCAAATCTCTTATCACACCAAATTAAAGTTTCTCTCAGAGATTTAAAAAAAAAAAAACACGCCAGAAACGATGTAGGATTTTTGGGGAAATAGTGCCTTATTTTAAGCATTCCCCACAACCCACAGCCATGAAGGATAAGTTACTTACCTGTAATCCTAGTTCTCTTCCAGGTGTATACTCATCAAAGTCATAAGCACTGAATTATCCCCGCCCCCGTGCGGGATCCCGGAGCATATAGAAATATATGTATGTATGTATGTATATATATATATATATATGTGTGTATGCTCGGGCCCACAAGTGTATAACACTTCCGAAACATACACATACATACGTATATACATATAAAAATGCAACCTAAAACTGTTCCAATAAGGCAAACCGCCAAAATTACATAGGTTTCTCTTGTATGAAAATAATCCCCTAAATACATTTTGTAATAGAGAACATACACTGTAATAGTATCATACAAGAATCCTTTATTTTCAGAAAAGGAAAACCGGTAACAGCAGTCAGTTGGCCCATAGGCTGCATAGATAAATAACTATCATAGTACAGTAAAAAAAAAACTGGCACCTTGCCTTTAAGGCTTCCAAGATTCTGGACACTGTGCCTTTAAGACCTCCAGGAGCCCCTCTGCTCCCATCATGCACCACAGGTGACAGTTAGGTCAGTTCTTTTTTACGGTGTACTAACTTGTATCACCCAGAGTATAAAGGTGCACAACACACAGTATTGCACCATAATTGCTCATCCGGGGAGGTGGGAGGGTTGCTTATGACTTTGATGAGTATACCCCTGGAAGAGAACTAGGATTACAGGTAAGTAACTTATCCTTCTCTTCCAGGGGATACTCATCAATAGTCATAAGCACTGAATAGAGTAGCAAGCCCATACCCACTACTTCGCGGACGAGCAAACCAGTACACAAAATATATCACAATGCATCTTAAGATGTAATCAACCAAACAAATTTCTCAACGAGGCCTGCCCAACTTGGGCATCTGCCTGTGCATCAGAGTCCAAACAGTAATGGCGAGAGAAAGTATGAACAGAACGCCATGTAGCTGCTTTACAGATTTCTACTACAGGAACATTTCTAAGGAGAGCCGTGGTAGAGGCTTTTCCCCTGGTAGAATGTGCTTTAGGTTTTCCCTGAAGAGACTTCTTGGCTAGTTGGTAAGCCAAAGATATGCAAGAGACTATCCACCTAGAGATGGATCTTTTAGAGGCTGCCAAACCGGTATTTATGGAAGCATAGTTAACAAACAACCGGTCTGTTTTTCTCAATAACTTGGTTTTGTCTAGATAAAATTTCAGAACCCTCTTGAGGTCTAGGGAATGGAGGGACTTCTCAGGAGTTGTCGTGGGATTGGGAAAAAATGTGGGCAGAGTGATAGTCTGATTGATGTGAGAATCCGAGACAACCTTAGGTAGAAAACTCGGATGGGTTCTTAAAACTACCCTGTTTGAATGGAAAACAATATAGGGCTCGTTACAGCACAAGGCCTGTATTTCACTAACCCTGCGGGCAGAAGTGATGGCGACTAAAAAGGCAGCTTTCCATGAGAAGTGCTGCAGAGAAGCCCTGTGAATTGGCTCAAAAGGAGCACCCATTAGTTTTGTAAGGACTATGTTGAGCTCCTAAGGTGGAGAAGGAGATCTCACTGCGGGGTAAACCTTTATCCCTTCAAGAAAATCTTTAACCACTGGCATCTGGAAAAAAGAAACCTGTGTAGGGGACTTTCTGTATGCAGTGATTGCTGCTAGGTGAACTTTAATTGAGGAGAACTGCAGGCCAGATTTGGCCAAATGTAGTAAGTATGGCAAGATCACCTGCTCTTGACCCCTCACCGGATCATGAGCATTGTTCATGCACCACAAGTAGAATCGCGTCCATTTGAAAGCATAGGATGCCCTGGTGGAAGGTCTCTTAGCCTCCTTGAGGATGTTCATACAGTCCGCTGGCAAGTCTAAGTGTCCATATTGCAATACCGCAGGAGCCATGCTGTCAACCTGAGGCTGGGATGAAACACTCTCCCCTCGCACTTGGATAGTAGATCCGGACGGCAAGGTAACCTCTGGTGTGGTACCTCGGAGAGTTGTAGTCGGTCCGGATACCACCACTGACGGGGCCACTCCGGAGCAATCAGAATCATTCTGGAGTTGGTCCTGTAGAATTTGGTGATCACTGCTGGAATGAGTGGCAGCGGAGGAAAGGCGTAGAGTAAGCTCTGAGACCATTTTATCAAAAGGGCATACCCCCTTGACCCTGGTTGGTGAAATCTGGACGCGAAGACGGGGCATTTGGTGTTTGCTGCGTCTACGAAAAGATCGATGTCCGGCACTCCCCATCTCTGAAAGATGCTCTGAGCTATTTCGTTGTTTAGCACCCAGTCGTGAGCTTCTACGAATTCTCTGCTTAGGGCGTCTGCCTGGACATTCAGAGCACCTGGCAAATGAACGGCCGTGATGCTGAGGCGTCTTGCTAGAAGCCACCTCCAAATAGCTTGCGATTTCTGGGAGAGAATTCTCGACCTGGTTCCCCCCTGCTTGTTCAGGTAATACATCGTCGTGGTGTTGTCCGTCTGAATCAAGAGGGAGCTGGATTGGAGAGACGGATAGAACGACTTGAGGGCTAGATGAACAGCTCAACTCTAGAAGGTTGATGTGATACCCTCTCTCTGCTTCCGACCATAGGCCTTGTACCTGAAGGTGATTCATGTGAGCACCCCAACCTTGCAGGGAAGCGTCCGTGATTATCGCCTGAGTGTGAGTCTCCTGATGAAACGGAACCCCTTTCATTACATGTGACCGCCTCATCCACCATACAATGGAGTCTCTGGCAGACTGAGGTAGCATGACACGATCCTCCCAACTGCCTGACGCCTGCACCCACTGATCTTCCAGAGATTGCTGTAGAGGACGCATGTTCAGTCTGGCATTGGGGACGATTAAGACAAGAGGCCATGGACCCCAGAAGAGAAGACACTTGCCTGACCTTGGGCTGTTGAGCTTGAAGAAGCTCGCGGCATTTCTCCTTGATTGATAACCACCTCTCCTCCGAAGGACACACGCTTGCTCCTACGGTGTCCAGCGAGGAGCCTAGATAGTGGATCTTCTGGGTCGGGTTGAGGACCGATTTCTTGAAGTTGACCCGTAGACCTAGTTGCTCAGCAGCTTGAGGCTGTAAGAGAGATGAGACTGAAGCAGGGACGGGGTGGAACTCTTTAGGAGCCAATCGTCCAGATACGGATAAATGAAGATTTTGCGTCTGCGGAGAAAAGCTGCCACCACTGCCATGCACTTTGAAAAAGTCTGTGGTGCTGACTTGAGCCCGAATGGGAGGACTCGGAACTGGAAATGTCGAAGAGCCACCTGAAAACGGAGGAATTTGCGATGTTTGCTGGACACCGGATTATGAAAATAAGCGTCCTGCAGATCTATGGAGCACATCCAGTCCCCCTGATGAAGGAGAGGGAAGATCTGGTGCAAGGCTAACATCCGAAATTTCTCCTTGCGGATGAATCTGTTCAAAGTGCGTAAATCCAGTATTGGTCTGTACTCTGCGGGTGGACCTCTTTTTCGGACCAGGAAATATCGAGAGTATATCCCTTGTCTTCGCTGAAGAGTAGGAACATATTCTATGGCCTTTTTTCGTAGAAGATTGTCCACCTCTTCCTGCAGTATGTGGTGACATCGACGGACTCCTCCGCCTGGCAGAACTGATGGAGGTGGGGTCTTGAGCCTCAGTAAGTATCCATTTTGTACAATATTCAGCACCCATCTGTCGTTTGTTATTAGTTTCCACTCCTCCAGATGTCACGCGATACTTCCGCCTACCGGAGTGGCTAACGGACCTGGAGGAAGCATTCTCTCATTGTTTCACTGGTTGTTTAGAGGTTGAGGCCTGCTGCCTATTGTTTCCTCTTCCAGGTCTTCTTTGATGGAAGTGAGACCTTTGTTGTTGTTGGTGATTCTGAGAGGACCATTGAGGGGTTTGAACCCTCTGCTGGAATGGACGTTTATCATACGGACGGAAACGTCTGCGGAATTCCTTCCGTTTTTCTAGCCCAACGGCCTTCACTGTGTCCAATTCTGCCTTCATCTTGGACATTTCATCGTCCGCATGCGGCCCAAAGAGCGAAGATCCGTTGAAAGGTAGATTGGTAATCTTCCGCTGAACATCGGGTTTCAGACCTGTCAGGCGCAACCAAGCCGAACGTCTCGAACAGATACCATGAGAGTATCCGTGAGCGGCCAGATCAGACGAATCAACAGCAGCACTTATAACTTGATTCGCCACTAAACCCCCTTCCTGCAGTAGCTCGCGAAAGTCCTGCTGATCTTCTCTCTGGAGTTTATCTGCAAAGCGGGCAAGTGAGTCCCATAAAGACCTGTCGTACCTCCCCAACAGAGCGGAAGCGCTGCTGGTGACCTTCATGACAGAGGCCGACGTGTTACACATCCTTCTGCCAAGAGAATCCATCAGCTTGCTGTCTTTATCGGGAGGCACTGAGGAGGATGACATGGACGAGTGAGTCTTCCTAGCTGCCGCCATAATGATAGAATCCGGCGGAGGATCCGAACGGAAGAAAAGCGGATCTTGATCAGGAGCTTTATACTTTTTCGCAATGCTTGAAGGCACCGCTCCGATCGTTGCCGGAGTTAAAAAAGTCTGTGTGGCAGGTTCCAGAAGGCCTGGGACTAGAGGAAGGAGAGGCCGCGCTGAAGTCCAATGATGCAGGGTCTCGAAGATCACCGAGGTGGAGACCGTTGGAGCGGACATTGTAATGTTCAACTTGTTTGCCCCTCTGCAGAGAACCTCGTTGAACGTGTTGAGATCATCCGTTGGTGATACTCTGGATGGCGGTGTGGCCGATAACGTCGGAGAATAGTCCCTGATCGAGGACCTGGTAGATGAGGACCAGGTGGGGGACCTTTGTCGTCTCCGTTTTGGAGAGGATGTATGGTAGGAATGAGACCTTTCCTTTGACCGTGCATGACGGGAAGGTGGAGACCGTGATCTTCGTGGACTTCTTCTTGGAGCCACTCTAGAAGAAACAACTGTAGGAGACATAGACCTCCGTGAGGTTCTTCTCGGAGCACCCCTAGGAGGGGGAACCCCTTGATCTGCGAGAGGGAGAATATGTACGGGAGAAGTCCGAACCAGGACTACTGGGGACAGAGACTCCTGATTTCCTGCGTCTTACACTCTCGCTAACCACCGGAGAGCCCTCCGGGGAAATCTGGACAATGTGGATCCCAGGGGAAGATGACTGTCCCCTCGACGTTGACTTTCTTGATCTCGACGTCGAGCGAGACCTCTCCAAAACCTCTTCGGAGACGACAGGTTCTTTCTCCCTTGACGTCGAGCGCCTCGGCATCGACTTGTGCTTGGTTGTCTTCTCCCTCGACGTCGGGTGAGGAATAGACTGCGACAGGGATCTAGCCACCTTCGACGGCGATCTCACTTGTCTCAGAGAAGTCCTCGACCGTCTATGGCGTTGTGGAGACTTCGACGCCGAACATTCCCTTCTTGACGTCGACTTCGTTGCCCACGAAGTCCTCGACGTCGAACCCCGTTTCGTTTTTGGCAGGGTCTTCGCCGACAAGCTTCTCTACGTCGACCTGCGAGAAGGTGACGGAGAGTGCCTCGCCGTCGACGGGTGTCTCGACGTGTGCTTCTCTTTGGGTCTTTCGGCATCAACATACCTCGAGCCCGAGGCAGTGTGCTTCGACGTCGACCCCTTCCTCGACGACGGAGACTCTCGCCGTCGATGAGTGTCTTGGCGGTTTCTTCGAGGGCGATAACGACGCCGGTTGCGAACAGTCTGGAATCTGCCTTTTCCTCGACGCTGGAGAGGCAGAGCGACGCCGCTTTCGATGTTCCTGGTGAGAGGAGGGCTCTTGACTTCCAAGGTCACTTTCAAGACGGGCTTTTCCTCTCTCCAACACAGCATGCAGACGAATCCTTTCCCTGTCACGAAGGGTCCTGTTAGAAAACCTCTGACAGTGGTAACATGTGTCAGGCTTGTGAGAGGAGGGAAGGCAAAAGATACACACCGAATGTGGATCAGAGATAGCCATCTTTTTACCACAAGCTGGACATTTGCGAAATAAAGCTGGCATTCTGACAGAAAATAAGATCTTAATTTGTCAGAAAATGATTAAAAATCACTACCAGCAGCGTAATACAACAAAATATCCAAGAAAAACAATTCCTGACAGAAAAGTCAGAAAACTGTCGAGCTCCAGGATCCTCACAGAAGGAGCCGGAAAAAAGAACTGACCTAACTGTCACCTGTGGTGCATGATGGGAGCAGAGGGGCTCCTGGAGGTCTTAAAGGCACGGTGTCCAGAATCTTGGAAGCCTTAAAGGCAAGGTGCCAGTTTTTTTTACTGTACTATGATAGTTATTTATCTATGCAGCCTATGGGCCAACTGCCTGCTGTTACCGGTTTTCCTTTTCTGAAAATAAAGGATTCTTGGATGATACTATTACAGTGTATGTTCTCTATTACAAAATGTATTTAGGGGATTATTTTCATACAAGAGAAACCTATGTAACTTTGGCGGTTTGCCTTATTGGAACAGTTTTAGGTTGCATTTTTATATGTATATACATATGTATGTGTATGTTTCAGAAGCGTTATACACTTGTGGGCCCGAGCATACACACATATATATATATATATATATATACACACATATATTTCTATATGCTCCGGGATCCCGCACGTGGGCGGGGATAATTCAGTGCTTATGACTATTGATGAGTATTCCCTGGAAGAGAAAGTAACATTATTTGAAGTCAGTGAAGCAAGACACTACATTTACTTTTTTTTTAAGTGCAAGTAGACTGTGGTGCACGTTTTATTTTACAAACTGAAAACTGCGTAAGACAGACGTACATAAGGAAAACAACAAATATATATTTAACCGAATAAACACAGGTACAGAGCTTGCTGTTGCCCACACAGCTCCAGCATTATAATTTTAAAACATACGGTTAGGAAGATATAGTGTACATCGACGAATTAGAAGGTCATTAATATACGATGTGTTTTAGAGCTCTCGTGGTTTAATGCATGCGAACTGACAGATCCAATTCTGGGGTAACAAAAGCAGACAAATTAGTCTATATCACACAAAAAGAGGTCATTAAAAGATTTAAAAACCTTAACCTGGGACTGGGGAAATTATATCCATTTCCGTTGTTGACATCAACGTAGCAATCATGATTAGTAGGAAATGAGAGTGAGGTAACATTTACTTTCAGTTTAACTAAAATGGTAGTTAGTGGTTCGACATCTTTGTCCTAGAAAGGACTTGGACCAACTCCCAAAAGTAGGACAACTTGAACAGTATTCATTTGATTTTTGAATGCAATTTTAGAAACCAGTTCTAGCCAGGCAATTAAAATGGTGGGTGAGAACAAACAGAATCACGTTTGTAAGCGCTTCCATACACTTTCAATTATGAATTTCAGGAGGTGCAGTATAGGGTCCTACACGAAATGCTCACTGATAATAACAAAGGCTCCAGCACTGGGTCTACATTTATTGGAACAGTATCAGTAATATGTATTTCACCAGATACTTTATTATAGGCCAGAGCATCTGCCACTCAAAAGCTCAGCAAAACAAAGATGCTAATGCAGTCTCGTTATGGGGAGAACACTCGTACATTTGATGGATTCCCAAGTTCATTTGATAAGATAATGTCCATAAGGTATCGATAAGTTTCTTCCGACAGTTGCATATCAAGCGACGGGATGGTGAAGCACAAGAATGTGGATTAATGTAACATCTATCAATACATCTGTACTACAAATACGTAGGGTGTTGAACACAGGTGCCTGGAATCTGCTCCTTTCCTTACTCAGGAAGCTAATAGTAACGGAAATGCCAGGTACTCATCAACATGTTCCAAGTTGATTCAAACAGCTTTAATTGGCAACCTAAGTAATCAGACAACAAAGTTTTGTCAAGGTACAAATCGTGCTTGCCGAGTCACCGTTCATTATATTTACTGACATGATGTCATCGAAAACATACGCACACACGTTTGCAGTTAATGAACTCATTTCTTTTTTGTGCAGCAAGCAATGCTGCTACATAGGATACTGACAGGAGACCTAAAATGAGCAAACCGTAGCTAACCAAGGAACATGCTCGACTCTTGCCTACCCCCACAGTATTGTACACTCAAGGATCTTGCCGCTCACTCCCCAGGCAGCAGACAGGCGAGTTCAGCACCCACGAGTACAAAGCTGAAGCAGCCTCTCGAGGAGCCATATTCCACCAGTATACCGTCTACACGTGCAGGGGGTGCATGACAGAAAGGAGATTAGCTGTGAACATCCAAGAAACGTTTTGAAACGAAATCACAGAACGCAAATGAAGGGATGTGAGATAGTACTGAAAACTACAACTGCAGTTATATTGTCGAGGGAAGGAAGCAGTCTGAAAGAGTCCGCTTTTAGGGATTTGTTGCAGAAGGTATCCACCTGCACAGAGAATCTGGAAACCCAACTGGCACATCATTACATTGCAATGCTTAATGTGGGCTGTATTCAAGACCGTTTCCCCGGTGTGAGCGAGCCCTGCATAGGGCTCCTTGATATGGATTATGCGGCAGCCGTACAAAAGGGCTAACCTAACAAGTGGCAATTCACATGATGGGCGTCAGTCTTGGAAGCAGTATTAGGTTTAGAAATATTCCTCTCAGCAACAGCTTTGCAATGGAAGGGATGAGCCCATTACTGGTTTCACAACGAATATTTGGCCGCCGCCAGTTTAAAAAAGAAACATCCAGCACTCACCCACAAGGTTTTTACAGAACATTCATTTGGGTGCCCCGTGAACGGCCAAGTGTGGTGTAAGGACAGGGCAGTGTGACCAAGCACACTCGTAGCTTCAGAAGACAGAGTTGCAGAAGTACTTCTATGTAGTGATGCCTGCAGACAGGACATAGTTGTGGAGTAGGGAAAAAAAATCTTTAGCAACAGAAAATGGTTAACTCCTCCAACATGCTATCAACTTTGAATGCAAATGTAATCATATTCCAGCCTTGAATAGCTTCCTGTGTCTTACGTGCTCTCTGCACATTCGGTTTCTCCCAATGTCACGTTCTTCAGCTGCAGCAGACACAATCTTTAGAAACCTAGACAGAGGACCAGGGAAGCTCATGGCCAGCACAAGCAGGAGCCGGAGATGAACATGTAAGGCATGGTACAGGCCAGGGGCTCACTGAGAATGTCTCTGGTACAGAGAGCCCAAAGCCTGCCACAACTGGTGCAGCTGTGCTAAAGTGCTATGCGAGACAGGGACTCAAGGCTGTCAGTAATCCTCTACCCAGCCGTTCTCCGATATGAAGGCATCTATTACTTCTTTCATGGCCAGATTGGGGATCAGCTGGTCCTGAGTCAAAGGGCTCCGCGTCACAGGGTCAAAGTGGCCAACCCGCTGCAAGATTAGAAAAAAAAAATGGTGAGGGGGACAAACACAAAAAGCATCAACCAAACACATAAAAAAAGCTAGATAAGAATACACCCTTAAAGAACACCCACCCACATTAAGCTTCTATATATATGTGCTACATTTTACTATAGCCAAACTCTGCAAATTAGCATATACCCGCAGCTGGTGAACCATTTTTACTTTTCTTTACTTGCCAATACCGTAAATTGTAATCTTAGGGTCTCAACATGTGGAATAGGTCAGGTGTGGGTCTGTAAACCGGAATTGTGCCAAGGCTAACAGAGAATCCCTGACATACCATATCAATCCATTGCTAATATCTTATTTGCATATCTCATCCTTGGTCTATTAATAAACACTGAGCCCTTAGCCCTCCCCACCAATTTCTCTGGATGAACCAAACAATGATGGAGATCAGGAAATACACGAACAGGTGTTCCTACCCAAGTGAATACATTGCCCCAGTCTTAAACACAACGCTTGATTACCAACTCGTGGGAAAACATTTCATACTATGGGAAGGAAGGGACCGCAAGACCAGAATCTAATTCTATGGCAGGACCCGGAGGCGAGGATTAGGCTTTTCTCTCTTCACTTTAATATATTTAGTTTTACTCCAGCAGCCATTTTAACTTTGTGAAATATTAACAGAAAAACTACATCTCCCATGAACATCCGGGAATGACATCACACTCCAGCCAATAAGGGTATAGTCCATCCAATAACATCCTGAGGAAACCATCTATATATCCCTTTCTTCGCTGCTCCAGCAGCAATCAGATAAGTGCTCTGTGTTTATTTTCAATTGCTATTGTGAGCGCTGTGGAGCTTCGCGAACGCTCCCAATACTGTCCTTGCTTGTTTTCTTGTGGTAATTACTGGCACCGCGGGAGCCCTGACTCCTACGAGGTCGTGTTGACGAGGCTCATGCGCGGTGCGGTCTTCTGACCGGCAGGGGGCCCGCACTTTGGTTACGCACGCCTCTCTCTCCCCGCGGCGGCCGGAACACGTCAGCTTTGAAGCTGAGGCAGTGTTCCGGCGGTAACTGACATCGCGGGGGTGTGGAGGAGCGCGCGCGCGCACATCTGAAGGAATAAAAGTGACTTGCGCGAGTTGTAATTGACTAGGAATCCTCTGTCAATTGCATTCGCGTGTCTTCACAATACTGCGAGCCGGTGCCTGAAGGGATTAACACCCTGCGGGGTAAGGCTAAAACATTTCGATCTTGGCAAGGGACACCCCAGGCACTTTCCCCACGATAAATTAAGGGGGCAGTCCCTATTATAAGTGCATTACGTGCATCAACTGTCCTTGTGACTGCAAATCCCTCAGTTTTCAGTGGGAATTTTTCCCTTACATCATATTACCCTCATGGCGTATGAGGAGGTTGGGGACTATACAGAAGAGGAAGAAGTAACTTACCTGCCTATTGATGACCAGTTTTGTGAGGTCATGGACGCATCCATCCTACGGGCGGTGACGCAGGTGGTGGCCCCATTGGAGAAGAGATTGGCGGCACTGCAAGCGCAGTGTCAGCAACCCCTCAAACCGAGGGAAGACCCTCACGGGCCCCTGGCCCCCTTACCTCCTACACCGGCGGTTAACCCACCTTGCGTGGCCCCTCAGAGTGTGGAAAAGGGTAAGCGCACAGATGATCCTGGGGTTGATTTGGACGCCTTTGCATGCCTTAAAAAGGCTTTTCTAGATGCCCAACCCATTATAGACACTCAACCACCAGGTCCCTCAAACACAAGCGCACCTTCTCCTCCACAGACGGATTTAGGGGATGGGGATGACTCTCCCAACAATTCTGAAGGGGATGGTTCTCGACCGTGGCGCCCGACGCCTAGTTCCCTGGGAGGGTCAGACCACCCGACGGACACCGATCTACCCACTCATGAGGATTTACTGAATCCTGATGACCTCTTACACCCTAGATCGGCAGAGTGGTGCCCGGCCCCCAAGGTAGCGGCCTACATGGCCAGCCGACTTCGGAAACCTTTGGATAAAGAGGTGAGAGGCTGCCTTAAGGCAGAGTGTCCTCGTCCTGCCCTGGACGGAAAGGTGGCCACGACCCCAGAGATAGATCCCAAAATGGCCACCTTTCTCGTGAAATTTGTAAGCGACCCTAAAAAAGGGAACGATCGGTCTTGCCGCTCATGCCAAGATAAACTCCTGGATGTCGCCGGGCCCCTAGCCAAAATAATGGATATGGCGGAGGACGCCAAAGCCTCTGGCTCCCTCATATCCCCGGAGGTTCTTTCCAATTGGGCCCAAAGGGCAATAATATTTCTGGGGAACGCAAATTGCGCGATTTCCACAGAGAGGCGCAGGTCACTCCTTATCAAAATTGACCCCAAACTGGGGGAACTCTCCACATCGGAGGCAGGGACAATAGCCCAGGGGAATTTGTTCGGGGACCCCTTCATAAAGGAACTGGGCAAATTTGTCAATACTTTTAATTCCTTAGACAAGGCGCAATACTCCATTAAGAGAATTTTTACTCCCCGTGTTTTTGCGTCAGCCGGACGAGGTATTGGGCGCTCGTCCGGCCGCCCGTTCCAAACAGCCTCCAAAGGTGGAGACGCCAGACGTGGCCAGTGGCAGGATCCCGGGAAGTTCGGAAACTTCTATCAAACAAAGTCCTACCCCCGTGGTCGTGGAGGCAGAGGCGGCCAGAGAGGCAACTTCAATAATACACAAGGTGAGAGTTCAGGATTCTATGGGGATTTCAATCGGGGGGTGATTGGCCCTTTTTCAATCGAACTGGAGAAATCTATCCTCGGATGCATGGGTGATTCAGACGGTGGGGGGTTTCCACATCGAGTTTTATGGGACACTGTCCGAAACCCGCCCACCCAGTCTGTTGGTTTTTCCTCCTGAACAGAGAGCGCTGGTCACCCAGGAAGTGGGCGACCTTTTACAGAAAGGGGCAATAACTCGTTCAGTGCTCCACCCACGCAGTTTCGTCAGCAACATTTTCCTAGTGGAAAAGAGACGGCGGGCAGAGAACGGTCATCAATCTCAAAGAGTTCAATTCTTGGTTACTCTACCGGCATTTCAAGATGGAGGGTATACACCTCCTACGGGACCTGCTCCAAATTTCAGATTGGATGGTTCGCCTAGATCTGAAGGACGCCTATTTGGCGGTACCCATCTTTTCCCCGCACAGGCGTTTCCTACAGTTTTACTGGGAGTCCCAAATTTTCGAATTCACCGCCCTTACATTCGGCCTCTCCTCGGCTCCTTGGTGCTTCACCAAGCTGATGAAGCCGGTTGTCGAACATCTTCGGGCTCAGGGGATGAGGCTTATTGTCTATCTCGACGATATCCTCCTCATGGATCAATGCCCGATTCGACTGTCCAAACACTTACAGACGGCAATAGACTTACTGGAGTCCTTAGACTTCGTGATAAACGAGAGCAAATCGGCTCTCGTCCCATCCCAGTCAGTTGAGTTCCTGGGCTTTGTAGTGAACGCAACAGAAGCAACTCTCAGCCTACCAGCGAGGAAGCTATCCAAAATTCTACACGAATTACGACGGACGATGGCCAAGTCCCACGTCTCACTTCGACAGTAAGCAAGGATAGTGGGGCTTCTATCGTCCTCTATCCAGGCGATTCTTTCAGGTCCTCTCCATTACAGGACCCTGCAACGTCTAAAAATCGAACATCTTAGAAAGGGTCTATCCTATTCACAGATGGTTCCTCTCTTACCCGAGGCCAAAGAGGAGATGGGTTGGTGGTTAAACCACATGGAAGCCTGGAATGGCAGAGCGATCTTCGGCTCTCAACCCAATCTCATAATCGAGTCAGACGCCAGCGGGTACGGATGGGGCGCGCGGTGTGGGGAGTTCTCCACAGGCGGAAAATGGTCCTCCGTTGAGCGTTCGTTACATATCAACTGCTTGGAGTTGATGGCGGGATCCTTCGCGATCCGCTGTTGGACCAAAGAGAAAGTGAAATGTTCTGTTCTCCTAAAGATGGACAACGTGGCAGCGGTCCGCTACGTCAATCACCTGGGAGGGACGAAGTCACGGACACTATCGGATCTGGCCCGAACCCTTTGGGAATATTGTCTGGCCAACCAGATATCCTTGTCGGCAGAGCATCTCCAGGGGAGCTCCAATCAGGTGGCCGATTGGCACTCTCGCCATTGGAGAGATGTCAGCCTGTGGAAACGGAATCCACAGATCTTTCGGCAAATTCAAAACAGGTGGGGTCCTTTCTCCATGGATCTATTTGCGTCCCGACTGGACTTCCAACTCGCACGCTACTGCAGTTGGAGACCGGATCCACTGGCAACAGCCTTGGATGCCATCCTACAGGATTGGAGCACGGAACAACCGTAATCCTTTCCCCCCTTCGCTATGATAACCAGGTTGACGGCGCAAGTGCGCAGACAGAAAGCGGAGGTGGTGGTGATAACACCAATCTGGAGATCTCAAGTTTGGTTTCCAGTGATGATGGAACTTTCCTGGGATTCTCCAATCCCTCTACCCCACGTTACAGATCTCCTCCGGGATCCTCAAGACAATCCTCACCCGCTGGTCCTAGCCGGGTCTCTTCGTCTCATGGCCTGGAGGGTTACAGGCGACGTTGGCAAGTCCCAGGCCTTTCGTCAGAAGCTTCCTCATTACTCGCCAAAGCCTCGGCGGATAATACAAATAGACGATACAACTCTGCTAGGTCACGATGGTTATGTTGGTGTAATCAACACCAAACTGATCCCTTGGGGGCAGGCATTGTCCATGTCGTAAACTTCCTTGCAAATCTGGCTTCCCAAGGTTTCGCTTACTGATTAATCAATACATACAGATCGGCGATTTCAGCAGAACATTTGCATGTGGATGGCCATCCAGTCGGGGAACACCCGTTGGTCAGAAAACTGTTGAGAGGAATTAGATTATCAGTTCCTCCTGAACCCAAGTACACATCACTTTGGGACGTTAACAAAGTTCTATCCTTGTTTCAATCTTGGCCTCAGAATAAATATCTGACCAGGAAACCACTGTCGGCAAAATTGGCAATGCTTTTATGTCTATTATCATGTCGCAGAGTTTCGGATGTCCGGGCATTGGATATAACAGGTAGGGTGTTCACCCCGGAAGGGGTTTTGTTTCACATTTCACGCAGAACGTAAACTAATTCTAGGTCAGCTTCTTACCCAGCATTACATGCAAATTCTAAGTTGTGTGGTTCACGCTATTAAAGCTTATGAAGTTATGACTGAGGAACTCCGTCCTCATGGGGAGAAACAATTGCTAATCGCATTAACCAAATCCCACAAAGCGGTTTCATCTCCTACGATTGCTAGATGGGTCAGGTGGATCATGCAAGAAGCAGGGATTGATACGTCCCGTTTCAGAGCCCACTCAGTCAGGGGGGCCATGGCTTCAAAAGCATTCTGTCTAGGAGCTCGCCTTGAGGATATCCTTAATGCAGCAGACTGGTCAAATGACTCCACCTTCAAGACTTTTTATTTCAGACCGGTTCCCTCTCTGGCAAGCGTGGTAGTGGATAAGCTTTGAACTAGCCTAATCCTCGCCTCCGGGTCCTGCCATAGAATGAAAAATTTCCTAGCTAACGTAACGGAAAGTTTCAATTCTATTAAGGACACGGAGGCGAGGATTAGCCCACCCTAGGAATTCTTGAAACAAATAATTCACCCTTGCCCTCGGGTGGAGAAATGTTAGTGTTATGGACTTGTTACTGAAATGGAGACCTATGTTGTTCGGTGTTGTAATTGTAGCTTTAATCTTATTGCATGATGATGTTAAAAATTTTCATTACCATGGCAAGTAATGAGTATCCCTTTGTTGCAGGGGCTGATTCCAATAAACAGGAGCAGTGATCATGGCGATTGTCATCTGTCGCAGGAAGAAAGAGGAATATAGATGGTTTCCTCAGGATGTTATTGGATGGACTGTATCCTTATTGGCTGGAGTGTGATGATGTCATTCCCGGATGTTCATGGGAGATGTAGTTTTTCTGTTAATATTTCACAAAGTTAAAACGGCTGCTGGAGTAAAACTAAATATATTAAAGTGAAGAGAGAAAAGCCTAATCCTCACCTCCGTGTCCTTAATAGAACTGAAACTTTCCGTTACGTTAGCTAGGAAATTTTTCATTACAAATCACAGTGAAATATAATCGAGCAGAAATGCCAGAGCATTGCCTCTAAACTAAAAAATGAGTGTCTTGAAAGTGTGATAATAGAATTGTGTTTTTTTTCCTTTCTTTGATTCTGAAGTGCAGTGAGCTCACACAACATTTGTACATATATTCTTGTGATTTGATTAATGTAAAATTCCAGAATAAAATATATTGTGAAAATAAATTATAAAACAGAACTGGTCTGATTTATGGTCCTCAATAATATTTTTGGAATTTTCTCTCTTGAATTGTTGGTAGAAGCTAGCGTTGTGTTACATCGTTAATGTGTTTCCTCTGGGTTGCTTCTCATTTATTTTATCAGGGGCCCTCTTTTGTCCTGAACTGATCCTTTGTACAGCCTGCTCTCTCCCTTCAGTACTCTAAGACTATTTTCCTTTCAGGGTACACTGTTCTTTCTCAGCCAATCTGTTGGCTAGAGAAAGGCTCCAGGCCCCCATGTCGCCCTGGGATAGTGCTCGGACCTCCCTTGGAAGACCATGACAGTCTGCAGAATTCTGCAGGTAAATTTAGTTACTCCCTTTTCAAGGTTTCCTTTGCTTATCTGAACCGAAAGGTAATCCACTCCTCTGCTGGGGTAATCGCTCTCTGCACCTCTCCTGCTGTCTGCTGATCTCTTGTGGCATCTTCTGCCTTCCTACTGCTACTCAAGCAGTTACCAGGCCCAGACCACCATCTTGCAAGGATGCTTGCATGCGCTTTTACCCAATCATTCCCTTCACAGTCGTACCTTTTCCTGCACACCCAGTACAATTCATGCCCATTTACTGAAGTCTCGGAAGGACTGTTTTCCAGAATCTGCAAGGATCAATTATGAGATTTACCAACTACTTACCTGTAGGTGCTCTTCAATATCCTTTCGGTCATAGGTGATACCACTTGGGGTGATGCAGGGCTCCCTCATCAGCTCAAAGCTTATTTTACCACATAGGTAATCTGGAATATCACGCCTCTGAAACCAATAGCACTTGTGTTAGTAATATCTTAACCTCTCTCCTGCAGCAGAATATTCCACCTTCCATTAAACAAGGTCCACATTCTACTAACGTCCTGCAAATCCCGCAACCCATCAGGAACAAATAATATACACACAAGAAGGCAGTGCTGGGATTCTATACCCCTCTCACCATATCACAATACTCGGAGCAGCTATGAAAACGCAGCTCGTACAGCAAGTAATTCTCTTAGCTCTCTCCACTGGAAGCAGTGGTCCAATACACACTCCATGATATCTGACCCTCAAAATCCACTCTGTCCCACCTCCCATGCCACTCTTGACTTTTTTACGTCTGGCCTAGAAATAGCAAGCTTCATGTTTTCCAAATATATCATTTAAAAAAAAATACTCATTTATAAATGAATACAGGGGCTTCCGCTCAGGCTTCTCTATTCAATGATGTATACCACTGTCATTCACATTTTATCTCCACATGGGTCAGTCTACTTCAGTCATTGGCTCTTTTCAATGTGAATGAAGACATTTTACTTGTTCACCTACGCCTGAAATGTAGTCCATTTAAATGCCAATGCTGGTGGGCCACTCTCTGTATTCATTTACTTTTTTTTTTTTTTTTTTAACAATGGGTCATTTAAAAAAAAATCTTTTTGGCAAACATAAGCACTTCAGCTTTAGATTGCTACAGTTTTTAATACTATTGCATTTGTCTGCAAAAAATAAAAAAAACTTTGCAGGCTTACAAAGGCTAGAGCTATAGGATTTTGTCATGTTTATGTTGCATGTTAGCGTCTTACCTTTCGCTTCTCATCCACCTGAGAGAACAGCTCATCCATTTCCGCAAGGTGTTTGTCCTGTAGGTCAAAATAAGAAGCAAGTGTAAATATCTCTGCATTAGTTTTATTACTGCTAACACTGTACTGTAATTGTCATACCGGACTTTTAGAATAACAAAATTACAGTAGTCATAGATGTCAGGATTTAAAAAAATTAGGTCCACGTAGCAATATCAAAGCTGGGGCTCCATAATAGTCAGTTTGTCTGCCTTTTCTAAAAAGCAAAGGAAATTGGGGTGTTGAGAAAGGAATGTTCTGTGTCTCTCTGGACAGCTTACATCAGTGCCCTGAATTATTCAATTAGTGAGTCTCTGGTTATTTTTTAGGTCTCGCCTGAGCCAGCGCGCATGCGCTGCTCTGGCGAGACTTTTAGTAAGCGGGTTTTGGAAGTGCAAACAGTGGCTTTTGCTGCGGACTAGCCTGCGTTCACGCGAGCGTGCACGCGCGATCAGGCGCCATATGGCTTCCCTCGCCATCTGGACGCTCGCGTGAACGCAAGCTGGTCGCCAGCAAAAGCCACTGTCTGCACTTCCAAAACCTGCTTACTTTCACTTTCGCGGCCGTGTCAGTTTCACGGCCGCGCGGCCAATGCTGGTTTCTTTTGTCTCAAGCACTCAATGTGACTGCATGTATTTTCAAGTAGTCTTCCTAGCATGCTTCTCTTTCGCTCTCTGCACCCCATGTTGTTCCCTGATATCCGTGTGTTTCTCTCCCTCTCACTCCATGATGTGCTCGCCCTCGGTTGCTTCTCTCTCCCACGTTGCTTTCTCATCAGTGTGCTTCTCCACCCTAGCTCCACGATGCTGTCTCTGTCTCGAAGGTTCACTCCCCCATGCTCACATTGCTCTCTCAGCAATTTACTTTTCTTTGTCCCTCATCCACGACTCCTTGTTGCTTTCATCCCCCATCTTAGCCCCACATGTTGCTTCCAACCACCCGTGCCCTGCGTGTTGCTGCCCCCATCTCCGCACCCTCCTAAAAATATATATTTACTAATTATTTTCCATTTTTATTAACCAATACAACTCGGATCAATAAATGGAAAGGAAAAAAGCACCCTCATAATTTTGTAAGTATGCGCATGTGTGGTGTGTGTGTCTACAAAATGACACGAGTGGCCACATCCCGAGTTTTGTTTATATACAATTCTTTAGCCATGCTACACAGCATCGGGGATGCTGTACAGCATGCCTACAATCCATTGGCCAAGCCAATGCTTGTTTAATTGGATGACTGATGATACAGTCCACCCCTGTGTGGAATATAGAGTCTCCTCCGTTATCTGTCTGAGTCATGTCTCTGCTGCATTACTTTCTATGCCCCCCCACCACACTTCCCAAAAGGAAACAGAGCCAGGACACTTAGACACTGCCACAAAAAAACAAAGTTGGAAATTTCCTGCTTTAAAAAACATAGCTCCTGCTGGTGCAGCGCATGATGGATCCCTCCCTGCTTTGGTCCCTGGTGCAGTGCACTGACTGCACCAGTGGTAGCTACGCTCCCGGCACACACGCACTCCGTCTCAGGGCAAAAAAAACAAGCATTGGCATAGCAAATAGGTCTCGCCTTTGGGTCCTTAGAAGTGTTTAGTCATGCAACAGTTGATGTTGTTGCACCAAGAATATTGTGCTGGATAACTAAACACTTATAAGGTCCCAAAGGCGAGACCTATTGGCTATGCCAATGCTTGTTACTTTTGGAATCAGGGCAGATGACCATTATGCATTTACGTTGGGGGCCCACGGTTATAAGAGTTGCGATCAAAAGCTGAATTCTGGTCTGTAGAGGCAGCCTTCATTTACAGAGTAGAGCTACTGTCAGCTTACCGGGCATTAGTGGCTGCAGCGACTGATTACCGTAGCAGCATAGGTCTTTTTAGGTCGAGCCTAGCGCAGCGTGCATGCGCTGCTCTAGATGACCTTTTGGAATCGGTCTGCACTTTCCTAACACTCGTGCGTGTGGTGGCATCCACCTTGCGGGAGCGAGCAGCGGCACGCAGGGGCCATCTGTTTCTAATTAGCGTGGCCGCGCGCGCTTGTTTACATTTCTCTACTCTCTCTCCCCTGCCTCTCACCCTCGCCCTCCCTCTCAGAACGAACGGTGAAAGCAAACACTTATAAGCATGATGTAACTCTTAGTACCCTCTTTAACTCCCAGATGCAAAGTTTGGCCTCTGATACAGCAAAAAACGTTTTAACTGGATGCACACCAAACTTGGCACGAAAGAGGAACTCCCCTTAAAGCAGTGCCATTGATTGTATTTTTTCAAATCCATCTGTTAGTTTTTAGGTCGAGTCTAGCCTACCCCAAAACAAGGAGCCAGCTCCGCACTGCTCTTTATTTATTCCCTTTATCGCGCATTCACATAGCACTAACTGGGGAGAGGGTGTGGCCTTAGGGTTAGAGCTGCCTACTTTGGAGCTGGGGAACCAGGTTTGAGCCTCGGCGTCTACTTGGTTCAGCTTTTTGTGATTGTGGGCAAATATTTAAATCTCACCGTACCTAACAACTAATGAATGTGTCCTTGTGTAACGTAACTGGTGCTCATGTAAAGCATTCCAATACCTTCGGGTCGAGTTCGCGCTATATTAATCTGCAAAAAAAAAAAAACCTCTGCACGAAGGCGCTGAAGTGCTTTGCATGAGCACCACTTACATTACACAGGGACACGTAGCAACAAGTGTATCTGCAGCAGTCTTTACTAACCCCCCCACCCTTTCCGTAGTTGCCAGCTCTGGGCCCCTGCCCTTTGACAGGAAAGCAAAACTTGTTCTTCGTTTTTTTCCCCTTCCTTTGTTTTTCTGTCTCTCTGCCAGCTGTTATGCAATATTCTGTAAACAGAAAGTTATAGGAAGGAAAGGAAAAACGAACGGCAAAGCAAACACATATAAGCATGATCTAACTCTTAGTACCCTCTTCACTTGCAAACCAGCTTCCTCTCTGTACTCAGAATTACTGAAGTCTTGGCGTCGGCTCATCATCCTGTGATCCTGCGCAAAATCACTTAATCTCCCCGTGTATACTCTGGTTTTATTTGTTTACATTTATTTTTATAATGTGCGCGTATGTGCGCTTCTGGGAGGGGTTAGGGGGCGAGGGCTGTGGCTTTGAAGGTGTCCTTTATTTATTTATTTCCGTTTGTCGCGCTTTAACATAGCGCCAACTTGCATGGAAGGGACTGAAGTGCTTTGCATGAGCACCGCATATATTACACAAGGATCCAGCACCACGCTGCTTCCCCCCCCCCCCGTTTATCACGCTTTATAATAGCGCCAACTCGCCAGGAAGGGACTGAAGTGCTTTGCATGAGCACCACTTACACTATACCAGTTCCTATAGGTCCGCTGCCATTCCATTGTCTCAAATGGGACTCCAATAATTCCAGAGCGCTGTTAACTTTATGCCACTGGGGCGTGGTGACATGCAAAACATGTAGCTAACTGGCGAAAGGCAATGCATGGCAGAAGGGCAAGCATTGCAACAAAAAAATACTTAAATGTAGGAAGCGAGCGGAAGCTGGAGACGACAGTAGGCATCGGTGCGTTCAGCCACAGAAATTCTACATCGTGATGCTTCTTTGTGTTGCAGAATGTAATAACGTTTACGGCCCTGCGAAGGAAGTGCGGCGGTGGCATTGTGCCGCGCTCTTTGAACCCCTGAAAACTACCCTTTGTCATGCTAACTTTGACTAAAAACCATTTTCTGTCTCTTCACTTGCACACTTGCTTCCTCTCTGCACTCAGAATTTCTGAAGTCTCGGCGTCGGCTCAACATCCTGTGATCCTGCGCAAAATCACTTAATCTCCCTGTGCCTATCCCAAAACAAGGAGCCAGCTCTGCACTGCTCTTTATTTATTTCCGTTTCTCGCGCATTCACGTAGCACTAACTGGGGAGAGGTTGTGGCCTTAGGGTTAGCGCTGCCTACTAATACATTTACACATAAAAATGCATAAGTACAATGCTTATATCAGCTTAAAAAAATATAGCCTCATCTCCTTATCATAAAAACTAGGAACGGAACTGTGTTTTTTTCTACTCGCAGCACAAAATTTTTAGCCTACGTTTATTATCGTTTATCGCGCATTCACGTAGCACTAACTGGGGAGAGGTTGTGGCCTTGGGGTTAGAGCTGCCTACTTTGGAGCTGGGGAACCAGGTTCGAGCCTCGGCGTCTAATCGGCTCAGCTTTCTGTGATTGTGGGCAAATATTTAAATCTCACCGTACCCAACAACTAATGAATGTGTCCTTGTGTAACGTAACTGGTGCTCATGTAAAGCGCTCCAATACCTTCGGGTCGAGTTCGCGCTATATTAATCTGCAAAAAAAAAAAAACCTCGGCACGAAGGCACTGAAGTGCTTTGCATGAGCACCACTTACATTACACAGGGACACGTAGCAACAAGTGCATCTGTAGCCGTCTTTACTAACCCCCCACCCTTTCCGTAGTTGCTGTTTTCAACTTACCAATGCTTTTGACACCACTCCCCCGCCCCACGTCCCCCACCACGTCCTGCTCCCTGCAGTGGCGTAACACAGGCCCCCGCATCCCCCGCGGTGCGGGGGGCCCCTGAGCTGCAGGGGGCCCTTTCTGCACAGTAGACAGGCCTGGGAGCTCCGGATTCAATCCAGAGCGGGGGCCCCTCCATGTACCTTGCAGGGGGGCCCCCTCAACTTTCGTTACGCCAGGTGCTCCCTGCCTCCTTTCCCATTGCTTGGCCATAAAAGGCCAGTTTATGGCCTCGTAGCTATGTGGTGACCTTTCTACCTCTCTGTAAGTGGTGCGGCCTGCATTAATGTCTGTGCCACTGATCCAGTTTAAAAAAAAAAAAAAAGTACACAATACATAATTTAAACGTGAAAATCCAAGACGTAAAAAAAATAGTAAAACTATTTGCCAACACACTGTTTAAAATATAAATAAACTCTCAGAACAAAATACATACGGATGAGTAGGTCAAGAACAGCCACAATCCAATGTAATGGAGCGCTTCAACACACAATATTTTATTTTGCCGTTGCACCACCAATTTGTACACTAATGTACACCAATGTCTTATAATTTCTAAGTCTTTCTTTGTTTATGTGTCTTGTGCCATGTCCCTCCTCAGCGTGTGTTTGTCTTTCACCGTGTCTATGTTTTAATTGGGAACTGGTTGCCAAGGAATACAAAGTGCTCATATTAGCCATTTTACCATAACTGGCTGAGGGACTCTGTTTAAATGTTAGCATGGAGGTTTAAACAGTGGGTCTAAAACATTAAATAAACTACTTGACATTAATGGCTGTAAAGCTTCACACCAGGACTAAAACATACTTCCTAAGCTGCTAAGTAATTAATTGGGGGTAGCAAGCCACATTTGCTGTTTTTTATTGTTACTAGATTGGCATAGCCAATAGGTCTCGCTTTTGGGACCTTATAAGTATTTAGTTATGCAGCACAATATCCTTGGTGCAACAACATCAACTGTTGCATGGCTAAACACTTATAAGGCCCCAAAGGCGAGACCTATTGGCTATGCCAATGCTTGTTTTTACCAGTGCTTGCACAGGGAGAGTTGATAACTTAGCCTCTGCGCTTGGGTATCACGGCTTATTCCACTTGTGCATGAATGTCGCATTCAATGTGTGTACAGTGTGTAAAGATAGAAGGGCAAGGGCCCCCCTGATGTCTAAGCTTACTCTCCGAACCTGTCCTGCTCCTTTGTTTCCCCAGAGGTGTCTCACACCCCCACCCCAAAACAACTTAAGAGGTAGCAGAAGGACTCTCCATCCATTGTGCCTTTGTCTTGTTTTTTTTTTTTTTTTAACAGGAGATTCCCAAAGCCCCTCCTCCTTCCGGTGGACACTAAAGGACATCATCTGTGGTTGGACCAGTTTTGGAGGAATACACAAAAGGTCAGGAGCTGCATGCAACTAGTCCCAGAGGGGAGCCTGAGTACCCCACAACCTCTGCCTGAAAATAGAGTACATGTGTAGCTGAGATCCCAAGTCGGTGTTCTAAGAATTCACACTGCCCAGTACCCTTGGCGACACCCCACAGGATACAGGAAGAGATTTTTGTGATCCAGAGCTGGTGTCTGACAGACAGCATCATAACCAGTTTAGGACACATAACTTGGAATCCAATGACTGTCCCGGAAGTTCTAAAGAGAGAAGACTGCCATTGTCTACTGAAATAGAAGTACTGGAGTTACCAATGCGGAAGGAAGTTTCCTGAAAAAGTCCAGCCCAGCTGACTGAAAGCAGAGGAGCTGATCACTGTGAATCCTAAGGGTAGATAAACACGAAGAGATACAAGGTGAAGTCTTACGAACTTGCTTCCAAAGTGTGTTCCAAGTTGCCCCCAATATAGCCTTGAATTTGACTTGGCTCTCCTCACGGGCCTTAGAGTTCTGCGGGGTTGCCAGAGCTGACTGAAGCTATTGAAGCCATCTCCATTCTGTGTTCTGCATTTCCTGATAGCTGGAGAGGACTGCATGTGTGGATGCTAACCGGTGGCTGTGGAACTTGCTGTGAGCAGACTAGTTCCACAAAACTCCTCCGAAGTGCAATAAGCTGTTGAATATGAAACCATGGCTGACAGCTTCCTTGATTCTGTGCATGCAGCACGGCAAAGTGAGCCTTCAAGGTATTATTCATTTCAAGGGGTTCTGCTGATATTTACAAACCATAGGCAGAGTGGTTTACTAATGTCACCTGAACCCAGAGAATGCAATGCAGGACCATATTACATGATACTCGTTATGTATTTTGTTTATATTACATGATTTATTAACTGCTTTTAGTACACTGAGCACATTCTTTTAGTATTCATTGTTTGACTGGGACTGCAGATATATCTGTCACCGTTTTGAGACGTGTGTTTTTAGGGATGGTAATGTGCTAATATTCAAAATGTGTTTTATGCAACAATGTGTACTCTTGTAAATCAAATTTTAAATGCAAAGGGAATTAAAAACATGCATTTTAAAATGTGCTTTTCTTTCATAGCATGTGGACTATATAGAGTAGGTTTAACAAGACGTATAAAGAAAGAAAAAGTACAATATGGGACAGTGCAACTTTTTGATGACAGGGTCCTGCATTCAAAATGTTCTACACAAACTGCATAGGATTTACTAGAAGATGTTTGTTAAGTATGGACCTCCAATGTTAAGCTTGTCATGTGCACTGTCTAATGGTCTACCAGTGATTAGAAGGAAAAAAATGCTGTTTAACTTTTTATTTGTTTATGCAGGCTAAATATTCTGCAAATGAGTTCAAGACTGTGAATTATATCCCATAATTCAGTCAGATGCATTTTCTGTGAAATACAAGCTTTACAACCACTGGTAAACATTCAATAAGAAGGCTTACAGTGTGTTGTGTGTGTGTTAGTCTAAATACAGAAAGACAAAATCTGAGACTAGCGGAACGATTGTGGAGATCCTCTCTCTCCTTCGAACATCTCAATCAGCTGAGATCATTGAGAAATATCTATAACAAACGCATTAGATGCTCTAAAGCTAGTTACTTCAGAAACCAACTAGAGCAAGCCAAAAACCGACCGAAACAAATAGTTTGAACTCATCAAGCTTCAATCAAGTAGTCAACCTAACCTTCCCTCAGCGGGACCCTGTCCGCAGCCTAACTGCGAGGCATTTGCTGCCTACTTTCGTGAAAAGACAACAAAGATTGAATCTGATTTGCGGTCTGCTTTGGGGCACCTACTGATCATACCACCTATCACTCTCCCTCCTCGGTTTGGTGTGCCCCGCCGGTCCAGTTCTCGCCCCCAAAAACAACGCTTCTTGGAGCCTATTCTTTGGATGAAAGCACTATTCTCAAACCTCTTGCTGCACTGAAATTCTACAACCACTTTAGTGACCCCTTGCCACTGAACTTCTTCAGTGAGATCAGATCATCCATACTCCCACTTTGGACTAAGATAGTCAATGCCTCACTATTTCAAGCCTCTATTCCGGATTGCCTAAAGCCTGGGAAGGTCACCCCTATTCTAAAAAAACAAACAACTGCAGATCACATAGACCTACACAATTTCCGTCCAATTTCCAACATTCCCACTCTGGGAAAGCTAGTCGAGAAATGTGACCACGTCCAGCTATGTAACAACATAGAACAATTCGGACTGCTAGAACAATTCTAATCCGGCTTCTGTCAGGGTCATAGCACCGAATCTGCTCTCACTCACATTGCAGAGGATGCGCTAAGAATGATTGATCAGAATGAATCCTGCTTTTTGATCCTCTTCAATTTATCGTCAGCTTTTGATACGGTTCAACGTGACAGCCTAATCGACGTATTGGAACACAGGATGGGGCTTTCTGGGCCCGTTCTAAACTGGTTCTCCTCATTTCTACACGACAGAACCCAAAGATTCAAGGTGAACCAGTCACTGTCTAATCCCTCAACGCTCACAGGGGTCCACACTTTCACCCACTCTCTTCAACTTGTTCATGGAGCCTTTAACAGAAATTCTGAAACTATCCAGCATCCACTATCGCATGTATGCAGATGACATCCAACTGTACCTGCAAGTCTCCCTTGATGACATCAGGTCCCTCAACTCAGCTTTACAGAAAACCCAAAGTTGTCTGACCCTTAATCACCTGAAATGAAACGCTCTTAAAACAGAATTCCTCTTCATTGCCCCATCCAAACAGTCATCAGCCATCGAAGAATGGATGAATCAACTAACAGCTCTTAATTGCATGCCAAACATCATTGATTCCACAAGGTCATTGGGAATAATGCTAGATAAGAGTTTGAACATGCAGAAGCACATCAGTGCTCTCCCCAAAGGAGCAAATTTCCAATTGAGCAAATATTGTGCTGATAGCTGAAGAGAGGGTTTGAAAATAAAGCCATCCTCTAAAGGCTCAGTATGTAGTAGAACCTTGTTGAAGGCGGCAGCTTTGCCCATCAAGTCATGGTAGGTGGTGGTGTCATCTGGGGGAGACGGTTTAGCAGGATACAGACCTGGGTCTGTATCTGCAGGTCGCTCCGCATCCTAGGAGTCCCACGGGTCATCCTGTGGTACCCTGGAGTAATATTCTGCATCTCTATCTCAGAAACGGAGCAGTCGTCGAGAAAGAAGGTGCCCTCACCAGTGGCCGATGGGTGGCTTGTACGTCCTGTTGAGGGTCTTCGGAACAAAAGAGATCTGGTGTGTCTTCGGCAGAACATCGAGGCATCATGCTCTATGGTCACCCAGAGTCTTCTTCGATCGAAAAGACCTGCAGGCCTAACAGGTCACTTCCTCCTGTTCGGGGAGAGGCACAAGTTACACATCCGATGGAGATCAGTGCATGAGAACTTGGCATAGCAACAAAGATAGAAGCGGAAAGTCGTTCGTTCCATCACCGGGTGGACATGGCATGAAGGGAACGTCGAAGATAAAGACCACCCCGAAGGGTGAAGGCCCACACAGGCCACAGCCGACTCGAGCCGCCCAGAAGTCAGCGTCGATGTACAGACTAGGGAGACAGAGAACTGCTGTGATTGAAAACAATACAGATGGTAGCATTTGGAAAGAGTAAACAATGACTGTCTCGAACCAGAGGAGTATTCGTCCTAACTAGACGGCGGAACACAACAATCTAACAATAGAGTTGATGACCATCCGCATTACCAGAAAGAGGAGGACTCACTATACTTCGTGACTTGAAAGACTTTTTTTTTTCCAAAGAGAAACAACTTGCACACATCCAAGCCCAACAGTAGATGGCGGGATTATGCTAAGCATGTGTATCTACAGCCACACATGCCTCAAACAAATTTTTCCCTCATCTGGTCATAAAACTTTCTGCTTTTTCATTTGCTCATAAGGAAGATAAGTCTTTGTGCCATACTTTGCAGGATAAATTATGATGGGTAAAAAAAACCACACCTTTTCCCCTGTGTAGTAATAGTATTGCTAGTAGCACTGGATTCAAAGCATCTCTCTTGGCTAGGAATACAAGAGGACTGCAGGCCACCCTGTTTCCTCTGTCCAGATGCCAATAGCAGGCATCTACACAGGGATTTTCTAAGTGGTCAGAGCAGTCTCTCTGCTACAGTTCTTCCCCCTGGTTCCGTTCAGTCTTATGCTCAGTTTGGCAAATTTGCAGTCACACATGATGCATCCCACACAAACATGACTGCCATACTATTTATTCTGCATCCCCTCCAAGCTTGCACAGCATTCTACTTACTAATTTTGTCTCTGGAACAGGCTTCCAAGTTTGGTTCTACTAGGATTACTATTTCTGTGATGCATTATCTCTTCTATTTGGTCAGTGACTTTACTAACATGAGCGCTAGGGTTTCCCAAATTAGTATTGCTCAGAAACAACAATTAAACACTCTTTCCTTCCATGCATCTCCTAGTTTTGCCTCATGTCAAACCTCAGGGGGTCCCAGATTGTTTCATCAAGGCCTGCTTTTCCATGACAAAGCTGTTCCTGTCTCCAATTTACAACTGGAAATCATCCTGACCATTGCCAGCAAAGCAAAAAAAATACTAGCCCAGTTGAATGAAAATTAATGACATGAAGCGGTCTGCTTAAGTCTGGCAGCAGCTAAAGCTCGTCTATCTTTAGTCATTTCTGTATTTCCCTCTTTATGATGGCAACTGTTATGCTCCTACAGACAGCCACCCATCCAACCCTTTTTATTGTTTACCTTACCCGACTACTCTATTGGCTCTTGGTTGATGTTGATTCTCCTGTTACACTAATGTAAGTGTGGCCTAACTTACTGGCTGTCCTTTACTTTGATTTAAAGTTCCTCTCTTGATAATATTTGAGTAATGTTCATTACATTAAACTGCTGCAATGGTCCTGCCTGTCCTTCATACACGGAACAGTAGCTTATCATTTTATGAATATTATATTGCTTTAATATAAAGTCTTTTTAAACCTGTGCAAGCAAGGCATGATGACTTGTATAGATGGTGATTTATATTTTCTTGTTTTAAAGACAATATTTGTAATAATTTTATGATAAAAATGGTGTATTAAATGCAATGTAAATGCTATGGTTTTAAATAAATATGCATAAATATATTTACTTACTTTTAATTCCACTTCTTAAATAAAAATGATTTTTTTTATACTCCGGTAAAGTCACAAAACAGCATACATGAAAATGATACATTCAAAACATTAGGGCATGACCTTCAATACAAGATAACGCATCCAATATTCTAAAGAGAACTGTTTTTATATTCTCTGTACATATTGTAATTAAAAGAAACATTGAATACATTGTGGTCATTGTGCAGACATCATTTTTAATTTCATTAGAGAGAACTCTTCATCTCATTTAAAGGTGCTCTGGGATCCTGCACGTGGAGATGTGTGTATCTTCATTAAAATTTTACACCCTAAATAAGAGAACTGAGGTCACAGGTAAGGGGAACATTTTGCTTCTATCATCTCATGACCACCTAAGTGAAAATCACAAGCTAATCTGATCAACAGCTAGATAAAAAGCACAATGTCAAAAAAGCATTTACTCGATCATTTGGGGGAAGCAGAGTGAGGTAAGTTTGGCAGAGTTTAAGCAGTGAATGCAAATATTTGGATGAGCAGCTGAAGGTTCTTACTGTGATGCAATGCTGTGCTTGCATATAAGGCTCCCTATCTTCCTTCAGCCTTGGGATTCACCTTCTTGAGGACCTTTTTAGGAATGTTTTTAATACACCTGAAAGGAGGAGGATGCATGCAGCAATCTGCGCCAAAGGTCATTTAAATCTCCTACGTCACAGTAGCAAACTTATGCAGATGTCACACAGAACATAGTAAAGTTCTGTGCATAGCATGTGTTGCTGAAGATGCACATACTCTGCATACTCCTGCCATCTAGTGTTGGGTTCAGACATTTGCAAGTTATTTTTCTTCAAAGAAAGACTTGAGTCATGCCTTGCACTGTGACTCCACCCTTAGCAGGTAATGCACATGGGCACCAACTCCATATTAGTTTGTTTTTTCCCCCACAATCAGATTCGGACGTGTACAGACTGGGGTACTGAACTCGACATATTCAAGTTTTTTCTGACCCACACAGTAAATCTTTGACGCCCACACTTGGAAAAACCTTTGTCGCCTGCGTTTCTTCTCTTAAAGACACTATCCAGAGACCAACACCATTGATCGAATGCAGAAAGTCGCATGCCGCTTCGCATTGAAAAACGTCTGCACTGGCGAATGCAGACCCCCACGGGGTAATGGAAAGAACGCCCTACCTGTGTCCGGCGCCACGTGAAGTACCCATGGTCAGATCACAATGAGATGTGTAACCTCTGTATCTCCCCCAACCAGAACAACACCTTGTGTGAAGCTTGCCTTGCCTTCCGGTCCTAGAAAACTCTATAGTACTGAAGGAAAAGGTGCTAAGTGCATTGAAAAGTGCCTCAGCAGTCTTCTGCCGACACACTTGACAACTTCACCAAATCCCTTCAGCGCAGAGGAAGGTGAGGGTGCTGTCCCTTCATGCATTCTGCCCAATCACCCATCAAATGGCCCAAAGGCCATCTTTTCCAGCAGCTCTGATTGGAAGAAATAAAAGGAGGCTTCCTTGATCTCCTAGACCAGCAGCCCTTGAATGAAGACCTCTGCCAGGGGTGTAAGGACAATCGGTTCCAACAGCCACTCCAAACCTCCCAAGAGACCTCACACAGAGGGAGAGCACCTTTCCAGAGGGAGTCTGTGGTTGAGCCCCATGCACAAGAGCACCACAGCCTCCAGAGCCTTCGGCTCCAGTAGGCACCGAACAAAGGCCTCTGACCCGGAAAAGAACCTGCCCAAGATCATCAATCCCTCTTGGCTGTCAAGCCCAAAGACTACAGACAAACCTCATTTACACTCAAAGACAAAGGCCCTTTCAATGTCATTGTTGCCTCCGAAGCTATTGACGAAGTTGAGAACATACTCAACATCCGGCTCCAAAGATCAAAACAGCCGATTTTCTAAAGAATGCAGGAGAAGTTCAATGTGAGGAAGAAGTACCTCTTTACGCATTTCCTTAATGAAAAGATTTTGGCAAAAGCCTGGGGTTCACTATGTTACCAAATCCCACCACAAATCCCTCCAGGTTCAATCCTTCCTGCGGCCTGTACTCGATGCAGACACAGGAAAGCTTACCCCAGCCAGCAGAGGCTTTCCACAGTTCTTGCCTCTTTTTTCAACTCACAGTCAGAACTTTCAACCACCTCCTAGAGATAATAGAGCACTACATCACCAGAGTACCTCATGCCCAGCTCCACATGCAGCTATTGCAGGAATGCCTCTTGGCTCATTTGCCACAAGAGGAGGGTCACTGAGAAGATCTAGTGTTGGTAAAGACCCGAACCCATTGCTCTTTACAATGGTGGAACAGCAACAACCTGTTGCAGAGAAAGCCTTTCTCAGACCCCATTCTGCAAGTCGTCATTACCATGAATGTTTCTTTCACCAGCAAGGAGACAGTTCTCGACCATATGATAATAC
Organism: Calotriton arnoldi; assembly: GCA_963921515.1. Lineage (NCBI taxonomy): Eukaryota > Metazoa > Chordata > Amphibia > Caudata > Salamandridae > Calotriton > Calotriton arnoldi. The sequence goes on from CAWUFW010000086.1 coordinate 5,077,559, forward strand.
AGGGGGCGCAGAGCTACTAGACAGCGCATACACCTTACGACGAAATACCTTTAGGGCGTGGACAATGACTTTGCAGACCTGCTTGGCAGGACACACCAGCAAGTCCATGAGTGCGAACACCACCCGCAAATCCAACTTCAGAACTTCCAGCAGTGGGGCACCCACAGATAGACAGGTTTGCCACTCCTGAAAACGCAAAATGCCCAAACTTCACCCAGGGGTACCCAGACCAACCGTCCCTGGGCCATGCACAGCAATGCATGCTATGAACAGATGCTTATAGGGTAAGTAAACCTTTCCTTTCTGCATGTGATCAATCAAGAGAGGAAACAATGTCAAACTCAACCACTGCCGACATTAATAACAGAAAGCAAGGATTTAACTGTCATGGGGAATGAGCCACTCTCTTACCCAGCAAAGACTAGTTCTAGTAGTGTCTGTTGTTCAAGTGCTTGAAAGACTTCACCCACTATTTGCTATATTTTAGGAGCTTGATATTATAGGCATTTTTAAACATTTTCAAACAATCAAAATATTGCGATCTGTTCAGTCAAACTGTAAGATTTCCAATTGGAAAGCCTCTTTGTAATAGCAGTATCACAATCCCCTTTTGGTAAACTTCTGTCAACATAAACAAAGATCAGTATCCTACAGTACGTTGTGGGCAAAAACATGTAATAAAGTTGAGGGAGTAGTTCACCATCTCACAGCAACTAACATTAACTAGATTCAGTTGAGGTTATGACAGCAGATCCTTTGGGGGCAGCCCGGACTAGAGTACACCAAGTTCTTAAATACCTACACCACTTCAAGTTCGTGCACCATGCAACAAAGTCTGGCGGCCCTGGGCTGCCCCATAGTCTAGCTATGTCCTGCCTTTCAATTATTATTCCAATAGTACAGTTGTTTTTGGGATATCCGTGTGGAGCATCCCCACTGAAAACGCCCACGGACGTTTTAGCAGGGAAGGTCAGAGTGGTCTCAAACTGTACAGTCACTGACACCTCTCTTTGACAGTTATGTGAGCTCCAGACCCTTGCAAGTACATTCTGTATGCACGCTGAATACATGTATGCTCAGTGAGCGTGTGGCACATGCATAGTAATAGGACTGTGTGATGAGTCTGAGCACTGGGACCAGTAGAATCCATTTTGAATGGTCCTTCGTTTAGCATGGCACCAAATGAAGTGTGAATACAGCCTACCCAGACAGAGGAAGTGTACTGACTTCCCTCGTAGCTGTAGGGTGGAGACCCAGACACTGAAGAGAGGGAAGATGGAGACAGGGCTCCCCTTAGACTTTGTTAGCAAAGAGCTGCAAATTAGTTTCTCCAAAGGGCAGCCGTTTAGTAGGCGGTCGGACTGAGAGGTGGGACAATAGCTTCAGTTCATCATGGTGATGACGTTTCTAGGCAGGACTATTCTTTTGTTTGTTCTGGAATATTGCTCAGGAAGATAGATGGCAGCTAGGTACAGACATCTAGAACTTCCTTGTGGTCTTGTTTTGGATACTTCTGATTGAAGCCAGCATCACTGCTGCCTGCTGGGAGTGCATTCATCTTGTACAAAGGCTGTGTCTGGTGAAACAGCAGAAAATGACAAAAGTGAACCAACCCAAACCTGTATAGACAGCTTGGACAGTAGATCCACATCCCTCCTTTGGAAAACTTATATAAAAGTGGGATCCAAACCACTCCACTTTGTTCTAGTTCCTTCATGACCGAAGGAAGGGACTGCTCTGCAGAGTACTCAAAGGACTTCTGTAAAACTAAGGCTGATGTATGCATGGCAGCCATTCTCAGATGTGCGTGGACATCACCTGAGGTCTGCACTTACTGCTGGAGAAGCTGAGGGTTTTCCTCATTTCCTGCCTGCTGAGAGCAGGAAGGAGTGTGCCTGACCCTGCAGGAGGAGAGGCTGTCCAGGAGAAGAAGACTGGCTCATTCCCAGTAGGGAGAATAGCCAGAGAAATATGAGTGACTACGAGACAGTTAAGTTACTAGATGTGACCTTGTAGGAATAAGGAACTGAATAATATTAACAGAATACACTGTTCTCTGGCAACAATGTCCCCCGGCCTTCTACTGGAGCTAGTCACCTTGTTTCAGCCCTAAATAATGGCCGCTTCTAAATCCTTCACAATAAGCCTTTGATGTTTGTAGGATAATGTGGACAATCTTGCATGCATATCATCGTTCACTCATTCTTCTGCTAGATATATATATTTCCCCTAGGTGATCTAGCATTTCCTGATCCTGAAGTTCCCAAGCGTTTAGCTGCCACATGACCACCCTGGCGAATGAACAATACCAATCATTATGAGGAACAGGAAGTGGTCAAGAGTTCTCGTTAGTCATGACTTTTTTTTGTAAAACTAGGAAAGTACTACATTGTTATGAAAAGTAATTAATCTAGAATAGGGGAAATGAGCCTTGAATAAAAGGAGGAATTTTGTTTAGTCTCCATACATCGTTCTGTCCCAGTGTCATGGCAAATTTGGCTAGACAAGTGGTACAGATCAGCACTATGTATCTTCCATGTTCTACATTCAAAACCTCATTAAAGTCACCACCCATAATAGTGGAGACCTCCGTTTCTGTCAAAGGGTACCTTATTTCTCTCAACATTTCTGGCTGATTTTTAGGCGAGGCACGCAAACACAGCCACATTATCACAACCTTGTTAACCTAGGACTATGACAATATGATCATAAGGGACCATCAAATTATTTTTCATAATAAAAAGGAATAAAGAGTCGATAGACATCTGCACCCCCACCCCCTCCCCCCACCCCATAAACCCACTCTGTGCCAGTTGTTTATATTTAGCGTTCCCTAAAAATTGGGTGTTATTGGGGCACCATTTAGTATGTCGTGGAGCCTATTTCATATTGCTCTAGGGTATGAATGTCTGTGATTCAACAAGAGAGGAATACACAGCACTGTGACCAATTTCATACCTTCCGGCTCCCAGACATCACCCACCTTGGATATTCCAATCAGATTCCACCTTTGGAAGCCATAATACATACCTTTTTGTTAAAAAGATAAAAATATAAAACCTGGCTTTATACAGGAATTTTTTAGTTGGGTTGTGATTTCTCTCCCTTTTAAAAGTGTTCAGTAATCCAGCACAAACGAAAGTCATACTTTATAGCAAGATCTCCCATTTATTAAAGAGATTACCTTGAGCATGGACAGTTGCTTCCAACTCTTACCTCCACTGCAGAAACAAAAAATCCTTAAGATGGGCAACAGAAAACCAGAGTTCCCTGGTCACTAAAAAGACAATCTGACCCTTTTAACTTATAACAGCAGAGAGAGAATTGGTGTGGAAACAAGATGTGGAGAAAAAAAAAACAATTTGTAAACGCAAACAATTTAGGACAGAATGGTTTGTGCTGTTCCACTACTGGGAGGGGGATGTACAATCAAATTATCACTTATAGGAAGAGCAATATTGCAGTTTATGTGCATTCAGTGGAATCTATGTGTGATACTTTCTTCTACGCAGAGCCTTAGACACTGCCTCTCAAAAGGAAACTGACAATGTCAACCACCTGCGTGATGGCCAGTAATCAAAGCCTTATGAATCAGGTGGGAATGACAGCACCTCACAGAGTGCATGGTGCACTTCAGGTTGTATGAACGTATACAGTACATTCATATGTGGTTCACAATAGGGTTCAGATACGTCAAAATTCAAACATCACCAGGTGGCACTTAGGTGGAATGCACTGGCTGGAAACCCTCTTCTTTCCCAGCAACACAAGCTGCAGAGAAAATCAGGATGCCTCACATGTTTGCCTTCGATGCTGGCGAGTTCAAGACGGCTTCTGGTCTCTTCTATCTTCTCCTCATTCTGTTTTCTCTTACACTGCTCGATCTCTCTATGAGAGAATCAGAAAGGAAAAGTTACTCACTGAATTAATTCCAGATGCCTGCCTCCATGGAACTGAGAAGAAGTTTGCTACTACACTCCCTCATCCCTCCCCTGCTTGAGGTGGAGCATGTGCTGGAGACATGAGCAGCCCAGGTCCACCTCATCCGCTCCACGCACACCTACTCTGCCTCCCAACATCTACAAGGTATGCATGTGCATATGTAGATAAAGAACATGTTCGACAGGGTGCATGAAGGAAAAGGAGATGAAAAGCTAAGAAACACAACGGTTACAAGAGCAGGCACTGAATTACAATCAACACCACAACCATTTTGTCAGCAGAATGTGGAAACCTCTGAAAGGACTACAACGCTCCACTTAGTTACTATAGTAAACCTACAATCATATTTCTCTAAGCTGAGGTTTCTACAGACCTTAATTAAAGTACACATGAGCCTAGTTTAATCTAGTTTGCACCTTATTTCTAGATTGTGTAGCATTCGCTCTTTCACTCATTACCAGAGAACTGTCAAAATGGTACTAGTTCTTCACTGTAGTCCAACTGGTCAGGCTAACTGACCATCGCCCGTAGTTAAGCCACACTGTATGCCATTCTCACTGTTTGTACTGTTTAAAAAGTAAATCTTAACTGAATTTGGTCTGCGTCACTAGTTTTGTGTTAATGCTCGAGGCCAATTCATAGCGAGCACCTGCATCGCTGAGCGCTATGTAAGTTCTCTCTCAGGCGTGTTGGGGGAGGCTCAGTCTGCTGATAAAATGTTGGGGCATTGATTTTAGACAGCACTTGCACTTTCATAAAAGGAGGGCCGCACCGCGAGTCAGTTCAGACTCCCCTCAAGTTTGGCTGCCATTTTAGGGACAATTAGCGTTCTAATTGTGAGCGGGGGATGTCCCAGCCCTTTTTAAGGAAATCTGGTGCACGGACACGCGCTTAAGGCAAGCCTGTCTGCACCCGTACCCACTCGGAGCCAGCCATGCAGCCCGATCTCCTCCCAGGTCAGGGTCAGTGTTTAGTCTTCTCCTCGTCAGAGTTCCATTCTCTACATTCTGGCTCACATTGCCCAGGTCTGTGCTCTCTTCCTTCTTTCTGGTCAGCACATACTGTTCCTGTGTCCTGCCGGGTCCACACCGCTGGAGAATCCCGCCCATTTGCCTCCCCGACCCACCATGAAATCTGTTATTGCTTTAGAGGTCCGGGCAGTGCTACCTGTGTTCGCTCCCTCCATAAAAATGCACTACATATTTATGATTTACTTAGGGAGGAACAGCTGAACATCCTCTTTCTCACTGAAACCTGGATGTCGGATAGTTCAGCACCAGACATCGCATTAGCGATTCCCAGAGGGTACTCAATACATCACTGTGATAAAGCAGACAAACGAGGTGGGGGTGTACCTATAATTTTTAAACATCCTTTAAGTGTACTTCCTTCGAACTAACAGAACTCCAGGGGGCAGAATCACTTGGCTTCTGCCTCACACCATCAGTTAAAAAATTGTTGGCAGAAGTTCTAGTTTATCGCCCACAAGCCAATGCCTGGGAATTTTTGTCATCTTTGGACGACTGTTTACCTAGATACCTCCTTAAATACTCGAACTGCTCCGTTTTGAGAGATTTGAACCTCCATCTTGACAATGCTGGTGGCAAACATGCACGACTTTTCCTTGACAACAGGACAGCTTGGAATCAGAGGCAGTTTGTTGATCAACCACCCATTCCACAGGCCACATTCTGGACCCAATCTTTGCTAACTGTATGGTTGACGTGTCTGATGTCATAAGGAAAGATTGGTCAGATCATGTAACGATATATTTCACTTAAAAGTTAGAGCAGGGGCCTTCAGGTAGAAGGACTACGCCTTCTCTACCATATCGAAACTGGGCAAAAGCCCCTACTTCAGAGATTAATTACATTCTCCTGAACAGTACGCCGCCTGAGTGGAGACATTGAGGCTGACTCTCATGAAGCCAATGCAGGGGCTGCGGCGAAAGGCTGATGGTATTGCTTCCATAAAAGAGAGGTCTGGCCTTTCTACACACAGATGCCAGTTTACTCCTTGGTTTGACGAGGAGCCCAGGCAATTGCGTCAGTATAAAAAACTAGAAAGGGTTTGGAGACAATATTATCTGCCCTCTGACGAGGAACTCTATAAGATAGAGTTGAATATCTACCATCCAGGAATTAAGAGGGCTAAAGCGGATTATGTTGCCAACCAAATTGCTGAATCTGACAACAAACCAAGAAAGATTTTCAAGATTGTTAAAAAGTTCTTTCATCCGAATGCTTTGTTACAGCCTCTTGAGGCCTCCCCTAAATTATGTACACAGTTCTCTGACTTTTTCAATAATAAAATGAACAACACTGTGGATGCTCTTAACCTTTCTGGACCCGATAGCCCCTTGGACACAAGCTGATCGATGGATCAGCTGCCCTCTATCTCATTATTCACGTCTTGTTTTTTAGCTGATTTTTTTCCTATCTAATTGGATGAATCGGATAGAGCCCTAAAAACGTGTAAATCGGGCTCACCTGATGACCCATGCCCCCTTGATACTCTGACTGCAAACTATGCGGCCATCAATTCAACTCTCAACCGTCTTGTAAAACATTCCATTCTCCAAGCTACAGTCCCAAGGTGTTGGAAGCAAGCTAAATTAATCCCCCTCTTGAAAAAGCCATTGACTGGTAAATCTATTTTGATTAAATATAGGCTCATCTCCTTGCTGCCTGCGTACTTTAAAGATTTTGGAGAAACTAATTAATGGCCAACTATCCAGGTATTTAGAATCTCACCAGCTGTTGCATTCTTCCCAATCGGGCTTTCGCCCTGGTCACAGCACAGAATCTACTCTGGTGGAAGTCTCGGACATCATCAAGCTGGCAGCTGACAAAGGGAAACAAGTCGTGCTACTGCTTTTGGATTTATCACCCTATTTTTCAGCAACGATTGGAAAAGATAGGGATAGGCGGAGCCGCTTTAGCCTGGATCTGGTCTTTTCTACCCGACAGAAGCCAGGCAGTCTTGATGCCAGCCTATGCGTCGGACCCAAAGCCCTTTAAGTTCCATGTTCTTCAGGGCTCCGCCCTGAATTCAACGCTGTTTAATGTCTATTTGACTTCTCTAGCAGATTTGGTGGTATCTTTTGGCGTGAAGGTGGTGTCCTAAGTCGACGATACACAGATTCTTCCCACTTGGGACAGCAATATCCCAAATGCCCAGAGTAGATTTGAGGCTTGCCTAACTGCAGTATTTCAGTGGATGCGTTGGAGCAATTTGCAGTGTAATGTGAGCATAACAAATACTAGTATTTGGCACTGCCTCTCCCACTTGGGATGGAAAATACTGGTCCAGTTCTGCCAGTATTCTCACAACCAACCCCTGCCACTGTCGCTCATAACTTGGGGTAAAATATGACAATAGATAGTCCTTTGGCCCAAAGGAGGACATTGTAGTGGGTGTTTGTTTCGGTCTGCTGAGATGTTTAAAGACGTTTTTCTTCCTGCTACCTATGCAGTGCCAGAAGTTGGTAACGCACGCCCTTATCACTTCTCGGATGCACTATGCCAACTCTTTGTATTGGGGCCTACCCAGTTAGAAGACTCCAGCTAGTGCAGAATGCTGTAGGTTGTCTCCTATTAAATCTTTAGAGAAGTCACCATATCCAACATCATCTCAGAGAGCTGCATTAGCTGCCAGTCAGTAGAGCCAATAGAGCTCGGTTCAAAGGCCTCATGCTGGTCCAGAGCCTTTCATCAGACCGGGCTACGGTGTCTGGCTGATAGGCTTACACCCTACCTTCCTGCCAGAACCATGCGGTCATCAGATGCCATGTTGGTGGTTTTTCCTAAAACCAAAAAGAAAAAATGGGGCGGCTCATCCTTCCCGTTTCCTGCCGCCTCTGCATGGAATTCTCTCCCCTTTCATCTATAGGCTATGATGTTCCACAAGTTCATCTGTTGTGTCTGCTTACCCTCCTGCATTGGAATGTGCCTGAAAAGGTGTGAGACTCCACTCCACACTTAGGAAATATGTAATGCCCATCTCTCTCCGGAATATACATTCTAGAGACTAAGTGGGACGAGTCAACACACTTCGTGGAGACTGCCCATGGAGGTTGTACCCTGCTCCAAATGGGCTGGGGATTTGCTCAAGGTATGCCTTTGAATGGCCCTGGCTTCATGACAGTGCAATGCCTCATCACAATCCCTCAGGAACAGTAAATTGTATTAATTTAGATAGCTGGAGAAGTTCTATAGCACCGGTAGAGTGGGGCATTTGTCCATGAACAGAAAACTAAGCTGCTGATCAGATCTTTCCTATTACTCAAAACTCGCCCTTAAAGACTGAGAACAAGCTTAGGACCCTAAAGGAAGCCCTGCTGCTGCAATGTGTCCCAGAAAAGGAGGAAGCTGCACTGTCTGATTTGGAGAGTAGCTGATATTTTAAAAAAAGAAGTCAAAATCAAGGTCAACAGGGTGAAGCCTGCATGGAGCTACTGGTCCTGAACGTGAGCCAGCTAACACCAAGCTGTAGTCATCTTCTAAGCAAGAGGGCTGAAGACGATTAGGAAATAAACACGGTTGCGGTGTGGGGTTGAGTGTGTAATGCTCTGATCCACCTCGTACAACCACAGTCTTCATGGAGCCCGTTATTCATTTTCCCAACCAACAGGAAGCTAGGGATTTTTTTCTACCATTCAGCCTAGTTCTTCAAATGGTGTTCTGTTGGTTAAGTCTGTCTTTCAGATGATCCCGGCATGCAGGTCACCTCTGTCAGCAGGGCTTCTTATCCAAGAAGAGGGAAAAAACAGGTGGGATTTTGCTTGCAAGTCCACTGAACTAGAGTTTGCCCTGGGCATTGCACACTGCCAAGTGTCATGCTGTTCAGAAAGCATGGTTACCACCCATCTGCTGGATTCTTTCAGTGGACCTAGGAGGGACAAAAGCGTTTTAGGAGTGGATTTTGGCTCAACTCACCTTCCGTCTCACACTTTTGTCTGCAACCCAAGGAAAGGCGAAAGCAACCCGGTTCCAGGATAGGCTAGATGAAGGAATCCCTAAACCCCTTGAGAGGGTGAATGTGTATACACAAGTTCCAGTAAAGAGGAGAAAATTAGGGCAAATAGAGTTAACAGTAAACATAGTGATGGATATATGGCCTCAGCCTGAATGCTGTACTCAACTGCAGAAGGCCGTAGTTCAATCCTTCAGTTACACAGAGAAAATCAGTATGTACATTCAGTGACATAGCCTGTGCTGGTGCCGCATTGTATTGCACTTTGCAGTAGGGTGGATAGACAACTAGGTAGCTGCCCTGTTAACTTTTGTTAAAGAAACCCTTCCTAAGAAGTATTTATCTACCTACTGGAATGTCCTCTTTATCTTGCACAGAGTCTTTCCCAATAAAGAGTAACACAACTGAACTGCTGGTTGTATCAGTTTTGCAATTGTTTCCTTGTTTACAGATGTACCTAATACAAGGGATGTACTACAGTGAAGGGCCTCATGCATCTAAGACTTCTGTATCCATATACTACATTAATGTCCTTCCAACATCCAAAATGCCTAGGGTTCTTTCTGAAGCCGCATTAGGATTCTGGCAGAAGTCTGGCAACTGATTTGTCTCAGAAGGAGATGAAAATGTGTAATCACCTTTGGTGTAAAATTTGGATGTGTTCTCATCCTCACCTTAATGGAACATTAAATATGGCTGTTTAAATACTAGTGTCTGAATTTCAGTAACCCGGTGCAAAATGTTAATAGCTACTAAAAAGAACTATTCACAGATTTTCAGTTGCTTTAAGCTATGGTTCAACAGGTGGGAAGATTAACCCACATAGAACTGTGTTAAAGTTCCAAATAGGATGATATGTATGATATGACGAATAATTCACTGGCATAGTAAAGAGAGATTTCCTTGGTAATCCCTCTCATGCAGATATGGCTGCCAGGTTGACTCGTAATGGTGTAATTAAAGTGAGTATTAAGGAGATGAAATTTTAAAATAATACCTTCATGCCACAGACCAATGAACCTCTCTTACAATCTACCGACATCCTGGAGTGCGAGTGTTAGCCTCAAACTTGTAGGACTTCAGGAGCTACTCTGTAAAGTTCAGCGACTGTGGGGGTGCGAGAATGTGGCAGCAGAGTCCTGGCATTTTGCAATTAGCACTTTGACATGTAAGTCTAATACCAACGTTTCCCAAAGAGCAAGACACCTTCTATGAACAACGGATGTAGCTCCCATTCCTGGGACATCTGTCTGCTTGCTTAGTGTGTATGCAATGGCATTCATTTCTAGCGGTAGGTGAACACTTTGTAGAATCACCCACTGCCAAATCTTCAGTGCCAACTTCAAGAGAGCATATGATATTAACTCTCACTGTTTCTTTAGAGACAACATTCCACTGGAGTGGTCAGTTAAAACCCTGATCACAGCTCAGTGCACTTGAGTGACAAAATCCTTCAAGGCTATATGCATGGTCTTGAACTACACACACTGATGAGCTGTTGAGCTTAGTCTGGAGACCATATCTCAGTGGGTATTAAGCATACTGTAAGCCCATGAGAGAGGCATCTGCTGGAATTGTCACTTGGTAACATTCTGTAAAATATCTACTTCTTGCCACATTCTGATTATTCTACCTTTGTAAAGATTTTACCATATCAGAAGTGCAAAATACTAGATCTTCCCCGTCCACCTATGACTGCGCCAATTCATTTGAGATTTCCCAACTTGGTCGTATGTGTAGGCAAACAATAGGCATGAGAAATAAAAGATTCCTAGCAACTTCTTAACAGTTCTCAAATCTGATCTAGTAAAACTGTGTGTTATTAAAAGCCACTAATCTCTGCAAAGTAGAAATTGTTAAAACTTTCACATTGTCCATCTCGTCTCCGAGAAACATCCTCAAGAAGATAGTAATGGTGAACATGAGTTGTACACTGAAGGCTTTGACTATGTGTACACGGACAGTATTTGCTTGGGGAGTAAATGTCCTTACAGCTTGTTCCTTATGTTGACCACCAGGCTATATGAAAGGAGGTCAACATCTGCCATTTGGCTGGTATTGCACTGGATATCTTTGATGCCAAAGTTCTCCTCAACATCAGCCCTCTGCCGAAATGTGAATCCTGGTATAGTGACACTGTCTGTAATTTCTTTGAGTACAGGGCCAGGGGGTCTGACAGCCGTGCAGTTGAGGAAGGAGCTCCACTAGTCTTTTTAACGGGATGAAAATAAAACAGCACAGTCCCAGGGAATGCATATCTTCTGGATTATTTTTCTTCCCCTCTTTTGACATTTGGGTCTGAAATAGGTAGGAAGAAGGTATGAAATACAATGAACACTAAGTCAATAGGTCTCCCCTTGTTGACCTATGTCACTTGCTGATGGTGTGCAGCATAGCCAAAAAAAGTAATGTGTGATCAAGAGTGATTTGTGGTGGCACCTTTATTTGGGTGTACTTTTTTCATATTTGCTGTAGTTGAAGGAGGCAGAGTTTTGTCAATGCCCATTCTGACTTTGAAAGAGCACGAAAAACACCTCAGCATCACTTTCCTCATTTCATAATTTCTCACTGACTTATACAACTGTACTTGGGGTAATTTTCAAAACACTGTCAGAAATAAGCCATATATCAAACCCAATTGAAAGTTGTGCACACTGTCTATTGCTCTTTCATAATCGCGCTCACGGTCCCCCGGAATTTCAAATACAAAGAAATAAGATGCTAGAACAAAAGTAATCAAGGAAAGGGGCGAGAGACAGGAGAAGAGTTATCACATCTCATCCATGGTTCCAAGGCATCAGCAGGGATTGCAGCCCAGTTGTACAGGAACCAGGTGTGAATCCCTTAGAGAAAGCTTTTTCCTCACCAATGTCTGATTATTGCTGTCTGGTGTCAGAAGTGCGAGTCTTTCACATCAATGGAATTATATTGCTATGGGAGTGCAGCAGTGGAGGTTTCTTCTCAGCACTGGTCTGAAAGCACTATAAGGCACTAGCAGTGTGAGCTACCTGCCAGCTACTGTTTAACAAAAGTTAATATGCAATACTGCCAGTCCATCTGTACCTTTCTTTTTCAGCCAAGATGAGCTTGGTGAGATAGGCATGCAGTTCATTCTCCTGGTTGATTCGTTTCTCCTCGATATTGCTCCATCTTTTCTTCTTTGCAATTCTTAGGGCACTAGGGATATCGTCACCAAAGTTCAGTCGCTGTTCTCTTGCAAGGTTGTACGCTAAAGAAAGATTAAAGCATTTTCAAAAAACGCACGAAGAGGGGGGTGTATGACTGAATATAGGCTGTTTTCATCAACATCATTTTGGGACGAAAGCTTGCATTCATTCTAGCTCACAGTCTGAGCAGTTTATGGATATTAAAGAACCCCCAAAGTAAAATCAGGAGGAGCAATGGAAACAGATTTTTTTCAAAAGGAAAAGTTTAAAATAAATACTACAACCAGAAAATGGTGATTCCACATCCAACTCAACTACATTAAAACACACTGAACGAATAGGAAAGGACTGTACACAGCTCCTTATGGTTTCAATGGTACAATGCAAGAAATGTGTTCCAAGTAATATGCTTAATCCTCCACGGGGGTGGAGCAGGTAAGAGAGGAATAGATAAGCAAGTGGAAGGGGGCAAAAACCACACACTTTTTAGTGTTGTGCACAGCTATAGGTTTGGAAGAGTTGTTATTTCTGTTAGGTACACTCGCACAATGACCTATGTGGGATCTACGTTTTCATTCCCAGTGAACCATTTGTACACTTACTTAGTTGTAAGCCTAGATCTGAAGTGTCTGTAAGTTACTCGCACGGTACCTTAGAACAAGGCAAACTCGGAACCTTTAGAAGGAAAATTTCAGGGCACTGAAAGATGAGTTCCAAACGTCATGATTAATTTTAGTTCACTTTTTCCGTTTGCTTGAGTGTTGCTAGGTTTTTCTAGTGATTTTTGATGTTTGTCCTGGCAGATTTTCGAGGTTATAAAAATAGTTTAAGGGGGCGTGGCCAACCATAAGGGTCGCGTTGACATGACCCACTGAGATTCCGCTGTATTCCCAGCTGAATTCATGGGAGACTGCACAGTAAGCCAGCAAACGAGCAGTGCGGACATCGGAAGCGCTGCCAGGGCCGCCTTTTCTTCGTGGCAGGAGCCAGGAGACCCGAGTGGCGGCAGGGGCAGCTGTGAGCCGCGCGGAGACTGATTGTTTATTTTTTAAACTGTTTTTATTTTTTTGCAAAAGAGAATAGAATTGACATAGGCATACAAAGATGATAATATCGAAATCCCAAGACAAGTTGATAATGGCCATTTGGTCACAATGTACAAATGTAACGAAAAGGGATAATTACAGCCAATGTATGCCATTCGGATTGTAACATTAAACCATACAGCAAAAGTGAAGAAGGGAAAGAGAAGAGAAAAAAAAAACAGTAGGAGGAAGTATGTAATTCCTCAGAATGCAGAAGGTGGTGGTTGCTGATGCCAATGGATACGCAATATATGTGTAGAGCGAATAACTCACGCTCATGCAAGAGGTGCCATACCTTGTAGGGGGGGACAAAAGTCTAGGAGTTGTGAACTGGGAAAGAGGGGGAGGGGCAGAGGGGATAAAGATACCTATGAAGGTCTTCTCTTCAGTGTCATGGGCGGGAACAGACTCCAGAGTAGGTATGAGATGAGGGTAAGGGGGTGGGGGGTAAGGGACGGGAGGTTGGGAAAGGAGTTACTGGCCTACAATTATTAGCAAGGGGCACTGATGTTGCGATTGGGGTGTGAGCATTAGTAAGTAGGTGCGTAAAAGTTGCCAGATGTCTTTCATTCTAGAGGTCGGCGGTTGTAAAGATGCATACAGCTCACTGGTAGTGTCGCAGTAGGTCATACTGGTGAGCCAGTTGGTGGCAGCCATGTACCCCAGTGCATCGCAACTTCCCGCTTAGCCAGGAGAAGAGCAATTGCAGTTAAACGTCTAATGTATTCAGGGAGTTCCTGCACATAACCCATCAGTGCCAACAGTGGGTCCGCACCCAAATCAATCTCCAGCATTTGGGATACTCTCTCCCCAATAATGTTCCGCCTGGGTGCACAAACAGGCCATATGGATAAAATCAGCATCAGGAGTGTGGCATTTCAGGAAGTCAAAGAAGCGGGTTTGGTCATATCAGTGTTGGTCAGATGGAATCCCTTATGCGCGGCGCAAACATTTCAAGTGCAGGAGCTGTGCCTGTGGTTGGGTGATACCAGACGACGTTTGGGCGCAACATGCAGCCCAAATTTGATCTGGTATGGGCCATCCCGAGGTCCTGCTTACAATGCAATCTGAGCTTCTCATCGGGAGTTGGAATCAGTGCCATACTAGCATGATATATTTTAGACACCAGGCGTATTCCATCCAGGACATTGATGACCAGAGTCAGGGGGGAGTAATCCTCTGGGGCCAATGGATAGGTAGATATGATGGACCATAACGCAGTACGTACGGTGTGCCAAATAAAATGGTCCATGAGTGAGGCAGTATTAAAACGCGGGTCTGAGGAGTGTATTACAGCATGTCCCTCTGGGAAGAGGTCGCCAAACACACGAAGGTCATATCGTGATAACGTACACTTCACCAAAGTTTCACAGGTGATGGGAGCCATGGGTTGTCCACCAGGCTCAAGGCTATGGAGTACAGGAGGTTGCCACCTAAGAGACGCTGTAGTCCTAAGTCCAGCATGTAGTGGATAGGGTTTGGATGTCTATGGGATCTAAGGGAATCTCCTTCGGAAGGATGGAGGGGAGGGGACAGCGAGGTCGTCCTCAAGTTTTGCACATAGTAGCCTGGCTTCCGCATGATACCAATGATGGGCTTATTGGCACTGCGCAGCCAGATAATAGGATTGAAATTGGGGAACTCCAAACCCCCCTCTCTAATAGGGGAGCACTAACATGTCCTAACTGTTGCGGGCCTACGATAGGCCTAGATTAGTTTAAGGAGTAAACCACGTAAGGTGGAGAAGAACAAGTTTGTCAGTGTTACGAGAATGTTTAGGTACAGATACAAGAAGCGGGGGAGAATCACCATTTTTATAATCGCGACCCTGCCGGCCATTGAGAGAGGCAGCCGGATCCATCTATCTATTTGAGTTGACAATGTGTCAACAGTGGGCTGTAATTGAGTCGTCACCTGCTCCTTATCTGGATGAATGACTACACTGAGGTATGTAACTGGCCCGCCGCACCGCATCAGTGGATAATCGCATGGGGTCCAATGCCTGACTGAAGTTACTGGAAAGAGATCAGACTTTGTCCAGTTAATTTGAAGACCGGAGAGAGCCCCAAAGCGTGTTAATTCGTTCAGGATGGGGGTCAGGTTTTCTTCGGGGGAGTCGGATAAATAATAAAATGCCATCTGTATAAAGCGAGATGAGTAGAGGGCCTGGCTTGAATTGAAGGCCACGGTGTAAGTGCTTCATGTGGAGGTGGCGGACTAAGGGGGCCAGTGCAAGCATGAAAAGTAACGGGACAGTGGGCATCCCTGATGATTGCCTTGTGTTATAGAGAAAGGAGCTGTGAGTGAGCCACTGACTCCGAGTCATGCAGTGGGTTGTGTATATAGAAGGTCGATCAAGGAGAAGAAACCAGGAGGGTATGCCCAGTTTCCGAATAAGGGGCTACGTTAGGGCCTATCTAAGAGTTCAATTGCGCCAGGTGTATCTGGATAGATTCTATGGAGTACTGAGAACACTGCCCTCAGATTCAGTGATGTGGAGCGGTGGGGGACAAATCCCGACTGTGCAAGTGATATGATTTGGTCCATCAGAAAATGAAAGATGTTTGGAGAGAACTTATGCCAAATATTTTATTGTCTATATTAAGAAGTGATAACGGCATGTAAGAACCACAGTGTAGGGGACTTTGTCAGGTTGGGAAGGAGGGTTATAACGGCCTTGCGCATGGATAAGGGCAAAGTACCAGTTCGGAGGGATTCTTCATAAACCACAAGCAGTTTCGGTGCTAGGATATGTTTACGAATTTATAGAACTCCCTAGTGTAGCCATCGAGACCAGGTGCTTTACAGCCATCAATGGAGTCTATGGCCTGTGTTATTTCCTCACAGGTTATGGGTTCACTGAGACACAGACGTTGAGGATTAGAGTATCAGACCTTGGCCACCTCCTCCAGTAATGTTGCCTGGGCCGCAGTATCACCAGTAAGGCGGGAGGTGTAAAGTCGAATGTAGTAGTTAAGCAGGGTATCCAGGATGCCCTCATTGGAGGCAATCCACTGGCCCCCGTCCACATTCAGCTCAGCTATGTAGGAGTTGCCCCAGGCAGGATGAAGCAGGCGGGCCAGTGTGCGATCCTGGCAATCCCCTCCCCATATTTACATGCTCGAGCAGGTTTGCTTTAATAAAGAACTTCCCTGTCAGCAAGGTTCCAGTATTTGTTTAAGAGGGCTGATCTGGATTGAGTGTCTGGTGGTGTGGTACCACCTGATGTCTCGAGATATAGATCAGCTAGAGCTGCTTCAAGTTGTGTGCGGTTCCGATGTATGTCTCTAGGGACCCCAGAGGGTTTGTGATACATATGAACCTGATAAAGGCCTTGAACACCTCCCAGAGGGTGGAATGAGAGGTTACTGAGCCCTCATTAAGCTGCAAATATTCCAAAATTGCCGGGCGTAAGTCGAATCGGAACAGCTTGTCCTGTAATGTCAATGTTGTGAAGTGCCATTGACGTTCCCGGTCGCCTCCATAGGGAATATTAAAAACAACCAAAACATGGGACCGGTCGGATAGTGTGCAAGTAAGATGTTGGGTGGATAGCAACCATGGACATAGGGTAGAGGAGGAGGCAGACGTTGATGCGTGACCATGTGTTGTGTGGGCAGAGTAGTGAGTGAATCCTTGGTCGGAAGTACGTTTTAGGTGCCAGGTATCACGCAACAGGTGCGCATCACAGAGGTCATGTAGTGATTTAGGTTTAGTGGTCAGTGAGAGTGCTGTGGTGTCGGTGGCGGGATCCATGAGGAAACTGAAGTCTCCATCAAATATAAGATGGTCAATGTCGATCCGATCTATTTGTGCAGAGAGGGACAGGAAAAATTCAGGTGAGTCTGTTGGGAACATAAATGTTGGCCAGCAGGACTGAGCGACCTGTCAGAACACCAGCAACTAGGATGCAGCGGCCACCGTCATCTGTGATGTTGAAAATGTGCTGGAATAAGACATTCTTGTGAATAAGAGTACAGACCCCTCTAGAGTAGGAGCTATAGTTGGCAAAGAAGAGGTGTGTGCCCGAGTTAGATGCCTCTGTGGACATCCTCCCAGGGGAAAGGTGCGTTTCCTCGAGGAAAGCTATGTGGGCACCGATCATTAAGCCCAACTAATATTCCAAGACAGGATCGTAAGAGGTAAGCAGTTAGACTTTAGAGGTGATACAAGGACCATGAGTCATAGTATGTGTAACTAGCAGATATGAAGAGAAAGCAACAATTATGTGCTGAGTAGAAATGAGGAAAACAATAAGCATTACAGTGAATTTACCCAAGAACTCCCCCCACCCCCACCAGGAACAAAGAGGCCCAGTACCATCCCTTAACTTCAACCTTATAAATCAAAAACAATACAATGAAAATGTGTGTGTGTACCATTGGGGGGTGGGGCGTCACCATACGGCAGACACCCAAATACTGTAGGACCAGATGCAGGAGTGGTAACTGTGATACAAGGATCAACAATGCAACAGCGCAATAGGGCAGGGAAAGTTTCGAAAGAAGTCCCAAGCAGGGGTCTGCAGCCTGTCCCAGAGAGCATTAGGTGAATGAAGAGGAGACATGGCAGTCAACCCGTCGGGAAAAGATTGGCGCTGGAGTGAATGTCAGGCGGGGATCTGTCTGGTGGTGTACGACGCGAGGAGGAGCGGTCACCGGAATATTGCTGGCAAAAGGACTGTGCATCGGCCGGGGTGTCAGATACAAGGTTTGCCATGGCCTTAAACCAGTGGTTCCCAAACTTTTTCAACCCATGGCTCCCTTGGCTTATTGATCGTTGGCCGCGGCTCCCTATTATTATGTGACATTTTTTTGCGGGTGGAGTGGACAGATGTAGAATGGGATGGAACGCCTAGTTCAGTTGGGACATTTATCACACACAATAAATGTCAATTCTTTTATATTTATAAGAAGGAAAAATGACTTAATTTACCTTAGGAAGATGTACTTTATAACTTCAGGAAGCCAAATATTGCAGTCTGTTCTCAGAGTAAATGTTTGTGGTTACTTCGTAGCTAAAACTATGCTGTGGGCTGTCTGACCATCAATGACATATATAAAGCCAGTTTTACTAAGGCAGTGTCTAGATCACTGTGATGGTCTAGAGACGCCTTAGAAACTCTGCAGCGCTCCTGAAGGGCCTCTGCCCGGTCACTAGCCAATGCCTTTTTAGCATGCTCGATGCCCATAGCAGCTATTGTGGCAGCGTGTTCTTCCTACGGTGTACCCCTCTGCTAGTGAAAGATTTTAGACTGGGACTGAACGAGTTGAATGACAGTCACATCCTTCCCACAATACACATGCAGATCGGCAGGAATGATTGGCTGCTGTGATGGGCCCTGGCATGTGCGGGTGGGCGCCATTCTCCTGCACTTGCAGTGGCTCGGGGTCTCTGTTTATGAGTACCTTAAGCTCCAAATGCTTTCAAAGGCGAGCCTCGAAAATAAATGGGCTTGTTTTGCCCCTGGATGTAGGCAGGCCTAAGGCCTGATTCAGAGCTGACCTTCAATGGAAGAAAGAATACCACCCAAAACCTGGGGGCAATAGGCCTTTGACACCAATCCCCACCATACAGTGCCTAAGGTGAAAGAATCTCAATGGGTAACCCCGCATTCCCCCAGATTGAGCACTTCTACGGGAAACCAGAGGACTTGCCTCTAGCACACAGCTTCAAACCAGGCGCCAGACTGCTTGAGTGCAAGAGCACTTATCCGGCGCTCTGCAGTGACCAAGGCGGTAACGCAGGACTAGATAAATCTCTGTCAAATATATTGACAGAATTGCGTGAGTGAGACCTTAACCTTCCCTCCTTTGTTGTTACAGACAGGAAACTTTTGATATCCTTCCCTTTTTCTCTTTGTGCTTTAGACACTCTCCCAAAATTCGCTTCCCACCTTCCTCCCTTTTCTCTCTCCCTATCCTGTCCCATTCTCCCCGTTCACGCCAGGTTTCCGCTCACCATAATCTTTCCACTCGGCTTTTCCTCGCATTTGGTTGCTGGCTTCTTAAGCAGGAAATACGAGAAATCCATCTCAATCAGTAACATTAGGTTCTGCACTCTCAATAAGGAATGCTCTGCTGCCATCTGGTGGACAGAGGTGTTATGCTTTTACTAAATAACTGCACATTTCAAAGATGTTACCGGAAATTTATGACGAATTCGAAATTCTGAAACCTTTGAAGCGCGGCGCCCCTGGCTACTTTGGAGGGCGCACCAGGGCGCCGCGGCGCACAGATTGGGAACCACTGCCTTAAACCCTCAGGTGCGCGGGGTACAGCATACCGTAACTAAGTCCTAGTTTGTGATGCGTGGATTTTACACCAGTGAACTTACGGTGTGCTTCCTGGACCAGGGCGGTGAAGTCAGGGAACAGAGAGATGGTGAAACCCTGCCACTGCAGGGCTCCCAGGCAAGATGCAGGGCAGTGTCACAGACTTTGAAGTTCAGTAGGCGAGCAATGAGAGGTCTTGGCGGGCAGCCTGGATTGGGGCGCGGGCCCAATGAGCAGTGTGCTCGTTACACTACGAACGTGTGGGTGAAGGACTCTTTGCCAAACAGATCAGTCAACAGTCGTTCAATAAACAAATCCAGGTGGCCAGTATTGGTAGACTCTGGTACCCCCAGTATGCGTAGGTTGCTGCGTCTACACCTAGCCTCCAAGTCTTTATTTTTAATTGCTGCTGTCTTCAGGAGTTTTTCCACTCGCTTCAGTCTTTTCGTGGTATGGGCAGCGCCGTCTTCCAAATCCGACACTCTCCCCTCAGCAGACTCAAGCCTGTTCTCATGGTAGTCAAGGCACCCACCCATGCTGTCCAACCTCTTGGACAAGGTGTCAAACCGGCCATCTATGGACCTGGAGGCCGCCCTAAGCTCTGCCATTATTGCGTCAGTGCCGATCATTTGTTCCGTGCAGTGGTTGAGCCCCTGCCCTCCGCCATCAATGGAAGTAGTGTGGTGTCTGGAGTGTTTTGCTTGTTGAAGTTGAGACGTCGCTGTTTAGGGTCACCTCGGCCCATAACCTACAATAGGAGGGCTGGAGGAGGAAGACCATCTCCGGAGGCTGTTAGAAGGTTATGCTGTGATGGGTACAGTATTTACCTGATGTGTCTTGCTAGGTATTTGGAGCTGGTGGGGACACTAGGTATCAGTAACTTAACAGATATTGGAGCAGACCATGCGGTGGAGGGGGGGGGGGGGAAGTCAGGACACAAGAGTGCGTGGGTTCCCCAATGAACAGACCAGGGAGCCTCCGAGGAGCCAGATATGGTGTTGGTTACGATAGGCGTGGTCCCACCAGCAAACATGCAGGTCGCAATGTGGGGAACCAGAGTCACCCAATGTCTCTACGGGTGCAAAACTCCGCATGGTGTGACGTGGGATCCGGCAGCAGGTCCGAGGCAGGAGGTAGGTTGGTAATACAGCTCATCAGCCAAGGACCACCACAGGGCCAGAGTGCCAGATCCGTCAGAGAGGCCAACCCAGTGACGCTGGCAGTTGGGGGAAGGCACAATAATGATGTCAATTATAAGTGGCAAGGTGAAGGGTGGCATGCAGAGATGAAAATGAGGCCCTAAGGTTAATTTGCCATATACTACGGTAGAGGCACCCCTATGCTAGGAGCAGAGGGCAACAGAGCTGAACAGCCATGAGCAGGGCACCCGGAGAGCCTCACGTATGGCCAGTTCAGGTGTGCCGATAGGTAGGGACAATACAAGCTTTAGCAGACAAAGGGCCAAGAGATCGGAAGTGTGGTTTCGGGTCCTCCTATCCAAACACCACAGGCAGCAGGCAGTCCCTATGCAGAGAGGGAGGAGGGGTTGCAGTGCGGGAGATGTAAATGAGGCGGACCGGACAGACGTGGTCCATCAGCCGGCTCACCCGTGACCCCTGTCGCCGCGGGGAGACTCATGGACGAGGCAACTCGATGCAGCAGTGTCTCTGCAGCCTTTGGCGATATGAGCTCCAGCACTTCAGTCCAGTCCCGTCAACACGCCTCTGGCCCCAGCCGCTCTGCCGCCCGCCGGAGTGTAGAAAGGCCTCACTCCTCTGACGAGGTCGCCAGCCGAGACGTGGCGGTGCAGGGTGGCCCCAGGTCTGCGGGTCGATGGAGTTCCATACCTCTGCAGGACTGAAGGCAGTGGAGGTTCTGATGAAGTGGCCTCAGATGGTCCTACTCCCGCCAGAGAGAGGAGACCCGCCGCAGCAGATTGTTGCTCAGGGTAGGGCGGAGATCAATGGCATGGTCGCTGCAGCGCTGCACGAGGCCATGTGCGAGTGCCTAGGAGTGTGCCCCTCTGTGAAATATTCCTCTCCTCCCGGTCATCTTGTCTCCAGTTGAGAGCAAAGCAGCCTTCCCCCTCCCCCCCCCCCTCCCTGACATGGCAGGGACCCATTGGGGGTCGGGTGGTATACGATAGTGTCACGTAGTCCAGTTATTTGAAGGATTGGGACAGCATCCTACTGAGCTTCAACTCCGTGCGGCCATTACAGTCGGCGGCTTGGCCATGCCCCGCGGAGACAGATTCTTAGGAGACCTGCCATCAGGGACCTCTTTGTCAACGGTCCTTCATGACGAATTCCATTTAACTGTGGAAGAGGGGACGACCTTCCCACTCTCATACAGCTAACTGGGGCACCATTATACTCTCAGTCTCCGGGGGGCCCTTACCTGGTGCTGGCTTACAGCCTCTATGCCTCCGAAAAAGGCACAAACCAACAAGGTGTCAGGTTATTTTACTCCCACTGAAGCCAAGAGGCTCGCATCCCAAAACCACCTCTCATGGTCTCACGTGGCCCAAGGCCCCAGAAATCGAAAGTTCAAAAGACACAGATTCTCTTAGTCAATGTGGGCACGCCTCCCCGGGAGCCCCCAACAACCCGGACCCCCTTCCCCACATGCTCCCGCCGCCACCAAGCGGCACAATGGTGCACTTGGACGGGCTCACCAGGATTGCTTGATATTTGGAGGATCAGGCACGCAGGTGAGACAGGCTATGCCCACGTCGGCTGCACATAAAACCCACTCTCACACAGATTCAGGTATACTTGTTGCAGTGGACACTCTGCAGGTCCTGGATACTGCATTTTCCCCTGTGACATATCTAACCACTCCATACTCACTCTGTGATATGGCAATTCCCCTTCAGGACCCCTCCCTATATGGCGCCTACAACCCGACGACCCCCAATGCGCGGACTTCCTGGTCTCAGAAATTACTTCTTGCTTTGATGCTAACTGAGGCTCTGTGGCCTTCCCCACCACACTCTGGGAGTGGGGTAAGGCCACAATAAGGGAACTGGCGAAATCCTATATCAGTCGAAGCAAAAGTATCAAACGACAGAAGATCACTGAGCTGGAGGCCCACATCCTTTGGCTGGAAGGCGGGCTTTGCCGGAGGGCTCCGAAGAGTCTGACCGCAAACTGACTCATGCCAGAGTTTCCTTACAACACTTGACCCTGGAGGAAATCTGTCAATGCTAGAAGACAACGACAAAAAAGGTATAGGAACATGGCAACTACAATGGGAAACTAATCTACTGTTTGCCCACCAGAGACTTACCATCCCGGCTAATCCCCACACTGCGAGAATCCCAAGATCACCTGATCCAAGTTGCCACAAAGATGACACAATTTCGCATCCTACTACTGTGATTTATATACCCACCACCCCATCCGCCGGCTAAATATTATGCCCCACTGGTGGCGGAAATTCCTCTCATTCACTATCCCCAATGTTGAGAATGGCGCTCGAGGATGCCCCTACTATCGAAGTGGAGGAGGCAATATCAGCCCTTCTGAATATTACCGGAGGTAATGAGACCTGCCGGCCCAACATCTCCTGGCGGTATACAAAGAGGCACAGGGATCTTACCGGTAGAGATTGATTCAGCAACCAATGTGGTAATTCTGAAATCTTTCAACGCTTAGACTTATGCCAGTTGTGGTCATGGTCGTTCACTCTAACCAGTGTGGCTTTATGTCAGGTCGCTGTATCCCACACTGCATTAGATGGGCACAAATGCCCATGGGCTGTGAACTCAAAGACCTCATGCGCCCTGTTACTGTTAGATTTCGAGAAGGCATTAGATTCCATAGGCTGGACCTTCCTGGAAGGAGTGCTTGACCGCATGGGCTTCAGGTCGTGCATACGCATGTCTCTTTTACGAACACCCGACAGCACGAGTGCAGGTCAATGGCGATCTGTCTGAACCTTTCATGATCTGTCGGGGAACCTGTCAGGGATGCCCTCTCTTTCCACTCCTCTTCACCCTCACTATTGAACCCCTAGCTAGACTGATACAATGCGATGTGATGCTTAGATCATGGGCTGGGAAAAGCGGGGATGGGTTTGAGGATAGGATCGCCCTATACGTCGATGATGTCCTGAAGTACTTAACACCCCCCAGCCCCCCAAAATCAGGACCCAGTTGCCTGTAAATACTACTCAGACTAAACAAAAGTAAATCTCTCCCTGTCCCAATACAAGGGGACATGGCCTCAGTCTCCTGGCAGAAAGATATACCAATCCAAAAGCTCAGCTTTTTATACTTGAGAGAAGATGACCCTCAAACTCGAGCTCATATGGAGCCTGAAGATCACTCCCCTAGTTAATAAGATGAAAACAGATCTTTCACGCTGGGCTCCGCTATCGCTCCACATCCTAGGCAGCGTTGCGGTATTTAAAATGATGGTCCCCCCTCCAATTTCTATACACCCTCCAAAATTTCCCTTTATGGATCTCAGCACCTGGTTTACAAGGCTGGCTGCAGATGTCCCATCCTTCCTATGGACAAAAAAAAACCTTGCATGTCCATGGCTAAATGTCACTCTCAACCTACAATGGTAGAATGGGAATGCCAGACATACAACTATTATTCAGCCGCCAATCTCCTAGTGCTCAATGACTAAGTGGAAGCTAAAACGATCAGTCATACCGCTGAGTACTCTAGATGCTGGGAATGGACAGAATGATGGGATTGCGCTATGGGGACCCAATTCCCCAAACCCTTCCATACACGATGCAACTAATGATCTTAACTTGGAGAGCAGCATTGCGTTCTATGAGGTGGCAGAGTAGATTGACACTTTAGACTCCCTGTGGCGGGGACGCTTCCTCAGCCACACTTCACACATAGCGGTGTTCGCCAAATGGGACAGAATTGGGATTTCAACCCTTGGAGGCGTGTGGGGGAGGGATGGTTTAAACTCCTTTTACAAACTACAAACACAGTTTTTAACTCTCCAATACCCAATTTCATAAATACCTCCAACTCCGACATGCAATTACAGAATACAACATGGAATTGGCGGACCTGCCAGAGTACAAACCCCTGGAGGCCGAGCTCCTCATGGGATCTCTGGGAAGGAAAGGGGTTTCCGAAATATACCAAACCTTGATACTCAATGCTATTGACTGGTGTGAGGCCTGCATGGCTCCTGCGAACTGGCGATCTCCAACTGCCCCCACATGATCCAACCCAATTACCTCCACATAACTTATACCTCATACCTCAGCAACTATGGGTAGCGGGTCAGATACTGACCTCTGCCTTCCCACGCTGCCACCAATTTGCTGCAGATTTCTAAAAATGAAATGGTTATGTACCCATATAGCTCATTACTGGATACTGAGACACCATTCTCCTAGCTTTGCATGCACACGGAGAGGCAGACAATGTACTGGAACCCACAGACACATTTGCTAACCTGTAGCAATTAGTAACGGAGCGATTAGAGCGTTCCCTCCCTCTCACCTCACCTTTCAATGCGGATGAAGCATTCCCGACATTTGCTGGCACTCTGTTAAATTTCTTCTCCCCCCCACCCCTCCCCCCTCTGATCATATGTCACTCACAAGCACCACACATACTTTGAGTATGGAACTTGGGTCGACGCATGGATGTCTGTAGCAACTGGAAGCTGAGATGCACTAAGTTATTGATTGCTTCTTTCCCTTTTTCCCTTCTTTATTTCTTATGGGTATTAACAGAAAAGTAACAAACTGTATTGTATTTCTTTTTCTCATGTACATTGTTTGCACTGGAGATTCCCTGGTTGAACACGTCTTATGGAAAAATGCTTGTTACCTAACATTTAGGTGTTCACCCACTATGCTTATGCTGTGGTCCACTTCAGAGTCCAACCCATATATAACATTCAAAATAGAATTGTATATACTAAGAGATACTCACAAGATGCGCTAATGTTTGAGTTCACCACACTGTCTCTCATGGTGTAATACGACGTTGGATACTTATGTGTTTCTTGTACTGCTCACTTAAGAAAAACTGGTTGTCCACGGTAATGAGATGTTGACCATGAAACTTATTTACAATAAACAGATTCCAATATTAATAAAACAGTTCATTACTGGAACACGGTTGGCAATACTCTATCGCAAGTACTGAATGCCAAATCACACTGATGCCAAAGAGCGCTCTACTAGGACTCCTAGATGGCTTGGGTTACACCAGAGGAGACAAAAAAGTGGTGGGCAAAGCTATCCTGGTGGCAAAGAGAGACATGGCCAGATTATGAAAATCGCCCCTCTCCACCTACACTGACCATGTGGCTAAGGGGGTGGACTGGTGTGCCCAACAGGAAGTCTACGAAAATGGTGGGGATACTATGGTCTAGACTTGGAAATGCTGACTTTCTTGATATCTAGCACAGATGGCTCTAATTGGATTACTGTATGGTGCTTGGGGTGGCTGGAGCCTTTTCTCTGTATTTGATTTTTTCAGCTTACTGGCCATACTTGTACAGAAACCAAATAAAAATTTTTTTTGTTTTTTGTTTTTAAAAACAAGTTTGGGAACCACTGATCTAGACTATGTTGAACTGTCCTGCTGTTCTTGGGAATGAGGAAGTAAACTTAATATTCCAAGTCTCCCCCTGGGTGTCTGTTAAAGAAGCAAACTCTTCTAGGTGTAAAGGATGAGGCTATTAGTTTATTAAGTCTTAGGTGGATGAAGTAAAGGTAACTATTCAATTTAGACAAAGGACACTTCCACTACAGTCGATAGTACCCATCTTATATAATTCCATCCACTTGTGTGGACACCTCTGCAGTTTTCTTCTAGTAAGACTAATATGATCGGGGTGGGGGGGCGGGGTGAGAGTCTACAGAGGCAGTAGGCCTTGCACCCTACTCTAACCTCAGATGTATCTATCCTATGAAGGCCAATAACCTCAGGTCACTGTCTTTCTGATGAACAAGTCTTCGAGCCCCTGTCCTCTACGTGTACATCTTTCTGAACATCAAGAAGATGTAGCAATCACAGGATGCCTCTGTCATCTAGAAGAACAAAATGGGCTAAGAGTAAGAGTGGGGGCCAACTGGGACTTTCCGCAGCTTTGGAAAATAAAATAGCAACATGGCTTAAAATAAACAATAGCCTTATAAGGAGATTCCACCTTAAAGCTTCCAAGAGGTGACGCAAAGCGTTTTTGATAAAAAGTTCAAACTTTTGTTATGTTCTGCGGTCAAGCACCTGCCAAAATTTAGATCTTGCGGTCAATAGTTCCTCATTAAAACTGTATAAAACAATTGCTTACTCTCCAATTCTTCGACCACCTCTCACAGTGTACTATTTTCATGACAGAGGTGCTCCCGGTTAACCGTTTTAGTTAGCATTTTGATTGAGGCTCTAATGCTTCATTGTACTTTGATATACATTTTCTCTCCCTCTCTCTTTTTCTTTGGATTGCCGTGATTTTAAACTTACTAGATTGCATGTTTTTGTTCCTGATCTGCGATGTGTCTTTAGCACTTGTTACTTGCTAGACTGCATGGTGTTAGTTTTGATTAATGATCTGTCTGACATTTATTGTCTAAATTGTTTGAATAAATAGTGCCACTCTTGACTCAGTTCCTGCATTTCACACGTGTGTTGTTATTTTAGATAGCACATTTCTGCGCAAAATTATGTGGTAAAAAACCACCTGCTAACAGGGGCAAAGGAGGGGAGGAGCAAAATGAGTACCTTTTTTTTCAAGGTAGAGCCCAATTACTCAAGGACCTCAGGCAGTGTCCGACGAATTCCCAATAGTATGTTTATGAAGCTGCATGAATTGTTGCTACTCAAACTGTAGGTATGCCTGAAGGGCATGATAGGGTTTTGTGTCAGGTCAGTGGCCTCCATATCTAGCCCTTCTTAAAGTACAGATGTAGCACCTGTAATGATAGCCCCAGTTCTATATATTTTTTAAATTTCATTGATTTTTGGTCTGAATAAATACTTGCCATCAAAAGGCATACTTATTAGGTGTTTTTGCAGCTCTGGTCTAAAGCCAGAAATCCTAAGCCTTACATGGCTTCATAGCAATGAACACAATATTTGTCTATAGGCTATATCTGCAGCACCGACTGTACAGTATATTCCTGCACTTGAATTTATTTTTACGCTATACCTTTCTGTGATGTGGGCCAAGGGGAAGGTTGGCAAATTTCCTCGAACTGCATACCATCACAGCAGCTCAACAGTGCCTGTGAGTTCGCACTGCCCAAGTCAACGGCAGGCATCACTGCTTCTCTTTTCCCAGTTTCATTAATCCTCTTTATATCTTTTGCCAGGGGGATTTCCATGCCCTGCATGCTCTTATGAACATATTAAACTTTTATAGGAGGTAATGTGGGTAATATGTAAACCTTTGTTCTACTCTTCATGTCACAGTTCTGGCACTAACAGGATTTTAACTTCTTCCATACGGATTGCAGCAGTTATGGATTAACTTTCTCTGTGCTTGACCGTTTGAATCAAGAAAGCATCAGCCTCTTCTTCTTTGTGCATGGTCATCACCGGATGGAAGGCTGCTCTTTAATGATCCTCCACCATGGGATTCATCTGGTACTTATTACAGGCATCAGCCTGATTTCATTCTACATCTTCCTGCTCTGAATCAAAAGGAGCAACTGGTGACTGCGACCGGACCATCGTTGGCTGTTGTAAAGGAACTGCACTTTCTTTTCCTGCACTCACTTTTTTAGGGATTGATCTGTTCAGAGATATTCTATCACTTCTTTAAAAGTCAGCTTTTTTTTTTCTTCTCACATATGCCAATAGATCTACTCAACTGTCTTCCTGGAGATTGGGCAAATAAACGAGCCGTTTCCTGGTTGAATAAATCCAATTTTGGCATATATAAAGTAGATTTTCCTCTTCTACGCAGTGTACTGTAGAACTTGATATTTCTTTTTTTCAGTGTCCAGTTCCCTTTGAGTCCATTTGTCAGGAGGATGTTAAATTTTCAAGATCGAAACAGAATATAGTTTTTCATGCCTCTTTTCAGATTCAAAAGTATTCAAACCCTGATCTGGCGCTTCAAAGCCAATGGCCCTTTTGTAGACTATCAATCTTTTCAGAGTCTAACTCCCCTCTTAGTTGTCCTATTTTTGAGGCAGACT
This sequence comes from Calotriton arnoldi, assembly GCA_963921515.1. Lineage (NCBI taxonomy): Eukaryota > Metazoa > Chordata > Amphibia > Caudata > Salamandridae > Calotriton > Calotriton arnoldi. The sequence continues at coordinate 5,106,136 of CAWUFW010000086.1, forward strand.
CTTGTCTTGGAGTCAAGACTCCTTTCCAGGATGATCTCTTGAGGTAGGTCTCCACACTGTCTTAGTGTAGCACTTTCAACCCAATGATGTATTACATGGAGTTCTGGCTCCTTAGATGCACTGTCCTGGTCGGTGAAAACTTCTGTTGGTGTTCTAAAGAACTACATTTTCCTGCATAGGAATCTTCGGCTTGGGAAGGGAACTGACTCAAATCATCACAGCCTAAATCAATAATTCTGGACCGTTCCATGGTTACACTCTTTACCGCTCCTGTATTCTTCCATGAATGTTCCTTAAGGTCACTCTGGAGAGCCCCATATTTGCATTAAACCATGGCGCACCCACCATTTCCGGAAGATGGTAAAAATTTGGAACTGCAGAGGAAGTTTTTTTTTTATACCTATTGGTGTGCAGGCCGAGGGGAGTGGTACGGTTCCCCCATGGCACCAATTGCAGTGCATGAGGATGGGCAGATTAGCCCTCTGTCTTCCATTTGTCTAAATCTAAACACAAGGTATATATGGAAAATGGACTAGTAAACAGATTGGAGGATCTGGTTCTGTTACATTCTGACGGAAGACTCATGGATGAACTTCAATTGGAATGACGGTTGAATCATTTACAAATAATTGGTTGTTGTTTGCCAACGGCTTACTTAATTGAATTCTCTACTATTGTGCTCCGAAGAAGTCCATCTGTAAATCAGACCCCCCCAGGATATTGCGGCATGGATTAGCAAATTTAGCGGCACAAATATGGAAATTTAGCGGCACCATTATGGGAATTTTGCGACATTTTACTTTGCAATTTTTTCAACACCAAACACAGAGATCTTATTTTTATGAGGTATTTTACAACATGAAAGTTTACACCAAAGCACTGTGTACAGTATTTAGACTGCCAGGTTTATCTACTGTGTGTACCATGCAGTATTTATGTTCACATTACTTTCAGCGTGAGTACTGTGCCATCGTTACATAAATTGATTTGTATATCCTTAGTACGCAGTGCTTAATTTGTAAAAAAAAAAGTGCCCGGGCTCGCATTAGGAGCCCACTGCAGCTTGCACCACACATTGCCCCAGCCTTGCTGCCCATGACAGTACCAACACAACTACTAACCATCACACTCCTACAAGTGTGCCAATTCCGACTATTTCAGGCCCCCAAAGCATTAAGAAAGGCTTGGGCGGCAGGTTTATAGTAATTTTTAATATATATTGAATTAATAATCAACTGCTGTTCTGGTGACCTCTACATTAGCCAGACAGTGCCACCTTGTGGCAGACTGTCACACGCGCCGGTGCTAACAATTAAGTGTCGGTGCCGAGCACCGGAAACCACCGGCTTAAATTAAGCACTGTTAGTACGTCAGATTATATCAGTGCGTTGACATTAATTCTTCCCCCCACCCTGACAACAATGCCAATATTGAACTAAGAGTTCAGTCAGTTGTTATCTGCATCCTCTAGGTGGCCTGGGTTCATATTATATGTGAACAACATTATAATTTATCAAATCAAACACAGGAGAGGATATTGTAAAGCGTACATCCTGAAATCATATTTCAAGGTCCTCATATGTGATCATGAAGAAAAAGGAGGGGGAAGTGAAAACAATTGCCTAGGATCGGACAATTTGGTAAAGATGGGAACCTAGGATTAATACCAGGTTTTCTGGTTTCACATTATGCAGTTCAGTCACTAGACATATATGCTTCACTTCCCCTAAACCCACTGTACCGCAAACACTGCTCTGCCAACCCTCCTACCCTGACCACCACCCTGCTGGCATCAATGTGGCCCTCTGTCACATCACAGACCAATCATTTTGGCCCTTGAGAAGATGTTTGTAAGTACTCATGGTCTAAAGGCTGGCCAGTCACAGTTCTATTTCAGCAATCTAACTGGGCCGCTGCAAAACAGAACTTACTGGTGCATTTAGAAATGGTGCAAATAGAACACCCTACAGTATGAAATACGGTCCCAAATGAATCTTATGCGCTGGTGAAATTTCCGTTATGCGGGCATAATCTTGCATAATTTCAGCATTTTTACGTGACAATTGCTACGTGAAATTCTCGAATTATGCCATTACAGCAGATTACATATTTACAGCACTGCAAAATGTTAGCACAGGAACCTTTGTGAATCGGCCCCCTTGTTTATAGGATCTATTGCGAAAGGAAAGCAATCTCAAAACGGTTTGCAATATCTACTTTATAAATAATCAATATAAATTGCCATGCCAAGTTTCTACACATTCTTTATTTGAATTCTGCTGTCCAGTAGAAGGATAACAAAAGAATGGCTGGTGGAAACATGTTCAACTGTTTTGATTTTGTGTAGTTCAGGAACAACATAATTCAGTTATTTTGATACTAAACTTTATTTTAATTGACAAGATCATTTCAAAGCCTAATGCTCTCCCTAATTATATTATTTCAGATGCAACAGGCCTCAGACATTCTCCCCTGAATTGAGAAACAGAGTGCTTTCCCACAGGCTCGGTCCTGCATCTGCGAGGTAGCACTCGGGTTGCCCAGGGCCTGTCACTTATATCAACCCCAGATATTCTGGGGAGTCTTGGATAAAGAAGTTATCGTTCCAGTGTCATTACTTCTCAGTTTTTCCCTGTCAGTGTTTTGCAGAATGGGCCATCGCTACAGGCAATAAGGTTTTCACCACAGCTCTTAATTTTGGGCCAGACCCACTCAACAGATCCCTATCTTTTGAAATAACATAATTAGTGAGAGCAGTATGGATTTGAACGATAAAAAGAGGGCTGCTGTCCATCACACAATGCACATCATTCAAAGGTTGCATTTCTAAAGTTTGGTAAATGGCTTTGAAATGATCTTGTCAATTAAAATAAAGTTTAGTATCACAGTAGTATTACTGTGCTACAGTACTGTGCTACTCAGTACAAATACTGCTGCTGCTACCCTGATTACAAATAACACTGCTGGTACTTCTATTACAAATACTATTGCTACTACTTTTATTACAATCATTACTGCTGCTACTCTTATTACAGATACTGCTAGTCCTTACGAGAATGTCCTTCTGGGTGGGCGGATGTGTACGGAGAGCGCTGCAGGTTTATGTTTATTACTGCCTGCTGCACCGGGAGAACTGACACTGTGTGCTGTGCCTGTGCTGGTGACACGGTGTTTGCACTGTGTGTCTCATCACACCAGGGGTCATGGTCTATTTACCAAAGTGTAATGTCTGCTAAAGTTAGATCCTTTCAAGCAAGCAGGACTGCTCTGCAGTCTCGGCTCTGCTGCTTTACCAAAATGTTTGACCTTGGGGAAAGCATTCTCTGTCCTTAATCTGACAAAACGGATGTAGGTTGAATCAGGCGAATTGAAACAAATAAAACAGCAAGGGCACATTCATTCACACATGCAGGGGGCTCTTTACCTGAAGGTGCCCCCCTCCCCCCCCCCCCTTTTACTGGCATCTTTATATGGCTGGTGAGAGAGAGGTGGACACCACCACCAGGCAGCGGCAAAGAGTGGTGAACTTTTGAACTTTGGAGTGGAGGACAGAGAGAGCGCATCATAGGTGAGTAGGCATTTCCAGGATTCCTTCAATTTCGCGGGCACTTTTGTAAAAAGCGCGGCCTTTTTACAAAAGTGCCGATTTCGCGGCAAATCGCGAAATCCTGGAGGGTCTGGTAAATGGACGAAACGTGTTGGCTGTTTTCCGCTGTATATATTATTGAAGCACTTTATTGGAAAAAGAGAATAAATGGAAGATTTATATTGTTTATTGACTGTTGTGGAAATATCTCTTGAATCTTGTAATTGTTGTAAAAGTGGTGCACCTCTGCAAATTGATTTTTTTCTGATTTTCCCCAAGGTTAGGGTGGCACATTGGCGAGGAGTGCACACAATCAAATATTCAATTGCATGATCTTGGGATTTGAATTTGTTGTGATCTCTTGGAAAACATTAAGCTACAGATATTATCATGTTCAGCACAAGGGAACGAGGCATCGCACTTTGAAGAACATTTACAGGGCGTGCTATCAATGACCCCCGCCTTAAAAAACACAACAACAAAAAACACAGGGCATTATCGTACAGCTACTACAACTATGCGATGTCTCTGGGAGAAAAAAGCTCTACTATTGCTTGAATGAAGTGGTCTGATTCTCTTTACTGTGTGTTTTCTTGTGGTGGGCAGTTTATTCATGAAGCCCCAGTAAACACCTCTGACCCGGATGGTGAAAAAATACTCTAAGGTGGGCTTAGTGTCTTTGTGAATTTGGAGTTCCAGTGGTTGTGATCACAAGCAATTTGATGCATGTCTGAAAATGAAATTGGAGTTGTAATATTCCAACCCTTACACTAGACTGCAAGAGAGGGGGGACCATTATTATTTCTTTAAAGAGACACAAAATATTAAACTGAAGTCATGATTCATAAAGTAACCAATGGTGCCTCTTGAGGGCTGCATCTGTACCATCACATTTCCTAGAATGGCTATTAAACAGAATGACTTAACAGGGGATGGGGTCTTACTATATGTCACTACTCAAATCTCCCTTCGACAAAATCTCAGACCCCCGTGTAAAGTCCACTTCTGGGATGAGATGTTAAAACTTCAATATTTAGCGCAATGGAAATTTGCAAACATGAGGATTCAATGTGTTTTATTGTGTATTTTTAACTGGGCAAAGATACACAGACCCGGATAGTGTGCAACTGTATAGGTTAAGAAAAACCTTTTTAAAGTAGGTTTGGAAATAATGTTAAAGGCAATTTCAGCAGCATGCCTGCCTACTGCATTCAGAATCCAGGATATTCCTGATGGGCTGGTTGAATGAGCTTTATTGAAGAGTGGGAGCTAAGAGGAAATGGCGAGGGCTTGAGGCCAAATTTATTTCAATTTGTAAACACCTTCCCAAAACAGATAGTGAGCTTTTTACTTAGAAGGGACTAAAGTCCCACAACAAACACATAAGTCGCCATTCCTAATGAAACAGGGTGAAGCGCTTTATAATAGGCACCCATCTCCACTGATGAATGTTCCACAGACTGCCCCATCGTGATTTTTCCTTGGGAAATGAAGTCCCACATAAGATACCCATTACTACGGTTTTTGGTGGAAAAAGAGTGGCCACCAATGCCATGGGAAAAAGTGACATATCCAACAGACTGTCTTCTAGATGTTAATGATGGCATATGTCACTATAAATGCAGGGTGAACAAAGCAAATCTCCAAGCTAAAGGTCTTGCAGATACCTGACAAACCTAATTCATGAGTAACATGTACCCTAACAGTGTATACCCATATTGGCAAGTTTGGTACAAATCTCAAGTGACTAGTTCAACACAATCTCAGTAGTCACCATCGACCACAGAAGAGAATAATACCTTAAACAGAAATGCCTATTCCACAAAATTTATTTTGGATTACCTCTCTGAAGGTTAGCTATGGCTTCATCATAGTTCTCGAGCTCGAGCTGGCACTGCCCAAGGAAAAAGTGTGCTTTAACAGACTGGCTATCCAGCTCCAGGGCATGTTTGCAGTCTGCCAATGCCTTATCGTGCTGCTGCATCTTCAGGTGGCAGAGGGCCCGGTTGGTGTAGTACACAGCCACAGATGGGTTTCGGTTCTGCAAGACAATGATACAAATTATTAATGAATGGGTTTCACATTAAACCGGAAGCCCTGTTACATCCAGATGCAGTTCCCTATAAATCCCCTTTCCTTATTCCATCTATATTTCAGATTGCCACACATCAAGGGGAAAATGTTGCAAGAAGCACTTACAGGAATGTTAGCTAATGTCAGAACTGCATTTTGGATCAAGTTCAGGGCAGATGCTAAATACCCTGTGTGAATTGTGCAAGATTAATTAGCATTTCCATGTCTCAGCTTTCAGCATACAAAAGCAAACATATGGCCTAAAGCTCAAGTCACAAAGGAGGCAGAAATGAGTTTAAAAAATCTGTTAGAACGTCCTGTAATGTTCTGGTGTTCTAGAGCTTGCATGGAGCCTTTTGGCTTGCACAGCCCTTCAGTCGTAGTTCACATGTAAGAATTACTAACTTTCTAAGCAACCAATAAACAAATCATCTTCTAATTAGGAATGAGATTACTGAACACAAAAATAACTACAGACCACAGCATGCCAATCCAGATGTTTATAAAAGTCTATCCTGCCACCCCCCCTGCACAGTAGCTGTTTTCTGCTGCTACACCGTACCTTTATGGTCAACCCAAATTTTGCTTGATTTTATTTGGTGGTTTCTATAATGCTTTGCCCTGAATAGTCTCTTTGATGGGGCACCGGCTGTCAGAACAAACTATACAAATAGAAGTGATTAACTCCTGGAAGACTGGGCAAAAGCTGATGCATCACTAGCAAAAGTTTGTACAAAACTAACTAGAAGGATGGTCCAACGCCACAAAACCACTTGTGTTACTAAGTCATCACCCTCACTTCTAAGTCTCTGGAAAAATCAAGTTCTTGCTCCATCAGGCTTACATGAAATCACAGGGAACACTTTTATCACAATATTGCTTTCCTACTGAGGTCAAGTCACACTTACCGACTCTTGAACCTACCACCTAACGGAGTATCATCCTGGTGCCAAACAGTTGTTGGGAAATACAGTGGATAAAAGTTTGGAGAGAGCTATTGAATTAAACGAGCCAGAGGATAGCAAAACTATAAAATTAAAACAGTTCATGACAGAGAAGGGCTTCTTGAGAATACTGGGTAGGATTTGGGAGGGAAATCTTTGGCACTATCGTGTGTAAACATAACAAATACACAAAAAAATACAGCGCAAGCACTCATCCGTTTCATGCTCTATGCCTAGTCAACCGATACCACTGTGAATGCTCTAAAATGTATTACAAATCATAATATTCCGTTTTTGGAGCATAAAAACTAACATCTCCATAGCCTCCCCAACCTACTCATACTCCAAACCAAATCAATCTACCAATGAACCATAAAAACAACATACACTAAAATGAACAGCCCTCATACATAACAAAAAAGCTCTCTGTCCTAACATTCTTTACAAGGCTTTCCTGAATTCACCCTCTCAATTCACATCAAGCCCAGGCAACGTTTGATGTACTATATCTCAGTGCTACTACAGTAACTTCAGAATTACATCCCTATCAACATTTACTTAACAGAGGCTTCCAAGAAGATAACAAAAAATATTTTTTGTAAAGCCAACATCGAGCCCTTCCTAACCACATACAAATACTCCAACCACTATCACACCGATCCTTATCCCGAAGGTCTCTTTAATATAAAAAAAAAAAACCACCAATACAATAACTCAACAGGGCTCTTCTAAATAGTAACAAAGGATGACCACCTCCATCTCTTATCTAACTTCATCACACCAAACTAAGGTTTCAGAAGGCTTGCCAAATGCATGTTTTGAAAGTCGGAAGAGGAGCCTGCCCTAAGATTCAATCAGATCATACTTAATCGAGCAGTGGCAGTGTCAATCGTTTGCATTTGAATAGTGAAAGGGCGCTCTCAAGGATTAATAAAGCACAAAGAACAGGAATTATATGTGCAAAAAGCAGTTCAAGTGTCTGTTGTACACAGAACATGTAAAACATACTCAGCACAAATCCACACTCTATTACATCACAAAGAGGGCAGACAAGATAGACACAGGGCATATTGGAAAGTCTTAACCTACTTGCAGGCGGACTGTGTCGGATGAAAGGCACACTCACAGGGCAGGCATGCTTATGGCAATCACTGGGTAGTCGTGCAATATACCGTTCATAGTGGTGGTGCTAATGTTCAACTACCGCTGGCTAATGGTTCATGGACAGCTGTGTGCATGAAAGGGAAATAGAGGGCTGGATAGTGTGGGCAACCCAAGTGAATGCTGGGGATGAGGGCATGGTTGAACTATTGAAAATCACCTGGGCCACCTGTGGCTTCTGTGGTCTGGGAGGGTAGAGTAGGGGTGAGTCTTCTTGGGAGTTGTGAAAATGCAGACGAGGGGAACATGCAAGAGAACTAAGGGTGCAAAGGATTTGTTCAATGAGAAGATGCTAGATGGATGGTACAAGGGATCAGTTGGTAATGTTGGGATGTGTGTTGGTAATGTTAACTGTATGGGGTTTAACAGGACAAAGACACCAAAGCAACCTGGGTGCAGGACCAATAACTGCTGTATGCTATCTACATCAGGACGAGAAGCTGACTAATATCCCCGTCACTCCCTATCTTAGTAAAAGAGGAGCAAAGAGTGGTATTTGAGACGGACCAAAGTCAGCCCTCTGCATCTGACAATGTGTGGGGGAAAATAAGGAGTAAGGATTTGGGCCCTTGAGACATCAGCAGTAAGCCCTGTGCATATGTTCCTTGTGTATTATTTACATACTTTTATAAAGACACTGATTAATGCTTCTGTGCTGGTAGAAGAAATGATAAATTTTTATTGGAAAAGCATTGAAATCCTGAAGATTATAGAAAAGAAAATGTATATTGTAATTGCATTTATAAAGCGCTTACTACCCCTAACGAGGCGTTGAAGCGCTTTTCTGCAAGTAGAACGTTACTCCGGAGGCCTAAGGATTAAAGGGAAATGTGAGCTGAAATTCACTGATCACTGCCGATAATTACTTCGTGTAGATGTTGAGAAGCATAGGTGGGATGATAGAGCCTTCAGGGACCCCTTCTTTTGTGAAGTATAGTCTGGATGAGAAAGGGGGAGTATGGGTGACATTTGTCCTGTTTTGAAAGTAGGATGTGATCCAGTCGAGAGCAGTCTCCTCTATGCCGGCTTCATAGAGTATTTGGAGTAGGGTGTCATGGTCTGTAGATGTCATGAGGCAGCTGAAAGGTCCAAAAGAAGTAGTGCAGCAACCCCTTTCCAGTCTGCTGAGTTTTTAAGGCAATGAGGGAAGATTCTGTACCTCTTCCTGGACGAAATACTGTTTGGAAATCGGAAATTATGGAGTTATCTTCAATGAATTGTGACATCTGTGCAAATGCTGCTCTTTATCGGTTTCTCCAAGAAAAGGTCAATTTTTAATCAGTCTGTAGTTGTTTGGGTCATGCGGGTCCAGGTTTGTTTTCTTTAATAATGGGCATATGTATGCCATTTTTAAGTCTTCTGGAAAGATTCCAGTAGTTAAAAGAATTATTGAGGATTTTTATTTCTAGTGTGGCAGCAGAGGTAGTTAAAATAATGTTCTTGAAGATTTGCGGTGGACAGGGGTCAGAAGGGCAGACGACTGGCCTGCTTGCTTTTACCAGATACATAAATTCACTTTGTGATAGTTGATTGAAGGAATGCAGAGGCTGGGTTAGCCTACCCTTGGAGGGGATTGTTGGAAATGGGTTGGTGTTTGTGGTTTTTCTTTGTTTTAAATAGGAGTTCAACATATCTGCTTTGGTTGTGTAATGATTTGCTAGTTTGTTAGTAAATTCTTGAGTCATGGGAGGAGTTTCTTCTGTGCATTTAGGTATACGAAATTCAGTGAGAATTTTATAAAATTCTTTATTTGCATTCTGAATTCCATCTGAACAGGACCTTTTTTTTTTTTAAATAGCTTTTTTGATTGTTGACTTGTACATTCTGTTAATTTTGGGTTGGTGAGGTTTGTCTTAGATTACTATTTGTTTTGAGCCAGGTGAATTGCAGCTTTGAAATTTGTTGTTTTATCTTTTTTAGTCCAGCATTCCCCAGAGGTGCTTGCTTTATTTGGTCCTTTTTTTGTTGTTCTTAGTGATATTAGGATATCAAGCGCTTCTTGGAGCCACTCAAAGTTTTTGAATGGAATTTATTGTGTCTAGATCTGTGTTAGAAGTTAGGTTGTTTCTAAATGCTCAAAACGGAGTTTGTTCCATGGTTGATAGTTAGATAGATGCATGTAAGGTGGACTTGGGTATGTTGTTTTTTTGTGGTGCTTTGTGCTGGAAAGCTACCAGATGGTGGTCTGACCATGTGACTGGAGTAAACCTTTGAAAAGTAACTAGTTCTGGATTTGCGAAAATTACATCTAGGATGTGTCCAGCGATGTGGGTTTGTGGACAATCTGATGTGCGCTCATTGTGCCTAGGCCAGTGATGATAGTAATTGGATGTGGCATATTAGATTTGTCAAACCATATGTTTAGATCACCAAGGATGCAAGGTGTCATAACATTTGAAACCGTGTCTAGAACCGTGTCTGGGAATGTTGCATAGCTGCTTGGTGGTCTGTAAAGAAACAGAAAGTTATAGGAGGAAGTTGGTGTAGTGTTCGCATCTGCTCATGAGGGCCTCACAACCTTGCACAGAAATGTCGTTAGCTTTGTTGAGATTTATTGTTTCCTTAAATATAACAGCTGGTCCACCTCCTCTTTTGTCTATGCGATTTTGCGTGATCGTTTGATGCCCTGAAGGAACAGCTTCATGCCAACCATGATTCAGTTATGAAGAGTAAGTCAGGTCATGTGTCAGTTAGTAGGTCGTAGATGTGGTGCTTGTTATTAGAGAGTGATTGAGCATTTATTAGTAGGCAGTCTAGAGATTGTGTTTTGGAGGTGATGTGACTGTTAAAAAAGTGAGTAGTACTCTTTGAACTTGTAGCAGGTATATTATTAGTGCTGATATGCCATAATGATGTTTGTTTAGATCGTAATCCTCGTCCAGCAGGCTTATAAGTTACTTTGTTAAGTAAGCGTGTGGGGGGTGGAGATGGTGGTTGAGTGGGTTAGTGAGCTGTGTTGTTTTTGTAGAGTAGCCTTCTTGTGTAATAGACATGGAGATACAAAGTTGTGAAGAGTGGCATGCCGTTTATTTTCTTGCGTCTGCTTAGACGCTGTAGGGTTAGGGGTGGTGGTGGCGGAGCATGTGGGTCATGTTTTAACATTCTAAACTGTGTAATAGATGAGAGGCGGTGAATGAGTGTTGTGTGTTGGTGAAGATAGAAGATTTGGGAGCAAAGATGGTTAAAGATCTGAATTATTTGTGTAGTCATTAGGGTGGCAGTGGGTGTTTCTATTTTGTAACTGAATACAGAATAAAATTGTTTTTTTTTTAGTCGTTATCATTTTGTATATGTACAAACAATGTGGCAGTCATGTGCATCCAGTTACACAGTCAAGGCCAGGGTCTGCGCTCTCTTCCTCCCAATATGTGGCCCCTGTCTTGTTGGGAACCAGCAATATAGTGCTCCGATAACAGGTGCTGCCCGCTCCACACACAATCCAAGGAGAGAAAAGTAGGAAAGCTACCTGTTTGAATGTCCCTGACTGCCAAGACAGGCCCAGCTCTTTTCAGTCCATCGGTAGCTCCAGGTGCAGCAATGCATCCCCACATTCCAATAGGGTCAGGAGGCTTTATCCCATTGGTACGCAGCTTGCAGAAGTGTCCTTAAGGTGCAGAATACCCCCTGCGCCAGCCCCCACCACGTGCACGGGCGGCTAGCGCCGCTCCAATTTCCCAGCAACAGGCTAGGTCACCCAGGAGAGCCCCGCTGGGGCGGTACAGACAACCGGCGGTCTGCTCCCTAAGGCTGCTCCGCAACGAGTGCCAGCTCCGGCTCGCAGTCACTGCCGCAGAGAGGGGCACAAAGCGAGACGGCACGGCCCAGCTGGCAGAGCTCGGCGGGACCCGGTGGCCAGCGCAAGCCCACAGGCGTCTAACACAGCCCGAGCAGCCGGTCCAGCATCCCCGCCAGGCCCCAGGTAGGCCCCACTCTTCTCTGAGCAGCGAGCCCGGGAACAATCCGCTGAACAGAGTGCCAGCCGTGGCACCCCACTCTGACTTGCCAGCTCCAAGTCCTCGCTCCGCCCGTCTCCGGCCTCCCCCTGCGCCACACGATCCACACCACCAGTGTCGCTACTCGAGCATGCTTCGCTGGCCACCCGGTCTGCCAGTATTAAAAGCGGGTCACGGGGATGGCTGTCCACAAAACCAACAAGTCTCTTGGGTAGCCCAAAACGTGTAGAATTCAGTGCAGCCCTCCGGATCCTTATATTCGTTGCGATATGGATGGATTCTGTAGCAGGGATGTGGAATTCCTTTAGCCCAACGCCCGGGACATATTGTTTGGGGTCAAGGGCAACAAGTTTTCATGTGTATTTTGTCCTTGGGACAAGTAGGCCCAACCCCCTACAGCACAAACCCTCTGTCTGCCAGTTTACAGTACCACATTATGAATCAGGGAAAGGCATTGCCTGCAGTTAAGGTAATATTTGTGTCCATTTGTTAATGCTGTTTAAACTTGTATTTATGGTTCATTAATGCAAAGCGTTTATTAATAGGGTGAGCGCTCTAAGTAAATGTCGTAAACTCAGACTGCACTACTGACAGTGGTTCCAGTATAAAAATGTGTACATACGTTTTCAATGTTTAGCAATACGAGGCTATGTATAATGCTCCCAGAATGCTCTGATTAGATGCAAATATTTGCAGAAGCTTGAAAGCAAGTTTGAGGATTCTTGGCTTTCAAAATAAAATGTTCACAAAAAAATGCAAAAACATTTCACTAAATAAACTACAGTAAAATTTTAGGTAACATTTCTTTGCAGCATCATTTAGTAAGATGTGTTGATGTATGCTAGTTTTCCCCAAAAATATTCATAACGGAAAATCAGTGTAACCAGTTTTAATAATATTATGGGAAACATAAAAATAAACAAGCATTGGTAAAGCCAGTAGGTCTGAAATTGTTGGTCAGCCTTTTGTTTTCGTCAATGCTTGACTTGTTTTGTCTCAGTTTTTGTAAAACCTTATTGGTGTGGGTGCTGCTGGGCCTTCACCATTATAACAAACATTGGCAAAAGCAAAAATTGTTTTGGTCTCAAAAAGCACACACTGCCACAGTAGTTCCTGGCACTGAACAAAACAACTGTGTGTCGATATGCTTCTTGTGAAAGAACAGAAAGCAGTCACTCACAGTGAAGCTAGCCGACAGAGAGAGAGAGACAGAATTTTAATAAACACAAAAGGTCATGGTTAACGCCAGACCCAATTATTAAATAAAGTCTCAAAGGTGTACCCATGTCCTTGCATTAAGTGCGGATATACGGCTTTCGTGAGTTCACAATACTTTACAGAAGTAGGCCAAGAAATAGTACTCCTAGAAAATATTTGTTAACTGCATTTTAGCATGAGCAAATTTGCAGGTGTAGATTTGCTCATGCGGAAATTTGAGTGTTTGCAATTTTGCTATCCCTCCAACCACTTTTTCCCCCAACCCTGGAAGAAGTTTTATGTCTGCCATTGCCAGGAGTTCATTTCCAACCTGTCTCAATATGGTGCTCTAAGTTTAGAGAAGAGTTGGTGAAAACCCTTAAAACATGCAAGTTAGTAGGTTTGCACAGACTCAAAAGGGCATTCCAACCCTGGAAATGTTGCTTACTATTACCTTCAGCCCCAGTATGCAGATCTGCAGAAACGTGGTAACATAAGAAAATTGCTAGTATTCAAACCCTACTATGGCATTAGCCCTGGCATATTCAGAGAGGCTATTTCAGAGCTCTTATATAATGAGACTGCTGCCATAATTTGTTGCCGCATTACATTGCACAAAAAGGACAATTGGATTTTGTTACAGGACAAGTAGATTTATGAAGCAACCTGCTACATGGACAAGTAGATATTTTATTAAATTTCACACCCTTGTGTAGGATGGTGCTAACGGACTCAGGAGCTCGCCTAAACAGCGGCCATCTGAGGCCCGGCAAGCTCCGCCCCCCCACAGTACAAAATGGTGTGTGAGATTTTGATGTGGTGGTGTTTGTTTAATGTAGTGAATTTCTGTGAATGATATGAATGTAAAGTACTGTTGGTGAGTTGAAGTTGAGTGCTAAAGGGGGTAGTGATGTGCGTTGGAGCAGAGCATATGTGGTGTGTGAAGGGGTGGACAAGAGTTGTGTGTGAGAGAGAGAATGTGTGTATCTGTGTGTGCTACATTTGGTAGCAGAAAGAGGTAATGTGTGTGGTAGAGCGCAAGGATTGTTTAGTTGCATGTTTTTGGTAGAAAGAGGAGGATGTTGTTGGTGGATGATTTGAGAGAGGGTTGAGTATAGGTGAAGGAAAGGGGTCTATTAGGAGTAAGTAAACGGTACAGCTGGTGTTTTGTATGAACAAAGTGTGTGTTTGTAGGGATCAAGGTTATGTACGATGTGGGTTTGGGTTGTGTTGGTGATATGTGGATTTGAAAGTGGTATAGGGCAGAGTGGTGGTTTGTGTGAGAGTGAAGGTGCCATTGTGTGGCAGTTAGGGTAGAAAGGTGTATAGATGTGCTTTGAGGGTTTTTTTAGTGATTGATGAGACACTGAAGTGTGGATAGGGTTTGTTTGTTTCAAATGAGTAGTGTGCATCTGCTGAGAGTGTATTATGTTTATAAATGGGTTAGCATGGTGGCTGGTGAATGGAAAAAAGGGCAGCATCTCTGGCCCTAGGTCCAAACAGGCAACTGCCCTTAGCCTCGATGCCCAGGTTGAGACACACTGAGCCCTAGAGTTAAATAGCCCTCGGTCAGTTGACCTTTGGCCAATGGGAACCCTAGTCCTAGGATTGATGGGAGACCTACCTCTTTGAACCAATCACAGCCCTATCAACCAATCAAAAGCCAAACACCGAGCCCTAGGTCCAACAAAAACCCTAGCCCTACAAGCCAATCGGAACTCTAGCCCCAAGTTCAATAGAAACCCTAGCACTAGAAACCTGTCAGAGCACAGACACATCAACCAGTAAGAGACTTATACAAGGGGAGTGTGACCTTAAACACAAATCGGTGTGCCGGGAGGTGCTCCTGAATTCAGAATCTCCTTGGATACAGACAACCTCAATACAGACTTTGTAGTTTCTGTACAACTCTGCAGGCAAGGCCCAAATCTAAAGCCTCTAAAATACTGCTTTTCGCGCACTTAAACAGATCACTTTTTCTAGCCAAAAAAGCCTGCTAGATAGTTTCTAAACACGAACCCCAAAACAGATTAAGCAGTCTCTTAAACACCATCTGGATAGGCTTAGGGGTGTTTTTCACCTTTTTAAAAAAGGGGGTGTAGCATCCTCCCCAGCCTGATAGCATGCAAATGAATTACGCCACACACGATACTCAGTATTACACGTTTTTATTCTCAGAGTGTAACCGTTAACTGCAAAGTACTGCGTCATGAATTTTTTTAACCACACCCAGACACTTCCTTCACTATACTACCGAGTCCATTAGGGAACATATGGGTCCTGCGCTCTATAATACACAAGACACTACATGGGGGCAGGGGATTGCCTTCTAGAGGCCTTAGCACAGTATAGGGGGAAAACCAGTAGAGAACTTTAAACAGTCATGGGTAGAAGAAAACAACAGTTTTAAAGTATTAAAATACACAGCACAAAGTCTGTTTTCGAACCACCTTCTTTGTCTTTGCTCACTGAGCTGTTTAGGGCTCAGAGAAGCTGGGGCTACAAAATGAGTTACTGAGTTTCTTCCAAGCTCCTTTTTCTTTTTTAAACTGCAAAATAAATTCTGGATGTTTTAAAGATTGTGAAGAAAAGCAAACCCACTAAAAATATTATTGGAAATCCCATCACAGCTTCATAAAACCCAGGTTTTCACTCAAGTGCATCAGCATCTGTTATTCATCGCATAGTTTGGAATGTGTGATTTCTACTACAAGTTTGCTTCTGCGAATCTGTTCCTCTCTGCCTTTCATACTTTGTTAAATAGGTGGAGCGGTTAACCAGTCTCAAATTATCAATGGAATGGATGTAAAAAAAAAAAAAAAAATCTTGCCCTGTGGGAAATGGCCGGCACTGCAAGATGGCAGATGATATTTACGAGCGTTCCAGTGTCCGGCGCCCAAAATCTTCCACTATGTTGCCTCCGTTGTCCAACGGAGCTCGAGAAAGCCATGTGTGTCAGCTGGCTGGGGCTCCCTGGCTGCAGCAGTGTGACACCAGGCGTTTAGTGTGCTGAGGGAGGTGTGGAGGCAGCACGGATACCTAAGCCGCACCAGATGACCAGTACCACAATATGGCCCCCACCACAATATGGCCCCCTTCCAGTGTGGCGCCAAGGCTTAGTGGGTTATGCTATGGTCATCCTGTGCCTGGTGAATTGCTGGCCCTTAGTGAGGTGGTAGGGCGCGGAACAACGACCCTGGCACCAAAGTGATGCCTGTGCAACTAGGGGGTCCTATAGGGAAGCCCTGCTGATTGGCCATGGGGGACCATCTGCAGTGCATAGCGGAAGACGCTCGGTGCGGCTTCTCTTCCTGGCTGCGACTGCCATGGATTTTCATCACCCAGAGGTGCGAGATACTCCCTCCGAAGCAGAGAGACACCTCTTTGCTGTTAGCCAGCACTGGGGGCCGCAGTCTTGCGACGCCTGCTGCCTGTGTTGGGAGATGGCTGTGGTGCGAGGTGGGGTGCCAAAAGAGGGACAAGCCAGGTGTTGCCATGCTACAGAGGCAGTCGCAAGAGACACACGGCAGCCATTGACTGAGGGAGATTGGTGGTCTTCCGCCAACTTGTGCTCCCCCCCATGAATGTGTTGGGAGTTAGAGTGTGCCACATTCCCCATCCCCACAACTGTTAGCAGACCCACCCGAGCCGCGGTCCACTGGCCAGAGACACGAGGGACCAACAGAGCAAGCTGTTGTGAGGATTCTCTGCCAGGGCAGAGACTACAGACTCCCCTTGTGAGATGCTTACAGCTGCACCAGCATGACGAAGGACAAAACTCTTTCCAAGCAGAGCAAGCTTGATAAGTTCACCAAGCCCTTCCTACAAGGTGAAGAGCCCCAGGCTCACTATTTGGCTGGCCCATCGACGGACAATGGCACATCAGCAATAAAGCTATCCTACAGGTGATCCACTTCTCTAGGCATAACTTTAGAGTGAAAGTTGGAGAGAAGGAGGCCGATGTCACACTTGTTGGGCAGGATCTTCGCAACACTATCAACCATGTCCGGGGCTTAAAATCGCATAATTTCACTTGAAAACACAGTGACCACGCTTCAACAGACAATTCAATGGCTACAGAGCGTGATGATGAGATGGCAGCTAGGACTGAAGACACGGAGGGCCAGTCTCGCCAAAACAACTTTTGCTTTCTGGAGTTCCCGGAAGGTTTTGAAGGGTTCCACCCAGAGAAATCCCTGGAAACCTGGCTCTGTGGTTTCCTCCCGAACAATCAGATCTTTAACTTGCTTTTTGATCAACGTCACCACATGCTTGCAGAGCAACCACCACCACCCTGGACTCCCCAGTGTCATCATTGCCTGTTTTCTGAACTATCGAACTAGGGATCTCGTCTTACGAACTGGGAGAGGACTTGGCTAAGTTAAGCACAAATCCCACAAAATTATTATTTTCCCATACTACATGAAGCTAACACAGACCCAGATGAGGTCCTTCGAACAGGGGCAGGTCCTGGCCTGGAAATTCATTACACGTCCCATGATGTGAATTCACCAGACACAAACGACAGTCGTGGTTGCTCTTTTTCCTCGTCAAATGTTGGGGCGGGTGTGACCCCTGCCAAACTGTTTGGAGCCATACTGTATGGGTAATGGGGAGCTTTATCCCCTGGAGCTGTTTTGATGTATGGTTTGCTAGTATGGGATGCTCTTACAGGTAGGGGGTGACAGTTGCTTCTGGTTGGGAAGTGTAGGGTGGGCGGTAGGTCTTATTGGATTCATTAACA
Organism: Calotriton arnoldi; assembly: GCA_963921515.1. NCBI lineage: Eukaryota > Metazoa > Chordata > Amphibia > Caudata > Salamandridae > Calotriton > Calotriton arnoldi. Next base: position 5,123,794 of record CAWUFW010000086.1, read on the forward strand.
TTGTTTTCAGGGCACACAGTATTACTACATTTATAGCATCTGCACTCTGCATCATTTACTTGGCGACTACCCTTTGCAATGCACTCACTTATTAAGGTGTTGACCTGAAACATCAATGTGCTACTGGATAGGAATAAAAGAGGGGTGGTGGCGGTGTGTGTATGAAGAGCATGGCACCAAGATACCCCACCTTCAGAAAAACTATTTGTTGGGCACTAGATGCTCCTTTCTAGGGAGGCAAGGTTATACCAGGGTGTTCAATTCTAGCTTCACTAGAGGCGATACACATACACAGACCCTTTCCACTGGTCATTATGAAATTCCAACTCGACCGCCAAGGTCATTCTATATTGTTAGAGGGAACCTTGGGTTTTGGGTAGTGTATATGTGCCAATGTTGATTCGCAGCATGTTGCAAGTGCTGCCGAAGGAGCTGCTCCAGGTTCAGATGGGTATGCAGATTCTAGGGGTGACTTTAACACAATAAAGGACAAGTCCCCCGATAAGACGTAAGTGGCCACAACAACCAGAACTCAGGCCGTGAGCAGGCGGGTGGATTCGCTGGGCTTGGAATATGTGTGACATAGGTGGCAGCCTCAAGAGCATGACTTTACGCATTGCTTAGTCTTCCATAAGTGTAGCTCCAGACTATTTTGTTTTCATGCCCTCTGTCTCCTCAACTGATGTTATCCTCCAGAGAGGTCTTTCGGACCATACACCGGTAAAGAGGCTTGTGGGGAGTGTGTCCCAGGGGTGGGTGACACCTAAATGTGTGGTGGTCTTTTGTGGATCTTTTCCGAGAGGTTATAGGAGACTACGTTGAAATTAATCAGGCCTCTGTAGCATCCCCAGTGAGTATGTGGGAGGCCTTCAAGACTGTGATACAGCTTTCACAGAGGTACATTGGAGAGAAAGATTAGGGGTGAGAGATTGCCACACTGGAGGGGCAGATTCTCAGACTGGAGCATACTGCTCTGGGGCAGAGACAAAGGAGACTAAACGGCAACTGAAGGGTCTCTCAGAGACAGTGAGGCATAGACTTCTTGACACAGCTAGTATTGCTGGGTTCTTCCCCCAGTATTGACTCTACAAACAGGCAACAAGGTGGGCAAACTGCTTTACTAGTTATTTCAAAATGAGGAGTGGTCATGAGAGTTTCCCTCCGTTCGTGCTTCAGACGGCCAACTGGTATTGGACAGCAGGAGGAGCTTGAGGAACCCTTGTCTTTAGCCTCCAATATCAGCCTCCCCCTTCGGTAAAACTTCGGGGCATAATACTTCCCCATCAATGTTTTTTTTTTAATTCTCCTCCCTCCTCCTTTTCAAGGAAGTTGGGTTCTTTGCCAGAGGACCTCCGATGTGCCACGATCTCAAATATTCTCAAACCCAATAAACCTCTTAAGTATTCTGCTCTTACAGACCTATCTTCCTTTTGAACGTAGAGGGTAACCTCGTTGCAAAAATTATGGCTACTAGTCTGGCCAAGGTCACTGAAACGCTGGTTCACGAGGACCAAAATGGCTTCATGGCTGGTAGAGGCACGAGACAATGCTTGCGTAAATTGCAGGTAGCATTCTCCATGGTTGACATCCTGCAGCTTTATTTTTGACAGATTATGAAAAGGCCTTCAACACCATCCACTGGACCTTCCTGTTCCAGATGCTACACCAAATAAATTTCCGCACGATATTTATAAAGCTGGTGGAGGCCCTATATGATTCCCCGAGAGCAGATTAATGGGGTGCTCTCCTCTCCCTATTGAACCAGGAACACAGCAAGGCTGCCCTCTCTCTCCTTGCCTTAGTAACAGAACACTTTTTTAATTTATTTTTTATTGAGTTTTCAGTTTAAAAAACATACAACAACCACATTTGCTTGCCCGGCAGAATCAATGTAAATACAGAACAGATTTTAACATTCCGACAGATCACGACATAATTTGACTATACAGATGTTTTGCTATTCATGGGTAGTGAAGCAAAGTCTTATTACTGCGTAAGCGTCTGTCACACCCTTTTCGGCTACTTTCGCGACATCTTGGCCACACAGCAGGCACATAACCCAGTGGATCCCGCAGGCTCCCGTGGATATGCATTTAGTTTCCAGGGACCAAGGGCTAGTTGATGCAACCAGTTTTTACAATATCATTACAATGTTATACAAACAGAAGTATGTTGTGCTGATCAAACATTCACTATGACACATCGCTATTCAGTGAGCGGAGCCAGTGTGTGAATGGGGACCAGATGTCTTTTGGACGAGATCTGGCCGGCCTTAGATCCCAGTAGCATGTCAGTTGTTCTTTGCAATAAGTAACATCTATTAACCAGGTTTTTGTCTGGGGTCGTCGTCTTCCCCCAGTGTATGGCCACCCGACGTTCGGCCAGCAAGAGCAGCATCGCAACGATCCGCCGGCTTGTTGTTGGGGCGTCGCACACATAACGAATAGTTTCTTACCTGTCGGTGTAGTTTTGCAGCTTGAAGACTTTCTGGATTCACTATGCTGTGCATTATTCCGCGGTCTAGTGGTTGGGTCCGGAATCGTAGTCTTTTTTTTTTTTCGTAGCCCAGGTGGGCGTCGACGCCCCACCATTTGGTGTCCTTCCGTGACGTCGGCGCGCTTCCTCCGGAAGCTCCCACCCTTGGGCGCCATCTTCAGATTCTTTTTTCCGCCGTTGGGTCTGGATCGTCGTGAGGGCGTCGCACACATAACCCAGGACCGCCACCAATGGCGATCTCGGCAGCCCTTTACCTGTTATGTGTTCATGTGTCTGAACACCTCCATCCAGAACACAGCCACTCGGGGGCAGTCCCAGGCCAGATGTAGGAGGGTTGTTTCTGGTGTCCCGCAGCGCCAACATTTAGTATCTGGCCGAATGCCCATGCGATGCAGTTGCACTGGGGTACGGTATAACCAGTGCAAGAATTTGAAGTGTATTCATCTGAGGCGGTAGTTTGGTGGGAGCTGCTCAAGTTGGCTGCAGCAAAAATTCCATTGTGAATCTGGGCTGGGAGAGCCCAGTTCTGTATCCCATGAACTGCGTGATTTTGGGAAAATAATCGGGGATGTGCGCTGTGTGAAGGTGTAGATACGCGTAAGTAATTTGCATGCCGACGGCTCCGTAAGCACATGCTCCAATGCTGGAAGTGGCAGCGGGGCGGCAGGGACTTTATCATGTATTGCTCGGCAAGCTGCCCGCAACTGGAGCATACATGGACACTATCAGTCCTCTAGTGGTGAAGCCCACACCCCTGTTCGCATGGTGCTGCCTCAGCCGTGCCGCCAGAGGCTCCGTGGCGATGGCAAAAAGCAAAGAGGCTAGCAGGCAGCCCTGGCGGGTGCCCCGTGAGATTGCAATAGGATCAGATATAAGCCCGTTAACCTTGACCCTGGCGGTGGGCGAAGTATATAGGAGTTGGACTTGCTGTATGAATGTGCGCCTCAGCCCCAGCCGGGCCAGGAGCGTGAAAAGGAACTTCCACTCTAAGGAATCAAATGCCTTAATGGCATCTAGTAGTGCGGCTACCGCTGAAACGTGTGGAGCGAGATAGTGCATCAGCGCAAACATGGTCCTGAGGTTGTGGGATGTGGAACAGCTGGCACGAAGCCCGACTGGTCAGGCCGAACAATAAGTGGAAATAATGGATGCAGCCAATTTGCCAATAATTTGGCAAATATTTTATTATTTATGTTTATTAGTGACAACGGACGATATGAGCCACAAGAGGTGGGATCTTTGCCTGGTTTAAGCAATGTGATAATGACTGCCTCTCGCATTGACGGTGGAAGTGACCCTCTTTGGAGCACCTCCCGATAAACCTCCAGCAGACGAGGAGCCAGGAGTGATGCATATTCTTTGTAGAATGCCGAAGTGAGCCCATCGGGGCCAGGGACCTTATCTCCTGGTAGGCGTTGTATGACTAGCTGTATGTCCTCAGCGGTGAAAGGCTCGTCTAGGTAATCATGGTGTGCCCTATCCAGCCACAGGAGCTCTATTGAGTTTAAGTATTCCAGCAAGTCTGAGTCTTGGGGAGATGACATTGTGGTGTATAGTGGGTGTAAAAGTTTTTCATAGTGTCTAGTATGTCAGTTTGTGTGTAAACCGGCGTCGAGTCGGGTGTGTGGAGCTCGGTGATGTAGGTGGAGGCCCTGGAGGGGTTTAACAGATTCGCCAATGTCTTGTCAGGGCGGTTGCCCTCCCCGTATCTGCGGGCCTGCGCAAATTTATGTAGGATTTTGGTTTCTCTCTCGGCTTCCTCCTGGAAGGCCGTGAGATTTTCCTGTATTTGAGCTAGTAGCTCGGGTTCCCGCAATTGAAAATGTTGGCACTCTAAGGCACGGATGTCTCTCTCTAGGTTTGTTAGGGTGTTGCGTACATCTTTCAGAACCCCCGATTGTATGGCTATGCAAGCCCCACGTATCACGACCTTGAAGGCCTCCCATAGTGTGCCCATTGAATCCACAGAGTCTGCATTGAGCTCAAAGAATTCTGTAATGTTTTTCCGTATCTCAGCTTTACATACGGTATCCAGCAATGCATGTGGAGGAAGCTGCCACGCAAAAGGCTGCGCAGAGGGCTGTGGGATCTGAAGTTTAAGTAGCACTGGCGATTGGTCCGACAGCGTGCGCGGGAGATATGTAGCCTCTATGGCCCAAGCGTGCATGTCTTTGGATGTGAGCCAAAAAAGTCTAATCTAGACCACGCGCCGTGCTGCTGCAACACACAAGTGCCCTCCCTTACATCAGGTGCAGTAAACGCCAGGTGTCCAGTAGGTAGTTGTCATCCATCAGGGTACGCATCGTACCAGCCGCCTGCGGTTGATGACTTCAGAATGCACGTACCCTATCTGTGTGTTCTGACAGGATCACATTAAAGTCACCTCCCCAAAGGATCGCGGAGTGCCCAAGTGACTGAATCTCCGACCATACATGATTAAAATAAATTCTGGGTCATCAGTATTAGGCCCGTATGTGTTGGCTATAGTTACCGGTTTCCCATATAGCCCACCCTTCAGTAGAATGTATCTGCCTTCTGGGTCTGTTATAACGCGATCTGTATTCCACAGGAGACCTCTACGAAGTAGGATCACTACAACTCTTGAATAGTTAGAGTAGGCTGATGCTAATATGTCAACCCCCCATCTGCCAGCTTTGACTGGGAGGAGTCCTTCAGATGAGTCTCTTGTAAGAGACAAATGTCTTGTCAGATATTATTGTATCAGCCCCTGTAGTAGTTTAGGCCTCTAACGTTCCAAGTGAAGCAGTTCAGTGACGCCATGCTAGATGATTGGGGACTGCTTCTGTGAGCCGATGGGTGACTCCCTATGTGATGGGCGGATCAGGCAAATATGTTTGCAGTGTTGTTGAGCATCTGTATGTATCGGCACCGCACGTATTATGACTCGGTTTGAACGTGCAGTGTGAGTAGTCACAGCAAGACAATTTGTGGTAACAAGCAACAACAACTTAATCCCATCCTACCCCCTCCCACACCAACCCCCAATTAGGTTGAGCAATTGACCCCCATATGAACCCAACAAAGCAATGAACTCAGATAGCCAAAAGATTACAGGGGAATTATCCCAGGGGTAACTAGGAGTTACCGACATACAACCCTGCCAGTTAAGGATGGGTAGCCGAGCCATACTATATTTAGGGCTGTGAAACTATAATGTTTAAATAGAGCAATAAGTACTGACACAGCATTGTGATGGTACAACAACGGCTTACCATGTGATAAATTTAGACTTTAAGGGAGACACAGTAGAGAACATGAACAGGGATGACCTGCAACAGTGGTACATAGGAATCATGCAGTAATTGAGAAACGGTATGTTCAGTCATTTTTGCTCAGGTGACCTTCTGACGATGCTTTATCTTCCGACTGCGCAGATTTCTTTGACCACCCGCTTGCTTGGCGAATTTCAACGCCGCCTTCGCGTCTGTGAAAGAGTGAGACCTGCCCTCTAGTTGTATCCGCAGCTTTGCCGGGTATAGAAGAGAATACTTAGTTGCTGACTGTTGGAGCAGTTTCTTGACTGGGGCAAATTCCCTGCGAGCCGCCTGGACCAGTCGGGTAAAGTCCGAATAAAAGGACATTGTATTGCCTTGGTATTGGACGGAGCCAAGTTCACGTGCTTGCCTGAGGACTGTATCGCGATCACGGTAGTTTAAGAGGCGAGCCAAGATTGGGCGAGGCGGTGCCCCCACCGGCGGTCTGTGATCGACAGAACGGTGGGCCCGTTCGATCAGGAACATGCTGGAGAGTTGGTTCCCAAAAAGTTCACGCAGCATGGTTTCCACGAACTTCTCCATGTTTGGTATGTTGGCCGTTTCCGGTATTCCTGTGATTCTAACATTATTACGCCTGGATCTGGCCTCCAAATCCTCATTTTTGGCTTTTATTAGGGAGAGTATTTTGTCCATCTGTAGCAGCTGCTCTAGAGATTCTGTGTGTCGATCATCCGAATCAGAAACTATTTTCAAGGGCATCAATTCGGGTCTCGTGCTTTTTGACCCTCTGCTTCACCTAGTCCAGACAGGCGGTGAGTGAGTCAAGTTTAGAGTCTATAATGAGCAGGCTGGCTTACACATCCTTCAGGATGGTACGCAGATCCTCCTCCTGTGATGCGCCAGTCTCGTCAACCCCCGTCTCAGCATCAGTCGTGGGACAGCTGTCAGTTTGGCACGTGGGTCTTTTGTCAATTGTCAGTTTTAGTTGCTTTGCGCCATTTTTCCCCATGGCTTTGGTCTCCAGCGAGCGGTGCGCAAGAGCCACAAGTAGCAGTGTTCCTCCGGCTGTAGTACCAGTAAGCCCAAAGCGTATCACGTCTGTTCCAGCCACAGCAACAGGCCTGGAGTGACCCCTCTAGCTCCAGCAAACTCTGGCAGGCAAATCGTGTGCACTCTTCATCGTAGAACCTGGGCCGTGCGGTGTGCTAATTTACTCAGCGGTCGTGGGCTCTGATCTGCCGCCGTACCCCCGCTCAGCGCTTGGCTCGGACGTATGCCTGTTCGTCTGCATTGGTTATGGGCCTCACTCCGCTTTGTTGCACTCCGCTTGTGTAGTGGTAGGTCCCCCCCCCCCCCCAAGTGGGCAATGCCTTCAGCGTTTTATGGGGATCGCACTTCTTCACACAGGCCCGATACCCGGTGTGCGCAGCACTCTTGTGAAGCAGCGGCCCCGCCAGTCAGGTGAAGCGGCGATGAGAGCCCCCGCTCCTCACCGGGTCGCGCCTCCCCACTGGAGACTTTCACCCGCGAGTTCACCCAGCTAAGATAGGGAGGCCACGTCCGGGACTCACCGGCACGTTGGACCCGGCTTGTCCTCCCAGCAGTCACCGCGGCCTCCGGCTCAGTCCGACACCATCCGGGTCCCGCCGACACGGGGGCACACCAGGAGGAATCTCGATCGACGCCCCCGACAAGACAAGCGGGACGTAGAAGTGCCTCGGGTCCAGCAGGCCTGGATCGCTGCGCCTCGGGAGCAACACAGGCAGTGCCCCCACGATCACAGAGGCAGCTGATTCCGGCGCACACTGCCGTTAGGCGAGTGCGTCGTGTGCGGTGTTGTACCAGTGCTATGGTTTGAGCGAATTTATGTAGGATGTTTGGGCTCGGCCGGCAGAGCATTCTTAGTGAGCGGCCATCTTGCTGCTCGGCTTGGCCACGCACCCTAGTAATAGAACACTTGGCTGAATGGATGAGGAGAGACGTACAGATATATGGGTTCAGGTGGGCATATGGCCTGGAAGCCAGAGTTGCACTATTCACCAATGATATGCTTCTGTATCTCCAGCACACCCAGGTGCCTGACAAATACTGGAGATTTATGGTGATGCTTCGAGACTACCGGTCAACTGGGGCAAACAGCCTGCATACACTTGACTGGGACTTAGTATCAGATTGCGCAGGGTCCGTTCTACTTGGACATCCACATTGCTGGATCTGCAGACCGCCTGGGACACAAACTTTGCACCAAATTAGAGTCACATACATACTGACCTAGACTCTTGGGTCTTCTCTCCCGTTTAACGTCCAAGGAAGGGCGTCGCTTTGCAAAATGTGAGTTCTCTCTTGCTTTCTTTACGTACTGCAAAACTACCCACTATGTACTCCTCCCCAACTTTCTTTCAAGAGCTACAAACAATCATCTTGAGGTTCCTGTGGGTGGGCAAGCCCCCTAGAGTCTTGCATGTAAAATGCGCTTCCCCAGTATATGAGGGTGGCTTAGGGGCCCCAGACCTTTGACTGTACTAATGGGTGGCACAGATGATACTACTTGGAGATTGGCTTTCTGGGGATATACAGGACTCCTCTTGGAGGCTGGATTTGGCTACTCTCTAGAGACATGGGATGCTAGACCTCTTACATAGGAGACAACCTATGGTTTCACTACCACAGGTCACAAGAATATCTCTTGAGTTGGTGCACAGCTCAGTCTCATATTAAATGGCTTCGTAAACCCATGGCACAGACTCATTTATGGGCTAGGACATGGCTGAAGCAAGGATCCCACCTTGCAGGATTTCAAGAGTAGGATCGGATTGGAATTTCAAAACTAGGAGATTAACGGGACTGTGATCACATTGTTGCATCTGGCCACTTAGTAACATAATACAATTTACATGGATCAAACTTTAAAAAAAATATCGACAGGGCCACATCACACTGGAAACATAAGAAGGCCTTTGAGGAGGTGGCGGATTTTAATGCGCTCTAGGCCAAATTAACAATGGGCCTGCTGGGAGGTAATGGTATCTCACAATTTTACAGGTCTCTCCTCTTTAATACCCCTAACCCGCACACAAGCTGTGATCCGATTGGTAAAAGACATACGGACGACGACGACTGGCAGGAGGCAGAGGCAGCCTCTAGTATGCTCGCTATTCCATCTAACCTAAGATTAGTACAATTCAACTATTTCCACCAAATATACCCTAACGTCGCGTACATGTGGCGATTCAGGAGGGGGCCTTTAATCAAACTATTTGGTCATACCGTCAGGAATTGTCTGACATTGCTAAACAGACATGTGAACATATGATTGCTACTACAGAGCAGTACAAATGATTTGCTGACAAGAAGAGACAAAAAGGGACCACAATTTAAAGAGGATAACATGGTGTGGTTGTCAAACAGAATCAGAAAATTAAAATACAAAAAAAATTCAAACTGAAATTTGTGGGGCCATTTAAGATCTTCAAATGAATCACTGCGGTTAGTTTTCGGTTGCAACAGCAGACATATTTGAAAATACAGCTAGTGTTCCACACATCTCTCCTCAAACCTGCCGCAGATAAAACGTGTCCCCGACTACCCTGTTTTTGCCAATGGGTCCCCAGAGTATCAAGTGAAGGCCAATAAGGACATGCGCAATGGTCAAATCTGGTGTCCTGGTCTGGTGCGGTCCAGAGAACGACTCTTGGGAGCTGGCCCATTCGATTAGAGCTTCTCATTTAATTCAGTGGATCTCTCCTACCCGCAGAAACTCCATTGTGTGGTAGGGGCTGGGGGGAATGGAGGTAGGGGGGTTACTGTCAGGACTTACAGTCTGTACCCATTCCACGCTCCCGCATGTACGAGCGATGTCCTCTTTATGCGAAAAATACTATGCTTCAGGAGGCAGTCAGTGGTGGAAATACTGGGAGAATCACAGCCATCACCGATGCTGTGAATGCAACTCCACTATAAGATGGCTGCTGCAGTATACCCACAGTTAATGGAGCATGCTCCTGGGCGTGGTGAAGTATGAGCCTGCTTGCCGGTACAAGAAAGTCAGGAGAAGGCGGTACAAGCTTCTACTATTCGAACCTTGCAGAGTGAGCATGCTTCAGGATTCCCTTGTCACTGGCATGTCTCATGTCACGGTGCCTGGACCAGATCCTATCAGCTGTTCTGCAGTGAGGGAAAAATTACGGTTTGCAGCGCTTTCATTGAGCATGTGCTGCTTGTATTACTTAAGACTGTGTTCTTTCTGTAGCACGTTGCGTGCAGAGAAGGCATTACGGACTTTCCCATTATTTCCCTCTAGTGCACTACATACTCGGCACACTGTGTATTGTTGTGAGGGCTTTAACTGAGTTGCATAGTATTTAGTGGTGCCACTTTCAATAATCAAATGCTCATTTGAGGGGGGGATTAAGTGTGGCATATTTAGGAGACCACTATGTGGAATTCTTTGAGTTCGGGTTGAATTTGTTATTGCTCAAAGTCCTGTGTATGAAGAGCACCAATTCTAGTTTGTGCAAAGAATGCACAGTGTATACAATGTATGCATACACTGAAATAAGCATTCAACCAAGATTATGAATCAGAGTATACACCCTTGATATTTGATGTGTTGATAACGGTGTTATGTTGTGAGGGGGTGACAATTCTATGAAATTACAAGATTTGTGAAATGAATTTTCAGCGAAAATATGCCACAGTATTTTCATTGAATCATGGATGATTAAAACAGTTCTACATGAGCTTGGCCGATTCCAAGCATTGGTTGGTTGTTTGCTTTTGTTTTGCAGGTCTCCTTCCCTGGTGTACCTTTCCTAATTTCTCTTCCCCTGTCTAGCCACTCTGATCCTGTTCTTATATAATCCGAGCCGGTGCTGCTGGAAGGTGGGCCTCAGGGGAGTAATGTTCCCGCAGATCTCGGGCTGTGACATGCCTGGTTATCTTCACTTACTTGCAGAGGGCTCATGACACCAAGACACCCATTACATATACCTACCGCTTTGGATCCTAAGATGATGCTGTTGGGGTCATGGAGTATTTGGAGAATTCAGGATACATACGCTTTTGGCTACCCGGTGGCCATTTGAGACATCGCTAGATATTGGAGGTCACCTGAAACCACCTTCGCTGCCTGTTTGGATTCAAGAGATGGACTACTGCTTCAAAGTGGAGAAGGAAATATGCAAGTGGAGAGGTTGTCCCATCAAACATCAGAAAAAATGGGGCCGGTGGTTTTCCAGTTCTCTCTACAGCTGCACTTGAAATATTCAAGATGTACTCATGTAAACAAAACCCTCAGAAACAAATAGAAACAGAGTCCATCTGCTTTCTAACCCAGTCTGCACTAGGATTCTATCACCGCGCTTTAATCCTAGCCAGTCATCACTTATTACACCAGCTGTAGGTGATAGGTTTAACAGACACATGCATATATACAATATGGTCATCCAGACCCAAATCCAACTGAGACTTATGAGAAATATGAAAGGCTACATTCCTGAGAACAATTTCAAGACAAAAGGTACAGGCCCTGGTATGGTCAAGATATATATTACTGAAAATATCACCTCAACCGGGATACGTATATTACATCTTGTTCACCTAGAAGCTGCTCTACATGCTGCAGCCTGTCTCATCTCAGGAAGCCATTGTTTTACCACATTACACTCTTCCTCGTTGCAATGGCTGCCGACAGGGCCTTAATGAAGGCCCCTGCGGTGAGTGGGTTGGGCAGACCTCCAGGGGACCCGAACTCTTCAAGGGCCCCCCTTCAGCCCAAAGTCAATGAATATCTGTGAGATATGGGGGACTCAGGGGTCCCTCATCACACTTTGCAGGGGGCCCCTTCATTTTGCGCTGTGCCATGGACTGCTGATTAAAACACGGTGCATTTATACAAAAAGCCTACACAAGACTCTCCCCATTATCTGGCGTATGAATTGAATATCTGGGTGTCCCTTCCAGCATGTAGAACTCTGGGACACTTTTTAGATACCCTGACAAAATCTTCCCAGGGTTGACCCCGAGAATCCGTCTCACTCTACCCCTTGACCTCCAATATCTACTTCCTGAAAATCCTCCTGCAAAAGAACCGCTTCACCCATACACAATTTTACATATTGTTCCTCCATGCAGTCTTGTATATTTAGAGCCTGTAGAAAACTTGGGTTCTTCGCACAAGTTCATTTATTGATTGATTGCACGTGGCATACCTGCATAAACAATAGAATAACAAGATTTACACGCGCAGTTGGTACTACTTATTCGCTTGCAATGTCTATAGGTAAAAAGCCCATAGCCCCAATTTTAGAGATTTATAAGCGTAAATGTATTCCGATTTTAACATATGGTATGGGGATCTGGGGATGCAGGGACGTACTTGCCATGCAGCTGGAGGAGAATAGATTTGGCCGTAGAGTTTTAGGAGTGCCCCCTTCCTCGCCACATTTTCCTCTCCATTTGGAGCTGGGTCTCGAGTATGTCCAAGATACCATAAAGGCTGCACCACTAGCTACCTGGTGTTCCATTTGGACAAATGAAGAAGCTGATTTTAATCGGGCAATTATTAGAGATTGTTTAAACTGTACTCGAGGCCTTTGCATCCCCTGGCTCCAATACATTAAAACTTGTCTTACAGAACTTGGGTGTTCTTCTTTGTTTGAACACCCAGAACTAATTGGTAAAGGGGATCGACAGAGGGTTTTGGCGAGCTTCCGAAAACAAAGAATCGTCTAGGGAATTGTTTGAAGTAGCCAAACCCACTGTCAGGGATTATTGTCTCATACAAGTTCCTCACTACATTGCCCCGTATCTTTTATATGTAAATAATGTGCATGAAAGGAATTTGTTGTCTAGATTCAGGTTGGGGTCTTTTCGTTGGTTGATATGTTTCCCCCTGGGTCAGTATTCTTCGGAATCTATTACTATTTGCCCTTGTGAAGAACACTCGAGTCAAATCATATTACATTTTGTATTTTTTTGTCAATTTTATCTTCCATTTACCAGGAAATTTTTAATACCTCTCCTACGAAGACACAAATATTCAAAGTGCAAAACGGCGTTGTACTTTTTGCAGCAACTCAATGATCGTGATGTCCGTTTTGCCGTTGGGAGTTTTTTGAAGTGTATTCTAGCAAAGAGAAGGAGCATGTTTTAATTTTAGTGTATTTTACCATTTTTTGTATGGATTGTATCAGTATTCCTGTTAAATTGCTTACCCCTGCTGCTAACTCCTCTACAGGACTGATTTTATTATTCAAGTATTTTTGGATAACATTTGCTGCTATTGATGGTTACAGTCGATCTTTTTGCACTATTGGATAATACCTGCTGCTACCTATGAACCCAAATGCTTTGCACTGCCACTTTAGTCCTGAGAAAATAGTACTGTATTTTGTTTGCTGATGTATTCTTTTTAAACAGAAAATGAGTTTGTATTTGCTGAGATAAGTTTGATTTTATATGATGTTTTTATCCATGTGTATCTTTTATGTCCTGTCTTTGGAAGGACGAATAAAGAAAGAATTGAATTGATTGATTCACTAACTGTTACCTGGTAAAGTGGTGAAATTCATATAAGCAGAACAGCTCATTATTATGAACTGGAGGACATCCTGGATAAAACATCAAATTGTGACAATACAAGATATATCTCTCTTCATCATTCAAGGGTTATTACATGTCTCACAAAGATGCTGTGGGGCAAAGAGGTAGAAAGTGACAGGCCATCATCTGTGTAACTAGGGGTTTTCCTTACGAAGCTAGAGTTATAGAAACTGATTCTCTGTGTGAAACTATGTTTAACTGAGATGTGGGTTGATTCTTACAAACATCTCCTGTAGTGATATGATAAAGGGGACAGGATGTCTTTTAGGAGAAACAGTTTCTCTTAGAAAAGGTGAGTTTTGATTTAGAATAATCCAAAGACTGAATGCCATTTTAGCATGAGGAAAAGGTATCCAGAGTTTAGTGCTAACAGTATCTATCAGTAGCAAGACAAGCAATTCAACTAACGTCTACACAGTGTAAAAAGACGATCAATTCAACTAACGTTTACAGTGTTTATTAAATGTTACCAAAGTTGTTTACCTCTGGTACAATGTGCTACGTTAGGCAGATGACAAGTGCAACTTTATAAGTATAACTTTACTGGACACTAGATACCCAAGTGTCTTGTGTAGCACAAGACTTGCTTCATCATAACAGCCAGCCAATGTATCTGATACAGGTCACTAAAGTAGTGACTAATGAAATTTACAGTCTTTCCAAATGTCAGATTGTAAAGGCTCTCTAAAAGAACTTGCACTAGGATTTGAAAATAATCTAGAAGATCAAGCTTTTGACAAACTGTATTGCACTGTAATATTTATATAGCTTTTACTACCCCTATGTAGGGTGCAAATTTGAAACCAATTTGTTAATTGAAATGGGAGTTAAGAGAATTTATTTCTGTGGTAGGACTACGCACAAGTCTGGGACGGAGATTAAACTTCACATACTTTCATAATTACGTAGTATGGAAATCTGAGCACAGATAAAAACAAACCCTGCCACTCTTACCTATCCAGTACCATGAACAGGGTAATAATACAAGCAAAGAATCAAAGGGTGCTCCTAGTTTAAAGAAGATTTTTTTTTACCCTTAGAACAGGGAGAAATTATTCAAAGGGCAGGAAAAATGTTTTCCACTAAAGAGCATTGAAAATCAGTGTAAAGAACATTAAAAGTCAGCACCTTTCGATGCCAGTCGTCGTAGACTTGGGGAAACATGGTAGCAACCCCCGCTTGTATAAAGACGCAGACAACGTTATATGAGAGCATTCGCTGTAAAGTGGGTAGCCTCTCTTTAATACACCGATACCAGTCCAAATATGAAGTACAATATCTTGGGGCAATTCATTTTGATACAGAAAAACTAGAAAACAAATAGAATCAAAAAAGCTATGGGTAAAATGCTTGAATTACTTGCAGCCACTGGTAATTAGTCAGACCGCATTCCAATCAATCATTATTTGCCCGCTATGCCCCTCCAGAAAGTGACTAGACGTATGCAAATGAGACTGTGAACTGCTGAGCCTAAAATGGCTAGATGCCTTCTAGAAGGGAACACAAGCAATCCCAGACCACTTAATGCTTTGCTTAGCCTCTTCAATGGGGTGCAGCTTGAACACACTGGATCTATCATGGTCTACTTAGCTCTGGCAATTTTCATACCCCTTTGCTTTCCATACCACTCAATGTACATCCAATTTCCTAATTGTACAACATCAAGATTTTCCCTTTACCCAGCATTCTCCGTTTTTTGGACCCCAAGATATGCGTTTACCTTCCAAAGATTGCCTTGCACACATTATTATTCTCCATCTAATATCTTTCTGCATGAGAAGAGAATAATCCAAGTCTCACTCTAGTGACTGAAACATACCTAAACAAAGCATCTGGACCATAATGCTCACATATGTTAGGGGTCGATGGATCTGTAGAAGCAGGAGGAGGAGCACAATAATTTCAGGAAAAGTCTGAATATGCGAATATGTCAGGCTGCTAAGATGTCTCCATTTGAAAATAAGACAGTTTAAAAATCCCTTAGCCATTTTGGGATGGTGACGATATTGGTGTGCTAGACACCAAAGTCCACATTGATATTTGAAAGTGAACTGGGACTATGTGTAGAATAATTTAAATGTGTATAGTATCACTGTAACCTGCCTCTGCCATGTTACCTTGACGTCAGTTGATATCCCCCTCGCCAAGCCTTAGATGTGCTGAGTCCTGGCACACGAGATGCAAAAGCTTTAAAAGTAGGTTTTTCAGAAGAACAGTGTACATTTTTGTTACTCGTGAAGGCCATCCACTCATTTTCATGACCACGGGTAGGAACCAGCTTATTCCCTAGGTGGGAGCTTTGTCATCTGCTCAATACCAAAAGTGCATGTGTAGTATGGTACATATTTGAGCTCTGCCTTGCCTCATTCCGGAGAAGAGCCAGGTGAAAAAGTAATATGTTACATACCGGTTATCATTTGAGCAGGAGCTATTAATCTAAAAATAATGCGGAGCCATAGCTGTAACCACAGCTTCCAAATGGCAATTAGAATTACTACTGTACTGCCCACTCATGTAAGATTTTTTGTTTGGTCTAGTTGTACAGTCAAAAAGGGGCTATTGACTATTTTGACTGATGCGTGAGACCAAGATTTGTTTACAAGACAGAACGGGCAGAATACAAACTCATCCCTAGGCAGCAGAAACAGAGTTAAGTTGAGGAATAAGAGCCAAGAAAAGACATCCATCTCGTAACCTTGCAACAGCCTTTTCATCTGTCCAGGTCAACCCACCCGACACAGCTCAATTACCTTCACATCCTTCAACTCCCACATCCTTTACCATTCGACCACTTACTGTCTTTATGCACCCCTTGCCTCTTTTACCTACTCCATAACTCCTCTCCTGTAGGCTGACCATCCCCTCTAAACCTGCACCTCCCCCTAAATTTTGTATCCTGCTACCGTCCTCCGCACCCAACATCCTCTCAGATGCAATCTGTTCTACCGTGTGATGAGGGTTGTTTCTCATTGACACTAGGCACAAGCCTAAATTTTCAATTAAAATACAGTAGACTTCATTGTTTTTTAGGAAGGTCTCAGACTAAGTTAATCTGTAGAGACAATTTGGGGGGGGGGGGGGAGAACAACAGTTCAAGGGAGGCTTCAGTCAAAGGTCCAGTGGTGTGCGTCTTATCCAGGAGCATGGCTTCTTCTTTTTGGTGACCCTTAAGTCAGCAGTTTCTGCATACTTACAAACCCCATCAATTTAGGCGGCAGGATTAAAATCTATTCTGCAGCCCTACTGCCTACCAATTTAAGTGGTCATTCTACTGCCTTTTATGAGGTAATGGATGACCTTGGCAATCGAATTGTAAAACGCTAATACCCAAGACGAGGGGCCAAAGCAAATTACCAAACGTCTAGCACCCTGTTACGCGCGGGAGTGTTTGGTTGTAATATGTTGTCTTCCAGTGTGGTCTATGTGGGAAGTATTTTGGTATTGTGCATGAGTAAACAGAACAGTGCTCATATCCTACATAGGGTCAAAGAGCGCCATAGTATAGTGGTGGGAATAGGAGTGAAAGATAGAGCATATGCAGTTCACAATCATCAGTTGATGGGAATTATCCTGCACGTTCTTTATAGAATTCTCTGGTGACACCCAAACCCACCAAGCGACGTCTAGTGCTGGATACAACAGTCAAGACAGATGGCCTTCGTAACCCTGGATGGGCTGGAAAGGGAGTGTGAGGTACCCAGTGGAATCGGATATTTTAAATTGTATATGATACAAGAGGCTGTTTACAGTGCTTTTGGGCATCCAATTGGCATGACGGGTGGATCTCTTTTTGCACTGGATGTAGGATCCCTTAGCAAATGATAGAAGCATGGTTACATGAATAACTAGGTGCATCGCCCTGGCCTGATTAAGGGTTGTAATGATAATATTCTACAGGTCCAGCATGGTTGGATGAAAAACAAAGCTCTGTTTGCACTGGTTACAGGCAGCTAGGACAATGTCTTATCAGACCCGGCTGGTGTACTGCACATTTAGTCTATAACACACTCGCTATAGTCGGCCGTGACTGTGCACTATTTCTGTCATGTCTGTACATATCTTTTAACTAGCCTCATATGCTCAATTGTTCTGGTGCCCAGGTGTCAGTTAGTTCTGCACACTTAGTTTGAAAAAAACGAATTCTTCACTGTATCCTTTAACTTCAGGTGACCGTGTAGGTTTCTTATTGTGGCTGGCAAGAAATTCCAAAGTTTTGCTGCCTGAACTGAGAACAATTTCCCACAAATTCTCTTGTTCTTACTGGAGGGATGGCAAGGTGGGTAGTTAGTTTTGAACGGAGTGCTCTGTCCTGGGGCTATTTATAGAAGTTAGCTTGGAGGAACAACTAACCTTTCCCTTGGATAGAACTAAGCAGGATGCAGAGTGCCCTGAAGACAAATCATACAGTTATATATACCCAGCAAAGTACAGGTGTGATTCAATTTCAGTTTATTTATCACATGTGTTAGCTAATTAAAACCATACATACAGTTATAATAATTTACTAGAACAATTTCTGAGGAGTTTCAAATATTTCACAAAGGGGGACGCAATAAAATTCTACAGGCAAAGTAAAAACAGCAAACAAACATTATAAAAATATTTAAAAAGACGATTTCTCAGAGTTACAAAAATTCCCGGACTACATAGTATAAATAATCTTGGCATCCTAGAGTTATGGCAACTGACACGAGTGATCATACACTTAAGAAACTTGTGAATAAATGCACGCAACAGAAAAGCAGGTTGGAAGATAAAACTACATTAACAAAACGATCGCATGGCTGGTTAGTAATAAACTCATACACCATAAGCGTTGAACAGTCCTATTTTGAGGTAACACTGTCATTGGCCCAACCGGAAGAAGCACTGTGCCGCTTGTGTCACGAGGCATAAGAAACTTTTGTACATCGACTCTGTGTGTGCCCAAACTTGCTAATACATTGGAGGTCATTGTTGCATAAGGAGTTCTTAGCTTTAGGTGCTAGGTCCTGCAGGACGCCGGCTGTACAGGCCCGAAACCCACAGAATTCTATGCTGAATACGCGACTGGGGCAGTTTTTAGCAATTTTTAACAAACTATTCAAACAAGCAAATCGTTATATGAATGCTGTCAATGGATTAGAAAGGGTTTATATTACATTTTTTCAATTCACCGGGGGTTACTAGGAACAGAACAAGAGAATTATTGATCAATATCCCAGAGCCACCCAGGAATTAATTAAAGGGTTAGACGATCACGAGGAATAGCCCATTTCTGGTCACCGTTGGATGCTCCGATTGCACATCAAAAGCTACCTTTACACAGATGGAATGAATGCTATCTTTGCACAACCGCATTAATATTTACACCCAGGACCCAAGCCTATCAGGCTGATAGGATTGTGCTAACAAGTTTGCCTTTTTGCACAGTTCTGCCAAATGCTGCCACCAAGCACTTTGACAATGCTATTTTGCACAATTGCATTACATATGTTATGCTGTACAATTGCTCCATATACTATAACCAGAAACAGTGGTTCCTGTGGAAACAATTGTAGATAATACACAATATTGCAAAACTGTGCGTGACATTTTGTGACATAGAGAAAAGGTTTCCATAATGCAAAATTCGACCATTGATTTAGTACAGAATAAAGCCAGCCATCTGATATGATAATCGAGACTGGTAAATGGTTCGCTTTCAATACTGTCAGTATTTTCTCTATGTCACAAAATGTCACGCACAGCGTTATGAGTTCCATGTTCACTTGGAGACACTACACACCTATTTTGAGTACTACTGTAAATATTCATGTATATAAACATTCTGTACTTACTAGCATTACGCTGTAATTGGTCTCACTTCTCTTTCCGACATCCTTCTTACCTCGGTTTTATTGTCATTGCACATTGCAATGTTGTATTATCTACAATTGTTTCCACAGGACCCACTGTTTCTGGTTATAGCTTACGTACCCCAGTTCTTTGTGAGTAGGGTGTCCCTTGTTGTACGTACAATTGCTCCAAGCTCGTTGCACTAGGCACGTTTGCGCATAAACTGTCACTAGGCAGGTAGGAGCACTCTAGTAGGTTCAAACTGAATAAGTCTCCTTGCACAATTGCGTTAGTGCATTTTTTAAGCACTTTGAGAACGCCTCTCTGCATGGTAGTGTTGATGTTTACATCAAGCATTTCTGATAATGTTTTGTGCGCTTAACCCTAGCAGGCGATTCAAGATTAAATGTTTACACTGTTTCTACCATAGTAAGCCCTGGATATATCATGTTCGACAGGTCACCCATTTTTTGCGATCATATATTTATATTTGAACGGTATGCTCTTTGTGCTTTTCTTGTGTACACGTAAATGGTACAGGAAGGCTCAATATTTTATTCTGTTGTATGAACAATGAGACTCATTGATTGCTAGCTCACTCGTGTATGTATGGCATTTTTTTTTAGATTTGGCTCTATCCGTCTGTGATGGACACATTGGCACTTAGTTTGCAGCAGAGATTCATTGATTTTATATGCATTGTGCTGGTTTTATGTTTACGGTTTTTATTAACTAAAAAACTAAATTTTGATTGAATGTTTTAACTAATCTATATTGACAGTCCATTTAATTGAACAAATTCATGGAGTTTGTGTAAAAGACACTGGAGCCCGATTCTGGACATTAAAAGTGCATTGTCAGCATACAGAAAGCCTGTAATAGGCTTGGTACCAAGCTTGGGAGAGTGTACATTGACCTTCCCTAGTTTCTCTATTAGGTCAGCAATAAAGTTATTAAAAAGTGCTGGGACCAAACCACAGCCCTATTTTAAGCCAGTTGTGGTGTTGATTTTACAAGTAAGGGTACTGCCATTTCCGATATTAAGTTCAAGCCAGGTGTCCGCATATAAAGCCCTAATACATTTTTATAGATTGGGCGAAATACCTCAATAATTAATTTCTGCGGTGTACTGGTGGGTTGCGTACATGGATAAAGGTGAATCCTTTGAAATTTG
Source organism: Calotriton arnoldi (assembly GCA_963921515.1). NCBI lineage: Eukaryota > Metazoa > Chordata > Amphibia > Caudata > Salamandridae > Calotriton > Calotriton arnoldi. The sequence continues at coordinate 5,144,119 of CAWUFW010000086.1, forward strand.
TGAAGTAGGAAAAGGGGCACCGTTAGTTACAGGCCACTTGCATAATTTACCTGTGACATCACAAGGATGATAATGACATGCAGTTTCTGTGGGTATTCTCGTGTGGCAAGATGGGTTGCAATGTTTGCATTGTGTGAAAGGACTTCTTGCGACTCCATTCACTTGTGGAAACAGGGATAAGTTGGGAGTACATAGTCACTCCAAGACTTCTTACCTCACTTGATGTAACCAGTGAGGTCTCTAGTCCTTTGGGACAGAGTGTGGGTTAGCATATTTATTAAAATGTTAACAAGTAATAAACCCAGTTTTGTTACAGCTTAATTTAAAGGTGATGCAACACTCACTGAGTCTAGACAAGTCTGAGCATTTAGGATTTTACAGTTTCAGGATAGTGTGTGTAACTGGTGTAGTTGTAGCAAGTTAGGTTTAATTAACGGATTAGGTGTTACAAGGGACTGAGGCAGATGCTGAACAGTGTTACTGATACAATAATTTTCCGACCTTTGAGATAGAAGATCTAGTTTAGGATACGTTCTCATAGCTTTTCCTGCCTCAGTAAATGAGGTGATCGAGTTTAGGATACTTCCTTGTAGCTTTTCTTGTCTCTGTAATTTGGCTTTGTGGTGGGGGGTGTCAAAAGCCAAGCACCACTGCAAGAATAGTAGTGCTGTCCTTAATTATTTTTCAATGCCTATTTCAGATCAGCCCAAGTGGATACCAAGGTGGACCTGTGCCTCTGCCTGGGAGTAATGTGTAGTAAGAGAACAAGGGGACCCCGATATGCGAACCTGGGGTGGATGAATATTTTAGAAAATAGTGGTTCGGAATTGGCCAGCACGGTCCAAGGTAGGTAGTCACCGTTAAGGTGACAAAGTACCACAGTTGCACTTGATAATCAATATCTCGGGGAGCGATAAGTAATATGCACAGGGACATGAAGATCAGAATAACGTGAGTTATTTATTTTTAGACAGATTATTCAAAAAATCAGGTGCTCACATACGTAAGTGACAAAAGGCGTGACGTGAAAAAGTGACGGTGACTTTAAAACAAATATCGCATTGACAACATATAGGAGAACTCCTCAAGAATTTTATACAAAGTGTAAGGAGTTCTTGTTGTAGGGGTCGACGGCGTTTCGATCTCAGTTAATCGAGATCATCTTCAGGACATAGAAGTAGTGAGCAAGCTGAATTAAGAGCCGGGAGGAGGCCGGAGAAAATTACAAGGATGAATAGAGATCCGCCGCAAGGGGCATGGAAATAAGGCACACAGTGCTAGAGCTGTATCCAAATAAAGTCGTCCGCCAAGGGGGAGACCGTATAAAAAAGCTGGGCGAGTAAATTAAGGAGAGCTGTGCGAGTGGGGGCCACTTGGTCTTAGCGCGCTCTGAGCAGTGCAGCGAGTAGTATCCGGTCAGGGATCAGCCTAACGCAGCCGTTGTATGTTCAAGGGGCTAAATTAATGTGCCACAGAACGAAGGGCAGCTTGTCCAGTTAATGGAGAGGAAGCGCCCACAGTAAGAGAGTTTCAGAAGCAGCAGGACACGCAGCTCCGTTCTCCCAAATCAGGCTCATTCACGTAGCCTTCCTCTCCATTAACTGGACAAGCTGCCCTTCGTTCTGTGGCACATTAATTTAGCCCCTTGAACATACAACGGCTGCGTTAGGCTGATCCCTGAACGGATACTACTCGCTGCACTGCTCAGAGCGCGCTAAGACCAAGTGGCCCCCACTCGCACGGCTCTCCTTAATTTACTCGCCCAGCTTTTTCATACGGCCTCCACCCGGCTCTTAATTCAGCTTGCTCACTACTTCTATGTCCTGAAGATGATCTCGATTAACAGATCGAAACGCCGTCGACCCCCTAAAACAAGAACTCCTTACACTTTGTATAAAATTCTTGAGGAGTTCTCCTATATGTTGTCAATGCGATGTTTAAGTTTTAAAGTCACCGTCACTTGTTCACGTCACGCTTTTTGTCACTTACGTATGTGAGCACCTGATTTTTTGAATAATCTGTCTAAAAATAAATAACTCACGTTATTCTGATCTTCATGTCCCTGTGCATATTACTGATCGCTCCCTGAGATATTGATTATCAAGTACAACTGTGGTACTTTGTCACCTTAACGGTGACTACCTACCTTGGACCGTGCTGGCCAATTCCGAACCACTGTTTTCTAAAATATATATCTGCCTGGGAGTAAGACAGATTCCCAGTCAGAGAGTATACTGCTCTCTTCAACAAAGGTAGAGATCTGGGAGCAGGCAACTTTCCTCCCCAAGAATGGGACATTAGAGAGCAGCTTGTATTGGCAGAGTCAGAAAAGGTAGATGGGAATCATACACCTGCATGAATAAAAATATTTTTGTATCACTTTTAACTATCTCTACGGTCTTTCTTTGCGTGTCAGTATGTTTGGTTAAGAGGACATTTTCAAAACACATTGAGTTAGCTCAATGGTTTCATAACTAATAACCCTTAAGCTCCAAGAAGATGATCAGTCTGTGATGTATGCTATACAAAGGGCTACTACAACTCAGTCTGTGTGCATAGGGGGCCGCTTGATGCCGATGAAGAATCTTGGGGTGCACCCCGCTGCATACTTAAAGAGACCCCAGTCCATTGCATTTTCTGTTCTCTAGACTAGACAAGTCTCCTACCTATTCTGGCCTCCTCTCTGGGTTGTAATTGTTTCCTCCATCATAGAACCTTGTGCTCTAGTGTCTGTAGTTGGCTCCGTAATACCTACCTGCTCTTCAGGATGCAGTGAGGACTCTCCACTGTATACTTTACTCTTCCGACTATATTGAAAGTCTCTTGGATGTGTAGTCATTGCCTTAGCAGGTTGCACATGTCTCTGGCGACTTAAAAATAAAAGTGGTAAAAAATAATATGTTCTAGTTTAGCAAAGTGGTGTCTCATGAAAACTATTTCATGTATATGGAATGGCAGGGCAGCCAATACCGTTCACTTAAGATGCATATACTACTGCTCTTTTGACAACACAAAGGCTACTGATTCCTTGGAATTATTGAACTGCTTGTGTGAAAGCTAAAGACTGAACCTGTTAAAAGGTGTAATTTACCGAATGAGCAGATTCTTAAAGCTGTGTAGAGGTCTGAAATGATGGCCTCGCAGCTGCTGATGGAACTAACTGAAAACACTGCAGTGCACAGCTAATGTTTCCTGGCAAAGAGATGCGTTAGCAGGGATATAACTAACCAGATGACGGATCTTCTAGTACAAAACACGGTGCACGTTAATACTTACCCATACGATCCTGAGCAACAACTATATTATCACACTGAAAAAGCTCTTTTTCTGCATTTGCTTTGGCTGTTAATTCAGCAGATGTTCAGGGTGTTGGCTACGGAATAAAAAATGTACTTATATGGGAACAACCTTAAAAGATTTTCTTATGGACTGGTAGAAAAACTGTGATGCAAAATTGGACGGTAAATGCATATTGTTTCTATACTGCTTCTCCTGTTTGCGTGCTGTTGTTCGAATGGGCTGTGGGCAAACAGCCCATGGAGATGGGCAATTCTTGTGTAACACTGTGGGAACTGGCTGGAATGTGAGGTTAACTAAGCTTGAATGCCAGAGCTGTTGCCCGATTCATTTCACAAAGTATGTGCCAGTGCGCGATTACACCACCATGCTAATTTGTGTTTTCAAAAACTGAAACAATCCTGCCGTTGTGGTCGCGCAATCCTTGGCAACCATGACTCCTCCAATAGACTTAGGGGGCTCTCCGCAGTACCACTCTACATCAGCGAACAACTTCACTCACTATTGCTCTGCCATAACAGGCAGCCGCCTCTTGGTACTTGCGGGTGGTGAAGAGCCGGTTGCCTTGCTCTTTCAACTCCTGCGCGCTCGGGCTTTTTTCGGGCCCGACCCCGACCTCCTTCTCCTCTTTTCCCTTCATCCTGAGACCGCCGCAGCATAAACCGGAACCTTCCTCTACTCCACTTCCGGCTACGTCAACGGATTTCGTCATATTATAATAATCCTATCTCCCTGGGGCTGCAAAGCCTCACCGACAGCCATAACGTAGTCAGGCTTACTTATTTTTTGCTCTGTCCGACATGAGCATGATGACTGGTACTCTTCGACATACAAGTTAAAACGCGCGTTTTTCCATTCACGTTTCTTCCAATTTTCTAGTCCTCTGAGAAGCGTCTCGCCGCTATACGGAACCGGAATGGAAGAAAGACGTGCTAGAAAGCTGTTGCTTCGTGGCGGCCATATTGCAATCGCAATGATTTCATTTCGAACGAATGTTTAAAGGGTTATTGAAAGAGTGGGGGTATAAAAAGAACATCAACTATTTTTGGATTATCACCTTAATCGTTAAACCCCAATTTCAAACTTGGGGGTAGTTGCGGCTGCCCCTTTTGTATATATAGTACACCGTAAACCTGACTGCAAGAAAGCAATCCATAGTCTTACAACTTCTCCAATTATAAACACTAGACCGCGCATGTTGGATGACAGCGGCCTCATATGTAGGTAAGCCCTTTACTGTCCCATGTGTTTCTTTGGTGGCTCCCCTAGGAGGAGCAATTGCAACTTCTGCGAGAGGCATAGATTCCCGCGCGCTGTATTTGGTTTGTAACTTCAGCCTCTCAGCTTGTCGTTATCACTCCCTTGAAACTACCTCCATCCGTACGTTGGTGATCTACACCCCAACGCGCCTTTTTGTAGGCGACAAAATTGGAACACCTTCGTTGGTCACTTGCGTCACAAGGCCATGTCTGAGGATACTGTGGTGAGTGGCGTTCCCATAGGCATTTATTTATTTATTTATTTAATGCATTTTTATATAGCGCGGACTTTACCCGAAGGTGTCAGAGCGCTGTACAATAGAACCAGTTCGTTACATGAGAGAAATGTTACAAAATAGAACGTTACAAAAATAAACAGGAGACTAGAAGAGGTAGGGTAAAACCACAGAAGGCAAGAACACAATATCCAACACAGCAAGCAAGGGTGAGGAATGTACAAGAAAATATTACACATTTACAATGATGAACGAACTTCCTAGAGGGGTCTGAGAATGAAGGTATTAGTTCTGAAAGTGTCTTTGGAATAGAAGAGATTTTAGGTCAGCTTTGAAGATCCGGATAGAGGTGGTGGCACGGGACATCAGGTTCTCTGGAAATATTATATACTTTACTTAAAATTGCTTGTTATAACAAGAAACATGAGCTTCACCTTCCGAACCGGCTATTAATACGTTATACTTTGCCATATTCCGCTACTTGCCTATCTTTTTTTTTTTTTTTTATGTCTGAATTCTTTATTGCGTTTTTTCAAGTCATACATGTAACATATACAGAAAGTGTTCTGAAAATAATTCAGCGATCTCTCCGCTAGCCTTTTGTTGACAACCTGCCTTTTGTTTCAGATTCATTTTCTGATTGAGTAGTTGAAACTTAATTTCAAAAAGGAATATCGACGTCACATTTAAAAATGCGTTTAAGAGTTTGGCAGTTTAATTTCCTCTGAGCTGTGTTTCCTGATACAGACTAGCACCACCACTTGTTTCTTTATAGTATTTGTGAACAAGAATTTTCAATTCTATTAAGAAAACGGAGACGAAGATTATGCATTCTCCTCTTTGCTTTTGTTTTTAAACTGCAGCCATGTAAACACACCCATTAATCAAAGAGATGTATAAGTATAGTCACAAACCCCAGAAATCCAGTAACTGCATATGTCATAATAGACTGTCCAGTAACCAATCAGCACTCCTATCAATATATAAACCGCCGGATGAACATTATTAACTCTGCCTCTTCTACTGCTAGGATTTATTTCCTGGGTATATAGCGTTATCGATCAGTCTTCCTTCTGATCTGAAACTGAAAAAAAGGCCTAAGCTGTATTATAACCTGGGTGGGGTCCAAACTTTACATAACTTGGAGATGCCATACACAAGCAACATCATCAGCATAGACAGGACAATAGTTATTCTAATACAAAATTCAGTGTGGGATAATATTCAAATCTGTGTCCTTAATAGAATTGAAAATTCTTGTTCACGAATGGTATAAGATTTTCAATTCTATATCCGGACCGTAGGCTTTAAATTATGCAAGATTAAAGCATATCAACTACCATAAAAACAAGCATTGGCATAGCCAATAGGTCTCGCCTTTGGGGCCTTATAAGTGTTTAGCCAGAGCTATTGACTTTGCCAATGTCTTTAAGCTGTGCTGTAGAGAAGTGTGGCTGGTAGTGGGAGAGGGCTGCGGGGCAGAGAGAGGTGAGGGAGATGTGAGGTAGAGGGAGAGGTGAGACAGAGAGAGGGGTGAGGGGAGTGAAGTGGACAAGTATGAAGTGATCGTGAGGTAGATTGGTGGTGGGAGAGGGCTGCGGGGCAGAGAGAGGTGAGGGAGATGCGAGGTAGAGAGAGAGGTGAGGCAGAGAGGGGAGTGAAGTGGACAAGTATGAAGTAATCTTGAGGTAGATTGTTAGGAGGTGGGAGAGGGCTGTGGGGCAGAGACAGGTGATGCATTGAGGCAGATTTGAGGCAGAGAGCGAGGTGAGGGGGGAGTGAAGTGGTCAAGTATGAAGTGATCGTGAGGTAGATTGGTGGTGGGAGAGGGCTGCGGGGCAGAGAGAGGTGAGGGAGATGTGAGGTAGAGAGAGAGGGAGAGGTGAGGCAGCGAGAGGGGTGAGGGGAGTGAAGTGGACAAGTATGAAGTGATCGTGAGGTAGATTGTTAGGAGGTGGTAGAGGTCTGTGGGGCAGAGACAGGTGACGCATTGAGGCAGATGTGAGGGAGAGCGAGAGAGAGGGAGATGTGAGGGAGAGGGGTGAGGGGAGTGGTGAGGTTGATAAATCGGTAGAGGGAAGTGCGGTAGTAGAGACAAGGACCGAGAGACGGAGGTGAAGTCAGTATGCAGATGGGGCTGAGTGAGAAGTGAAGGAACTGGACATACAGGGAAGACGGATGGAAAAAGGCCAGAGAGAGGCGGCACTGCGAGTATATGAAGTACAGGAAGAGAGAGATGACGGTGACTGTGTTGTACTGATTGTACCGAGAGAGGGGTGAGGTAGCCAAAGCTACTTGGAGGGCTGAGATCGAGAGAAGATGAAGGTGAATAGAGCTGTAGAGAAAGTCAGAAAGCGGGTAAGAGAGAAGAGTAAAGTGCAAGAGATACGATGAAGTAATAAAAGAGACTTGACACAGGAAGATTACATTGCAATTACCTCCCCCAGCTGCCTGAGTGCAAGGGTTGAGGCTGGGTCGGCCAGGCGTGCCCCCTAAGAGCCAGGTTTGACAACATTTGAGGCAGTGAAAAGTGACTCAAAATAATGCAAACCCGCACAAAGTGTCGATTTGGGATTAATGTTCGAATGCAAGGGTTGATTTGCACTGGAAAGTTATTATATTGCAGAGCAGCAGTAAGAACAAGACGCGCGGCCGCGAGACGCGCTCTGTGGTGGGGGAGGGGAGGAGCGTTGAAGCGCGCGCTTGGGAGAGCAAGTGAGAGGAAAGCCAGATGGCGCCTGATCGAGCGATGCGAGGAATGCGCGTTACTGTGCGCGTAACCGCACGCTCTAGGCCACACAAAAAGCTGTGGTCGGCTTTTTAAAGCCCACTCACTAAATGTCTCACCAGAGCAGCGCATGCGCTGGCTCAGGCGAGACCTAAAAAGGATTAGTTACTGTCTTATAATAAAATTCTTTAAACATGGAGTCCGACGACCAATCCACCATACAGATAATTTCTTCCAGTCGTGCTCCCACTGCAAACGATTTTGAAGCCATATCTCCTCGGACTGAATGAGCTCCAAAAATAGAAGTGTCTATCCTTGCTTACGAAATAATCCATTTAATCCAGCATGCTGAAGTAGGGCAAGACACAGGGGCATGAGGTTATACCAAAGAAATTAGTAAGGGCTCCAGAGGGGAATCTTTGTAAGGTGGCAGTAACCTCATATTTTTGTAAACATTGAACACCACAGAGTTTCTTGTCTGATGGAAGGGCCTGAAATGCCACCTGTCTGGTTGCTGATTTGATCCATCTGGAAATCAGGAAGGTAACACCTTCAGGAGTGAAGGATCTACCCACAAGAACAAGGGATCGAACATCAGAGCATCATTCACAAGAAACAAGATATAGCAAGGGCGTCAGTTTTGCAGAAAGCTGTTTCCTGGAAAGGAGGGAACTGTCAGGCCAAAATTGCAGAAACGTAAGGACTACTAAGACATCCCAGAGATCAAAATACTTTGGTTGATAAGGAACGGAATAACGGATTCCTCTGCGAAGTTTAGAAACCAATGGCTGCTCACCTACCGATTTGTTGCCAACTGGGAGGTGACAGCCGAAATTACTCATCTGTAAGAATTTATGGCACAGTGGGAAAGGCTCTCCGGGACCAAGGATGCCCAAAAATTTGTGACCTGGGTTACACCTGCTGCCACAGGATCCAAACTCCGTTCCAAGCACCAGCCATACCAACGATTCAATGCTGTTCGATAGTGTTTATGCATGGAATTCCACTGTCATGTTGTTCCCGGATTACACCCAAGTGCTGCAGTGCCAATGTGCCTCCTTCTTGGCGGTGAAGAAGTGTCTCCGACAACTAGGCATCCAGTACATTCTGTTATTTCGAGCTTGCCTCAAACCTTTAGTGGATGGCAAATCCCTCTTCTTCACCGACCCCAGGGACACATTGGACTGGCTTGACGGCCACCATGGTGGGGCACCTGCCGTGAGGGGCTCCCCGCCTCTCACTGTAACCGCAACGGAGGCATAACAGATCCCAGCAGGCTTCCCTCCCTGGGTCCCTGGTGAACCAGCTGCCTGCCCTGGAGCAGATCATAGAATACCGACGCCAGGCCTTGGCGGCGGCATCCTTGGGGGACAGTACTAGTGCTTCAGAGTCAGGAGAAGGGACTACACATCTTCTCATTGGATGATGACTCCACAATGACAGAAGGCTCATGTTGGGATTCCCAAATTCACCTGCAGGTGACGCTGCAGACTGCAGATGGTCCATTATAGTCCGGATCACCAGGATGCAACTCGAGGCACAGACAAATTTATCTCTTTACCTGGACTGCTGTATAACACCATGGGAGCTGCCCTCCATTCCGGGATCATAGCTACGAAAAACCGAGACACACGGGGGTGGGGGCGGAGGGAACCCGCCGTGACAACACGCCGATGCTGAGCACCACACAGATAAGATATTGACACCCTGGAACGCATCACGCTAGCGTAACCCTCTCCCCGTTTCACCACTACCCCACTTTTTTAAATGGTTAGATTCTCCAATCAGTTTGGGTGTGCTGCCGTTTGCAATATGCCCCATGTGTCGCTGTTTTCATAACACCCCCCCTGTTTTTACAGTTCATACCCCAGCGATTCGACCCAGTAGGCACTCACCATTCAGCATATATAGAGGGAGGGCAGCTACACCTCTGTAACTTGGGGGGCTCACAGGGAAGTACTCGCAGCTCCAACTGAATGAAAGGCAAAACGCACGCATCATATTTCTTCAAGAAATTCACACCACATCCGTGGAGCTGCAGTGCCTGCAAAAGCGGTGGCGAGGGTCCATATTTGCCAACAGCTACTCCGGTTATGCTCACGGAGCATTAATTTGGATTTGGCCGGGCGTCCCCTTACAGGTGCTGGACACCATTATAGATAAGGAGGGTCGTTGCATACTGGTGGACAGCCGCCTTGATGGCTCCCGTATACTTGTTAGGTAGCTTCTGAACACCAAAGGCCGATCAGGGACCTTTTGGACAGTGCTCTTGGGGATCTTAGTGTTTTGGACCCAAACAACATGGGTACTAGGCGGGGACTATAACTGTGTGCTAGACACTCAACTGGACTGCTCCCACCCACTGCTACCCCGCTCTGTCTCACGTAGTCAGAACAATTCATGGGCTGAGTTCGCCAGTGGGCACTCTTGGACGCCTGGAGAACCTGCACCCACACGTCTACATTTACTCATTCCATTCTGCACTGCACGGCATGTATGTTCATCTTGATTGGGTTTTGTGTTCTACCTCAGTCCTAGATATGGTAGAACACATGGAATACCTAGGGCGCATAGTCTCAGACCACGACGCGCATATTGTTGATGTGAGATGGAACGCCCCTGTCCCCCAGGGCCCATGTGTCATCTCCTTCTGGAGCACCTGGAAGACACAGCATTCTGCGAGTCTCAGAAATTACTTATCAGATAGTATTTTACAGCAGACTAGGCCATGGCATCCACCAGGGCACTGGAATGGGACGCTTTTAACGTAGTCACCTGGGGGGGGGGGGGGGGCTGTCTGCAAGAATTGGCTGGGATTCGTAGCCTGCTTGAGGGGGAGGTCTAGGATGCTGAAAAACATATTCCAATTCTGGAGAGAGCTGTTACCCATGACTCCTCTAGAGGCCCTTGGCTGACTGAGGCCAAGAACAATCTTGCTGCTCTACTGGAGCAGCTGCGCTGCTTCAACATTAATGCCTACGTGGCAAAAACACACTGAAAGGGTGACAGATCGGGCTGCCTTCTTGTGTGGTTGGCTCGGCAAGATCCTCGTTCAGGTCCGATCCTGGAAATAGCCTCCCCCCACAGGCGCCACCTTATACGCGCAGCAGGATATTCTAAATGCATTTCACACATACTACTCTTCTATACACAAGGTGTCCCATCCACTAACGTAGATGCCATCTGCACTTTTCTGGCAGGGGTACACTCTCCCTCGCATCCCCGCTGCCATCAGGGCAAACATGGATACTTACAGAACAGTCCCTGAAATCAAAGAGGCCATCGGGACCTGACTAGAAACAAAACCTCAGGCCTGGACGCAGATTGAATATTACAGCACCTTCACCACAGGCCTTGCGCCTCGATTGGAGGATGTCGCGCCATATGCTCCGGTACTCCCCCCTGCAGGCCTCCTGTAATTCCCAGGTTCCTACTCAGCCTCTGACCTGAAGAACTGGCACGAGTAAACCCTGACCACAGTCTGCAACCTCTTTGCTGCAGGCCACTTTCTTACCTTTGACCAACTTATCTCCGACCATGCTCTCCCCCGGGGGCAATTTCTTACCTACTGGCAGCTGCGTCATAGATGCTGCATCCTTTGGTCCACACTCAGAGGAACACCAAACACACCATGTTATACAGTCTCTCCTACACATGGGGGCAGGGCGCCGCCTGATAACTTGGATCTACAGGCCCGTACAGGAACATACTGGGAGCCCGCTTGTCATCTTGAGGAGCAGGTGGGAGGACAATATCGTCCGGGTACTGTATGACTGAATGAAGCCAGGCTCTAGAATTTCCCAACGAGGGTCCAGAAACGCCCTCTTCAAAAACATTCAGTTCTCCATCCTGCACCGGGCCTATCTGACACCTGAGCAACTTAACCGATTTTTCCCCACCAGTAGGCTGCTGCTCGGCATCAGCTGACCTACAGCATATGTTGTGGTCCTGCCCTCTCCTCCTATTGTCGCTTGGTTGACAATGTGTTAATAGAGGTCACCAAGCTTACTGTTCTCGAATCATGGGAAGCCTGTGCCCTTGACATCTTCAAGTGCAGGAAACTACGCAAGGTGTGGGTGTTTTACGCTGGCCCCTCCTACTAGCCAAGAGAACCCAAATCTTGCAGTGGAGGACTGCACAAACCCCTCCGCTTACTACTTGGCACAGAGTGCTGCGGAAATGGGGGAGGGTTCAATGTGGGGCCCTGGGATATGAAGAAGTTTGGCGTCTACGCAAACAGCTGATTTCAGCTGCTTGGGACACCCTCCTTGATCACTTCCAGCAACTCACCCGCACTGACAACTTACCCCCCCCCCCCATGAACCCGTCAGAGCCTTCAGTTGTGTGCACACGTGTCTCCCTTTCCACCCCAGTCTTCTAATTCTCCCACCCGCCCTTCCCCCCACCTCTCCTCCCAACAGGAGGCTCAGAGTTGCTACTCGCTAACCACTGTAAGGCTGTCTGCCCATGATCAATGGCACACTTGGATTCCCCCCTTAATCCCAAACTGATCAACCAGTCAGGCCGGAGTCTGTTCATGCCAGGCTTGTTTCCCAGCCCAGCTCATATCCCTGTCCGCACATTCGAGGAAGCCCTGCCCTAGCTCTGCCTCAGAACTCTTGGTAGTTGCAAACTAACCACCTGCAGGTCTGAATCTCTACTTCCCTTCCCTGGTTATGGGCTGACTCCTTGTTTGCCAAACAGCCTAATAAGTAGACCGCAATACAATGCTTTTTCACCAGTCACCCACCACTGAGATGTCTTGACAGTTAGCTCACTTACCCCCCTGTTCAGCACACATGTTCCTGCTAGGTAAGTCTCTGAGATGTGGTCGTATATGTCTCTGAATGCCAAAATGGCCTTGCAACGCTGTCTTGTTATTGAACGAAAAACCCGAAAAAAACAGTTTTTAAAAAATAAGGGACGTCCGCGCTCCTTTCAGTGCTAAAAGCTGTGCATGGTGTGAGCTGCGTGGATTAGAATGAATTACCAGGTACTTCATACTTGATACTTGCTCTAATGTCACCTGGTCTAAGTAAAATCTGGTCTTATTGATAATTTTATTTTCGCAAACCATTATTTTAGATTTTGAAGAGTTAACGGAGATCATATTTTCGTTACAATGAATGGCAAGTTTATCCAGGGATTGTTGCATACCGACTGCTGTATGGGCACTAGGGCACTATTTATATCTGCTGAATATAGGTTGAGCAGCAGGGGTACAAGATACACCCCTGCTGTAGCCCCTGATTTGTCAGGATCTTTTTTTACATTACTCTGTTGGTGGTAACTTTAACTTTAATTCAGGTCTTTTCCTAAAGGCTCCTAATTGCTCTTAGAAGGAGGGCTGGGATACCCTTATTATGAAGCTTCCACCAGAGCCTTGCTCTATCCACTCTGTCGAAAGGAGTGGTGTAATCGATAAATGCTGCACAGAGTGGAGGGGCCTTTTTCTCTGAGGCTTCAATCACGGAGGAAATAATAACCAAATTATCATTGGTGCCATTCCCACCTCTGAACCCTGATTGCATGATGGGAATTAATGCTCCCAATGTGGCCCATTCTTCTAGTTACGAATTCAGAAGTTTGGCAAAATGCTTGCCTTCCACATCAAGAAGTGCAATCAGTCTAAAGTTGACCGCTGATTTATTGAGCCTTTTTTTATGTATGGGAGTTAATATTGATCCCCTCCAGCTATTTGGGACGTCATTTGTCAATATTGCAATGCTTAAGCAGCGGCCTTAATAGAGTTGCCCATTCTTCTTTTGCTGCTTTAAATATTTTGGCTGACAGACTGTTTGGGCCAGGGTCACCAGCCAAGCGAAATTAAGCAATTAATGATCATATTCTATTTACATTGTAGCTGTTATCGTTCCATTCCTTTGGGGTTGTCAGTGCATTGCTCGATACCTGTGGTTCCCGAAGGCTCCTCAAGCCTTTTTTAATCCTTTTTGGCATATAGGTTTGTAAGATACTCGGCCCGTTTTGCTGCAGAGATATTGGATTTCAAGACCTGTGCATTTCTATTGGACCGTTTCTGCACCAGCCGCGAGAACTTACTTGAATTCTAAAGTTTTGTGGCTTCATAAAGTTCTGTCCACTGTTTTTCCTCAGGTTGCAAATTTTCCACATCTTAGATTGGTGTGCCTTTCTTGCATTCTGGATGTCATTGATTAGTGAGCAATATTTCTGTTATTGGGACCCCTTCTCAGAAGGCCATTAAAGTTTTGCTTGAGCAATCTAATTTCAGATGAATATTCGAAAAAATGCCCCCAATCAGTCGAATGGACACAGTTTTCTCGAAAATTGGTTTAATAACAGTGTGATAAGATCTGACCATTGCGACGAGGTTGATGGGCAGTTATTTATTCATCCTTGAAGGATTATCATGAGTTCTGTTGTCTCTTCTGTGGGCATTCCCGTAGTCCATCTTATTCTGGATAAACCACTTACACCCTCCTGATCACCAATTGTTTTTATTTCGATTAATCTGGGCGTGACCGTAGAGAGGGTGCAGATCAAAATTGCATGGTAACTAATCAGACTAGGGTGCACTTGAAACTTGCTCACCTGGTTGTAATATTGATTAGAAACCCAAATATAATCAAGTATTGACGAACTTGTTTGTGTGATATACGTGCAGATGGACACTTGGTCTAAGGCATTTCTGCCATTTAAAGTTCTGAAGCCATGCTGATTGAGTGGTGACAAACGTTTGCCCTGCAATGTCCTTCTTACCTTTCCCTATGCATGTCTCGGGATATGCCATGCGATGTCTTCCTCTTGCTGCCATATTAAGGGCTCTTCCATTACTTACGGGTGCATGTTAGAGTCCCCCGCTATCATCCATGTGGCGTCTTGATACTGTTGTTTTAATGCTTTTATAACTCTCAAGACTACTACAGTTGTTTTTCTTTTCTTTGGTTGCTTTGAATTTATATAGATACTTCCGACAATGATTGTTGTTACTTCTTTATGATGTTTTTTATTTATGGCTTTTAATTTTACAAATGCATAGTCACCAAGACCACTTGCCAGCTCAGTTCCTTCTATCACCAAGGTTTTATGCGTTCAATCAATCAATGGTTTATTAAGCGCAACTACTCACCCGGGAGGGTCTCAAGGCGCGCGCGGGGGGAGGGTGCGCGCAGCTCCTTGGCACTTACGGAGTACTGTCGAGAGGACAAGTAGATCCTGAGGTCTTCCAAGGCCCACCAGGTCTTCCAGGGCCCACCCTGGGTTAGAATTGATACACCACCGGATGGATAGCCTCCTGTTGCTGATGGTTCTGCTGGGGAGTAAAATTCTACGTGTTAACTGTGGCTTCAAATGGCCGGAGTCGTAGATTAGCGTGTGACCTATCCCTCTCTGCCCGAGAGGCAGAGAGGAGTAGGTCACGCACTAATCTCCGCGTAATTAACACACAGTTCTCTGCCTTGATCTAAGGCGCACCTATTAATACACCAGCAGGGCTGGAAATTGAGATCCAAGTTGGGATTCTATATGTAGGTGCAAAGGACCTTAAGCATCCCTAGAGATCATTATAAATAACCTTTTTATAATCGAGTCACACATCCCGCTCTGGTGTAGGGTAAGGATATTTTACTCAGTTGGTCCTGAAGAAACGCCACAGATCCCTTCTGGACCATGCAGGCGTGAAACATGTTGACCTTTTGATCACATACTGTGAGACTGTCATGGTTTGCAACACCCTTTGACAATCTACACCCATCTGTTTTTAACCCTGCCAACGGGACCACTAAAACTTAACAGTACCCCTTAGGTAGTTTTAAGACACACTTCACTACACATATTACCCCATCCCCACATACCCTCAGTCATCATCACATCTGAAAGAGAAGATCTCCACTTAAGAGCCCTCTTGCGGGGCCCGTGGGACTTTGCAGCGCCGGCCCCACGAGGAGCTAAGCCTGATGATAAAACATTACACCCATTTGGGTGTGTGAGAGCTGTATCTTCTAATAAGGAAGATTCCCCACTTAATATACTTTCCACCCTCACTTTACCTCTCTTCTCCATAGGAACAGCCACCCTCCGCTTGTATATATATTCCAAGATGGAAGCGTGGGAGCTGGACCTTTAACTGCTCCCGGTCCCTCCTCTTTTAATTGATTATACTAGCTAAGCTACATGTACCATTCTCTGGAACGTTTGTTTCAGCCTCATTTTGATGCGTGTTTTGGATATGCAGAGAATTGTCTATTTGTTCCATTAAACCAACACTAGATGGGCACTCTCTACTTGACTTGACAGGGGCACCTCCATATCATGTGTAACATGATTACCAACATTGTCTCCTTGGCTGGTTTTGAAAGGTATGGTTTTACATTCTTACACCAGTTCTGACATTATTCCTGGACGGGCAGATATATTCCCTAACAGCTGGGAGCAATAACATGAGTCCGAGACTTTATCAGTAAACTGTTGTGCTTTAAAGATCAGCGCATTTAACTTTTCCAACTGGGTGTCAATTTTTCTTACATAAGTTGCTAATAATTGTAAAATTCTTTTTTGCATGTCTGATTTGTCTGCATGCATTAACGCAGCTTGACCAGTAGTTGTTTGAGCTTTTTCCATCGCTTCCCACCAACTTAGTCCATTCCTAACAGAGTCGCGACCATTGTTATTCTGTGCACTTAAATCGTGCTGTTTTGTTTTCTGTGGGCTTTTCAGAGTTTTTAGTGATGAATACATTATAGGTGTCTTCAGTCTGTTTCTGGCATAATTTCCATCGTATAGGGTCATGTTTTGGCGGGTTCAAAGGATCTAGTGCTCAGAGGATCTCCTCATCCCCAATGTATTGTTCCTCTAATTTTACTGGTAAGTCATCAATAACTATACATTTACTTGGAGAATTGCTTGCTCCCCCTTTATTCTTTGAGCTTAGTTTAGGGGAGTGTAATAATTGACAATTGTTGCCCATTCTGTCTGCCCAGCCAATCATGTCATTTTCGTTGTTATTGTCTTGACTGATGTCAACTTTTGTTGGTTGCCCAAGATTTAAGGTCATTATTTTAACCTCTAGAGATAAAGGCAGCAGGAGTTTCACTTGCTGCCAAGCGGACGGGGAGCCTGTATCTTGTAGGTATATAATTTCGTCAACCCAGGTCTGCTCTGAGGTTAAGTCCTCTTCCATTTGCATCTCTCTTTGATCCGCAATGTAACACTGGTCACACTCCACAATATTGATATTTTTCCTCATGTGATCCAACTCATTGACTGAAGGGAACTCGTCTTGCTGCCTTAAGTGGAGTGTAATGTCACAGTCTGAGGGACTAACTGGCCCCAGGACCTCAGTCAATTGCTCTTTTTTGTCTTGTAGTACTTTTATACTTCCTCATTAGAGTCAGTTAGCTAATCCATAGCCAGCTTGGTAGAGCTTCTCATAACTAGTATTGAGTTGCAGTGTTTCTGCAGGGCCAAGTTCCCCTGTTTTCTATTGGAGTGTTTGGCTTAGAGCCTTGTTGAGCGTGCTTTTAGAAGCAATGAACTCGCATTCCTTGGTTTACTTCCTTTATTTACTGAAATTCCCTTTTGGGCGCCCTTCGACCAGGGTTATCTAATTTCTTAAAGGCTCTGTCACAGCCAGCTCTGCTTTCGATATTGTTAAAGTTTTGTGCTGGTAGTGGGTAATACCACCGAGCATATAACCTACTTTTCAGATGCCAGGTGGCTCGAGGGCTAAATTCGCCAATTGCGTGCGGCTCCTGAGAACTCCCTCTGAAGAACTGACATTTTATGTATGGAAAGCTGCTGATTTAAAAGTGCATTGTAAGCGCAAACTCAAGTGGGGCAGCTGGATTTAAGAACAGCTTACAGCTCCAGTTTTAATAGCCATTTTGCTGTGCCACGTTTTCTGTGAGTGTTCTTCACTGGGGCTGACTCAGAGCGTGATTAGATTGAAATTCCTGTGATTGTTTTGGTACACCCAGCATAACACCGTGAGCTTCATCTTCAAGTTTTTGACACTGACTGGGTGCAAGGTAATTAGACCGACTCATGGCTTGTGTTCCTATGTTTGGACAGATAGTCCAAGGTGTCTTTCACATCAGTGCATTGTTGCATTTGAACAATTTACACTTTCTCCAGCAGCTCGGCTGGATAGGGTAGTGAGAAAGTAGCCCCAGTATGAGCATATGATACACCAGCAGACTTTGCTATTGTCAATGCTTTCATTAATAAATGTAAAGGGCTGATTTGCAGGATCAGGGTTATGTAAGTCCCAAAAGGCAGAGGCCTTTGAACAAACAAAGGAAATTGTAAATGTTGAATCAAAATTAAGAATAATTCCGATAGGCAAAAAAAAGGAGTTAGATTTCAAATCCGCATCAATGATACATAAAAATAAATTCAGTTGCGAGAGGTCAAAACATAATAGAATAAGCGATAAACAAATATAGTTCAGTAATGAACTAACATAAATGTACTCAGTTCCTACGTCAAAGGAGAGTAATTAGCAAGACGACCGACATGTAGTCTGCCTCCAATGAAAGTGATAAATCAGCAGACAATCTAACTTGGAGACTGTTCTGTTCAAAAGTAAAAAAGAGTCTAATTATAAAATCAGATAACATTCCAACAGAAAAGGGTATCTGGCACACATCCCAAGAAGGGCACATTTTATAGTTTCAGAGAAGTGAAAAAAACAACATACTCCACGTAGCATGAAGTGGTCATCGTAGGGCTGTACTAAGAAAGATGTACAACATGAACCCATCAACATTGTAGAAATAGTGCTACATAACATACGTTACTTTAGAAAAAACCTTTGTCATGAATAAATGTTAAGTACCCTTTATCCTCAAACAAGGGAAATTACATCGCACTATTGAAGCAAACCAAACACTAAGCCATTTTAAAGTGAACGAAATACAGCAGTAGCTTGTGCAGCAACTGCCTAGTATATTGCAACCAGAACATCTCAACATGGCTTTCTCCTAAAGCACACGGATAAATACATTTTATTCAGTACAAGAAAACAACACCATGAAATGAATCCCACTTTGTCTTTTTTATGAAAAGGAAAAATGTAGAAGACAAATATGCACGTAAGAAACCTGTTTTTGCAATTTTAAGAGGCACGTTTTGTTCAGCAGCTTTAAAAGGGATGTCACTGCAGCAGGCAAAGGCCCAGTAAATGAAATGTGCAGCCTAGTTGTGCTAACTTAAACACACATAAATAAACATTGTTTTCTGATTAATAAACACTCTAATACTATTTAACGTCCACTGCATGCATGGTCTGAACATTTGAGTAATGAATGTGATTGCTCAATTAGGTAACGGTTCTTTATTTTTATTGCATATAGGTCCATATGAGACATGCATTATTATTCCAGTATATTGAAACTGTGGATGATATGCAACATGTTGCTTGTTTTACTCGTAAAGCAAATTTTATATGAGAAATGTTCAACTGCATATCAAACTGAGATGCAAGCCAACCATTTGTTAATTATTTCATCTAGTTTTGTTTATGGTCCCTGTTATCAACAATGAATTCTTTGGGGAGTGTAATCTTTTTTGCATTCAGTGCTGTGATTTTTCTTACTGGCTTCTTTGTAGGTGTTAAGAAGGACATATGAGCACATATCCCCGTCTCTCTCATGTGTCTCCCATTGTAGAAGGTACTGAGCAGCAAGTGGGTGGTTATTTTTTTGTCAATTTGTCATCCCAAGTTAACTTGTCCGTTTGTCCCTAGATGTTGCCATTGCGTGGGGGCCTCTATGCCTGCGAAGATGCCAACATTTGGACAAAAGTCTTTGCTACTTATCAGGATGTTATCAAAGCGAAAGCAAAGAAGCAGAAGAAGCTCCTGGCTCTGGATCAATGGTAGGTGTTGAACCAATCACTGCGCTTCCTAATTTGATGTGCCCAGAAGCTCTAGGGATGAAGATGTCCTTAACACATGGCCACTGTTAGGGCTGTGGTACTCTTCACTTCCTCCAGTAGTGCCTTGTCAGTGGGAAAGTATGCGACAGTGTGTGCTTCCAGCAGTGCCCTGGGGGTGCTGTAGGGTAAAAGCTTTG
Source organism: Calotriton arnoldi (assembly GCA_963921515.1). NCBI lineage: Eukaryota > Metazoa > Chordata > Amphibia > Caudata > Salamandridae > Calotriton > Calotriton arnoldi. Next base: position 5,163,689 of record CAWUFW010000086.1, read on the forward strand.
AGTGTTTCCTCCAGACATTTTAAGCCTCTTCTAGCAGTACAGTGTCAAAACTGAAGGACGCCCCCACACTATGACGTACCCCCTTATGCTTTGTCACTGCTCTTAAACACTGGCACAATAAACTATACACCCCCCCCCACACGCCCCCGTATCTGTCAGTGCGAGAACACTCCAGAAATGTAGATTTCCCCCAGCCCTGCCTCTTGTGAAACCCTTCTTTCCCCCGAGATGGATTTATTCATTACCTTAATTATTGCGTTATCTATGCATGGCACATGAGCGTAGATAATGCACGGTATAGCGTCTTATTAACTACCTATGCTAATGACCTTTTAGGTATAAGACTGCAGGGCATACCAGTGTTTGTTGTGTGCATATTGTCATGTCAACATGATGCAACTAGTGCAGTACTTTCTTGCTGAAAAGGCCTTCGCAAATTGCACACAACCATAACGGTAAGATTGATTACAAATGTGCAATTCACTAACTGTTTCAGTGCAGAGTTCTTATGCCGAGTGGTTACAAAGCCATCCTTCTGAGCAGCAGGTCCCTGAGCACCCGAACACAGTATCGCGTCACTATGCACCGACACACAGCGATGTTTGCCATGCCATCGTTGGCTGCCAGCTGTCATATTCACACCCAAAACTATGTAAGTCTGTGTGCCCTACGAGAGAGAGAAAGATAATTTACTTGACATGGGGGCATGCTCATCACAAGGCAGTACTTCATTTGTAAAAAAAAAAATAAGCGCCTAGGCCCTCGCCAAGAGGTCACTGCAGCTTGCGCCACCCATTGCCCCTGCCAGCGCTGCCAATGACTGTACTGACACAACTACTGCCATCACACGCCTACTGGTGTAACAACTGAGGCCATTCCAGCCCCCCAAAGCTATAAGAATGGCTTTGTCGGCAGGTATCCGTCATTTTCAATGCATAATGGATCAACTAACAACTGTTGTTGTGCAAATCTCTAAATTAGATGAACAGCGTCACCATGTGGCAGACTGTCGTAAGTGGCAGTGTTAGCAATTAAGTACCGGGGCCAAGCACCGGAAACCACCCACCGGCTTAAATTAAGCACTTGTCACAAGGACATTTCCCGCTGCCCATGTACGTCGGTTTGTACCAAGTTACGCGTGGAAGGTGCTACATAGCTCCGCCGATCTCAGAATAAATGTAGACTAGCGCTTTCAAAAATGTTTTGTTTTATACTTTTTATCCTAATTTTGTTTGCATTTCCTAGTATCTGCATTATAATCACAATCATTTATATCTGTATCTACAGTAAGTTAGAGTATAGTTCACTTCCACAAATATAACTGCCCCCTCTGTGCATACTGGTTTAGCGGTCCAAAACTGGGTAGTCTCTTACTCCCTGTGAATCATCTGGAAGTTCTGTTATCCTCCCACCTCCTCCCTTCCAAATGTGTAAAGCTCAGAGGGCGGGGTGTAAAATATTTGCCCATTTTCCTTTCTCCACAGAGGGATGGCTATATCCAGAACTGGGCACTATTGAACTCTAACCTTCTTCCGAAGAAGGTAGGGGAGGGAACTCTTACAGCGCCTTAGGACTCAATTAGGGAACGTTTTCCAGCAGTGCTATAGATTTCCATCCATGCCTACTTGCTTGCTGCAGTGCCATGTAATCATTCTGCTGACTGTCATTCTTCCTCTCATTGCATTAGCAGAGAGGGTAAGGTGTGTGTTAGAAAGGTGTGGATAGGAGTGAGGTAGTATCTTCTCGTAACCATGGTAACTCTGGTTCCCCTTGGTAGGTATCAGAAAGAGCTGCCCGCCTCTATGCTGTCAAGGACGGACAAATACCTGACGCATGATGAGATGGTGAAACTAATGGAGTGGAAATTGACTGTGAGTATCTTAGATTCTCCTGAGCAGCTCCCTGTTTTAATAAAAAATAATTTTAATTTCTGTTATTTTCGTGTTTTGCTTTCTGGACTGTAGTAGATGTAATCTGTATTGATTTACCACATAGAGTGCCCATTGCACACACCCTTCCCTTCTTTTTCTGCTCAAATAACGGTCAGATTTGGAGGTAAATCTGGAGATTGAATAGGACGGTCTGGTGCTGCAATGAGTAGGCAAATGGCCCGCCTCAGACTCACACTAACCAGGAATTTTTGATGCAACCATTGAAAAAACGTACACTAGAAAAACTCAACTGGAATGTAACGTAGGTTGAAAATCTCTCCAAGGACCTTAGTTTTAGTTGAACATGGATATATGGTACCTGCAATGGATCCCTATGGCAAAGTAGTGACATGGATTCTAAAGAAAAAAAACCATTCCGTATACAAGGCACTTAAAGAAGCGATCCGGTTAGAAACCCACAAGTCAAATAGCCATTGTCCAACAATCCCACTGCTGGTTTCCCTGTAGGTGACAAGTATCTCTACCCTCACACTGCCTGGATGGATGGTAAAACATGACACACTCCACCTTGCTCACATGAATTCATCATTGGGATGTGGTGTTTCAAAATATGGTACATGGGCTACATTGATGAACCTTGTGTACATCCTAACGCCAGCTGAAGAGGTGACCAAAAATGTGCGATTGTGGGAAATTGCCTTCTCTCTGTGCCTCATATTGTAAATGTGTAATTACTTTCAATCACTGTATCCTGCTTGTCCTATCCATTAACTTCACTTCCTTCTCATGCCTCAGGTTCATATCTTGATCTTATTTTTTCAGTACTTTCTTCCTACATATTGGTTTGTTTTCTATATGTCTCTCTTACTGACCATTCTCTTTTTGTCTTTCATTTGTCTGTTCCTTTTCTTCTTTAATGTGTTTCATTTCTTAGTTAAGGCTTCCACTGTTATGTGCGCCCTAAACTTGCTTATCTCCCTTCCAGAGAATCTTTCTACTCTTGATTCTTATTCAGACACCTCTGCTTTCTTCTCAGCCTTACAGTCTGCGTTGGTTCTGTTTTATCTTGTACCTCCATTCACATCTTATCTGACACCCCTGCTTTGGTTTCGCACTGTTCTTATCCATTCTGAAAGGCTTTAGAAGTAGTCTTGTGCCGCTTCTGAACTGGAAGGTCTTCTCTTCATTCTTCCTTTGACCCCGCTAAAACAGCAGTGTTGCCAAAACCTTCTAACTTGGTCTTGGGTGGTTTCTCAAATGCTCAATTATCTGCTGCAGTATCGGCTACAGAGCCTTGGGGGATGAATAATGCTATCCCAGGGAAACCCGTATGTCAGTTAAATGTGGAAGGATCTGTCTATATCTCTAAATATCCTATTCTTGTGAGGAAAAAGCAGCATTGTTTTATTCCCTCCAAATTCACCACACGGTTCTACCGTACAATGGGGGTAAGGTCTCGGAATGGATTACTTGAGTCCTGTGCCCCTTGTGTAGGCAAAAAGAAGCGCCTGTATATAAAAGGAAAGTCCAGTAATGGTGCCTGCCCCCAAGTTCAACATTCCAGACCACAACGGCCCCAACAGCGCTGGGATGCCTGGCTTCACCCTGGGGGTGCCCAGGAGTGGACATTTCACAGGGAAAAGCCAGGAAGGGTTCCACAGCGGTATGCGTACAGCGCCAGGACACCTCTTTGGGGGTATAAGTGCGCTTTACAAGTACGAATTTCATACGAATTTCATGGTGGTAGCACCGTGGAGGTACTCCCATGTAAAGAGAAATATAAAAAGGTAAAACAAAATGTAAAAACCCTCCCTAAAACTAGTTTGGATCCTACCCCTACTTTCCGGGCAGTCCGTTCCACCTCTTCTGGTAAAGCTCAAATATGCTGCAGTAAGGTGGTTGAGTCTCGGCCTCAGAATAAATCGCCCAAAGAACCTCCTTCTGCTTATGAATCCTCCCTCAGATTGCAATTAGCAAGCTCAGAACTATTGCTCGATATCACTCGTTGAGGAAAAAAAGCTAAGAAACTTCAACCCTTGAATCGCTCTAAAATTCTTCAGTTATTCCAACAAATTCCTTCCCTCTCAGGGATAACCTCGTTGGACCTAACGTCTGTTGGGTTCCAACTGGGCGAACAAGGTCGAGAAGTTTCTAGAGTTTCCTTCATCTCCTCCTGTATTGCGGACCTAGTACTTAAGGCCGAAGAAGATTTAGTAAGAGTAGGTCTTCAGGCCCTATGCCCTATAAAAAAGAGCCCTCAACTATTAGCACCCCAACCAGGCTCTTTTTCACCTGCTATTCTAAATATGCACAGCGGGTTATCTGCTACTCAGTGGGAACGTTCTATACCAGATATCCCGCTTCTAAGGCCCGAAGCCACACAGCAAAATAGCCACCCACCCACCAATCTGAGAGTGGTCTTAGTAAATGACAGACCATTCTCACAGTCTAGGCAATCAGCATGGGCTCATGGTAATAGGTTCTCCCCCTTGCGGCACCTGCAGGAGGATGGTGACTGGAATACTAGCTTATCCTAGAACGAGGGGTCCTCTCAAAACCTGAGAATCCGAAGTTGGAATATCCATGGGTTTGAACGTTTAAGGAACAGTGTTGCACTGGAGGAAGGTTTGAAACCCTTCCATCTGGTATTCCTTCAGGAGTCTTGGTTAGGAGAGGACCAGTCAGTAGAAGGCTTTATGGCTTTAAATAGTAAAGGCCAGTCCCGGGGTAAGGGGAGAGCATCCGCTGGTGTATTGACACAAATATCAACCAAGGTGCTTAAGAGACCATTAGAGGTCATAAATGTGTCAAGTGACCTGCAGTTATCAGTGGTTGAAATGGGCGCGGGTAAAAATGCTCTTAGTTACTTACTCATAAATGTTTATATCCACAAAGAAGATCACCGGCAAATGAAACGCTGGTTGGAATTATTTGAATCTCCTTTCCAGCACTTGGTGGCAAAATATCCGGAAGCAGTGATAATAATGGCTGGGGATGTTAATGCTCATCTCTTCCCTGTACAGTTAGATCAGCACTTGGAAGAAGCATTGGATTCTTATAATATTCCCTCAGCACAGTTTCCCCCTGGTACCATCAAAAAAGAGGCTAAAGTGTTGAGTCAAAGGCTGGCGAGCCATGGTCTGATTCATTTAAATGGACGATTCAAAATGACTCACCAGCAGCAGCAACCTTCCGGCAGGGCCAGGCTTTGGGCCCTATTGATGATATATTCACGTCCCTTTGGCATTTTTACCTTTTTAAGAGTTTTGAGGTGGCAAAATATGAGGGTAGTGACCACTGGGCAACTATAGCAGTTTTTGACTTGTGTGAGCCAGTAACCCCTGAGAGGGTTCTGCCCTTAGAGATGTCCTACCCGCATAGGCTCACAACACTTTTAGATCCCATCCATCTTCAACAGCTAGCCTCCCTTCAGCTAGAGAAGATGATTGATATTCACCCTATCTATGTGAATGATGTTGTTGTGTGGTACAATAGTATTGTGCAACGAGTTTTGGGCTGCATTTCAGTCAATATATGTGAAAAGGGCGTGCAGGCAAAATCCCGTCTGAAGGGATTAGGGGGCTGGTTCGACTCAGATTGCCAAAAGTTGAAACGATTGGTGAGACAGAGAGCAAAGAGTGCTAGGCGTCTTAACGTCCTCCCAGCCACCCAAGAGTTGGCTAAACTTAAACGCCAATATAAATCCCTTGTGCAGACAAAAAAGGCAGCCTTTTACCATAGTAAGTGGGATGAGATGCAGGAAATCATATTATTAAATGACCAGCAAAAATTCTGGAAAAAGGTCAATGAGTTTAATGGCCAAAATAGGGGCACACTTGTTTGTATGATTCCGGAAGCCCAGTGGGCCTCTTATTTGACAGACTTATATAGGGGACCTTCTAGTTCAGATGGACCTCAGAAAATTTAAGGGCAAACTCTCCCAGTTATATGGTTCTCAGTAAAGGCTGTTATCGAGAGGGTAAAACTCTCCCGAGCCGCTGGCCCTGACAACATCCCAGCAGTAATAGTTAAAACAAATAGTGTCTGGTGGGCTACGAATTACTCCTCCTTGTTTAGTTGGATCGAAATGTCTGGCCTTTATCCTTTCTCCTGGAAGGGGTCCATAGTGAAACCGATTTGGATATCTCATTAAAGATATTTTCCAAGATTATTCTAGCTAAACTCGAAGATTGGGCCACTGAAACTAAGAGAATCCCACTAGACCAAGGGGGCTTTCGTGAGGGTCATTCCACCATAGACCACTGTTTTGCTCTATGGGCCATTATTCGAAAGACTCTGGAGGAAAATCAAAGGCTGTGCTGTTGCTTTGTAGATTTCCGGACAGCCTTTGATTCTGTGGATAGGGATATTCTGTGGGGAAAACTTGCCTCCTGGAACCTACCACCAAATCTTCTTGGGGCACTCCAATCCTTGCACTCTGGCAATTGGGCTCAGGTGGAGTTAGAAAAGTCGGGCCGGTTATCACAAAGAATTTCTATTGACAATGGCCTGCGCCAGGGGTGCGTTTTAGCGCCCTTGCTTTTTAGTTTATTTTTGGCCGACCTCCCAACCTTTATTTCCCAATCTGAGTCCTTTTCGCCAAAAATCAGGAACCAGCATATTGCTTGTCTGCTTTATGCAGACGACTTGGTATTATTGGATTATACCCCAATTGGTTTGCAGAGGAAACTCAATGCCCGGGCAACTTATAGCAAGCAGAACCAGCTCTGTATCAATCTGGAAAAGACCAAGATCATGATCTTTGGAAAAAAAGTACAGAGTTTTTCTTGGTATCTAGGTACGCAGCTGGTGCAGCAAGCCGATCAATATAAATACCTGGGCTTAATTTTTAGGAGAAATCTAAATTGGGGTGGGTATTGAGATGCCACCAAGCAGAAGGCCCTATTGCAGGCCAGCTGTCTGTCAAGATTCAATGGTAGGTTTGGGGGGCTATCTCATATCCCATTACTAAAGGCTTATGAAGGGACGATACCTCCGCTAGGCCTGTATGGGGGAGAGGTTTTTTCCCTTTACCCAACCTATGAATGGGATAGATTGGAAGGGGTAGTGCTTAAAAGACTTTTATCACTCCCCCAAGGTACCATGGTCCAGGCCATAAGGAGAGAGTGCAATCTGGTTTCTTGGAACATGGCGGCCTCTACTCGGGCTCTAAGATATTTTAACACATTGTTGGAGGATGATGAGGTGGTTAAAGTCTCCAAATTGTGTTGGGAAGAGATCCAAAGTAGTGAAAGGATGTGGGCAAAGGCCGTAAGAACCAGAATAATTGCACTTAGGAACCTCCATTTAAATAGTGGTACAGTCACATCTTGGCTCCCCTTTCCAGGCAAACGAGCACTGAGAGAATCTGTTGCAACGGCATCTGAATCGATCGACCTACTGTATCTAAAGAAGAGATCATCCATTAGCTTCTCGATTGCTACATTGGGTCAGGATAGTGTTTTCTCTTATTTATCACGGTTATTGAGGAATGAAATATTAAGGGCTAGGGTGGGATGTAATCCAATCTATTCATCCCGCCCACACAGGATTAGGGTGCACAATAATAGTGGTCTCTGCCCCTGCCCATTGAAAGTTAAATGTACCCTTACGCGTATTCTTATGGACTGCGTCTTTTATTTTGCAAACCGAATTAAGTTTTTAAGACCTTTGTTTTTTAAATATGATGCTCTCCATAGGAATAAAGCTGTGGAGCTATTGTCCGAAATGCGTTCTCAATGTGGCAGTTGGAATTGCTCGGTTTTTACGATCTGTCAAACAGAATTTTAATTACGAAATGTAGTGGGTTGGGGGTAGGTTAGTCAGGAGGGGGTCTTTTTAATGTTTTAATTGTAAAGTGTGCCTTTTTAGAATGTTTTATGGACAAATGTCTAAATAAACTTGTTTTTGAACCTGAACCTTATAACTTGAGTTCTCCTGTCACTTTTGTTGTCTTTTTTTTCTAAATTCTGTATTTGATCAGCTCCTTCTCTGGTCTCTTCACCTGCTTCTCCTTGCTCTGTTTGTGCTGCAGAGTTTGCAGTGATTTCCATCTTGAAAATTGATACACTTTGGACTATGTTTTCAGTATTCTTCTATTGCCCTGCTTTTCCTTGTCACTCTCAGCCTTTGCTCCTGTTTCAGAGTTTATCTCCACTGCTTTGGTGATTGTCTCACTGACAGTCAAAGTCTGGATACAGCATCGGTGTTGATCTCCTTCCATTCTCCTTTTAGATGTCAAGTATTTCTCTACTTTGTAGTCGGTATTAAACCCTAAGGTGTCCTTTTTGCCGTTTGTCCTAGAAGAATACTACTTTCTGTAAGAAAGGCAATCCCACCGATTTTGATGTGGGTCATCCACAGTTCTTTACAGTCTGGTTCTGTTCCTTATCAATTTAAACAAGCAATCCTCCATCCCTTATTAAAAACCATCTCTTGCACCGATTGAACTATCCAACCTTCGACTAATCTCCATCCTTCCTTTTCTCGCGAAATTATTAATCAGAGTAGTAACTGCACACTTTCAGAAATTTGTGGCGGCTACTTCTCTTCTCTATACTTCACAAGCAGAGTTTCACCCTTGTTTGGGTACCAAAGTGGCAGTTTAGTTTGGTTTTCTATGATTCTGTAGTGGATATCAGTGTCTTGAAATAATTAGATCTTTTTTCGGCATTTGAAATTGTGTACTCTCAACACTTGTCCAATATACTAGTATATTTGTCAGCAGAAAGTTATTCATAATTTTACAGATCCTCATTATATTCAAGTGGATATATGAAATAAACTTTCTGGGTATAAAGTGACAATTCAGTGAGCATAGGTCTCTGAATTATTTTGGGGACAGTAATCAAAACATAGTGTATGGCATAGAAAGTTGGATCATATTAAAAAAAATAAAGTATTTAAAAACATGTAAATATACAAATCATGACTAAACGTTGCTTTAAGTATTGTAGAATTCTTTCCTCAACAGGACTGCGGGATCACCCTACATCAATCTTGGTCCCTTCCTCTAATGATGCTAAGATCAAATGTCAAATGGCCTCACTGCCTGTGATATAAATCTACAACAAGTACTTATTTTTGTCGCAGGCAGCGGGGGTAACCAGTCTCGACACATCAGAACGTGTCCCCTAGACATTACATCATTTTATAAAAGGGTTAAACAATCCACTAACAGAAGGGAATGTAAGAACAGTGGGAAAGAGCAATATCAATATTCCCAAAAATGTATTTCATATAATCGATAGTTAAATTATTTTCTAAATCTACAAATGGTTCTATTTGTACCCAAGATAAGTCGCAAAAACTCCACCAAACTCTCCCCTTTAAAAAGACCTAAACACACAACAATATCACAAATGTAAAGGTTCAGAACAGAGCCACAGAGGGAAAATAGGAGGGAGGAGCTAGAGGGCAACAAAGATTGTATACAGAAAGGGTGCATCACTGTTCCTAGATTTGCCAGCACCACTATCAAATATTTTGGTAATTGCTCTACAAGGTTCCCATATGTCAATGTTTCGGTCCCACTCATAACTTTACAAGAACATCTTCCGGACCTGGTGTGGGTTATATGTTTAAGGGTACTGTAAACAAAAAATACAACATCACATTAATATTCTTTGTCTCTTGATATTCAAGTAGCCTCCAAATTGCTTTAGTATACTAAGCGTTAACAAATATTGCTCCTTTCAATTGACTAACCTTCTCAAAATATGTTTAGTAACAATCTTGTACAAATTCAAATCGATTTCATCAAAAAAAAATGAAGAATGCATCAGTCTTACTATTGAAAAATATTTAATTCATCATAAAAATACATTTACACCCCACCTAACATACATCTTAAGGTTTCCTCCACTTATCATTTCATTACATCAAAGAGCAAATAGTCAAACTGTATTTTTGTTATATCTCTATGAGGGTGTAAATAATGAACCAACAAAAATTACATTTACATTTCTATTCCAAAATACTATTTTCCTCAACAGCAGTTCATCACTTTCTCATTTAGTTTAACACTGTACATTTGTGATTTTACTTTGTGATTTAAATCTTTAATTGAGTTCAAAATGCACTGGAGCTACTTTTGCACACTGTAAGTATGTTCATGCACAGCAACGTTTCATTCATCATCCGCAGTACACTGTTTAAATTATGCTCTATTATTCTCAGCAACATTTTCTGCAGAATGAGCTGTTATCGATTTTAAAAATTGCGGAGTTATTTGGATGCAACATCGCTTTGAAAAATATAGATAGCGCTATGTACTTTATTTTTTAGTTTGTGTGATTGTGTATACTAATGAATGTATCATCATGTGATTTTCCTAACATGGGTTTTATGTACTCCAGTGCTTGTGCTAAACTATGAATTAATAGTGTTTCAAATTCAGTTGTACTGACTTTGCAGAACGGGTCAAAAAAACATGTGTAATGTATTTTCGCTGTGTCTATTTTGCTGTGCTGCACTTTGAGCACGTAAATATCGCAACCAAGATGGCGGCTCCTTGATGTGATCAAGACTGTAACAGGTCGAAATGCATTTATTGGCGACTTCAATAAAGGTGCTTAAACTGAAACCTTCGAATGCTGTTGTCCTTATCTACATTTGGCTTTTGAGCGAGTAATATATATATATATTACCTACTGGCGATCACCAGTAAGTAGTTATAGTTAGAAGACCTAGTTTCCATAGGAAGTGCGTTTTTTGTTTTGCTAATATCTTTGGCGCTGTTTGACGAGTCTTCACTAAATTGTAAAAAAAAAAAATACGACGCTCACTTCAGCTGCTGTCTTGAAAGTTTCAGTGTGATCCGTCAAGCGGGGGGGCCGAGAAAAAGGGGGGGGGGGGCAAAACGTGTTTTTCCTATGTTAATTCCCATAGGAAAATTGAACAGTGATAACGCAAAAACTGCTGAACAGACTTACACCAAATTTGGCACCCACCCACTCGGAGGCTAATACATCCACTCGCAGTCCCACTCAGAGACTCATGCACCCAGTCACAGACCCAGAGACTCTTGCATCCACTCACAGACTGACACACACTCATGGAGACACTCGCAAACCCACTCACAGACCCACTCAGGCACTCACCCACTCACAGATCCACTCAGACACTCACTCATGCACCCACTCAGACACCTATGCACCCACTCAGACAGTCATGCAGCAACTCACAGACCTGCTCAAACATTCACACACCCACTCACAGACCTATACAGCCACTCACAAAATTGGTCACACACCTACTAACACACCCACTCACAGACCCTTACAACCACTCTCACACCCAGTCATCGACCCATACAGCTACTCACACACCCACTCACTGACCCATACAGCCACTCACACATCCACTTACACACCTATAAAACCACTCACACACCCATTCACCGACGTATATATCCACTCACAAACCCACTTTCAAAGGTTATAGTTAGGAAATAACATTAAAAAAACATAGAAATTCACTCAAAAAACGAAAGGTTACTGGGAAGCTATAGTTAGGAAATAGAATTAAACAAACATTCTAAATTCACTGAAAAAAATCATAGGTTACATGGACGTTATAGTTAGGCTTACTTTTCACTCGTACAGAACCATAGAAATTCAGTAGTTATAGTTACCTGCGCTAATTATAACTTACGCCCCTGCACTGCTTATGACCTCACATAGTACATCACTCATGACTTGACAGTGACATCAATGATATCTCAAATGACATCACTGATGACATCATTCAGTGACTGTTTTCTAAATGTTTCTGAGTGTTAAAGATATATACTAAGAGACTACAAATGTTAAATGAGTGTACTTTGTGTACTACTATTGAGTGATGCTATTTGTAACACACATTATGTGAGTGGCTTTGTGACTGTATGTATGCGCCGCCGGGACACTTTTTTGAGTAGCTGTGTGCTATATAAATCTCGCTAACATAGCATGTGTGAGTAGGTGTCTGGCTCTATGGGTGAGTGAGTGGCTGTATGGGTAAGTGAGTGTGTGGGTGGGTGTGTCAGAGGTGTATGGGTGAGTGAGTGGGTGTGTGAGAGGCTGTATAGGAGAGTGATGGGTTGTATGAGTGGCTGTATGGGTGACTAAGTGGATGCCTATATGATGTATGGGTGAGTGTGTGGGTGTGTGAGTGACTTTATGGATGAGTGAGTAAATGTGAGAATGGCTGTATGGGTGTGTGCTTGTGTGAATGAGTACGTGTTAGTATATGTATGAGCAAGTGAGTGGGTGTGTGAGTAACTGTATGGGTGAGTGAGTGGCTGTGTAAGTGGCTGTATGGGTTAGTGAGTAGGTGTGTGTGTAGCTGTATGGGAGACTTACTCAATGTGTGATAGTCTGGGTGTATGAGTCGGTGTGTAAGTGTCTGTATGAGTGGCTGTATTGGTGAGTGAGTGGGTGCATGAGTGGCTGTATGGTTGAATTAGTGGTTGTCTGAGTGGCTTTATGGATCAGTGATTGGATGTGTGAGTACTTGTATAGGTCTGCAAATGGGTATGTGTGGTGTGGGAGTGGGTGTATGAGAGGTTCTATGGGGGTGTGAGTGGGTGTATGAGAGGCTGTATAGGTGAGTGGGCTGTGTGAGTAGCTGAATGGGTGACTAAGTGGGTGCGTAAGTGATTTATGGGTGAGTGTGTGGATGTGAGTCACTTTCTGGGTGAGTAAGTAAATGGGAGAGTGGCTGTATGGGTGTGTGCTTGTGTGAGTGAGTACATGTGTTAGTATATGTATGAGTAAGTGAGTGGGTGTATGAGTAACTGTATGGGTGAGTGAGTGGCTCTATGGGTTAGTGAGTAGGTGTGTGTGTGTGTAGCTGTATGGGTGACTGACTCAATGTGTGATAGGCTGTATGGGTGTATGAGTGGGTGTGTAATTGTTTGTATGTCTGTGTGACTGGATGTGTGAGTGGCTGTATTGGTCTGTGAGTGGGTGCATGAGTGGCTGTATGGTTGCGTTAGTGGTTGTCTGAGTGGCCCCATGGATCAGAGAGTGGGTGTGTGAGTACTTGTGAGGGTCTGTGAATGGGTATGTGAGTGGTTGTGTGGGAGTGGGTGTATTAGAGGTTCTATGGGAGTGTGAGTGGGGGTGTGAGTGGTTCAGTGGATGAGGTCATCAGTGAAGTAATTTGAGATGTCATCAGTGGTGTCACTGACCATGTCATGAGTGATATAATTTGAGGTCATAAGCAGTGCATTGCAGGGTCGTAAGTTATTGTTAGCTCAGATAACTATCACTGCTGAATTTCACTGGTTTTGTGTGAGTAAAGTCTGAGCTTAACTATAACATCCCTGTAACCTTTGATTTTTTTTTTTTTAAAGTGAATTTTGAAGTTTAAAAAAATGTTTTATATATATATATATTCCAAATGTAACGGATAGCAACGAAAGTAACTCCACGAGCCCACTGATCAGGTTAGAAGTTCTTTATTCAATTGACAAAAATATATGTATGTAGTTATAGTTATAAGTATCTCAAGTAACTATAACTTGTGCCCTAAGGTAACTATAACTCATGCCCCTGCCGTGCACAGTTTTCTCATCAATAATTTCACTGCAAGTGTTGCAGTGATTTTATCAATGAAGTCATAGAAGATGTCATGAGTGATGTAATATGTGGGGTTTTTAGCAGTGCATGGCATGGGAGTGAGTTATAGTTGCCGAAGGGCATGAGTTAGTTACTTGAGATAACTGTAACCATAACTGCTGAATTTGTATGGTTTTGTATGTGTAAAATCTGAACCTAACTATTACGTACCTGTAACCTTTGTTTTATTCTCAGTGAATTTCTAAGGTTTTTTGCATTTTATTTCCTAACTATAACGTCCCTGTAATCTGGTTTTTTCAGTGAATTTGTATGGTTTTTTTAATGCTATTTCCTAACTATAACATCCCTGTAACCTGGGTGTGAGAGTGGTTGTATGGGTGTGTGAATGGTCTGTGTCAGTGGTTATGTGGGTGTGTGAAAGCTTATTTGGTCTGTTAGTGGGTCTGTGAGTGGTTTTGTGGGTCTGTGAGTAGGTGTGTGAGTTACTGTATGTGTGAATGAATGGCTGTGTGGGTCTGTGAGTGAGTGTATGTTTTTCTTTTTTTAATTGGGGTCTGGCTCCGCCCAAATCCACCCGAAACCATGAGGATCTGCGGATCCTCGTGTGGAAAAGAAAATGTTTTTTGCCAATTTCTTGCCCATGTGGGGTCTCTCACAGACCCCTCAATTAGTCGAGTAAAGGTACCCTGACCCCTTCTATCACTTTTTAATTTTATTTTCCCCGCTGGGAACCGAGTCCCGATGATCAAAATGGTGGCCTCAACTTTTCTCTCCGGTTGTAGCGAGCCAAACACAGCATTGTTGTTGGCGCGTGGATCCGCGAATCTGCAGAGGATCCCAGGAGCTTCCACGGAGGATCCACGTCCCTAGTTGCACAAATTTGGTTTTTGGTTAATTTCTCTAAAACTACTGAACGGATTTACACCAAATACAAAAAAAGCGTGCTTTCTAGACCAGGAGCTAGCTTTCTGCCAATATTGGTGTATTACAGTCCAGCAGTTCGGGCTGTAGTCGTGTTCAAAATTCCTATGGGAATTAACATGGGGAAAAGGTGTTTTGGGACACCCCCCCTTTTTCTCGACTCCCGCTTGACAGATCACCCCAAAACTTTCAGGACTGCAGCTGAAGTGAGCGTCACATTTTTGTGGAAAATTTCATGAAGATTAATAAACCAGCGGCACGGATATAGGCAAGTCAAAAAACGCTTTTCCTATGGAAACATAATCCTAACTATACCTACCTACTGCCAGTAGGATATATATATATGTGTGTGTGTGTGTGTATGTATATGTGTGTGTGTGTGTATATGTGTATGTATGTATATATATATATATATATATATATATATATATATATATATATATATATATATATATATATACACACATATACAGGGCTTTAAGTGGGATGAAAAAACTGGGGGGGTCTCTCAAAGGGGCGTGCCTGATGCAGTTAAGGGCGTGGCTTAAAACGCGTAAGCTGAAAATCTGTGCTCAGCATAGTGTTCCTCCTAACTGGCATTTTGCTGCTTCTATGATTGAATCCAGACATATAATACAATAAGTATGATTACCTACAACAAGCTAGCGCTATTGGCTTTGTCAATGGCTGTTAGTTGCATAAGATACATAAGCAACAACTATGGCTTCGTTGTATATAATATTGAAAATACTTCCGTTCTGAAATGATGAGACTGTAAAAGAACTAGAACGTGTCTCTTTGAAGTTAGATCACAGGCAGTGAAGGGTGGCACTGCTGCAGAGTTAAAATATTTCTTTTTTCACCCGAGTGTGAGGGCAAAAATGGAGTGACCGATAGAGACCCGTTTCGACACCTGCTTTTTAGAACTGCGGTGCTGAGCACCTGCAAGACCCGGCCCACTTAAAGCCGTGTGTGTGTGTGTGTGTGTGTATATATGTGTATATATGTGTGTATATATGTGTGTGTATATATATATGTATATATGTGTGTGTATATATATATTCACTGAAAAAACCATAGGTTTCAGGGGCGTTATAGTTAGTTGGACATTTCACTCGTACAAAACCATAGAAATTCCCCCGTTATAGTTAGTTCAGCTAACTATAACTCGCGCGCCCGCAATGCACTGCTGATGACGTCACATATTACATCACTCATGACGTCACATATTACATCACTCATGACATGGTCAGTGACATCACTCATGACATCACTGATAACATCTCAAATGACATCACTGATGACATCATCCTTGTGATAGAGTGGCAGATCTCCTCTCACCCTAAATTAACCTTTGATACACACACTCAAAAATACAAACTAACATTTTCAAAACAATGGACATACCAATACCAGTTACAACACACCTATTCATTAATTCCAAGATCTACACACACATCCACTCATTCACCAACAGTCCCTATACAGTCACTCATACATATACTCACTCATCATATGTACTCATACACCTATACATCCGGTTACACACCGCCACTCATCTATAGAGTTACTCACACACATAGTCACACATGCAAACAAAGTATCAAACATCCATTTACTTGCATATACAGTTATACACACACTACCACACTTACTTCTACAGAAACTTACACATACTTACTCTCTTAAACAATCACTTATAGAAACACCTACTTATTTGTACAGGAACTCTTCCAATCTCTCACTCTCACATATACTCACTTATATACACCAATACTCACATATACTAGTTTAAAACATATGTAGTTACTCTTAAAGACACTATTGAGACAGTCATTCACTCACTAACAGACCCATACACATACTCATCCACCTATACAGTCCTGCACACATGCTGTCTTCAACACATACAAACAGTGAGTCACTCATTCATGCATCTATGCACTAAGTAATACCCCCACCGAACCATACAGACACTCAGACACTCATACTGATACTCAAAAAACCAACTAATAACCCATATAGACACTCATGTAGCTACTCACCAACCTATGCAGCCACTTATACACAAAGTGAGAGACTGATACAGATATTTTCATATTTAAACATTACTCACTAACCCATGTATTCACTAAGATACACTTAGTCAGTTATACAATAAATTTTACAAAAAAAATCATCTATTTAGACACTTATATACCCATTTATTCTTCCATCGACCTTGAGATATACATATATAAAACATATTTAATTTTCAGAAAAACACACATTCACTGGATGATGTCATCAGTGATGTCATGAGTGATGTCACTGACCATGTCATGAGTGATGTAATATGTGACGTCATCAGCAGTGCATTGCGGGCGCACGAGTTATAGTTAGCTGAACTAACTATAACGGGGGAATTTCTATGGTTTTGTACGAGTGAAATGTCCAACTAACTAACGCCCCTGAAACCTATGGTTTTTTCAGTGAATTTCTAAGGTTTTTTAAATGCTAATTTCTAACTATAACATGCCTGAAACCTATGGTTTTTTTCAGTGAATATATATATATTTATTATACTATGCATACATGTGAAAATGTCTGTGTCCCCTGTTTGCCTCGGTGGCACGGAAAAAATGGGTGGAACTGACGTCAGCACGCCGACGAGGTCCTCTTATGGCTCCGATGATGTCATACGGTGTCGCGAGCGGAGCCGTGCTCGTTGACGTGGGAGAGCTAGGAAAGAATTTCCGTGGAATGCTGGTGCAGGGGATATTCACCTAAGTGTTCAGGCTAGTCCTTTGGGAGCAACTGTTTATGTTGCCACTCCAGAAACCGAAACCAGTGATCCGAGGGCAGAGGCCCTGCAGATGGCACACGAGGTGGGGTGCCCAGTCGTGTGCACCGGCGGGGCAGCTAAGTGACAAGCACCACAACCCACAAAAAAGGTAACGAGGGCACTGAATAACACAGGATCTTCTCTTTGTATCTGGCAGGAACAACGAAGTTAAAATGCCCTAGTACCAAAATGTAGAATTAGCACTACAACGGTCTTCAAGAGGACCTGCGATGCCGCTTCTGCCTCCCGTACCCTGGAGGCGGCACATGGGTCACGCGGTACGGTCATACTGCGGTGGGACGCACACTCGTTGACCTCTCATGGCACTGCTCCACACTTCAGGGAGGACGCTTTCCATTAGCTATGTTTTCTGATGACATGTCGCGCCCGGCCCCGTCCAACAACAGAACTCCTTTAGATCCAAACAGACTCTTCCACTCTCTCACCAGAAGTGAAACCAGGCCACGCGGACACTTTCACAATACAACAGCCGGGAATGCACTTTTCGGTAAAAAAACACATTCCTTCCTCCTAGTTAATCAAATAAACGTCTCACTGAAGAACAGGGGCCAGCTTCGATCGGTAAACAGCCGTTACAACGACTTTTACTTTGCGATACCATTACAACGCATGCATTACCACGCATGCGTTGTACATCACAAAGTCATTACTACGCATTTTTAGAACGCATGGTCATTTACCACGCATGCCTTTACAACGAATTTTGTTGTAAAGGTATGTATGGTAAATGACCATGCGTTCTAAAAACATGTAGACGATCCATGTCGTTGTAAGGAAACAGAGGCTGTTCTGTTTCCTCTCAACGACGTGCACCGCCCCTCAGAGATGACGTGAAGCAGGAACCACGAGGAGTGAGGAACCATGAGGAGTGAGAGGTAAGGGGGATTGGGCATGGGGTGGGGGTTTCTTTTCTAGGGTTTAGGGTAGTGCAGTGGTGTTTGGGTGGTGTAGGGGGTCGTGCTGGGGGTAGTGTTTTAGGGTTTAGGGTAGTGCAGTGGTGTTTGGGTAGTGTAGGGGGTCGTGCTGGGGTAGTGTTTTAGGGTTTAGGGTAGTGCAGTAGTGTAGGGGGTCGTGCTGGTGGTAGTGTTTTAGGGTTTAGGGTAGTGCAGTGGTGTATGGGTAGTGGAGGGGATCGTGCTGGGGTACTGTTTTAGGGTTTAGGGTAGTGCAGTGGTGTTTGAGTAGTGTAGGGGGTCATGCTGGTGGTAGTGTTTTAGGGTTTAGGGTAGTGCAGTGGTGTTTGTGTAGTGTAGGGGGTCATGCTGGGGGTAGTGTTTTATGGTTTAGGGTAGTGCAGTGGTGTTTGGGTCCTGTAGGGGTCGTGCTGGGGGTAGATTTAGGGTTTAGGGTAGTGCAGTGGTGTTTGGGTAGTGTAGGGAGTCGTGCTGGGGGTAGTGTTTTAGGGTTTAGGGTAGTGCAGTGGTGTTTGGGTAGTGTAGGGGTCGTGCTGGGGGTAGTGTTTTAGGGTTTAGGGTAGTGCAGTAGTGTAGGGGTCGTGCTGGTGGTAGTGTTTTAGGGTTTAGGGTAGTGCAGTGGTGTATGGGTAGTGGAGGGGGTCGTGCTGGGGTAGTGTTTTAGGTTTAGGGTAGTGCAGTGGTGTTTGAGTAGTGTAGGGGGTCATGCTGGTGGTAGTGTTTTAGGGTTTAGGGTAGTGCAGTGGTGTTTGTGTAGTGTAGGGGGTCATGCTGGGGGTAGTGTTTTATGGTTTAGGGTAGTGCAGTGGTGTTTGGGTACTGTAGGGGTCGTGCTGGGGGTAGATTTAGGGTTTAGGGTAGTGCAGTGGTTGTGTAGTGTAGGGGGTTGTGCTGGGGGTAGTGTTTTAGGGTTTGTTAGTGCAGTGGTGTTTGGGTAGTGTAGGGGGTAGTGCTGGGGTAGTGTTTTAGGGTTTAGGGCAGTGCAGTGGTGTTTGTGTAGTGAAGGGGGTCATGCTGTGGGTAGTGTTTTAGGGTTTAGGGTAGTGCAGTCGTGTTTGTGTAGTGTAGGGGGTCGTGTTTTAGGGTATAGGGTAGTGCAGTGGTGTTTGTGTAGTGTGGGTGGTCATGCTGGGGTATATTTAGGGTTTAGTGTAGTGCAGTGGTGTTTGGGTAGTGTAGGGAGTCGTGCTGGTGGTAGTGTTTTAGGGTTTAGGGTAGTGCAGTTATGTTTGGGTAGTGTAGGGTGTCGTGCTGGGGGTAGTGTTTTAGCACTAATTTTTCTTTCTACAGCACTAACCATAATTTCTATGGCAAAATGAACCCCCTCATTTTGTTCCTTTTTAAATTAAATGTTTTAAGTGTTACCAGTTTATTCCAATCAAGATGGCTTCAGGTGTGCCATAATTTTGTCATAAGTAAGGCTGTTAGCACTCTAGTTGTTCTTTAGAACACTCTGGGAAGCTGCAGTAGAAGACAAATGCATCAACTGACAGGCTGCTCCTGTTGAAATATAACAGGAAGATATTTGAGATCTCACTTAAAACATGTCCTAATTTTTCTTTCTACAGCACTAACCATAATTCTATGACAAAATAAACCCCATAATTTTGTTCCTTTTTAAATTAAATGTTTTAAGTGTTACCAGTTTATTCCATCCAAGATGGCTTCAGGTGTGCCATACTTTTGTCATAAGTAAGGCTGTTAGCACTCTAGTTGTTCTTTAGAACACTCTGGGAAGCTGCAGTAGAACACAAAGGAATCAACTGACAGTCTCTGCCCTTGTTGGATGTACATGTTTTACTGAGAATGCCAGACTTCATTCTCACATGACTGAGAAAGATAATGTGAATTTACAGAAAATATGATCTCATTTTAGCTTCTGGAGCACCTTCCAAAACTGTATGGGACAAGCATGTGAAAATAGTTTTCTCTCAAACATGATTCATGATATCCCAGCAGAAGGTTTTTCACAGGGTAAAATCACCTTAGAACACACCACAATTCCTGAAATTAGTATGGTACCATCAACAAATGAATTCTAATGTAACTAAAGTCTGTTATCACCCTTTATAGTTCTCCTTTTGGTAACCCTCAAAATCTTCGATTCACTACAATGCATTTCAATGGGGTACTATCATTTATATTGGTCCCAAGATGGCTGCCAGCAATTCCAGGATGAAGTGCTGACAGCCACTCAGATCTCACGATGACATGTGTGGTTAGGCTCCGCCCAGATATATATGTGTTTTCTTTTTCAAATTTCTCAGGAACTACTGAACGGATTTACACCATTTAAGCAAAAGGCACGACCCTGAACCAAGGGCTACCTTTTGGCAAATTTGGTGTAATTCCGTTCAGCAGTTCGGGCTGTAGCTGCGACTAAAGGTTCCTATGGAAAATTGCATGGGGAAAACACGTTTTGGGACCCTCCTTTTTTCTCGGCCCCCACTTACTGAATCACCCCGAGACTTTCAGGATAGGAGCGGACCGGAGCGCCCCAATAAGTTGGAAAATTTCGCGAAGATTCGTCAACCGGCGCCAACGTTATTTCAAATAGAATGTTGCGGATTTCCTATGGAAAATAGGTCCTAACTATAACTATCTACTGGCGACCGCCAGTAGATAATATATATATATATATATATATATATTCCAATTCGGTCTGTGGGCAGCGCACTCTGAGTTATGGTGGTTGCCAAAGGTCAGACCACCTTCATAATTCTTATATCCAAAAAGAAAGGTAGCACTTCAAAGTGGTGAATTAACAGTTCTTTATTTCACTGGTAACACGGATATCAGGCCACTGCGTTTCCACTGTTTAGCCGTGATCAAGACTGAATAGTCGAAATGCGTTGGCTTGATATATATTCTCTGAAAAAAACAAAGGTTATAGGTACGTTACAGTTAGGTTCACATTTTACCAGCACAAAACCATGGAAATTCAGCAGTTATAGTTAAACTTAGTTATACTTATGCTAAGAAACTTTAACTCATGGCTTAAAGTTACTTAATGGCACAAGTTAAACTTTCTTCAGATAAATATAACTATAAGTATTACTATAAATGCTGAATTTCTATAGTTTGTGTGGGTAAAACGTAAACCTAACTATAACGTCCCTTTAAGCTTTGTTTTTTTCAGTGAATTTGTATTTATTTTTTAACGGAAAGTAATATATAATTACCGTACGTTAATACAACCACCGCCGTGCATGGCCTCTGGTCGTCCGGAGCGGGGGTTGGCCACTCCTCCCACCGCATGCACCCAACCCCACGCTGCGCACAACCTTTGGCCGTGCACAGCGGGGATTTAGTGTGTAAGAGGCTGTATTCTTTTTTTTTTTTTTTTTTTTGCATTGTGCATCAGATCCGTGGATCCGTTGCGAAGTTACACTGGGGTCCATGCTAAGCACTGTGGTGGAGCCGTGAATCGGCCCAAATAAATTTGGGCAATTTCTTGCCTATGAAGTGTTCCTCAGTGACCCTTCCATGTGTCCTATGAGGTCAGGATACCTATATCCTGACCCCTTATCTGTTTGGACACTTTATTTTGCCCTCCCATGGGCCAAGCAATAAAGAAAATGGCAGCCGCAACTTTCCTGGCAGGTTGCGGTAGCCAGTCAGGGCCTTGCTTTTCGCCCTAGATATCTATCCTTTTTTTCCTTTAATAACTCCGAAACTTCTGAACAGATGTACACCAAATAACAAAAAGCACTCTTTCTGGACCAAGATCTATTTTTCTTCCTAATTTGGTGTAATTCCATTCAGCGGTTCGGTCTGTAATCGTGTCTAAAAACTGCAAAATCCCCTTAGACATTGTATGAGGAAAAAGTGTTTTAGGACCACCCCTTTTTCTTGGCTCCCACTTGACGAATCACGCTGAAATTTTCCAGACAGCAGCTGAACTATCTTGCATACTAGTTTTGAAAGTTTTGTGAAGGTTTGTCAAACGGCGCCAAAGTTAGTAGCAAAACAACGTCTATGGGAAAGGTTGGTCCTAACTGTAACTACCTACTGGCTATCTCCAGAAGGTAATATATATCTATATATGTGTAATATATGGATAGCTAGATAGTGGGGTAGATTAGATTAGATTGGAGTGGGGTGGAGTGAGGTTGGATAGATTGAAGTGGAGTCGAGATTGGATTGGAGTGAGATATTGATAGGGGAAGAGTTAAGTGTAGTAGGGAAGAGTGTAGCATAGTGGGGTAGATTGGATTGGAGTGGGGTAGATTGAAGAGGGATGATTGGAGTGGGGTAGATTGGAGTGGGGTAGATTGGAGTGGGGTAGATTGGAGTGGGGTAGATTGGAGTGGGGTAGATTGGAGTGGGGTAGATTGGAGGGGGGTAGATTGGAGTGGGGTAGATTGGAGTGGGGTAGGTTGGAGTGGGGTAGGTTGGAGTGGGGTAGGTTGGAGTGGGGTAGGTTGGAGTGAAGTGGATAGGGGTAGATTGGAGTGGGGTAGATTGGACAGGGGTAGATTGGACAGGGGTAGATTGGACAGGGGTAGATTGGACAGGGGTAGATTGGACAGGGGTAGATTGGACAGGGGTAGATTGGACAGGGGTAGATTGGACAGGGGTAGATTGGACAGGGGTAGATTATAGTAGAGCAGATTGGAGTGGGGTCGGTAGATTGGGGTGGGGTAGATTATAGTAGAGCAGATTGGAGTGGGGTCGGTAGATTGGGGTGGGGTAGATTATAGTAGAGCAGATTGGAGTGGGGTCGGTAGATTGGGGTGGGGTAGATTGGGGTGGGGTGAATTTGGGTGGAGTGAGTTAGATTGGAGTGGGGTAGATTTGAGTGGAGTGGGAGCCCCCTTGGGCCCCAAAAAAATAAATCAGCAGGTTTTGCCTCTATCCCGCGGGATTACGGAAAAAAAGAAAAATGTGTCCCGCCATTTAAAAATATATATATTTGGGTGAGTAGGGCCTCCCTCCTTGAGCCCATTTTGGGCCCAAGTGACCCCCATCACCCGGGGCCAAATACATTAATTGAGGGGAGAGGGCGTGCAGCCCCCCTTCCTGAGCCTTGTTAAGCCCCTGGGGCCCATCCCCTGGAACAGAAGTCATAAAAAAGGGAAGGGGGGCAAGCCTTAAAAGGCCCAGGGGACCCCATCCCCCTGAGGACGTAAAATAAGTTAAAAAGAGAGGGGTGCCGTGTGGTCCCCTACCCTGTGCCGCTAAAGGCCCCAATCACCCAATCCGCGGGGCAGGCTGACGTACTCTGTCCCAGGGAGCACTGATGCGGGCAGGGAAACATATGTTTGCTCCTGCCTGGCTCCCACATGTGGTCCCAGAAAATGGAGTTCCCGGGCACGAGAAGGCTTGGGGAGGGGGGGTGCACGCCCTCTCCCCTTTTATATTGCATTTGGCCTCAGGGTTGGGATTCCCAGGCCTAATAAGGCTTGGGGAGGGGTGCTGTACACCCTCATCCCTTTAATAATGTAATTCAGACCCAGGGGATGGGGTCCTCAGGCCTATTGAGGCTTGGGGAGGGGGACCGCGTGGCCCCCCTCCCCTTAATAATAGAGCTAACTGTAACTTGCGCCCCGCCATGCACTGCTTATGACTTCACGTATTACACTCATGACATGCTCTATGACATCATTGATGACATCATTGATGACATCTAAAATTAGATCATTGTCATTATCACTCTACCATGCACTGTGTTCTCACAAAAGATTTGATTTGCGATGTTATAATTTTTCTTGTAAATACTATTGTTTTACATGGTATAAGTTAGATAATATAAAATGGTATAAGCAGTGCATGGAAAAGGCACACGTTATAGTTAATGTAGTGTGGCTACCGAGTTGAATACACTGTGTATGGAGGTGCTCGAGTTATACAAATTTAAATGTGCTGCTTAAATTATAAATTAACGGTATAAGCTAAGAAATAAAAAATGTTGTATGTAGCTAAAGAATACATACATTTATATTAATGTAAAGGTGGTGCATACATTTTCAATTTAAGGTATAACTATCAGTTAAGGATTTCTAATGTTTGTGTATTTTATGTTTGGTTTGTATAGAAAGAATAAATACAGTTTTGCAGCATGAATCCTTTTCTGGATTCACATGCTGTGCATTATTCCGCCATCTAGTGGTTGGGTCTGGAATAGTCTTTTTTTTCTCCTTGTTTTGGGCTTTGTCGACCGCCATTTGGTGCCAGGTACGTCCCCTGTGTGAAGTCAGACGGCACCCTGGAGGTCCTTGTGCGTGGTAGCCATCTTCAGATTCTTTTTTCCGCCGTTGGGTCTGGAAGCAAGTTGGGAGGCTCCGAAATCTTTTTCAGGAAAAGCCCCGAAAAGAAGAGAAAAAGACGATAATTCGAGTAAAATCCACCGTCCATCGACATTGACACCGGAGAGAGGGACAGAACTCTGAGAACGTCACAAAGTGAGAACAAGGGTCGACAAATGGCGAGGTAGGGGCCATGGAAAATACCCCCTTCAAATTCTGCCCTGAGTGCCAACACAAGTTCGCACAACGCGACCCACACGACGTGTGCAACCTCTGCCTGCCCAAGGACCATAAGGACAAGGACTGTGAGGCCTGCGCGGTGTTCCAGCTGAAAACACTCAGGACATGCCGAAAGCAGAGAAGCCCACTACGCAACGATGCCACAGACTTCGAAGAAGATTTCACGGAAGGACCTAGGCCTCTCCAGTGATGAAGAAGACCAAGGAGTTCCAGCAAAATCGACGCACAAAGGTTCGGACATCGAAATTCTGGAAGGAGACTCCGAAAAACCACACGCCCACAAGAAAACTGTCGATACAGGGAAGAAGACGGATAAGGTAAGACACCATACACATCCGTCGGAACCGAAGGGCCACAACAGCAAGGCGCAGCCTAAGGCAGCCCCGACACCGAAGAAAAAGGCGATTGAAGGCCAGCCACGATCAAAAGAGCCCCACGGAACCCTACCAAAGGAGACCGTTGAGGTAAAATCGCACAAGGCGCCGAAGACGAGTGGCGAACATGAAACCCCAAAGGGAAGCGCAACGCCGTCGAAAGCAGAGGCAAGCGCAAACAAGAAAAGAAAGTCTCCGGCCTCCGATGCCGAGAGAGCCCTCGAGGTCGAAAAGAAAAGGCAACGACTCGAAGCCGAAATGGCAACTCTTCTCCAGAAGAAGAAAGAGTTCGACGATTCGCTGAAAGACTTTCAAATTCCAAAAGTCCCAGCCACCGAAACAGACAACGTCGACGCCGAAGGAGCGGAAGATGCCGAAGGGGAGGAAGAGGAGATTTTCGAATCACCCCCGAACCTCGAGAGGAAGATCTTGAGGTATTCACAGACGCTCCTGAAGAGGAGGATGCCTCGGAGAATTTCGAGGACACATGGAATGACCTCAAAACCGAAAGTCCCGAAGAGGAAATTTGCTGCTATCCCTCGAAGGCATCACCACCAGATGATATAGCCTTCTACAGCAGACTGATGAAAAGGGCTGCAGACACTTTCGGAGTCCCCCTCGAAGAGGAGAAGGGTGACACATATTTCCTTCTAGAGACATTAGCCCCAGCCAACAAGGGGACTCAGTACTTGCCAGTGCTGCCAAGCATTCTAGACCAAGGCAGGGAAGCCTTTAAAGAACCGGCCTCAAGCAAGGGGGTAACACCTAGGGTCGAGAAAAAGTACAAAGCCTCCTCCAAGGACCCTAAATATATTCAGAGGAACACTGTACCTGGCTCCATCATCTTAACCACAGCCAGGAGAAGGGCAAATGCCATCTCTAACAGTGGACCATCCCCAGAAAAGGAAAGTAAACGGATGGACATGGTGGGCAGGAAGATGGAAAAGAGGCAGCGACGCAGTGGTGCATCGCAAACTCTAATGCCCTACTAAACGGATACGGACACCAGCAATAGGATGAGATCGAAGAGCTCAACAAGCTTCCTGAGGAAGACAGGAAAAGAGGTAAATCTATTGTCCAGGAAGGCAAGAACATCGCCAACACATGCCTTAAATCTGCACCAGATGCAGCAGACACTGCCAGCAGGCAGATGTGAACGGGCACCACCTTGAGAAGGCATGCCTGGCTTAGAATTTCAGGATTTAAGCAGGAAGTTCAAACTTCCGTCATTAACAGGCCTTTCACAGGAGACGCACTATTTGGTAAAGAGGTGGACGAATCACTCCAACAAATTAAAAAGGATAATGAGACTGCAAAAGCAATGGGAGCTCTGCAGCAAAGAGAAACCTTCAAAAGAGGTGGATTTAACAGCAGAAAACTCACAAGAAGAGGAGCATTTGTGCAGGGTCAGCAAATGTCACACCAACAACAAGGCCAGGGGAATGGCCAACAGACAAGCCAACAAACAGGATACCAAGGTTGGCAGCAACAGCCCAAGCAGTCCTTTTGAGGAAGAGGCAGAGGCCAGTCCTCAAGAGGAAGAGCAAATGGCTCTAATTGACTCCTACACAGACAAACACCCACACACAACACCAGTGGGAGGACGGATAACACCATACCAACAACAGTGGAGAAAAATCACCACAGACAAATGGATTTTAAATTTGGTAAAATACAGGTACTGCATAGAACTAACAAAAACACCACCTGCAAACCCACCAAGGATAAAGACGTTCCTCAAAACAGAACTCAAACAGTTAAATGCAGAAATCAAAGACCTGCTTCAGAAACAAGCAATCAAATTGGTACCAAGAGAGAAATTATTCAAAGGAAATTACTCACCGTATTCCCTTTTTCCAAAACAGGATTTATCACTAAGATCAATCCTGGACCTAAGGTTCGTAAACAAATTCATTTTAACACAACCCTTCAAAATGACTACTCTCCAAGAGATAATACCACACATTCAAAAATGGCAACAATAGACCTCAAAGACGCCTATTTACACCTACCTATGAACAAGAAACACCGAAAATATCTCAGGTTTCTGCACAACGGACACACTACCAGTTCAAAGTACTACCTTTCGGAATAAAATATGCACCACCTGTCTTTACCAAGTGCCTAGCTGCAGTCGCAGCACACCTGCGAAGGGAGGGAATGCACGTCTACCCCTACTTGGACGACTGGCTCATAAAGGCAAGCTCAAAACAAAGATGTCTGTCACGTTCAAACAGCAATCCACACGCTGCAAGAGCTAGGTTCTCCATAAATCACAAAAAATCCTTCACAAAGCCAGAAAAAGAAAAGATTTTCCTAGGTGCAAGGCTAAATTCAAAGAACGCACAGGCCTACCTGACGCAAAAAAAGATACAAGCTATCAAACAGGAGACCTCACTCTACCAGAGGGGTCAATCTCTGACAGTGAGGAGAGTCATGAAACTCATGGGCATGATGGCATCATTCATCCTACTCATCCCTCATCCCCGCCTACATATGCGCCCCATCCAGGAATGGCTCACCAACAACTGGTCTCAAGCCACAGGGAGTTGGGAGGATCTAGTGGTTGTTACGCACAAGCTGCAAGCAGAAACACAATGGTGGGCATCCAACAACATAGCACGAGGGAGACCTTTCAAAAACCCAACTCCTTCTGTGACAATAACAACAGACGCATCCCTCAGGGGATGGGGAGCGCACTTCAAAAGACTAAAAGTACGAGGCCAATGGAACGAGCAAGATTCCATAAAACACATCAATTACTTGGTAATGAAAACAGTATTCCTAGAATTGAAAGCGTTCCAGAAACACATTTAAAACAGGACTGGCCAGATTCAAACGGACAATACCACCACAATGTTGTACCTCAACAAACAAGGAGGTACAAGATCATTTCCGCTAAGCAAGCTAGCACAACAGATCTGGCATTGGGCAATACCTCAAGGTATCAGTCTGCAAACGACACACCT
The DNA here is from genome assembly GCA_963921515.1 of Calotriton arnoldi. Classification (NCBI taxonomy): domain Eukaryota; kingdom Metazoa; phylum Chordata; class Amphibia; order Caudata; family Salamandridae; genus Calotriton; species Calotriton arnoldi. Next base: position 5,191,656 of record CAWUFW010000086.1, read on the forward strand.
ACCGGGAGTATACAACACAACAGCAGACCTGCTGAGCAGGCAGAACAGCTGCTGAGCAGGCAGAACAGTGGGAATTGAAGAGCAAAACAGTACAATACCTCTTCAATATCTGGGGGACACCAGTGATAGACTTGTTTGCAACAATACAGAACAGGAAATTCCAGTCCTTTGCCTCAAGGTTTCCTCACCACCTGTCAAAAGGGAATGCTCTGTCACTAAATTGGTCAGGGACATTTGCATACTCCTTTCCACCAACACCCCTAATTCAAAGAGTACTAGAAAAAGCAAGACAATCAGGAACAAACCTGATTCTCATTACCCCACAATGGCCCAGACAGACATGGTACTCACACTGCTTGAAATGTCCAAGGGACGAATAATCAAGATCAGAGCAGACAAGGACATGTTGACAATGCAACAGGGCCAAATCTTTCACCCGGAACAAACAATGCTACACTTAGCGGCTTGGCACCTGAATACGTAGAATTTGGTCACCTCAACCTGCCTCAACGAACAATGGAAGTTTTAAAAGAGGCAAGAAAACAAACTACAAGAAAATGCTATGCTGCTAATTGGAAGCGATACACCACTTGGTGCACAACCAACATTCAAATTAACTCTATCAAATCACAAGAAACAGTGATCATATATCGAACTCATCTCTTAGACAGCCACATCAACTACTCAAGCATAAAGGTACACCTCGCTGCCATCATGGCATACACAAGGGGAAAAACATGCAAAACTTTCTTCAAAAGACCTGCCATAAAAAGATTCCTAGAAGGATCCAAATGAATTGCACCACCAAGAACAGCACCAATTCCCATGTGGAGTCTAAATACAGTGCTCACGCAACTCATGACAAAACCATTTCAGCCCATGCATAAAGCAAAACTCAAACACATCACTTTAAAAACAGCCTTTCTCATTGCCATTACTTCTTTACGAAGAGTAAGTGAGTTACAGGCGTTAACGATACAGGAGCCATACATGCAGATCCACAAAGACCAGGTTATTTTAAAAACAAACCCACAATTCCTACCAAAGGTGATATCCAAATATCACTTAGATCAGACTATTCTCCTTCCGATTTTCTTCAAAAACCCACAAACAAAAGGAGAAAAAAAGCCTCCATACCCTCCATGTAAGGAAAGCACTACTGTATTATCTACAAAAAACTGAACAAATCCGCAAGACCAAACAGTTGTTTGTTACCTATGCGCATACAAACACAGGAGCGCCAGTCACAAAGGCAACAACCTCACAATGGATAGTCCAAACCATCCAACTATGCTATACCACTGCTAACAAAGAATTAACAGTGCGGCCAACAGCTCACTCCACTAGAAAGAAAGGAGCAACTCTAGCTTTTATGGCCAATGTGCCTATAGACACTATATGTGCAGCAGCTACATGGGCATCACCACACACATTCACCAAGCATTATTGTGTGGACATACAAATGAATAAGGAAGCGCAAATTGGACAGAAAGTACTTAAACACCTGTTCGCAAAATTTTCCTCTCACCACAGCCTCCCCAAGACGGGAGAAACCGCTACATAATCTGATGCACAGCATGTGAATCCAGAAAAGGATTCATGCTGCAAAATGAAATGGTTACTTACCAGTAGGTGTAGTTTTGCAGATTGAAGAATTTTCTGGATTCACATGCGACCCACCCAACCTCCCCTACGAGGAATGCAAACAGGTGGGGAAGAAATATATATAATAAATATTATGAAGAACCATCTAAAGGACTATAGACTAAAACACAAACAGAAAAAAGAATCCGAAGATGGCTATCACGCGCAACGACCTCCAGGGCGCCGTCTGACGTCACACAGGGGACGTACCTAGCACCAAATGGTGGTCGACAACGCCCAAAACAAGAAAAAAAAAAGACTATTCCAGACCCAACCACTAGATGGCGGAATAATGCACAGCATGTGAATCCAGAAAATTCTTCAAGCTGCTAAACTACTCCTACTGGTAAGTAACCATTTCGTTTTCCTAACTTTAACAAAAGTTCAATGTTTGTTTTTTGAATTGAATTACATATTTTATGTTTTATTATATATATATAAACTTCTGGATGTACCGTTTAAAATCACTGCATCCAGATGGACTGAACATTACTGATAATACAATCTGATTACTGCATATCTCAAGAGTTCTCAGGACTGCATTGATTCCACATTCCAAATGGAATCTTCACTCATGATGCTTTTGAAAATTCAGCTGTGTCATCTGTGCAGCCACTGAGCAAACCATCTTGTACTACCTGAGGAAGGCGGAAGCTGAAACGTTGTAGTGGAAATATATTTTTGTTCTTTGGTGAATTTATCTGTTTGAGTCACTTCTTTCTTGGATATTTTATTTCTTTGTGACTCATTGTATCCTTTGGGATCCAGATTTTTGCCCTGGCTGGCTGTTGTTTTCTTGTGATCCTTCATCTTCAAGTATATATATATATATATATATATATATATATATATATATATTGTTAAGTGTGTTTTTAGGGTTTAGGGGTGGGCAAGGGAATAAGGTGGTAAGGGGGTTTTTAGGGGTGGGCAAGGGTATAGGGTTCAAATTGTGTTTTTAGGGTTTAGGGGTGATTTAAGGAATTGGGAGGTGTGTTTGTAGGGTTTAGGGGGTAAGGGAATTGGGTGGCAAAGGTGTTTTTAGGGTTTAGGAGTGGGTACGTGAATTGGGTGGTAAGGGCATTTTTACAGTTTGGAGTGAGTAAGGAAATCGGGTGGTAAAGGTGTTTTTAGGGTTTGTGGATGGGTAAGGGAATAGGGTGGTAAGGGTGTTTTTAGGGTTTAGGGGCAGGCAAGGGAATAGGGCAGTGGTTCCCAAACTTTTTTGACCTGCGGCTCCCTTGACCCATTGGCCATTGCCCATGGATCCCCACTGTTATTTTTTTTTGGGAGGGTGGGGTGGTGTAAGCCCGGCCTCGGGAGTACTTCCATTTTTCTCCCTGAAAATGATTGGGATGAAGCTGATGATGGTATTATAATCATATACGCAGGGTGTTTCGTATTACCAAGGCGGAGCCTCTAATAAAATATTCCTAGTTACACTTATTTGCCCATGCCTTTTTTATAGTACCCTCTCAAACTTTTTTATCCCACTTACAGTGCTAGATAGCACCCCTATGCATGTAGGCCCCATTGCCAAAGTGTTTCTGCGCTTGAAGAATATTTGCATACACTTCCATTTCTACCCATGTCATACGTGCCAACACACCTGTCTCAGCAGGGTGACTCACAATTTTGTAAACCACAAACAGCTTTATTTTTGCTGTCTCCTCCCTAAAATTGCCTCCAAATCAATGCAAGTAAAATAAATTCCTCTTTTTTTTTTTTTTTTTTAAACGTCCCTCTTTCTTGCTTCCAAATGTTGGCATTATGCCATATATGGTGTTTTACTTCCCTGTGCTCCAGGAGAGAGCAGGCCTGTCTAGAAATGTGTGTGTACTGACAGAAATGTGTACTGGAAGTACCTTTGCTTCAAGTACAAATGTCAATACTTAATAATACTTAGTGTGTTTAATTGATAGGACAACTGTACTTTCCTGATAACTTGCATTGGTGTAAAATGCATTTGGAAAAGAACGAAACTATTAGCGAGTCTAACAAAATAAATCAGGCATCTTCCGCTTACTTTGGGAGTGTTGGAACGTAGGTATCCAGTGAAATATGGAGGTCATCTCCCTCGACATGCCATCAATTAAGCACTATGTTTACAGCTTTAGACATGTCACTTACAAATCATCGACATCATGCGTTTAAGTCTAATTAGTTTAACTAAAGCCAACAGACCCTCCAACATTAAATTAATTAACATGCTTGGTGCACGGCTCCGCTGGCTAGGTTTGGCGGCTCCCCGGGGAGCCACGGCACACAGTTTGGGAACCACTGGAATAGGGTGGTAAGGTTTCAAAAAAGGGGGGATGTGAGGGAGTTAAATATAACTTGCCACTCTTCCATGCATTGTGTTCTCAGGAATTATGTCATTTCAGATGTCATAAGTGTTATAAATGCTATGATTTCACATCCTGTAAGACATGTAATATGCATGGGTATAATCACTGCATGGAGAAGGCGAGAGTTATAGTTAATGTATTGTGGTGAGTGTGGTGACAAGACTGTGTACGGAGGTGCATGACTTATAGTTAATTGAAAGTGGTGCATAAAGCATAAATGCAAGTTATAACTGGTGGTACGTAAATTATAAATTTAAGGTATAACTTTAGAATTTCTAATGTTTGTATGGTTTAAGTTTGATATGTATGGAAATAATAAATAAAGTTTTCCTAAATAGAACTAAGCTTGAACCATTGTTTTTTCATGAAGATATATATATATATGGCGGTTTCACTTACCTTATATATACTTACCTTGTGTTGTAAAGGCATGCATGATAAAGGTATATGTGTGGTAAAAGTTTGTGTGGTAAAGGCAATGTGTGGTAAAGGCATGCTTTGTAAACGCAAGCAGGGTAAAGTCATACAACCGCATGAAGCTAGATTGCTAGCCATGAAGCAACTTTGTCTGTGGTGAAGTTTCTTTGTGATCTCAATTTCAAGTAGATTACACAAAAAAGGTAGCTTTTCCAACTTCCTGGGATCTGTTGTTGGGCTCTATTCAACAGTGCAATGATTACACCATGCTTGAGTGGATTTTGCAGATTCCCATGAGAATGAACATGTTCCAGGCCAACACACTTTACTTTTTTAGGCAGTTAGCAAGCAAAGCATGACTACAGTTGGGATCATAGGTTGTTTGGTCTTGGTGAGAGATCTTCATTAAGTAACGTATCTTGTTTTAGTAGATCTATAGGAATAATGTGTAAGTTGGGATGCAGATTGGTGTTAAAGAGAATAACAAAGGGTTAAAGGAAAGGCTTTTGGTATGCTAAAGACAATGGGTAAAATTTTTGCTTTGTTAGAGTTAAAAATTCTGTGGAGGTTGTTCTAGCCCTGTTCAGATGCACACATTGTTTTTAGTTCCTATGAGTAAGTGGTCTTGCTGTAGATTTCACGAAGTTTGGTGCTTCATGTTTGTGGGTGCATTACTAAAGCTTCTTTTTCATATCTACCATTTTGTTATGTCCTCTGAATATATCTTTAAACTGATTTCTTAGTTTGGGTCTTGTCTTTTGTCTTTCTAGGTTTATGTTAATTTTTTCATATTTAGTAAATTGAGGTAGAACCATTTGTTCGGTTCATTGGTTTATGGTTTGTGTCGATGTTTTTGTGATTGTGACTATTGTTTTTTTAGTTAGCAAATTTAGTTGGAAGTATAATTAACTCATATGTACGTCAATAATGCCATAACATGTTAAATATTGGTTATAGATGTTACTGGTGAAGTTAAAGCTAATATGCAGAAGCATTTGGCCTTGTGAAACGGCATGTGGAGAGCACGGACATCATTAGAACTTTCATGAATTCGTCCTGCAACATTCTTCATAGATCTGTATAGGGCAAACTGTGCTAGGGATAATTTTAGGGCCTTGTTTCATTTAGTTAAGTTACAGAGTGATCAAGGAGTAGTCAGGCTAGGTAAGTTTGCATATCTGTAACTCTTTCATTTGTACCTTCTGCTTGAAATCCACGTCCAAAGTATGACCCTTGTTTTGAGTTTGTGTGTGTTCCTACTCAAACTTGAAGAATCGTTGTATTTTGATTTTCTTTAGTACTTCTGTTGACATTTCGTTATCTACATAACCAGTCTGGATATTGAAGTCCCGAGAGCAATTTATCACAAGTATGTTAAGATATCAGTCAAGGTTGAAGAGGTCTTCCAGGGTGTTTGCTTCATACCACTGGGCTGATAAGAGTTAGCTTCAGCTGAGTAGTGCCTCAACAGAAGATGCAAGCATTTGTTTTTTGGACCTGTAATGTCTTTGCAGGTTTGTGCTTTACATAATCAACCCGAGCAGCCCTTTTCCTGTGTTGGTTTCTGTTTTTCCTGCCGGATTTCGTATACTGGTTGCAGGACTTGGTCAAACATTGTGGCAGTTATTGATGATCCAAGTTTCTGTGAGGCTAAGGATAGGGAATTATTCTTCACTTACTAGGTCAAGAATTGTAAATGTGTGTTCGATTGCTGAAAGGCTGCTTCTTACCTGTCCATTGTCGTCAAGTTCAGATTCTCAACCGATTAACTTTGGCAGAAACGTTTAGTGGTTGGTTGGTAGTTGGTCGGAATCATGAGTCAGTTACTCTTCTGAATGAGTTATCCTGTTGTCTCAGTCACTATTCTATTGCCCACGGTCAAAATGTAGTTTCTAGCAAGCAGTAGGAGGCAAGTAGGGGGGGAGTAGGATGTTGATTCATGTTGTTAAGGAATTAATGATTAAGACACATGGCTGGGTTTGGGGATATGCCAGGACGGAATGCTTGGTGTGTGCATGCCTCATTGATTTTTCTACTGTTAATCTTTTCTTAAGCGCCCTGAGAGCACTTCTGTGGTCGTTGTGTACCATGCAAGCTAACCCGTTGTAGGGCTGGCTAATGATACAGAAGTCGTTCACCACATTGAATCAATACATCTTTCTGGTGACCAAAAAATCATTTCTCTGGTTTATTAAATTTCAAAGGAAATGTCGTGTTAGAGCAACATTTCCTACTCGGATGCTGCCCTGCATAGCTAGGACATCCTCCCAACCTCAGTATGTATATGGCCGCCGTTCAGTGGCTGGGATATGTGTAGTTTGTTTTGGGAAAGGTTGAACCCAAACCTGCTAGTGAGTGACTTCTTCTTTCTTGGAGCTAGCTCTCTGTTTGATGTTCACACTGTGCCTGGTCTGCTCTCCTTTCTACAGCGGGGGAAGTTTCGTCCACGCCTGCAACAAATGGTGACCTCTAACCCCAGTGAAACCGTGGAGGCATGCACCAGGAGGGCCTTTCAGCTTCTTCCCGATGTGGCAGCGGCCATCACCGAGCTCAGCCAGCTGAAGGCCATTGGGCCGGCAACAGCATCAGGTAATCGTCCATTAGGGGAAAAGGCAAGGTGCAGCTCTGAGCCGAGCACAAATTAGTCGAAGGTTCTGTAAGGGAGCAGTGAGGAATCACTGGGGTGCATTATAGACTGCTACCATGTGTAAGAGTGGAAGAGGGAGGGAAACGAGTCGGAGAACAAGAGAGTATTTAGGGTAATTTATAACTTTGAACGGGGCGAAGAGTCGGGGACAAAGGCGTGCACTGTTGAACTTGGGTATAAATAAAGGCTCTTCATATATGAGGCCAGGTCAGTGCAGCACCTAGAAGTACGCTGCCTGTATTGGACACAAATTGGGAGCTGCCTAAATCATACAAACTGCATACTTCGTAAATAAGGCAAAATATGAGTACAACCCACATTGAGTACTAATAGATTACTTAAGTCTGGGGCAAGTGTGAATACATATATAAATATTCAATGAAAAAACAGTTATGGTTCTGGCTTAAACGTGCAAAACTAGTGACATTCTCCAGTTCTGGTATGCAGCACACACAGATTATCTCAGAACTGACATTTCTCATCATGTTCAACTCCTGCTTGCCTACCTTTTTTCAGTGCCATTGGCAGTGCTTAATTTGTGAAACAAAGAGTGCCGGTGCCCGAAGCTCTGCTCAGAGGCCGGCTGCCGGTGCAACTAAATGTCAGCGTGCCGAATGCCACGGCTGATAGTGTTTAAATTCACTACCAGACACCCCCTGCTCTTTTATCTCACTCTTGTAGGTTCCTCCTACTATCTCCCTTTGTGAGGGTTTGCAGTCTTTTGCTTCCTCCGTCTTTCCCCTTTGTTTGTTTTCCTTCTCCTGCGCCTGATAAATATACGATGCAGTGAAATAAGTGCAGGGCCACAAAAATAAGAGCCGGTACTCTCCACCGGCAACTACAGGCTCAAATTAAGCACTGGCCTTTGGCAAATGGGTGTTTTATGATTGGCTGAAGACATCAGTTATGGTGTGTGTTGTGTGCGTTGCCTAAAATTGCTGTCATATTCAATCCTTTTTCACGTTTGAATCAGCACCATAACTCTGTTTTTAACAGGTTTTTTTCATTGAATTAAATAAGTTTTTATGTAATACACTTTGGGCCTGATGTACAAAGCCGTTTGGTGGACGCAAAGCCGGAGGTTTGCAAAATCACAGGGTTTGTGACCGCAAATGGCTTTTTGTTTTGTACTAAATCCATTTTCCAAATCAGTAACACGTTAGAAACCCACAATGAATCGCTATTAGGAAGGGGCTTGTTTTGGGGCGTCCCTTCCAGCAGCATTTCGTTAAGACATGTATCAGTGTTTTGCGACCGCCACATTTCTTAATTTCGTGACCCGACTATTTATACACGATTTGGTTCACAAAACTTGTTTCCATTTTCAAAACGTTGGTGCACAATTTGCTACTAAGTTTTGCAAATGGAATTTTCGTACATCAGGCCCAATATTCCCAAACCCCATGCATAGCCAGGATTCGTTGAAGGGTCAACCTGCTGCGAGATACCAACCCATGCTGCACACAACATCTGTGCATGGCTTTTAGCTCTCTGTAATGTTTTCTCTCTACCTCTCTCTGTATGCCTCTGCCGCACACCAATTATATATATTTATTTTTTAACAATTTATCAAAGCTGATATTTCATAAATGGCGGACGAATCCTCTACTTAAATTGCTGGCTCTCCCAATTGCGTTTTGAGTCTTAAATCATGTGCGGTTTTCCATGTTTTTTTCAAGTCTATTCAGAACCTCCAGGATGTCACGATTTCGCGATTTGCAAAATAATCACGAAATCGGCACTCTTGTAAAAAGGCCGCGCTTTTTAGGTCTCGCCTACGCAGAGCGCATGCGCTGCATAGGCAAAAAGACCTTTTGGAATCGCTTCAGCTTTTCAGCCAAAAACGTGCACGCGTTCCATTGCCTTCAATGGCAACTCGTGCACGTTTGGCGATTCACTTGCGGGAGCGAGCGGCGCCATATGGTAGCAATTATCGCTCCTGGCGCCGCTCGCTCCCGCAAGGGAAACGCTTTCACTTTTGCCGACATTTTTTCCCCCTGGTTGTTGACAAGGGGGATACGCCTCCCCGGTTCTCCTCCGTTGGGATACAGGGCCCTGCTGCCCTGTACATGGAGTGTGGTCAGCGTTTAAAGGCGGGAGCGATTGATGAAGCGCTTTAAATGATAACGCTCCGCCCGCCACTGCTTCCTTTTCTTATTTCGCCAAGACCGACTTTACAGACCCCCAAAAACACATTTTCTTACGACCCCGATGCAGCTACCCAGAAACAGCGAAAATTAAACCTGTGTGTACATTACAACACTAATGAAAGTTCGCACCGTAGAATCGCTTCATGTCGTATTGTACTTATTGCATATTAATTATATCATAAGGAACGTTATATATAACGGCTGTATCATTTACGATTCATCACATCGCACCATGTCATGTAGTCGGGACTGGTGACTCGGTGGACTAATACACTGCAGGGATCTGTGTTTGACCTCATGGTCACAGGCTCACTCAGCTTTCATCCTTCTGAGGTCGATACAATAAGTAACATTGAGTTGGGGGATAACCAACATCTTCTGTTTCAGCGCCAAGAAACTCTTCCGAAATGTGCGCTTTACAAATACATATGTGATGTTTTGTCACACAGCTCATTGTATTATATTATACCGTATCGTATAACGTATCATCGAATAATAACGTATCGCAGCATATATCGCTCAGTATCACATCGCATCATATATCCTATTGTTCCATACTACATCACACACGTTATAATCTTTACCACTGTATCACAGCATGTCTCACATAATATAATTTATCATATCATACACACATCGTATCATAGAACGTCCCACACTATTTATCGTATTGTCTCATATTATCTCATATAATAATCTTACACATATACCCTATTCTATCTTTCCATAGGATAAGACAATCATACAGAATTTAAAATACTATGCTAAATTGAAAGGTGTGAGATGCGATATCGCCGCATCTGGTTCTCTTGCCAGCCACACATCTTAGGAGCGCGTGTTATTTATCATTCTGTACACATAGGTAAGTAAATGGATGGATTCGTCACCGGGGTTTGGGGACTTGCGTGGTAGTGCACGTATATTGTGTGCCGGTACAGCGCTGTTTTCTCAAGACTTCCGCTATGATTTGAGGTGGGTTTTATCGTCTACACGGCAAGCGCATATATGTGTAAATATCGCATATGTTCATGTTACCGCACGCTCACGTGTACGTGTTAACACCTGGGGTGGCGCAATACATGTGATATTCAGCAACGGCGTTCATTTCACGGGCAGGGCATCTTTGTGGCAGACGCGAGTGTCGCAGCCTGTTCAGTGCACAAAAGGATGTGACGTGTCACGCACAAACAGACCCGGCTCGGAGCGGAAGCGCACTTGCAGAAGCTGCTTGCTGCCCCCGGGGAACACAAACATTCTGTACACAGAGGAGGGCGCGGTGGGAACCGTATGTGAACCTCGCTTTGATGCCGAAGTCTGATGGAATAGACAAGGTAGAAATCCAGGGATAAATACCGAAGCGGGGATGTCGGGCAGAGCAGCCCACATCCAGGCAGGGGCGGATTGAATCAGGGAGGGCCGAAGCGTTCAATCAACGCTTTAGGTACACTGAGCCGGTGAGATGTGGGTCTGTGAGATACTGCCTGAATAATGGGTCTCATGGGGTCTGTGGGGTAGAGCTGTGGGGCCAGGTGAGGGTAGCGAGATGGGAGTCTGTAAGTACTGGGTCTTCGAGATTAGGTCATCGGAAATCAGGGCACAGGACAGGAAGGATTTCCAGAGCGCGGGGCATGATGTAGTAGCATCAGGGCTTTAAGTGGGATGAAAAAACTGGGGGGTCTCTCAAAGGGGCGTGGCCAATGTAAGGGCGTGGCTTAAAAACACGTAAGCTAAAAAATCTGTGCTTAGCACAGTGTGCCGCCCGACTTGTATTTGGCTGTTTCTGGCTTTGCATCCAGATAAGATACAACAAGTAACACTACACCTACAAGCCAGGACTATTGGCTTTGTCAATGGTTGTTAGTTGCATAAGATAAATAGGCAGCAACTATGGCTTGTATATAATATTGAAAAAGCTTCCACTTAAAGCCCTGGTTTTCACCACGGCAATGTTGCTGCTCATGAGATCAAAAAGAGAAGGGAAATCCAGAGAGAAAATGACTCTCTTTAAAGGATTTCCCTTCCCCTACAACGCTCACCTGGCATGACGTCATGCCGTAACTTCTCCACTAATGAGAAGTGAGCAGGGTGAGCACCTGCACATGGATGTGCCTTCTGTCACTGCAATCCGGAAAAAACACGGACCGCCTGTGCCAGGGCTCAAAACAGAGCCCGATAGAGACCCGTTTCGAGGCCCCCCTTTAAACAAGCATTGGCATAGCCAATAGGTCTCGCCTTTTGGACCTTCTAAGTGTTTGGTTATCCAGCACAATATCCTTGGTGCAACAACATCAACTGTTGCATGGCTAAACACTTATAAGGTCCCAAAGGCGAGACCTTATGGCTATGCCAATGCTTGTTACAAAAGTGCCCACAAAATCAGGGCTTGGCGGCTGGGCAGCAGAAAGCTTCAGTCCTGTTTCCTGCAAGAAGAGCTGAGCCACGCTTGCAGGGCAATCCCTACATTGCATTCTCAGCAACAACGTGCAGCCAGCAAGGGGGGATTTCTTTATTGTCACCTCCAGCTGTGCCAAAGATAAAGGCTAAGTTGGGGGGCCATCAGGCGGCTCCTTTTGATCTGGTATCCTGACTGGACGTGGCCTGGAACCTCACTTAAATGCAAATACAACAGAGGGGAAACAAAAGCACACCGCTTGTTATCTCTTCAAAGGTACTTAAGAGAGGCGTGCTTTTGACTTTGTTCAGTCCCTTTATGTAAGTAAGTGCATGAACTGTAAGAATGTCAGATGTGTTGGTCTGTCCAAGTATTTACAAAAATAATTTAAATAGTACTATTTTATTTCTTTTATAGCACTACTCCTCCCAATGCAGGGTGTCAGAGCGCTTTACATAACATAGACATTGATACTAAATCATGTAAGTGTGTAAATCAATGTACAGGATGTGTTACATGAGTCAGTTATAAGGTGTAGGAGTCCCATGTCCTTCACAGCTCACTGTGCTATATTAGAAGGATTATAATTAATGAACCGCAATTAACAAAAGGCTCTCTGTGTTCAAAGCAGTAACTTACTTGCCTAGCCACATAAAATACAAATCTCTCATCTGCATGTTACGGGATGTGCTTTGCAGGAGACACATTAACCTTCTATACTACTTTGATGCAAATCTGGGACTACACAAAACACCGATCTCTCCAGCAAATGCTTTAACCTCCAGAGTTATCTCACCGTTATTATTATTCCCTGAGATTTACTGGGCACCTCTGTAGCAGAAGCCTTAACCCCGTAAAATATTTAAAAATGCAGACTTTGCAACCAATTAAGCAGAAGAGATTTACTGCCATGCTACTCCTTATTGCCAATTTCTTTGTGGCAAGGTTTTGAACATTTGTTTTTGCGTTGGGATTGCACCACTTTTTTGGAGCAAGCCCAAAGCAAAATCTAATTTGTTAAATCTCATAATGTGCTTAAATGTACTCATGATATACCTGATAAACCTATGTGTGAGGTCTTAATATCTGATGTCACTTCCAGAGAGATCACTTCCTGTGAGCACACGTGCAATGCCACGCGTCATGTGCTATGGTGGCACACATCATAATGTCACTTGCAAACTACCTAACTTGGTTAGTCCCCCCACTTGTTTTTTTTTTTTTTAGGACTTGTGCCCTGGAGGAGGGGGTGGTGGTAGGTGGAAGGTGGGGATGAGGGGGGTCAGTCAGTATAATCACGTGTGCAACTTGTTGTTTACTGTGCAGTTTTAAGTGCATGAGCAGCCGGGAGAGAATCGAATTACAGCAAACCATGGCGTAGGCTTGTAAGCAGGGTCAGTGGGGAAGGGTTGATGTCACTAGTCATGGTAGGGGTGCCTGCACCCTGTTCTGGGGCAAGAGTAGACTGGAAGCGGGGAGCAGCGTTGGGCACCAACGCATCCCCTCTCTTCTTGTTTCGGGGCCCAGCAGGGGTGCAATTAGGCTTGCAAGAGTGTCTTAGACTGTCGCGTGCACGCCAATTTAAAAGTAGAGAGTTATGATTGGCCCTGGGATCTTTATTTCCCTTGGGTCATATCGCTCCTGTGGAAGTCAGAGTCCCGCAAGTTCTTTGATTGGCTGCCAGCAACATGCAAAATGTTTTGCTGCCAGCCATTACAGGACTTGGGGACTTAGCATAGCAAGCAAATACTCTCAGACACTTTAAACATGCCTATTTGAAAGTGAAATACTCTGCTAAAACTGTTTCCATTGATTTAAGACTGAAAAGGAATGATTACAAGTAAAATAAAGTGCTGCAATAATGCTGCTAAATTTCAATTTTTGTGCCGCTAAATTTGCAAATGTATGCCGCAATATCCTGAGGGGTCTGTCTATTCCGTTAGTTTGCAACATCTCTGATCCCAACTACCCCCACCCCCCGCATTACCCCACTCCTGCCACCCAAGTCACCACTGCTCTAGGGTCAGACACTTGTTATAGTGCCTCCCCTGACCTGTTGATTTTTTTCATAGTGTGAGGGTCACATTTGATAATCGATTAGTGAAATTCAGGAAAGAGAAAGAAAGCTCTTCACTAGCTAGTCACATTTGTGGTTGCATGGTTGCAATATCTGAGCCTGGCCCAAAAGGTTTACTGAGTGCATAAATAGATGCACTGTCTTCATTTGGTGCAAGAAGGTACACCAGTAGATGCAACGGTGAACACTGCCTAAACTGTTTACACAACTTCAGTCAGATACAAAGTTGTATGCTGGCTATCGAGCTATCGATAGATATATTGACAGTGCGCTTGGTTTTAGGTCTGTGGGTGAAATTAGAATGTACAGGCAGACTTGAGAGATGACTTCCTCCCCAGCCTTGATAATATCTGATTCTTCTTGACGTTTCAGTTGGCTATGATACCTTTGACCCAATGCCTTCCTGTAAAAACTACATAAATAGTCGGAAGGAAGGCCCTTATTTAGTGAACAGTAATTTTTTTTAAGGTTGAAAAACTTTAAATCGATTCCTAAGATGCATGGAAGCATCTACCAACAAGAGTCGGCTTCTAAATGAATGCTACAATTTTACCATAGCCCTGAACGCTTTCACACCTTATTCCCTGCATCCCCGACTGCTTGTTGGAGATGTGGCACACAAATCTGGGACTTTCAGCATATATGTTGGCCGTGTTCCTTCCTCACTGTATTCTGGAAAGTAACACTAAGGCACATCAAGAACACACTAGGGTTTCCTGTACCAGCAGATAACTGCGCAATCATCCTAGGGGGGCAGGCCTGTCACACTTGAGGCAGCAACTGATGCTGACTGGTAGCCTGTCTGTCACATGACTGGAGTAGCGAAACAACTTATAGCTTTGGCTTGGAAAACCATGTCTGCTCCTTCAGCAGCGGCCTATGGGATACATTGGCTATGGAACAGTTGTTGCACAAAAGATAGTGCTTTCTGAAAAAAGATTCTCCGGCCTCTGGCAGCCTTTGATTGACTATATGTCCTGCATGAAATATCTGTGCCTCCGGCCCCCCGGCTCCACGCCCTCCATCTAGTTGACTAAAAGTCTCCCTTGGCTCTATGGTGTAGCCCTAGACATAGTATGGATGGCCCTCACTCATGCAGCCCCTCTCCCTCATGGGCCCAATCCCCCGACTCATGGCCCCTCTTCCCCCCTTGGATGGTTAGCTGGATGATTCCCTCTCCCCTTCCTTTTAGTCCTGGGTTTCCCCCCTTGATTGGGCTCATTGGCCGTCTAGTCCTTTGTCTGAATCTGGCCGAGTGGAACTCGCTCACGCATCTTGGGATGCTCCCTCACATCCACTGCCCACTGATATCCTGGTGAAGGGATATATTTCCTAGCAGGCCGGTCCAAAGGCCCCTATCCTGGCCGGTATCGACATGGGGTTCCAACCCCCGACCCCTATTCTTGGCTCGATCTTTACCTCGTGTCCCTTGGCTTGTCTCCTCACTGAGACTCTCTTGCATGTGGCTTCCCTGGTCAACACTTCTTCAGCCTATTACATTTGTGCCCAGGGTGGCAACCGATGTTATTCTAATGAGCGAAAGTATGCCTTCAACCTGTTCATGCAATGACACTGACATTGAGTCCTTTACTGCTTCGTTCCTGTAATTTGCTGTTTGTTGAATATTTAATAAACAGATTCTGAGTAAAGAAAAAATAATTAAAAAAAAATCTTATTTTGGCCGTTTGAAAAGAAGGAAAAAGTTGCAAATACTTTTGGTTACATTTCTAGCTTTAGGACAGAGAGTGAATGCTGTTGGTCGGCAATGCCTTTATCCTGTAACTGTTTTCAGAGCTCCTCCCTGTGCATCTGTTGCCTCATTGCAAGTCTAAAATCTACTGAGCTCCTTTGAAAGTACAAGAGAGGTCTTCCCTGAAATTGAAAATGCAATAATAGATATTTTAGGATTAACTGTGTTTATTAGTTTGCAGGGAATACACATACACCCGCCTACATCGCTAGGCAATCATAACAATATTGCAAAGAAATATCAAGTGCCATCAGCTGACATAATGAAAGAAAATAGCCATTTTAGGTGTCTTCAAAAGCAAAACCACATGAACTATGTTAACAACCCCTAACCCCTCACTTAAAGATACTTTTCATTATGGTCATGCTAGTACTATGTAGTCATGCTCTATGCTTCCCTGTGCATCTATAGACTATACATTGTGAAACATAGACTGAGTCCTAATATTGACTCATTTGGCGGGCTGATATGTAAAATTCTTAGATATCTGGGACAAGTTACCGTCAACAACGCAGACAAGCAGTCCTTCCACATTTGTTCAAAGTGGTCATTCTTACCCATTACTCCTAGCAATATATTTTCCATAGTGAGCATTTCTCACACTTGGTATATCCATGTTCTGTGTGTTGGTATTTTGCCCCTATCCAAAAAGCCAAATGCGGTCTGTTTAGCTGCACAAAATAATACTGAGATCTATTGCCCTCTTAGCAATTTCAAGGGATGTGAAAGGCGGTCTGCCAGTCCAAGGATAATATATGCTGGGGCCAATGATCATTTTCACCCCGTACATTTGATCAATTTCATCCAGGATCATCTTCCAATATCTTTTAAGTTTGGGGCATTTCCAGTGCAAATGAAAGAGGGACTCGGGGTTACTACAATTTCTCCAGCACAGATCACTCTTGCTGGTGTTCCATTATGTAATCTGCTGGGGCTATGATACCAATATGTTGCAATTATTGTGAACATCCCCGTCATTGCAGTATTAGCCACGCTAGGCCCAGGTCTTGCTAGTCCCTCCTCCCTTTCTTTATATAAGAGTGCCCGTCCCATCTCAGCCTCGCATCTTATCTGCCCCACAGTTCGTGCTTGGTTAGTATCAGTGTTCAGGGCCTTATAAATGCCTGAAATCAAACGTTTGTCATTAGATTTAAGTAAGATCCAGCATTTGAAAGTGGTCATAGGTCTAGAAGCCAACATCTGCACTGTCTTATGTGTCACCCAGTGTCCTATTTGGAAGTAATACATTCTTTCTGATTCAGGAGGGTCGTAGTCCAATTTTAATTGTTCAAACAATGTAAGCACTTGCATATCAAAATAATCCCCCACTCTTTTACAATTAGCTGTCCGCCACAACAATAAATGGCAGTGGTCAATTCCAGAGGAGAAATCAGGAGTCCCAATAAAGGGGAGAGGGGGGATGGGTACCTGAATAACCCTTTCTTAAGCAAAACTGTATCCCAAGAGGAGAGCGTAGACCTCGTCACGGGCAAGTAGTAGAGGCATCGGTGACCTGCTAAAATACCTCGAGACATCCCACAGAAATTTTTCCTTAATTAGTTGGGTGACCTGGGTATGAATATAAAAAAGATGTGGATAGTAGATCATATCTAATGCATCATACTCACCTATGTTTAGATCTGGATCCTTGTCTCCATCCAGTACCATTTATTAAGAACTCACGGAATACGGTTGAGTCCACCGTGGTGGTACTACTCCTACCATGGTGTGGTAGGTCACCTATGATGAAGCCGGCACAGCATGTGAACCAGTATAACACGATAATTTTATTCCAGCGTGACTTGCCCTGAACACGTTTCGGCCACGTATCCAACCTTTTTCAACCTAAAGAGGACCATGCGAGGTCCGTATTTATAAAATGAAATATCATGCATGGACATGGAAAGCACACTCCAGGTGTTTCTATTCACTACAAACCAGTCTTTGCAACTCATTGTAAGTTTTACCAACCATTTCAAATAAAAAGTCATTTTTTTATCAGTCCAAAATGTAAGTTGACGTTTGATATATTGAGGATTTTTGGTAAATTACCGGACAACAAGTGTTAAATCCTCAAATAATAAGATACACCAATGCAGATAAAGTGAGCAATGCACCTATGCAATACAGTGTCTTAAAATGATAACAAATCAAATGGCATGCAGTTTAAAATCTGTTACAGATAATGAAATAATTCAAGAGCTAGCTAATCACATGATCATAATTCTAAGCCCAAATGGGCTATGAGTAAAGTTCTAATAGTGCATTACAAAAATCCCAAATGGATCGTGTGCATGCACCCATCCCAAAAAGCTTTTGGATGCCAATTTGACATTTATTATAGAATAAATGCCGATATTAACATTGTGCCACCTTGCCCCTCAAAAGCATGATTATTACACGACAGTAATTAGGAGAAAGTAGTCTTTCATAAGGACTTGCATGTAGCTAAACTGTATTGAAATTCAAACTGATTCTTATGATGCCCAAATCTACATCTGAATATGAATCGACAGTTGAAAGGAAGGGAAGAATAAGATTGCTTGTTAAAATTCAACCCTAAAGACATGTTGTTGAACTGTTAAGATTGCTTGTGCGTACGGGTTCAGGCCACCCCAGCTGCTGTTGTCCATTGCCAGCCCCAGTGTTGCCAGGCATAAAATCACTCATCAATGCAGATAAAATACGTAATCCTCACAGGGAGCCACCCACTCCAATTAATATTGTAATCAATTGGCTCTAGTCTCTTTGATTGGGTAAGCATAATCATTAGCTGATTGTCCCTACTGCAGAGCGCTGTCCGGCTCGACTCACTTATCACAACACAGTTCCAGCTTTTAGTCCCTCTCTTTCAGCGTGTGGGAGCCACTTCACTATAAATTCAAAAAAGGTGCTTGTGGTCCCATCATCACAGCTTCAATGTTGTCACTGACCATGTCATGAGTAATGTAATATGTGAGGTCATAAGCAGGGCATTGCTAGGGCATAAGTTATAGTTAGCTCAGGTATCTATAACTACTGAATTTCTATGGCTTTGTGCGTGTGAAATCTGAGCCTAACTATAACGTCCCTGTAGCCTTTCGTTTTTTCAGTGAATATATATATATATATATATTTCCTAGCTATAATGTCCCTGTAACCTTTGTTTTTTTCAGTGAATATATATATACCAAAGGTTACGGGGACGTTATAGTTAGGAAATATTATAGATGACATCATCCAATGATTGTGAGTGTTTTCTAAAGGTTTGAGTGTCAAACATATATACTAAGGTACTACAAAGGTTAAATTGCTATACTTTGTGTACTACTAATGAGTGATACTATTTCTAACATATATTATGTGAGTGGCTGTGTGACTGTATGTATACATGTATGAGTGGCTGTGTGACTGTATGTATGCATGTGTGAGTGGGTGTCTGAGTGGCTGTATAGGTGTGTGAGAGGCTGTATGGGTGAATAAGTGGGTGTGTGAGTAACTGTATGGGTGTGAGAGTGGCTGTGTGACTGGCTATTTTGGTGTCTGAGTGCCTGTATGGGTGAGTGAGTGGATGTGTGTGTGGCTATATGGATGTGTATGTCTGTTGGTGAGTGAGTGGGTGTATGAGTAGCTGTATGAGTGAGTGAGTGGCTGTATGTGTCTGAGTGGCTGTATCAGTGACTAAGTGGCTGTGTGAATGACTGTATGGGTGACTGAGTGGCTGTGTGAATGGGTGTTTGGTTAACTGGTTGTGTGAGTGGCTGTATTGGAGAGTGAGTGCCTATGTGAGTGACTGTATATGTGAGTGAGTACACATGTGAGTGGTTGTATGGGTGAGTGAGCGACTGTTGAGAGGCTGTATGGGTGAGTGACCGGGTGTGTGAGTAGGTATATGGGTGAATAAGTGTGTGTGTGTGTAAGTAGCTGTATGGGTGACTGAGTGTCTGTGTGAGTGACTGTATGGGTGAGTGAGTGGCTGTATGAGTGTGTATGGGAAGTGAGTGGGTGTGAGGGGCTCAATGGATCAGTGAGTGGGTGTGTGAGTGGTTGTATGGGTATATAAGTGGTTGTCTGGGTGTGTGAGCGGATGTGAGAGTGGTTCTGCAGATAACATCATCCATGGATTGTGTTTTCTAAAAGTTTGAGTGTAAAAACATATCTACTAAGATGCTACAAAAGTTAAATTAGTATACTTTGTGTACTACTGAGTGATACTATTACTATCAAATATTATGTAAGGGACTGCGTGTATATCTGTGTGTGAGTGATTGGTTGGGTGTGTGAGTGGTTGTATGGGTAAATAAGTGGGTGTGTGAGTAGCTGTATGGGTGGATAGGTGAGTGTGTGAGTAGCTGTATGGGTGAGTGAATAGCCGTGTGAGTAGCTGTATTGGTGAGTGAATGGCTGTATGGGGGAGTGAGTGGCTGTATGGGGGAGTGAGTGGCTGTTTGAGTGGGTGTTTGGTTAACTAAGTTAGTGTAGGAGTGGCTGTATTGGAGAGTGACCGTATTAGTGGCTATTTAGGTGATTGAGTAGACATATGCGTGCTTGTATGAATGTTTGAACGGTTAAGTAAGTGGTTGTGTGGTTGTGAGTGGCTCTGTTGAAAGGCTATATGGGTGAGGGACTGGGGGTGTGAGTAGCTATATTGGTGAGTGAATGGGTGTGAATGGCTGTATGGAGGAGTGAGTGGCTGTGAGAGTGACTATAGGTAAGTGAGTGGCTGTGTGAGTAAATGAATGGGTAAGTGAGTGGCTGTATGTGTGAGCGGCTCTGTGGATGAGTAAGTGGGTGTGTGAGTGGTTTTATGGGTATATGAGAGGTTGTGTGGGGATGTGAGTGTGTGAGTGGTTCTGTAGATGGTCAGTGACATCACTGATGAAATCATTTCATGAGTAATATAATATGTGAGGTCATAAGCAGTACATTGCGGGGGGCTAAGTTATAGTTAGCTTAGGTAACTATAACTGCTGAATTTTACTGGGTTTGTACCAGCGAAATCTGAGCCTAACTAGAACGTCCCTTTCAACTTTGTTTTTTTCAGTGAATTTCTAAGGTTTTTTAAAATCTATTTCCTAACTATAACATCCCTGTAACCTTTGTTTTTTTTCAGTGAATTTCTAAGAGTTTTTTAATGTTATTTCCTAACTATAACGTCCCTGTAACCTTTGTTTTTTTTTAGTGAATTTCCATGGTTTTTTAATGTTTCCCAGCTATAACATCCCTGTAACCTTTGGCTTTTATGTTAATTTCTATTTTTTTTTTAAATGTTATTTCCTGACTGTAATCTGTAACCTTTGAGAGTGAGTGAGTGTGTGAGTGAGTGCATGAGTGTCTCAGTGGATCTGAGAGTAAGTGCATATATGTGTCTCTGGGTATGTGAGTGTCTCAGTGGGTTTGTGAGTGGGTGCATGAGTGTGTGAGTCAGTCTGTGAGTGGGTGCACGAGTCACTGAGTGGGTCTGTGAGTGGGTGTGAGAGAGTATGAGTGGTTCTGTAAGTGGGTGCATGGGTGTCTGAGTGTGTCTGTGAGTGGTTGTACATGTCTGAGTGCATCTGTGAGTGGGTGCATGAGTGTCTGAGTCGGTCTTTGAGTGTGTGTGAGAATGTCTGAGTAGGTCTGTGAGTGGGTGTGTGAGTGCCTGTGTGTGTCTATGAGTGGGTGTGTGCATGTCTGAGTGAGTTTGAGAGTAGGTGTGAGTGCCTCTGTGGGTGGGTCTGTGAGTGAGTATGTGAGTGACTCTGTGGGTCTCAGCATGGCTATGTGGGTCTGTGAGTGGGTGTGTCAGTGCTTGTGTGGGTGTGTAAGTGTGTGTGAGAGGGTGTATGAGTGGCTGTGCCAGTTTGTGAGTGTGTAAGTGGTTTTGTGGGTGTGTGAGTGAGTTACTGTATGGGTGTGTGAGTATGTGTGTGTGTAGCTGAATGGGCGTGTGAGTGGGTGTGTGAGTGGCTGTGTAGGTCTATAAGTGGTTTTGTGAGTAGTTTTGTGGGTTTGTGAATGGGTGTGTGAGTGGCTGAATGGGTGTATGAGTGGGTGTGTGAGGGGCTGTGTGGGTCTGTAAGTAGGTGTGTGAGAGACTGTGGATCTTTCTGTGGCTGTATGATAGGCTGTGTGGGTCTGTGAGTAGATGTGTGAGTGTGGAGTGGGTCTGTGAGTGTGTGTATTTTTTTTTAATTGTCCACTGGATCTGGGTATCCATTATGGATTCACGTGGGGGGGCTGCACTGAGCACCACGGTGGATCTGCAGATCCTCCCAAGCCCCATAAAAACCATGAGGTTGATTGTCGCAGCTGTTGGTGGGTTTACACTCAAGAGATGGGAGCTGCAAGTCAAGATTTTGATGCATTCGCAATTCCCCTATTACAGGACTGGAATAGCAGGACGTTTTACACGTCACACAAGGAATCCGGTGCTTTTGCAAAGGCATGTGTTATTATTGGTACTGGAACCACAGCAGTTGTGCAGGCCATGGTAGAGGTGCCTTAGCAGATCGCAGTGCGAAAAAAAGCAGTGCGCCCAAGGGTTGAGTACCTGTTCTGCTGTTCACGGCTCTTCTCCTCATCTCCTTATGTTTGAGTGCTTCATATGGCGAGTGCACATGGGTTGAAGTGGGGTGCTTGACTGAGTCTTCTCAGATGAGCTGTAACAAGAGCACTGCAGTGAGCCCAGCTGCCCTCACTTTAATAACTTGTTCCATGTGCATGCTTGCTGCCCCGGTGTTTTAATCACTGCCAAACAGCGGAGCCAGGTAATTGCATCAAAAATAAATATAGAACATGAAAAATAATAAATAGCTAACATTTGTGACTCAAATGAGGGAGATGAATCAGGAGCGATGCTCTCCTCTCACAGCTCTGTGGCACGAATAACAATTGCACCTTGCTGCAACTTGTTTGTTTTTCCTGTGGTGCAGTTCTTCGGGTGGAGATAACCTCTGTACGTTGCCTCTGTAGTATCCTCGTTTTTCCAATAAGAGTCTGTATGCAGGGGTAGGGGCATAGCTGAGCCATCAGGGGTTGTGCATAGTGATCTGAATGGCCTAGCAGGTTCCCCGGCTTTGTATGCTGTGGTAGGGGGCATGGCGTTCCCCAGCGGGGTCTGCATACAGGGTACTGGGGGTATGGCCCAGCCCTATGAGAGTTAAGTTAGTGGTAGAG
This sequence comes from Calotriton arnoldi, assembly GCA_963921515.1. Lineage (NCBI taxonomy): Eukaryota > Metazoa > Chordata > Amphibia > Caudata > Salamandridae > Calotriton > Calotriton arnoldi. Next base: position 5,214,215 of record CAWUFW010000086.1, read on the forward strand.
GCATGCCCATTGAGGAATATGCATGGGGTTCTGTGGTCTGGCGGCCTGGCAAATCACAGCATGAGGTTTGGGCCCGTTTGAGGGGAAAGCCAGGTCCCCGGGGGTTGTATGCAGTGGCTAGGGCTCATGCCAACTCTGCTAGGGCTAGTGTACCTGAATCTAACATGAAGAGCATTCCCAGCAGTGGCTGCTTCAGGAATGGCACTTGTGCCCTATCCGGAGTGCATGAGTCCTGTGTGTCCTATCCGGGGTGCAAGAGCCCCGTGTGCCCTATTTGGGGTGCATGAGCCCTTGATTCCTGGCACCTCTTGCGGGGGACAGGGGTTTGTCGAGTCATGTGGTTTGCGCGACAGCCGCAGAAGGGAGTGCACGCATAGAGGAGACATGTACGGGATGTGCCTGTACATGGCTGTATGAGTGCACAATGTGCCCTCCCAGGGATGCACAAGTGCATGAAGGGCCTGTACCTGAGCTGCATGTTCTGCACGAGGTGTCTAGACCTGGGCAGCGTTAGTGCACAAGGCGCCTGTACCAAGGCTGCACAAGTCCATGAGGTGCCTGTACCTGAGCTGCATGTCCTGCACAAGGAGCCTGTACATGTGCTGCACAAGTGCACGAGGTGCCTGTACCAGGGATGCATGAGTGCTCGACGTGGCTATACCGGTTTGCATGAGTGCATGAGATGCCTCTACCAGGAATGCACGAGGTGCCTGTCCCAGGCTGCACGAGGAGTCTGTACCTGGGCTACATGAATGCACAAGGCGCCCGCACCATGGCTGCATGAAGGCACTGTCTGTACATGAAGTGCACGTTACACAGGGTGGGTGCTCCATCTGAGCCGAAACAGGTGCTCCAACGAGGCTTCACGGGCTGGCTGGTGAGGAGGGTTGAGAGGATGGGAGCAGGTATTTACATCGGGTTCAAGGGGTGGGCATGACTGTCCTGGGTGCATGTTGTTCACCTGCAGCAAGTCCAGGGTGCAAGTATTTGCTGTACACATTCTTTCTGGCGTACATGTGGTTCCTGTTGGGCACCTTCTTCCTTGTTACTTGGAAGCTTCATATTGCTCTCGGGATGCATGTTCACGCAGAGCAATGCGGAGCAACCCGGGAGTCCCTGTTTTTAGGGTGAATGTTTAAACCAGGGGGCTTGGCAGTCACGGCACACCGAGATTGGTACTGGATAAATCACGCACCCTGTACAGGGTTCGGGGTGCGCAGCCCCTGTAGGGATGGTAAAATCAGGGGTGGGGTGCTTGCGTGGTAAATCACACAGGCATTACAGGGGTTCAGGGTATACGGTTCCTGAAGAGATGGGACACTTGTTGATCGGGTGCACATTTCTAGCATATGATATGGGTGCCTCCAAACTCACACAGCCTGTATAGGAGATCGGGGCGCACAGCTCCTGAAGTGATGGTACACTCGGAGATCGGGGTACCTGCTGGCTCATGCAGACTCTACAGTGTTTCATAGCTCACGCCCTACTTTAGGATGGTACACTCCGAGATCGTGGTGCGCACCTCTAGCGGATGAAAGGGGTGCCTGCTAACTTACGCAGCCTGTATAAGGGTTCAGGCGCACAGCTCCTCTAGTGATAGTACATTGGGAGTTCTGGGTCCTGGAGGATCACACAGCATCTACAAGGGTTCGGGCACACAGCTCCCGAAGGGATACTATAATGGGAGATAGAGGTGAGCAGCTCTCGCGGATTATAGTTATAAAGCCCTGGGGAGGTGGTGGGCACCAGGGCACAATAGAGCATTAGGAAGGGAAACTCGTGTGCCCCCATCCTTTTTTAATTATTATTTTGATTTTTTTAAATCCACATGCCCCTGGCCCACCCGGGGGCTATATTCTAAACCAGCATGGGAGACCGCGCTTGTTTTTTTTTTTTTTTTTAAATTTCACTGCAAATTTGCGAATGTCTCGATTTTCGGCCAATTTTTTTTTTTAAATGCTTTTTTGTCCTGATGGGGTCCCAGTGGGACCCCAGCTCCAAGGCTGGGGGTCAGGGTATTCCTACCCTGCCCCCATCTCTTCTTTTTTTTTTTTTTAACCTTTTTCTTGGTCCAAGTCCCAAGATGGCTGCCAACACTTCCTGGTAGAAGTGTTGGGAGCCAATCAAATCTCTGCACGAGATTGGGAGGATTCGCGAAAGGGTCACGTCCCTAGATATACAAATTTTGTTTTCTTTGAATAACTCTAAAACCACTGAGTGGATGTACATCAAATCACAAAAACTAAGCTTTCTGGACCAAGAGCTAGCTTTCTGCCAAATTTGGTGGAATTCCTTTCAGCGGTTCGGGCTGTAGTCGGGTCTAAGATCCCTATTCGAATTAACATGGAAAACTTACTTTTTTTGACCCCCCCCCCTTTTTTCTCAGCCCCCCTCTTCATTCCAGGCACAAATAGAATCACCAGTGCCCCTTTTTTGGGGGGTGGGGGAAATTTAATGAAGATTCGACAACCTGCGCCAAATATGTAGCCTAGTCAAAAAACACTTTTCCTATGGAAACATGGTCCTAACTATGACAACCTACTGGTCAGTGGCGGCCGCCACATGCAAAAAGTGGTGAGGCGGGGGAGGGGATGTGGGGGTCGCGGGAGGGGGAGCAGGAAGGGGTGCCGGGAGGGGAACAAGGGACTATAATAATAATAAAAAATGTTAAAAAAAGTTAAACTTATCTTCTGCCGGCCGCCTCCCGCGTCGCCCCTCGGTGCTGGGTCTTCCTTGTCCCGGCAGACACTGTGACTATGTCACAGACTCCCTGTCCAATCCCCTTGCCTGAGCAGGCTGGAAAGACACTCCGGTTAGGAAGTCTGTGGGGTTTCTCTAACCCGGCTGTTCAATACAGCCGGGTTAGAGAAACCTAAGTGCGCATGTGTGTTTTGGTCAGCCTGAGACGGCCGGCCAAACACACATCTGCCCTTAGAAAGTGCACATAGCACTCCTCCTCCCCCTCCCATGCCTCGGCCCCGCCCCTCCCTTCACACGCTGACTGAGCCAGTGGCTTGAAAATAAAACGATAATGAAATATATCGTTTTATATTTTTGCTGCTGGCTCTAAGCCAGGGGGGCGACGCTCCTCCACCATTGGGGAGGAGCCGCCCCACTACTGGTGACTGCCAGTAGGATGGAGAAATGTGTGTGTGTATATATGTGTGTATATACATATATATATATATATATATATATATATATATATATATTAGAGATATGTTATAATAAATGTTATGCTAGGTTTACTCCTCTGTCTCTCTATTGTTTGTTTTGAGGAGTAGAGGCCCCATGAGCGATATTGTTAAGGTACCCAAGGAACTTTCCAGATATAGTCGCCTGCAATTATGTATCTATGAAACAACACTTTTTTCAGATCCTTCTCTTCCCAGTTCCACCACATACCTTAACTGGGCTGCATGTTAGTAGTTTGTTTTTGAGGGGCACCCAGTCCCCCTTCGCAAATACATTGTGCGCTTGGGGAGCAGTGCCTTTTTACCCCCTTATAAAATTATTCAATGTACTTTGGGATTCATTCAAGACCCCTCTCAGTGGCTACAGTGAGAGTGCTTGAGCTAGATACAAAAACCTTCAATCAATCAATCAGGGGTTTATAAAGCGCGCTACTCACCCGTGAGGGTCTCAAGGCTCTGGGGGTGGGGGGGGGGGGTGCAGCTCCGGATCAATCGAAGAGCCAGGTCTTGAGTTCATTTCTAAATGTTTGCAGGGTAGGGGAGCGTCGGATGTTCACTGGGAGCTCGTTCCAGGTCTTGGACGCAATGTAGGAGAAGGCTCGCCTGCCTGCTCTGTTCCTGCGGATGCGGGGGATCTCTGCCAAGGCGAGGTCAGCGGAGCGGAGGTTCCTATTGGGTACGTGGAAGGACACTCTCTCGTTGAGGTATTTGGGTCCGCTGTTGTTGAGGGATTTGTAGGCGTGGGTGAGGAGTTTGAAGGTGACCCTCTTCTTGACGGGGAGCCAGTGGAGGTCTCGTAGGTGTTGGGTCATGTGTTCGTGGCGCGGTGTCCCAAGGACTAGTCTGGCTGCGGAGTTCTGGATGGTTTGGAGTTTGTGTAGAAGAGTTCTGTTGATTCCGGCGTAGAGGGCGTTGCCGTAGTCCAGTCTGCTGGTTATCAGTGCGTGGGTGACGGTCCTCCTGCAGTCGGGGGGGCAGCTCCGGAACTACCAAGACCAGAGTGCAACATAGCCACGCCTACAAAGGCAAGAACTGAATTTAAAGCGCTGCAAATATGGCGCGAAACCATGCAGCTTTCCTCCTGATGACACCAGTGAACAAGGGCTGAGGAAGCCCGAAACGCGTTTAGTCTTTACAAATTGCTGCTTGGAGATGCCGTTTCCCTGCCACCTACGAGAAATAAAGGTTGAACAACGTTGATATGTGGCGCCTCAAATGTAGGGCAGCGTCATATGGAATATGTTAGCGGCCCGGCTCGGGTCGCAAGACGCCCCGCCGCGGAAGAGCGGCTCCTGCACGCCGTGTATGATGACAAAGCGGCGTCAAGTGGAACAGCGTGACCGATCTCAGGGGTAACACAGGCTGGGACACGGTGGTCTCCATTGCCAGCAAACCTACTAAAGGATTTGAAAATTTTAAGAGGAGGCATTGAGGCACACTACTAAAGTTTAAAACTACCAAGGCCAGAGTGCAACATAGCCACGCCTACAAAGGCAAGAACTGAATTTAAAGCGCTGCAAATATGGCGCGAAACCATGCAGCTTTCCTCCTGATGACACCAGTGAACAAGGGCTGAGGAAGCCCGAAACGCGTTTGGTCTTTACAAATTGCTGCTTGGAGATGCCGTTTCCCTGCCACCTACGAGAAATAAAGGTTGAACAACGCTGATGTGTGGCGCCTCAAATGTAGGGCAGCGTCATATGGAATATATATATATATGTATATATATGTATATATATATATATATATATGTATATATAATAGAGTTATGTTATAATAAATGTTATGCTAGGTTTACTCCTCTGTCTCTCTATTGTTTGTTTTGAGGAGTAGAGGCCCCATGAGCGATATTGTTAAGGTACCCAAGGAACTTTCCAGATATAGTCGCCTGCAATTATGTATCTATGAAACAACACTTTTTTCAGATCCTTCTCTTCCCAGTTCCACCACATACCTTAACTGGGCTGCATGTTAGTAGTTTGTTTTTGAGGGACACCCAGTCCCCCTTCGCAAATACATTGTGCGCTTGGGGAGCAGTGCCTTTTTACCCCCTTATAAAATTATTCAATGTACTTTGGGATTCATTCAAGACCCCTCTCAGTGGCTACAGTGAGAGTGCTTGAGCTAGATACAAAAACCTTCAATCAATCAATCAGGGGTTTATAAAGCGCGCTACTCACCCGTGAGGGTCTCAAGGCTCTGGGGGGGGGGGGGGGGGGGGGGGTGCAGCTCCGGATCAATCGAAGAGCCAGGTCTTGAGTTCCTTTCTAAATGTTTGCAGGGTAGGGGAGCGTCGGATGTTCACTGGGAGCTCGTTCCAGGTCTTGGCCGCAATGTAGGAGAAGGCTCTCCTGCCTGCTCTGTTCCTGCGGATGCGGGGGACCTCTGCCAAGGCGAGGTCAGCGGAGCGGAGGTTCCTATTGGGTACGTGGAAGGACACTCTCTCGTTGAGGTATTTGGGTCCGATGTTGTTGAGGGATTTGTAGGCGTGGGTGAGGAGTTTGAAGGTGACCCTCTTCTCGACGGGGAGCCAGTGGAGGTCTCGTAGGTGTTGGGTCATGTGTTCGTGGCGCGGTGTCCCAAGGACTAGTCTGGCTGCCGAGTTCTGGATGGTTTGGAGTTAGTGCAGAAGAGTTCTGTTGATTCCGGCGTAAAGGGCGTTGCCGTAGTCCAGTCTGCTGGTTATCAGTGCGTGGGTGACGGTCCTCCTGCAGTCGGGGGGGATCCATTTGAAGGTCTTGCGGAGGATGCGCAGGCAGTTGAAACTGGCGGAAGCGACGGCGTTTATCTGACGGTTCATGGAGAGGGAGGAGTCGAGGATGATGCCGAGGTTTCGTGCGTGGTCTGTAGGGGTAGGTGGATTCCCGAGGGCGGAGGGCCACCAGGTGTTGTCCCAGGCGGAGGTGCAGGGTCCGAGGATGAGGACCTCGGTTTTCTCGGAGTTGAGCTTCAAGCAGCTGTCTTTCATCCAGGCTGCGACGTCCTTCATGACATACTGTCATGTTAAATGCAGCTGAGTACCCCAGCCAAGCGAGACCAGCATTATGCCATCTCTGTAAGTCCGAGAGGCGGGAACATAGGAAATCTGACTTAGCCCGGGACATTTCTTCTAAGGAAGAAAATATTTTTACCTCAAGTACACAGTGCATCTATCGGGCCAGGCCAATGAATATCTCGCCTGCATATCCAACACTTGTTCAACTTGGAGGGATAGGTTCAAGAGCTGAGATTTCTGGAAGATGATTTTAAAACCTGCAGCTCAGCCAATGGACTCCGACGAATGCTTTTTCAGTGTCGACCGATGAAAGTAGAGTATGCTTATGTGCACTATGCACTTTATCAATTAATTGAAATATACATTTGCCATCACCAGAGGTTCATCTGCTCGTAATAAATCCAATTTGATCTGGTTTATAGGGCCCTACCTAGTCTGATCACCAATATTCTTGTAAAAATCTTGGCGTCCGCGTTCAGCAAGGATATTGGTCAGTATGGAGTGCACAGCGTTGGGTCCTTGCCTGGTTATGGGATGGCAACTATGGAGGCCTCCATCATAGAGTCAGTTATTAGAGAGTTTATGCCAAAGGAGTTATAAAGGCGTGTGAGCAGAGGGGAAATCATGTTACAGAAGGTTTTATAGAAGAGGCTCATAAAGCCATCAAGATCCAAGTGATTTTGTAAATTCAAGTTTGGCATTCCCCAAGATAACTTATTGTATAATACAGCTCCAGGTATCTCTCTGGGTTTATAAAATGCTTCTGCCTGGGCCGGTGATAAGCGTGTTCTTTTATTGTCCCCAATATATTTGAGCTCGGTGTCTACATCGCCCAACGCTAGTAATACTTGTCTGATGTCAATCTCACTACTGGTAACTTCGCCTGCATTGGTCTTGATTGAGGAAACCCTTTCTTGCTGAATCTTAGCCCTCAACTTAGCTGCAAGACGTTTTCTTGCCTTATTCCCCCGCCTTTTAATAAGATTGTTTTACTCGTAGGAGTGTGTGTTCAGCCCTATCTTTGTTCCGCAGCGCAGCTTTAACTGTGCGTGTGCCCCACTAATTGACACAAAATGTGACTCACACCTATTCTTTTATGTACCTCTTACAATGCCCTGACCTATGCTTCAATGTCAGTTCTCTTCTCCCTACTTTCCATATTATTCCTGACAGCCAGAAAGATAGTTTTTCCCTCTCTTAACAGCTTTTAAAGTATCCCAAATAAACTGATCCCAATATCCTCACTGTCATTTCCTTTGATAAAAACACCCCAGAGCTTCAGAGATTTGCTCAACATTACTTTTGTTACGTAGCAAAGTCTCTTGTAACCTCCATCAACCTCTCCTCGGCTCAGAACATGTCAATTTAAATAGAAGAGGTAGAAGTGCAAGATCTGATATAGATCTAACCATCGGTCACACATTCTAAAATGTGGGCGAGACCAAAGAAGCCATCAAGTCTAATGTATGTATGATGTACTGATGAAGAAAATGTATAGTTCCTCTCTGTTGGGTGTATCCTTCTCCAAAAGTCTACTAATCCAAGTTTATTTAACCATTCCTTAGTATCTTTTGAGATTTCCCCTCAGTGGCCTGCCCTCGAGCTGACCTGTCTGCAGTATTGTCCATGGCAATATTGAGGTCACCTCGTATCTATCTGTGGATTGAAGGAACAAGGGAATAGTGGCTTTAAGAAAGCTTTCTTGTTTATGGTTAGGTGAATATATAAATGCTACCATGAAGGTTGTCCCTCAATGGTCCGGCTAAGTGCAATGATTCTGCCATGAAAGTTTACTATATTCTCTCCAACCTTCCCTGGGAATTATGATGATAGGCGAATGGATAAGCACTCCTTTTTTTGCAGTCCGAAGATAAATACTGATGTAGAAACCATATAGGCCATAAGCGTGGCCAGTTCTTAAGTTGATGTGTCTCTTGTAAAAGGCAGAACTGGCTAACAGAGTCTCTCAGGGATGATAGTACAGGTAGTCTTTTTGTGGGAGCATTTAAACCTTGTACGTTTAGGCTTAACATTTTAAGAGACTGTGTCCTCTTGTTATCAAATATCAAGCTCGGATGTATTGACATCTAGTAAGTCATACAGCAGGGGAAAAGTCCAAAGATAGAGAGAAAAGATAAACCTTCATGTCGTAGGTCATAGTCCTAGATTTATCTCACACCAAGAGAGCAGGAGATTTTTTAGTCCAGTTGCGTACTCACTAACACGATAATTATTCACAAAATGGCAACTGGGCCATGAAGAAAACAGAGAAGGGAAAGGAGAAGAACAAGAGTACAGATTGAAGCTCACCAGTCTTCCTGGGGTATCCAAAGATTTTGTAATAGAAGCCTCGCTCACTTATCGTGACATGCTTCATAATCAGCGCCTATCTGCACCCTCGTAGGATAATACCACCAGATCGGACTGAATCAGAAGACAGTCTCTGGGAGTTTTTAGATAAAATGATACTGGATAAAGCAGGGATCCAGAGATGAGTAGTAGATAGTGAGTTAAAAGTATCCCAAGGAAAGTATTTTATTAGTAGGGTACTGGGGGTATGATTAAAAAAATAAGTGTAACAAGATTATAGATTGAGAGTTATTACTCAGTTAACCTTCATTCAACCGAATGCCAACATGTTTCGGCCCTCACAACGAGTCCCAAATGGATGTGGGACCTTCTTCAGGGCTAAATTTGTATCCCTGCTTGAAACAACTACACATTCATTCTTTGTAAGTGTAAGAGGCCTATAGCTTTCACCGGAGGTTATGATGCATCTGTGGATTCTACCTGAGGGCAGAAAAAAGAGAGATCTATTATTAGAGACACTCCTTCTCTAGTGCCCCCAAATATATAGTGAACTTCTGGATACCGTGTGAAGTTCATCTTTCTTTTCTATTCTACTCTGGACTGTATGACTCTTCGATTATTCTTGTCATGTTTCATTTCTAAACAACCTTGGTGATGCGTAAAATCATTCCTTTCCCACTATTCGCACACCTCCCAGAGATCACGTTAAAAAACATCTGTTATTTTTTAAAAACAAGCGGAAAACATTGTTCATGCATTAAAACTGGAGAATACCAACATATTTTTTATCATGATTATGGGTTAATTAGGCTTTATGCAGGTCTGGTGCCTGGTGCCATCCTATAGTCACACTATGGTTGTAAAGGGGAAGACAATCGCAGCTCATCTGAAATTATTAAGGCGGTCACTTGCTGGCAGTACTATTTTTATATATGTAAACAGGATCCCTTTTCCTGTTTATTTAAACTCCTCGTACCACCCAATTGCTGTTTGGGTAAGCTTCCAAGTTACGCCGCGATTAAAACCATAGGAGGGTGGGGGGTTTGTCACCAAAAACCTTCCGGTCTTTTGAAATGGTTTAAAAAAAAAAAAGGTGCAATGCGATAACAGCTCCCACTAAGCCTGTATGAGGCTTGCAGGGTAGATTAAAACCTAAGCTTTTTCACCTTGATCGTGTTCTCTACTCGACCTCATGTAAGGTGCAAGGGGTTCCTGTAGTGTTTCTGTTTTCTCAAAATAATTCCCCTCACTTTTGTGGTGATTTATAGTGAATGTGGTGAAATGACAACTCCCGCCAAACCTTCATAATCTTAAAACAACTGTGGTCGGGTAAGTTAAGATCTATGATTTATCGCCATAATAATGTTCCTGTATATTTTGAACTCATCCCCATGTAAAGTACAGCGAAGGGTTCCGCTGCCACTTAGCTCCTCCCAACTCATTCACATGTTACCACATCGATAATGCAGCACCATTACTTACTGTGTCAAGGTACTAGCACCACCCGTAAACCTACGGGTTCCCGCTGCTCAGACCGCCTGACTACTCTGTGCTTGTACTTTTAAATTCCCTCAGCAGCCGTGTTGCGCTGAAGTGACATACGTGGTTGGGTCGCTCCTCGTGTATGGGAATTCATAGTCCTAGATACCTCTTAAAGTTGGAAAGGAGCTACAAAAATCACAACCCCCCACCAAACACAACCCCATCACATTTAAGAACATCAACTATGCCACTAAAAACAAGTTGAACACGACACCCCTGCCCACTCAGGATTGGGGGCTCAGACGAGACAAAAGTTCCCTGCTGCAAACAACAGTAACTTTCCACCATGTTCTTCAATCAGTCAGTTCTGCAGCTCTTCCTCTGCCGGAGCACATACCAAAGTAAATGTTAACAGGATGAGTAAGAGGAGCCATCTCGAAAATGGCCTTGCCTTTCATGGCATCACACCAAAGAAATCAGTAGTACTTCATGTCTATTAAATTTCATTTCTCAGACGTACACGGTGGGGATCTTTACTCCCGAAGCCAAGAGAGAACCGCATTCCTCTCATAAGTGACGATGTCAGCAGTGGGTTTCTTCTGCGTTGAAGAACATGCCATTCACTGTTCCTGCTCCTTTTGTGTCTTTTGATCATAAGGCCGACCTTATAGAGTGCCCCACCTTATTCCCCTCCAATTCCAAGCACAATGTTTCTTAAAGCCTCAGCCATAGAGTAGATTTGGCACTGAACTACCTCTCATTGAAAGATCAGTTTAAAGTGGTCACCCCAGAGATACTCAACAGTTATTTTGAAGTGAATGCAAACTCAAAATTAATACAGGGCGCAATATTGTTTGACCTTGTTCGAAATGTTCAGACTGAATCCCAGCAGAAAAGCTGAATAACAAAACATATGCAGCATATTTCTAAAATACCAGTGTGGCACAAAAACAAGTGTGTTACTTCGTAACGTGTGCAAAGCAAAAGCGGCCTACTACATGTGCAATTAGGCTAACATAGGGGAGAAACTACAGTGGGCCCTATAGGGAACTTTGGTCGGGATAGTAATGCAATGACTAAATGATAAAAGGTTAAGGCACAAGGTAAGCAAGTTCAAAGCATTGCTAATACGCATATTAAAAAAATAGTTATAATAAAAAAAATTCTGAATAACGTCACATGTCAATTTTGAAAAGATAGCCGAATTAAGGTGTGTTGGTGGTATCCATGACGTCACTCGCAAATTCAAAGGTTAGTGAATCCAAAACAGATTCTGTCTCCGCAAACGACGATTGGTCTACAGCACAGTTCATAAGTTCCAGAGAAGAGACATAATCCTCAGTCTCAGCCAATGCTGAGAAAGTAGCCAGGTAACCCAAATCCATGTTATTAGAGCCAGTATTTAGTGTAGCATGTGCTGATGCACTTGTCTCCTCTGGAAGGAGTGGCTCATAGCTCGCATTCTGAAAAAGCTGTAGGCCCAAGGGACAACTCTGAAAATGCGTCATAATGGACTCATCAGCAGGTTTATGTTCACGGGAACCGGCGTCTGCAAGACCAGGCAAATATCTAGCGCCCATTCGAAGGGGCACCAGAGGCAGTGAAACATGGGTTGCACACAGGTAAGTCTAACCACAAAAAGCTGCTCCTAACTGAATTGCCACTACGAGGTTTGGGATGTATTTGTAAGTGAAGGCATCTCACAAAAAGTAACGGACTGGTCTCACACACCACCTGGTGTCATGCTTCATCATTGACCAGTCCTCGCCCTCTAAAACCTTGGTTTGATAGAGGGCGGGCATACACCTGACGACAGGGATGCACTTCTAAACTAAGTGGGGGCCCATAAACAAAAAGTGTGGTTAAAAAACATTATAGTTATCTTAATCGTGTTTTTAATGTTAAAGGTAACTATATGATATTAAAATCAAGTGACGGTATGTGGGGGAATTAATGTCCCCTATCCGTTATGTGAGAGGTCAACATGTTTCTGCCTTAATGGCCCGCTTGGGTCCAGGGCATTCGTCAGGACCTAAAAAGAACATAGAGGGCTCCGTTCTTACCAGCTAGTGGTAAGAGTAAACCACTGTGTGGGCGTGAGCACTGCCACACTCCACAACTTGATGGCCTCTAATTTCAAGCCTGTAAAAGAGAAATTGATTGAGAGAAATATATACACTGCCAAACCTTCTAAGTAGTTGAGAACTGAACGCAAAACATGCATTGTTTCAGAAAAACATAAGTGACTACTTATGTGACATGTGACACTCTATTTGTGTACATGAAATCAAATAAAAAAGTGAGAATATAAATCTCACTGTTCTTACCCTAGATACCAAAGCTACTTGCCCCATGGGAGGAGGGAGGGGAAACCCCTGTAGTCAAACCCTGTTGAGAAACCATGGTACACATTTAAAATAATTCTCAATAAGAAAAATAATTCTCAATAAGAAAAATAATTCTCAATAAGAAAAAGAAGAAAAAGGGAAAAAGGTAGATGAGAGAACAGTTTTTTGATCTGTGGCAAAATAAACCTACACATACAACACCATCTGCCTATCAGGTAATTGAACAACCATACATTCAAACAATTCTCATTCACACCCTTACTGCATCAAGGGAAATTTCCCATGTGGATCCTAGGCGACTGCTCCCGGTCCTCCCTGATGAAGAAATGAGGTAAAGGAGGTCGCGCTATATATAGTGCACTCTATCACACTAATTATCACCAAATGGTTCACAGGTGCTGATAATAATCATGTGATTTTTGGTTTCCTGTGTCACAAGAAAAGGCAGCCTGACCTACCCATGGCGATCGTATGCACATGCTCAGAGTGAACTACAGCTAATCAGTAGGAAAAAGGTTTGTGACTTCCTGTGTCTATTGAAACGAATGCCTGATTCTAAAATGGCCGTGCATGCTTGCAAACAAGGAAACTTTCCTTTTCAAGTTTCTACAAATGCTCAAAGTGGCTAAATGTACGCGCATGTACAATGCTGTAAATACGCGTATGTTCTATACTGTTTTAAATAGCGCGCAATAGAAAATTGCGCGCGATCAAAATTGTGTTCATCCTCAAAGTGGAGAACAATGAATCTGCCAACCACGGTCAGAAAAAGGGTGGCGGGGGGAGGGGTTGGTTTGCAGGAATTAACACCTCACCCTTGGGAAAAATAAATAAATAAATTTTTTATTATATAGGGGGTATAGTACTCAAATATGCACAATGAGGGTCTCAATCAGTTAAATGTAGCCTCACAGATTGTCAGTGCTTTATAGAGTGAATCCTAAGGTAAAATAGGCGTGCCCAAAACATGTAGATAATGTGTAGAAATTAAATTAAAGATGGATTTTAGGGATTCCTATTGTCCCATCTGGAGCCATGGTATTTCATCGTTGAGGCCTTGTTGCCAAGAGCGGAGACGAAACACCCATCGTTGTTCCCTCACATGTAGAGCTTTTGTAAGATCAAACTTGCGTTTCTTCATCACTTCTAGGATTGACCATCTTAGGTCTGTGTCATTATGGTTTTTTTCTGTGAAATGACGCGTCAGTTTAGTGTTGTTCTTTTTACATCGGATGGTACTCCGATGTTCACTGATTCGTACCTTGATTTTCCTAGTAGTCATCCCTACATATCTGAGGCCGCAAGGACAGGTTAGGAGGTACACAACATTCTCTGTGTTACAGTTACTGAATCCTCGTAACTTCCAAGGTTTTCCAGTCCCTATGTCTACCTCCTTGGTGTTAGCGGTGAGACTGCAAGAAGTGCAGTTCCCACAAGAGAAATGACCCACAGGTCGTGGGTGGGTCCACAAGGTCTGCTGTTCTCCATCCTCTCTTGTTGGTGTTTTTGCGTGTACCAATTCATCACGCAGACTCCTGTTCCTTCGGAAGGCAAATAGAGGTGGTTGCCACTGATTGCCTGCACTATTAAGAATGTGCCAGTTTTTTCTCACTATTTTTTGTACTGTGTTTGAGGCCGGGGTGAATGTAGTAACGCACACCAGTCTTTTGGTGTCTTCTTTAATTACATCCTCTAATAGAGCTTCTCTTGAATTGTTCCTTGCACGTTTTTTTGCTCTTCTCACTATTTTCTTTGGATAATGGCGTTCCAAAAGTTTGTTCTCCAGCTCTCCCGCCTGATCCACATAAGTTGTCATATCGGAACAGTTTCGTCGTATTCGGAGGAATTGGCCTACCGGGAGATTTTGTCTCAAAGCCCTGGGGTGGTAGCTTTCAAAAAGAAGTAAACTATTTTTATCTGTGGTCTTGCTATGGACCTTAGTTACAAACCCTTCATGAGTTATGGTAATGTCCAAATCAAGGAAGATTGCGTGGTTCTTATCAATAGTGTGTGTAAATCTGAGATGGTTGTCTATTGAATTAACCCATTGAACAAATTCCATTGCTCTCTCTTCTGTTCCGTGCCATACAATCAGCACGTCATCAATGTAACGCTTCCAAACCTTCAGATGTTCCAGAAATCGGTTATTTGGATTAAGGATGTAGTCTTCCTCAAATTGCTGGACATAAAGACATGCCATACTTGGGGCAAAGGTACTGCCCATTGAAGTTCCGGTGATCTGGTGATAGATGGAATCCTCAAACTCAAAGAAGTTCTCTGTAAGCGCTAATTCAGCACATTCCATCACAAAATGTTGGGGGTCATGAAATTCCACTCCATATTCAAAAGGATATTTTCCACCACTTCCAAAGTTCTTCTCTGTGGGATGCTTGTATATAGGGCTTCTATGTCCATTGTAATTAATATATCTCCAGATGGGTCTATTTCCAGATCTCGGAGAAGGCAAAGGACATCTTTAGTGTCTCGAAGGTAAGAATGTGATTGCTTCACAATCGGTCTGAGGAACCAATCGCAAAACTGCGAAAGGGGTTCCAGGACTGATCCAATCCCGGATACGATGGGTCTACCAGGAGGAGGGGTCCGGTTTTTATGGATCTTAGGAAGCGTATAGAATCTGGGCATCCTAGGATTCTCATTGATGAGGAAGCTGGCTTCTTGTCTGGTAATCCAGTCGTTGGTAAAGGCTTCCTCCACCATGTTCTTAATCCTTGTCATCAGGGGGCCTGTTGGATCATTTCTATGTATGGCATAGCTGGCTGTGTCTGAGAGAAGTCTTTTACATTCCTCTTGATACATCTCCTGATCCATAATCACAATAGCACCCCCTTTGTCTGCTGGTTTTATCACAAGCTCGTGGTTGTTCTTCAAACCCTGTAGTGCCGTACGTTCATTTCTTGTAAGATTTTGAAACCCCTTGGTGCTCTCAAAGTTGATGATATCAATCTCCTTGAGAACTGCTTCCTCAAAGGCTAAAACTTGACAAGAGATATTCTGGGCAGGTGGTTGAAAAGTTGACTTCTTCCTGAGTCCCGTTGTCAATTGTTCCTCAGATCTATCCTCATCTGTACCAAAATAGTCGCGCAACTTGATTTTTCTAAAGAACTGCGCAAGTTCTGTATGAAGTACAAAGGGATCATTCTTGGGTGTCGGGACAAAGCCCAATCCTTTGAAGAGGACACTCTCTTCTTCAGTTGTCAATGTGTGCTTACTAAGATTAACGATATTCGTTAGTCCCTGCTTGTCGAGGGCATATTCGCTTTCCCTTTGCTCCTGGTGACCACCGGGGTGGGTTGTTGGTCCTCCCACTGAACCCTTGTATTCCTTCTTTTTTGTTTGCCTCTGCCTCTGCCCCCGCCCCGGTATAAAAAAGAAGGCTGGGGGCCTTGTGGAAAACCAAACCCTGGCGGGAAGAAGGGTTGTTGCCAGTACCCAAAAGAGGGGGATATTGTTGGGCCATAGGTTGGCGATAGCCTTGTTGTCTGCTCTGCTGTTGTCCTGAGCTCTCGTCACTACTACTGTCACTCCTTTCGTCCCCCGAGCTGAAAGTCCAGTTCAGTGGGGTGGGTCTGAACCGTTGCCTCCTACCTGCTTGTTGTTGTACAGGTTTATCATAATGTTCATCAGTAATGTATGGGTACACTGTTTCCCTACTAAACTTCTGCACATCTTTCCTAAGTTTAGTTATTTTGGACTGTGTGAGATACTCTTTGTACTCAGTATGGTCATTATTGATTTCTTCAAGTTTTTTCTTAAAGACTGATAACTGCACTGTTGTCTTCAATCTACATTCACTTTGTTGAATTTCAACAAGCAGGGCATCCGCCAGCTGTCTGGCGGTGTTGATAATCAAAATAAGCCAGTCTTTCGTACACTTCCAGGCAATGCACGACCAATTTATGCGAAACTCCTTGTTGTTAAGAAATAACCTTGGTTCATTAGTGACTATGAGTCCTCTCGGTGCGGTGTTCTTTCTAAGGTACTCTGTCATAAACGCCCCATGAAGGGCTGTGCGTATCTGTTCCTTTTTCTTAGTCGACAATGATTCCCATTCGTCAGAATTATTAACTACTTGAGCAACTACTGTTTCGGCTAACAGGGATGGGGCATTGAGGATCTCTGCTAAGACCTCATCCCCAAACGAAAGTTCTATATCCATGTTTGAAGTAGGGTAAAAGGGTAAGTGGGCTGGATCGGTAAGAGATCTGCTCCTCTCAATTTTCTTGAGAAGGATTAGGACTTCACTATATCAGTCCCTTCTTCCAGTCTGATCCCAGAGTGATCAGTACTTCTTCCTGATATTTGAGTGAAAATACCCCTAATAACGTTCCCACAGCCGTCAGCTGTACAAAATCACAATAACCACAAAAGCCCCACGTTGTGTGGAGAAGGGAACGAGAGGCACGGGGTCTTAGGAGCTAGCAGCCTCCAACACTAACAGTCTAACCACAAAAAGCTGCTCCTAACTGAATTGCCACTACGAGGTTTGGGATGTATTTGTAAGTGAAGGCATCTCACAAAAAGTAACGGACTGGTCTCACACACCACCTGGTGTCATGCTTCATCATTGACCAGTCCTCGCCCTCTAAAACCTTGGTTTGATAGAGGGCGGGCATACACCTGACGACAGGGATGCACTTCTAAACTAAGTGGGGGCCCATAAACAAAAAGTGTGGTTAAAAAACATTATAGTTATCTTAATCGTGTTTTTAATGTTAAAGGTAACTATATGATATTAAAATCAAGTGACGGTATGTGGGGGAATTAATGTCCCCTATCCGTTATGTGAGAGGTCAACATGTTTCTGCCTTAATGGCCCGCTTGGGTCCAGGGCATTCGTCAGGACCTAAAAAGAACATAGAGGGCTCCGTTCTTACCAGCTAGTGGTAAGAGTAAACCACTGTGTGGGCGTGAGCACTGCCACACTCCACAACTTGATGGCCTCTAATTTCAAGCCTGTAAAAGAGAAATTGATTGAGAGAAATATATACACTGCCAAACCTTCTAAGTAGTTGAGAACTGAACGCAAAACATGCATTGTTTCAGAAAAACATAAGTGACTACTTATGTGACATGTGACACTCTATTTGTGTACATGAAATCAAATAAAAAAGTGAGAATATAAATCTCACTGTTCTTACCCTAGATACCAAAGCTACTTGCCCCATGGGAGGAGGGAGGGGAAACCCCTGTAGTCAAACCCTGTTGAGAAACCATGGTACACATTTAAAATAATTCTCAATAAGAAAAATAATTCTCAATAAGAAAAATAATTCTCAATAAGAAAAAGAAGAAAAAGGGAAAAAGGTAGATGAGAGAACAGTTTTTTGATCTGTGGCAAAATAAACCTACACATACAACACCATCTGCCTATCAGGTAATTGAACAACCATACATTCAAACAATTCTCATTCACACCCTTACTGCATCAAGGGAAATTTCCCATGTGGATCCTAGGCGACTGCTCCCGGTCCTCCCTGATGAAGAAATGAGGTAAAGGAGGTCGCGCTATATATAGTGCACTCTATCACACTAATTATCACCAAATGGTTCACAGGTGCTGATAATAATCATGTGATTTTTGGTTTCCTGTGTCACAAGAAAAGGCAGCCTGACCTACCCATGGCGATCGTATGCACATGCTCAGAGTGAACTACAGCTAATCAGTAGGAAAAAGGTTTGTGACTTCCTGTGTCTATTGAAACGAATGCCTGATTCTAAAATGGCCGTGCATGCTTGCAAACAAGGAAACTTTCCTTTTCAAGTTTCTACAAATGCTCAAAGTGGCTAAATGTACGCGCATGTACAATGCTGTAAATACGCGTATGTTCTATACTGTTTTAAATAGCGCGCGATAGAAAATTGCGCGCGATCAAAATTGTGTTCATCCTCAAAGTGGAGAACAATGAATCTGCCAACCACGGTCAGAAAAAGGGTGGCGGGGGGGGGGGGGTTGGTTTGCAGGAATTAACACCTCACCCTTGGGAAAAATAAATAAAAATTTTTTTATTATATAGGGGGTATAGTACTCAAATATGCACAATGAGGGTCTCAATCAGTTAAATGTAGCCTCACAGATTGTCAGTGCTTTATAGAGTGAATCCTAAGGTAAAATAGGCGTGCCCAAAACATGTAGATAATGTGTAGAAATTAAATTAAAGATGGATTTTAGGGATTCCTATTGTCCCATCTGGAGCCATGGTATTTCATCGTTGAGGCCTTGTTGCCAAGAGCGGAGACGAAACACCCATCGTTGTTCCCTCACATGTAGAGCTTTTGTAAGATCAAACTTGCGTTTCTTCATCACTTCTAGGATTGACCATCTTAGGTCTGTGTCATTATGGTTTTTTTCTGTGAAATGACGCGTCAGTTTAGTGTTGTTCTTTTTACATCGGATGGTACTCCGATGTTCACTGATTCGTACCTTGATTTTCCTAGTAGTCATCCCTACATATCTGAGGCCGCAAGGACAGGTTAGGAGGTACACAACATTCTCTGTGTTACAGTTACTGAATCCTCGTAACTTCCAAGGTTTTCCAGTCCCTATGTCTACCTCCTTGGTGTTAGCGGTGAGACTGCAAGAAGTGCAGTTCCCACAAGAGAAATGACCCACAGGTCGTGGGTGGGTCCACAAGGTCTGCTGTTCTCCATCCTCTCTTGTTGGTGTTTTTGCGTGTACCAATTCATCACGCAGACTCCTGTTCCTTCGGAAGGCAAATAGAGGTGGTTGCCACTGATTGCCTGCACTATTAAGAATGTGCCAGTTTTTTCTCACTATTTTTTGTACTGTGTTTGAGGCCGGGGTGAATGTAGTAACGCACACCAGTCTTTTGGTGTCTTCTTTAATTACATCCTCTAATAGAGCTTCTCTTGAATTGTTCCTTGCACGTTTTTTTGCTCTTCTCACTATTTTCTTTGGATAATGGCGTTCCAAAAGTTTGTTCTCCAGCTCTCCCGCCTGATCCACATAAGTTGTCATATCGGAACAGTTTCGTCGTATTCGGAGGAATTGGCCTACCGGGAGATTTTGTCTCAAAGCCCTGCGGTGGTAGCTTTCAAAAGAAGTAAACTATTTTTATCTGTGGTCTTGCTATGGACCTTAGTTACAAACCCTTCATGAGTTATGGTAATGTCCAAATCAAGGAAGATTGCGTGGTTCTTATCAATAGTGTGTGTAAATCTGAGATGGTTGTCTATTGAATTAACCCATTGAACAAATTCCATTGCTCTCTCTTCTGTTCCGTGCCATACAATCAGCACGTCATCAATGTAACGCTTCCAAACCTTCAGATGTTCCAGAAATCGGTTATTTGGATTAAGGATGTAGTCTTCCTCAAATTGCTGGACATAAAGACATGCCATACTTGGGGCAAAGGTACTGCCCATTGAAGTTCCGGTGATCTGGTGATAGATGGAATCCTCAAACTCAAAGAAGTTCTCTGTAAGCACTAATTCAGCACATTCCATCACAAAATGTTGGGGGGTCATGAAATTCCACTCCATATTCAAAAGGATATTTTCCACCACTTCCAAAGTTCTTCTCTGTGGGATGCTTGTATATAGGGCTTCTATGTCCATTGTAATTAATATATCTCCAGATGGGTCTATTTCCAGATCTCGGAGAAGGCAAAGGACATCTTTAGTGTCTCGAAGGTAAGAATGTGATTGCTTCACAATCGGTCTGAGGAACCAATCGCAAAACTGCGAAAGGGGTTCCAGGACTGATCCAATCCCGGATACGATGGGTCTACCAGGAGGAGGGGTCCGGTTTTTATGGATCTTAGGAAGCGTATAGAATCTGGGCATCCTAGGATTCTCATTGATGAGGAAGCTGGCTTCTTGTCTGGTAATCCAGTCGTTGGTAAAGGCTTCCTCCACCATGTTCTTAATCCTTGTCATCAGGGGGCCTGTTGGATCATTTCTATGTATGGCATAGCTGGCTGTGTCTGAGAGAAGTCTTTTACATTCCTCTTGATACATCTCCTGATCCATAATCACAATAGCACCCCCTTTGTCTGCTGGTTTTATCACAAGCTCGTGGTTGTTCTTCAAACCCTGTAGTGCCGTACGTTCATTTCTTGTAAGATTTTGAAACCCCTTGGTGCTCTCAAAGTTGATGATATCAATCTCCTTGAGAACTGCTTCCTCAAAGGCTAAAACTTGACAAGAGATATTCTGGGCAGGTGGTTGAAAAGTTGACTTCTTCCTGAGTCCCGTTGTCAATTGTTCCTCAGATCTATCCTCATCTGTACCAAAATAGTCGCGCAACTTGATTTTTCTAAAGAACTGCGCAAGTTCTGTATGAAGTACAAAGGGATCATTCTTGGGTGTCGGGACAAAGCCCAATCCTTTGAAGAGGACACTCTCTTCTTCAGTTGTCAATGTGTGCTTACTAAGATTAACGATATTCGTTAGTCCCTGCTTGTCGAGGGCATATTCGCTTTCCCTTTGCTCCTGGTGACCACCGGGGTGGGTTGTTGGTCCTCCCACTGAACCCTTGTATTCCTTCTTTTTGTTTGCCTCTGCCTCTGCCCCCGCCCCGGTATAAAAAAGAAGGCTGGGGGCCTTGTGGAAAACCAAACCCTGGCGGGAAGAAGGGTTGTTGCCAGTACCCAAAAGAGGGGGATATTGTTGGGCCATAGGTTGGCGATAGCCTTGTTGTCTGCTCTGCTGTTGTCCTGAGCTCTCGTCACTACTACTGTCACTCCTTTCGTCCCCCGAGCTGAAAGTCCAGTTCAGTGGGGTGGGTCTGAACCGTTGCCTCCTACCTGCTTGTTGTTGTACAGGTTTATCATAATGTTCATCAGTAATGTATGGGTACACTGTTTCCCTACTAAACTTCTGCACATCTTTCCTAAGTTTAGTTATTTTGGACTGTGTGAGATACTCTTTGTACTCAGTATGGTCATTATTGATTTCTTCAAGTTTTTCTTAAAGACTGATAACTGCACTGTTGTCTTCAATCTACATTCACTTTGTTGAATTTCAACAAGCAGGGCATCCGCCAGCTGTCTGGCGGTGTTGATAATCAAAATAAGCCAGTCTTTCGTACACTTCCAGGCAATGCACGACCAATTTATGCGAAACTCCTTGTTGTTAAGAAATAACCTTGGTTCATTAGTGACTATGAGTCCTCTCGGTGCGGTGTTCTTTCTAAGGTACTCTGTCATAAACGCCCCATGAAGGGCTGTGCGTATCTGTTCCTTTTTCTTAGTCGACAATGATTCCCATTCGTCAGAATTATTAACTACTTGAGCAACTACTGTTTCGGCTAACAGGGATGGGGCATTGAGGATCTCTGCTAAGACCTCATCCCCAAACGAAAGTTCTATATCCATGTTTGAAGTAGGGTAAAAGGGTAAGTGGGCTGGATCGGTAAGAGATCTGCTCCTCTCAATTTTCTTGAGAAGGATTAGGACTTCACTATATCAGTCCCTTCTTCCAGTCTGATCCCAGAGTGATCAGTACTTCTTCCTGATATTTGAGTGAAAATACCCCTAATAACGTTCCCACAGCCGTCAGCTGTACAAAATCACAATAACCACAAAAGCCCCACGTTGTGTGGAGAAGGGAACGAGAGGCACGGGGTCTTAGGAGCTAGCAGCCTCCAACACTAACAGTCTAACCACAAAAAGCTGCTCCTAACTGAATTGCCACTACGAGGTTTGGGATGTATTTGTAAGTGAAGGCATCTCACAAAAAGTAACGGACTGGTCTCACACACCACCTGGTGTCATGCTTCATCATTGACCAGTCCTCGCCCTCTAAAACCTTGGTTTGATAGAGGGCGGGCATACACCTGACGACAGGGATGCACTTCTAAACTAAGTGGGGGCCCATAAACAAAAAGTGTGGTTAAAAAACATTATAGTTATCTTAATCGTGTTTTTAATGTTAAAGGTAACTATATGATATTAAAATCAAGTGACGGTATGTGGGGGAATTAATGTCCCCTATCCGTTATGTGAGAGGTCAACATGTTTCTGCCTTAATGGCCCGCTTGGGTCCAGGGCATTCGTCAGGACCTAAAAAGAACATAGAGGGCTCCGTTCTTACCAGCTAGTGGTAAGAGTAAACCACTGTGTGGGCGTGAGCACTGCCACACTCCACAACTTGATGGCCTCTAATTTCAAGCCTGTAAAAGAGAAATTGATTGAGAGAAATATATACACTGCCAAACGTTAATCTTAGTAAGCACACATTGACAACTGAAGAAGAGAGTGTCCTCTTCAAAGGATTGGGCTTTGTCCCGACACCCAAGAATGATCCCTTTGTACTTCATACAGAACTTGCGCAGTTCTTTAGAAAAATCAAGTTGCGCGACTATTTTGGTACAGATGAGGATAGATCTGAGGAACAATTGACAACGGGACTCAGGAAGAAGTCAACTTTTCAACCACCTGCCCAGAATATCTCTTGTCAAGTTTTAGCCTTTGAGGAAGCAGTTCTCAAGGAGATTGATATCATCAACTTTGAGAGCACCAAGGGGTTTCAAAATCTTACAAGAAATGAACGTACGGCACTACAGGGTTTGAAGAACAACCACGAGCTTGTGATAAAACCAGCAGACAAAGGGGGTGCTATTGTGATTATGGATCAGGAGATGTATCAAGAGGAATGTAAAAGACTTCTCTCAGACACAGCCAGCTATGCCATACATAGAAATGATCCAACAGGCCCCCTGATGACAAGGATTAAGAACATGGTGGAGGAAGCCTTTACCAACGACTGGATTACCAGACAAGAAGCCAGCTTCCTCATCAATGAGAATCCTAGGATGCCCAGATTCTATACGCTTCCTAAGATCCATAAAAACCGGACCCCTCCTCCTGGTAGACCCATCGTATCCGGGATTGGATCAGTCCTGGAACCCCTTTCGCAGTTTTGCGATTGGTTCCTCAGACCGATTGTGAAGCAATCACATTCTTACCTTCGAGACACTAAAGATGTCCTTTGCCTTCTCCGAGATCTGGAAATAGACCCATCTGGAGATATATTAATTACAATGGACATAGAAGCCCTATATACAAGCATCCCACAGAGAAGAACTTTGGAAGTGGTGGAAAATATCCTTTTGAATATGGAGTGGAATTTCATGACCCCCCAACATTTTGTGATGGAATGTGCTGAATTAGTGCTTACAGAGAACTTCTTTGAGTTTGAGGATTCCATCTATCACCAGATCACCGGAACTTCAATGGGCAGTACCTTTGCCCCAAGTATGGCATGTCTTTATGTCCAGCAATTTGAGGAAGACTACATCCTTAATCCAAATAACCGATTTCTGGAACATCTGAAGGTTTGGAAGCGTTACATTGATGACGTGCTGATTGTATGGCACGGAACAGAAGAGAGAGCAATGGAATTTGTTCAATGGGTTAATTCAATAGACAACCATCTCAGATTTACACACACTATTGATAAGAACCACGCAATCTTCCTTGATTTGGACATTACCATAACTCATGAAGGGTTTGTAACTAAGGTCCATAGCAAGACCACAGATAAAAATAGTTTACTTCTTTTGAAAGCTACCACCCCAGGGCTTTGAGACAAAATCTCCCGGTAGGCCAATTCCTCCGAATACGACGAAACTGTTCCGATATGACAACTTATGTGGATCAGGCGGGAGAGCTGGAGAACAAACTTTTGGAACGCCATTATCCAAAGAAAATAGTGAGAAGAGCAAAAAAACGTGCAAGGAACAATTCAAGAGAAGCTCTATTAGAGGATGTAATTAAAGAAGACACCAAAAGACTGGTGTGCGTTACTACATTCACCCCGGCCTCAAACACAGTACAAAAAATAGTGAGAAAAAACTGGCACATTCTTAATAGTGCAGGCAATCAGTGGCAACCACCTCTATTTGCCTTCCGAAGGAACAGGAGTCTGCGTGATGAATTGGTACACGCAAAAACACCAACAAGAGAGGATGGAGAACAGCAGACCTTGTGGACCCACCCACGACCTGTGGGTCATTTCTCTTGTGGGAACTGCACTTCTTGCAGTCTCACCGCTAACACCAAGGAGGTAGACATAGGGACTGGAAAACCTTGGAAGTTACGAGGATTCAGTAACTGTAACACAGAGAATGTTGTGTACCTCCTAACCTGTCCTTGCGGCCTCAGATATGTAGGGATGACTACTAGGAAAATCAAGGTACGAATCAGTGAACATCGGAGTACCATCCGATGTAAAAAGAACAACACTAAACTGACGCGTCATTTCACAGAAAAAAACCATAATGACACAGACCTAAGATGGTCAATCCTAGAAGTGATGAAGAAACGCAAGTTTGATCTTACAAAAGCTCTACATGTGAGGGAACAACGATGGGTGTTTCGTCTCCGCTCTTGGCAACAAGGCCTCAACGATGAAATACCATGGCTCCAGATGGGACAATAGGAATCCCTAAAATCCATCTTTAATTTAATTTCTACACATTATCTACATGTTTTGGGCACGCCTATTTTACCTTAGGATTCACTCTATAAAGCACTGACAATCTGTGAGGCTACATTTAACTGATTGAGACCCTCATTGTGCATATTTGAGTACTATACCCCCTATATAATAAAAAATATTTATTTATTTTTCCCAAGGGTGAGGTGTTAATTCCTGCAAACCAACCCCCCCCCCCCGCCACCCTTTTTCTGACCGTGGTTGGCAGATTCATTGTTCTCCACTTTGAGGATGAACACAATTTTGATCGCGCGCAATTTTCTATCGCGCGCTATTTAAAACAGTATAGAACATACGCGTATTTACAGCATTGTACATGCGCGTACATTTAGCCACTTTGAGCATTTGTAGAAACTTGAAAAGGAAAGTTTCCTTGTTTGCAAGCATGCACGGCCATTTTAGAATCAGGCATTCGTTTCAATAGACACAGGAAGTCACAAACCTTTTTCCTACTGATTAGCTGTAGTTCACTCTGAGCATGTGCATACGATCGCCATGGGTAGGTCAGGCTGCCTTTTCTTGTGACACAGGAAACCAAAAATCACATGATTATTATCAGCACCTGTGAACCATTTGGTGATAATTAGTGTGATAGAGTGCACTATATATAGCGCGACCTCCTTTACCTCATTTCTTCATCAGGGAGGACCGGGAGCAGTCGCCTAGGATCCACATGGGAAATTTCCCTTGATGCAGTAAGGGTGTGAATGAGAATTGTTTGAATGTATGGTTGTTCAATTACCTGATAGGCAGATGGTGTTGTATGTGTAGGTTTATTTTGCCACAGATCAAAAAACTGTTCTCTCATCTACCTTTTTCCCTTTTTCTTCTTTTTCTTATTGAGAATTATTTTTCTTATTGAGAATTATTTTTCTTATTGAGAATTATTTTAAATGTGTACCATGGTTTCTCAACAGGGTTTGACTACAGGGGTTTCCCTCCCCTCCTCCCATGGGGCAAGTAGCTTTGGTATCTAGGGTAAGAACAGTGAGATTTATATTCTCACTTTTTTATTTGATTTCATGTACACAAATAGAGTGTCACATGTCACATAAGTAGTCACTTATGTTTTTCTGAAACAATGCATGTTTTGCGTTCAGTTCTCAACTACTTAGAAGGTTTGGCAGTGTATATATTTCTCTCAATCAATTTCTCTTTTACAGGCTTGAAATTAGAGGCCATCAAGTTGTGGAGTGTGGCAGTGCTCACGCCCACACAGTGGTTTACTCTTACCACTAGCTGGTAAGAACGGAGCCCTCTATGTTCTTTTTAGGTCCTGACGAATGCCCTGGACCCAAGCGGGCCATTAAGGCAGAAACATGTTGACCTCTCACATAACGGATAGGGGACATTAATTCCCCCACATACCGTCACTTGATTTTAATATCATATAGTTACCTTTAACATTAAAAACACGATTAAGATAACTATAATGTTTTTTAACCACACTTTTTGTTTATGGGCCCCCACTTAGTTTAGAAGTGCATCCCTGTCGTCAGGTGTATGCCCGCCCTCTATCAAACCAAGGTTTTAGAGGGCGAGGACTGGTCAATGATGAAGCATGACACCAGGTGGTGTGTGAGACCAGTCCGTTACTTTTTGTGAGATGCCTTCACTTACAAATACATCCCAAACCTCGTAGTGGCAATTCAGTTAGGAGCAGCTTTTTGTGGTTAGACTGTTAGTGTTGGAGGCTGCTAGCTCCTAAGACCCCGTGCCTCTCGTTCCCTTCTCCACACAACGTGGGGCTTTTGTGGTTATTGTGATTTTGTACAGCTGACGGCTGTGGGAACGTTATTAGGGGTATTTTCACTCAAATATCAGGAAGAAGTACTGATCACTCTGGGATCAGACTGGAAGAAGGGACTGATATAGTGAAGTCCTAATCCTTCTCAAGAAAATTGAGAGGAGCAGATCTCTTACCGATCCAGCCCACTTACCCTTTTACCCTACTTCAAACATGGATATAGAACTTTCGTTTGGGGATGAGGTCTTAGCAGAGATCCTCAATGCCCCATCCCTGTTAGCCGAAACAGTAGTTGCTCAAGTAGTTAATAATTCTGACGAATGGGAATCATTGTCGACTAAGAAAAAGGAACAGATACGCACAGCCCTTCATGGGGCGTTTATGACAGAGTACCTTAGAAAGAACACCGCACCGAGAGGACTCATAGTCACTAATGAACCAAGGTTATTTCTTAACAACAAGGAGTTTCGCATAAATTGGTCGTGCATTGCCTGGAAGTGTACGAAAGACTGGCTTATTTTGATTATCAACACCGCCAGACAGCTGGCGGATGCCCTGCTTGTTGAAATTCAACAAAGTGAATGTAGATTGAAGACAACAGTGCAGTTATCAGTCTTTAAGAAAAAACTTGAAGAAATCAATAATGACCATACTGAGTACAAAGAGTATCTCACACAGTCCAAAATAACTAAACTTAGGAAAGATGTGCAGAAGTTTAGTAGGGAAACAGTGTACCCATACATTACTGATGAACATTATGATAAACCTGTACAACAACAAGCAGGTAGGAGGCAACGGTTCAGACCCACCCCACTGAACTGGACTTTCAGCTCGGGGGACGAAAGGAGTGACAGTAGTAGTGACGAGAGCTCAGGACAACAGCAGAGCAGACAACAAGGCTATCGCCAACCTATGGCCCAACAATATCCCCCTCTTTTGGGTACTGGCAACAACCCTTCTTCCCGCCAGGGTTTGGTTTTCCACAAGGCCCCCAGCCTTCTTTTTATACCGGGGCGGGGGCAGAGGCAGAGGCAAACAAAAAGAAGGAATACAAGGGTTCAGTGGGAGGACCAACAACCCACCCCGGTGGTCACCAGGAGCAAAGGGAAAGCGAATATGCCCTCGACAAGCAGGGACTAACGAATATCGTTAATCTTAGTAAGCACACATTGACAACTGAAGAAGAGAGTGTCCTCTTCAAAGGATTGGGCTTTGTCCCGACACCCAAGAATGATCCCTTTGTACTTCATACAGAACTTGCGCAGTTCTTTAGAAAAATCAAGTTGCGCGACTATTTTGGTACAGATGAGGATAGATCTGAGGAACAATTGACAACGGGACTCAGGAAGAAGTCAACTTTTCAACCACCTGCCCAGAATATCTCTTGTCAAGTTTTAGCCTTTGAGGAAGCAGTTCTCAAGGAGATTGATATCATCAACTTTGAGAGCACCAAGGGGTTTCAAAATCTTACAAGAAATGAACGTACGGCACTACAGGGTTTGAAGAACAACCACGAGCTTGTGATAAAACCAGCAGACAAAGGGGGTGCTATTGTGATTATGGATCAGGAGATGTATCAAGAGGAATGTAAAAGACTTCTCTCAGACACAGCCAGCTATGCCATACATAGAAATGATCCAACAGGCCCCCTGATGACAAGGATTAAGAACATGGTGGAGGAAGCCTTTACCAACGACTGGATTACCAGACAAGAAGCCAGCTTCCTCATCAATGAGAATCCTAGGATGCCCAGATTCTATACGCTTCCTAAGATCCATAAAAACCGGACCCCTCCTCCTGGTAGACCCATCGTATCCGGGATTGGATCAGTCCTGGAACCCCTTTCGCAGTTTTGCGATTGGTTCCTCAGACCGATTGTGAAGCAATCACATTCTTACCTTCGAGACACTAAAGATGTCCTTTGCCTTCTCCGAGATCTGGAAATAGACCCATCTGGAGATATATTAATTACAATGGACATAGAAGCCCTATATACAAGCATCCCACAGAGAAGAACTTTGGAAGTGGTGGAAAATATCCTTTTGAATATGGAGTGGAATTTCATGACCCCCCAACATTTTGTGATGGAATGTGCTGAATTAGCGCTTACAGAGAACTTCTTTGAGTTTGAGGATTCCATCTATCACCAGATCACCGGAACTTCAATGGGCAGTACCTTTGCCCCAAGTATGGCATGTCTTTATGTCCAGCAATTTGAGGAAGACTACATCCTTAATCCAAATAACCGATTTCTGGAACATCTGAAGGTTTGGAAGCGTTACATTGATGACGTGCTGATTGTATGGCACGGAACAGAAGAGAGAGCAATGGAATTTGTTCAATGGGTTAATTCAATAGACAACCATCTCAGATTTACACACACTATTGATAAGAACCACGCAATCTTCCTTGATTTGGACATTACCATAACTCATGAAGGGTTTGTAACTAAGGTCCATAGCAAGACCACAGATAAAAATAGTTTACTTCTTTTTGAAAGCTACCACCCCAGGGCTTTGAGACAAAATCTCCCGGTAGGCCAATTCCTCCGAATACGACGAAACTGTTCCGATATGACAACTTATGTGGATCAGGCGGGAGAGCTGGAGAACAAACTTTTGGAACGCCATTATCCAAAGAAAATAGTGAGAAGAGCAAAAAAACGTGCAAGGAACAATTCAAGAGAAGCTCTATTAGAGGATGTAATTAAAGAAGACACCAAAAGACTGGTGTGCGTTACTACATTCACCCCGGCCTCAAACACAGTACAAAAAATAGTGAGAAAAAACTGGCACATTCTTAATAGTGCAGGCAATCAGTGGCAACCACCTCTATTTGCCTTCCGAAGGAACAGGAGTCTGCGTGATGAATTGGTACACGCAAAAACACCAACAAGAGAGGATGGAGAACAGCAGACCTTGTGGACCCACCCACGACCTGTGGGTCATTTCTCTTGTGGGAACTGCACTTCTTGCAGTCTCACCGCTAACACCAAGGAGGTAGACATAGGGACTGGAAAACCTTGGAAGTTACGAGGATTCAGTAACTGTAACACAGAGAATGTTGTGTACCTCCTAACCTGTCCTTGCGGCCTCAGATATGTAGGGATGACTACTAGGAAAATCAAGGTACGAATCAGTGAACATCGGAGTACCATCCGATGTAAAAAGAACAACACTAAACTGACGCGTCATTTCACAGAAAAAAACCATAATGACACAGACCTAAGATGGTCAATCCTAGAAGTGATGAAGAAACGCAAGTTTGATCTTACAAAAGCTCTACATGTGAGGGAACAACGATGGGTGTTTCGTCTCCGCTCTTGGCAACAAGGCCTCAACGATGAAATACCATGGCTCCAGATGGGACAATAGGAATCCCTAAAATCCATCTTTAATTTAATTTCTACACATTATCTACATGTTTTGGGCACGCCTATTTTACCTTAGGATTCACTCTATAAAGCACTGACAATCTGTGAGGCTACATTTAACTGATTGAGACCCTCATTGTGCATATTTGAGTACTATACCCCCTATATAATAAAAATTTTTTATTTATTTTTCCCAAGGGTGAGGTGTTAATTCCTGCAAACCAACCCCCCCCGCCACCCTTTTTCTGACCGTGGTTGGCAGATTCATTGTTCTCCACTTTGAGGATGAACACAATTTTGATCGCGCGCAATTTTCTATCGCGCGCTATTTAAAACAGTATAGAACATACGCGTATTTACAGCATTGTACATGCGCGTACATTTAGCCACTTTGAGCATTTGTAGAAACTTGAAAAGGAAAGTTTCCTTGTTTGCAAGCATGCACGGCCATTTTAGAATCAGGCATTCGTTTCAATAGACACAGGAAGTCACAAACCTTTTTCCTACTGATTAGCTGTAGTTCACTCTGAGCATGTGCATACGATCGCCATGGGTAGGTCAGGCTGCCTTTTCTTGTGACACAGGAAACCAAAAATCACATGATTATTATCAGCACCTGTGAACCATTTGGTGATAATTAGTGTGATAGAGTGCACTATATATAGCGCGACCTCCTTTACCTCATTTCTTCATCAGGGAGGACCGGGAGCAGTCGCCTAGGATCCACATGGGAAATTTCCCTTGATGCAGTAAGGGTGTGAATGAGAATTGTTTGAATGTATGGTTGTTCAATTACCTGATAGGCAGATGGTGTTGTATGTGTAGGTTTATTTTGCCACAGATCAAAAAACTGTTCTCTCATCTACCTTTTTCCCTTTTTCTTCTTTTTCTTATTGAGAATTATTTTTCTTATTGAGAATTATTTTTCTTATTGAGAATTATTTTAAATGTGTACCATGGTTTCTCAACAGGGTTTGACTACAGGGGTTTCCCCTCCCCTCCTCCCATGGGGCAAGTAGCTTTGGTATCTAGGGTAAGAACAGTGAGATTTATATTCTCACTTTTTTATTTGATTTCATGTACACAAATAGAGTGTCACATGTCACATAAGTAGTCACTTATGTTTTTCTGAAACAATGCATGTTTTGCGTTCAGTTCTCAACTACTTAGAAGGTTTGGCAGTGTATATATTTCTCTCAATCAATTTCTCTTTTACAGGCTTGAAATTAGAGGCCATCAAGTTGTGGAGTGTGGCAGTGCTCACGCCCACACAGTGGTTTACTCTTACCACTAGCTGGTAAGAACGGAGCCCTCTATGTTCTTTTTAGGTCCTGACGAATGCCCTGGACCCAAGCGGGCCATTAAGGCAGAAACATGTTGACCTCTCACATAACGGATAGGGGACATTAATTCCCCCACATACCGTCACTTGATTTTAATATCATATAGTTACCTTTAACATTAAAAACACGATTAAGATAACTATAATGTTTTTTAACCACACTTTTTGTTTATGGGCCCCCACTTAGTTTAGAAGTGCATCCCTGTCGTCAGGTGTATGCCCGCCCTCTATCAAACCAAGGTTTTAGAGGGCGAGGACTGGTCAATGATGAAGCATGACACCAGGTGGTGTGTGAGACCAGTCCGTTACTTTTTGTGAGATGCCTTCACTTACAAATACATCCCAAACCTCGTAGTGGCAATTCAGTTAGGAGCAGCTTTTTGTGGTTAGACTGTTAGTGTTGGAGGCTGCTAGCTCCTAAGACCCCGTGCCTCTCGTTCCCTTCTCCACACAACGTGGGGCTTTTGTGGTTATTGTGATTTTGTACAGCTGACGGCTGTGGGAACGTTATTAGGGGTATTTTCACTCAAATATCAGGAAGAAGTACTGATCACTCTGGGATCAGACTGGAAGAAGGGACTGATATAGTGAAGTCCTAATCCTTCTCAAGAAAATTGAGAGGAGCAGATCTCTTACCGATCCAGCCCACTTACCCTTTTACCCTACTTCAAACATGGATATAGAACTTTCGTTTGGGGATGAGGTCTTAGCAGAGATCCTCAATGCCCCATCCCTGTTAGCCGAAACAGTAGTTGCTCAAGTAGTTAATAATTCTGACGAATGGGAATCATTGTCGACTAAGAAAAAGGAACAGATACGCACAGCCCTTCATGGGGCGTTTATGACAGAGTACCTTAGAAAGAACACCGCACCGAGAGGACTCATAGTCACTAATGAACCAAGGTTATTTCTTAACAACAAGGAGTTTCGCATAAATTGGTCGTGCATTGCCTGGAAGTGTACGAAAGACTGGCTTATTTTGATTATCAACACCGCCAGACAGCTGGCGGATGCCCTGCTTGTTGAAATTCAACAAAGTGAATGTAGATTGAAGACAACAGTGCAGTTATCAGTCTTTAAGAAAAAACTTGAAGAAATCAATAATGACCATACTGAGTACAAAGAGTATCTCACACAGTCCAAAATAACTAAACTTAGGAAAGATGTGCAGAAGTTTAGTAGGGAAACAGTGTACCCATACATTACTGATGAACATTATGATAAACCTGTACAACAACAAGCAGGTAGGAGGCAACGGTTCAGACCCACCCCACTGAACTGGACTTTCAGCTCGGGGGACGAAAGGAGTGACAGTAGTAGTGACGAGAGCTCAGGACAACAGCAGAGCAGACAACAAGGCTATCGCCAACCTATGGCCCAACAATATCCCCCTCTTTTGGGTACTGGCAACAACCCTTCTTCCCGCCAGGGTTTGGTTTTCCACAAGGCCCCCAGCCTTCTTTTTTATACCGGGGCGGGGGCAGAGGCAGAGGCAAACAAAAAGAAGGAATACAAGGGTTCAGTGGGAGGACCAACAACCCACCCCGGTGGTCACCAGGAGCAAAGGGAAAGCGAATATGCCCTCGACAAGCAGGGACTAACGAATATCGTTAATCTTAGTAAGCACACATTGACAACTGAAGAAGAGAGTGTCCTCTTCAAAGGATTGGGCTTTGTCCCGACACCCAAGAATGATCCCTTTGTACTTCATACAGAACTTGCGCAGTTCTTTAGAAAAATCAAGTTGCGCGACTATTTTGGTACAGATGAGGATAGATCTGAGGAACAATTGACAACGGGACTCAGGAAGAAGTCAACTTTTCAACCACCTGCCCAGAATATCTCTTGTCAAGTTTTAGCCTTTGAGGAAGCAGTTCTCAAGGAGATTGATATCATCAACTTTGAGAGCACCAAGGGGTTTCAAAATCTTACAAGAAATGAACGTACGGCACTACAGGGTTTGAAGAACAACCACGAGCTTGTGATAAAACCAGCAGACAAAGGGGGTGCTATTGTGATTATGGATCAGGAGATGTATCAAGAGGAATGTAAAAGACTTCTCTCAGACACAGCCAGCTATGCCATACATAGAAATGATCCAACAGGCCCCCTGATGACAAGGATTAAGAACATGGTGGAGGAAGCCTTTACCAACGACTGGATTACCAGACAAGAAGCCAGCTTCCTCATCAATGAGAATCCTAGGATGCCCAGATTCTATACGCTTCCTAAGATCCATAAAAACCGGACCCCTCCTCCTGGTAGACCCATCGTATCCGGGATTGGATCAGTCCTGGAACCCCTTTCGCAGTTTTGCGATTGGTTCCTCAGACCGATTGTGAAGCAATCACATTCTTACCTTCGAGACACTAAAGATGTCCTTTGCCTTCTCCGAGATCTGGAAATAGACCCATCTGGAGATATATTAATTACAATGGACATAGAAGCCCTATATACAAGCATCCCACAGAGAAGAACTTTGGAAGTGGTGGAAAATATCCTTTTGAATATGGAGTGGAATTTCATGACCCCCCAACATTTTGTGATGGAATGTGCTGAATTAGCGCTTACAGAGAACTTCTTTGAGTTTGAGGATTCCATCTATCACCAGATCACCGGAACTTCAATGGGCAGTACCTTTGCCCCAAGTATGGCATGTCTTTATGTCCAGCAATTTGAGGAAGACTACATCCTTAATCCAAATAACCGATTTCTGGAACATCTGAAGGTTTGGAAGCGTTACATTGATGACGTGCTGATTGTATGGCACGGAACAGAAGAGAGAGCAATGGAATTTGTTCAATGGGTTAATTCAATAGACAACCATCTCAGATTTACACACACTATTGATAAGAACCACGCAATCTTCCTTGATTTGGACATTACCATAACTCATGAAGGGTTTGTAACTAAGGTCCATAGCAAGACCACAGATAAAAATAGTTTACTTCTTTTTGAAAGCTACCACCCCAGGGCTTTGAGACAAAATCTCCCGGTAGGCCAATTCCTCCGAATACGACGAAACTGTTCCGATATGACAACTTATGTGGATCAGGCGGGAGAGCTGGAGAACAAACTTTTGGAACGCCATTATCCAAAGAAAATAGTGAGAAGAGCAAAAAAACGTGCAAGGAACAATTCAAGAGAAGCTCTATTAGAGGATGTAATTAAAGAAGACACCAAAAGACTGGTGTGCGTTACTACATTCACCCCGGCCTCAAACACAGTACAAAAAATAGTGAGAAAAAACTGGCACATTCTTAATAGTGCAGGCAATCAGTGGCAACCACCTCTATTTGCCTTCCGAAGGAACAGGAGTCTGCGTGATGAATTGGTACACGCAAAAACACCAACAAGAGAGGATGGAGAACAGCAGACCTTGTGGACCCACCCACGACCTGTGGGTCATTTCTCTTGTGGGAACTGCACTTCTTGCAGTCTCACCGCTAACACCAAGGAGGTAGACATAGGGACTGGAAAACCTTGGAAGTTACGAGGATTCAGTAACTGTAACACAGAGAATGTTGTGTACCTCCTAACCTGTCCTTGCGGCCTCAGATATGTAGGGATGACTACTAGGAAAATCAAGGTACGAATCAGTGAACATCGGAGTACCATCCGATGTAAAAAGAACAACACTAAACTGACGCGTCATTTCACAGAAAAAAACCATAATGACACAGACCTAAGATGGTCAATCCTAGAAGTGATGAAGAAACGCAAGTTTGATCTTACAAAAGCTCTACATGTGAGGGAACAACGATGGGTGTTTCGTCTCCGCTCTTGGCAACAAGGCCTCAACGATGAAATACCATGGCTCCAGATGGGACAATAGGAATCCCTAAAATCCATCTTTAATTTAATTTCTACACATTATCTACATGTTTTGGGCACGCCTATTTTACCTTAGGATTCACTCTATAAAGCACTGACAATCTGTGAGGCTACATTTAACTGATTGAGACCCTCATTGTGCATATTTGAGTACTATACCCCCTATATAATAAAAAATTTATTTATTTATTTTTCCCAAGGGTGAGGTGTTAATTCCTGCAAACCAACCCCCCCCCGCCACCCTTTTTCTGACCGTGGTTGGCAGATTCATTGTTCTCCACTTTGAGGATGAACACAATTTTGATCGCGCGCAATTTTCTATCGCGCGCTATTTAAAACAGTATAGAACATACGCGTATTTACAGCATTGTACATGCGCGTACATTTAGCCACTTTGAGCATTTGTAGAAACTTGAAAAGGAAAGTTTCCTTGTTTGCAAGCATGCACGGCCATTTTAGAATCAGGCATTCGTTTCAATAGACACAGGAAGTCACAAACCTTTTTCCTACTGATTAGCTGTAGTTCACTCTGAGCATGTGCATACGATCGCCATGGGTAGGTCAGGCTGCCTTTTCTTGTGACACAGGAAACCAAAAATCACATGATTATTATCAGCACCTGTGAACCATTTGGTGATAATTAGTGTGATAGAGTGCACTATATATAGCGCGACCTCCTTTACCTCATTTCTTCATCAGGGAGGACCGGGAGCAGTCGCCTAGGATCCACATGGGAAATTTCCCTTGATGCAGTAAGGGTGTGAATGAGAATTGTTTGAATGTATGGTTGTTCAATTACCTGATAGGCAGATGGTGTTGTATGTGTAGGTTTATTTTGCCACAGATCAAAAAACTGTTCTCTCATCTACCTTTTTCCCTTTTTCTTCTTTTTCTTATTGAGAATTATTTTTCTTATTGAGAATTATTTTTCTTATTGAGAATTATTTTAAATGTGTACCATGGTTTCTCAACAGGGTTTGACTACAGGGGTTTCCCCTCCCCTCCTCCCATGGGGCAAGTAGCTTTGGTATCTAGGGTAAGAACAGTGAGATTTATATTCTCACTTTTTTATTTGATTTCATGTACACAAATAGAGTGTCACATGTCACATAAGTAGTCACTTATGTTTTTCTGAAACAATGCATGTTTTGCGTTCAGTTCTCAACTACTTAGAAGGTTTGGCAGTGTATATATTTCTCTCAATCAATTTCTCTTTTACAGGCTTGAAATTAGAGGCCATCAAGTTGTGGAGTGTGGCAGTGCTCACGCCCACACAGTGGTTTACTCTTACCACTAGCTGGTAAGAACGGAGCCCTCTATGTTCTTTTTAGGTCCTGACGAATGCCCTGGACCCAAGCGGGCCATTAAGGCAGAAACATGTTGACCTCTCACATAACGGATAGGGGACATTAATTCCCCCACATACCGTCACTTGATTTTAATATCATATAGTTACCTTTAACATTAAAAACACGATTAAGATAACTATAATGTTTTTTAACCACACTTTTTGTTTATGGGCCCCCACTTAGTTTAGAAGTGCATCCCTGTCGTCAGGTGTATGCCCGCCCTCTATCAAACCAAGGTTTTAGAGGGCGAGGACTGGTCAATGATGAAGCATGACACCAGGTGGTGTGTGAGACCAGTCCGTTACTTTTTGTGAGATGCCTTCACTTACAAATACATCCCAAACCTCGTAGTGGCAATTCAGTTAGGAGCAGCTTTTTGTGGTTAGACTGTTAGTGTTGGAGGCTGCTAGCTCCTAAGACCCCGTGCCTCTCGTTCCCTTCTCCACACAACGTGGGGCTTTTGTGGTTATTGTTGCACACAGGTAAACCAGGCAGGTCGGAATGACAGTGACCAATCAAGGTCTGGTTCTTGGAGCAAAAGGATTCCAAAGAATCAAAGCATCCCCTCACAGCACAGTTGGAGTGGTGGTAGTTCCAGTGGGCTTGCAAATGGAACATCCATTGTGGAGGAGCAAAAATAGAACCAAAATGCCGCAAATGAGGAATAACAGCAGCGGGAACCCCCCAAACACACTAGAAAAAAGAGAATGGAAAAAATCCGGTATTACTCCAAAGATTGTCTGGAATTAACTGACTATGCCAGAAACCACAATCTTAAAAAAAAAAAAAATAAGCAAGGCCGGCGGTATTGGATGCATTAAAAATACGAGGAACTAATTCGCTGAATTGTAATGGAAGGTTTGTGTTTAACAAGAACTGTACCACACTGGATGCCCTTGCAACGTGTTATTCTAAGGTTTCTTGAGTAGATGTTAGTGCTACTTCTTTTTGAAACAATAGCGCTTTGAATCTGCTTAGCTTGTTGTTGTACTGCAATCGGACTAGAAAAATCCAGAAGAGGTGGATCTGTATACACAACATCAGCTGCATAAGTCGCAGTAGTAACGGCAGTACTCACTTCAGTCATGTTGCTGGATTTATCGTAGTGCATTCTCCGCCTCCCTCCCCAGCTGGGAAGAAACAGCTTTGATGGTGCTACTAGCTGCAGAGGAATTTCCTGTATGGTAGTGAGAGGAGTTAGGGAACTACCAAGGACTCCTTGTGGTCTACTGTTTAGAATTGACCAATCTGATGCAACTTGACATGATCAATGGAGACAAAACGATTATCTTTGGAACCAGGAAGCGGTGGCAAGATAGTAGTTCTTGTACCTTGAACGCCAAGGACTGGTACCGGTGCTCGGTATGATGGGCCGAACTTCTTTTTCACCGCCACCTTCTCTTGCATGAGGTCTCCAACTTTTGGAATCCTGCCAGAGCGTTCTGGTTTCTCCTTGATTCTCGCAGAGGCAGACTTCAACTGCTCGTTGGATTGGGTGTCACAGATTTGTTGTAGATCCTGTAAGACAGCACAACGATTATCTAAGTCAAATGGCGTTTGCTGCAGCCACAATGTCTGGACCGTCAAGGTATGGAACGAACATTTTTGTGCCAATAAGGACCTCGTATGGGGTCTGACCACCCAGAGATCTTTTAGGGAGGTTATTAAGTGCCCATTGTACTCCGTGTAGGTGGTAGATCCAGCTACGCCCAGTGACCAATACTCTAGCTGTTAAGGACTGCTTTAAGTCACAGCTCATCCTCTCCACAACAGAATTGCCCTCGGGCTAGTATGGAGAGGAATAGTGCACCTGTACACCCAGGAAAGCCATAGTATCCCAACATGCTTTAGAAGCAAATGCCGGGTCCTGGTCCGAGTAGGGTGTCTGCATGCATGTGCCCTTATAAAGACTTGTATGGCTTAAATAACAATTCAAGCATCAGCCGAACGCTGTAACCAGACCCAGAGGAACCTGGGGCAAGAATCAACTGCAACTAAGATAAATTTATACACAGTTTCCGAAATCAGTAGACCACAATGGTCCAAATAAATGCAGCCAGAAGGCTTGTTGGAAATTAAGAGGTGTGTCTGCGGTGGACGAGTCACGGTGGAAGCTTTAATTTGTTGACAAATGTCACACCACAGAACATATTTTCTGGCCTGTTGGTATAAGCCTTGCCACCAATAACATTGCTGAAGCAGCAAAATTGTAGCCGCCACACCGGCATGTGCAGAAGCAACACCCTCATGCGCAGCTATCAGTAAAGCTAGTCTGTGGTCTTGGTTGGGAATCAAACCATCACCAACCCGTGGAATAGTTACAAAAGGAATGTTTTGTGCACTTGAGTGGTAGGTATATTTAGAAGGAAAGCCTTAGGTAAAGGGGTGCAGTCTTTATTAGCATTAACGGCTGTCAAAATATCATAATCTATTCTAGTTTTAGAACTAATATTTGCAGCAACTGTAGCTGTCACGACTGAAGATTTTGCTGTTTCGTCAGCCAGAGAATTCCCTACGTGTGCTCCCACACGCTGATGACTCATGGTATGAATAACATGAGCCTGTGGCAACCTGTCTTTGAGGTCTGCCACTTTAACCCAAAGCGTTTTATGCATGATTGTGTTGCCTTTAGAATCTTTAAATTCATTTTGCCGCTAATAATGTGAATTATCATTAAATGAATGTACACAGTAATACGAATCACACACGATAAGTGTGGGGAATTCAGGATCCGTATGTTCTAGTGCAAGAAGCAAAGCTTTCAGTTCAGCCAACAGCGCAGTGCAGTCCCCTAGGGACTGTGTGCGAGTTTTTTGTGGTTGGAAGTTCCCTTCCAATATAACCCCAACAACAGTGGTGCATGCCGCCTAATATTGCTGTTTAGACCCTATAGCAGGTTGGGCCGAACCATCAGTGTAAACAAAATATTTATACTGGTCAAGAGGTAAGATAGAAGTGGGCATGGGGTGAAGATGTTCATTCTGTACAAATTCTTGTGTCTGTAAAGACTGGTCAAAGACAAAGCTTGCATCAACAGCTGTTAAGGAGGTTGCCCATTTTATCCATCTAGTATGGAGGGCTTTAGCATTAGGAACGCTGGCTTTCGCAACATCCTCTAAGGCTAGGACGGGAGTGATGACAATAATGCATTTCCCCTGTGAAAGTACCCGTTCTTTAAGGTTAGCCATCTGTCACAGGACGAGACCGTAGGCAAGGGGTGTGGTATGCTATGTGTTTATTTATTGTTCTCTACAACACAAGGGTTTTATCAATGGCCCGGCTGGGAGGATTTATCCCCGCCGGTCTTCTCGGTTTCCTTCTTCCCCGCAGTTCCTTTACTGGTTTGGGGGACTCTGTTCACTATCGTCAGGAGCCAGGATACCCTCGGGGAAAAGAAAGTCAGAGGCATTAGTGTGCTTGTCCTTCAGCACTAAATATATCCCATCACCAAGTCACCGTGTCTACTGTGCAGTATTTCGGGATAAAATAAGGTTTGTGAATCACAGGGTTACAAAACACCCTAGCGTGTGGAAGCGGGTGTTCCCTTCTCGCTCGGATGCTGCCAAGTGTGAGAGGGAACGTTCATGCACTCAGTGAAACCCGGTGCTCCTTACAGTCACTCCTGGGACTTAACCCGACAATCCTGTGACGTGCCCATGCACCCGGAGCCAGCGGCTCACCCAGCCCAGAGAGCCCCACAGCACTTGCCTGAAACCGTGGCTCGATGACAGAGCCACGGTTGCCTCGTCCGGCACGCCTTCCCCTTGGTCGTCCCGGCTCCCAGTCTCCATGCGTGTGTCCGTTCCGTCGTCCGACGCTCCCTCTCCTGAATCCGCTCTCTCACTGCTCCTCTCGATGTCGGCGTCTGTTCCGGCGTCCTCTGGCTCCTTCCTCCGCTGGTCGCGCCTCCTCGCACCGATGTGCCTCCTCGATACTCCAGCTCCGCCGCAGATGAACCCCCTCCTTCCCTTTGACCCGGAAGTCCAGCCTCGACCGTCGACACCAGGAAGCAGGGTTCTGCGGTTCCCCCGGTACTCCTGCCATAAGCCCCTTGGGTCTCGCTATCACAGTACTCCCCAACCAGGCATGGCCGATCGGGCCATGAGACAACAGCGGAGCGGAGCAGAAAATCCATGTTGTCCTGCAGCTTCCCAGGTAGGTGATGGATCTGGAAGGAGAAACGTTGTAGAGCAAGAAACCACGTCAGAATGTGATTGTTGGTATCCTTATGTCGTGCCAGCCAAACCAGGGGAGCATGATCGGTGTAAAGGGTGAAGGTACGACCCAGCAAATAGTATTGAAAGGCCTGGACAGCCCATTTGATGGCAAGGCACTGTTTTTCTATGGTGAAATAGTGGGTTTCTCGGGGTAAAAGGTTCCTGCTGAGGAAGGCAACGGGGCGCAAGGACCCCGAGTCCTCTGTTTGAGACAGCACCCAAACCCCTGTCCGATGCATCAGTCTGTAACGCAAAGGGTTTTGTGAAATCTGGGCTGGCCAACACCGGTTCCCCACACAACAGATCTTTCAGAGTGTCAAAACTTCGTTGATGGGGCAGCGACCAGTCTTTGAGCACGGTTGGTCGTGTTTTTGTCAGAAGGTCCGTGAGGGGAGCGGCAACTTCAGAAAAATGGGGGATGAAGCGACGGTAGTAGCCCACCAGTCCCAAAAAGGCTCGAATCCCCTTCTTTGTAGTAGGGCGGGTCAGTTGTCGAATGGCTTCAACCTTGTCGACCTGGGGACGTATCAAACCCTCCTGTATTTGATACCCAAGCTACCTGATGGAATTTGTAGCTAGGGTGCATTTTTCGGGGTTAGCAGTTAACCCCGCCTTCCGAAGGCTATCCAGCACCGCTTTAACATGGACCACATGTTGGTCCCAGTCCTGGCTGTGTATTACAATGTC
Source organism: Calotriton arnoldi (assembly GCA_963921515.1). Lineage (NCBI taxonomy): Eukaryota > Metazoa > Chordata > Amphibia > Caudata > Salamandridae > Calotriton > Calotriton arnoldi. Next base: position 5,255,573 of record CAWUFW010000086.1, read on the forward strand.
ATCCAAATACGCAGAGGGGTATTCTTGATGTTCCTTCAGTATCAAATCCATTAGGCGTTGGAAGGTAGCTGGGGCCCCATGGAGACCAAATGGTAACACTCTAAAATGGTATAGCCCCGACGGGGTGGAGAAGGCTGTTTTTTCACGGGCCGTAGGAGTCAGAGGTATCTGCCAATATCCTTTGGTTAGATCAAGGGTAGTCAGATAGTGGGCCTTTCCCAGGCTTTAGATGAGTTCATGGACCCTTGGCAAAGGATAGGTGTCAAACTGTGACACTCCATTTAATTGTCGAAAGTCAATGCAAAAACGGAGTGTCCCATTGGGTTTTGGGACCAAAACAACCGGAGAACACCAAGCGCTGTGTGATGGCTCTATAATGCCGTCCTTCAACATTGTTTCAACCTCCTCCTCCACTGCCTTTCTTCTAGCTTCGGGGATCCTATAGGGGCGTAGCCTGATAGGTCTCACACTCTCGGTTCTTATGTCATGCCGGAGAAGATTGATCATTCCGGGCTGTTTGGAGAATACGTCTCAATATTCCCTTATCAGTCCCCTAAGGGTTGTCTGTTGTTTTGCTGAGAGACCGGGACCCATAGGCACCTGCGGCTCACCGTCCGTTGGGTTCTTCAGTGGAAACGAGATAGTCAGGGGTTGGGAATCTGTTACCAACATAGCAGAAGTCGTTGGGGTCGTCAGGTCATCCCTTACCACCCATTTCCTTAGGAGGTTTACGTGGTATATCTGTCCACTTCTACCGGTGTGGGGTACAGCCACCTTGTAGGTAACGGGGGTAACCTGGGCCATTATTGGCAAGGGACCCTGCCATTTTGCCAACAATTTATTGTCAGAGGACGGAAGGAGTATCAGGACCTTATCGCCCACCTGGAAGTTCCGTACCTTGGCGGAACGATCATAACTATCCTTCTGTTTACATTGGGCAGCTTCCATATTCTGACGTACATCCTCCCACAAAGAGATTACTTTGTCCCTTAGAGTGGAGGCATAATTCAACAGGTCTAGGCCCTCGTTCTCTTCCTCTTCCCATCTCTCTGCAGCCATATCCAGAAGGTTTCTGGCTCTTCTTCTGAACACTAGCTCAAAGGGACTGTACCCGGTTGATGACTGGACATGTGTGCGAATAGCAAACAATGTCAACGGCAGGTGGTTGTCCCAGTTCTTCCCTGAGTCGGAGATGGTTTTCTTCAGGATGGTCTTTATTGTGCGATTGTATCGCTCTACCAGCCCATCTGTTTGGGGGTGGTATACAGAGGTGCAGATCTGCTGGACCCCTAGGACCTTACAAATCTGGGCCATCAATTTGGACATGAAGGGGGTACCCTGATCGGTTAGGATTTCACAGGGAACTCCTACCCGGCTAAAAAACCCAATCATGGCCGGTGCCACAGCAGCGGTCGTCATACTGGTAAGGGGAACGTCTTCCAGATAGCGGGTGGCATAGTCTACCAGAACCAGTATGTACTGATAACCCCGTGATGAAGTAAGCAAGGGACCCACCAAATCCATTACCACCCGAGAAAAGGGTACATCTATGACTGGTAATGGACGTAAGGAGGCCCTTGCCACTTGGGGGGGGGGTTCACTCGGCACTGGATGCAGGCAGCATAGAACCTCCTGATATCAGAGAACACCCCTGGCCAATAAAAGCATCGTAAGAGGTATTTTTCGGTCTTTTCCCTTCCGTAATGTCCTCCTCCCGCCTGCCCATGAGCCAAATGTAGGACTTGTTCCCTGAAAGGGAGAGGGACCAACAACTGGGATATAGTTTCTGTGGGTTTCTTTATCTTTCGATACAGCAGACCCCTTGTTACAAAAAAGTAAGGTCCTACCTGTCCGTCCTCCTCCGACACTGCCTGTGCCCATGCGTTGTATAAGTTGGGGTCTTCTCTCTGTGTGGCCCTGAAGTTGCACTGCACCTGCTGGTCGCCAGCTGTAATGGAGGGAACAGGTGGAAGATTAGACAGTCCATTCAGACAGGTAATCTTTGTATTCATACGTCTCTCTTTACGCGACTACGGTTCTCTATACCTACCACCCGTCAAGTCTTCCCCAGAAAAAGGAGCGTCATTCAACCAGTCATCTCTGTTCTTCGTTTCTACTGCTGCGGTTAGTAGCTTGGGAAAGTACTCATAGTCTGTCCCTACAATCATCTCCTCCACTAGTCGGGGATTCCCCCCTACTCGAAGGCTTTCTGTTTTCCCTCCCCATTCGAGGTCCACTACAGCCACGGGGTAGGTCTTACAATCCCCATGGACGCACGTTATTTCCACTGTCTCATCTGCACGCCACTGTTCTGGCTTTACCCTTTCGCTGCTAATGACGGAATGGCGGCATCCCAAATCCACTAGTACATTTGTGCTCACACCATTGACACGGATGGCCATGTGATAGCACTTCGACCTTCCTCCTGCCCACAGAACCCGCCCCCTTGCATACTCTACGTCCATCGGTTCCGCGCTGCTGGGTTTGGAGGGACAGTTTTGTGCGATGTGTTCCCACTCAGCACAGTTATAGCACTGGGGACCTTGTCCACTGTCCCTGAGTAGAGGATGCACTACTGGTTGATGGTCAACAGGATGCGTAGGAGGGGAACTGCCAGGGCTTGGGGCGGAGAACCTCCAAGGCAAGGCCACTGGTGTTGGCATCCTGGGTTGTGAAACCTTGACTTCCGGGGCTCTGTGATACGCACAGGCCAGATCAATAGCTGTGGTCACAGTCTGGTTAAGGTGCTGTTTGACCCAGGCTCTGGTAGGATTCGGGAGCTCATCCAGGAATTGTTACAGGAATATTTTCTCCATAACTTCCTCTATTGTAGACGTGTTTGGCTGCAACCACCTGGTACCTAGGTCTTGTACCCTATAATAGAGATCCCTGGGGTTGTCTTGAGGCATCCACTTTTCTTTCCGAAACTTAAGACGGTAGTGTTCTTGATCATACCCCAAACGCTCAAGTATAATCTTTTTGATTTCCCTATAAGGTGTTGTCCGCACGGGATTCGCAGCCTGGTATGCTGTCTGCAACTCACCCGACAGTAGAGGTGCAATGTACTGCCCCCACCTTTCCACTGGCTACTGGTCCGTACTGGCCACCCTCTTGAAGTTAGTGAAAAAGAAGTCGGGATCCTCCCCTGTCTGGTGCTTCTGCAGGACCGAACTGGGTACATTGGGGTGTCCGCGGCTGCTAGCGATAGTGTCAGTCAACCGCCGGATTGCTGCGTCCTGCACCACTTGGTTGTTTGCAATCACCCCGGCCTGGGCTTGTCGTGCCTCCTGAAAATGCTCTCTGTCTTTCTGGGCTTCGGTTGTTTGGGCCTCCACCACCAACTGGAGGTGCCGCTGTCCCTCAGCCAACTGTTGGATCATATTATTATTATTATTATTATTATGTAGCTTATAGAGCGCACGGCTACCCCCAAAGGGAGTGTCCCGGCGCTAGCGGCAGATAGAAAGAAGTGGGGTGAGTGTGTTGGATTCCGCAAAGTGCTAGGGAGGACTAAAGAGCAACGTCTTCAAGGATTTCCGGAAGCTAGACTCCGAGTTGGTCTTTCTGATGTGTTCGGGCAAGGAGTTCCACAGAGTCGTGGTTCTGACGGTGAAGGACCTCCCTCCAATTCTAGCTTTGGCAAAGCGAGGGATGACAAGGAGTTCAAGATGATTGGATCTTAAGTTTCTTGTTTGATGGGATTTACAGATTCTTTTCCGTAGATAGTGGGGGCCAATTCCGTTTATTGCCCTGTAAGCAAGAGTGAGTGCTTTGAATTCTGTGCGTTTTTTCACGGGCAGCCAGTGTAGACTACGTAGATGGGGAGAGATGTGATGCCTTAGCGGGACATTTCTGATAAGCCTTGCGGCGGCATTCTGTATCATCTGCAGTTTCCTGAACAGATAAGTTGGTAAGCCCAAATATAGACTATTAGCGTAGTCTAGTTGTGATGTTATAAGTGCATTGACAATTGTTTTCCTACAGTCCATTGGTAGGAGGTGAAGAAATCTTCGTAATGCCTTCATTTTCCAGAAGCAGGATGATGACACAAGTCCTATCTGGGATTTGCATGAAAGAGTGTTATCAAATTTGAAACCCAGATTCCTGACCGAGGACACAGGAAGTGGAGGAGGATTAAGCTGTAAAGGCCACCAAAGATCAGAATGGGGAAGGCTAATTAAAAAACAATACCTCCGTTTTATCGGCATTCAGCCGTAGACAGTTCTTAGTCATCCAGGTTGATATATCTATCAGACACTGCTTAAAGTTTGTGAATGCGGCCTCTGAATGGTCTTTAAAAGAGAACACCAGCTGGGTGTCATCAGCGTATGAGATGACACCTACGCCATGTTGCTCTACAAATGGGGCTAGGGGGGCAAGATAAATGTTAAAAAGGGTCGGGCTGAGAGCTGAGCCCTGTGGAACTCCACAATTCACGAGGCGGGGTGATGAGACATGAGGATGCAGCCTTGTTTTCTGGGACCGCCCTTCAAGAAAGGACCTAAACCAGGCCCAAGTGGTCCCAAATACTCCCAGTTGCCTGAGCCTGTCAAGGAGAATCTTATGTGACACAGTGTCAAACGCTGCTGACAGGTCTAACAGCACCAGCATTGCACAGCTACCCTTATCTAAGGTTTCCCGGATTGTTTCAGTTACCTCCAGCAGAGCTGTCTCAGTACTGTAGCCAGCTCTAAATCCGGACTGAGAGTCGTGTAGTAGTTTGTTAGTTTCTAGGAAATAGGATAGCTGTTTCTGCACTTCTTTCTCAAGGATCTTTGCTGGTGCTGGCAAAAGGGAGATGGGTCTGAAATTTTTCAGTACAGCTGGATCTGCATCCTCCTTCTTGAGGATAGGTTGGACAAGTGCAGTTTTCCAGATGGACGGGTAAATGCCTGATTTTAGGGAAGCGTTCCAGAGCTGATTCAGTGGAGGGTTAATCAGTGGGGCAAGAAGTTTAAAAAACCTAGCAGGGCAGGGATCCATGGGGGATCCAGATTTTATTTTTTCCAACTGACTGAGAGAGGAATCAGAGTTAAAAGGGCTGAATTCCGACCAGGTGTGTGAGGGGGGGAGGAAGGTATGTTAGAGATATCTTTTTCCATGAATGAGGCGTAAATGTCTTGAATTTTTTCCTGAAAAAAAATCGAAAGATTCTCACAGAGAGTATCGGACGGGGTTATATTGCTTTTCATCGTCCCTGGTTTCAGGAAGTCTTGGACAATTTTAAAGACTTCTTTAGTTGAATTGTCTGAACGTTTGATTTGATTGGCAATGAAATCCTTTATGGAAGTGAGTTTTAGCCTATGAAAGTGTTTTACTGCTTTCCTATAGGTGTTTTCATCTCAATGCAGTAGGTATTGCGCCATTTCCGCTCAAGCTTTTTACAACGGCTTTTTTCTGCTTGTAATTCTGGCGTGAACCAAGGGGCTGAGGGTTTGTTCCTGGCTAATTTCATAACTTTCATGGGGGCTATTTTGTCTATGGCAGAGGTGACCCAGTGATTGAAGGTTTCCGCATCACTATTAGGTTCTCCAGTAAGTAGTAAGGGGGTGTTAAGTAATGCCGGGCCCATAGTTTCAAGGGTGACTTTCCTCCAATTTCTTCGGACTTCGTGTTTAATTTCCCTATGGCTATGGTATGTGGTGGAGGTCAGGTTGAAAGGAATCAGACTGTGATCTGGCCATGCAAGAGGGATGGGGTTCTCTGTTGTTAAGGTTGAGATATTGGTAAAAAGAAGATCCAATATGTGTCCTACCACATGTGTAGGCATAGAGACCAATTGGTTAAGGTTTAATCCTTTGAGTGTGTCCTCCAATTGAGAGGCCAAAGGACATTGCGTGTTGTCCATATGGACGTTAAAATCGCCCAGGACTAAAAAGTTTGCATATTTCAGTGAGAGGTCAGCAATCAGGTCGCAGATATTCCATAGCTCAGTGGGTTTGGACCCAAGAGGTCTATAGACCAACATTCATGCAATGGAAAGAGTGGGGGAAATTGTAACATTAAAGAACATTGCTTCCAGCAGGTCAGTGGATTCGATCCTTTTGTGTGATATTTCCCATTCCTCTTTTATGATTATAGCTAGTTTACCACCTAGTCTGTTGCCAACTCAATTTTCTGTGACTATTTTGTAGCCCTCAGGAATGGCCAGATTAATATCCGGGGTGGTGCTTTCTCTTAGCCATGTTTCTGTGAGGAATATGATATCCCAAGCTCTTGCTTCTAATAATAGCCAGATATCATCCGCGTGCTTGGGAAGAGACCTGCAGCTTATCAAGCAGGCTTTGATATTGACGTTAGACCTTTTACTGGCGGTCATTAAGCCTGAAGGTGAGGCCTTATCAAAGGATTTACACCTCTTACCTAGGTATTTTTCGTTGAATTCAAAGGTACAGTACTTGCAGTGGGGTCTCTGGCCAAGTCCCTCATGATCTAGTGTGCAAGGGTTGATACGTATTGGATTGGGACATCCTTTGGGCTTAAGCTCAAGGATTTGGTCCCTGGTCATTATTATTCTTGTGGCTGCCTGAAAACGGGCAGCATGGCCGGTGCAGGACGCGTGCCGGGCGCAGACGGGCTTGCCTTTGGCGTGCCAACGGCGCGCGCGCATCCGCTGCGCGGCCGGGAATCATGTGCTTTATATACTGTGGCCCCACCCGGAAGTACAGAGGGCAGGGGGAGGAGCTGCGTCCCTCCACACAAGCGGCACGCAAAAGCCGAGGTGGACCGGGGATCAGCAGAGCTTTTCCAAGAGCTAAAGTGCAGAGTGCAGACAAGTTAGGTACAGTACGTGCAAGTAAGTTTAAAACGAATTGCTTTAAAATCACAGAATACACACGTTAAAATCACTGAGGTTGATTTCCTCCCAGCGCGCTCTATCTATCTCCGCGCGGCCGGGCAATCATGTGCTTTATATACTGTGGCCCCACCCGGAAGTACAGAGGGCAGGGGGAGGAGCTGCGTCCCTCCACACAAGCGGCACGCAAAAGCCGAGGTGGACTGGGGATCAGCAGAGCTTTTCCAAGAGCTAAAGTACAGAGTGCAGACAAGTTAGGTACAGTACGTGCAAGTAAGTTTAAAACGAATTGCTTTAAAATCACAGAATACACACGTTAAAATCACTGAGGTTGATTTCCTCCCAGTGCGCTCTATCTATCTCCCATATCAGTGATGGTTGCTGATTGGGTCATTGTCCCATCCTGTGGGTCTGCTAGGGAGATCCCACTTCTGACGCCACTGTCACAGGACGAGACCGTAGGCAAGGGGTGTGGTATGCTTTGTGTTTATTTATTGTTCTCTACAATACAAGGGTTTTATCAATGGCCCGGCTGGGAGGATTTATCCCCACCGGTCTTCTCGGTTTCCTTCTTCCCCGCAGTTCCTTCACTGGTTTGGGGGACTCTGTTCACTATCGTCAGAAGCCAGGATACCCTCAGGAAAAGAAAGTCAGAGGTGTTAGTGTGCTTGTCCTTCAGCACTAAATATATCCCATCACCAAGTCACCGTGTCTACTGTGCATTATTTCGGGGAAAAATAAGGTTTGTGAATCACAGGGTTACAAAACACCCTAGCGTGTGGAAGCGGGTGTTCCCTTCTCGCTCGTATGCTGCCAAGTGTGAGAGGGAACGTTCATGCACTCAGTGAAACCCGGCGCTCCTTACAGCCACTCCTGGGTCTTAACCTAACAGTCCTGTGATGTGCACATGCACCCGGAGCCAGCGGCTCACCCAGCCCAGAGAGCCCCACAGCACTTGCCTGAAACCGTGGCTCGATGACAGAGTCACGGTTGCCTCGTCCGGCATGCCTTCCCCTTGGTCGTCCCGACTCCCAGGCTCCACGCGTCCGTCCGCTCCGTCGCCCGACGATCCCTCTCCTGAATCCGCTCCCTCACTGCTCCTCCCGATGTCGGCGTCTGTTCCGGCGTCCTCCGGCTCTCTCCGTCCTCCGCTGGTCGCGCCTCCTCGCACCGATGTGCCTCCTCAATACTCCAGCTCCGCCGCAGATGAACCCCCTCCTTCCCTTTGACCCGAAAGTCCAGCCTCGACCGTCGACACCAGGAAGCAGGGTTCTGCGGTGCCCCCGGGACTCCTGCCATAAGCCCCTGGGGTCTCGCTATCACACCATCCTCACTGCAGTCAGTATTTTTTCAGTGGAAGCAAGACACATTTCCACACTGGAATATAAATATGATTTATATGCTATGGACACTGTTTCACCTTTATTAAAGATGATATAAGTAAATCCAATGGCACCCAGTAAAGCACGGATGACTAGGTTCGTAGTATTTACACATATATGTAAGTGACGTGTGGCAAGTCAGTCAGATTGCAATGATCTGAGTGTATCTGTGTGTCCTGATGTCCAACGTGAAGTGGAAAAGTCAGTGTGAATTAATTGATATACTGGTTTGATGCGTTGGATTGTAATTTCTTTTTGTAGTCGGAGGTTGTAATTGTGCACGCTTCTCCAAAAAATGCAAAACTCTTTCCCTGATGTGTACGTTCATATCCTAGGAAAAGGACACTCAGAAAAGCTATATTAGATTTCTTAAAGTTGAACTTGTAGCCATGTTGGCCCATCCGCTAGACACTGGCTGCTCGCTCTTCGGCGTGCCCTAGTGGCCGAACACGTCACATCGACGTCTTAGCCTCCACGACCAACGGCGCGGATGCTGCCTGTGGATTGGCAACCCTATGTAACTACTATAGAAGCTAGACTTCGGGACATAAATGACCACGGGTGACATGACGATGGCACTGACACTGCGCCTGGCTAACATACTCTAGATTCCTTGAACACTCGTGCTAGGACACGCTTATAGACGGAGAGAGGGGTCACATACATGTGGGAGCGGCACTCACACACTACAGTCGCACACCTCCACCCCGACCCGTTCGCACACACACATAAAGCAACAATCGCTCTGCGTAACCCCCCATTATCCTGTTTACATAGCGGCACCCGCAACAGCAGGACTCTGATAGCTCACACTCTGCATAAACAACACATTCAGCAGGGGCATATTCGTGATACTTATAGGACGGACACATTAGGAAGGTGGTATTAAAGTTTAATAGTTTATTTCTTTTATGTCATGTTTGGATATAGCTTTGTACAGTATCATCAGCTGTTAAACTCTGAAGTGTATTAATGTTGTTATTGCTGGATAGTAATGTCATACAAGGCGATTTGCCCCCCGCCCCCCCCCCACCCCCACCTAGTGGGCACAATAATGCGAATGGAGATGTACTATGATTTGTACTTTACTATGACGTAATCACAGCTGTATGATGTGTTGAGTATAAAACGACTAAAAATTATTCAACAAAAAAAAAAAACTTGTAGCCATGTTTAGCAAATCCCAATATTATGCTATCTACTCTGGCCAAACGTGGGTTTAATTCATTGTCTGTGAGGTAGATATCGTCTACGTAGGATAATGCGCGAGGGTCAGTGTCGTCTAGAATTGACTTTATAGCCCATTGGGAGCCTTGCTTATCTCCTTTGAAAGCTAAGCACTGAGAAGGCTGTCCAGTCTCTGCTTTCAAGCGCTAGATTGTGGCTGAAAAAACCGTTGGAAATATCCATGGTTGTTTCGTGTTTTTTACATGCTATATTGTTTATGCGGGCCGTACTGTGTGTATTTTGTATTGCAAAAGTGTGTGTATGACTGTTTAAATGTCGGTTGTCCAAAACTATAGGGTATGAGTGATCCGGCTTCAAAACAGGATAAAGGGGATTATTCATCTGAGAGACACAGGGTTCAATTACTCCCTGATACTCCAATTGGGTGAGTATTTCCCTAATGGGTGCTTTAGCATCCCGTTTTATAGGGTATTGCGATTGCACTTGCTAGCTGGACCTTAGAGGTATATCATGATAAGGAGAGTCATTATCCCAGCCGATATGATTGCGATATAGCGCAGGGGCAAGTGCAAGAGCCCATTCTGATGCATAAGCTTGTTTAACTTGTTCAGGTACAAGGGCAGAAAAAGAAGGAAGCATTGCATCCTCACCCTATGGGGATGTTTTTACAAACTTTGCGGGCCAGTCGACCTCCGCCAAATGCATGTCATAAGACAAAGTAAAAATTTCCCACAATATTGCTCTAAAGGCGTGCCGCATGTCACCTTCAATTTGAATGTCTAGATCATATCTATCCGGAGGGGCAACGCACCTATCTGGGATCTCAACTCTAAAAAAAAAAAAAAAAGTATCAGTTGCTATCGCTGCCCGAAACTCCTAGAGATTCTGGCGCACTTTTGTGACTTCTGCCGCGCTGTTGAGGAGAGACACTGCCCAACTCCTGTTCAGTAGAAGGGTTCTCAGTGTCTGTGGCATATTTATTGGTGATAGCCGCAACTTTCTTTTTCTGAAAAGGGGCTTTATATTGAGGAGGTCTTTCCTCCTCCTTTTATCTTCACGTCAGACAAGCGTTGTGTCTCCCTTTTTGGTTTCACGTATTCTTCTTATCTGTGTTCAGTTTGTTGTACTGCTTATCAGACGATTCCTGAAAGGAACGATTGAACCTGATACCTGTCCAAAGTCTTGTTTAGTGCAATCACAAAAATCATAGCGCCTCTCAGAGTACTTTTTGGGGGTGGAGAACCTCCGCAAGATTTACCTTTCTGTGGTTGTTTTGATTTATCCCATGTTTTTTTAACAAAGTCACAGGTCTGCTTGGCTTCATTATCTATGCTAGGTTCGCCCAGAAGTGGTTTTGTTGGTCTGGTTCCCAAATTATTGCGTACTAAGGCTGTGTACACATCAGTAATAACTATAGGCAGCTCACGTTCAAGGTAGACTTGTGCAACCACAGTGAGCAGCTGGCGTATATCCAGAGATGATGCTTCACCTTTAATGTTAGACCAAATCATTGCAGATACCACAGGAAAATTACCCTTAGTTTCATCCCCATATCCAGGGCAGCAGCTGCCCCGTGTTCGTTCTGTATTTGCTTTAATACATCTGGTAAGACTGACATCGAGGGAGTGCGTGACTGATAGTATAGACAGCTGCAAAAACTGTACCACAAGTATTGCAGTCTCCTATAGCGGGAACCATCCCGTAGAGTAAGCACAGTCAAAATTCTGTGCTTCACTTGTGGTCCCGTAAGGGGAAAAACAGCTTCAATTTTGTCGTTTTTTTTTTTTTTTTGAGCGACCCAAAAAAATTACAGGGTTTATTGTAGGTACTTCATACAACTGGGCTTGCCACAGCAGGCCAACTCTTGCTGGTTCAGACAACAAGGTGCGCAAAACATATTGAGTCAAGCGTCTGTATAATGTAACCAGAGCATTGTATAAGGCTTGTGTTTGCAAAAGATTTTGATTCCCCATATCAGGGTACAGCCTGTATCAAGCTAATGCTGTCCAGGTCGCCCCATCATTACTAAGGGGACCTAAGCGTACAGGTGTAGGTACATGTTGGAGGGGGCCTAGGAACCAAGTTTGATGTTCCCAATAAGATGAAGGTATTTCAAAGAGCGCATAGGCTTTGTATTGTGCCTGTGCTGCAGAAGTTTTGTATGTATGAAATGTGTTTGTATTACCATCCACAGCTGGAAAATCGACCCAAGAGTAAAAGACTTCAAAGCGATAAGCGGCGTCCGCTTCTACCACAAAGATAAAGGCACCACCTGCATTAGTATGTCCATGATGTTTTACATGTGCATGGACATCACATCTGCAATTTACGGGAATAGTAATAGCCTGTGGCGCTGCCATAATTTAAGCAGTAGACCTGGAACGAACTCCCCCTTCAACTCCGACGGAGCCCAACACTTCACCAATTCAGAATGGACCTCAAGACCTGGCTCTTCGATTTAAAAAAAAAAAAAAAAAAATGTATTAAGAGTTTTATGTAGTGCAAACTAGACTTGAGGATATCAGGTATCAGAACGCTTTACATGAGCATCAGTTTTGTTACGTGGATAACTGCCACCCCCCCCCCTTCCCCAGTGCCTTGAGACCCTCGCAGGTGAGTAGTGCGCTCTGCAAAACCCCTGATTGATTGATTGATTGAAGCAGTATGGAAAACAAAGTGCAACATAAAAACAGGTTATGTCCTTTTAAACTTGCAAGTTTGAAAAACCAACAGAATTAGGTGCTTCCTAAACACTGTGGAGAATTAATCCACAACACCCCGGACGTCTCTGGTGAAAGGTGTGAGGGTATTGTAGACACACACAAGTACTACTGAGAAGACCCGTGAATACGTACCAGACCCAACGTCGGTGAGGCAATGCTGCAGGGATTCTGTTTAGAAACGGAACTATTCCTGGGATCACAGAACGTCAGCATTAAGGGACTTAGTCACCATACCACATCAGTAGCTATGGGCCCAAATCCAGACTACCTCATAGTGCCTTACCTGCCCTACTAACGTTCCGGAGTAACTGTGCTGCAATTAGAAAACATATGCAAGTCAGCAATGTGATTAGCACGATCAGTAAACTGTACATAATAAAAAGCCCTGTCATAGTGAATTGCAAATCTGCCTAAGCCTGCCCTGAATATGGGAACACAGTGATATATTAGAGATCTCTGGTATTAGTGCCAGACCCCCTATCTGGCATTCACATTCAGCTGGTCTACATCTCAGATGTCACTGCTCTCTCGTCTCTGGACCTTTTCTCTGCAAGAATCTCTCCTCTCTATTTTTTTTAAAATGACAAGTCTCGGCTTATATGATAAGAATTGCCTTGCTCGAAAACAGCAGCTGGATTTCTCTCTTATGTCTAGGCGTTAGTGTCCGACCACAGAGAAAAACGGGGCATAATGTTGTTTGACCCTGTACGAAATGTTCAGACTGAAGAGCTGAATAACAAAACATGTGCAGCCTATTTCTAAAACAACAGTGTTGCACAAAAACAAGCATGTTACATTGTTACATGTGCAAAGAAAAAGCGGCCTACTACATGTTCAGTTAGGCTAACATAGGGGAAAAACTACAGTGGGCCTTATAGGGAACTCATTACAGCGCAGGGCTGGAATCGATGGTGGGCTCTGTCACTCTGCATCAAGATGTGTCGACATTGAAGAAGCCTGTTATGTTCCCGTGGTTTTGAACAGGGGGCCAGGCAATTGACCCTTGGAGATATACAGGAGTTCTGGGTACGCACAGGCAGGCTGGATTCAGCAGGGCAGGTTATAGCACAGAAGAGTCCTGGTGCAGCAACAGCAGTCCTTGGTCAGCAGACAGGGCAGACTTCACAGCTGGGCGGTCCTTTCTGGCAGAGTCTTCAGGTCCAGAAGGGATCTGAAGAGTTGGGTCTAAGGGCCCAATATGTATACTTGGTGCCAGCTTTAAAGTAGGAGAAGGTTCTGGAGTTTTCCACCCCAAAAGGATTTTGGAATTTCTTGCCTCCTTGCCCTGGGCCCTGCTTGTCTGGGAGCACAAAAGACTAGCATGAAACCCTTTGTGAGTGTGCTGAGGCAGAGCCCTTGTAATGTATAAGTGTGGTAGGTGACCGCTCTTCCCCTCTATCAAGTCAGAGATGGCACATCCTGCCAACACATATCCCCCCTTTGGCTCATTGTCTGGGAGTAATGCACAAAGACCAACTGACAGCTACACCTAGTCATGTGACCCAGGATACAGGCTGCAGGCACTAAATGGTTGGGACAAGAAAATGCTAACTGTCTAAAATTCTTTAGACACCAAACTCGAAATTCCTACCTGCTCCCAAATAGAAATTATCACATATTAAATGCAATAAGTAACCCAATGTTATCCTATGGGAGAGATAGGCCTTGCAATAGTGAAAAACGAATTTAAGAGTTTTTCACTACCAGGACATGTAAAACTTAGAAGTACGTGTTCAACTTTTTGAATACACTTCACCCGGCCCTATGAGCTATTTAAGGCCTACCCTAGGGGTGACTAATATGTATTAAAAAGGAAGGTCTAGGCCTGGCAAAAAATGTATTTTGCCATGTCGAAATGGCAGGTTAAAACTGAACACACAGGCTGCAATGGCAGGTTTGAGACATCTTTGACAGGCTACTTAACTGGGTGGCACAGTTAGTGCTGCAGGCCCACTGATAGTATTTGATTTACAGGCCCTGTGTAAAGGTATTGCCACTTTTCTAGGGACTTATAAGTAAATGAAATGTGCCAGTTGGGAGTAAGCTAATTTTACCAGTGGTAAACTGCACAGAGTCCTAAGGCCAACAGAAACAAGATCAGCCAAAGTGAAGGAGTAAGGTAAAAGGTTTGGGGGAAGACCACTATAAGGCTGACACGTCTAGCAAAAAATTACTATAATTACAAACAAATTCAACACAGTAATCTAACAGTTTGAAATAAATAACCTTGAACCAATGTTTTTAGTCAGTTTTCATGACCCTTCATTTTGGTGAGTGATTCTGAATAAAAGAATATATTCTTGCTCCTAATGTGCAGGGTGAGCATCCTCTGGGCATCATGAGTATCTAATTGGCATTGGGAACATCCAGATGGCAGATTCTGCTGGCAGTGGGTATAGTAAGCACTAGATGGACATGGTGAACACCCTGTAGACAGGCTTAGATATCCGTGGGAAGAATAACCATCTGTAAGAATGAAGTTTATAGTGAATCTGTAGATTTCCCCCTCTTAAGATGGTGTGCTTTGCTTTGCAGCGGTGCTGGCTGCAGGCTCTCCAGAAACGACAGCATTTATGGCAGATGAGGCTCTGCAGTCCATTCCTGGGCTGACTCCGATTCAGTATACCCTAAAACACTACCTGCTTTACCTGGACAAGATTAACAGCTGTTGTCGTAAACTGAACAAAGGTAAGTGGCAAAACATGAGCATGGTCCAGTGGTGTATTGCCTGAAGGAGGTATAGCTGAACAGTCTGCAGGTAGAATCGTTGTTCAACACAGTCAGTTACAGTTATCACCAGATGGATATTCCTGGCCATACCTGTGCACCACAGATTTGACATTCACACCTGCTAAGTTTAAAATCTCACCTGATGGAGCTTTGCTTTGTATGCTCGGGCACCCCTAAAGTCTTTGAAGGAGGCTCCTTAGGGGGATCTCAGTAGCTTGGAGAGTTAAACAATGGCTGATGTGAGGATGAAACGATAAGTCTAGAAATGTGTTGGTCTTTTTTATCTTACTGTAGGGGCATTTTCCTACATTTCTCAAGTTTTTGGCTGTCTATGGAAGTGGGGAAGGGTTGCCACAGTTAGCAGGCCCTGTTATACGGAGTGTTGTCACTGCTTCTCAGTGACAGAAAGTGCATCTGCAATGTATGTGGACTGAGACTGAGGTGATTGACAGTGCCCCAGGTGTTTGATTGGGAATGCGCCCTTTCTGGAGTGTCTGGGGAGAGAGAGACCGGGTTGTCCAGCTCTGCAGGGATTAAGCCATGCGTCCACAAAGGGGTCTTGTGTGGCAGTGAGCACAATTCCTTCTGGTGGTGCTTATGCCTTGGAAGGCAGTAGCAAAGCAAATGGGCAGAGTTGGAAATAGCCCTTCTTATGGGATTTCCCTAAAACGTTTTTCTTTTTTTTTTCCTGGCTTTTGCTGACTCTCTTTTAATGGCCTTAGGACTCTGGGCACTTTCCCACTGTAATGCAGTGTGAAAGCGCGCGCCCTTCCTGCACATGCTAGGAAGTGGGGTGTACTTGATTGGTTTAAGTGCTGTACCTATGAGTGCCCTGTAAAAAGGTACACCACATAACCAGGGCTGGTACTGCACTGGCTAGCAATGGGATGCAGCACTTATTGTGCCACCCACCAGAATAGCCTGTCAAACATGTATCAAGCCTGCCATTGCATGCCTGTGGGTACGCAGAAATTCCAGTTAACAACTCTCATTACCACTGTTAAGGTCCCCATCCTAACACTTTCGAGTCCCCCAGGTGTCATAGGCACTTTCTTTAAAGACCAGGACAGAGTATTCTAATCAATAGCACCCAACACTCATCTCATCATCGAAGGAAACTTTAACCTGGACATACACATTTCAACTACATCGCAGCCTATTCTCATAGCTTCTCTGATGACGCTCTACTTAAAACTGTCACTATACCCATGCATAAACTTGGGAAACCATTATACTAAATAATGTTTTCTAACACTTTGTCACACACTCTACCTCACATTGATCCTTCTCCCTCTGAGCATGCCATTGTTGACATATCAATCGATGTGCCCGACTCCCCCCCTTCATTTCTACCCCACTTGTCTAAATGAAAATAGCCCACCACCTCTCTCCTTTCTTTCCTAGACTAAATTCCTAGACCAAATTACACAGATCCACTCCCTTACAACAGAATATATCATTCACAAAATTCAAACCGGTCCTCCAACAAGCTTTTGATTATCACTATTGTATGTACACATTCTCTCCTAAAGCATCGTGATCCCAACCACTAACTACACTGCACATTTGTTCCTCCAAAACACTGATTTGCACACTTTATAACTGGCACAAAAGCCTACTGAAAACCTGCTTACATACAAACAAGCCTTAGACACGATATTTACAGCACTTGACAATGCTAAATATGTCTGCTTCCAAAACGTTCATCACATCTCTTTAGCCAGGCTCACAACTACTGGCATGCCCTTTTCTACAACTATTTCTGCTTCTTCTCTCTCCACATCAAACTTTGCCACCAACTTCTCTTGAAAATGTCAGACAAACCCTTGACTCCCTATTAATCTCTCCACTACCCTTCGTTTACTGCCCTACTACTCCACCTACTGCCCCCTTCTGCTCTTGCCAACTTTTCACCTACACCCCCTTTGAGCTTGTGCCAATACTCAAATCTACTAAACTTTTGTGTGCTTCTGTCAGTCCTCAAACCATAAAACATTTTGCTCTGACAGTCTGTCCTGTGCAACAACGCCTTCCTATCTGGTACCTTTCCCACATGATTTAAAACTACAGTTGTGCTACCATTATTTAAAAAACATACAGGTTTAGCCTGTGTCTCTGCTCCCGTCCTTCTCTAAGATACTTGAACATGTTGTCTTCAACCACCTGACTCAGTCTCACTTCCAACAGTCTGCTCAGTAGCTTCCAGTCTGGCTTCCATTCCCTCCACGCTGCTGAAACAACCCTCACCTACATAACTAACTTCATCGCCTGTGCCTGCCACAGCCACCTACCACTAAACCATTCTCCTATAAAGTTTTGCTGCATTTGACACCATTAAACATCCTACCTTACTTCACACCCTATGGACCCTTGGCATTACAGGCCCTGTGGTAAGCTGCCTTTCCTCCTGCTTCTTTCTCTTATTGTGGACATCCAGAGTCTGTCCTGCCACCTTCTTGGGCCCATTCATTGGAATGCTCACCCACTGACCATCAGGGCAAGCCCAGCAGGGCAGGATTTCAAAACAAAACTAAACTTTCATCTCTTGAAACTTTGAAGCCATGATGGTTAAACTTTGTCAAGGAGGGGCCTTACAGTGAATGACCTATTCTTATTTTCATGTATACCACATGCTAAGAGGCAGCTGCCGTCTAAGCTGATATTTTGTAGATCCCTTTTTGAAGTACAGTATTAAGTAGTCTGTTTGCCATTGGTGTTTTTCTGTTTGGTCAATAGCTTATGTAATATTTTCCAGAAATAACCTCATTGGGCTTGTGTAACTTCACTCAATCCATCCATTGTCCTGTGTAACGTAAGGTGCACTTTGCCTAATGTACATAATATCTGTTAGAAATAATACTCACTGCTCCAAATAAATAAACGGAGTGGCAGTGGAGATTTTGTCCCAGTGTCGGCTCATTCAGGCTCAGATGGTTCAGCACTCTCCAGGGTCTGATCGGTGTGCCAGTGGCGGCATGACATCTTGACAAATTGCCACCCTAGCATTCTCTAAATATGATAGGAAAACATGCAGTGGCAAAGAACACGGGAGAATCATAAATAACATGGAGTATCAGAAAAAGTAGTATGATTCGTAGCTGTGGCCACATTTTATGTTTACTACATTTTTTTCTTTTTGATCTTGCTCAGCAGGCGCAGGAGTGGAGTGGACCCCACACCGTGTGGAATTATGCCTCTGGGCTTGGGCGGTGGCTGAGAAGGTGTGCCCTGATGTTCTGGAGACCCTGGGGTCAGAGGCTGTTGAAGGTGGCAATGATAATAGCACAGAGAAGCGTCCAGCAAAGAAAATAAGGACCAAGTGAGGAACACCTCTTTATCAGTGGTCAGAAGCAAAATTGACTGTTTGAGTGGATGAAAACCGCTCTGAAGCATCTAGTGCCTTCCTATGTCCTTCAGCATTTTAGCAGACTCTATTGACGCTTACTCTGAGTTTCTTTCGTGGAGGATTCTCCTCTTCCTATGTTATACCCTAAACCCTTATACCTGCAACTCTATTATCTGATACTCCATTCCACTGTTAAACCTAATTATTGGGAGAATAATGTGACCCGCTTGCTTCTTCTTTTGTATATCATATTCACACTACTGGGCATATTTTACTGGCCAAAGTTAAATAATAGAATTTAAAGAACCTCCTGCACCATAAGGCTAGGATTGTGTTATTCCTTATCCTACTTCTAGTTTGCCCCTTTGCTAGTTTTAAGATGCTATGGTCCTCTTCTACCTTGCAGGCAGTGGATGCTTTCTAAGAGATTTAAAACCTAAGATTCAGAGCGGACCGCCAAAAATAAGCGAGGAATAAATTGATCCTCTGCAACTTCCTTTAGTACTGTTTTTGTGACACTTTTTCTTAATAAAACAAGTTTGAACACCTCTTCCTCTTTTGTGGTAAGTAATGTGAGAAGCTAATCTGAGAATATCCAGCGGTTTGTATTGTGGAAGTGGACTTTTTTTTAAGACACTTTTTTTTTTTTATCCCTGTCATTGATTGGTTTATGTGATGAAGTGAGTTTATATCAGACCTTGGTATGCTATTCCATTGTGTGTTTTGACTTTATAGTTTTCTTATGGGACGTTTCTGCCCTTTTTCCTTTTCACTGTGATTATTTTTTTTTAGCATTTGATTAAGCACAACCTTTGCACCAAAATAGGTAACAGAGTGCTGTATGTAAGTAAATTCCTTGATTTGCCATTGTCAGTTTACTCTTATATTGTTGGATTGTGCCACCACTATTCTGAGCTCAAACTTGTGAACAGACTGCTGTGGTGTCTGCTTAATACACCAAGGCCTCGCTTTGTGCAGCATTTGGGATGACATGCATTCCCTCCACTGTTCTGTGTACTGTATTGCTCAATTACACATCAGACCATTACATTAAATAATCAAAGGCTCTGCCAAAATTCACAGTCGACAAAACTGTTATCCCTGCATGCTGTGAAGCTGCCCTCCGGACTCAATCAATACCACTTTCAATTAAAAATACCAGTCCTTGACCCAATCACAGTGTTTCTCTTGTTGCTGAGCTTCTGCTGTTCCAAATATATTCACCTCTCATAATTCAAATACAGCAACATCCTTAGACTTCCACCTAACATCCTTCCTCAGACTTCCACCTAACATCCTTCCTCAGACTTCCACCTAACATCCTTCCTCAGACTTCCACCTAACATCCTTCCTCAGACTTCCACCTAACATCCTTCCTCAGACTTCCACCTAACATCCTTCCTCAGACTTCCACCAAACATCCTTCCTCAGACTTCCACCTAACAACTAAGTGATTCTGAAGCTGAGATTAGGCTGTCACATAGTTAACAAATAACATAAAATTAGAGACCACATTTGCCCGCGAGACTACAGAAGTTTCCCTGACTTTTGTAAATATCTGTGGCCATATTGAGTATAAGTTCTGTGTGGGCTAGAGCATTGTTTCTAGCTTATTGAGATACTTTGTTGGTGCTGCCAGGACCCTACCATCAGACATTTGTTTGAAGGCTTTCCCTTGGAAAGCGTGAAAGGAAGCTTAAAAAGGAAGCTCAGAGAAGTATTTCAAGTGATTAAATTGTATTTTGAAAGTGACCTTAAGTGAGTTAAAAGTACTATCTGAAAGAAACAGTTAGTTATAGATTCCTTACCTTAGAATTACCCCCAGGCGTCAGACTGGATCCGGAAAGTTTTTCATCAACAGTACCTCTGCGCGTCGAAAGGTGGCGTCGGTCGTCTCCACGTCCGTCGTTGGCATCGTGGTTGCCGAGATGACGTGGCGGTAGCTACTTAGACACCGCCCTCGCGCGCTGACATCAGTTCTTGCTTTTTCCGCGCCAGCCAGCGCAGATCCGGAGAGAGCGGTACCTCCAGTCACTTTTTGACTGACTTTTTGACGACTTTTGTCAACACCCTTTTTGAGTCCTCACGACTCCTGGTGCACGTAGGGATGCCTGGCTTCAAGGCTTGCGGTTCCTGTAACCGACTGATGCCGGTGACGGATCCGCACCGCGTGTGCCTCTTTTGCCTGGAGCGCGACCACGACCCCAAGTCGTGCTCCGACTGCCGGTCCATGGCTCTGAAGGCTTTGCGGGAGCGGTCCCGGTCGCGAGGGAGGTCGAGGGACCGGTCGCGGAGCCATCACCACTCTTCGAAATCTTCTAAGTCTTCGCACTCGGGGTCAGGTAAGTCGAAGAAGAAGAAGTCGAAGAAGCATCGTCGCACTTTGACTTCTCCCCGTCTGTCGGCAGACGCGACGAGGGATGCGGGCGGTGCCACTCCCGCGGCTCCGCGTGCGGAGCCTGCAGAGCCGACTCTGAGTTTCCCTCCCTTCCCGGGACCCGGAGCGACTCCTGCCCAGCTTCGTAAGTTCTACGAGGCGATGCACGCCATCTTTGAGCAGCCCGAACCCGCCGGCGCGCCTTCGGGCCCCGCGGACTCCACTGGGGGGCCTAGGCGTTCTCCGCCGGTTGACCTCATTACGCCTCCACCGGCGCCGCTTCCACCGGCACTGCGTCTGCATTCGACGCCGGTCGGCCCCCTGGCCGGCGTCGACCCTGGCTTCCATCCTGAGGTGGACACGGAGCTCCGGCGCTGAGCGGGGTTTTTGTGCCCCTGTTCACTCCTGGGGTCCCTTTTAGACCAGATTGGCATCCAGAGGACGAGGACTGGGAGGGGTCAGGTGACCCTTTGACCGACCAGTTGGAGTATGACCCGGACTGGAGAGAGGAGCTGGGGGATGCCTGTGGTCTTGATACATCTCCTGACCTTGGCATGTTGTCTCCTCCTACCGTGGCTACGGAGGAGGGAGCGTCATACGCAGTGGTGTTGCGTAGGGCGGCCGAGGCTCTCAACCTCGAGCTTCCTACCGTGGCAGTCAGGACTAACCTCCTGACGGAGGTGCTTCAACCGCAAGCGAGCTCTTCGGAGCCCCTGCTTCCGTTTGATGAGGCCCTCACCGACGTCCTTTTGGGCACCTGGTCCAGGCCCAACACAGGGGCTCCCGTGGATAGGATGATTGCCCGACGCCATCGCCCAGCCCCGGGCGACCCCACCTTCATCTCCCAACACCCCACCCCTGAGAGCTTGGTGGTCCAAGCCTCTACTTCCAAGGGCGCATTCCCTAACGCTCCACCAGATAGGGAATCCAAGAAGCTGGATCATCTTGGAAAGAAGATTTTTTCTTCCGCCAGCTTGGGACCGCGGTCGGTAAACACCGCATGTCTATTGGGCCGTTACTCCCACTCTGTGTGGGACACGGTTGCGCAAGTGCTGCCTCAGTGCCCGGAGGAGGCCTGGACACTACTCTCCCAGGCTGTCGCCGCCGGGAGAGACGTGGCCAAGTTTACCATCCGTTGTGGGCTGGACACCGCCGACTCTAGGCAGGACGATTTCCACGTCGGTAGCCCTTTGGTGCTACGCCTGGATGAGATCGACTGGCTTTTCGGGGGATGTCCAGAATACTCTCATGGACATGCCTTTTGATGGCCGTCGCCTTTTTGGTGACAAAGCAAACAACGCTCTAGAGCGTTTCAAGGACTCACGGGCTACGGCCAAGTCCTTGGGCCTCTCCAGCCGCCCTGCGCAGTGTGCTTTTCGCCCCTTTTGTGGCTACGGAAGGGGTGCCCCACTACGTCCCGCCCAGAGCCACAGGCCAACGCAAGCTCCCCAACCTTCGCGCGGCCGGGGACGTGGGAACCACCGTCGTGGTTCAGGTGGCCAGCGGACGGGTCAGTCCACCAACTCTGCAGCAGCCGCCAAACCTTCCTAGTCCGACATTTCAGGCCCATCAAATGCCAGTGGGCGGCAGGATCCGCCATCACCTCCCCCACTGGCGCACCATCACATCGGACAGGTGGGTTTTGCAGATAGTCCGAAGGGGCTACTCCCTCCCCTTCGAGGCTACCCCTCCAGCCATGCCACCTTGGTACCATCGTATGTCGGAGGATCATTTGGGCCTTCTCCAACAGGAAGTTTCGGCTCTCTTGGCCAAGGGAGCCATCGAGCGCGTTCCTGCCCCAGAAGTAGGTCGTGGCTGTTACTCCCACTACTTTCTGGTACCCAAGAAGGACAAGGGCCTGCGTCCTATCTTGGATCTCAGGGACGTCAACCGCTTCCTCCGGAAGGAGAAGTTCAAGATGTTGACGCTCGATCAGGTCTTGTCTGCCCTCGACCCTGGAGACTGGTTGGTAGCGTTGGACTTGCAGGACGCTTACTTTCACATCCCCGTCCTGCCGGCCCACCGGCGTTACCTGCGGTTCACGGTAGGCCACGAGCATTTTCAGTTTACCGTGCTCCCTTTTGGCCTTACCAGCGCCCCTCGGGTATTCACGAAAGTGATGGCGGTGGTTGCAGCTCATCTGCGCAGATCAGGGGTTCCAGTCTTCCCCTATCTCGACGACTGGCTGTTGAAGGCGGGCTCGCCCCAGGCTGCCGTCTCCCACCTCCAGACTACGGCCGACCTCCTGCATTTGTTGGGATTCTCCATCAACGTGCCGAAGGCACACCTGATCCCCTCTCAGAAGCTCCTCTTCATCGGAGCGGTTCTGGACACAGCGTGGTTTCGGGTTTATCCTCCCGAACAGCGAGTTATTCGGGCTATGATTCCGATCTTTCAGCCTCTATCCCGGATTTCGGTCAGGATGACCCTGAGGCTGCTGGGCCTCATGGCCTCCTGCATCCTGCAGGTCGATCATGCCAGGTGGCATATGCGGGCTCTGCAGTGGGACCTGAAGTTCCAGTGGGCGCAGCATCAGGGGAATCTGTCCGATTGCGTCCAGATCTCGGAGAGCACTGCTCATCAACTGCAGTGGTGGCTCAGCAACCTGGATTGGGTCAACGGCAGATCCCTCTCCCTTCACCAACCAGACCACACAGTGGTGACGGACGCATCCCTTCTGGGATGGGGCGGCCACATGGGAGAGGCGGAGATCAGAGGCCTCTGGTCTCCGGCGGAGTCCGAGCTCCACATCAACCTTCTGGAGCTTCGGGCGATTCGTCTTGCACTCAAGGCATTCCTTCCCTCTGTCCGGGGGAGAGTAGTGCAGGTGTTCACGGACAACTCCACTGCCATGTTGTACTGCAACAAACAAGGCGGGGTGGGGTCGTGGACCCTATGTCAAGAGGCCCTCCGCCTCTGGACATGGCTGGAACATCAGGGCATATCCCTGGTGGTTCAACACCTGGCAGGTTCACTGAACGCCAGGGCGGACGAACTCAGCCGCAGGTGCATGATGGATCACGAATGGCATCTTCACTCGGAGGTGGTGCAAGGTCTCTTTCAGCAGTGGGGAGAGCCTTGGTTAGATCTATTCGCCACTGAAGAGAACGCGTAATGTCAGCAATTCTGCGCGTTGGAATTTCCAAGGCGGCATTCGCTAGGCGACGCTTTTCGTCGCGAGTGAAGTTGCGGTCTGTTGTACGCCTTTCCGCCTATACCACTTCTGCCCAGAGTGCTGAAGAAGATCAAGCGCGACCGAGCCCAAGTCATTCTTGTGGCTCCGGATTGGACACGAAGAGTTTGGTATCCCGAGCTGCTCAACATGGCCATCGATCCTCCGACCAGACTGCCTCTTCGGGAGGATCTTCTGTCGCTGCAGCAGGGGACGGTCCTCCACCCGAACCTGTCCAGCCTCCACCTCCTTGCGTGGAGATTGAGCGGCGGCAGTTGACGTCATCTCGACTTGCCTCCCGAAGTCTGCGATGTAATCTTGGCAGCCAGGCGTCCCTCCACTAAGACGGTATACGCCTGCCGATGGAACAAATTTGTGGCATGGTGCGCAGCAAAGGCTGTGGATCCCCTTTCTGCCCCTCTTTCTGAGGTTCTCTTGTTCCTCCTTTCCTTGGCCCAGCTGGGCTCTGCTCTGGGCACTATCAAGGGCTATCTTTCGGCCATTTCTGCCTTTCTAAGGCTTCCTGATCAGCCTTCTCTCTTCAAGTCCCCGGTTGTAAATCGTTTCTTAAAAGGCATAACTCATCTCTTTCCTCCTATTCCCTTCGTTATGCCTCAGTGGGACTTGAATCTAGTCTTAACATATTTGATGTGCGCTCCCTTTGAGCCACTTCACACCTGTCCTTTAAGACTTTTTTTTTTTTTTTAACTTTTTATTGATTATTAAACAGTGTTGAAAAATACGGTTACAAGGTATATCTTAATGTACATTTTACATCTTACATCACGTTGATATTTCCATGTGAGCATTGCATTCAATACTTTAATTTTAGCAGAAATCGACAGTCAACATTCCTTATTCATCTAGATTAGTCAGAGTATTCGTCTGACTCGGTCAGAGGCGGATTACAAATGTTCCCTCTATATACGTTCCGGGCCCCCCATACTCTTTCCCACTTTTTTGGGCACCCTCGATGTATGTATGCTGCCTTTTCTGCCACCATAGCACCATCCGTATCTCTGCACCAGTCATGGTGCGTCGGGGAGGATTGAGAACCCCAAAATGTAGCTATATTCCGTTTGGCAAACATCATTCCTAGCGTCACCCAATCTTGTGTTGCATGGTTTAGGTCAGTTGGCTCCCAGACATTCAAGAGACATCTTCTGGGTTCTGGTAGGATAGTTTCTCCACTAACTTGTGTAATGGTTTGCATAACTGTTGTCCAGTATGACGCTATCCGTGGGCACTCCCACAGTGTGTGATAAAAAGTACCCACTGCCCGCACTGCCTTAGACAAAGTGCATCTTGAGCCCCACCTATTCCATGCAAGGTCACTCTGGTGTAATAGCTACGATGAAGTATTTTCAATTGTATTAGTCTTAATTTTGAGGATATCGCCACTTCGCGTGGGGAGGAGAGCGCGTCCTGCCAGTCTGTGTTATCTAATTCTCTAATGTCACTTGACCATTTTTCGCTAAGAGGTTTGGTGGGATCCGGTTGGTTATTAATAATTTTGCGATAAGTGAGGGAGATGGCCTTTTTTGCCATGTATTCTGTCAGTAGCCTTTCCTCTAATGGGGAGTCCTCAGGTAGTACAGTACCGGCAGGTATAGCTGTCATGAGTGCATGCCTGATCTGTGTGTATCTGAATATTTCAGAGGATGCCATTCTGTACTGATCCTGGAGGTGGGCAAAGGTAGCCAGTGCTCCCTTGATACATAAATCACCAACTGTTGATATTCCGATGGAGTCCCATCGTTTAAATCCTTTACTAGTACTTAGTCTGCCTATTCGTTGTGTTTCCCAAAGTGGGGTGAGTTGGGTTATGAAACCCTCCCATCGTAGGTTTTTGAGTACTATTTGCCAAATTTGGACTGTGTGTGCTGTGGGTCCTATCAATGGCGTAGTGCGCTTTTTAGTGCCCTCATTACTCCTCCCTCTCCCAACCCATGTCTGTCGGAGCTAAACGCTGGGTCCGTTTGTGGGGCGTGAAGCCATTGATTAATTACTATCAATTGGGAAGCCCAATAATATATTTGTATGTTGGAAAGAGCTATCCCCCATCATACCAGCTCTGTACCAATTTATTTATGGCGATACGGGCCGGTTTTCCTTCCCAAAGTAAATTGGAGACTTCCGCCATAATCGCTTTAAAGTAGCTTGGGGGAACCAGAAACGGGATACTTTGCAGGGCATAGAGGAACCTGGGAAGTGCCATCATCTTGAAAAGTGCAGCTTTTCCAAGCAGTGTTAATGTTAAGGATTGCCAATGTTTCGCATCTCGTTGAAGTCTTTTAAGAGGTGGCATGAGGTTTTTGTCCATAAATTCCTCAGGGTGTGGTGTGATATGGATTCCTGAGTACTTAAAACTGCCCTTTACTATTTGTAATTTGCACTCCGTTGGGAGTTGCGGTGGGGGGCCATAAAGGACGTACAGGAACGACTTAGGCCAATTAATGGTATAACCAGAAAATTGACCATATAGTTTACAGCTGTCCAAGAGCATGTTGATGGACTGCTTAGGGGATACATATAGAGCAACACATCATCAGCATAAAGGGATTTTGCGATCTTCCCACCCCTCCGTCCAATGGAGCCCTCGAATAATCAGGTCCCTTCTGATCCATGCTGCCAATGACTCCAGTACAAGGGCAAATAGGAGTGGTGATAGGGGGCACCCTTGGCGTGTTCCGCGTCCCAAAGGGAAGTCAGCTGAGATGTGACCATTTGCAGTTACGTGGGCTAGAGGTTTTGTGTACAGAAGTTGTATCCAGGCGCAGAACTTGGGGCCAAAGCCTAGATGCTTAAGAACAGCAAAGAGGAAAGGCCATTCAACCATATCAAAGGCCATACGCGCATCCAATGAGAGAGGATGACCGCTGCCTCCTGGATTGTGGGTATACGCGCCATGACACCGTGGAGACGCCTCAGGTTAAGGGCCGTATTTCTACCTGGCATGAACCCGGATTGGTCCGGATGTACTAATGCTGTGAGATGGGGAGTTAGTCTAGCTGCCAGAAGTTTAGCGAGTATTTTAGCCTCTGCATTAATTAGCAATATGGGCCGATAAGACGTGCATTCCCAGGCAGGTTTCCCGGGTTTGTGAATTGTCACTATAGTTGCTGTATGTTGGTCCCTCGGGAGTTCCCCTGCCTTTAGACTGGCTACAAACATATTTATTAGGTGTGGGGCAGTAGTAGTTGCAGTTCTTTTGTAAAGTTCAATAGTTATATCGTTAGGTCCCACCGCTTTCCCTGATTGTATGCCTCCTTTAGCTAATTGTAGTTCATCTGTTGTGAGATCAGTCTCAAGTGTTAGGGCCGCTTCTGGCGTTAGTGTGGGCATTTTAATATCTTTTATGAAAGCTTGTGCCTCCTCAATTGTCGTAGGCGATGTCGATGTGTAAATGTGTTTGTAGTGTTTGGCTAATGCGCTTACTATTTTCTGTGGATCAGTTATATTTTCCTTATCTGCTGTGTGTAGTTGTGCGATCCACCGACTAGCTCGCTCTCTCTTGTCCAACCAGGCGAGGAGTCTCCCTGCTTTATCCCCTACTTCGTATATTTTATGTTGCGTAGCCTGAAGCTTGGCCTTCGTGTCTTCCCATAGGTACCCCTTATACTCCTGTTGTTTCAAATTAAGGGCCTGGGCTGCCGCTCTCGTTGGATTTTGGGTATAGAGCTTTTCTGCGTGGGCCACGTCTTGTTCTAGGGTCTCTATTCGCTTCTTCTTTTCTTTTCTGTGGCCCGTAATTAACAAAATGGCTTGGCCCCGAAGGACCGCCTTGTAGGCCTCCCAAAGGGTTACTGGGGCGGTGACAGAGTGTTCATTTTCTTGAAAGTATTGTTGCGTTGTGGTAGTTATCCCTTTTTGGATTTTAGGGTTTCGCATAAATCCGGGATATATGGGGAAGGCACGTCGTCGAACCGCTGTATGGTATGTATATTTAATTACAATTGGGGAATGATCGGAGATACCTCCAGGTAGGTTAGTTACTTCCATTATTTTCCCCAAGCTATCTGCCAATGTTAGTACGTAATCTATTCGGGAGAGGCTATTGTGTGCCCCGGAGTAAAAGGTGAACTGTTGACTGGAAGGATTAGGAAACGCCAAGTATCTATGAGGCCGAGTGCCTCTAGGAAGTCCGCGAATCGTGAGGTCCTATTGCAGTGGTCTCTGGGGGGTTGACGGTCGAGAGCACCATTAATGGTGGCATTAAAATCTCCACCAATCAGGAGTTCCCCTTCTGGGAGAGCGAGTAGGAACGTACTAAGGGCCGGGAGGGCCACTGAGTGGAGTGCCGGGGGGATATATACTGATACTATGTTATTTGCACGTCCTTCCCACTGGCATGAGATGGCCGCGAATCGGCCTTGGTTATCTGTCCATGTCCATTTAATAACTAGCGGGAATTGTTTGTAAACTCGGAATGAACCACCATCTGGAAGCCTCATCTATCTAGAGCTTTACAGGAGGAGCCCACTAAATGTGTTTCCTGAATCAGGGCCACTGCCGGGGCGTGGCGTCTTAGGTACTGTAGGACCAGTCCTCTCTTGGTTTTGTCGCCCAGTCCGTTAACATTCCATGTGAGCAGTGATAGGGGGGTACCTGGCGCGAGGGAAGTCGTCGATGTGACCGTTTCATGGTCAGTCAGTATTGTTGTCTCTGTCATATCTTGTAAGTATGTAGTAGGAGATTGAATGATAACGCGTCAGAGGCGCGATGTAAAAGTAGTGATGCGTAACCGCAACCCATTTTAAACATGTAAACAACATAAAATATAAACAAATTAACTTTATCCCCATATCCACCCTCCTCCCTGCCTCCCTGCTTGACGGACCTGAAATTACCCGCCACCCCAACTGTGCAGAGTGCTTAGTTCTCCAGAGGCCCCCCCAGTACCCCCTCATCTATGGTGTGCCTTGTTGGCAATAGCATAATTCGTAAGGTGTAGTTTCAGTTTGTAAATGGGCAAAGTCAAACAATTCCATATCATACAATGCTTGAATAGTGTCTGACGGGTGCGCCATTATGACGTGTAGAATAGCTGTCGCAAAGTCTCTTCGGCTGTGTTCCACGGGGTTGGCCCTTCATAATGGAGGTGCGAGTTGTTTGGTCATCCCTACGCTCGATGTTACCTGGGCTTTAGCATCAGTTCCGGAAATATTGTCGGTGTAAAAGCATTGATTCCTCCCCGCTTGGTTGCGACGTGTTTTCCATTGCTCTAGTCTCGTCAGATTGCGCTGATGAATTATCATGCAAGCGTTGTCCGTGCCTTCTGTCTGATCGACCGGGGCCTGGGGCCTTGCGCCACCCCTCTAGCCAGTCTTATGCCTCTTCGGGAGTCATGAAGAACCATGATTTTCCTTCGACCTCAACTCTCAGCTTCGCCGGGAACAGCATTGAGTATTTGAGTTCACGATTTCGGAGCTCCTTCTTCACTTCCAGCAAACCGCGTCGTTGCTTCGTCACTGCTGCTGTGTAATCTGGGAAGATTGTGACAGTGCTGTGTTCAAAGCGTATCGGAGGAGCGACACGGGCCGTCTGCAGTATCACATCCCGATCCCTAAAATTGAAGATTCAAGCTAGTATGGGCCTTGGGGGGGCTCCCGGTTTGTGTCTCCCTCCTGGGACACGATGAGCTCGTTCCACGGAGAAGTAATTTGAGAGTCGTCGTGGCTTCAGTTAATTCTTGATCAGGTCTTCAACTAGTAGGTCGAGAGCTATTCCTCCGGATTGCTCCGGGACGCCAATAAGTCTTGTATTGTTACATCTCGATCGTCCTTCTTGATCGTCGAGCTTAGCGGCCATCACCGTATTGTCAGCTTCGAGCTGACGTATTTGTTTTTTCAGAGCGGACGTGTCGCTGGCGAGGGTGGATGTAGTTGTTTCGACTTCTCCCACTCTAGTGGCCAATTTGTGGAAATCCGCCCTGATTAATGAAAGTTCAACTGAGATTGCGCCTATGCGTAAATCTAAGGAGGTATGTACGTTATTTAGGGTAGTCATGATGTCTTGTAACATGACGTCTACTTTGTCTGCTGTTGTATTGCTTGTCGTTTGAGTCGGATCTTGGTCTGTGGATTCAGATTGGGCTTTAGTATAAGCGTATTTCTCCAGTTTTGCGTGCTGCGTCCCCCGTTGGCCCCTGCCTCCCATCGTTGCGCGCCTCAGTGTTCTTCACTTGGAGCAACTGTGACTGGGGTGGTACTCACCGCCACCTGCCTGTGTGTCGTATGGACACTCGCGGCCTATCAGGTTTCTCACCCTAGGTCAATCGTGGCACAGGAGCGTCGTCTATGGGGCGAGTGGTCCAGGGAGGAGGGGGGGGGGAATCTGTGTATCTTGCTGTTACGTTGGTGAGGTCGCGCTGTAGCAGTATCCAGCTGGTAACTCGGTAGATGCGGTCTGATTTTGTGAAATCTGACTGTATTGCGTGTCTAGGTAGCGTTGTATAGAGAGCCTGTGGCCTCGCTGATTGCCCCCTTTGATCAAGTAAAGCGCGTTCGCACACGCAGTCTATTTATGAGCGCTTCGTGGCAAGGCGTTTCTGTTTGTGTAATGTGCCTCTGTGCAGCTCACTGTAGGCGCGCATTAAGACAACCCTGTGTGAGGGGCAATTATCTTCAAGTCTCGGGGGTCCGCGTGCTGGCGGAGAGTACCTTCGCCTTTGGCTGGATCAACGCGTGGGTAGGATCTCTGCCATTTCCTCTTCAGCGGCGTTGTTCACTGTGTAGTCGGTGTCTTCCCGCCCTCAGTATGTATTCAGCCCCCACAGCGTGGTGTGTACCTGGGCGGCCGCGATTCAGCCGTTCATAAGCTGCGCTGGCGGGGCTCACATCAGTCTGGTTTCTCGTTACAGGTACTCCGTGCGGGGAGGAGGTATCGCCACTTTAATCTTGATTTTGGGGCCGAATCCCTTCTACGACTGCAGCCGCTCTTTCGTCCGCCCTCCCCGGGTCTTCGGTATTTCACCTGCTCTAGCTCCAAAGCCTACCCCTGCAGCAATTCAGGCTGTTTTACTGCGGTGAATCAAGACAGGGCGCCTGCCATCGACAGTGCCGCCCGTTCCGATTTCCGCCTCCAGAAATCACTCGTCACATCGCGGTCGGGTCGGAGGGAAATTTAGTCCCCGGTCTAGTCGTGAAGCGTGGGCCGTACCTCTTCACAGCGATGTTCTGGCGCCGATGGACTGCAGACGCGCTTTCTGATTAGCGCATCTGATTCTCTGCTGATTGCGGTTTCTGGCCCATTACTTTATGGAAGTGCATGCCAGCGGATCAGTGTGCGGATCTCGAGGGAAGTTATCTGGAAGACGGAGCCTCTTCAGGCAGCGGCCATTTCTTTTGGCTGCTAGCCTCGCCTCCCCTTTAAGACTTTTAACTCTTAAAACTGCTTTCCTGGTAGCCATCACATCTGCCAGAAGAGTGAGTGAGCTCTAGGCTCTTTCATCAAAACCTCCTTTTCTGGCTGTACATCCGGACAAAGTTGTCCTACGAACTCGTCCATCCTTTCTTCCCAAGGTAGTCACTTCTTTTCACATCGGGCAAACAATCACTTTGCCCACCTTCTTTCCGCCTCCGCACCCTTCTAAAGAGGAAGAGAGGCTCCACCGTCTGGACCCAAAACGTGCGCTTTCCTTCCACCTGGATCGCACAAAACAGTTCCGGGTGGATGACCAACACTTTGTTGGCTACGTAGGTGCCAAGAAAGGTCGGGCCGTACACAAGCGGACCATCTCTAGATGGGTCGTTTTGTGTATTAAAGCCTGCTATTCTTTGGCTAAAAAAGAGCCTCCAGTGGGGCTACGCGCCCATTCCACCAGGGCGACAGCAGCCACTACTGCTTTGGGACGAGGAGTTCCTCTGAATGACATCTGTCAGGCAGCTATGTGGGCAAAGCTGCACACGTTCACCAAACACTACTGCCTGGACAGCCGAGTCCGGAGAGACGGCTTCTTTGGCCGTTCTGTTCTCCGGGACTTTCTGGTGTGACATTGGTTCGCAGACCCACCTCCGGGGTTGGTATTGCTGGGGTATCTATTCTAAGGTAAGAAATCTATAACTAACTGTTTCTTTCAGATGAACAAGTTACTTACCTTCGATAACGATATATCTGTAAGAAACATAGGTTAGTTATAGATTCCTTACCGCCCCACCCATCCTCCCCGTTCTGCGAACTGATTTCTAGGGTTAAGGTCATCCTTTCAGGGCCCTAGTTTTGTGCACCAGTGGTCAGTGTCTTGCATGGCTCTGCGTTTCTGGCGCGGAAAGTCGTGTACAGAACTGACGTCAGCGCGCGAGGTCGGCATCTAAGTAGCTACCGCGACGTCATCTCGGCTACCACGATGCCAACGACGGATGCGGAGCCGACCTACGCCACCTTTCGACGCGCAGAGGTACTGTTGACGAAAAACTTTCCGGATCCAGTCTGACGCCTGGGGGTAATTCTAAGGTAAGGAATCTATAACTAACCTATGTTTCTTACAGATATATCGTTACCGAAGGTAAGTAACTTGTTCTTTAGAGAAAACCCTTGATGGATTATAAACTGTGAATTTTATTGTCCTTTTTGGATTCTAAAGCTACTTGAGGATTGGACAGGATCCGCAACATATTCAGAGACTGTTGATATTTCATGAAGTATGTATATTTTTATCTAAGAAAGTGGTGTATGTTTAGAAGAGTGATTCGTACGTGTAAATATGATTTAAACAATTCTGATGAATGTTTGCTTACGGGACAGTTTTGAGAAACCTGAATGCACATGACAAACCTAACCAAATGTAAATCAAGAACTCTCGTGTAGTTCCTATAAACCTATATAGGATCTGCGCGTTTAGACAACATAGACTGTGGGATTTGTGTCCAGACTGATTCCAGACACCCCCACCGGGTATGTTCGCCTGTATACCAGCTAGCTCACAGTGCCACTAGAAACCCCTCATACCAAGGAGAGAATAGTTCTTGGCAACTATCGAACATGACAACTCTGTCCCATCAGGGATCGTGGAAACAGTACAGTACTTTTTGCTCAGTCACTCGTGCTCACTTTGTCTCAGAGAGATACACAGAATAAACGGTGGGGACGTTTTTAATAAGAGTCATTCTAGTCTAAAATAGGTGTGCTGAAACAACCATAAGACAGAAACATATATAAATGAATATAAGCACCAACAGAGTAAAAGAAAGGTAGATTTCTACCATAGTGCTAAAACAATGAATACAGGCAGGTGTAAAAATACATGACAGTAATAATGTATACTCCTACGATGCGACCCTAACTAGATGTACCTAAGTGTACCTAGCATGTGTGTAGGTGTGGAGCCAAGAATCCCTCTAGGATAAAGTCAACCCCGTTACCTGAAGTGAGAGACTGTGGGACCCCGTCTTGGTCTCGAGATGGATACCCCGCAAGGGATGTCAGACCACTGCGAGCTGGAGTGTCTGCGTGCAGGAACCTCAGCGTCTCGCGTCGGTGTGTCAGCATGGAAGACCTTTTTCTCCTCTCCTGCCTCAGCAAAGATATGGTGTTTATATATCCAAAGTGGTATCCTCAGGGGATCTACCTTGCTGTGTCTTGTCGGTCTTAGGATGACGGAAGGAATAACCCTTATACATAGTTATTATGCAGGAGATGGTAGTCCTGCTGAGTTTCCAAGAATCCTCATGGATAATGAATGAGGCTAGTTTTCAGGCAAAACCCCACGTCCTGTAAGCAGTACCGTAACTAGGTAAAAGGTCAGTCCCAAGAACCGTTATGTAGTGTAATGGCAGGGGAAATATAGGTGAAAGGTTTGGTTGCTACCTGAGCCTATATTGGGGTACCTATATGAAACCTAACACCCACTCCTCATCCGACTGGATGACATACTAACATTTTTAATGTACTTTTAGGCATTGGACGCAGACAACGAATTAGTCCATAAAATAGTGCGTAAAAAATGTAAAAATTTGAAAGTGCTAAAATTGTATTTTAAGCAGTAGAAGTCTTACTAAAATATGTTCGTATATATAGTTCGAACAGCTATGAGTGTCTGAAAGCCAAGCTGTTCAATAAAAAGAATAGTGTTAGTTGTTTAAAATTCCAAATTTGGTTGTTTTGAAGAAGGCCAAATTTTTCCCAGCACACGATGAGCCAAATGTTTGTGTCCTGGCTGGGAGACGCAACATCACTGTTGCTTGCCATCGTAGACGACTATCCCTGCAACACCTCACAGATCAGGTCAATCGAGCCCAGATGATCTTCTTGATTGCCCACAGCTGATGCTGGGGAAGCCTGTATGCCACCCAAGGCCTGAGTGTTTGTAGAGGAGCCGGTATTCGTTTCAACAGGAGCTGAAGAATCCGGTGGTGGCTCTAAGAATGCAGACATCATCATCATATAACTTTATTTCGATCGTGAACATCATAAAAGTACACAGCACAAGAAAGATAAGATACAGAATATAAAAGTTTGATTTTTAAAAACATGAGTACAATAAAATAGGTTAAAAACAGAAGTGATAAAAAGTGATAAAATATAAAGTGCGTTATTCAATACATTTGGAGCACTTGATCCACAGTGCATGGCAGTATCTGGAGAGGCCATAGGGCATTACTCTGCGTGTGTCGGTGGTCAAAATTCTCAGCACCTCAAGGTAATGGCGGGGGCCTGCCAGTCTACATAGCGGGATTATCCATTTTTTTCTCAGTGATTTATAATGTGGACAAAAGAAGAGTAGGTGCACGATGGATTCAGGACTAACCTTGCACGCAGGGCATAAATCATTATTAAGAGCATTACAGCGCCACTTTGTACAAAACAGTTTTGTAGGTAGGGTCTTGTAGCGAAACAGTTGAAATAATTTACGTGCCAGGGGAGGAACTATTTCATCGATGGTGTCCTCAAAACGAGGGACCGATTTAAAAGTTAGAAATTCATGAGTCAAGCATCCCTCAGTTTTTATCAATCCTTTTCTGGTATAGCTTCCAAAAACATCACTTTCAGCCTAGCATTTGGTGTGGGGCCTAAACTTTCCGGGTTTGACCAAAACCCCTCCATCCCAAGCCTGCCCAGTAAATCCCTCAGAGAACTAAACCAAGGGATCAAAGTTACCTGGGGGAATTTCAAGAGGCCAGTTAGTGCCTCCCGATAGGGCAGGAGCTCATCCACGGACCAAAGCCTGTGCCAAAACATAAGAAGTTTGCAATTCATTTTATGGGCCAGCTGTTTGAGCCAGGTCCAGGTAGAGGGGCGTCAGGGGGGTACTAGGTGGTAGGTCTACCAGAGATCTGAGAAAGCGATTTTCAATGGTAGACAGTTAGTATTGCCCGTGCCCCAGAGTTCTGCTCCATAGTGGACCCCCCCTAAGACCTTGGTATTATAAATTTCTAAAGCTGTTGCTAGCTTCCTAGACAAGGTTTCCCTGTGGATTTTGGTAATGTGGTCCGTCTGATGGATTAATTGTAGTTTTACTTTCTCAATGTGAGCTGCCCAGTGTGTTGTCGAGGTCAGACGAATACCTAAGTAGTCAAAAGCGTCAACAAGCTCCAGTTTACTACTACCAGCTAACACAGGTCTTTTAGAAGGTTTGGCCTTTCTTCTCGTGAAGATCATATATTTAGTTTTGGCCTCATTAGCACCAAGCCCCGCTCGTCGCAGAATTTAGTGAAATCATTCAAGAGTTGTTGCAGGCCCTGCGGGGATTTTGACATTAGGAGGGTGTCCTCGGCGAAGAGAAGAGCAGAAACCCTTCTTATGCCGATTTTTGGAGCATCACACCCATCTTTGTCTAAATAGACGACCACCCCATTAATAAAAAGGGTAGAAAGGGTGGGGGCTAAAACACATCCCTGTCTCACCCCGCGCTGGACTGGAAAAGTTTCTGTGACTTTATTGTTCTCTCCCCACCTCACCTCTGTTTGATGAATGTAATCTAATTAAAACATCTAAAAGGTTTCTCAGTAGGCCCATCTCATATAAAACTCTCCATAGGCTGGCTCGCGGGACTAAATCAAACGCGGACCGTAAATCAACAAAGGCCACGTAAAGCTTCCCTCCCTTAACAACCACTTCCTTCCAATAAATGCAAAGGAGGCAAAAAGCCTGGTCCAAGGTACTAATTCTTGTGCGAAAGCATGCTGGAAAATTACTCATTATTCTAGACTCTAGAATCCAATCCTGGATCCTTCCTAAGATTTGCTTACAGAAAATTTTCTGAAGAGAGTCAATCAGGCTTATAGGCCTATAACTAGCCGGCTTTGCTCTATCCCCCTTTTTAGGTCTCGCCTAGGCAGCGCGCATGCATTGCTCTAGGAGGGCCTTTAGCCATCGGTCTGCTCCTTTTCAAGCACACTCGTGCTTGTGCTGGCATCCACCTTGCGGGAGCGAGCAGCGGCGCGCGTGGTAATTGAAAACATATGGCTCTCGCGCCGCCGCTGCTCGCTCCCGCAAGGCGGATGCCAGCACAAGCACGAGTGCATTTGCCTGCTCTTTCGCGGCCGCACAACTCGCCGTCCTTACACCATCTCCCGCCCATTCCTTTCTTTGATGTTTTTTTAAAACTTTCAGCGCGAGGCGCGCACGCTTGTTTCTTGTTCTTTGTGTACATGGCTGTAAGTGGGCTCCTCTGCCTGCGTGCTTGCGTGCTTGAATATGTGCGTCTGTCCCTGCCAACGGCCTGCCCCTATGTGCATATATAATACAAAAGTAAAACCTATTCGCTTTATCAGTGATTGAATGTTCTGGCTTTTCTTTGCAGCGTCACCTTTGTAGTGTAAGGTTTTATAAAATGGAAGGCTCGGATACACATTTTCAACTAAAGCAACCAGGCTGCTTCGGAAAGTGAGAAGACTTGTGATTTACACAACCTGTCGTGAAATATCTTCCCACAACTTGCAGGCAATGACCAAGATCCAGTCTATATTCACAATACTTACCTTCAGCATCACTAGCGAAGCCCTGAGACAAAGAGCTGGAGGCTTGAGCAGTAAGATGTAGGACTTTACATCAAAGCTGCAGCGCTTTTTCTGGGATAAATCCCTTTTCTTGATTAAGTGTTATTAAAGCATTTTGCCAGAGACGAAATAGCGGCTTTTGTCGGTTTGCCTTTGACGACGCCTGCCCAATTAGTCTCTAATTCATGTAACACCTCCATAAGGTCTTTCAGCCAAACGCCTCCTCCATTTGTCTTCCTTGCAGGGGACGAGCGCGCGATATCAAGGGGAGCAGAGCAAACAGGAAGCCAGAAGATGAATAGAAAGCGCCTCGATCCTGTGTGATAAGCGCCCTCTTAAGGAGACCCGCAGCCCGTCTGTCCCCCAGCTGCAGGAAGCGCACACTCGTGTGTGCTTCGGGCGAGACACGCTGACACAGACTCTGATGGCACATGTTAAGATAAGGCTGGTCAGCGACCGATTACCTTTCTCAACACGAGAAAGTGTACTTTTTGAGCAATGTTTAACATAAGCTCCACGTTTGCACAACTCGTTTTTAATCAGGGTTGGTTGCCGTGCGTTGATGGGTCTTGTTTAGACGTGGCATCAAATCCCTCACACGGGTTATTTTTGCACTTTTTCATTTTGGACTTAAATTTGTTTGGGGGCACGTGGGATGGCTATCAACTTCAAAGAAATCTTACATCAAAGCTTTGGACGAACAGTTGTAAAAAAATACTGGAGACATGCAATGATGACTTTATCTTTAAAAAAAAAGAAAAACTCAGTCCGTCATCACTTTCAGTTGGAAGCTACTATCATAGCATATTAAATAAACATGAATACACTTGAATATTCTATTATTGCTTCCTGAAAGCAACTATAAGAAATTTTATTATTCATATAATTTTAGTGAAAACAGGTGGTCTTGGCTAACACCAGACCTAAACAAAAAATAAAGCCATACCTCCTGAATAGCTCGGCATTTCACTCATTTGTTGAAACCGCATCTCTTCCACCTTTCCTCTCTGCAACTCTAAACTTACTAAATGAAGTTTCAATAATAACATCTGTATCGTGCTAATGTAGACATCTGATGCTTCATTAGATAATCTTCGATATTTATGAGTGCTTTGTTAAGTATCTTCAACTGCCAAACATATCCATTTGTCATTTCTTGGACAAGTACTTGTAAATATTCTGAAAAGATTTATCATTGGCTATTTGTGGATGGACTGTGCCACACTTTTGGATAGCTGGTAAAGTATCATAACTTCAAAAGGTACAAAGTGCAGGATCTCATGAATGTTCCCTCTTTGATGACAAGAACACGAGTTTGTTCAACCTCAAGTAGTATTTAAGCTGTAATTCCTTTCCCCACGTACCCCATAAGAGTGGTACCTCAATAGTTTATCAATAGATTTCCATACTAATGGCAGACCACATGATAACGAAGTGATAAATAACAACAAGCATTGGCATAGCCAATAGGTCTCGCCTTTGGGACCTTATAAGTGTTTACCCATGCAACAGTTGATGTTGTTGCACCAAGGATATTGTGCTGCATAACTAAATACTTATAAGGTCCCAAAGGCGAGACCTATTGGCTATGCCAATGCTTGTTGTAATTAGGGACTATTTCTGCTACTTTCCAAGAAGGGGGAATGGGGGTACCAGACAAAATAGAGTTGGTAAGCAGATTTATATAAGAGGCCCAGAGGACTATGTCCTCTCTATACAAGTCGTTAGATATTCTGTCAGGGCCGGGGGCGCGGGCAGGGACACACGAGGGAATTGCTGCTTGCGTTTCCTCTATAGTAAAATGCAAAGCATCAACCTCGCCACCAGGCACCTCCCCCCACTACACACTGGCTTCCTCGGTTACCATGTTGCCTGATTCATGAAGGGAACCATAGTGCGCTACCCATTCCTCAGGCTGGACTGTAAATTCCAGGGCTCTCTTGTTACCCTTGAGCTAGTACGCTGCTTTACTCCAGAAGGTCTTCCTATCTTTGGCTGACAGTGCCCTCTGCAAGGAGGACCACAGAGAGCCCTCTCACTCCTTCTTTACTGACTCAATTGCCTGCCTATACTTGGTTCTACATACCTCAACCTCAGGGCGTGCTTTCCGTTTTACTGAGCGTACAAGCGCCCCCTTCGCTGACCTGCTCTCTTGATTGTACCAAGAGAACTGGGGAACTGGCCCCTGGTAAGCATAGTTTCCTGCCTTTTTTTTAGCATTGCGCGGCTGACTTAACGAGTCCCTGATCTCAGTGTATAGTGCCTCATGGCGAGCACCCAGGCTCTCCACAACTGTAACGATGGGCTATTTGGCTAGCTCCTCTAAAACCTGGCGAACTTTACCCTTGGCTACGGCTAAGGCCCCCGGGTGCTCCTCCACCCAGTCCCATCTGATCGATCTATGGTTATTCGTGATTGAAAGGAGGCCCAAGTCACAGCTACCCCTTCTATAAGGTTCAAGAATACCCTGCTTGGAAAGGGTAAGGGCATTATGATAACTGTCAACTCTTTTGACCACTACCATATCTTTTACTAGATGCCACAGTTTAAGGGAGACCAGACAGTAGTCTATTCTGCTTTCGTTACCAGGTCTGCTAAAAGTAAAATCACCTTTTGGGTCAGAATTAGTACTCCCATTTGTGGCTCTCAGATCGTGCTGCAGGGTAAGAGCTATGCAAAAGAAACAATTGATGGACGGAATGCTGGACAATGCAAACATTCACCACCAGTCACAAGGATCTGGGTTAAATCCATCATTCTTTTGCTCACCACACCGCCCCAGTTTGGACCCAGCATTCCGTCCATCAATTGTTTCTTTTGCATTTGTCGCCCTAAGTGGGAAGGGTATGCCCAAACGTGGGTCCCGTGCTCACTACACCACTGGATTCAAGCTAGCCTGGCTGATGAAGGGTGATGCTCTGAAACCGGTCCCAGGATGCTTGTTTCTGGTCCAGGGAGGACCTGGCTTGGCAGTTCGAGCTGGACTGTTCCCACAAGGAACAGGGTCAAGACTGATTTGCATATGGCTGGGTCCAAACTGGGGTGGTGTGGTGAGCAAAAGAATGATGGATTTAACCCAGATCCTTGTGACTGGGGTGAATGTTTGCATTGTCCAGCATTCCGTCCATCAATTGTTTCTTTTGCATTTGTCGCCCTAAGTGGGATGGGTATGCCCAGACGTGGGTCCCGTGCTCACTACACCACTGGATTCAAGCTAGCCTGGCTGATGAAGGGTGATGCTCTGAAACCGGTCCCAGGATGCTTGTTTCCGGTCCAGGGAGGACCTGGCTTGGCAGTTCGGGCTGGACTGTTCCCACAAGGAACAGGGTCAAGACTGATTTGCATATGGCTGGGTCCAAACTGGGGTGGTGCGGTGAGCAAAAGAATGATGGATTTAACCCAGATCCTTGTGACTGGGGGTGACTGTTTGCATTGTCCAGCATTCCGTCCATCAATTGTTTCTTTTGCTGGGTAAGAGCTAGCACCTGGGCTCCTCTTTTTGTCCATCTGACTGTGGGGAGGTCTATCTGTGGGATTTGCCACTCACAATCCCACTCCTCAGTCAGATCTGCCGGAATGGAGGCGATGGGTTCAAAGGTAC
Organism: Calotriton arnoldi; assembly: GCA_963921515.1. Taxonomy (NCBI): domain Eukaryota; kingdom Metazoa; phylum Chordata; class Amphibia; order Caudata; family Salamandridae; genus Calotriton; species Calotriton arnoldi. Next base: position 5,295,826 of record CAWUFW010000086.1, read on the forward strand.
AATTAAAATCGCCTGCCACTAGTACGGGAACATTATCTGAGAATTGGGACAGGGCGAGGTCTACAGCGTGGATCGTGTTGGTTTCCTTCGAGCACTGCAGCACTCTTGTTATATACGTTGAAAATCCTAAGTTTCCAGCCACTGTAAACAGTAAGCTCAAATGCTAGTATGTCTTGGGATAATGCAGACATCAATTTGGGAATACGCTGAGGACACAGCAGTACATGGGCCGTTATTGGGTCCAGTAAAGCCTCCAAGTCCGGTGGCGCAACCGATGGAAGTGTTCGACAGAGATCCAACACGCATTCTTGTACACAGAACAGGTATCGGAGGACAGGCAAAACACAGTCAATCCAGACTGGTCGAAACGATAGGAACCAAGACTCGCTTAGTTCTCGAAGGTGAGGTGTGCCCAGATGGAATACCATGCGATCACGGTATCGGCGCTCCAGGAGCGTTTTTTCCATCTCCTTGGTGACTGGGACGTCCATTGCGTAGCAGAAAAATTGCAATCAGGATTCCTGCTATTAGTAACAGGATTAGCGGAAGTCCTCCAAAAATACTTCCGAATACGGAGTGTATGAAGTTTGCAATCACTCCGAACACTGTCTGAAAGGTGCTTAACAGTCCAGAGCCTATGGTCTTAAATAGGTGGACTATACCCGTCGTATCAGACATGTTAAAGATACGTTGTACCATTTCTGTGAAATGGAAAGGGCAGTTCATTCTTACAAGTGCCTGTATCTCAGCTGGGGACCTTGCGACCTGAAGATCAAAAGTCCCTAGTGCGAAGGTTAAGGGCACGGTTTTCTGTAAAAGCATGGCTTTCATTCGGCTCAGAGTATCAAACCGTATAAAGGAAACATTCAACGAAGGCCATAACGGCGCCTCCCTGACTGTGTGGGTCGGTGGAAACAATACTTGCATACAACAAGTAACCCTGGAGTTAACAGTGACAAGATATGCGATGCCCGGAAGCATCCCACAGCAACCTTGATCATTCAGCATCAAGTAACTCCCATTTGAAAACAACTTGAACACCAGATTAATCACGGCAGCTGGGGCACCTTTCAAATGGCAGGATAAGTTTGCAAGTGAACCGTTACAGGCCCCGTGAAGCATGATATCCTGGCATATGAGAGATCCTCTTAAAGAGTTCTCGCTGTTTGTACAGCTTAGAAACACTTCCATGTCCCCACTCCTGCATTGAAATCTGAATGGTGATTCCTTGATGAATTCCCTACCCATCGCTTCATATCTGCCTGCCTGTTGTTGTTCTAGGCAATACTGAAACTTGAAAGTTGTAACCGGTAATGTTATATGGCCATGGATTAACCATTCTGTGGATGGCGACTCTGCCACAGTGAAAGATAATTGGTCCAGTTTTTCAATACGCAGCATTGTATATTTTGCTTCCCTTTGTGCCATTGTTATCTGCTTCTTAGTTAGATTGTATGCAGAGAATAGGGACGTACTGTTGATAAATCGCCAAGGCACATAACCGGAACGTAATGATTGTAGCATCCAGCTTAACAACATAATAGAACGTAGCTGAGACTCTCCGTGCTGTAGTATGGACAAATCCTGTTCTAGTATATCTATAGCAGAAGATACAATGTTGGCCAGTGAATAAATCCTGGATGTTAATGTAGTCATACCATTATCAACTACAGCTAATGCTTTTTCTAGGTTAATTCTATCAATTTCTCTGAGTTTCTCCGCGACTTCTTGTTGAGAGATTTTCCAGATTTCATTATAAACAGCGTATAAGAAACGTTTCTGACTTGGCTTTCGGGGGCCCAATAAAAAGTCCCTTAGATCCATGTCTTCTGATAGTAAGGATACGTGTTGTTTCCCCAGGGACAGTGTCGAGGTTTTTAGCTAATCGAGGCATAACTTCCCAACACTGTATGATGTCACCACCCCCGGATGTTCTCTTTGGACATAGCGTTGGTCTGGCCTATGGATACTAAACCCTTCGGTGGTACCTCTGAATTTTGTTTGACATCTATTTGTGTCTGTAGGCCAAACTAACCCACCCTTCCATTTGGGGTCTGATGAATTATAATGTATGATGTCATCTATTGTATCCCCTCCACGTGTTGTAAAGTTTTGCCACCCCTCAAAGTGTGATGGTGAGGGAATCCGAGGTGTGTTCAAATCCTTGTTCTTGGCTAATCCAAGACAGGAAGTCTGTTGTACAGTGTCATTCAGAAATCTTATCTGCTGTGGAATGAGGCATGCTCGAAATAGTGCTTCTGTTCCCTGAACTTGCCATTCCTTTGAACCCCAGACTGATTTTATGTCTATAGTGTCCTTCCATAAGTCGAAACGCTGTTCAGACAGTTGGGAAATAAAGGATGCAGAGTTAGTGTTAGTTAGCATATTTTTCTGTGCAGTTGTAGGTGCAACCTTATAGTAATATGAGGTTGGGTCAGAAGTGTTAAACCCTGAAAAATAAGAACATTTCTGTGCAAACGTTCTCAAACTACTTTTCGGTAGTGTTGGGCAATGTTCCCACTGCTGGTATGTAAAAACATTTCGTGGGACACTGGATTTAAGTAAAAAGTGATGACCATAATGTTGGGAACAATACATCGTGTCATAATCAGTTGTGTCCTCTAACATTTCAATACTTGAAAATGCAGCGGATTGTTCTAAATCAGGCAACATATTATTTACAGTTTCAAAATCCCAATCGTCGGAAAATGTACTGGAGGTAATAATATCATTTCAAGAAATTTTGAATACATGAGGTATTTTCAAAAGTTCAGTGGGACCAAATTCATCATATGAAACTCTGTCCCAAACTATACCATCAGGAATTGGAACAGCTGTAATGTTCACGAAGGACAGGTCTCTTTGTTCACAATGAGATGACGTATGAGGTTTCAGGACCAAGATCACATTTGATACTGCAGAGCGTTCTGGGAGATAGTTTCCATTCATGAGTAAGCAAAAGACAGTCACTAGGCCAATCCAGAATAGAAAAAACAGTATTTCAGTTATTATCCAGAGCTGTAGCCATGGTGAGACCAGGTAAGTCTTTTTCAGAAAAATTTAGAAGTCATGAAGTTGTTGCTTACGGGAAGCTTGAGCTGGCGTTGTTTCAGGTTCACTGGTATCCAGAGAGAAGGTATCAAAATCGATGAAGTAACCAGATGCAGTTTGCTCTATTTTTGGTAGCTCAGCAGGTTTAGTTGAACTGGCAGACGTCTCTTGTAGAGGCATATTTATGTAGATATTGGTGGTAGGCCGAATTGATATTTGTCTTTCATTTGTGTTTTGATGTTCTGTATCAACAGGAACGAGTTCCATTTCATTGTTGGAAAGTTCATTACTTGGTATAGGTGACTCTTCAAATGTTATGAGTCTTTCTGTCTGAACTTCCTGTATGGTAGCGAGAGGAGAGCTTCGGCTACCCAGGAGCCCACGAGGCCTACTATTCAGTATCGGCCACATAGTGTAGTTTGATCAGATCGATGGAGACAAATCGCTTTTCTTTTTTGCCGGCAAGAGGCGGAAGAAGTACTGTTCTTATTCTGTCAACAGCCAGGACAGGTACAGGCTTTCTGTATGATGGCCCAAATTCTTTTTTGTTCATAATCTTTTCTCTGACCAGATCCCTGACTTTTGGGATCCAGGCAGGTCTTGCCGTGACTGATTTGACTTCACCAGTGGCGGTGTATTTTACTTGCACTTTGCTTTGTAGTGCCCGGAATTCATTGAGATCCTGTAAAACAGCCAAATGTTTATTGATGTCAAAAGGTTTTTCATCCACCACTGTGCTTTCATAGTCGAGATCAGGTACCCACATTCTCGTCCCAAATAGGACTTCGTAAGGAGAGACACCACCTAGGGAACTTCTTGGCATATTGTTGAGAGCCCTCTGGACCCCATAGAAGTGATTGACCAAACTACCACCCACACCTAATACCCTTGCTGTTAAAGATTGCTTTAAGTCCCGGTTTTTCCTCTCCACGACCGAATTTCCCTCAGGATGATACGTACAGGAGTACCGCAGTTCAACACCCAAACTTCCCATGGCTTCCTTGTAAGCACTAGAGTTAAATGCGGGGCCACAGTCAGAATGTAATGTGCCAACTGCGTATGTCCCTATAAAGACTCGCAAATCTTTTATAACAGTTCGAGCGTCAGCCGAGCGCTGAGGCCAAACCCTCAGGAATCTAGAGCATGAATCCACTGCCACCAAGATATACTTGTAAGCCCCATCTGATTGTAGGGGGCCGCAGTGGTCCAAATAGACACAGGTGAGTGGTCTGTCTAATATTAGTAATGGTGTCTGCACTGGACGCGCCACTGTGGAACCCTTCATCTGCTGACAGATGTCGCACTTTAAGACAAAATTCTTCGTCTGTTTAGTTAGTCCTGGCCACCAATAGCGTTGTTTCGGTAAAGAAACCGTCGCGGTAATCCCTGCGTGTGCAGAACCTAGACCTTTGTGTGCAGCTAGTATTAAGCCTAATCTGTGATCCATGTTTGGTATTACTCTACCCCCACTCCTGGAATTTGAGCATTCAGAACATTATTTGCATCTAACTTGTAGGAGTACTTGAGTGGAAAGCCTTTCGGTAAGGCTGTGCTGTTTTTGCGTGAAGCAATGACAGCTACCATTATCTGTCCGTCTATTCTCGTTTTGGAACGAGTGATTGCAGCTACGGCAGCAGTTCGTACTGCCCCCTTTGCGGCTTCATCAGCCAATGAATTCCCTTCAACGTGAACGCCATCACGTTGATGACTCAGCGTATGTATCACGTGAGCTCTCAGTAGTTCGTTTTACAACTCGGCTACCTGTTCCCATAGCATTTTATGCTTAATTTTGCCAATTTTTGAGTCTTTAAACCCATTTTGACCCCAGTAGTGAAGATATTCATTGTATGACTGGACACAGTAAAAAGAATCGCACACAATCAGTGTGGGGCATTCTCGATACATGTTTATTAGTGCCAGTAACGGGGCTTTTAATTCTGCCAGCTGTGCCGTGCAGTGTCCTAGAGACTGTGTCTTCGTACTACTAGAATGGAACTTGCCTTCCTGCATACGACTTTTCACAATCGCACACGCAGCGCTGTATTGTTGTTTGCTTCCTACGGCTGGCTGAGCAGATCCGTCAGTGTAAATGATATATTCATACTGATCTAGAGGCATTATTTAATTCAGGAGAAGATATTCTTGAATTATATGCTTGAATTATATGCTGTAGGTACTGTTTCATCTTCATTGAAGGTTGAAGGTTAGGTAAGTATAACCAGATTGATATAACACGGATCACCAAATTTGTGGTGTTTACACGTGTGTGTAGGTGTTTTGAAGCTATCATGTCAGCTTGTATGGAACCAAGGATATCTGTGTGTTCCTGTGTCCAATGTCTAACTGAAAAATCAGGTCTTATTAGGTCGTAGAAAGGTTTTACTTTTTCTGCGTAATCTAAAATGTAAGTTCTGCCAAAATTCAAGAATCCCAATATGGATTGTAAGTTTTTCAACGATTTAGGAGGTTGGAGCAGCGCACACTTTTCTAAAAAGTTAGCTCCCAGCCTTTTCCCTTCACTTGAAAGCTCATATCCCAAAAATAGGACATTGAGGTGGGCTATATTCAATTTTTTTAAAATTAAATTTGTAGCCCGCAGAGGCGAACCCCAAAATTATGTTGCTCACCCTGGTCAAGTGATCCTTCAAATCATCATCCGACAGATAAATATCTACATAGGACGATGCCTCTTCATCCAAATTCTGAAGTAACTCTGTTACCCTAGCGGAGAACAACCCAGGGCTATTCTTATACCCTTGGGGGAGTCGACAAAATTGACGCTGAGAATGCTGTCAAATATCTGCTTTCAGGCGCTATATTTTGGCAGAAAAATCCATTCGAGATATCTAGTGTTGTTTTGTATTTTTTCCGTACAATGTTATTCATTAATGCGGCACTATGTGCATTCTGTACTGCAAATGTTTTAGTGCATGTGTTCAGATGTCTGTAGTCTTAAACTAGACAGTATGAATTATCGGGTTTCATTACCGGAAAAAAGGATTATTCATTGAAGAGGTGCAAGTTTCAATTACACCCTGGTATTCAAGTTGATCTAAGATCTCCCTGACCTGTTTTTTCGCTTCTTGTTTTATTGGGTACTGACTCTGTCGAGTTGGAGTAGTTTTTACTGGGATTACATGGTGAGGTGACTCAGCATCCCACCCAACATGGTTGCGATATAATGCTGGAGCAAGTGCTATCGCCCACTCCTGCGCGTATGTATGTTTTAAGTATATTGGAACGAGGTCGGAAAAGGCCGGTAAAATTACCGTTTCTCCCTTTGGGCAATCCATAGCAATTTCAGGCTGCCAATCTTTTTCAGCCAAAAGGATGTCATATTCATGAGTCAGGACCTCCCAAAGAGACCTTTAATTTTTCTGGGTTTGTCCCCCTCCATTTGGGGTGTTATTTCATGTAACTTATGCGGGACACTTACCCTCGTATCAGGTGTCTCCACCGTGATATATTCATTCAACTCCGCCGTCACCAGAAATTCCATCAGGTTCTGGCGAGCTATTGTTACTTCTGCTGCACTGTCTAGCATCGTCAGAGCCCATTCCCCCCGTTCAGAAGTTGAGTCCTCAGAATTCTGGGCATGTCTAACTTTAAGACCTGCTACTTTCTTCTTTTTAAATTGAGGTTTTGGTTTTGGTTTCTCTTCTTTTTTGGAAGTATAGTCTGAAGCGCGTTGCGTGTCTCTGGCCTTTGTACGCTCTTCTTGTCTGTGTTCTGACCGTCCTTCCCTCTCTGATTTTTTTGATGAACCCTGAAAGGAACGAGTGGAACGTGTATCAGTATCCTGATACCTGTCAGGTTTTTTTAATGTTATCACGATTCCTAAGGTTGTACCCCTTTCGGAGGGCTCCTGTTGAGGAGACCCACCCCTGGATTGTGATCTATTCTCTCTATTATTCTGTTTTTTATTGTTATCCCATTTCTTCTTGGAAGAATCAGGTGCTTGCTTGGTGTTCTCTTTTTCAGGACCACCCATCAGTTGAGATTTTGTTGCTCTAGCTCCCAAACTATCTCTACCTAATTCGGCATAGGTGTCTTCAATAATTTTAGGTAACTCACGTTCCTGTTGTAAAGGAGTGAAATCCCTCAGGCGTTGGCGTATTGCCACTGCTGCTGCCTCCCATTTTATGTTTGCTAATATAATAGCTGATACATGGGCAAAATTTCCTAACAATTTCATCCCTAAGTTCAGAGCAGGTTCTGCTCCATACTCATTCTGTATTTGTCTTAGTACATCTGGTATTACTGCTAATGAAGGGATACCATGAGTTCCGATATATATGGCAGCGAAAACTGTACCCCAATAGGTACAAACCTCTATCTGGGGAACTATCCCCATTGGCTAGCAGATTGTTAGCATTCTGTGTTTTTCTTGAGGGTTTGTGTGTGGAAATACTGCCTCTAGCTGTGTTATTTTGTGAGCTATCCAGAATGGCATTTGCTCACGTCTAGTGGGCATTTTACCCATAACTGCGTGTAGCGTTAGTGGAGTTATTTTAGTTGTAGATCCCTGAATTTGTCCTGTAGGTGTAGCCCTTGCTGGCTGAAGTGTGAGTGTTCTCATCACGAACTGTGTCGGGTTTCTGTAAAGTTTAATTATTTCTTTATGAAGTGGACGTAAGTCTGCTACTGGCATTGTGTCAATGTCTGGATGTGGTGTGTAAGCCGCTGGGACTGGCCAAGTTGCTCCATCTCTTCCGAGCGGACCGAGTCTCACTTTTTCTTTTGTGTGTAGGAGGGTGCCTTTAAACCAGTTTATGTGCTCCTGGTAGGTGAGCGGAATTTCAATGATCTCATACGGACAGTATTCATCTGGTGTTTCATCTTTAGTAGAAGAATTAAATGTATGTGTTTGTGCATTTGTTTGTGGGAATTTAACCCATGAATAGAATACCTCTGTTCTGTATGATTTGTGTGCCTCAATCACGAATGTGACTGTCCCACTCCTAGCTGTGACTCCATAGTCTGCTAGTTTTAAAGTAAGGGCAGTTCTGACATTTTCTGAAATGTTTATTTCACCTTCTTGTTCTTCCTCCCTTGCTGCAGTCGCACGTTGTGCTGGCGCAGCGGCATTTTCGTCAGCCATTATTGAAAAAAGAGCAAGTTTCAAGGAAACTGAGATAAGGTTTTATGCACAACAGGGAACTATTTGTCCTTCAAGCTTGATAAACCTACAGCCAATACATAGCATATGCCCTACTCAGCTGTGGCGGATTGTTCCCTTCCCACTCCAGACGTCTCTGGAACAATGTGAGTAGGGGTCTCTGAGAATAGCACGACTGAACTACTCAGATCTGACCGTTAAATAAGTACCAAACCAACGTTGGCGGCACCATGTCATGTAGTTCCTATAAACCAATCTAGGATCTGCGCGTTTAGACAACTTAGACTGTGGGATTGGTGTCCAGACTGATTCCAGACACCCCCACCGGGTATGTTCACCTGTATACCAGCTAGCTCACAGTGCCACTAGAAACCCCTCTTACAAAGGAGAGAATAGTTCTTGGCAACTATCGAACATGACAACTCTGTCCCATCAGGGATCATGGAAACAGTACAGTACTTTTCGCGCAGTCACTCATGCTCACTTTGTCTCAGAGAGATGCACAGAATAAACGGTGGGGATGTTTTCAATAAGCATTTATTGAAGCAGCGTCATTCTACTGTAAAATAGGTGTGCTGAAACAACCATAAGACAGAAACAGATATAAATGATTATAAGCACCAACAGAATAAAAGGATGGTAGATTTCTACCATAGTGCTAAAACAATGAATACAGGCAGGTGTAAAAATACATGACAGTAATAATGCGTACTCCTACGATGCGACCCTAACTAGATGTGCCTAAGTGTACCTAGCATGTATGTAGGTGTAAAGCCAAGAATCCCTCTAGGATAAAGTCAACCCTGTTACCTGAAGTGAGAGACCGTGGGACCCCGTCTTGGTCTCGAGATGGACACCCCGCGAGGGATGTCCGACCACTGCCAGCTGGAGTGTCTGCGTGCAGGAACCTCAGCGTCTCGCGTCAGTGTGTCCGCATGGAAGTCCTTTTTCTCCTCTCCTGCCTCAGCAAAGATATTGTGTTTATATACCCAAAGTGGTACCACCAGGAGATCTACCTTACTGTGTCATGTCGGACTTAGGATGACAGAAGGAATGACCCTTATACATAGTCATTGTGCTGGAGATGGTAGTCCTGCTGAGTTTCCAAGAATCCTCATGCATAATGGATGAGGCTAGTTTTCAGGGAAAACCCCACATCCTGTAAGCAGTACCGTAACTAGGTAAAAGGTCAGTCCCAAGAACCGTTATGTAGTGTAATGGCAGGGCAAACATAGGTGAAAGGTTTGGTTGCTACCTGAGCCTATATTGGGGTACCTATATGAAACATAACAGAACCTAAGGTAGAGAATTGAAAGGTTATTAATGAAACACAGATTATACTAGCCTAGTAGTAGTATGTTTCAGTAGACGTTATGACTAGTTCACCAGTATTCTGGAGAGCCTCCGCTTCAGGTAGTTTGAAGGGAACATTTTGTGAGTATTATAGGAGAATTCATGTTTTTAGGTGGCCCACTATGGCCCGAGTAGATGATTGGACCCAGCAGAGTGACGAGAATGGTGATATCTAGAGTCTTTGTTTTTTGTCTCACCCCAGTACCATTTCCCTGGGTCTACGTCCAGCCTTCGCGCTCCTAGTGTGAATGGTTGGTCGTGGATATGGTGAAGTGTGACACTATTCATCACTCATGTTAGATCCAGAATTCAGATTAGTGCTTTCAGACAGTCTGCTGCCCTTCGACAGGAAATGGCTGTTGCATCCGCCCCAGCTCTGGAGCACGCAAATGACCACACCACACATGGAGCTCTGTAGCACAAGTCTTTATTCTTCGGCATGCAACCGTTAACTGAACGCACTACTTCATAAGCTTTATTGAGCACACCCAGACACCTCCCAACTGATTATGTAACTTTGTAAGGAGTCCGCCGAGGACCACAAGGGTGCTACTGCACCTGATCTCACAACACTACATCTCCTCCTTTGTTAAATAAAAAGTACGGGCATCATATATACATTAGAGTTACTCAATGAGTCGTCGAGGTGTTTGCACCAATCTTCCAGATCGAGCCGTACGAGGTGAAGGAGTTGCACTGTCATCTGGAATTGCAGATGTAGACTCAGATGCTTGACTTGGGCACTCAGGTGGACTTGTCTCACTTGTGATGTCTGGAGCCGACGAAGATTGAGGCTGATGCTTGAAATGTGCTGAGTCTCTCGTAATGGACTTTCCAGGATGTTGAGCAGTCACCATATGTCCTTTCTTGTTATGACTCTCAATGGATCAGCATCAAAAGGAGCGTCAGTTTAGCGCTTCCATTTTTGTTTCAGGAGGACCAGGTTTCCTTTTCCGAAAACCTTGTCCCGAGCGTATCTGCACTTATCTGCATAGGTCTTCATCTTGCTTTTGCGAGAAGTGTCCGTGACACGAATCTCATCAGTGTCTATTACTCGGCTCGTGGTCCATTGTTTTTAGCTTTGTCCCAGTAGCTCTCCCAAACAGCAAGGTGGCTTGGCTTTCATCTGTTGTAGAATGGGGAGTTGAATGATAGGCATGAAGGGGTGGACATAAGGCTGACTTGAGATAGATTCCTTCTAGCGCAGTGCGCTGAACCACTTTCTTCAGGATGCCCATAAATCGTTCAAAAATGCCATTTGCCTGTGGCCAGAGTGGTGTGCTTTTCTGATACTTGATGTTCAAACTACTAAGAAAGTCGTTAAACTCTCTGCTGTTGAAGGGTGGACCATTGTCAGATTTAAGAATTGATGGAACACCCCATGCAGCAACAATATCATCCAGCCTCTCGATGACTTGTTCATGGGTGGTTGATGATAAATCTTCCACTAAGGCGAAACATGAATACTCATCAAAGACTGCAATGAGATGATGTCCATTGTTTAGGGGTCCAAAGAAATCAACTGTAATTTTCTCCCATGCTTGTTTAGGAAGGTCCGTCAGATTTAGTGAATGCTATGTTGTCTTGGGAGATGAGCAGTTACACAGGTGACATGCTTTCAGTTCCTTCTCAACTCGTTCATTAAGGGGAGGAAACCACACTCTGTCTCTGAGGGCTCAGTTGGTGGCTACAATGCCACGATGTCCTTTGTGTGCCAGTTCAATGACTTGTTGCCTCAAGCTCTCAGGTATGACAATTCTCGAGCCTCTTAGTACAATACCTTCTTGAGTGCCGGAAAGTTCTTCCAGCACATTGTTGATATTCAACATCATCTGTGAGAGGTTGAGTATGTTTTCTCAATAATTGCGTTGCAATGATATCCTTGAGTGTGAGCATGTCTTTGTCTATGTTGGTAGCAGCAATGATCTACTCAATGGATAGAGCTGCAGGGGTGCTAGACTTTTCTATGAAATTGGTACAATCTTCAGTTGGTTTAGACGTTGCACTGTGACGCTGTAACGGCACTCGTGAGAAGTAAACTGCAGGGTTTTGAGCCTTCCCCGGCTTATGCACAATAGTGTAATCATACTCTTGCAATCGCAACCGCCACCTCTCGATGCGAGGGGGCATATTGGGTTTCAGACTTCTTAAAATGGTGTGCAGCGGCTGGTGGTCAGTGGCAAGGGTGAAATGCTTTCCGTACAGAAACACATGAAAATGTTCACAAGCCCACACTACAGCCAGGCTCTCTTTTTCTTGCTGAGAATTGGCGTGTTCAGTCTGAGACAGACTTCTGTTAGCATAGACCACAATGTGTCTCTGAGCATTTGGATGTCCATTGTGTAGAGCAAGGATCACCCCCAACCCCACCGGTCTTGCGTCTACTATGAGGTCAGTATGCAACTTTGGATCAAAATAAGCCATTTCAGTTGCATATTCAAGTGCATGTTTGATTTTCTTGACACTTCGGGCACATTCAGATGACCCCTGGAAGGAATATTCTTCTCTGTCAACTCTCTTAAAAGTGCACTCACTGTGGCAAAGTCATGAATGTATCTGGAGCAATAGCTGGCCATGCCTAAGAAGGATTGCAGCATCGTTACATCTTGTGGGGGGCAAGTGTATGACAATACTTGCACTTTTACAGGGTCAGCAGTCACACCCCCTTCAGAGAAAATATGGCCAAAGAATTTGAGTTTGGTTTTGTGAAACTCACATTTTTCTGCATTTAAAGTGAGATCTGCATCAGCGAATAGACGTCATACTTGTGTAAGAGCTTTGTCATGCTCCTTTCGTGTGGCCCCAAACACTAATATATCATCACTGTAGTTAAAAGCTTGTTGACGGGTTGAATTACTCTGCAAATTACACCCTGAAAGATTTCTGCAGCCGATGACACACCAAAGCTGAGTCTTTTGTATCTGAACAAACCAACATGAGTTGAAAAAGTAGTAATGTACCTACAGTTCTCTTCCAGCTCGAGACGGGAGAAAACTTTGCCGCCATTCAGCTGTGTAATCATGTCCACTATGTGGGGACCTGGATGTCTTTCTCTCTCGATTGCTTTGTTGGCCTTGCGCATATCAACACAAATGCGCACTGCACCTCCACTGTCCTTTTTTGGGACCACCACTAAGGGTTAAACCAATGGTGTCGGACCAGTAGAGGTACTCGATGTCCTGCTTTAATAATGTTTCTAGTTCTCTCTCAATGGCCTCCTGTAAATGAAAAGCAATCTGACCGTGTCGCTGAGCAACAGGATGAATGTCCTCATTAATGTGAAGTTGCATCTTCATTGTCTTGAGTTTCCCTAGTCCATGAAAAACCGACAGGAATTGACATACTATTTTCAGAATGTGTATTGAGGTTGTAGTTGATGGATATCAGTCCCATGTCAACAGCAATGCTGAAACTTAGTAGACATGCACTCGATGAAGTACCTTGGAGGACATGAATTGGTGCTTTTACTGTTGTTTTCTTCTGCCTCATGGTTGCTACGAATGACCCTTGACTTTTGCAGTGGCGTAGAAGCAGCCCATGTGTACACCTTTCTTTTTGACAGTGTTAGACGTGGTAGAGGAGACAGTTCTTTGTATTTTTCTGCCAGCATGATATTGATTGATGCACCACTGTCTATAATAAAAGTTGTAAGACAGCCATTCACCTATAGTGTGATCTGTTCAAATGAGTTTGGTCGCTTCACATGGCTGTCTCTCTTTGACTTGTGTTCTTCTTTGCAAGCAGCCAATCCTACATGTGCATGTCATTCTGCGGTCAACATCACCATTGCACATCCATCTTCTTCAGTGTCGCTCGATTATGACGTTGAAAAGCCTTTGAAAGATGAATATGATGACGATCAACTTCGTTTAGTCTCCACTTGCCTCAATTGATGTGGCTGTTTGACCTTGTGGGTATGGCTAGAATGCTTCTGGAACTTTCTAGCGTCCATTTCCTCTTCTTGTCGTGACACAATTACTTTCTCTTTTGCTTTGCAGACCGTTCTGAAATGGTTTTGTTTTCCACAGCCTTTGCATATCTGTCCAATGGCAGGACGTTTACCTTTGTGTGGAAACGAGAATCCACATCGGAAACACAATTTCATTTTCTTCGTAGACCTTGACTTACGGGCTTCAACTTTGTGTTCCTGCCTACTTTTCATGATCAACGCTGATTCATTCTGGGATGTTGCAGCTTCCATAACAGCAGCCTGTTGATCTGTACTTACCTCGACTCTCACAGCCATGAGTACCTTTTCTAAACTGAGTGTCTCACTCAGCATGCGTTGTCTGAACGAATTGGAGAAGCAATCATCAATGACTCTGAGACGCATGGCTTCGTTGTCATTGAATTCACTGAACTTGCAGTGCTTGATGAGGACATCAAGTCTTTAGAGAAACTCATCCATCTTTTCACCAGCTTGCTGTCTTGCCTGGTTGAAAATGCACCTTTCATGGGCCACATTTGAAATTGGATTAAACTTGGCTTCCAACGTTACTTTGATTCAACGGTATGATACTTCATCAGCTTGTGGTATTTTCTTTAGCACTTCTTTCACTCCACCACCTGCAAGGTTCTTTAAGTATTTGATGATCTTTTTGTCATCTGCTTCTTCTAGAGCATCTATGAAGTCATTGAAGGTCTTAATCCATGCACTGAATCTGGTGAAAATATTCTGCTTTTTGACAGTGTCGAATGGTGGTGGAGGTTTCAAAAACACAGCAGCATCATACCTTGTGTTGGGACTTACTGACGTTCAGAGCATATGCTGTCCCGGCGACAGTCGCTGCTCACTTGGACCTGCACCTTCTGTAAGCATCAGCTGCGTGCTTACATCTGGGTCATCGCGCCCAGGCTGATGTCGTACGGTGCCATCTTCTTTCTTAATGGTGAATAATGGTTTTGTGTCTTGCACGTTTGTCACCGCTGTCAACTTTGTGCATCACACCTAGTTATCGTTCCTTTTAACGTTTCTTTGCATCTGGTTGTCTCTGCCCTTAGCACTTACTTGCACCTGGCTGTCGCTGCCTTTAGCGCTTCTTCGTACCTGGTTGTTGCCTTTAGCGTTATTGTTTTGTGTAGACAATGGCTCTGTGTTACGCTGTGGTGCAATATCTCGTCTTTAGGACTTACCAGTAGGCTTCTGGCGGGCTTTCTGACTGTGCTACTCTGTAGGGCCTTCACTTTCGAGGAGCTAGAGCAGCACTTTGACTCCACATAAGCCAACCATCGACTGCTTCTTTGGGTGCACGTGGCACGCACAAGCAATTTGCTGGACCTCGACAAACACTCAGGGAGAACAGTCTTGTTTAGTTGGGGCACGTATCCCCTACTCGTAGCCAGCTGTTGTGTCTTCCTCATCTCTGGAGCACACAAATCATCACGCTACACATGGATCTCTGTAACACATGTCTTTATTCTTCGGCATGCAACCGTTAACTGAACACACTAAGTCATAAACTTTATTGACCTCACCCAGATACCTGCCAACTGATTACATAACTTTGTAAGGAGTCCGCCACCACAAGGGTGCTACTGCACATGATCACACGGCACTACATTGGCCTGTCTATTATGTGATGTGTCTAACATGGAAAACCGACAGTAAAGCAAAGCACTACTAACTCTGCACACAACCTTGGTCTCTCTTGACTGACCATTGTGCGTCAGGCCTGTTGAAGAGGTGATACAGTAGCATTCATCCAGTGAGATCTTCTAAGCAAAGTGGATGACATTACAGTGAGGAGCCCTCCGGCACAGAAAAGAGAAGCTATCCAATCTGCCAAAACAAGAGGGATTTTGCTGCCAAATGTATGCAGATGACAATCGGTTCCTAGTTTGCCTAAATAACAACTCTAACAAAACAGGTCTATTGGATTGCCTACTGGCAATCAAACACTGGATGACCATCAGTGCATTTGTCTAAACAATAATATAACTGAGATCCTTTTAATAAATAATAACCCTAACATTTCTTTATCCAACTATTGGTCTGCCAAAATAAACTAACCACCAGCGCTTGCAGAAGAGGTTTGATATCTAGGAGTCCTCTTTGAATCTCAATTATCTTTTACCGTACAATTTAGGCCCACCATCAAATCTACCAAATTCCACTTATACGCCCTATCAAAAATCTGTCCCCCACTTACAGTCAAACATCACAAAATGCTAGCCTAATCAGTTGTGATAGTCAGACTACAATACTGCATGTCTGTTTATTTAAACTTGCCAAGCAACAGAATCCAAAAACATCAGCAGGTCCATCATCTTTCGACTGAGAAAGAACGACCATGTATCAACCTTCAAATCCCAACTCACCTGAAAATATGATCCTCCTTCCCTTTTCTCAGGTTTTCACATACCTGATTATAATATCTCTCAGACTCCAGTTTGTTCCCTCTTCGATATGCTGGATGTTCATGACCTCATTTGACTGTTGTATCTTTACATGTCTATTGATGTGTTTTGCACCTGGAACCTGAACCCCTTGCACTTGTTGCGCATTACAAATAATAAATAAATATTCAGTATAGATGGTGAAAACATGTTGGTAGATTAGTAGTGTTTATTGTCTACAGTGACTTTGATAAAAAATAAAAATAAATTGAATTTCAATGCTAGCTATACCAGATTAAACTGGCCTATAAAAATCTTATTGGGTCTTGACATTGGAGAGTACAACCATCCGTTAAAAAAATACAGTGTGCAATCTGGGTATTCCATGGCTGTTTGGTTTGCACCACCCCTATTGGTGGCATAGGAAGCAAAAGTGCTTATGTAGCAGCATGGCACCCCAGCAAGAAAAAAATGCATTTCTGTTCCTCTGAGGATCAGTTCAGATTGTGAAGCATGTATATGAAGGTTCCTGCCTGCTTCAATTTTAAAAAACCTGTACATATGTTTACGTCAATCATGTGAGAGTGCAAATGACTAGTTAAGACAATGGCAAGGCTCTGTACCATGCATAATCCCTCTTCACGTTACAGCTTTCTTTGGTTCTGCAGCTAAGTATTCCCTTGATAGTACTGTAAAAGCTCTCTTAGGTTTCCTTAAACTCAGTGTTTGTGCAATGTTTCAGTTTATTATAACAAACATTGGTAAAAAGTAAAAATATTTTTGGCCTCAGAAAACACACATTGCCATAGTAGACCTGGCACTGAACAAAACTACTTTGTGTGTCAATATGCTCCTTGAGAAAGAGACGAATGCTGTCACTCACAGCCCCAGTATGTACATCTGTAGAAAGGTAGCAAAATTAAGGGATTGCTAGAATTCAAACCCTACTATAGTATGAGCGCTGGCATAACCAGGGAGGCTATTATCAGAGCTCTTATATAATGAGATTGCTGCCATAATGTGTCACTGCACTACGTGTCACCAAAGGGACAAGTGGATTTTTTTACAGGGCAAGTAGATTTATGAAACAACCTGTCCCATGGACAAGCAGATATTTTATTAAATTCCACACCCATGGAGAGAGTTAGATTCTGCAGTGGAGAGAGCAGGTGTTTGCAAGAGTTAACCTTTGTGTAAAAGTTTGGTGAGCAGAAAGGTTCAAAACCAGGTACTAATTGATGAACATGGTTGAGGACTGTGTTTTCTATTAAGCTTTATCAGTAGAACATTATAAACAGAACATAGGTATGTTGGTATTTCTGTCTTGCCACCCAAGTACTAAAATCAGTGGTTTAAATGTGTATAATATCTGAGGTGAAAGAGTTCTGGCTGACCGTTGTGACTGTGCTGAAAGAATATAGCAAGCTGAATGGAATGCTCAAGGTGCGATTGAACAAAGGATGGGTGACAGTTGGACATAACTGAGGGAGTATTAAATTAGGCCTGTAGATCGAAGATGGAGCTCAGCATTAGCACCACTAAGCAGAAATACCATGGGATTCCGTTTTTTATCATGTCTACTAATGGACTGATGCAAAGGTCTTAGATGTGTGAGAGGTTAACTTCACAGAACTAGTGATTAGCCTGCGGGAGACCACCTGCCTCAGAACCACAACTGGACTACTTGAAGGCGTTTGATGACGAATGGAAAACTACACCATTTTCCCTGAGAAAATAAAGGGTGAGACGTGGGCAGACAAGTTGTGAAAAGATAAGCAGCTAATTCATTTGAGAATGGGAGGATTGTGTTTGTGGAAAACTGTATTTATTGAGCATAATGTTCCTAAGATAAGGGTAGAAAGTAGCTCGGTCTCAAAGGGAAGCTTACTCAGTTTAACGGGGAAGGTTTGCCATTCGGTAATCTGCATTTCAGTACAAAGTTACATGGGTTTAAGTAAGTTAAATGGTTTCAATATAACATACATGGACATTGTATCTAATGTGTTAATTGCTGAATAAAAGATTGTTGTGTGACTATGTGATAAAGTTACCAGGCTGAAATTAAAGTCTTGTATCAGGAATACATGTTAGTACAGTATTCTGTTTATTTTCCCTTGTGACATGTTCCCTTTTTTCAAGGACCCAGAGTCTTACTTATTTGTTGGAGGGATGTATGACGTTATCACACATGCCATTACATTGCATGTCTTTAGCATGAATTCCCTTTATTAAATCTCGCATAAAGCGTTTTGGCTTCTGTGCCTTTATCAAATGCGGGTGAAACAATGTTGTGAATTTTGAGTCTTTAAAAAGTTCATTCCTTGCTCCCATTGGAAGATACATTGTGGCAAGTGAGAAAATGCTCCAATAGCTCTGATTTTAACTGGCGCCATGTTAATGCAAAATATCAAACCTTTGGCCCCGTTGTTGGTTGGTCCCATAATGTTTGTCAGCCCAATGTCTTTTAATCATTGTTCATTCCCACAGTGGGTGTGGGCTGTACAACATTCCTTTGCATATTAGTTGCGCTTCCATACTTGCTATTATACACTGCCACTTTGTAATTCAGAGGCGGTGTCACATTTTCAAAAATAAATCACAGTCTGTACAGCCTTCATTCAGCCATGTACTGCCCTCAAATCCTGTGTGACTGAAAGCGCAAGCCTGTGAAGTCATACCACGACTTGTGTCGGCAGGTACTGCATTCCTGCTTCCCGCGGCGATTCTGCAGTTTTCAATTAATTGAAGAATCCACCAGTTGCCGCTGATATTCACACACACATTTGTCTGTGTGTGCGCGTCTATAGGCATTCAATGATACCTCGTTTGTTCCTGTGACTACAGTCAACAAACGCGAACTCTTCCTACTAATACCAGACCACACTGCCTTTGCTTTATACTGTGGACCATTGCTATTTGTTGCATTATTCATAACGCATATGCTACATCTACTTCACTTTGTAACATACCTCACTTAACAATTTGTGGGGCCACCATCCATCACCATCCGATCTTCATTCTCATCAATTATTATTGCCTTGAAAAAGTCATATTGATAAAACATGTTTGGCTATCTCTTTCTCCATCACGACTGGTTTGAACAATCATGATATTATTATTTGTCTGTTAATTGTTGCTGATGGCTTTCTTGCCATAAGGAATGAAACACATTTATTGCACATTGCTAATATGAAATCGTTAGTGCATATATTTGAAGAATGTGATATAACCGGTGTCAAAATAACATAGGAACAAGTTCAATTTCACAGCATGTAATAATCAGGACCTTATGGTCCATCTCTCCAATACTCTGCGCTTATGTTTGTATACTTCACTGATTGTTGTTACTTTCCAGGTGTGCTACTTTAAAATTGCTCTGTTGTGAACTACAGCCTGTATACTTTGTCTGGGGATGTGCCTTCAATAATTTCCATTGCTACCGATGTAAAGGTGACAAATGTGTGTGCTTGTATGTGTTTGTATAAACACACACACACATATATATATAATTTGTTTAAACCCCCTTTTGTTTTATATTATATATTCACTGGGAAAAAAACAAAGGCTAAAGTGATGTTCTAGTTAGGAATTGTAATAATATCTTACTTTACATTAAACAAAACCTTAGAAGTTCACTGTAAAAACAAAAGTTAAAGGGATGTTATAGTTAGGTAAAACATACCATTTTAAACAAACAAAACCACTGAAATTCACCAGTTATAGTTATCTCAAATAACTATAACTCGCTCCCCGACATGCATCATGTTGTTATCAATGGTGACATTTCAGATGTTGCAGAGGTGTTATCAAAGACATCATAGAACACATAATCGGTGATGTAGTATCTGAGGTATTTAGCATTGCATGGCAAGGGCACGAGTTATAGTTACTTGAGATAATTTTAACTAGTGAATTTCAGTGGTTTTGTTTGTTTAAAGCGATATGTTTTAACTGACATTTTCACCTAACTCTAACATCACTTTAATTTTTGTTTTTTTCAGTGAACTTCTAGTTTTTTTGCAATGTAAATTGATATTTTAGTACCATACGTAACGCCAACCCCACACGTCCTTTGGCCCTGTGCATCATGGGTTTGGCCAAAGGGCCTGGTCTATGACCGGGCCCTGCATCCACCGCCCCAGCAGGTCGCCTACCCCATTTTTTACAAAAATAACATAAAAGTATGTTATTAAAAACAAATACTTACCTGTGTGGTAAAGTATTGTAAGTACTACATTATAAAGGTATAAAAACTTACTGGCGTAGATACCTTTGTAATTATCTCAGTGTTGTGGTTTTAAATATTTCATTATATTAGAGATTACATTTATGTGTTCACCAAACCGGGCTAGCTCTATTACATTACATGGACTGAAGGGAAATTCGAATGCCTCCATGCAAGTGAATATTCAGTTTTTTAAGAACATTGGTTTGTGCAAGGTGCAGTGTGCTCGCATAAATTCTGGGCCCCAACAGAGTAGGTGTGCAATGGATTCTCTTCTAAAATTACAAAACCTACATTGTAGAATGGCAGAAACATTATTCTTCCAGTTTAATCTATAGTCATTGATGGGCAGGAACATGAATCTTGCTCTCAAAATGGCTCTCCTGCAGGCCCTACTTAAAGACTCCTTTAAGTAATACTGCATTCAACTGGTTTCATATGATGAAGGAATCGGTTGAAAGTGCCTGTAGATTCTAATTTTTCTAAGTCTGTTCTCCTCAATATTGTCAATACCTGCTTTTCTTAGCGAAACTTTGGTTCCGTGAGGGAGAGTAAATTACCTGGAGGTTTATCCTTATTGAGTTCTAAATCTTGATTGGCTGAGACTCGATATTTTGACCACAGGTTATTGTTTACTTTGTAGATCTCTTGTACTACTGTTTTAAGTGAGCCAGGTTTAACATGGATAACAACACTTTATATCTAATGAGTTGCACTCTAAATCCTGCCTGAGCAATCCAACCTCTAGCCTTATCGGAGAGTTGCGGGTGTATTGTGGTAAATGGAAGATCCTTCTATATGCAATGCATTGCAGTTCGTCTAGATGTGCTGAATTATTTGCTCTATAAGCTTGGTGGCCATATTAGATCGTTGGTATCAGCTTTGCTTTTATAACTCTTATGATCACTTCTGCAGAGGGGCTTTATAAAAATGTGTTTAAACTGCTCAGTGCAAAAGTTAGGTTGCTGGCTTTTTTTTTGATCTGCATTAATAGGGTATTTGGTTTGCTGCTGTTTGATAGCCATACGCCCAGGTAATTATTTGATGATGTATAAGCTAATTTAACCGGACCCAAGTGTCATGATTCCTTGGATTTGTTGTTGAATTTTCCGAAAACCATCACTTTGGTTTTGTTGACATTTGCCACCAGTTTGTTGCTTAAATTACATTTATTTAATTCATCCAGTGCCTGCTGCAAACCTATTTTTGTGTGATTTAGAATAACTAGATCATCAGCTTATTGGAGGACCTGACTCTTGTGAAAGCCTATTCTGAGTAGAAGTACTTCACCGTGGCAAAGGCCTCACCAAGGTTAGCAGTATAATGATTGAATGATAGAGGAGCCATAACACACCCTTGTTTAAGGACCCTTTTCGTACAAACCCTCTCAGAGGCTTGTTCTCCCCGACCAATCTTAATGGGCACCCATTTGTTTGAGTAAAGGGCGACAATTTGTCTAAGTAGTACTTGAGGTATACCCCATTTTATTAATTTACCTCATAGTAGTTGATGGTCCACCCTGTCAAAGCGTGCTGAATAGTCCCCAAAGCATGTGCATAGGGGTAGTCTGGAGGGCCAAGATGTGCAATCTTCCATAAAGGACAGTGCTAGAATATTGTCTATAGTTGATGACTTTTGTCTAAACTCGTTCTGATTGAAGAGAATTGGGTTTTCCTTTTGGATCCATTCCTTCAGCTCGCTTATTAGAATTCTGGCACATGATTTTGCTTCCACGTCTAACAAAGCAATTAATCAATAGTTTGTTAGGTCCGTATGGCTGTCCTTCTTATGAATTAGGTGTAAAATGATTCCACACCACAATTGTGGCACCTGTTCATTCAGGAATTATGTTTGATTTAGTGTGTAGGAAAGTAGGATCTGCTTTCATGGTAACCCCACTTTTTACCTTGTGTCAGTGTGTTTTTGACTGTAGTCTGCTGGTAATCAGGACCCCAGAAACTGCTCTCCCCCCTAAATTGTCTCTGGTAGGTACTTTCGTACCTCCACAATTGGCTACTGGTGTACCCTTATAAGTCCCTAGTATATGGTACTGAGGTACCCAGGGAATAGGTACACCAGGGATCTCCCGTGGGCAGCAGCATGTATTGTGCCACCCATGGGAGTCAACTTAAACTCTGACTGCAAACCTGCTTGCACCTCTCACCACAGATATAAGTTTCCTTATCTGAGGTCACTACAATTAAAACCTATAAGTCACCCCTATGGTAGGCCCTTCAATCCTGAGGGCAGGGTGCTTGGTTACAAGTGTGAGGGTGCCCCTGCATCAGCCGGCAACCCATACAAACCCCGGAGTCGATTCTCCACGCTTTGTAAGCGCAGTCAGCCATTTTAAGGTATATAGTGCACATCAGTCATTACGAGTCGTCTATCTATATAATGGCTGCACCAAACCTGGTCACGTTTGGTATCAAACATGTTGGAATTATATCCCAACACCGATTCTGGTGCTGGAAGTATGATCCCATGTACTGGGGGCTCCTTAGGGGACCCCCCCCCTGTACTCCTGGTAACAGCCTTTCAGGGTCTGCCAGCAAGCTGGTGCTGCTGCCAACCACAGACATGATTCTGCCCTCCTGCTGCTGAGCTGAGCTGAGCTCAAGCAGGGAAAGGTAGAACAATAGGTTTCCTATCACAGGGAGGTGTAACCACCTCCCAGACAGGACTTAGTGTATTGGGCTGGGGTGGGGCTGCTTTTCAGCACCACCAGACAACATTGAAGGGCACATTTGGTGCCCTCCTTGCATACTCCGGTTTGAGCCAGTTGAGGAACCCTTGGTCCCCGCTCAGGCGCGAAACTGGACAAGGGACTCCCCTCTGTCCAGCCCCTCCTTTGGGAGGGACCCCCAAATTATTCCAAACCTTTTCCTAGGGTACTTAAGGGCTCCCCTGTGGGTGGGTCCTCAGATTCATCTTGGAACAACTCACCTCTAAAACCAAGACACTCTTCGACCGTCTGGACACTTGGATTTCAACTGGAACCAAGACTGCATCAAGGAAGAATCCTGCTGCTCCTGGTCTCGCTGTTCTTCAAGTCTTCTGCGTCATCTGTGTCTGTGCTTCATCCAAGTTCTCCAGAAGCCCTGTGGGCATCAAGGACATCTGAAGTAATCTCCCTTGGAGTGAAGGAGTCACTCCTCTGCATCTGCAGGCACCGCAATGAAGCTGACTAGTCTGTTTCTCCTATCGTCCTACAGACTTCCAGAGGCCCAGCAACACATGTGGTGGTTCTGCAGCTCCCTAGAGTCCCTCGTTGGAGCCGCTGGGACCAAACCCCTGTGCAACGCGTCGACCTGCTGTTGCCAAGACTTGTTGGCTCTGCACTCCAGAGATCTTCGGGCTGCAAAACGCTCCAGCCTCCAGCACCTCATCCCTCAGAGATCAGTGCCCTCACTGCATCCTCTGCACCATGTACCTACATCTTGGGTGAACTGCCTGAGGTCCTCTTGCGACTCCTGAGCCTTTGGCCTGTGGGTCCTCTTGAGGGTTTTCCTTTGCTTCAGTGGGCTCCCCTGTTTGCTCAGGGCCTGCTCTAACTCTCCTGCACTTGGTGAGTCCCTTGGACCTTGCTGGTCCCAATGTTTGCATCTTTTCGCTTTCCATGCCAAGGCTTGTTGGTGCTCCCGCCGGACACCGACTACCTAGACACCGACATCCGACGTGGGACAGCTCGTGCACTGCTCCTGATCTTCCTTAGCGTCGCCTGGTCTTCACAGCTGCAGCGACAAGGTCACTGTCTTCACTCCTGAACCTCCCGACATTGATGGGCATTGTGCTTCTGTGCCACCTGGTCACCTTCGAGTGGCATAGACTCTGTCCCCTCTGCTTGCATATTCTCCTCTTCAAGAATCCACCCTTGGATGCCACCGGACTCCTTCACAAGTTTCTCCAGAGGCGTCCTCTTCGAAGTCTTCCATTGTTGTTTACACACCTATGCACCCGGCTTCCCTGGTGCAGGTAACCTGGTTCCTGGGGCATCTACGGTGGGGTGGCTCTCCGACCTTCTGTCCTTTAACGGGTTTCTTTGGGGTCCTCTGGGAAGGGTCTTTCTTCTTTAAAACTGCAACGGCGAATTCTGCATTAATATCCATTGGACATGCTGCTTTGTTTCCACTCTGCACACAACGTCCGTGGGGTTCCTGGGTACTTGCCTCGGGTGGTTCCTTGTTTCCCTAGCTCCTCTGAGTCTTCTGGTCCAAGTCCCGTTCTCCTTTGCAGTTCGCATTCCACTTACTTAGTATATGGTTTGGTCTCCCCCTGGAGACCAGGGTATATTTGTGCTACTTACCTGATTATTTTGAAGTACTCTTGTGTGTATTGTTGATATCTCCAGGTAGGAGATATACCAATGTGTTTGTGATTGTGTTGTGTAATAAATAGACTTATTTTTTACAAAACACTGTGTGGTTCTTTTTCATCTAATCTACACTGACTACTAAATGTGCTAAAACAAGCTGCTTTACACTCCTTTAAGATAAGCCTGAAGTCTGCTCTCCACAGCCTCCACTTTGAGAGCTTTCTATGGTTATCAAAGACCACTAAAATCACCAGAAGGGTATCCTGGATTCGTGCAAGGTGCATCACTCCTTAAAGTGTGCTCCATATACTAAGCCAGCCTACTACATTAGCGGCATTAGCACGTTAGTCCAAAATTCTATATTGGCTTTGAAGACAGTCCCAGGCAGTCCAATGGGTCCTGGAGACCCATATTCCCTGATCGATTTTTAAACTATTTTGATGACACACTGGTTAACCATGTCTTCCTTTTGTCATTTGATTGCTAATGCAATGCTTAGTTGGATTTACCGCTTCTTGAACTTCTTTTTCTACTGTTGAGTAAATTCCTTGTATATGTGCTATCCATTTTCCTTGTAGTACACCGTAACCTTTGCTACCTGTGCTATTATTCAGTGAGTCAATACATCGCCAAACATTTGCCTGATTGTTGCCCTTAATCAGTGTATGTAGTCAAGTCATTGCCACTGATCCTCATAAAATTTTGACTTTTCCGTCCAGATGGTGGTTTGATGCACATTTCTGACCTGAGTTAAGTAAAGCTCTGAAGCCTTCTTTGTTTTTATCTTTTCTGTAAATTCTTATTGCAGTTCTAAAAGCAGATTGCTTTTTATTACTGCTGGATTATGCAACGAGTGAGAGGCAGACCGTATATTCAGTCTTTTTAATGTATTGATTTTATAATCCATATTATATATGCTGTTACTGAGCGATTGCATCAGGTCTACTGAAAGTCAGTGGCGGCTGGTGGAATTTGAAAGTGGTGAGGCGTATGCAGAATGAATCAACACATGCGAGCGCAGCGAGCGAGCCCAACGGCAATAAGGGGGGTCCGGGGGGGTTCTCCCCCGTGAAGAAATGTTTAAAAAATTGGCATCTTTTTGGTGCGATTTTCAGCACTATTTCTGTGATAAATGGACTAAAAATGCAGTTCTTCTAGGCATTCATAACAGAAAACTCATACATTATTTCAGAGAATTTCTGGGTTGCCAAGCAAGTCTGACTTCTGAAGAGGGCTAGGGTACTAAGCAAGACTGCTTTGGCTCTACCCTTTGCAATAGAAAACACTAGTTAGCGATGTGAACAAGTTCAATGGACAAACCTGGGGTCTAGGGACAGTCCCTCTCCTGAGAAGGAAATTTAAAAAAGATTGGCAAATGGTGCATTTTTAAGCAAATGAATGCAGCGATAAAGCAAGGCTTATTACGCAGTGGGAACGTATAGTCTTGAAATATTAAACACATTAAAAACTGCCCCGTATCTTCTTGCATTAATTTGTTCAACAGTTACTGTAATATGTAAATTGTTCTGCATGACAACTTTAGCCCTTTAAAATGTATGCTTTCCCAGTGTCTTGCACTGCATGCAGCATTAACTTTGGAAAAATATGCTCTGTCCAGACTTCGGGAAGCACCCACAGCTGCTGGCTGTAACCAGTCATATAGAAATATGTGCAGACGGGTCTTTAAGTGAGATGGAAAAAAGTGGGTGCTCCCTGTAAAGGAACATGCCAAATACATTTCTGTGATTCCCATAGTGTGCCATCAGACCGGTATTTTGCCGCTTTACTCCACTCTATGCCACTCCACTCTACGCCCTCCGCTCTCTGCTGCTTCACTCTACGCCTCTCCACTCTACAACATTTCCCTCATCTCTTCAAGTTCAACTCCATGACACTCTGTGCCCCTCCATTCTATGACCCTCCACCGTGGAACACACTACTCTACAAGACTCTACTCCACTCTAGCCACTCTACACCACTCTATGCCACTCCACTTTACGACACTCTACCCCACTCACTTCCCTCTACGCCACTCCACACCACTGTACTCCACTCTATGACACTCCACTCTACAACACTCTACTCCACTCCGCAACACTCTACTCCACTGTACTCCACTGTATGCCACTCTGTGCCACTCCACTCTATGCCCCTGTACTCTATGTCCCTTCACTCTACGCTCCTTCACTCTATTCTCCTCCACTCTAGGACAATTCACTCTATGACACTCCATTCTACCAATCTGCTCTACAACACTCTACACAAGTCTAAGCCACTCCACTCTACGACACTCAAATCCATTCTACTCCACTACTCGCCTCAACGCCACTCCACTGTATCCACTCTACGCCACTGTATGCTACTCTACTCAACTACACCATTCACTCTATGCCACTCCACTTTTCTCCACTTTATGCCACTCCAATCTATGACACTACATTCTACGACACTCCTCTCTACAACACTCTACGCCACTCTCTTCTTCAAAACTCTACTACATTACTCTACTCTACACCATTGTCCCCCACTCATGCCACTCCACTCTACAACACTCTATTCCACTCTATGCCCCTCCACTCTACGTCCTTCCACTCTATAATACTTTACTCCACTATACGCAACGCCCCTTTACGCCACTCCACAACACTATACTCTACACTACGCCATTCCACTCTACGCAACTCCACTATACGACACACTACCTCCCCCCACTCTATGCCTTACCACTCTACGCCACTCTACTCGGTGACACTGCACTCCACGACACTCCAGTCTATGACACTGTTCGCTACACCACGCCACTCTCCTCTACTCCACTAACTTTTAGCCATGTTGAACCCTGGTGTACTACATGGTAAAACACACTGACAAAGCCAATAGCTCTTGCATCGGCAAGAGCAATTGGATTTGCTAATGCTTGTTTTACCTAGGAGGCCAAAGCAAACACAAGGAGATGATGGACGGAGCACTGAAACTTTTCAGACACTTACCCCCAGTCACAGATCTGGGTTGAATCCATCATCGCTCTTTAGCTCACTTCGCCACCCCAGTTCAGACACAGCTATATGCAAATCAGTCTTGACCCTGTGCCTCATGGGAACAGTCCAGCCCGAACTGCCAAGCCATGTCTTCCCTGGACCGGAAACAAGCATCCTGGGACCGGTTTCGGGCTAACAGCCCTCATCAGCCAGGCTAGCTTGAATCCAGTGGCAAAGTGAGCAAGGGACCCACGTCTGGGCATACCCTGCCAACTTAGGGTGAACAAAGCAAACACAAGGAGATGATGCACGGAGCACTGAAACTTTTCAGACACTCACCCCCAGTCACAGATCTGGATTGAATCCATCATCGTTCTTTAGCTCACTTCGCCACCCCAGTTCAGACACAGCTATATGCAAATCAGTCTTGACCCTGTGCCTCATGGGAATAGTCCAGCCCGAACTGCCAAGCCATGTCTTCCCTGGACCGGAAACAAGCATCCTGGGACCGGTTTCGGGCTGATGGAGTCTAGATTTCACCTAGATTAGGCATTGCTCTGTTTTAAGTTTCAGACAGACAGCATTTCAAAAATGGAACGCAGAATTTTGGTGCAAGTGAGAACACATGAATGAGGCCTGGTCAAGATGCTTTCAGTCTAAAGTGCTTTCATGTAAAAACATGCTCAATTAATTAAACAGCCATGTTTAAATGTGATTAATTGGGGTTTAACCTCACTATAGAATGTACCTTTAATTTAAAAAGAATGTGTTTTGAACTTTTAATTGTGCTGAATTAACACGCATTTTACGGTGTAGAAAAGGCTGAAATACACAGCTCGGTGGCAGGCCCACTGCAGCCTTTAGCCTTGGAGATAACAAAGGAATGTTTTCCTCCCTGCTCTGTTTCCTCCCGTCTCCCATGAGAAGACACGTCTTCAATGAAAGACATTGTTAAAATTTATGCCTCTGTTCCCGTCTCAAGAGACCTTGGCTTTGTTGCATATTTAGACAATGCATATTCAGTTCATAACACATCTTTCTTATAATATGTATTAATTAATCAACCATGCACCAACACTACACGTGGGGCAAACGCATTTTGCATGAAAAGCTATCTAAAACATTAGAGCATGTTGCTATGAGCATGTATTAACTGTTTGCGCTTTGAAAATTTGCACTAGTGCATGTTTATGCTATGTTGTACATTGCACATTTTGCATGTTGTGCACGAATAATAGAAAAGCTGCTTTAAATTATTAGCTTTCGCTAGTTAATAATTAATACAGGGTATTAGAATGGTGGGAGGTGAACATAATAGGCTTTACTTCATAAATTAATATTCTTTTGTGTTTGTTTTGCTTTAGTATACATTTGGGCCCACAATAATATGGCTGCCTAGGAATCCAGCATGGCTGAGAATTGTTAGCAGTGTGCTGAATGGGAGACGCATGCGCAAAGGAATATGCCAGCTGCATGAACTGCCAAGTGCCTCAAGTGAAGACACATAGGTCAAGGCCACAATGATCTGCACACTCCTGTCAACGTGCCAACGTACCAGTGTTTGTGGGAGAGTGTCATTCCTGTGTGCGATGTGAAAACGAAAAAGAATTAGATTGATACATTTTGTTGCTTAAGATGTTGCAAGAGATGTTCTCATTGATACATGTTATGTATATTGTTCTTAGCATTAAGCCCCTATTGTTAGAACCGGTATGGGGTGGACTTGCGATGAGAACAGGATGATGAGACGCCTATGTCACCTGTACCAACCAATCACAGTGCGAGTTTCTACTGAAACTGCAACATTGTTAGTGTAGTCAGCCAAGAATTAGGGTATAATTAATGACCCCTTGGGGGCGTGTCAGATCAGATCTGACCAGACATCATTCGGGTTAGGTACGTGAACGTCGCGGGTGCAGACTGGGTGGAGATTGCGTCCGAGGAGACACAGAGAGAGGGGGGGGGGCTATGCCCAGCTTCTGTGTCAGACACAGAGAGAGCAGCTGAGAGGATCAGAACAGGTTTAGATTTAGATGCTAAAACTTTAAATTTCATGCATTGACTAACTGGCTTTGAAAAGATTTATTTGTCTTATGCATTTATTTCTCTTTTGCCAATTATTAATTATTGATTAGCCTTGCAAAACTCACTCTTGAATGATATTTTTCCTGAAACTCTTTAAAGAGTTCTGACTGACATTTTATGCCTCATTCCCTTTCCTTTATGAAGTGCTTTGTATGCAATCTATAATATGTTCAGTATTAATTCTATTTTACCTATTTTTCAATTCCGTAACCTGATTGATATTTGACTAATGAATAAAAAGTCAGAGAAACTTAACTTTTGATTAGAAAATAAAACCCTTTAAAACTACTCACAACTCTCATTATTGCCTTAAATATTTAATTGCAATTGATTTTCATGTTTATGTAAAGTCTCCTGATGATGATACACAGTGGCAAAGGTCCATCGCCTTTAAGCGGTAAACTAGAGGTAATGAGGTTTTGCATTGAGAAATTACCGCTGGATCAGTTTCTGGTAGCAGAGGTCAGGTTAACACCATTACCAAAAGGAGCATAGTTTAGTCTAATGCCTAAATAGCACTAGAAAATAATTGCCCAAGTTAGATAAATGTCCAGATTCTCAAAAAGTCCTGATTCCTGATTCCAATGCTCAAAACTTGAAGACTGGCAAAGCAGTACTGGAAGGTGATGCAAGAAGGCGATTGCTGGAGTGGTGTGAGTATCAATAGGGTTGTGAAATGTTGTTAATGTGCTAGGAGGTATTTTTGTAGTGTTGAAAAATAGTGAGGGGTTTGACTGTTGATGATATTTTGCTCATTTTGACTTGATGGTTTTATTGAATAAATTGGTAATTTCATAGGACAGAATTATTGATTATTGATTTTGTTTTTAACTCTTCATGTAAAGTGAGTCAGTGTCACGTTTTTATGTAGTCTTGGAAGTACGGGTACAGTGGTTACCTGGGAATCCCAGGAATGGAATTTAGCCTGAAATAGTGCAGAAGAAGAGTGTGGTAAGTGAAATCACACTGCAGAAGTACTTTGTCTGTTGGAAGTAATACCGAAGGCTATGGGAGGCTGTAGGTGTTACATTAGGGACTATTTTGTATGTGAGTAGAGTGATTGAAATAGCGAAGGGTCCACCTGTGAAACTTTGGCCTTATCCCCAGAGGAGTACCGAGACTCCCTTTAACGCCATAAGCCTCTTGCAAAACTCTGGCCTTATCCCTGGAGGAGTATCAGGTCCTCCCTGAGCTTGCTAGAGAAGTGAGATAACGCTGCTCATTATTATTACTTGCTGGGAAAGAAAATTCTCTTTGAAAAGTGAAGACTATCTCTTTATTTAGTGGAGCAGACAAGGTAGCATTGTCTTTTATGTTGTTACTAACAGAATTTTGATTAAGAAAACTCAGAAAAATATTGCCGTAAGATTTTGTAAAGGGAGGGCTAGTAGAAGGAGTGATACTGACGTCACAAAAGGCTGCGCTGGCATTGGACAAGGCAGCAGGCGTGTAGTGAGCTCTGATTGTGAAGAGAGGGTCAGTAGTAGGAGTTAAAGTGACCGAAATTGAAACTGACAGCATTAAAGAAAAGAAATTCCATTAAAATATAGCAAAAATGGAATTGTTTGAAGGTTTTAAGAAAGTGTTGGGAGGTAAAGTGAAAAATTCGTTTTTAATTGGTGATGCTCCTGAGGGAACACCTGTGCATTTTATGTCTATCAATTTGGGACAAAATTCATGTATGTGGGTTCACCAATGGTGCAAGATTACTGAAAAGAGGGTCCTTTGAGGTTTCCAAAAGATGGTACTTTTGAATTGCAAATTATTGACAAATTAAGGGAACTGTTATGTGAAATAAAGACACCATCTAGAGCTGCACAATTTGAAGCTTTAAGCATGTGGGAAAAGGCGGCAAGAGACAAAGCAAGTGAAGATAAAAAGGTAAAGCACCAGACACAGGAGAAGGGAATTAATGATGACAAAAAGCTTCAAATAAATAATGATTATGGGGATGAAATAATGGATGCATTGTTAACTCAGTGTCCACCACTTTATGTGGTCCCCACTAAAAATACTGATAATATTGTACCAGTAAGTTCTACAGTGGCTACTGCTTCTGTTGAACTGTGAGAAACACAGATTGAGAGAACTGTGCAGACATTTCAGATTGACCCACTACCTGTTCATTCAGCACTGACAGTGATACCTCCAGGTGTCACTGCTTCAAATGTGACTGATTCAGTACAAATACTACAAGCTGCAGATACACAGGCAGTGCCTAGACAAATTGTGACTGTCCCAATTAATATGGTCCCTACTCAAAAAGTTCAAAGGTCTGCAGAAGGAGTAATTATGTCAGGGTTTATTTCAGAATCTCAGAATTCACAGATTATTGAACAGAAACTACCCCAGACAGTCCAAGCATTGAAAGGTGGGGGAAAATGGTCTTTACAACATCTGCAGCTCAGGATAAAATGAATATATTTGAAGATGGGATTTTTCAAACCTGCTTTGAGGAAGCAGCAGTGATTAAAAAGATAGAGAGCATGGGGGAACAAATTAACCCAGACCCTGAAAAAGAGAGACAGCTTAATGTTTTAAATTCAACATTTGAATATAAAGAAATTAACAGTCCCTGCTGTTTAAGTCATGAAGATGTGAACCAGTGTCAGGAAAAAGAATTAATTTCCCTGAGTAAGGAAACAACTACATGTGCAGTAACTACACATGATAGACTGACTGATTTGGCTAACAAATATGAAATTGATGTTTCAGGAAGTTTTCCATTTCAGAAAAGTTTCAGGGTACATATGGATGATGAAGCAAATGAGGAAATGTGTTCTTCAGGAATGCAATTGCACATTGCAGAAATAATAAAATATATTTTCAAATGCAATGGGTTTGAGAAATTAGGAAACAAGTGGGCAAGAAAACATGAGAAGAAAAAGAAACCACCAGACCTTGTTGAGGAAAATAATAAACAGGATGAGGGAGAAGCTTTTGCTTACTCATTGAGAGAAAAGGTGGGAGAAGTGCATGTTCATGTGCCACGGAACAAAAGTGAACTTGCAACATTTCTGAACACATTCCCAAAATTGAGAGACAAACTTATGCTGTTGTACCCACAAATTGATGGATTTGTTGAAATTTTAAAGGAGTTATGTATTAATTTGGAAATGTTCTTTGACATTGCCATGCAAACTGAATTGTGGTTTGAATCTAAAGTTGCTGTGCAAAGGCCAGGTGAGGAGACCATGAAAAAGGTTTACATGAATGCACCATCATTTTCTGTTATGGAGAAAAACGTAGCAGTGATTACTTTCCTGAAGGGCAGAGTACTAGCAAAGGATGTTAATTGGGTACAGATTGAAAGAACACAGGATAGAAGTAAAGGTGTTTTGGTTTGTACAAATTCAGGCATGGATGTTGCACTGCTGGAAAAAGTGTCCTTTTGCCATCTTTATAACAGATTTGAGCATTGGAAGAAGAAATGTAAATTTAAACATGATGCAGCAAATGGAAATGCACAAACACAGAGAGAAATGCAGGTGCAAAATGTGCCAGTTCAGCAAATGTCAGTTCAGAAACAGGTACCAATGGCAGGAGTTTTTCAAGCTCAGAAGCTCTCACAAAATATGGAAAATGCTAAAATTGATTTAAATCAGTTGACCAGAGCAAGTGTGAATTCTTTCCAGAAACAAAATCAGAACCCAGTTCAACAGGTTACTGTATTTGAAAATGAGAATTTCAACCCTAACAATTCTGAATTTACTAAGTCCATTGTGAAAACAGTGGAAGGTCCAGACTTAGTTGTAGGAGTTTTAAAAAGAGAAACTGCAAACCCAGTTTTAGAAAAGGTTGCAGCAGAATTAGGCCCATTTGAGAAAAGTTGCCAATTTGCTGTTTGTGACACAGGCCTGACAGGAAAACAATTGTTTTGCAAATTAAACAGCACAGATTACTGTTCACCAGATGATGTTAATTATCAGATTCCTGATGAGGATGTACAGTTTAAAATGGCCCAACAAGAGACAGCTGCAGCATTGTTTTCAGAAATGACAGTTGAAAAATTACCTTCTGATTTGAAAGAAAGAATAAACACAGAAGTAAGGGAGTTCACAGAGAAAGATGTCAGATTAATAAAACATGCAGAACATGTTTTATTCAAATTAGAATCAGGTGATATGTATTCAAGAACACCATCAGTTGCAGAAATTTTACCCATAATTGGAGATAAACTGAGTAAAGGATTTTTGATGGAATTGATTGGAAGTTTATGTAACTTTCTGATCACAGGTTCACAGAAACTAAATGTAAAGAACAGAATAATGCAGGAGATTAGCAGCATAACTTTTCTATGTTGTCCTGTGGTACCGAATCCAGCCAACATATTTTTTCACATTTCATGTGCTGAAGAATGGCTTACTGATATTGATTTTTTCAAAGTTCATGTCATAGTGCCATTGCATGAGAATAGTCAGGAGTACTGTCAAAAAGAAGATGAATGTCTGGGACACATAATTGGAAAAGGAGCTAGAAAGGTGTCACCAGAGAGGGTGGAAGTAATTCACCAGATGAATCCACCTCAAATTAAGAAAGAAGTCAGGATGTTTTTGGGAATGGTTGGCTGCCGTAGAGAGTGGTTACTAAACCTTTCCTTAGTGGATAAGCCTTTACTGAGGCTGACACAGAAGGATGTGTCTGATCCGCTTCCATTGGACAACAATTGCACAAAAGCATTCCTAGAGTTGAAAGAGAAAAAGTGTCGCGCCCCGGCACTAGGAATGCAAGTTTATTTAAAAGAAAATGCACCAATGTGCAGTGAGAGGGAGGGCTGCGCTCTCTCAGTGCCTGTTAAAAAACATGAATGTGTAGGGGCGTGGCCTGAGGCGTCAAGATGGCGGTCGCACTCTAAGAGTGCTCCGGACCCCTCCGTCATCCGCCTCGAATCCAGCGACCATCGGCACTCACCCGGACCCCCTAACTGACCGCTGTGGCTTCCCCACCGGTGGCACCTTCCATCCGGTGTTCAGGTGCCGGATCACGGCCTCCGCGGCCTCCCGTGACATCCCGTGGTTCCTGGCCTGTCGCGGCCTGCCGTCCCTGTGAGCGCGGCCCCTGGCGTGCGGGGCAGAGGCACCGGTGATCGGAGGTGCTGAAGGGGGCTGGGCGGCTGCTGGCGCCTGCGGAGGCCGTGCGGCGCCTGCTGCTCCTGTCCCCGGGGGCCGCACCCGGGTGTGAGATCAGCCCTGCGCTGTTTGGGCCCCCGGCCTGGGATCGGCCGGTGCATCGACCGGCGCTGGGGCAGTGGAGGTGGCGGCGGCGGTGAAGAAGGCCTCCAGGGCGCGCGGCGGGTAAGACCTCTGGACATTACCAGTAAATGATCCTGTGGTGAGCGGGGGGATCGGCCGTCAGTCCGGGCGGCGGTAGGGATC
Organism: Calotriton arnoldi; assembly: GCA_963921515.1. Taxonomy (NCBI): domain Eukaryota; kingdom Metazoa; phylum Chordata; class Amphibia; order Caudata; family Salamandridae; genus Calotriton; species Calotriton arnoldi. The sequence goes on from CAWUFW010000086.1 coordinate 5,330,663, forward strand.
CAGGTCCCCCCCGCCTCGCCCTCAATTCCAGGGCCTGCTGAGATTGGCGGTCTGTCCCAGAGTGAGAGCCCCTGGTTGCTGAGGCCGAGGCACTGGGTAATTGCTCATCTGCAGGAGACCAGCGGACAACCGCGCCTGAAGGGGCAGTGCCTGCTGCTGGCCCGTGGTGGGCCCACGTCCCGGGGGTGTGATCGGCCCAGCAGCATTGTGAGGCCTCCTGAGGGAACTCGGCCGGCGTGTCGGCCGGCGCTGGGGCGGAGGTGGTATTGGAGGCAGGGCAGACATCCGGACCTTGGCCGTGCAGCTGACCCTTACGGTGAGTGGGGGGGACCGGCTGTCGGATCGGGCAGCGGCGTGGGCGTTGGACATTGGGTCCCCTCCCCCCCACTCCGTGTTTACTCTTCGTGCTCTACGGGGCCTGCTGCCCCTCCGCTCTGTATTGGGGCTGCATGAGGGTCTGACCGCGGGGCCCCGTGCGGCTGGACTTGAGGGCCGGACCCGCAGAGGGGGTGGCGCGGGCTCGGGGCCCCCTACTGCCTGGGCGCAAATTGGAGGTGCCAGGGGTGCTGTCCCCGCTTTCGGCCTCTGAGGCGTGGACTGGCGGTGGTGTCGGGCGGCTTCCCCCTCCTCCGCCTCTCATATTGTGGACTTGTGTGGGGGCCCACTTTCTTGGCTCTGGAGTGCCCGGCTTCCTTAGGGATTCCAACGGTGATTGGCGGGGTGGGTGAGGCTTGACCCCCGCAGGTAAAGTCGGCCATCCTGTCGGGTGGCGGAGGGTGCCCCCCCACGCACTAATCTCAGGAGGACTAATCCCCATCAGTTAGGCCTCCGGTGAGTTCAGAAGCTCACGTCAGGTAGGGCCCTGCCTTGACTACAGACGGCCGTCGTTTCTCCGGATCTGTGGCCCACGCCGGCCTCCTGCCCCCCCGAGTTCCACGTTGCCACAGTGACTATCGGCTGGCCCGGGTCATGGGGAGGGATAGAGGTACCAAGCCTACGCCGGCCCCCACGCAGACAAAAATGGACCAGTTCACCATCTTTGAGCAAGACCCTCCCGGGGGGGCTGCGGGGGGGCCGCCCCCCCCTCAGGACAGGGACCTTGACACCATCCTTCAGGCTATCAGGGCCTCACAGGCGTCCGTGGAGGGGAAGATCGGAGAAATTAAGATGGACGTGTCTCTCCTCAGGCAAGACCTTCGCAACGCCACCGCGCGGCTGTCGGAAGCCGAGTCCCGCATATCCACGGCCGAGGACGATATTGCACAACTCAAAGACCAAGTCGCCCACCTTCGCACTCATACCAAGGAGCTCCATAGGCGTGCGGAGGACGCGGAAAACCGGGCACGTCGCAACAACCTCCGCCTGGTGGGGTTTCCTGAGGGGATGGAGGCAGGCCAGGCTGCCACTTTCGTGGAGGACTGGTTTAAGTCATGGATGCCTGGAGATGCCCTGTCGACGTGGTTTGTAGTAGAAAGAGCCCACAGATCCTTGGCGCCCAGGCCCCCTCCCGGTGCCGCACCCCGCCCCATCATCCTAAAAGTTCTCAACTTCAAAGATCGCGACGCCATCCTGCGGGCAGCCAGGGCGGCTGGCCCCCTCAAGTTTCAAAATCATGTTATTATGATATTCCCGGACTACACCAGGGAGGTCCAAGACCTCCGGCGCTCATACATGGAAGTCAAGAAAAAGCTGCGCGCTTTGGGCCTACAATACCAGCTCCAGTTCCCGGCTCGTCTCCGGGTCATTTTTCAAGGCAAGACGCAATTCTTTGACTCCCCCCAAGCGGCATGGACATGGCTGACGGAGGAGCGCCCCCTCCGCCAGTGGCGAGACACCTCTCCGGAGCGTATGGAGTCGCAGCCCGAGGGGCAGAGGTCGCCGGGGCGCCGGCGTCGCACGCGGTCGCGCAGGGGGCGCCAATCACAAGCACCAGCACTCAGATCCTTGAGCGCGGCAGCTCCAGATCGTCATGACTCCTCCAGCCAGTCGGGCTCCCCGCCACGCAATAGACATCGCTCCACCGAGAGCCTCACGGGCTCGGCCCTACCATTGGCCCAGGTGGACTCAGACCTTTCTCGCACCCCCACTCTTTATCAGCAATGCAATCAGACTCAGATGCATGTCTGCCGTTGGGGGGGGGGGGGTGTCATCAGATTCTGCCAAGTCCTTTGCTCACTCTAATGTTTAATGCCGATGCACTGATTATCCGTTCTTCTGGAGGGGTCCTCCACGTAACCAATCCGAGCGTTTTAGTTTGGTCTAGTTAAATGGGGGGTCGACAGATGCTTCCGTTTTCGAAGTATAGGGAGGGGGAAGGGGGTGGGTTTGGTACGGGGTTCTTTCTTGGTTGTTGGGAGATAAGAATGTTTTCTCCCAAGGTTTTACACTGTTCTGTGTTGTTTTGTTGCACCCACACGACACTTGGAGCCACTCCTACAGGGGCCCACTACACGCAATCCGTCCCGCCGCCGCACTTTCACACCTGATCCAGGCCCCACATTTGCTGTCAGCCCTCCAGGGTCCGATGAGCCACCGTAGCGACTTCCAGCCCCCATGACTGACATAACACCGCAACCTTCCATATTTTATCCTGGAACGTTAATGGCCACCTAGACCGCCACAAGCGAACGGCCGTATTGCGCTACGCGCAGCGCCTCAATATAGATGTGCTTATGCTTCAAGAGACACACCTGTTGGGCAACCTCTGCCCCTTCCTGGCACGGTACGGCTATGATAGGGTTTGGCACTCGGGCTTCGCTCGAGGTTCTCGGGGTGTGGCCATAATACTGAAGCGCTCCCTTCCCTTTGTCCTTACACAAGTTATCCATGACCCACAGGGCACGTTCGTAATCATTTGCGGGGCAATTGGGGGCACTCCACACAACTTTGTGTCCCTGTACTCACCTCCTTCAATGCTCGCCACGACTCTAAAACAATCCATCGCTCTGATGCCCACCCTCCCCCTGGGGTTCACCGTTATTGGGGGTGACTTTAATGCGGTCTCCACTCCACTTCTGGACACGACAGGCTCTCCTTCTCCATCCAGGCTGGCGCAGGCGAAGCAGCTCACAAACTGGACCGAATCCCTAGGCCTCTGACGCGTGGCGAATTTGGCACCCACATGCTAAACAGTTCACACACACCTCCGCTGCACACCACACGCAGGCGCGCATAGATGCAATTTTTATTCCGTCAACGGACTGCTCCACAATACAAGATGTTCGCATACTCCCGAGAGGTATCTCCGACCACTCCCCACTGCTCCTTAGTGCAGGGGCCCCTCCACCTCACTCACGCCCAATGTGGCGGTTGAACGCCTGGTTTCTTCAAGATAAGGAATTCAAAAAGGCGGTGGTTCTGGAACTGGCGCAATACTTTGACACCAATGCGGGGTCGGTCCCTTCCCCGGGTACCCTGTGGGAGGCGGGCAAGGCCACCATCCGTGGATTTGCCAAAGGCCACGTCCAACGGCAGCGACGGACCCAACTGTCGCGGATCACTTCCCTGGAGGCGCAGGCCCTGCGCCTTGAGCGCTCCTCCCCGCGGGGGGCGACGCTGCGCAGGAGTGGCGCCTCACGAACATCCGAAATGACATCAAGCAACTTTCGTTGGAGGCCGCCAAGCTCATGTGGAGATCTTCTGTGGCCAGAGTTTATGGTTGGGGTGACAAAAACGGAGCAATCCTACATAGGCTCGCCACGTATCCCAGAGCGAACCGCATTATCCCAGAGATACTGGATCAGGAGGGGTCGACGCAACGGTCCCCGGTGGCTATAGCCAGCGCATTCGCCGCCTTCTACCGCCGACTCTATGCTAAACAAACCCCGGTGAGGCCGCTCCGTGAACTAATGGAAGCGACGGGTGCTCACCTCCCTCAGCTGGACTCCACGGCTAGAGCTGATCTTGACCGCTCATTCTCTCACGAAGAGATTGAGGCCATCGCGCATACCTCGTCGGGTAAGACTCCTGGTCCAGACGGCCTTTTCCAAGAATACTACGCAGCCTACCGCGAGGCCCTCGTACCCCGCCTTGCTGACCTGTATGCCGAGGCCTTGGAGAAAGGTTCCTTTCCACCCGAGACGGATATGGCCACCATTGTAGTCCTCCCGAAGTCACAACCGCCATCTCCCCACTGCGCTGACTATCGTCCCATCTCCCTTATTAACACGGACATTAAATTGTACGCTACAATTCTTGCCCATAGGCTGAAGCCTTATCTCACCAGGTTGGTCCACCCGGACCAATGTGGTTTTATGCCCCAGCGAGGCACCAGACATTGTCTCCGGCGGCTGCACCTGGCCCTGGCTCATCGCCAAGTGCTTTCCCCTTACTTGGCGCTCCTTCTCATCGATTTTGAGAAGGCATTTGATTCCGTCGACTGGACGTACTTAGACGATGTGCTGGCGACGATGGGTTTCAGCCTTCGCTTCCGGCAGCTGGTTGGGGTCCTGTACACTCGGCCCCAAGCGCGCGTCCTGGTCAATGGGGTTCTTTCTGATGCCTTCCCCATTCAAAGGGGAACGAGACAGGGATGCCCCCTCTCGCCCCTCCTCTTCGCCTTGGCGATGGAGCCTCTAGCGGCCTTGATTCGGTCCGAGAATCTTGTTCGGGGATGGGAATGGCCCAACTCTGAAGTGGATAAGATCGCTCTGTACGCAGACGATGTCCTGCTCTTCTTAACCGATCCCGCACAGTCGGGTCCTTGTTGCCTCCAAATCCTGCGTTCTTTCGGACAAACCTCTGGCCTTCGACTGAACTCCAATAAATCGGTCCTGGTCCCGCTCCATCTCTCTAGGGATTGTTTCGACTGGCAGTCCACGATACCGCTGCGGCGTCAGTCTTTTAAATATCTTGGGATCTGGGTCGCTCTCCTCCCGGAATTGGGATGGTCCCTTAATATTACCCCACTCGTGAAGAAGGTTAAGGCGGACCTCCACAAATGGCAGACACTGCCCCTGAACCCCTTGGGGAGGGTTGCCTTATTTAAAATGATGATTCTCCCCAGATTTCTCTACATCCTTCAAAACACCCCATTCTGTTTTCCACGGGCGTGGTTTCGAGAGCTAGACACTATGGCTACTAAGTTCCTCTGGGGGGGAGGGAGGGCCCGATTGGCCTTCAAAACCTGCCAGATTCCCTCATTCGACGGGGGGATGACACATTTATACCTCTACTACCTGGCGACTCGTTTACTGAGTATCCACGACTGGTTCAATGGGGGCTGGTCTGACCCAGCACACAGGCTTGAACTAAGTGGGCTCGGCCTACCCAAAATCCAATCCCTAATGTATGGGGAATCTATCCCGTCCACTCTGCCCGACGTCACACGCTCTGTGCTCCTAGCCTGGCGGGCGGCTCTGCGACATACCAAATGGACAAACAAACTCACTCAACAAACGCCTCTATGGCAAGGGACAAGGCTCCGGGAGGTCAGTGGGCTACAGGGGTTCCGAACGTGGGATCTTATTGGGATCTCCCAGCTCGGTGATGTGTGGGCGAGCGGCCACATGCGCTCCTTTGAAGATCTCCAATCCCGATACTCTCTGCACCCATCACAACACTACAAATAACTACAAGTGCGACATGCCCTCCACGTACACATTCCTGATGACACCAGGATTCCTGAGTACAGTCCCCCTGAGGCACAGACCGTGCTAGGCGACTTGGGGAAGGGGGGTATTTCCCGCATTTACAGGACGCTGGTCAACAATACCCCGACCTCACTAGTTCGACTCAGGGGCCAATGGGAGGAGCGGGTGGGTACCCTGGACGAGGAGGACTGGCGCGACGCCCTCATGTCACCCAGGACGGTTACTTCATCTGCTAAACTCCGCTTGATTCAGTTATATTACTTACATATGGCCTACCTCACCCCGCAGCGCCTACACCGAGCCGGCTTTTCCCCATCCGCCTCGTGTACGAGGTGCGGTCTAGACCCGGCCGACTTCTTCCACATGGTGTGGGCATGCCCCCGATTGGCTCAATTCTGGGGAGAGATTGAAAGCGAACTGACCGAGGTCCTGGGGTGGGAGGTTCCCCATGATCCACGTCACTCCCTTCTCGGGATCACAGATGGACTAGACGGGTCCAGGAACGAGAAGTTACTTTACAACACAGCCATGGTTGTGGCCAAACGGGACATAGCCGCCTCCTGGAAACTTCCCACGCCACCCAGTTCTGAGAAATGGCGAAAGGGGGTGGATTGGTGTGCGGCACAAGAGAAACCCATGTATGAGGCACGGGGGTGTCCTAAGAAATACCGGAGGGTTTGGGGCAAATGGTTGGGTGCCGTGGAATAGCTTGCATTTTACACACGTTGTTTGGGGTCACCGCTGGATGGTGGGGTCTAACTGCAATGTCTGTGTTCCTTTAACTGTACTGTGTCCATATCGGTGCTGTACTAAGTCGCGTCATGGGTGCTTATACTCTGTTAAAAACAATAAAGTTGTTTATCAAAAAAAAAACATGAATGTGTTCAAAGGTCTGTGACGTATTTCCCACTGACCCTTGACCCCAACGTCACAGAAATGCCCAGCTGCCTTAATTTAGTAGCTGTGGTAAATGTCAGTCATAAAAAGAGTGAGAATATAATGATGGAATGTCCAATTGCTGAAAAAGTTCCTTCCTTTGTGGAGTTGTTTTGGGAAGATACTGTGACCAAGAAATGTCTAATTTCAAATGTATTTAGCTTACAGCCAGCAAATGAAATTGTTTTTGATGAAACTGAACCTAAATGTCATGAATTTATGCATGAACCCAAAATTAGAATTTAAGGATGAACGTCTGATTGAGCCCAACAATGTCCATTTTGTAGATGGCCCATGTTTGAAAGGTAACAATGACACATTAGGAGCAGCACATGCTGTGCTCCCTATACATTATGTTGTCAAGGCTTTATGGCTTTCAGTAGTTACCTCAGCCCAAAATTCGAAATTGTTTGCCCTTACCATAACATGCAGTATAGCTGCTCAAATGGGAGTCACTATTGTCATGAGAGAGAGAAATGCTAATTCAGTTGCACAATATTGTGTCCTGTTAGCCTATGCATTTAATGGAATTTTCACAGGTGAATCTGAAAAGGATACTGTTTATCTAAGGCAGTTAATGACTTACACTTGTAAAGAACTAATAGAGGTTCAAGAAAATGTTTCAGAAACAGAACAACAGGGTTGTATCCGAACAGATTTTGAGAAAAATGACAACTGCATAGTAGCAAATGTGTTATTGCAAAAACTGATGCCCAGGTATAGATTGCCAGTTTCTCTGAAATCAGATCATAATGAGGTCTCAAAGATATGTGTAGAACCACAGATTGGACAAGGATAGGATTGTAGCTATCTGCCTGAAATTCCAAGTACAATAAAGCAACACAAAGACAGCACAGAGTTACACTTTGCAAAAGACTGTGTTTCAGCATCACTGAAGTGGCTTGGATTTGCACATGCAAATGCACTTGTGAAAACCACAGATGAAAAGACTAGCCATTGCTGTGAAGGTCTGACTGATGTGGAGCGTGCAGTTTCTCACCAGATTGCAGCTGATACACAAGATCTGCATAATGGATGGTGCCAAAACTTTGATCTGAGAGATGCTGTGAAATGGAAAGGCCTGTTCCAAATGATCCTGGCAAAGACTGTTGTGAAATGTGGTGGCCTTCCAAATTGGGTGCATGCCTCTCACACACGTATGGTCCAGTGTCCCCCTGATAAAACAGCTCCTCTTCAAGAAGAGATGCCAGCAGTGGTCAAAAGCCCACAGAAGAGGGTCAGTCTAACCTGTAAGGGAACACACAGAGCGTGAAGCAGCCCTAGAGAAAACTGAAGTAGCACTGGAAAAGCAAAAAGTGGAAACTGACTCAGATGAAAGCGGTGTCAAAAGGGTGAATGAGTCAGGTGCAGCCTCTGAAGAAAAAATTAGTGCTGTGGGCCTACGAGTGGAGGTAGGAAAAAGCTGGCTGAAAGCGTATCCAAAACATCTACAGTGGTCCCTTGAAAAATCATTTGTGCCCATAGTTGAAACGTCTGAATCTGATCAAAGTGAAAATAAAAGTGAAAGGCTTAGATTGAAAAAGTGCAAAGAATTGATGGTGCTCTATCAGAGTTTCTCAGCACCTGAGTGGTCAAAATGCATGGAAAAAGTACAGAATGCCACATTGAATGAACTGTGTAATGCGAGGCTTGAACTGTATGAGCCACCTTGATGGCAAGCTGGTGACAAAGAGCCAAGAAATGCTGGAAAAAATAACAGAGAACTGTCAAGAGCTGAAGAGAAAAGAATCTTTGAATGATTAAAGAAAAGATGAAGAAAAAATGAAGAAAATAGAACTGTTCTGTTGAATTTTCCTTTTATTATTTTAGTTACTTATTTTAGAGAAAACTAACTGTTCCAAGAAGCTACTTACAGAACTCTGCACTAAACTTTTCAGCTTGGCTATATATGATCTGATTACAGACCAAACTTGTGTTGCCTTAGAAATAGAAGTAAAATTATTATGTGCTCAGTTTTTGTAATAAGTGAAAATGAACATACTAATTTAGTAGGGTTTTTTCCTTATATACCTGTGTGAATTAAGTGTGCTAATGAAATTACCATGTCTACATACACTAAAGATGAGTAGTAATATTTTAGTTAGAGAAAAACATATATTTGACTCAACTAATGATAAGTGCTTTATTTTAAACAAATGAAACGTGTGATAATTTACAAATCATTTGAGGTATCATGATTTGTTTTTATCAAAGGGTGAATTGATCGAGTCTAGATTTCACCTAGATTAGGCATTGCTCTGTTTTAAGTTTCAGACAGACTGCATTTCAAAAATGGCACGCAGAATTTTGGTGCAAGTGAGAACACATGACACATGAATGAGTCCTGCTCAAGATGCTTTCAGTCTAAAGTGCTTTCATGTAAAAACATGCTCAATTAATTAAACAGCCATGTTTAAATGTGATTAATTGGGGTTTAACCTCACTATAGAATGTACCTTTAATTTAAAAAAATGTGTTTTGAAATTTTAATTGTGCTGAATTAACACACATTTTACGGTGTAGAAAAGGCTGAAATACACAGCTCAGTGGCAGGCCCACTGCAGCCTTTAGCCTTGGAGATAACAAAGGAATGTTTTCCTCCCTGCTCTGTTTCCTCCCGTCTCCCATGAGAAGACACGTCTTCAATGAAAGACATTGTTAAAATGTATGCCTCTGTTCCCATCTCAAGAGACCTTGCCTTTGTTGTATATTTAGACAATGCATATTCAGTTCATAACACATCTTATTTATAATATGTATTAATTAATCAACCATGCACCAACACTACACGTGGGGGCAAACGCATTTTGCATGAAAAGCTATCTAAAACATTAGAGCATGTTGCTATGAGCATGTATTAACTGTTTGCGCTTTGAAAATTTGCACTAGTGCATGTTTATGCTATGTTGTACATTGCACATTTTGCATGTTGTGCATGAAAAATAGAAAAGCTGCTTTAAATTAATAGCTTTCGCTAGGTAATAATTAATACAGGGTATTAGAATGGTGGGAGATGAACATAATGGGCTTTACTTCATAAATTAATATTCTTTTGTGTTTGTTTTGCTTTAGTATACATTTGGGCCCACAATAATATGGCTGCCTAGGAATCCAGCATGGCTGAGAATTGTTAGCAGTGTGCTGAATGGGAGACGCATGCGCAAAGGAATATGCCAGCTGCATGAACTGCCAAGTGCCTCAAGTGAAGACACATAGGTCAAGGCCACAATGATCTGCACACTCCTGTCACCGTGCCAACGTAGTGTTTGTGGGAGAGTGTCATTCCTGTGTGCGATGTGAAAGCGAAAAAGAATTAGATTGATGCATTTTGTCGCTTAAGATGTTGCAAGAGATGTTCTCATTGATACATGTTATGTATATTGTTCTTAGCATTAAGCCCCTATTGTTAGAACTGGTATGGGGTGGTCTTGCGATGAGAACAGGATGATGAGACCCCCTATGTCACCTGTGCCAACCTATCACAGTGCGAGTTTCTACTGAAACTGCAACATTGTTAGTGTAGTCAGCCAAGAATTAGGTTATAATTAATGACCCCTTGGGGCGTGTCAGATCAGATCTGACCAGACATCATTCGGGTTAGGTACGTGAACGTCGCGGGTGCAGACTGGGTGGAGATTGCGTCCGAGGAGACACAGAGAGAGGGGGGGGGGGGCTATGCCCAGCTTCTGTGTCAGACACAGAGAGAGCAGCTGAGAGGATCAGAACAGGTTTAGATTTAGATGCTAAAACTTTAAATTTCATGCATTGACTAACTGGCTTTGAAAAGATTTATTTGTCTTATGCATTTATTTCTCTTTATGGGAGATTTTTGCCAATTATTAATTATTGATTAGCCTTGCAAAACTCACTCTTGAATTATATTTTTCCTGAAATTCTTTAAAGAGTTCTGACTGACATTTTATGCCTCATTCCCTTTCCTTTATGAAGTGCTTTGTATGCAATCTATAATATGTTCAGTATTAATTCTATTTTACCTATTTTTCAATTCCGTAACCTGATTGATATTTGACTAATGAATAAAAAGTCAAAGAAACTTAACTTTTGATTAGAAAATAAAACCCTTTAAAACTACTCACAACTCTCATTATTGCCTTAAATATTTAATTGCAATTGATTTTCATGTTTATGTAAAGTCTCCTGATGATGATACACGGTGGCAAAGGTCCATCGTCTTTAAGCGGTAAACTAGAGGTAATGAGGTTTTGCATTGAGAAATTACAGTGAAATTACCGCTGGATCAGGGCTAACAGCCCTCATCAGCCAGGCTAGCTTGAATCCAGTGGCAAAGTGAGCAAGGGACCCACGTCTGGGCATGCCCTGCCAACTTAGGGCGAACAAAGCAAACACAAGGAGATGATGGACGGAGCGCTGAAACTTTTCAGACACTCACCCCCAGTCACAGATCTGGGTTGAATCCATCATCGTTCTTTAGCTCACTTCGCTACCCTAGTTCAGACACAGCTATATGCAAATCAGTCTTGACTCTGTGCCTCATGTGAACAGTCCAGCCCGAACTGCCAAGACATGTCCTCCCTGGACTGGAAACAAGCATCCTGGGACCGGTTTCGGGCTAACAGCCCTCATCAGCCAGGCTAGCTTGAATCCAGTGGCAAAGTGTGTTTCCTTTACCTAGGAGGCCAACAGCTGTAGCCAGAAATAATTTGATGATAGTTCTCGAAACCTTTTGGTATCTTATTGGATAGTGATCCTAGCTGGAGAGTTGCTATACACTTTGCCCCTGCTGATCGTTCACAGAAGCGCCGCTTCACCTGCTTGACAACAAAAGTTAAAATTACTGACTAAGTTCAAATTAATATCAAGACTACTAAGGACAGGCCGCTCAGGGGAATGCCCAATTGGTCAAGGGGCACACATCGTCCATGACCTCATCCCCAGGCCAGTCCTCCTTGAAGTTAATGGTAAGGACTCCACTGTTATAGTTGGCCAGACCGTAAAATGAAGCAAACAGATACAACACACAAATAACATTGGAGAACAACCCATGTCCAAAGATCCTCCTCCGTAAAAATCTTTAGTAAAACAGGCAGCATTCCTCACCCACTCGACTGCTTCTTTGACGCAGAGAAATGCAGATGAGCCAATCCTTTGCATGGGCTGTAGTAAGGAGCACATGCGTGTGCTTAGTGCACTCAAATAGCTGCCTCCAAGTGTTTTTGGTCATGGCTCCACATAATACTACCGGATGGATTCTGGTTGATGAAGTTCCGGCTTATACTGTCTCCTTCTTTCCCTGAGAGGCAGCGGGCGCCCAGTGCACTTAAATAGCTGCATCCATGATTTGGTGGTTTTCACTAGGCGTTACCATCAAATGCATTGTAGGTGAGGGAGTCCCAGCTTAAACTGTCTCCTTCTTCCTCTTCAAGAGTTTGTTTGTTAATTCCAAATTTGCTTCATAGTTCAGTTCAAAGAATTAATGTTCCAGGGATTACTATTTTGTGATATCACCACTACCAATTGTATTTTAAAAACATCGATTTAAGATCAGTACTCATTTTGTGAGTTCATCATGTGGCATTATTATGCACCCAAATTTGTAATGAATGTTTACCATGATTTGAGGTTTTTCACTAACATTTTAAGACTTTATCGATTGGTCTTGGAATCATCAAACACTGCAATTGCCGAATGCATTCTTTGATCGTTTTAGATGTAAAATGGTCTCTGTTTGGGTTATGAAAGGTTTATATTGAGAAGGTTTTTTTGAAATTTGAAATGTGTTTTTCCAGGGAATTGATTCTTGATGCCAACATCAATCGGTGAAATGTATTGCACTAAATTTAAATGTCTAGTTATCATGTCTTAGGGCCTGATTAGGATGGCGGTGAGACTGCCACCGACAGCCCGTCGGTTGCGGTCTCACTGCCATCCTAAGCAAGTTTCCCGCCCGCCACATTAGGAGGTCGGGCGGTTTGTTGGCGGTTGAAAAGACCGACCGCTACGCATCCGACGGGCTCCTGGATCCCGACCGGTGCGTCGGAGGGGAATCATATCCCTACAACGGTGGCGGTGCCTGCCAGGCACCGCCGTAGGGATAATGATGTCCCTTTCCGCCCACCTTTTCATGGTGGTTAACCTGCCATGAAAAGGCAGGCGGAAAGGGACTTTGGTGGCCTGTAGTGGGCCCCCCTTACACCCTGGCCCTCAGACATGGGCCCTGGGGGGCACCTATGTTGCCCCCCCCTACACATACCTGCACCATGTGCAGTGATATGTGCAGTGACCCCTTTTTGTCTTGCGGTGTGTGCTGCAGCCAGCAGCACCCGCGGCAATACTAAATATAGGCATTGTGACCGCCGTGGTGGGGGTCGCATTGTAATGCCTATGTCGGGACCGCCGACAGCCTGGCGGGCGGTCCCGTTTTCATTACCGCCCGCCATCCTAATCAGCCCCTATATACTCAATTTAGTGAATTTATTTTGTTCTAAGAAAATGTATTTTTTTTCCATTTCATGCAGATTTCAATATAGATTTAGCTGAAATCTATATTTGCAAAAAGATAGATGGGTCTCAATCCTGTGGCATTTATTTCACTGTATTGTACTCCTTATCTTTTGCACATTCGTGCCCAGTGGACTATTACATCCACGGTGATTATATTAATTGCTTCATTTATTACCATTTATTAAAGTATCAAAGTTTCTTCATTTATGAACACTCAGTAGAATCCCAGATAGTGTTGTGGGAGGCCTTCAAAACATTATTGAGAGACAGAGCCCAAAATCTGGTTGCCTGCAAAAAACAGGTGAGAGAGGGCAGAGCTGGACGCTCTAGAGGAGAAGATCCTACAGCTTAAAAGATCCAGTTTTGGATCAGTTAAAAATGCGGCAACTTGCAGTGTACCAGGCATAACTCTGGGATCTGGCACAGGAAAAGGCAAAGCAACAAATGCTTGCTTCCCTGCACCATTTATATGGAACAGGCGACAAGGATGGCAAACGTCTGGCTTGGCTCGACCGCCAAGAAAGGAAGATGGGTCCGGTCCATCAGTAGGCAGTCAGGGGGACTTTTCGACCCTGACATTGCAACAGCGGTGGAGTTTGCACGGTACTATAAACAGTTTCTATGCTGCAAGACCACTCCCTGACCCCCCTGACATTGCCACCTACTTGGCGCCAATCATTATGCCCTCCCTTGGAGAGGAAGACCGGGAACTCCTTGAGGCAGACTTGATGCTAGCCATGGCACAATAAGCTATAGCTTGACTGCAGACAGGGAAAACACTGGGCCCAAAAGGTATCCCAGCGGAGTGTTATAAGCTGAACTCCAGCCTGCTGGGACCTCATCTTCTGAACCTGTTCAAGGAGGGGAAGGAAAAAGGGGAACTGTTGTTGTCTCTCCGAAAGGCAACAATAATGGTGCTCCCCAAAAAGGTAAACCCAAAGATAGGTGTGAGTCATATTGCCCTATTTCCTTGTTGAACGTGGAGACCAAAATCCTGGCCACTATCCTAATGTCAACTCTTTTCGATCAGTATTCCCTTAATACATCGTGATCAGTCTGGATTTATGCCCGGTAAAGCAGCTCACCACAATCTATGCAGAATGCACATATGAATGAAAAATGTGCAGACCCTCCAATACCCTCTTGCCATTAGATGCTGAAAAGACGTTTGATGCAGTCCATTGGCCCTTCTTGGACCAGACGCTCTGCAAATTTGGATTTGGTCCATGCTTCAAGGGATGTTTGTGACTCTCCTATACAAGAATCTAATAGCCGTGGTCAGAGTGGGGTGACATCCATAGAATTCCCTATATGTAGAGGGACCAGGCATGGCTGTCCCCTCCCTCCCCTATTATTTGCCCTCACAATAGAATCCCTGGCCTGTATGATCAGACAGCACCCCCACATACACAGGTTCCGTATAACACAGCAGGTGGAATCTGAGGAGAAATTATCACTTTATGCTGATGATATGCTCCTTTATGTATCAAAGCCTAACATCACTATCCCGGTTCTCTTCGAAGCAGTGGAAGAATATGGGGCCCATTCCAGTTATACCATCAATTGTGCCAAGTCAGTGACTTATGTCACGCAGGACCTTGTACCAGAGTTGCCACTTCCTCGAGGTCTCCGGCTGTCTACGGAAGGTTTCCAATAGGGCCATCTTGAGCTTGTGCCTACGTATTGGATATTTTGTGCGGGTATGATATACGGGTGAGAAGTCGCTCACCGGAGTGGTTTTTTTGGGGGGTACTACCAGAGTATATGTTTTTAATGCCATGCTGGTTGTATGCTGCATTGGTATTGCAGTTGTGACATATTAGTGTTATTATCAGTATTTACTGTGTTTTGTGTTAACCCATGTCCTGTTTGAAAGTGGAAGGGGGGTGGGGAGTGGATATTTTTGGTCCTGTAGTGATACCGTGTTTTGACCTTCCTTCGTAGGGGTTAAGGATAAAGGGGCAGTGTGTTTAACCCCAATGTTTTCGGGTCTGTGTGTTACACCCCAGCGATATATATGTCTATCCTTCTTAAGTGGTTAAGGATATGAGGGCAGTGTATTAAGCCCAATGTTTAGGGGTATGTTGTTACACCCCATTGCAGTAGAGGGTAGGTGAAGCACTACTCCTGCCCAAGTGAATGGTGAAGGGGGGCAGTGTGTTAAGCCCTATTTTTAGTGGGTATGTTGTTACACCCCAATGGAGTAGAGGGAAGGGGAAGCCCTACTCCTCCTCAATTGAATGGTGAAGGGGGTACATGGGTACACCCCACTGCTGGAGATTCTGGAAGAAGCCTTGGTCCTGTTTGTTTGTGTTGTGGAAGGTAACAGGCTGGTCCGGTTGAGTGTATGTGTTGTGGAGTGGAACGGATACTTAGGTTTCCCGTATGGGTGAGAAAAGAAGAGAAGTTTTGGGTTATCTGTACATTTGTATTGTAAATTTATGGGATGCATTTATTGCTTGTGAATTTTACCATCTTACATCCCATTGGATTTCTATTGTTTCCATAAGGGGGGGGGGGGTGTGTTGTAATTTACTGTTTAGTATAATGCATCCTCCCCATTGATCACTTTCCTGCTGCTCAGCCAGTGTGTGAGGTTAGTAGAATGTTGACAGTGTTTGGATGAGTTGAGTTAGAGTGGATGGGCTGAGCTGCTGCTGGTGGGGCTTTACCTGTACTCTGTATCTCAGTTACCTATAGTCATAACCTGCGAGGCTTTATCTTCATTGTAACAGTATCATTACTCTATGGTCCTTAATCCCAATTAGCAGTTGACCCTTCTTGGGTATTAATTCGTTTTGAGACTTCCATATCATTTCGGATGCTCTACCTTCCTGTGATGTTTGCCAGCAAACACAGGGGAAGACTGGGCGCCAGGCGTTTCGGTGGGCTGGCAGGGTTTGGGCTTTTTTTATTGCTGGGAACCTGCCGGCCATGTTTCTAACTTACAGCACTTTTAACAATGCAAAAACACATGGCTTTAAAGCACGCTTTAAAACTATTTGTTGTTGCACTGTTTATTTAGAAGCGTTGCAAATAGGAATGTGGCCGGTTTCGTGTCTCTCAGGCCAAATGAGGAGACCGACAGCAGTCAGGGTAAACACGTCTTTATTTTCTCGCTTACACTCGTTTCTGCCTCAACCCTTTTTTCCTCCCTGTTCCTCCCTTCCCGTTCCTGTCATGCCTGGTCCTGACGTCGCGCGCCGGGTCAGGCATGACGACACTACATCTCCCCCCTTTTTTTAAAAAATGTTCAGTGCTTACTCGCTCAGAGTTCTTCGATAAGCCGGGTAGGTCTCCTGATAGTCCTCTGTGGTCGGCATGAGGGGCGCCCCGCTCTTGACTCTCTCGGACTCGCTGTGACTTCAGGTTCTTCTCGGTCTTCAGCCTCTCGGGTCGATTCATCCGTGTCACATTCTGGTTCCTCTGCGTGGGTGTATACTGCAGGATTACATTTCTTGAAGTGCGACACATTTCGTGTGGTTCTCTTGGTCTCAGATGCAGCTGTGATCATGGTTCCTTTCTGTCTTGTCACTTGTAGTGGTTGGGCACAGTAGCGACTGTCAGTCTTTGCCTTTTGTTCTTGCCTGACTAGCACCCAGTCTCCTTCTTGAATGTCAGACACCTTGGCGTGTCGACGACCGTCTGCGTACTCTTTCATTTTCGCCTTCTTGACTTTGTCAAGGCCCACTAGTGTCTCGTGATCCGAAGTCGGAGACCTGGAATGTATAGCGGTGTCTGCGGCTGGAATTGTGGTACGCAGGGTTCTTCCGAGCATCAAAGTAGCTGGACACTTGTTAGTGGTGCTATGTGGCGTGGTTCTGTATGCTCGTAGTACCTCGTTGAGTGCCAGTTGAATGTCGCGTTGAGTCAGTTCGACTTGTTGTATAGTTTTCTTTACGGTGGCCATGAACCTTTCGACCATCCCATTAGCTTGAGGCCACATGGGAGTGGTCTTTCTGTGTCTGAAGTTCAGGTGTCTTGCGAACTCTGCAAACTCATGTCCATTGAATGGTGGGCCATTGTCCATTTTCACTACTGTGGGGATTCCCCACGCAGCAAATGCTTCGTCGATGACAGGTATGACAGCGGTTGCTCTTGTGGATGAGACTTGTTGTGCAATGGGGAATCTGGAATACTCATCCATGATGACAATAATGTACTTCCCGGACTTCAATGGACCAAAGACGTCGATGGCCACTTGTTGCCATACACCGTCTGGGAGGTCAGACATTTGAAGCGGGGGTGCGGTTCTTCTCGCCCTACTAGTTGGCATTGAGGGCAATCTTTGAGTGTGGTTTCTACCATTTGGTCAAGGGACGGGAACTAGACCCGCTCCCGTAGCGCTTTCTTTGTTGCCACCACGCCTCTGTGTCCTTCATGCGCTAGATTGACAGTTCCTTGCCTCAGTTGGTGGGGAATGACAATTCGCCTGTCTCTTAATAGCAGTCCATTAGTGCTGATTGTGAGATCGTCTTTGACATGTCGAAATGACGCGAGTTCTTGTGTGTTGACAGTTTTGTCACTTGGTGTTTCCTCCAGGTGTCTCCACGAGTTCGTGTGGATACGATGTATTATGTTCTGGAGCGTGGCGTCCTTTGCAGTGGCTTCTATGATGGCTTCTAGTGACATTTAATAGTGGAGCGCCTGGTAAAGGGCTCCGTGCTCGCCTCATATTACTTGAAGCACTGTTTTAATAACCTCACTTAATTTTGTATGTTGCACTCGCCTTGAGAAACGTTTCATTCTGCTTTTAAATCACTCACCTACCGCTCCTATTTGCACAGGGTCCCCGGTCCACCGCCGATTATTCGGATTGTGTGGAGGGATTGCAACGTGCTACAGGAAGTAATTCTGACTTCCGGTTTAGGCTCCAATCAGCTGCTGGAGCAGCTGATCGCTCACCCTATTTAAACCGATGCCTCTCGCCTCGCGCAGCGGACGCGCCGCCGGCGCGCCAAAGGCAAGCCCGTCTGCGCCCAGTCCCTATGCCCAAATCCACAGCGACCGGATCACTTATTCTTGCTCAACACTGCAGGCCCTCAGGCCCAAGCTAGTCCCGCACTGCCCACCTCTCACTCCCGAAAACAGATCCCTCAAATTGTCCCGGCTGAGGATACTCCCTTACACCCCAACCCAATTTGAAATCTACTTGTCGTAATTCTATTGTAATGCCTACCTTGACCAAGAAAAAAAAGGATATCCACTCTGAATTCACTTTTTTTAGTCTTAATTGCAGGTCACTCCCAAAACATAAGAGAAATATTTTTGATCTCCTTACCGATTCGCAACCAGATGCCATTTTTCTAACAGAGACCTGGCTTAATGAGAGCTCCGGACCTGATATTGCGCACGCTCTTCCCCCTAACTACACCTATTTTGGTAAGAACCGTGCAGATAGGAGTGGAGGAGGCATAGCTATAATCTTTAAATCATCCTATACATGCAAATGGGATGATTTAGGCCTCAAGGACTGTGAAGCCGGTCTGTTTAAACTCTTACTGTCCCCTAATTTCACTCTGTCCGGGACCCTAATCTACCGCCCCCCGAGGCCGGCGGAACCTTGGGCAGCTGCTCTCCCCGATTTTATTGCCCCCCTATTGCTAGAAGCCTATAACTTCCTGATTTTAGGCGACTTGAACTTACACTTCAATGAAGCCTCCTGCAACATTAGCTCCACGCTCATTGCCGATTTGGCCGCTATGAATGTCTCTCTTCACAACTCAGGCCCCACCCATAAGGCAGGACACCTATTGGATCCCATTTTCTCCAACCTTACCTCTATCTCTTGTAAGCCTGCTATTCCTATTCCTTGGTCTGACCACTTTCTGGTGGAATTTAAGGTCAAACAGGAACGGCTCCTTAACCCCTTCCGTGCTCATGACGAGCTCAGCTCGTCATGCTGCGCGGTAGCTGCTAGTGCGCATGACGAGCTGAGCTCGTCACGACCCCACCCGCGATCGGAATGTCCAGCACACGAGCGGAATTCCGATCGCGGTCAAGGGGTTAAGAATTCATCTCCTCTCTCTGGGCCAAGAAACGGTAGAAATTGGAAAAATTTAGATGTAAATGATTTGAACCTTCGTATGAATAACACCATGCCGCTTACTTCAATAACTAGCATAGAGGAAGATGAGGTCATCCATAAATGGCTAACCTCTTCTATTGATGCTTGTCTACCATTGTCTAACAAAAAAGTGGGTCACCATCGCCCCCCAGCTCCTTGGTTTTCAGAAAAACTTAAAATAGAAAAAACTAAATGTAAAAATCTAGAAAGACAATGGCGAAAAAACTACGAGCTAGATAAAAAAAAACACGTATAAATTAGCTTTAAATAGCTATCACTCCATGTGCAACACGGCTCGCGCTGAACACGCCAATCACACTATTTTACGTTCACAAAACTGTCCCAAAGTTCTGTTCAAAGTAGTGAAGGAACTATCTGGTGCCAACTGTCAACCTGAGCCTCCGGGTCTCAACTCTAAACAGTGTGATGATCTGGCGGAATTTTTTGTGGGCAAAATTGATAAAATCTACTCGGATTTTAACAAACACACAACTATAACAACAAACGTGCAAACCAATGATTTGGCAACACTATGCCTCCCACAAGAAGTCGTACAAGTGAATAATGACATCCTGCTAGACAAATGGACTCCTCTTGACATCTCTGCTTTCCGCAGTATTCTCACGAGCATCAAATCTGGCTCCCCCAAGGATCCGCTTCCCCCCTCTGTGCTTCAAAAACTAGACCTCCCTATACTTACTATCATCATGGAGCTCCTCAACGCATCACTATCTGAAGCTAGAGTTCCGGTGGCCTGGAAACATGCGATGGTGCTCCCTTTGCTTAAAAAAAACAACTCTGACCCCAAGATCCTTTCTAACTTTCGCCCCATCTCCCTGCTTCCTGTTTTCTCCAAGATCCTAGAAAAACATATCAACTTCCAGTTGACGAAGTATGTTGAAGCACAAAATATTCTACATCCGCCTCAATCGGGCTTTAGAGCAGGTTTTTCCACAGAATCGACACTTCTGGGAGTCACTGAGAACATTCGTCAACAGGTCGACAAAGGAGATACGGTGGCTCTTATTTTACTTGATCTAAGTGCCGCATTTGACACTGTTTCCCACACTTCGCTTATAAAAATCCTTCAATCTAAGGGCATTTGTGGTACGGCACTTAAATGGCTGTCTAGCTTTCTATCCAAAAGGACCTTTCAGGTCTTCTCCTCTACTGCTCATTCCAAGACTCAGGTTTCCCCATATGGAGTCCCTCAGGGCTCCATACTTAGCCCATTGCTTTTCAACATCTACGTCAGCCCTCTGGCTACGATAGCAGAGCAAGCAGGGCTAACAATATACTCTTACGCGGACGACACCCAGTTGATCTTTTCGCTTTCCTCCAAGGAGACTTCGAAATCATCCTCTCTCCAGACGGGGCTAAAAAAGATCGCTGATTGGATGCATTCAAACAAACTAAAACTCAACGGTGGGAAAACCGAACTCCTCTTCTTCGGTGGTAATAAAACTCTCTGGGGCCCCCAACATTGGCCACCGCAAATGGGTGATCTTCCGCATCCATCACAATCGGCCCGTAACCTTGGCGTCATTATTGACGACCAATTGTCTATGAGGCAGCAAGTGATCAAAGTCGCCTCCACTTGCTTTGCTATCCTGAAGTGGCTTAGGAAAATTCTCTGGATGCTTCACTCCGCTACACAAAAAACTGTCATCCAGGCCTTGATAGTGTCCAGGTTGGACTACGCCAACGTGCTCTACCTGGGTGCTAGTAAGGAAGTACTCCGTAAGCTACAGGTAGTCCAAAATTCCGCGGCAAGACTGCTTTGCCAACTACCCAGAATGGCCTCCACTACAGGGGCTCTTCGAAAACTACACTGGCTGAGAAATGACAATCGCGCCAAATTTAAAGCCCTTTGCTATATGCACAAAATAAACATAGGCTCAGCTCCCCACTATCTAAGTGCCTTGGTGCACCATTATCGTCCCTCACGCTTACTATGTTCCTCCAATCAATTAAAATTCCAGGTACCCAGGATCAAACGAGCCAGAATGGGAGGACGTTCCTTTGCCTACCTAGCTCCTTCCCTTTGGAACTCCCTTCCAATGCATCTCCGCCTTGAAAAACACTACCTCAAATTCCGCAAAGAACTGAAAACGTGGCTTTTTAATCAGTAGAACCTTTTATTAATAGCTTTGACCTTTTCTCTCGCCTTGTATGTCCGTAGGCGCCGGGAAACCTCCGGGTAGCTGTGCGCCATATAAATGCCAGCGAGCACCTTGTCCGTGTTGAAATCCGGGGATGTCGCGATATGTAGTCTGCTGGGTTCTCCGCCTTCCCCGGTTTGTGAACAATGGTGTACATATATTCTTGGAAGCGAATACCCCACCGTTCGATCCGTGGTGGCATTTTTACTCGAGGATTTCCGAAAATCGTTATGAGGTCCTGGTGATCAGTGTGAAGTGCTTCCCATAGATAAAAAGATGGAAGTGCTCACACGCCCACACAACTGCCAGACTCTCTTTTTCAGGCTGTGAGTAGGCCTTCTCCGTGTCAGTGAGGCTGCGACTAGCATACGCAACGATGTGTCGCTGTTCTCCTTCATCGTCGTATTGGGCTAAGATAGCTCCAAGTCCTACAGGGCTTGCATCAACTGTGATTTCTGTCTTCTTGCGGGGGTTGAAATAAGCCAGGTTGATGGCAGAACTCACTGCTGTTTTGATTTGGCTGAACGCTTGCTCACACTTGGTAGACCAGTGAAAGATTTGGCCTTGTTTTGTGAGTTCCCGCAGGGGATAACTGATAGTGGCGTAGTCCTTGATGTAACAGGCACAGTAACTGGCCATGCCCAGGAAGGATCGTACATCGCTGACATCTCGGGGGCATGGCTTGTCAGCTAGTGCTGATACTTTTTCAGGATCGGATCGCATTCCGTCACTGGAGAAAATGTGACCGTAGAATTTTAATGTAGACTTGTGAAATTCGCACTTGTCTCGGTTGAGCGTGAGGTTGGCATTTAGAAGAGCATGACACACGCGATCAAGAGCCTTGTCGTGTTCCTTGCGAGTTTCACCGAACACCAAGATGTCGTCACTGTAATTGAAGGAGTTTGGAATGTGCTGGATGACTCGCTGCACTGCCTCTTGAAATATTTCCGCTGCCGAGGAAATTCCGAAGTTGAGGCGCTTGTACCTGAAAAGCCCTTGGTGCGTGGTGAAAGTGGTGATGTACCGGGACTTCTCGTGGAGCTCAAGCTAATGATACCCCTTGTTTAAGTCTAATTTTGAAAAGACTTTTGCTCCATTCAGGCGAGTGATCATGTCGCTGATGTGGGGTCCCGGATGCCGCTCACGTTCAATGGCTGTGTTTGGAGCTCACATATCCACGCAGAGACGCACTTTGTTCTCTACTCCCCGTTTGGGTACTACTACCACTGGTGATACCCATGGAGTGGGTCCGGTTGATCTCTCTATGATGTCTGCTCTCAGTAGATCCTGCAGCTCTTCATCCACCGCTTGCTGGAGGTGGAAAGGTACTTTCCGGTGGTGTTGGGCCACAGGTGTCACTTGTTCATTTATATGCAGTCGGACTTTGAAATGAGCTAGTTTTCCTAGTCCAGAGAACAATTTTGGAAATTTGCTGATGATATCAGGCGTGTCATCAACTTTGTACAGGATTTCCACTAGCTTCAGGCGCTCCGCTGTGGGTAGGCTGAGAAGACAGTCAGCCGCTTCAGGGCCTTCTATGACGTGGATTTGCGCATGAACTGTTCTGTCTTCATATGTCAGAGACGTACGGAATTGTCCTAGGCACAGCAGCGGTTCTTTGGACATCCACGTGTAAACACACACAGCGGCCGGCTGCAGTTTAGGTTTCGGATTCATCCTCTTGTACTCGGTTGTGCATATGTAATTGAGTGACGCTCCAGTGTCTAAAACAAACTTCGCGGGGTGAATTCCCATTTGAATGTGCAGCCTGGGGTATTTCTTTAATCGGTCAGGGTCCGCTACCATGCATACATACTCATCGCTGTTTTGAGATATGGGAGTGAGAGCTGACGATTCCATTGATGACGATCGTCGGGACCGATAGGAGAGGTGTGACCGAGTACTGGATCTTGATGAGCTAGTTGATCGGGCCCTTCCCTCTTGTACTGCTCTTGCGTGATGACGAGGCCCCGGGTTTCGTCTGGCTGGCGTGGACTCCTTGCGATAGGTTTGGCGCACTGTTTCAAAATGATTGTCTTTCCCACAGCGGTGGCACTGTTGTCCCATGGCCGGGCATGGGACTGTGTGAGGGTAATCTTGGCCGCAGCGATAGCACTGCAGTGGTTGTCTCCGAGCGTTGCTGTTCTTGTTTCCGCTGCGATTTTGGCTCGTGGGTTTCGAGGGTTTCCGATGATCCGACTGGCGCCGTGAGTCTGTCTGAGAGTGTAGTCGAAAAGCTTGTTCACGTTTCTCCGTCTTGCCTGCTTCCATCTTTTTTGCGTGTTCTTCAGCTTGATCATTTATTCGCGGGAGCTCCTCGATGTCGTCTAGTGAGTAGTGTTTCTTCAGCAGGCGACAGCGCAGGGATTCAGACTGGCACCCTTCTATGATCCGTAGGCGAAGTGCATCTTCGGTAGTGAAGTTATCGAATTCACAGTATCGAGCTAGACGTTTAAGGCGCGTAATGAAATCACCCATCGCTTCATCTTTTTCTTGGGATGCTAAGTTGAAGGTGTAGAGTTCATAATCCAGATTTCGTTTGTGGAGGAATTTTCTGTTTAGCGCCTCTCTTACATCTGGATAGGAGGCAGATGTGGCCGGTGGTAGTTCTTTGATGATTTGTCCGACGTCTTTGCCCACCAGATTACGCAAGGCGATAAGTTGTTGATTAGGGTCATTGACCCGCGATCCTTTCATGAAGTCCTCGAAATCTTCCAACCAACTTTGCCATCTAGGGCCCATACTATTTCCAGATGTTAGTATCAGGGGTTCTGGGGGGCGCAGGAACGATACCCCCAGCAGAGCTGGACCGGGCTGTGCGATTTGCGCGGGACCTGGTTGCGCATTCTGTGAGGAGTCTGGGGCGTAGACATGATGAAGTGCACGCGATTCTGTTCGCTCTCCTCGACTCAGCAACGTGTTTGAGCAGCGTCTGGCAATGTAAGAGTGCAGCGGGCAGCAATGGCGCTCAGGAGTATTGTCGCATTCCTCTCCTGTGGTAGAAGTAGTGGTGCTTTCTTCTTTGCCTGATTGTAAGATGGCCACCGGAATGGTGGCAGGGTCTCTCCAATGCTATGGTGCCTGACTTCAATATGGCCGCCGGTTGGGACAGACGTGTGTGGGCCACAGGCACGTGGTGGTGAGACTAGCCCCAATTCTGGAGGTCTGGGGTTGGCGCAAGCTTGAGGCGGCTGCCAGTCCTGGCTGTAGCGGCATGCGGCAGGCACCTGACTCTGACGTGGTCCGCTGCACAGCAGGCGTTCGCGTCGTCGGTGGAAGCACTCGGCCTCACAGTAGGTGACGTGGCGCTTCATCTGGGGCGCGCAAGCTGGGGGGGTTTCTTCCGCATCCCATCTTCATCGCCAATTTCGTGTCTCTCAGGCCAAATGAGGAGATTGACAGCAGTCAGGGTAAACACGTCTTTATTTTCTCGCTTACACTCGTTTCTGCCTCAACCCTTTTTTCCTTCCGGTTCCTCCCTTCCCGTTCCTGTCATGCCTGGTCCTGACGTCGCACGCCGGATCAGGCATGACGACACTACAGCCGGTAGGACCACAGGAACAAAAGTGGCCTCCACTGCAGTGAAACCGGCCCCACTGGCCCCCACCCTGCCATTCCACCGAATCTCCAGCCCCACTGGCCCCCACCCTGCCATTCCACCGAATCTCCAGCCCCACTGGCCCCCACCCTGCCATCCCACCGAATCTCCCGGTAGCCTGTCCGGCCCTGAGCAAACATTTAGCTTCTGGGCAGCTAAAATCTGTATTGGAAACAGCCAGCATATGCTGTTGAAGTTCGTGCTACCAACGTATTATAAGGGGCAGTGACACTTAAACACACAAATCACATCTCTGTTGGTCAGTTAATAACATCTGTGAGGTTCCATTCGTTCTCTTTTCCCCAATTTTGCTGTATCCATTTGGAGTAGCATGGTTGCAGACTCTGGTGTTTGTGCTGTGGCGCCTCTGGCTTTTCACATTTGTCGATCTCTAATAGCAACATTAGTTTTAAAGGCCCGTTATGGCTATCTTCTGTGCAGTGTCCTAGCAGAAAGCCTTAAAAGACCTTCCCATGAAATGCATTTCCTCACCTCATAACCCTGCTCCTGACTTCTTTTTGGGACTGCTCGATGAAAAGAAACCAGGGAGATAAAGGGAAACTGGCTGGTTCCCCTAAATTTTCCTCCACTAACAGTAGTTGAGGGTGTTCCATACCAAAGAATAATGAAATAAAAAATGTATCTCTTTAGCTGGGCTTTCCAGCATTATACTGTTTTTTTTCTTGTTGGAGTTTAGATCCATCCACAAAATGAAGGCTGGGTACCTTGAATGGGAAGAATTTCTCCCACCTTTACTTTCTCAAGGAAGCGTGTTTTCTGCCTTGATGAGTACTAATTTAAATCACAATCCTTTGCTGAAATTCACTAGTGTTTCTTTCAAATCTGTCTGGCCTGTTTTCCTTCCCAGCTGTATTTTGTGCCCATCCAAATTTGTGTACGTTTATCCGATACAAGACTTGTTGCGATTGAGCTTAACTCTTCTTGAACTTTTTGTCAGGCTCTTTGATGATACAACTTTGGGTGTAGCTCCTCGGTAGGAATCACTTAGATTGTTCTGTGTTGTCACTCTCGTCATCCCCAAGTGCTTTCGACGGTGGGTGAGTGGATGAACTCGTGTGCATAGGTAGTATATAATCTACACCCCACCAGCCAGGCATTATAAAATGGAAATGCATCTGGAGTTACTTGCGTATCCTTGCAGAGGGGCCAAGGCCTAACTGTTTGGACTATTGCTTTAAGATGGGATGTTTGCATGTGGTTGAATTCTGTGAGCAAAATAAAATATTGAATGGAATGCTGCCAGAGCAATCACTGGTGATTAACGCCATTTCAGGCATTCTAGTCATCACTTTTTCACTTTTCTCAGTGAGTCACTCTAAGTGTCACAGATATGCACACTTGTGTGTCTCATAGCTCACTGTGCCCTAGGAATTCAAGCTCAAGCTCTCACGTAAAGGCCAGTTAGGCTAAAATACATCTGGGTTGAACTTGTGACAGCAGATCACATCTCTCTAAAAATGGGCAGGATTGTTGCTTTTGGCATATGGTCAGGAGCTATTTGTATATGGTTGATCCTTGTACAAAACAGCACAGTGAGCAAAAATACAAGATTGTGCTACACAGGGTAATTGCCAGCAGTTGTGATTATTTCACGCATTCCCTCCAGCTAGTCATCACTTTTCTATCCCTGTAAATGTGGGTATTGAACCTCATGGTGGTGGGGGTGGAGTGTAGGTGTGACATCATAGGGTTTGTACTTGTTTCTTGGTACTGGTGATGTTTTTCTTTGCCAAGGCAGCTGTTTTTCATACAAAAAGCCAGATTGACAGTAAGTTGCACTCAGGAGATCACTGATGGCTTCCATGTTTCCCATCGTTCTCTTTCCGCCAACCATTTGGCCCACCCACGTGATACTATATTTTCCGGATCAGTGATGACATCACCAGCCTGTGGTCCAATAATGCCATTCCTTCTTCTCTGGCTTGTTGATGCAGAGCCTCCATTTTAGAAGTCCTTTGCTATAGTATTGTGTGAGCCAAGAAGACCCCCATCTGTGTAGGTGGAGGGACTAGGGAAAGTGTCAAAACTGCATCATCATAACCCCATATCTGTTCTTGCAAACCAGGACCATTCCGCTTGCTTTTCTGAAAGTCAGCCGGATAGAGGCATTCACTTGCGACATGAGCATAAGGCCTGGCACAGCTTAGGGGAAATTAGGATTCTTGGATTCAGCTGAAATTTATACCAGATCTCCCTGGAACCCATTCTTCTTCTGCTGTGATAAGTAACATCTGTATATCTAGATCACTCCCAATGGAACGTGACCTCTGACAGTTATTGGAGGTGACATGCAAAAATCAATGGTCAGGAAGAATGATATTTTCATCTACAAAAAAAGCGCTGACATCTGCAAAGTGAACTAGAGAAAAGCTGCACCACCTTACAATACACAATGAGACTAAATAGCACCTCGTTGCAAGTTAGCACCATTTGTTTGACTTACAGTGCTGCATTGTGATATCTGTAATTTTTAGCTTTCTGTAAGATGGTGTACTTTGTAATGCAAGACAACTGCATTGTGATGAATCGTCTGCATTCTTCAACTCTTAAAAATTAATATTTTAGTTAAGTACAGTCTTGAACTAGGACAATTTGGTGATGTCTTAGTGCTAAGAATGGCCAGTGCTTAATTTGTGGTGGTGGTGGTCATCTTTGGGAATGGGAGCCAGCACTTACTTTTGATCATCAGAAAAGAGGGAGAAAGAAAAAGAGGAAGATAAAGAAAAGAAACGGAGACAAAGGGCGAAAGTAGGCACTAGAAAGACCCTGAAATAGTTAGAGAAGAAACCGGAAGTGTAGTGTGGTGGACTAAAGAGGTATGATGTGGAATGAACACTAGGCTGCTTTGGTAATTAGCAAACCGGGCCTTTGGCAGCACCAGCGGTGGGCTCCGGAGAGAACCTTTGGGCCTCTGCACATATTATACTCCACATTAGGCACTGAGAATGCAGATACCTGTAGGTGTGACACCTTCGGTCAGTCTTGGCTTTTAATTCATCAGCACTTTGCCTGCGGCGTCTATCTGAGTCCATACTTACCATGCTAAAAGGAAAATTACATGTCAGCCTCTATAAGTTGCTGTTGGCTATAAAAAGGCGAAGCATGAATACAGTGGCTTGCACTAAATCGTCCAACCGGCCATGTGACTGCCCCCAGGAGGACTCTGCCCCCCTGAAGGACTGTCAACTGCACACTATGAGCAGTGCCCCCAGTACGTATGTCAATACTGAATCACACCACCAGTTACAGCCTAGAAATGGAAAAGACCTCCGAGCTGATGCAGCTGCAGATCATCAAGTGGCAAACAACACATTGAGGCATTAGTGACAATCAAATGGACTTTATTACTCGGAAGGACAATAGCTTCGGTCGCCACCTTGTCAATAGACATTAAAAGTTCCGGCACTGTGGATATACAGAGGACCCAATACCCTCACACTGCCTGTCCCTCCTCTAACCATTTCTGGAGCTCCACAGGGGGCTCCCGTCTTCACAATTGTAAGATCCTCTCCTGAGCATATACCGGAGGCCTCAGCACTGTCAGATATCTAAAGGCTTCAGTCCTCAGGCTATCAGGCTTGCTCCCATGTACTGGGGATATTTAGAGGGAGTGCTTCAGTCCTCAGCACACAGACTTCATTCCCCTGAGATCGTATCCTGGATAAACAGAGAGAGGCCTCAGGTCCCTGCCCCTATCCCGCGGACATATCCAGAGCTGACGTTCCCCAGCACTGTGGATTCCGCTCCTGTCCTGAGTGTGTAGGGCTTCAGGCCGCACCTCTGTCCGCTACAAGGCTCCCTCAGTCATTCCTCGGATATACAGAGCGCCTAACTTCCCTTTCTGGTAAGAACAACCAAAAAGCTAATGTGGGGCCCTGTCAGTCAGCATCCCTATCCAAGGGACATACAGAGGGCCTCAGGGCCGGCACTGTCAGTGTCTGCCCGTCTTGAGAATGTACAAAAGGCTCCAAGTCTCTAGCACTCACTTTCTCCCCCGATCTGAAGCTCTAGGCCCTAGGGCTTCAGACCCCAAACATTGTCATCCCAACCACCCCCTCCCCCTCAACCAGACCCTGGTCCTGGGGATGTACAGCCTGGTTAATTCCTAGTGGTGTCGGTACCACCCCCATTACTGGACATAGTGAAGGCCTCAGTCAGTCCTCTCCCTGTTGACACATGAGTTTTGGTGCCCAGCACTGCCAATCCCTCCATGCCCTGTGATAAAGTCAAAGTTTCCGTCTCCAGGGAGAAGCCAAGGAGAATGGTGAGCAAAGAAACACAACAGAGAGAGGGAGGTAAAGAGGAAAGTAAGAACCAGGTTAGGGATGCAAAACAAGTCAACATACAAGAGAAAGCAACAAGCAGGAGATAGAGAACATTCTTTAACATAGGACTAATCTTACATCCCGTCCAGTGCCATGTGACCTGTATCCACATAGACCACATGTTGAACTTTTTCACTCCATTGTGAGGCACAGAATGGGCCAACGGCCATTTTGGTTTAGATCCCATTGTGTTTCAGTTTGTTTAATTCACTGAAAATGTGTTCCTTGATTCCCGCATCTCAAGCGAGCAGATAATAAAATTCTGTAGTTCAGCAGATTTGTAATTATAATTTGTACAAAATAAAGTTTTCCCCCCATTTCCTGTCTGTGTGTTAGGCTTTGAGGTTGGCATCTGTGTCTTAGTTGGTTCTTCGTGTTTGGCACTTGCGAGGATGCATGAGGCAGTCCAGCTACGGTGGAAGTGGGACCTGGACCCCCAGCAGGTCATAGGCAAAGACATTCCAGAAGATGGCGAAGGCTAGGAAGGTGGCATAGCACAGCATGATGACCCACCACCCGCACTGGTCCTGGAGGTTCTCTTCATAACTCCGGAGGATGGTGAGACCCATACTGATGCCCACCACAGCCCCTGCCAGGTGGGCCATGAAGCTGGGCTGGGGACCTGAAGCGGGCAGCGGGGGTGAGAAGCGAAGCCACACAGCACGGCCAACCTCTGAGCTCACTAAGGGAATGAAAGCAGAGAAAATGGAGGCTTGTTAATGTAGACAAAAAGATGTTGCTGACATGAGACAGGCCTCCTGAGGGCATGGCACAACAAATTTGAAAGCACACACAGGACAAATATGTAAATGTTGAGCCAGTGGATTGTGCACAGTTGCACAATGAGTACTGTAGAACAAATTGGCCAGCCCTCTGCATTTGTGTCAAGGAGGCATGCAAGTACACAACACTCCTTCAATGGTAGGTTCCCTCGACATACCACCCTAACCAATGCACCTGAATAGAGTGGTAGACATGCATGTACTTACTGCACACCAATGCCAAGATCATTCGAAGGGCCTTGTATGGGCAACGCATACCTGCCCAGTTCTGAAACAGAACACAGAAAATGGTTTGCCAGATGTAAATCAAAGGTTCATGCAAAGTTTCTTGACCACATAAAAACTAGGCTACAATATAAATAAGATACCACTTCTCTGGATATACATTAGATAGAGCACCTTGTCAAAGTTGCTAGTAAATCAGAAAAATTCACTGCTTTTTTGAGAGACTGCCGCTGGCTCTCCTCAACATCACCCAGAAAACCCATCACCTCGGTCTTCCCAGCTACCTGAAAAATAAAGTTTGGAACACAGGAGTAGAAAAAGAAACCAGAAGCAAATCTATCTTCCTCTTAAATAGGCAAAAAATGTAAAAGACTTCTCAACAGAACCTCCTTATCTCAAGCTCCCAGAAACTGGAATCATCTCAATGAAGGATACAGAATCAGTCCAAATTTGTTAGCCTTCCGAAAGGGTCAAAGAATCCACTTTTTAAAATTAATCCTGATGATCAAAGAACAATGTTCCCCGATTTGGTGCTAATCTTGTTGCTGTATACTATATTACATGTGAAGAGCTCCATTCCACTTTCTTCTGTCTTCTGATTTACAGTTACTCTAGTTTGCGGTACACTCAGTTGCGGCTGGCATGGATCAGGGGGGGCGGGGAAGGGGAGTGACGGGTCGAGGGAGGGGGGTGTGTGGTAAAGAAAAAAGCACTTACCTCTTCAGTCGGCCGATTCTCTCCTCTGCTTCCCTTCCGACGAACCTGGAACGGAAGCAGGAAGCACACAGGCTTTCCCTACCCAATCAGGACGCTGCTAATAGCAGTGTTGTGATTGGTCTGAGCGCTGTGGTTCGGTGCTCAGACAGGGACTATGCCCCTGTGCATGTTCTCCACCTAGGCTGTAATACAGCCTGGTTCAAGAACATGCAAAGTGCGCATGATGGTTTTGCTGGTCCGAGACGGCCGGCCAAACCATCATGCGCACTTAAGTGCTCACCACTCCTCCCCCTGTGGGATCAGCAGCCTAGCCCTGCCCCGCAAAACTGCCTCAGCAGGGAAAAATAAAATGATAACAACAGCGTGTTATCATTTTCTTTTTTCATTTTTTGCACTGCTGAAAGCAGTGATGACGCTCCTCCGCCTTAGTGGAGGAACCGCCACTGGGTAGACTATGGTATATTTTTGTTACACAGGAAGTGCTCTGCTGCTCTTGTGACTAGGCCTACACTGTATCAGTATCTGTAACTACTTTAAAAAGTTGTGGCCATCCCTTGGGGTTTATAAGGGTGCTAGAATAGTAGGTTCCTACTCAAATTAATGATTAAAAGTAGTAATTCAATGAGCAGATGAAAGCAGTTTAACTATATAAGAAAAGACAAGGGAAAAGAAATGAAAACATAAGAAAAGAACAACCCTATGATATAAATACGAACAAGCTTGTAGGAAAGTCCCAGCTGTCCTCTGCCCCACATAGGCATGCACCCCTTGTTCTTGACAGTAGATAAGAGGGGGCGTAGCTTACCGCCCAAGGAAGATGGCGGCGGCGCGGTGTAGCTCCACGGGCCGGCTCACTAAGAAGGAGTTAAAAGGCGGTATCACTCATTGGCTCGACTCCATAAAGTTGCCTTGGCAGCATGAGGTAATGCTGCTTCAATAGGCAGCAACTTATTATCGATGGAGCGCCCCTTCGGCAATAACGGCGGAGCGTCGCTCTCTTCTTAGAGAACGCCCACCATTTTTCTTGAATTTGAGCTGCGTCACAGGCACTGGAGTTGTTCAGCGCTCATAAAGGGAAACACCCCCTTCACAGTAACATTTCCAGCCCACATTCTCAAGATGTCAGTACAAAGGCTCGTTTATTTTGGTCATCTACTACAGGCAAGTGTGGCTTCTTCCTGTCATTGATGATTTTTCCAAAAGACTAACCATTTTTTGCTCAAATGCTTTAATTTCCTTAATTTCATCTGCTACATCTACGCCCTGATGGCCAAAGGCTTATCAGAATGTATGTATGAAGACTATACCTTTCACATATTGCTTCTCCATTATTCTGCAGTCAGGAAATGCTTTCTTCTCTTCTTGAATATGCGATTCTGAGTAAACCTCTCTGTGTTCGATGAATGCGAACATCTAGACAACTCAATACGAATGCACAAGTTCCTTCTTCAATATATCTTGGTTTCTTCATTTTTCAGGAGTGGCAACTTCATAATCTTACTTTTTCTCCTCCTGCATGTGAGGTCTGTAAGCGTATACAGCCTCACTTCCATCAACGGTAAAGAAAATCGTGGGAGGGGATTTTAACTGCCAGCTCGAACCTTTGTGTTTAAACAATCAGGCATGGAGCCTGGAGGAGGATGCAGCGTGGGCAATCCCTGAAATTGAGCTCGCCCCTGTCAAGAAATGGACACCTCTAGCTGTTCAGATCAATGCTCTGACACTAAACCAAGGATTACGTGCCTGCAATGGCAGATCCCGGTCTGATAAAACAGGCTTGTATACATACAACAGGCCCAATCATACTAGTTTAATTGATTACATATTTTTAGATGTAAAATGATGGCATGAGTTGGTGGATATGTTTGTGCTTCCATGTAATGGTGATCACAAAGCCCTAATACTTAGGGTGAGCGTTCTCCTGGGGGGGACCAACTGGCTCTGAAGCTGATCCGATTGATGGGAGATTGATGCTTACTAACAATAGACGAAGGGTAAAATGGAGTAAGGTGAAGCACTCACAGGCGATTATTGGCAAGATCTATAACCTGGTTGTTGTTGGTATGGAAGATGTGGCTTTGTATTATAGGCCAAGAGTTGATGGTGAGATAATAGGCCAGATTACGGAGGCCCATAATAAGTTGTTCCAAAATCTGAGGGACCTCTTCTATACTGAAGCTGGGAAGACAGTGCAGAGGAAGGGTCCAATAACATGGTATAACAAGCTCTGTAGAGAAGCCAAAACCAAATTAGTCTTGGCTATTAAGAAACAAAACCGATCCTTAATACAGGCTGCTAGACAAACTTACAGGTGATGTTGGAAGCCAAAAGAGACCGGGAGAGGGGAATTTGGGAGGGCCTCCTTAGTGCTGCTAGATTAAAGGATCATCGCACCTTTTGGTCCATGGTTTCCTCTGCCAATAGAACAGGCTCCAGTACAATTGATAACAATATATCAGCTAGTGAGTGGGTTAAGCACTTCTCTAGGCTATATACTCAGCATGGTGACCCACAGGTACTGACAGATATCACTCGGGATAGAGAGGTTTTTAGCCAAAGCAATGAGACTGTAGGGGAAGTGTACTTGGGAGCCAGTATTCCACCTTTGGAGCGTCCACCTGGACTTGGTGAGAAGAATATTCTGGTGATTACACCCGACGAAATCAGTAGGGCCATTAGAGGAATCATACCCAATAAAGCTCTTGGGTTAGATAAAATTCCAGGTTATTTATTTGTGGATGAAATAGAAATTTGGAGTACATACTTCTCACTAATATTCACAGCCATACCTAATTCCCCCGACATGGGCTAGGGCAGAAATTATTCCTGTTTTTAAAAAAACTTTACGTGAATCTCCATTAAATTACAAACCCATTAGTCTGATAGATAGTTCCCAAAAATTATTTTGTAGAACTATCTTGACTAGACTCCAAGACTGGATTACAGCCAATGACATATTGACCCTACTACAGGCAGGATTTAGAGAGGCAACCAGCACTATATGCCAGATATTTAGACTACAAATGACTTACTGGAAGACAGTAGTTCTGGGCAGTGGACATCTTTATGTAGTTTTTGTTGATTTGCGTTTGCCTTTTGACCTAGTACCCAGAGCGACTTTCTGGCAGGTGCTCGCTGAGATGGGGGTTCCTAGTTACCTGATAGATATGTTGGTTAGGCTACATAATAATAATTTCGCTAAGGTTAGGTGTGGTAATGCAGGAGAACTGACAGACACATTCTCAGTTACCAGAGGAGTAAGACAGGGGTGTGTACTTGCCCCTTCGCTCTTCGTTTAATATATAAATGGCCTTGTACATTTCCTGGGATCATGTGAATACGACGCACCCAAATTAGCAAACATGAAGGCTCCGGCCCTCATGTTTGCAGATGATACTCTCCTCCTTTCTAAATCACCAACGGGGCTGCAAAATCTGCTGCAGTGATTTGAATGCTTCTGCAAACATAGGGGTCTTAACTTAAATTAACGTGAGCAAGACCAAGTATATAGTTTTTAATCCAGGTTGCTTTAGAAGGGCTAATCCCACTTTATCTGGGGTTCCCCTTGAGGGCGTGCGTACATTTACATATCTAGGCCTAAGTCTTATGCAACAAATGGGATGGCAAATACATAATGTGCAGCATAGGTTAAAGATGGAACAAAGCACAGGTGAAATTATTAAGACACTGATGGGTTCCCAGTTTCGTCCATCCCAGCCGACTTTGCAAATATACCAGCTACAGGCCTCAGGTATTGCTACATAGGGTGCGGAGCTGTGGGGGGCACTTGGGTACACCCTTGCTTGCCGCGGTAGAAAACTGGTTAATGCGACAGTTGGTCGGAGTCCTCTTAAGCACCCTGTTACCCCTTAGGCTGGATTGTGGGCTAAAATCAATTAGTGCCAGTGTAGGATTACGTCTGTTGCTTTACTGGAGAAGGATTTGGGCAATTCTAGAATTAGAATCTTATAAGCAAGGGCTTGAGGAGGTAATTTCCCTCCCTGGTTCTAGTAGTATTCCATGGTTAAAGTATGTGAAGGATTTTTTGCAGGAAAATGGACTGCCTGGTCTGTGGGCAAGGTGGCAGGGTCTGTCTCTAAAGTTGATATAAAAAGCGCTTATTGGCTACATAGATATTCCCTCTTAAACTCACAGGTAGCCATGGCATCTTAACCAACACCTTTCTTTTGGCCAAGACCTCCTATGAGAAGGAGGATTACCTTGACGAGATTGAGCCACCACTAGCCAAACATCTTTGCCTGCAGTTCCAATATGGATCTTTGCCACTTCACAAGTTCACTGCTAAGTGGTCACGTGCACTGAGTGCCAACGACAGAAGGTGTCTGGCTTGCAGTCACCACACCGAGACCACTGAGCATGCTTTGTTTTTTTGTCCAATCTATAAGCCAACTAGAAGACGAAGGTTAATCCTGATATGTAAGAACTTGGGAGTTAAGAATTATAAAGTGGTTCTCAGGATTTTTAAGTCTGACACAAGTAAACCACTTGTGTATTCACTTACTTGCTACTTGCTTGGAATGTGGCGACTTAGAGCAAGGCACGTGATAACCAAGACATCTTGGAAATGGGGTCCACCACTCTCTATATTACCACACAAATAACTAAAAATCATAATATATTTTTTGTATTAAATTTTAAGGAAGTAATGTCATGTGGTTATGTTATGTTGTTTTATTGTTTTAATTCAAGATTTACAGAGCTAAGATTATCTACTATGTATTGCCCTTTAACTATGATTGAACCAATTCAAGCATGGCTGTGTCGATGCATGCAACTTGATTATGTATGATTAGGCAGCATTTTCAAAGCTCGATTTTATCGTTTATATAAATGATTTAGATGTTATCTGTTTTATGTTATTTTATGGCATAGTGCTGAAATAAAGATTTTTGAATTAATGTATATTTAATATTTATAGCATGTTGGTCCTTAAACACTTTCTTTACCTTACCTTGTTCATCGGCAAACTAACAAAAATCAGACAACCTTTGAAGAATACGCCTGTCAGATACCTTAAATATCCTTCTGTGGTCCAAAGGCATATCATAATAGAGGACCACTACTCTCCTCCACATAGAGGCAATTCTTCTGCGTCGTCCACCTCTTCTTCTTCAACTTCTTCACAACCCTCTTCAAATAAACCTTCAACCAAAAGAGAAAAAAGATCCACCATCTCCTACAAAACCTTTTACCATTACCTCACTTGACTTTCTGCTGGAAGAGATCAGGGCCTTATGCCCCTATATGGAAGAGATGAATGCTAAATTACAATCTCTTGGTGATCGATGGTCTAACTTGGAGGAGAGGATGTCTCCAGCAGAACACCAAATCTCAACTCTTAATGAATCCTCCCTCATAGTGAATTCTCTTTAATCACAGGTCCTTACCTTACAAAAGCATGTTGAGGATCTCAAAAACCGAAGCAGGAGGAATAATCTATGAATCTACAGTCTCCCAGAGGGAACGGAAGGAACAAACCGTATCGCATTCTTAAAAAATGTTCTACCTAAGCTCCTTCATCTATCGGATCGGCTGTAATCAATATCCAACTTGCACACAGGTAGGTCATCCCTCTACAGCAGCATCTACCTCAAAAAACCTAGGGGAGTCATTCTTTATTTCCTGGAATATACTGAGCTAATCCAGGTCATCTCTGCTGCCAAACAAATGAAATGCATTTCATGGTCGGGTTGTGATCTTTATTTTACTCAGGATTATGCAAAGAGTACTGCAGATTGACGGAAGGAGTTCTTAAACATGAGACCGGCACTTTGATCTATTGGTGCTCGTTTTGGGCTCTCCCACCATTGTCTTTTTAAAGTCACCTACAAGAATAAGACAATAACTTACGAAGATCCTAGTAAATTGAAAGTTTTTCTTGACTCGTGCTGAACTCTACTAAATCTTAAACAACATCTTTATGTTCACAAGTTTTTTCTACGATATTAACAATGTTTTATGATCTAATAATTTTATTGTTGTCGATCATAATTTCTGATGATTATTCATGAGCACAAATAGTTTACCTGTATTTTAACTCACACCGCAACTTATTCTCATGTCCTTTTCCCACAGGTGAAGTTCACCCATGTGTCCTCATGTCTGTCTCCTGATCTATATCCTATAACCCTTTGTGCGACCTGTTACCACTGCGGATTGGATGTACTGTCTTTCCATGTGGTCTCCCCCCACCCTCATCACAGTTTATCTAGGTATGTCTCCCTACCTTGTTTTCATCATTGTTCTTATTCAATGGTTTTAAAACTTACCTTCTGGAATGTCAGAGGTTAAAATTCCCCCATTAAATGCCAAAGAGTTTAGACACATTTGTTAAAGCTTGGTATAGATATTGCATTTTTACCCGGATCTCACCTTACAGAGAGTGAATCTTTGAAATTGAAAAGGGGATGGGTAGGGGAAGTCTCTTTTTCACCAGGAACCAGTAAAAATAAAATGGTGTTGTAATTCTATGTCATAAAAGCCTTTACATCCAATTTATCTCACACAAAACTGATGTTGATGTGGATAATCGTTGGCTATTGCTTAAACTATTGATTGACACAATTCTGGGCTAATATTACTTCCAGCATCCGGATGAAAATTTTGTATTCGCAGGAGATTGCAATCACCTTTCATTGACAGACAATCCAAAACACAATATACTCCCAATAAACCACAGAAAGCATTCCTTCAAGCTATTAAACAACGCAATCTACCGGATGCCTGGAGGTTGTGTAATCCCACATTGCGTAAATATTCATACTTTTCTCTGGTGCACCACACAAGATCACGGATTGATTACATTTTCCTTTCTCATAATTTGACCCAGAATTTGCACGATTCGGATATAGGTTCTATCCGGATATCTGATCATACCACGGTCTCCATACTATTAGATATTTTATCCGAACCCACAACTCCGAGGAGGTGAAGATTCAATAATTTATTGTTACTAGACTCCTCTTTTAACTCTTCTTTCACCTCTTTTTCTAATGAATACTTTCAGCTTAATAATACCACAGATTTAACCTTTCAAACCATTTGGGATGCATTTAAAGCTTCAGCTCAGGATTTTATAATTAATTTTGTATCCAAAAAACGGAAATACTTCCAAAATCAATCCTAGCAAATTTTAGATAACATTAAGAGTTTAGAACATAAATATTACACCTCAGGAATACAACATTCTTTCCAACAACTTATTCAAGCCAAATTAACTCTAATGAATTATCGACTGATGCCGCATCTTCTTACCTTCTTAAATCTAGTACCAAATTTTACAGTATCCAAAGTAAATCTGGGAAGCTCTTGGCGACTTATCTCAAAGTTAAACAATAGAAATTACATATTGAATCAATTACAGGTGAACACAATATTTCTCATCACAAAGACTTAGAAATCCTAAATTAATTTCAACACTTTTATAAACATCTATACACACCAGAGTGTTCTCCCACTGATTCTAAAATTATACACTCTTTGTCCTATATACAGAAACCTCTTTCCACACAGGTAGATTTTTTCTACCCTAGAATCAGATGTTATGCAAAGGTTATCTACATAATGCACTACTCACACTTAAAAATGATAAAGATTGGAGACCAGATGGTTTCACAGCCGAATTTTATACACACTTTGCCAAACTCCTTCTCACTAAGGGGCTCATTACGATGGCGGGCGGAAGCACAACCGCCGTGCTGGCGGATGCAAAAACCACCAGTTACCGCCGGCACGCAGCAGTCCACACGCCCGTCCAATTACGATGCGTAAAGTAGGCCAAACACCGCCGGCAAGCCAGCAACACCGTCCGCCATCAAAGTGCGCCCGTACACGTAGCGGCGCAGCACAACTGACACACACCGTCCGACGAAACACGTCCCGCCCGGCGTATAAATTACGATGCCGCAAACAAACGGCTCCCACGGCTAAGAGACACCGCACGTGAAAGAGAGGCGGTAACACGGACGCAGAGCACGGAAAACGAAGAAGCGGCATCCCGAGCATGAATCCAGCACTGCAGGCCCTCCCCATGCTTCTGCTGATGCACCACCAAGGACGCAACATACCGCGGAGACGCAGGTAGGCACACACACAACAAGTGCACGCAAACAGCGCACACAGTGCAAGGGCGGAAAAAGCGGACAACCCCCCACCAGCGCGTGTACACTACACATCCACCATTGCATCCACATATGACACACAGGCCAAATCCTAACATCGCGGAACACATGTGTACACACCACCTGGGACTAGGAACCAACCACCCCGTCACGGCCACAAAGCGCCGATGACGCCGCCACACATGCGCACAACGCAGAGGCCAACCGCAGCGCCATGCATGCGTCGCACACAGACACAGGGACACAACCAAGCAGCACACACATCAGCCCCACCCCGAACGCACATGACACGTGACAGGCCTGCCACAGACATGTCCCCAACGCCCAAATCACGGACAACACCCAACGCCACACAACCGACGCACACATGTCAGTGAAGTCACGCAACAGCAGGACACACCCCAGTGTAACAAACATGGCGTAGCACACAGCGGCGGCAACACCAACTAGGAGAAGCAGGGCCCCTTCGGGAAGAAGAACGCCAGTACCACACTGAAAAACCCATACCACCCTGCACATATGAACAAGACATATAAAACGGAACACCAAAGAGCACGGGGACCGACAACAGGTGGCCCAAGAATAACATTCACACACAAGGCCCAACGCAGAGCGGAAAGGCAGCCTGCCGCCCACACAAGGGAGAGCAGACAGCACTGAATGACCTTCCATTCCAACACCGAAACCACAGCCCCACGACAGAAGCCGGTGAATACAGCCATTGTCCAAGAATAGACCAACACAGGCATGCCGAGGAGACCGACCACAGGGCAGATAGCGCATATCACAGAAGCACACAACGGACGGGGAAGAAAGAAGAAAACACTCCCCCATGTCGGCCACATGCAAGTTAATTGGAAGGAGTCACACAGCACTGACCTTGAACTGTCTGAGAAGCATGTGGGAAGAGGGCCCGTGTCCTCCAAACAAGCAAACAGAACACAAGTCCTGTCTCCCTACGACTACACAGAGCTCACAGCAACCTCGGAGCGTGCACATTGCAGACTGCACACACAGCCGGAGCACGCCACCACAACGCACCGCTGCGAAATGGCAACCGCAACACACCTACCCAACTACGACGAACAGCTCAAGCTGTACAAAACCAACCTGTTCCATACATTGGGATGCGATCTCCTGTCC
This sequence comes from Calotriton arnoldi, assembly GCA_963921515.1. NCBI lineage: Eukaryota > Metazoa > Chordata > Amphibia > Caudata > Salamandridae > Calotriton > Calotriton arnoldi. The sequence goes on from CAWUFW010000086.1 coordinate 5,370,854, forward strand.
CTGCTGAACGTAACTTACCGACTGACTTACCGCATCACATTGTTCAGCTGCGTCATGCCCGTCTTCTACTGTCGGAGGTGTACCTACCAGCATCCCGTCGAGATATGCCTCTCCAACCCGGCATGTCTGAAGGCGGACCTGCTACCACTACTCCTCCCTCTGGACGCACACGACAGGGCCTGCTCTGCCTATGGGGGCATGGCGTATGTGGCCAACATCGCACCCGCACTGAAATGGGACCACTGTGCCTCCACACGACGGATCATCGAGAACAGCTACATCGAATGTCACCCAGCATGCCCCATCATGGTCCTCCAAGGGACAACTTACGAACAACACCTTGACAGCCACCATCCGCTACATTGGCTGGCAAACATGTACACCACCAATGACATGGAAGCCCTGCTGGACGGCATCGCATACCTGACAACCTGTAAATACGTCGGACCACAACGCAGGTTCCCCGAGTGACCTTTGATGTCCAACCCCGCACCCATGCTTAGCTTCCGCACGGACTGGCCAGTCACCACCACAACAGCCATACCAAACGACCGGCAACTGTAACCACACCATCAACGACATCGCCATGACATCGGATATGACCGGGACATGCACACTGTTCCCCATCACATCCAGGAACACCGCATGCATCGTGGGAGGCAGTGGCATGGGCTCTGTGTATCGCACCCACATGGACGGAACTGCACGAACCACCAGGACACGACATGGATCCAGCGCCCATGGACACACACACCGCTCAGTGGACATGAATAGGTCGCCTGGAGTCTGTGGGTGCTGCACCCCTCCCACCCCCGCCCCGGGAATCCCATACCAGGACCTTTGCATGGACGACAAGTGCATACAACAACAACACGACCCCAGTGACTGTGACATGTCCAGTAACCACCACAGTGCAACAACAAGTGGCACGCCGCTGCATGCACGCAAGCACATGCCCTGATGTCATCTCACATGCACGCGTGCATGAGGAACAACCGCAGCAAACCTGTCACATGGAACTGAGATGGACTGTGCCCATGATGCCAAGCGGTCTGGTAGGCTACATGTATACCGTCTGTGTCAAAGTCCGCAGCTCCGCAGCTATACGTAAATGTACATTAGCACAGCCTTGGCCAAGCAGATGTCACTCTGAAGCCCACATCCCACATGCAACAGCCAATCACATGTAACCCCACACCCTATCCCATTTGCAATCATGCTCAGTATATCCTCAACATGTATTCCGCTGCCAGTAGTGTCCACTATACTGCATCACAGAGGACAGAAGACTCAATATAATGTTTGAAACCAAAACTGTCTCCGCTGACTCATTTCACAAGTACGAATGAGAGAGGATGAGAGTATGTGAAGTACACGGCAGTCGTGACATGACCATGTAGTCCACTGGTATTGGATGACAATGCAAATGAGTAGCACAACTGTGGAAGACACACATGTGCCGTGTGAAGTCGTATGGACGCAGTGCACAGGTGGGTGGGTGTGACGGGTAGATGCGCACATGCCAAGTTGGAGCACGCCGTGTTGGGAGGGGTCATGAACAGTACACCACCGCTTCCCTGGGCATAGTGAGAGGACACCTGTCGGGGGGGGGAGTGAACACGTGTGTGCACAGCAGCCGGGAACACGTACATAGCGGTACCAGGCGCACACGTCAGCCCACCCTCCGTGGACAAGCAGGATCCTGTTGTGCGCCCGCCATGCCCCTTGACAAGGCACACACAGCCCCAGTCGACCAGGTGTAACCCCAACATAGTCAATCCGCACAGGCGATACAGGGCACGGGATGGCAGTGGAGCATGGTGTGTGAGAGGTCTCCTCGCGCTCCTCCTGGTCATATCACGCAGGCAATAGAACCTCAACATCTAGCATGGCAAAAAGTCAAATGGAAGTGTAGGGGGACGCACCACAGCACGAGCAGCACTGACGTCACGGGAGGTGGCTCGCACCATCCCATCCATTGCCCATCATACCAACCACGCCACATGCCATTGCGACTAAGTGCAAGCGCGTGCGCCACCACCCCCGAGCCCTCCCCAGAGAGGCCAAAGAGTGAATGTGTGGGCCACCAGTCACAGACGGACGCGGCCTGGCCGCAAGGGCAGCCACAGCCACTGGGTGTCGCAGGTGGCGGATCCGGAAGGCGAAGACTGTGATGCATAGTCCATGCAGGCCGGGTCTCCATTGGGGGCACCACGCAGGTGGACGGCGTCCCGCCACACATCATACCCTGAGACAGCCCACTCGTGCAACTGGACCCACACATACACTCCTTGCCCTCCCTGGTGCGAGCTTGGGGCTGCCTGTGCAAGCGCTAGCCTCGCAGGTGAGCATGCATATTGGGGGGGCGAGGGGAGGACATGAGGGCTGGGGCGAAGATGACCGTATCACTGTCAAGTAGTACAAGGGATGTCCCAGATGTGGAAAGGAAGAGACGTGTTCCGTGTGCACTGCAACTAGTCGCCAATCCAACTACCCCCCATGTCCGGAATGTAAGCCCGCACCTAGGCCCGCCCATCCGCCACATCGAATATACCACCAGCACAACAACCTTCCCATTCGAAACACTGACTGGGGGTGGCGACCAGTGAACAATCATGTGTAGCCTACCCACGCGTACATGTGGGCCCTCCATGATCCATGTCACCTGCGGCAAAGACATGACATGCGCAATGAGGGAAGTGAGGAGAGCTGTCCGCCCCACGCACAGAAGGTGCATCAGCTCCACAGACTCAGCAGCGAGTCCAGCAGGGGTCACATGTGCAGGGGCAGCGGTGCCTGGTGTGAAGGCACATGCATATAGTCAGCACATCGACCAATGTGTAGTCTGCCCACATCCACAGTCCATCATCATGCGGACATAGGAATTGAACACAGGGCAACACATCTTAGTAGGTGCACCCACCGTGACCAACAATGCGCAATCATCGACGTACCCGCCCTGTGCATGGCCCCCCACCCAACGGAGGCACATCCAGTGCCACCATCCCACACACACAAGCCTTCCACGGAACATGCTGTGTCCAATGGTCAGTACAGAGTCAGCGCCCATCTGGTGGATCCTGAACAGGAGACACATGCACACACATGCCAGCTCCCACTATGTACGTCTGCCACCTGGCACGTGCAATGTAACCTCTCACCTGTGACGTGTGACTGCAAGCACACAGCCGTCTTGGCATGGGGCTGTCAATGTGGACACCTGTCAATGTTTCGGGAGCTGTGATCCGTACAGTGCTGTACATAGGGTGCAGTGCTGACACCTACTACTGTCTCATTTCCCCTCGTGCCACAGGTCCCACTTGTATTGGCCGCTCAGCCCGTGCCCACATCGTCGTCGTCGTGTGCCATACTCATCCAGCCTCGGAAGCAGTTCCATGCTCAGCAGACACTCATGTCGCCGTGGCGTTGCCGCTTGACGAATATGCAGTCAGTCCCCATCAGCACGCCCCGCAAGTCATTGGGGCCTAGATCCCCATGTGCATGACCATGGCAGTGGTATGTCTCACTTGCCATTGCCATTGTTGGGAGACCTGTGTAAGTGTATTGTGGCCGTGCCGTCCCAGCTTGACAGCTGGGCTGTGGCACATGTGCTTGCTCAGTCATGTCAGTGATGTGTATGCGAAATTGCTATGTGTCGTGTTGCTTTGACATGTGTCCTCTGCCATTTTCCCCAGGCGGAGACCGAACATTGACCGCCCATACCAATTGCTGGCGGACATGGACGATACAGAGGTTATCAGGAAGTTTCGGCTGGACAGGCCAACCCTGCATCGACTGTGTGCCATGTTAGAGCCCCATCTCCGTCCCCGCAGGGTGTATCCGACTGCTGTCACCCCCACGGCTAAGGTGATGGCCGCCATGCATTTCTTCGCCACTGGGTCATTCCAGCACACAGTGGGCAGTGGAGGTGGGATGTCCCAGCCCATGTTCAGCAAGGTGCTGAGGGATGTACTGGCAGCCATGATGCTTTACCGGAACAGGTACATCCGCTTCCCCAGGGCTCGTGAATTGGCGGCAGTGAAGGGTGCATTCTATGCCCTTGGCAGAATCCCACACGTCGTGGGAGCCATTGACTGCACACATGTTGGCCTTGTCCCACCACAGGCCACTGAGCACCTGTACCGCAACAGGAAGCACACGCACTCCCTGAATGTGCAAGTGGTGTGCCTTGCGGACATGGTGATCACCCACGTGTGTGCCAAGTTTCCAGGCTCGGCCCATGACGCACACATAATGCGCAACAGCATCTTGCCACGACTGATGGCCAATCTGCAACAGGATCGTGGCTGTATTGTCGGTGAGTATGTGGAGTGGTGTAGCGTGCTTGTTGTGCGATGCTGTCCCCTGTCCAGTTGGAATAGCAACGGTTCTCTGTGTCCCTCACACCCAGGTGACTCTGCGTATCCGAATGGGGCATGGCTGCTCAGTCCATTGAGGAATCCTCGCACCCCAGCAGACGATCGATACAATGAGGCACATGGGAGGACCAGACGTGTGGTCGAGCGTACCTTTGGCCTCCTCAAGTCCAGGTTCAGGTGCCTGGACCGCACCGGGGTGCACTGGCGTACTCCCCACAGAAGGTGTGCCAGATAGTGGTGGCGTGCTGCATGCTGCACAATCTGGCCATTCGGAAGCAGATCCCCCTCATTGTGGATGACGGAGATCAACCAGGGCCCCAGCCCGCAGACCAGGACAGCTCGAGTGAGGAGGACAGCGGAGAGGAGGAAGCTGGGAATGTGCGGCAGCAGCTCATCGCCCGCTACTTCACTTGACGGTGAGTGTCCATGTACGACGGCTGATGTGGCTGTATCTGTGCAGGTGTGTGTGTGCTGTGTCAGGGTGGCCGTTTGTTCACTACGTGCTGTGTGTCAACGCTCCATGGCCAGGGTAGTATGCCACTGTCGGTGACTGTGGCATTGTGCCCTATTGCTCTGTGCGATGTGTGTACATTGCTTGTAGTTGTTGACATGTACTGTGTGATGGGTGTGTGACACACTCATTGAATGTGCTCCTGTTCTGTCTCCCACCCCTAGGTCCCTACAGGCCGTCCGGATTCCATTGCCATGCCACGCATCAGGTGCCTTTCCGCCCAAGGTGGCCGTTGTATTCCGTACAAATAAAACACAGGGCACAAACAGCAGTTAGTGAAAAAGGTGCATTTATTACAAACTGTGACATGTGATTGTGCGTAAGGTGATGACAAAAGTGGTGCGTGCAGTGTCAATGAGCTGTCGGTCATGGCTGCGTGAAGCTCAGGGTGTACCCACTGGTTCTATGTCCATGGTCCAACACACACATGCCATCCAGCTGGCTGTGTGGAGTGGGATCGTAGAGCAAGTCAATGCAGTGGCTGGTCAAGGCAGGCTGGCGGAAGGCTGGCTGGCTGCCTCACTTGCGACTGGTGCGTGCGAAGTCCTCCCGGGAGACCTGTTTCCTCTTCGGACGGCCCCTTCCACGTTTGGGAGGGGGGTGTGTGGTGGCGACCTGCTGGTGGTGGGTGAGGTGTGCTCACTGGCTGTGGTCGCAGGGGATGTGGACACTGCTGCCCGACCCTGCGCCCTAGCAGGTGGTGGCGGAGGTGGTGTTGCTGGCCTTGCCTGTGACCCCACCGCCACCACCAGCTGGCCCATGAGGTCCACGAGTTGGTCCATACGGGACACGAATTGGCCCATATGGGCGTCCATGGACCTCAGCACCCCCAGCACCTCCCGCGTGTCTGTGGCAGACCTGACCCATTGTTCTTGGGCCTCCTCATAGGCCCCAAGGACTCTGGCCATTTGAGGCAGGGCATGGCTCCCAGGGGAGGCTGGCGTTTCCCTGACCCTGCTCCTCCTACCAGTCCTGCTGCCACCGGCCTGCCCACTAGCCACATTGCATACCGCGGTCCTCGCTGTGGCTCCCAGGGTGGATCCAGTCGGCCGGGCCACCACCTGCGCTGGGGCTGGTGCCAGCGAAGACGTGGTGGTGGTGGTGGCGGTGGTGGTCGGTGCGGCGATGGTGGCGGTTGCGGCAGTGGTAGTGGCCGCAATGACCGTGGGTGTGGCCGCAATGACCGTGGGAGTGGCCGCAACGACAGTGGCAGCAGGGGGCTGGGACTGTTCAGCAGCCCTGGATGATGGGTTGGTGGGTAGGAGGGGTCCTGGGGAGCGGCTGGGCCCTGCCCCACCAGATGGGCCTGCTTGATGGTCCGTGTCCGAAGAGGAGGTCAGATCCTCCAGATCCGTGTGTCCTCGTTGGGGGCTTGTGGGCTGGCTGTGCTGGCTGCTGTCTCCATCCCCAGCATCCGTGAGTTCGTCACCTGTGGTGAGAATGGGATTTGTCATTGTGTTGCACCTGGCACAGTATGTATTTGTCGTCTGACATTGGCAGTTCGTGCAATCTCGTACATGGGTTTCCCGGAGGCGAGTGTGTGGCTGTGGCATCTGTAGTTGCGTGTGCTAGGCAATGGGACTGTGTGCTGTGCACATGTGGCATGGGACGGATTGGCCATGCCGATGGGTGTGTTGCTGTGCCCCTACTCATTGTGACTCTGGTGTATGCGGGCTCCTGGCCCATCCTGGGTCTGGTTTGTACTTTGCTTTTGGGGTTCATATGGAACGCTTACGAACGCATATGGCAACATGGGGGCCATGCCCCAGATTCACATTTGGGAGGGGATATGCTTTTGGGGTACATGCTGTAAGCCATGGGTGCCGAACGTGACATGTGTTGTGGCAGCATGACAGTGCATGGTTTGAGGTGTGTGCATGCTTGACATGGCCTGCATATTTGCTGTCTGGTGTGATTACTGGGCATGGCATTGGACGCATCGTTATGAGTGAGTGTTGGTTGTGTGCCAGCCAACGTATTGCAGTTGTCCCATCTCCTTGGTGTGCGTGCTGCCCTGTGCCATGTGCATCACTGCAGTGCTCGGGGGGGTGTGGCCCATGTTGTGTGTTGTTGCTCACAGTGTGTCGTGCGCTTCATTGACTTCTGGCACATGGTTGGTCATGGGCATGTGTCTTAGCGTGACTGCTGTATGTGTGGCAGCTGTGCGGATGACATGCCTTTCATGAGACTGGGGCTGACGGATGGGATGGATGGTATGTTGTATGTGCATGGTGTGTCTGTGTGTTTGATGGGTTCAGTGGTGTTCGTGTGCATTTCTGTTGTTCCGCTCTGTTGCGTCTAGTGTTGTTTGTCTTACATAGGCGTAGTTGTGGGGTGTGTGGTTGACAGGCAGTAGGGGCTACATGAACTGGACTTCAATGGTGTTTCGGTTGTGTGTGATGGGTTGCACAGTGGCTGCCGTGTGGTACTATGTTCAGTGTGGCTTGTGCATGCAGACGTGGCTCCTTGGGTGTTGCTGTGTTTGTGATGGGTCATGTGGGGTGTGAGTCTGTGGTTCATGTCCGTGTGCACATTGTTCACTTGTTCGTGACGGTGGGCGGTGCTGCGTGTTCGTCTGCTACGTGACATGTCCCATGTGTTGGTCGTGTTACGGCCCTCATGCCTCCAGTGATCCAGCCCTGTCCAGTTTCCCACCTGCAAGTTGTTCGGGCGTGCACTGTACTGGATGCCACATGGTTCTAAGCGGGGGTGCTCCATGTTGCAGGTCTGTGGGGGTGGGGGGTGTTGTGGGTCGTAGTGGTGGCTGGACACCCACTGACACCGATTGCTGTGGACCGTGATGTCTACCTTTCGGCTGTCGTTGTGCACTGCGGTGGCTGACACGTGGCTGTGGGGTGTGGGGGATGCTCCTCCTTGCTGTACTGTGGGACTAGGGGCCTGGTGTGTTTTGTACTTGGGCTGTCCACCCTCCCACCCACTGCACTTTGTGTTCCTGCCACTTAACTGTTACTTGTCGGTTAGTGCAGCTATGGCGGACACATGGGTGTGGTGGGTGCTCGTTGTGGCGCTTCTGGCATATTTGGGGACCTGTTGGTGGTTACGTGGCTGGCTGAGTGTACACATGTCCCCACGCATCTTACAGTTGTTCTGTTTGGGCTGTGTGTGGTGGTGTCTGTTGCATGTGTGTGTGATGTGTTGTGTATTGTGTGCTGGACATGGGGGTGTTTGTCCCTGGGAGCTGTGGCATGGTGGTAGTGCATGTGAGTACATAGCGGTGTGCTGGTATACATTAGTTTGTACTTACCAGCCTCCACTCCCCTGCTAATCCGGCGAGGATCTCGGGATGGATGATGACTCGCACCTTCTCCTCCCACGCTTTGAAGGTCTTGAAGAGCGCGGGATTCCCTCCGCCAGTGACTGCAGCCAGCTCTCTGTTTTTGCCCTCCTTCTTCTTGACCAGGCTCTTGACGTCATTCCACCGTTTGTTTATTTCGACTCTGTTCCTGGGCAGGGTCCCGACTGCATTGACCTGGTCTACGATCCGGTTCCACATTCTGTTTCTGGTGGCTAGTGGTGTGTGCTGGACCATGTTCCCATAGATTTGTGGGTGCACCTTGATGATCTCGTCGACCATGACCGTCAGCTCCATGGGCGTGAACTTGGGCATTCTTTGTGGTGCCATGGTGTTTGTGGTGCTGGTGCGGTGTGTGTTGTGTAATGTGCAGGGGGTTTGTGGTGCCGGTGTTTGGTGATGGTGGTGGTGGTGGTTGTGATGTGTGCGTTTCTGTGGTGTGCTGCTGTCCTTGCTGTGTCACTGTGTCCTCTCCTCTCCTCTCTGGTTTGCAATGTTGCAAGGGGTTGTGGTCTGTGGGAGTTCTGCTTTTGTACTTACCTATGTGGGTGTGTCCTCATGGTCTGTTGTTTTCAGGTGTGTTGTGTCTGGTGTTCTGGCCTTTGTAGTTTTTGTTTGTCCGGGGGGTGTTTTCGGGATGTGTACTGTGCTTGTGTATTTGTGCGTGCCTTGCTGTGTGGACTTATTGGCCATGTTGTGTGCTATTGGTTTTGTGAGCGGATGGTTTCTGTGCAGGGACGTGGGCGCCATGGTTTCTGCCGTGTCGATTGGCATCGGCGTTGTTTGCGCTGGCGGGCGGTATATTTGTGGTTTTCCCGCGCTCATGGCGGTGCGATCGTAATTTCACGTGCGGTGTGTCGGCCGTGAGGGCGGGCGGTTTTGTGTTGTCGGGCGTGCTTCCGTCCGTGGCGGGCGGTTTGACTCCGACTCGGACGATGGCGGGCGGTATTTAGTGTGATTTTTCCGCCGATGGCGGTTTTCGGTTTGTGTTATCGTAATGGCGTGGTCGGTGTTCAGACGGTGTATGCGGGCGGTATTTTGCCGATTCCATGCCTGGCGGATTTATTTACGCCGGGTATCGTAATGGGCCCCTAAGCTACTAGTTCTTATTCAATCCTTTGACCACTCTTCTACATCATCAGGCTCCTTCCTAGATGCACTTATGTGCCTTATTCCAAAGGAAGGAAAAGAAATGCAATACTGTTAAAATTATAGACCTATATCTCTCTTTAATATAGATTATAATTTTTTTTCAAAAGCATTGGCCTTACATTAGAACCCTTCCTTCCTAATCTTTAAGGAAAGGAGCAATTGAGTTTTGTCATTTCAAATAACACCCGATTGCTCTTTGATATTCTCTCAAATTCCACATATAACAATGAATCCTTAGCGGCCAATTCTTTAGATGCCGAGAAGGCTTTTGATTGTGTAAATTGGAAATTTTTGTTTCATGCCCTCAATTGGTTCGACTTTGGCCCCAAGATAAATACCCTCATTTCACTTCTTATACCTCCCCTTGAGCAGCCTTGAGCAGCCATCTATGTAAATGGAGTTCAGCAGTGTTGCCCTCTTCCCCCCCCCTTTTTTTTTTTTTATCTTGCCCTAGAACCATTTTTAACTCGGTTCAGACAAAACGCAGATCTACATGAATTTTCATATAATACTAAGCAAATTAAACTGGCCGCGTATGGCGATGACATTTTACTATTTATGTCATCACCTTAGTCCTCGATCCCTGCTTTTTCATCTGAGGTAAAATTCTACACCTTGGTATCTGGCTATAAATAAAATAATGACAAATGTGAAATTTTACCTCTAAACAAATTCACCTTTAAACATGATTTTCTATCTGCTAGTTTCAATTAGAAACCCCAGCAAATTAAATATATTGGGCTTCAGTCACCACGTCTCTTCAAAAATCCATTTCTGTAAATAGGGATAATTGTATTAATAAATTAACCTTATTAACTGATCGTTGGCATACCTTATATCTCTTGTGGTGGGGAAATCTTGACACAATTAAAATGAGGATCGTACCCAAAATTCTCTATACCATTTCTAATATTCCATTACATATTCCTCTTATGTTTTACGCAAAAATGTATTCCATACTCTCCTACCTTTTCTTTGGGTAAAAAATGCCCACGTATGTGTTTATTGAAGCTGAAACATACCAAGATTGAAGGCGGAGTACATTTCCCAGATTTCTCAAAATATTATAAGGCATTTTTATTGAGACAATTCACACATTGGATCACTTCCTCTTTGGATTATTGTCCAATATGGGTTAATTTGGAGCGCAACTTCTTATCACCTTTCTCCTTTAAAGAATACTTAACTTTTACATGTAAACCTCAAAAGCTTTCCACGCCTATTTTTAAAAACACTTGTAGGTTACTAGGTGCTGTAATATCATATACTTCTCCAGATCTTTCTACCTTTCTTCATTCTACCATTTGGCATAATACATTTATTCAATCAGCTAATCGATCTTTATATTGGAAATCATGGAGAAAAAAGCTCAAACTCTTTTTGGGCCTCCATCCTCATTTCAACATAAATTCTAACTTTTACAAAATAGTATTCTTACAGCATGCAACATATTTAAATCCAGTCCTAGTCCTATATCGGTCATGCAACATCCTCTTGGTACTGTATTAAATGCAAAACCCATCACTTCCACAATATATCGCATCTGCAAAGTATCTCAATTAATAAACCTAAAACAGATACTGAGCTATCATGGGATCATGACTTAGATGTCACATGGCCCATTTTCATATAGAACGGATTTGGATCAAAATCAGGAAATCATCCCAGGCAGCAAACACAACACAGACATTATTCTACATATATAATAGATCACTCCTTACTCCAACATTCTTACATAAAATCAGTTCAGATATTACAAACGCTTGTTGGACATGTTTGACTCCACATACTGACCTAAAACATTTACTTTTCACGTGTCCTTTCATTCATACTTTTTGGATACAAATTTGGAAACAAGTTAACTCCATCTTTAATTCAAATGTACCTTTCTCCATATCTAATATATTATGTATATTTATATATATATTTTGGGGACTTTATCAGATGATTGAGCAGAAGTTTCATTCACTGTTAAAATATTGGACTTATTATTGGCAGTGGCTTTCCAGCAAATCACAAGACATTGGAACAATTGTACTCAATTAGCATTTAAAGCGTGGTAGTATGGACTATGTCATAATCATAGACTAGATACAGCATATATGCATCCTTTATCGCTTGTTTTAAAATGAGCAGCCCTGTGAAAGCCAGTTACATCTTTTCTTAACAAATCTGCCAAGGAATCAGATGCTCCTTGGCCTGCTATACAAGAAGTTATTCATCCTCCTTGACTTCCTGTGCTTGATACAATTATTGTTCCTGTATTATATTTTATTATTGCTTATATTACTATCTCATATTTATACTTTCATCAGAGTATAATATACATAAACCACGCATATCCCCTTTCTCCCCTTCCCCTTTTTCACCTTCTTTTTCACCTTCTTTTTCACTATAAATTTAAATTGAGTTTTATATAAAATCTACTATACTCCATAATTCAGATTTTGAATATTTCATGGCTATATCTCATAAATATAATAAAATTAAATTTTTGACAGTAAATAAGTTTCTCTAGCATGTCTGTGTGAGTGAACTCTTTCTTAACTATTTTGATGGTACCCTTGATTGTTTTGTCATAATTGGTGGTATGGTGGATTGGGGATTAGCCTCACAAACTTATGTCATGGATGCAACTCCTCCATTTTATGGTTATAAATGTAGTCACCTTGCCAAACTGCTCTGCTACAACTCATCCTTCTGAGGAGTTATGTTAATCTCTTACAAACTTTGTCCATGCCAAAATTGAACACATCTATCTTGCGTTCAGTGATACCTCTTTTCCTCATCGTTCTTTGCCCTTAGATGTCCTTTATGACAAACCCTTCATGCTCTACATTTCACTTGCTTGTAAGATAGTGAAGTTTGGTGAGGATGAGAGCTAAGGTGAAGGTGTTATTTAAACTCCCACTCCATCCATTACACATGTAAGTTGGAAATGAGACGTGAATGAGAGGCTGACTAAATATGTGCCTTAGAGTCTTCTCATTTTAAATGTAACTGGTGATATTGCATGTGTGGAAAAATATTTGATGTCAGAAACAGTGTTCATGCTGGAGGGCGAATTTAGGAATGAGTGAAGCCAGCAAGGCTTGGACCTAAGGTAATGTCTCACCATAACTTGAGAATTTCATGACCTTTTAAGGTTTGTGCTACATTTACTACTACATCCTGTCAACCATAGCTCCCCTTTAACTTTATTTTTTATTAAGGAATGTAATATTTGTTTTAGATGTGTGGGTTTTCTAAGAGTGGTAGCAAAGAAGTTTCTGAGTCACCTATTCGCTATCCTGGGCCTCCTTCTCCCTTCTTGTGTTTTAGGTTGAAGAACAATGAAGACAGCTTGCGCCTGTTTTGGAGACCTGTTTGCAAATATCAAGAGATCTAAAAACAACTTTGCTACACAAATCGGGCGTGGGGCGTTTTAAATAAAATTGCAATTTCATTAAAAAAAATTGACTTTTTCGACAAAATTCAAATTTCATTGAAAATGCATTGGTGGCTATATTGCCCTAACCACCTAACCGAAGGGTGGGTGTGGTATTCAGTCATGACCCCTCAGACACGCCAAGAGATTAGCAAGATTTCATTTTAGAAAAATCAATACAGATGTCTGCAAATATTGTTAGAGATTAAGAAAACACATTGTATAGGAAATATTTGTATTCATCTTCCTTCCTGGCCTTCATTTATTTGTTTTACTCCTCTCTGGCTAAACGTTGGGGTGGTGGAAGATTCACACCCCACGATATTGAAGGGCTGTGGTAGAGGGTGTAGTTTCCCCAACCTTGCCCAAGACCTGGGCTCTAGTTATGCGCATTTGCCCCATCCAAGGGCAGGGAGTGTCACTCCCCCGTCCCACCTTGCACAGGGCAAGAAGGATATCTCTCCTAATTGAGGGGCAGCTAATAGTTTCCTGGTCATCATTTTCTTATTTGCAAGTATCGCCCCTGCACAGCTGTGAGCTGGTCGAGTCCTCTAAGGCCCGCCAAAAGGCACACCACCGAGGACTACAGCAGCTGAAAGCTTGCCCCTAGGCTGTCTTCTTCGTTGTTAACTGGGCACCGGGAGAGCTGTAATCCATTCATAAGAGTAAGCCACTATTTCATCACCACCTTCCAGTCTTGCCTAATGCTGCTGAAAAGGGGGGGAGGGGGCAAAAAAGTAGGGATCATTATTAGCTGCCCCTATCTTAATTTTTCTTCCATCCCATCTTCTTCCTCCCCTTGGGACATGCTGGAAGTGGCAGGATTAACCATTCACAGATTTTAGGCAGGAGAGTGTAAAAACATCACCCACCTCTTTTTTTTATAAAAAGGGGGTAGCGCCACAATGTTCTCCCCTGCCTGCTCGGCAAGGAGATGGAAGGTCTATTTTTCTATTCTGGTCAGGGCTAGCTGAAGGACTTTTTTGTGATCTTCCCAGCATGCATGACAGGCTGGAGGAATCTGTAGAAGTGGCCAAGCCCAAGCCCGCCCTCTTATGAATATAGCAATGGAATAAGGCAGCTGATAGCTGCCTGTCTTCTTTTTTGCTTTTATTTTACAACCTCCCACTACCCTTGGACAAGACAGTGTGGTTAAAAAAAAATATCCCTTGCCCTGTGGCATGATAAGGGGTGGGTGGGGGTCGAGGGAAGCATGACAAAGCAGCAGTTACCTGCCTATCTTTTTATCCCCCCCCCCCTGGGCAAGGTGGGCAGTTAACAAAACCCACACCTCATGACCTCGGCACAGAAGGGAAAAAGTGGGGTTGGACAAGGTGAGACTGCTGTTAGTTGCCCATGTCTTGTTTTTTCATCAAACCCCTTCCCCTAGGGCAAGGTGGTGGGAGGGGGTACAATTAAAAGTCAAAGCTGGAAAACTTTACCCTCCTTCCCTCCTTTGGGCAATGTGCTGAAATTGTTTTTTAAATAAGAGATTTGAGCCATAAATCCCCCCCCCCCCCCCCTCCCCACGCCTGGCATGGGAGGAAAGGGTTTTCCCCACTCTGGACCAAACCAGGTTAAAGCATTTTTCTGTGATCTCTCCCCAGCCTATAAAACTGGTTGGGTGGAACTCTGCATAAGTAGCAAACCAAAAGCCCCAGTCCAAACACACTTATGCATATTACACCATTGGCTTTTCCGCCATGCTGCTTCTTTTTAAGGTATTTTCCCAATTATCACGATGATTGAGGGAGTGGGTTGTGAATGTCAACTGTGTATGCACATAATTGTTATATGCACAATTTTTTAATTTTCAATTGCTCGTAATTAATTTTCAAATAAATTTCCAGATATTGTGATCCTCTACTGATATATGCAAGACTGGGAAGTGCACACTGGACAGCCTCATTTTCATTTGGAAAAGTCACAAGTTTTAGACCCCCTAACCCCGCTCAACTTTTGAAACTGTTGTGTCTTCCAAGTCCGGTGCAAATTGGTAAAGGGGGGGGGGGTGGTCAAAGATTTAAAGAAGCAAAAATGTGTTTTCCTATGGAGTAAGATGCCCACTATATGTATGGGGGTGCAACTGCAACTCCAATATATAGATACACATCACGTATTTTTATTACACTGCTAGTTTTTTAATTTGAGAGTATGTGCCTTCTACCTTTTGTGCTGTATAGTTATTATTTAGGCGATTAATCATAATACATATTTCATGAAGGGTTTGCTGGGATTTATTCTTGAAGTACTCTTGGCTAATTCCTGAATTTCGCGTACAATCCAGGAGTACTCCAAGCTTAGAAGGAGTTCTACAAGAGTAAGTTACACCTACTCGTCTTTGTGAATAGGTCCATGTGCGTTAATCAGAGTCTGAACTGAACTGCATTATATATGTTTTTATAGAATGCACAAACACCCTTAGGTTTTTTTGGTGGCGAACCGTTGAACTAAGGATGCAGGTGGAGTAACGACAAGAGTTTTCAATTTCCACATCAAAGAAAGTTCCCACAACCTAGTGCCATGCAAATGTTATTGAAGACTCGAGGAGCAAGCGCTGGAAGGCCCTGACTGTCCTCGCCATCAAAGAATGCAAATATGTTTTTGACTGGAAGAGCAAAGAGGAGGAGACTTAAAATGGTGGACTTGATGCTTGTTCATGAGGAAGAAAGCAAAGCTTCCGCAGACTGCATAGTGTAATGTGTGGCGAGCCTTTAAACGTCATGCGATGATGCACTGGAATCAGTGGAGATTGTGTAATCACTTGTCAGCTTGAAGGTTTACTGTGCAGCAAGAACATGCATGAAAAAGGCAAACACAAAAGAGAAGGTGAGGGTAGCACAGCCAAAGATTGCATATGTACATTTAAGAATGTAAATCACAAGTAGGAACCGTGTAGGAGATTAGGAAAACGGACTGTACCATTATCAAGAAAAAGTGAGGAGCAGGCCACTCATAAAACACTGGCAAAGGTTTGTTTTGAGCCAGGAATGCCGGAGGGTACCTGGCTCTCTGCCCCAGGTAACGCTAGCAGGGAGAGGCCTGCCCAGGCAGACGTATTGGACGGTGTTTGGTTGGGAGTGCATTTGTTTGTGTGTTGAAAGGCTGTGGTAGTGGTATGACTCATCACCACAGCATAGCCTATCTTCTATTACTTTTGTGCCTGCTTTATTCCAGGCATAAGAGAACCTGGTTGGAGCCTCCTTTAGGACTGAAAACATTTAGCACATACTTTTTTCAATAATGTGAAAGCAGGATGAATTGGGTCTGATGTGCTTGATGTTTTAATGCATCAAGGGTTAATTAATTTTAATATTTTATTATATATGGGTAAATTACAGATATATAATCGACGGGGGAACTATAAGTGTATACATTTCTGCATTTTATTTTCTTCTTATAGGTGTATTCTGATGTCAGAACAGGCCTGTTATAAGAATACTGTATCACTACTCACTTCTACTAGTTTATTACAAACGACTATTGACATCGCAATGCAGCCATAATGCAGACAACAGGGAACAGATGGCCACATTACCTCAGAAACTGTGATAGACTGTACTAGAGACTGTGAAATCACCACACCGGAATTATTGATGCTTTTCTTAAGTGTGCCTCTGCTTTGGAAGCAGAATAAAACACACAAACATCTACCACTTTCAGGGCCCAGAGAATGTCCGAGGGAAGGAATGCACCAATCTGCTGTCTGAGGAACAGCAGTCTTAGCTTTGCCTCAGCATCAACAAATCAAAGCAGTATCATGCCGAGCCTATCTGCCATGAAAAGTAGCTTGATTTATGTTAAATCATGTTGCATTACAGGATCTGCCTAAAATATTCCAGCATGAAAACTGCTCATGGCGAAAAGGTCAGGGTTGTCTGCGTTGGTAAAACGTTGCTCAGAGTCACTTGGCAGCTATGAAGGGAGAGGGAGAAACAAATATCTATTATAAGGAATAAAATATCCCCAACCGTGCATTAAAAAGAAATGGCAAGTCACTTTGGAGTACAGTAACCGTATAAAGGCATGCCTCCTGCAGCTCCTATGCCTCCTGCAGCTCCTATGCCTCCTGCAGCTCCTATGCCTCCTGCAGCTCCTGGCTCTATATGGTCACAAAATCCGAGTGACGTGTAATATATGGTATACAGTCAGTCAAAATGACTTTATTCGGTTAATTTTAAAACCATAAAATTATACTATATAAAAACGTAGGAGAACCATTAAAAACATATACATATTTCATTAGGAACATAATCTTAAACTCCAGAAACATCAAAATAAAAATCATGCCGTCATTACAAAGGGTCGTATATCTGCATATTTCTTTTAAAACGTGATCCTATATACCAAAAACCTCAAAATAAAACCATTAGCCATCATTACTGTATAAGAACCAACTCGAGACCACTTCAGAAACACCTTTTTTCCTTTCCCTAGCCGCAGCAACTAAAAATCTGGCAATATTAAAACATTTTAACATCTGTAAACATATTAATGCTGGCCTAGCCTGCATAAAACCTTTATTTTCCGATATTGGTATTAAAAAACGTTTGCAAACATGATCATAATGGTCGCAAAACATTATAAAGTGGAAAGTGTTCTGGGTGGAGAAATGATCACAAGAGCAAGGGCTCAAATCTTCCATCTTACACCCTGTGGTTCTGCCAAAACAAAGCAGTATACAGTACCCCTGACATACGTTATAAGGGTACTGAAAGCCATCAAAGAGTTCAATGACGGTATAGAGGAACGAGGCCAGTGGCGTAGCTAAGCGTTGTGCCACCCATGGCGGTCACTGCGTCTTCTGCCCGGCGGCAGCATGTAAGACAAGGGGTGCTGGCAATTCCGACACGGCCACAAGTAAGAGCGGGAGGGGGGGTGGGAGGCCGCCGACCCCAAAACTCGTGCCTCCCGGGGCGGACCGCACCTCCCACCCCCCCTTGCTACGCCACTGAACGAGGCCGAAGTCTCAGATCCTTTATAAGATCATGGAACTCTCAGGTGACTTGCAATATCCTTTTAACGTAGACAGGGGGTATTTTATTCCTTATACTACATGGTAATACTATCATCCTTTCTACAAACTGCCTCAATCCTTGCTGTGCTCTTTTTTGAGATGAAAGAGGTAGTATCTTTGCAGACATCAGGAATAAAAGTCGAAAATTAGTGCGAAAAAAGCATACCATGAAGCAGTTAGTAATTTGTTGCAACAATATATTAGAATTAGTTTAACATAGGTCAGATTAAAAAAATGCTGTTGCTCAAAATGTGCACAAAGATGCGAAGTGATTCGATATTTTGTGTAATTACCCACAGCATGCAAAAAATAAACATGGTGCCATAAATACCTCCTTTCTGCTGATACGCCTTCATTTTGAAAAACACACATCAGAAGAATAAAAAGCCAGATTTCCCTTTTGATTTTTAAACTGCAAATGGAATTATGCTCCGTCTTTTACCCTAGCTGCTGGCAGGAGGCTTTGCGACACCACAACTTAACTGTAAAAACGTATTACTGTCGAGCAGAAATGTTTCGTCCCAACTCGACTGTAATAAGAAAATGACAGCCAACAGGGACTCCAGGCTCCCATGTATTATACGCTTGTAATGTGTATATGGCGGGTATTTACCCTATATCTAACCAAAACCACTTTCTACGAGCACCATTCTGTACAAGAGCCGTATGAATAATGCATGTGTATTCGATGCGGGAAGTATGTGGATCATGAATGTGTTTACACTGTACAAAACGAGTATGCATAATGTATGTTTACTCTGGGAAAGCGACCTATGAATAATGCATATGTTGGTTATGTGGGGCAGGAGTATGAGTTACACGTGTCTGCTCTGTGCAGCAGGAGAATGAATAATGGATTCGACGTGCAGAGAAAGTGTAACTGGCGCGTGTGCTCTGTTAAGAGAAGTGTGACAAAATAATGAGCTTTTCTTCTCAAGCGCTGTAGCAAGGCATGTAGGTCCTTCGCAGCACGTGGCCGCGTCACTGTTCCGTTCAATACTCCGAGCATTCGCTCATGCTGCAGTTTAATTGTGAAAATGTAACTTAGTCTGCAGTGGAAATGGGAATATTCGATGAGGGGGGATGACATCTGAGTGAGGATTGCGCTTACTTTGTACACCAGAGACAGCTGCAATGCACACAAACCCCCATTTTAAAAATAATTGGAATAAGCAATTCTTGTGGTTTAAATGTGCGCTTTAGGTGTTGCTGAGTTCAGGTTGATTGGCTTTGTGTCCTATTTCTGTTTCTACTCTTCCTCCCATCCCGTTTTCCGAGTTTTATGTTGAGACTAGTTCTTGTGTTTCTACCTGGTAAACCCCTGCAGCTTCTTATATTAAATTTTAGTGACGTGTACTTTCAGGGGAGATTCCTCCTTTTAGCTGCACCCTCTTACCTTGCATCACTTTACTCCTTTTCTGTGGGTTCGGGGCGCATGAACGGTGCAAATGGGTTGTCTCAGAATCACATGATTCAGTGACATAAAAAAACACAAGGATGTTTCAGCATGACAAAATACAAGTGAGCATAAGGTATTATGAAAATAGAGGGAGATAGTTGGTCACCTGAGATCAATAGGTCTTTATTATACAAAATACCACATTTTACACGTGCTTTTAGCCACATAGCCCTGCAGACCAGTGCAGGAAATGCCATCAAAAAAGTTTGTCACGTGACCCACATAATTTTCACAAGATTCCAATAAGGCTACAGTTCTAACCAGTAAGATGTACAGGTGCTCCATGTTGGTGCTCAGGACCTAGCCTGAGTGCTTATATTAACTCTTAAACTAGAATTGCGCCAATGTTTACTATATTTTGCAGCTGTGGGGCGTAATGCGTCATAAGCCCCATGCACAGTTTTCTCATCTATAATTCTGTTGCAAATGTTGCCGTGACATTATAACTGATGTTATATATAGTTATGTAATGAGTGATGTAATCTGTGGGGGAATTAGCAGTGCATTGCGAAGGTGTGAGTTGTTACTTTAGGGCACGAGTTATAGTTACTTGAGATAACTATAAGTGGTGAATTTCAGTGGTTTTGTAAGTTTAAAACGGCATGTTTTAACTAACATTTTCACCTAACTATAGCGTCATTTTAACCCTTGTTTTTTGCCAGTGAAGTTCTAGTTTTTTTTAACATAAAGTAATATTTTATCACCTTACATAAAGCCAAGCCCTCGCTGCGCACGTCTGCGGGTTTACCACAGGGCCTGGCCATATCCTTCAGTCGCCTGTGGCTTAGGGTTGGCTGCAGGGCCTGGCCACTAGCCAGACCCTGCCTCCGACCACTTGCAAGCCACCAACCCCACGCAACACACAGCCTTCTGGCATGCGCAGCATGTGGTTGGTCTCGCAGGTCCTAGGTGCACTGAGGTAGACCTCATTGACTTTGCCAAAGAGTACCAACACCAAAATATAACAAGCACTGGCAAAGCCAATAGGTCTCGCAATGTCCGAGCTATTGGCCTTGTCAATGTGAATGTCTATTAGCCATGTTGTTTAGAAGCACATCTGCTGTTCAGCATTGCTGAAAGTCACTGAAAGCCCAGGATGTTGAGCCGACACAGAGTCTCTTCGCCCCCCATGTTGAGTTTATTGTCCTGCCCCTCCTAACGCAAAAAAGCGAAATGACGTCGCCTGCACTGGCCGCACCATAGGGCTTTTTTCAGTTCATTTCAGCCATACTGAACAGCAGATGTGCTGCTAGACAACATGGCTAAAAACATTCACATTGACAAGGCCAATATCTCAGGCATTGCCAAGATCTATTGGCTTTGCCAATGCTTGTTCGATGTTGATGGGGTCTTGGTGAACAAATGTGGAAGTGATTGTGAGAAACAGTTGAGGAGCTTTGAAGTGAAGCAAGGACGTGGTGTAAGGGCCAGAGCTGCGAACAGGAGACCTGGGGAACCTTGTTCGAATCTTGGGGTCGGCTGAACAGTTTGTGATTCTGGGCAAATCACTTACACTTCCCCCTGTGTACGACAATGAATGTGTCATTATGTTATGTAACTGGTGAGCACTTAAAGCGCTCCAATACCATCGACTGGTGTTAGCACTATGGCAGATGGAGGCCAGAACTAGTGCTCCAAAACCATCCGATCGTGCAAACAAAATGCAAATAAAAGCAGCAGAGATGAGGGAGGTAGTGGGGGGACGGGTCAAGCAGGAAAGCAAGGGATGGGGAGATGGCCAAGCAACGATGGGAGAGGGTGGGAGGAAGCAACAATGAAGGGGGAAAAAATACTTTAATTGAAGCAGGATCAGCAACAAAAATGAATGTGTCATTGTGGAATATAACATGTGAGCACTTAAAGTGCTCCAATACCATTGGCTCGTGTTCACACTATGGCAAGATGGAGGATGGAGCAAATGCTCCAATACCATTGGATCATGTAAAAAAAAGAAACAAGTGCTGTTCATGTTTTAACAACTTTTTAAGAAATGCATTTGTTTATGTACACGTGCATGCATTGTAGTGGTATGTGTACAAGGAAGATTACGGCATGACGGAGGACAGAACAAGCGCTCATATACTATCGGATCATTAAAAAAAAAAATCATAAAAGCAACGACGACGGAGTTAGTGGAGGCACAGGTCAAGCAGGGAAGCAGGAGGGGATGGGCAAGCAACGACGGGAGAGTGCGGGATGAAGGAACAATGAAGGGGTAAAAAAAATACCTTAATTGAAGCAAGCTCAGTGACCAAAATGAATGTGTTGTGGAATGTAACTGATGAGCACTTAAAGCACTCCAATACCATCGGCTCATTTTCGCACTATGGCGAGACAGAGAACGGAGCGAGCACTCCAATACCATCGGATCGGGCCAAAAAAATAAAATAAATAAGTGCTGTTCATGTTTTAACAACTTTTTAAGAAATGCATTCGGGTATGTACACACGCATGCATTTTAGTGGTATGTGTGCATGCGTACAAGGGAGATGGCCTGAAAACACAAGTACTCCTATGGAGTGCTTGAAACAAAGAGAAAAAAAATGCTGTACAAACCAGATTCAGTGTAAGGAGACATGCTCTTTGTCCATGCACTAAGGGAGGGCCAAACACAAGAAGAAGGCATGATGCCCGCATGCCATGATGGATGGGATCAAAGACAATGAGAGAGAAACTGAAGTTTGCCAATGGTAGGAGATTGGTGGCCTGTAACCCCACAGATAGAACACAACACGTCTCTTCAAGACCGTGCATGTGCTGTCTAACTGAACAGCGCATGCGCTGTCTAGCCAAGACCTAAAAACAATAGATTTCGCCTGTCTAACTGAGCAGCGCATGTGCTGCCTAGCCGAGACCTAAAAACAATAGATTTTGCACAGGTGCAACCTGCTGGCTCTGCCAATGCTTGATGTGTTTAGAAATGGGGAGATTAAGTGATTTTTCTGTAATCACAAAATTTGGAACTAAGGCTGAGGCTAGGGAGATGATATGATGTCCTTTCGGGAGAGGATGTGGTGTAAGGGCCAGATCTGCCGACTAAGCAGCTGGTAAACTGGGTTTGAGTTTCGGCATCAGCTTAACATCCTTGATTTCGGGCAAATCACTTAATCTCGCCGTGCCTACAAAAATGAAAGTGTCCTTGTGTGAAGTAACTGGTGCTAATGTAAAGCACTCCAATACCTTTGGGTGGTGTTGGCGCTACATAAAACTGCACAAAACAAAATGTGAAAAGCAGAGTTGGGGGAGGAAGGGATCTGGGGGAAGAGGGGATCTGTGTAATGGGAGTTTAATGTGGGCAAGCAGTGACGGGCGGGAGATTGACGGGCAACCAACAGTAAATAAGAGCTGCCACTGGGAGATTAAGTGATTTGCCTAAGTTTATGGTGTCCTCGTGAAAAGTAACTGGTGTTGATGTAAAACGCTCCAGTGCCTTCGGGTGGGGTTGCCGCTATATAAAACTGCACACAAAAAGTAACTGTTGCTAATGTAAAGCGCTCCAATACCTACGGGTGGTGTTGGTGCTACATAAAACTGCACAAAAAAATGTGAAAAGAAGTTGGGGAGGAGAGGATCTATGCAACTGAGCTCAGCAGGGCAAGCAGAGACAAGTGGGAGGTAGCTGGGCAACCAACAGCGCATGCGGACTGCCATGGGGAGATTAAGGGCCTGATTTAGACCTTGGCGGACGAGTTACTCTGTCACAACGGTGACAGATATCCTGTCTGCTGAAATATAAATCCCATAGGATAAAGTGGGATTTATATTTCGGCAGCAGGCGGGATATGCGTCACCATTGTGACGTAGTAACCCGTCTGCCAAGATCTAAATCAGGCCCTAAGTGATTTGGCTGTAATCACAAAATGTGGAACTGAGGCCGAAGCTAGGGAGAGGATGTGGCGTCCTCTTGTGAGAGGATGTGGTGTAAGGGCCACAGCTGCCGACTATGGAGCTGGGAAACTGGGTTCGAGTTTCAGCGTCAGCTTAACATCCTTGATTCTGGGCAAATCACGTAATCTCCCAGTGCCTACAAAAATAAATGTGTCCTTGTATAAAGGAACTGGTGCTAATCTAAAGCGCTCCAATACCTTTAGGTGGTGTTCGCACTATATAAAACTGCACAAAAGAGGCGTGGCCTGACGCGGCAAGATGGCGGTCGCACTCTAGGAGTGCTCCTGACCCCCCTCCGCCATCCGCCGTCATCCGCCCGGTATTCACTGTCTGCACCGTCCCTCACTGACCTGTGGCGACTTGGGGACTCCTGGGCAACGGCACGGACGCTCTCCCGCCGTCCCCAACATCGGTCGCGCTTCTTTTCGTCCCCTCCCGGGCCCGCGTCTCCAAAATGGCGGCGCCCGGGTGAAGACTCCCCTCTGATCTGCCGCTGCCACGAACTCCTGCCCTCCCCTCCAGCGACGGCCCCGGCTTTGGAGGAATCGGAATCCCTACGGAAGCGGCGACATCCGACGGCGGAGGTGCCGGCGATGCACACTGGGGACCGGAGCTGCACTGGTACGGCCGCCGACGGCGGCAAACCCCTGATGTCCACGGCCCCCGTTGGGGCTTCGCCCGGGGCTGCTCACGCCCGTGACTGGCCTCGCTGACGAGACGGAGGCCTGAGGAGGCGCGGAGATTGCGGCTACCTCCGGAACTGACCCCCGGGCTGCAGGAGGCACGACTTGGTGAGGGGCCTGGGTGGCGGCTCCCGGTGCTGGACCGGGAAGCACTGGTGTGGCTGGATGTCCCCCTCCCCCCCTCTCCTCTGAGGCCCTCGCACGCCGTGTCGGATCGGGTGCCGGACCGGAGAGGCTGGACTGCTCCTGCGACCTTCCATCGGAGTTCTTGGGAGGCCTGTAGCTGTTCCCCGGAGTGCGGTGGTGCGGCCCTGACTTCGTGGGGCCTGCTGCCCTCGGCCGCCGGATCGGGTGGCGGTGAGCGGGCCCCGACCAAGCTGCCAACCCCATGGAGTGACTCCTGATGCCCCCTGAGAGCCCTGTGACTGCTCCCCTGACGGCAGTGGTGTGAGTCGGATCTGGGGTGCCTGCGGCCTTCGCCCATCGACCCGGACGACGGCGACCGGGCCCTGACCACGCCGAGGGCCGCGTGCGGTGGCTCGCTGCGGCCCGGAGGGGCCTGTGGACTGGAGCGGTCCCCCGGACTGAGGCGGTGGGACTCGGGGGCCGACCTTTGACAACTGACCCTTGGTGGCGGCCTGTGGTGCTTGCGACGCAGCGGGGTGTCGCAACGCCCTCTGTCCTGCGGGCCCTACGCACCCTTCCAGACCTGAGAGGCCGGAGACCCGGGGCGTCCCCCCCGACTGCTACGGAGCAACCCCAGATCCTGGGGACCTGCTGCCTCGGCCGCCAGATCGGGTGGCGGCGGCGGGCCCTGATCGGACTACTGTGGCCCGGATAGCCGGTGAGTGGGGCCTGGGAGTGGGGGTTCGGCTGCCATATCGGGTGGCAGGGTTGGGGTGCTTCCCCCCTCCCCTTATTGGTTCCCCTGCGCCTCCCTCCCCCGTAGGTGGTTAAGCGGGGCTGGGTTGGACGCGACGAACCCTTGCATCCCCCTACAGCGCATCTGGCCGACCGGCTGACCTCCCGGTGCGAGCCCCTTCTCCTGGTGCCGAGAGACTGTGCCATTGTGGGATCCCCAGCCCTCCGGAACCATCTCCCCACTACCTTTAACGGCTTCCCTAGGTGAACGTAGGACGGCGATCGGCCACCGCATCGGGTGGCGCCGTAGAGGCCCGCGCTGCGGACCTTCGGGGGCCTCCCCCCCCTCTCCCCTGGACGGCCTCTCTCCAACTGGGTCTATGGGCACCCCGTCTGTCTGCTACCGCGGTCTCTAGCCCTGCTGCCTCTTCCGCTCCAACCCCGCCCTCTCCCCAGACAGCGAACTCCTTGTTACCGGACCCTGGGGCTGTGGGGCCCAGCGGTGTATCCTTGCCATTGATAGTGTGGAACTGTCCCCTCCTGGATCTGGGGTAAGCCGGGCGACGTCGGGTCCTGTCGCTCCTGGGGCATTGGAGGTGGCCACGGACCCCCGGACCTGAGTATTGACGGTCTGGGTGGCTCTACCGCCCCGGAAACCTCCGCGACGCCCACTGCCCCGGACCTGAGTATTGACGGTCTGGGTGCCGGGACTGCTCTCAACTCTTGCGAGGATCCTTCGCCCCCTCCTGCTGGTGCCGACCCGGCCCCCCCCCCCACCCCCACTGATGACAATGGGTAGAACCCGCCCTCCACAGACCCCCGGTCCAGTGACCCAAACCAAAATAGATCAGTTTACCACGCTGGACCGAGATCCCGGACCCGGACCGCTGGACGCCCCCACCACCCCCAAAGGGGATCTCTCCACTATCCTTCAGGCGATCAGTGCCTCCCAAATCGCAGTCGAAAACAAGATCGGTGAAGTGAGGGTCGATGTAGCCCTCATACGCCAAGATCTGCGCAACGCCACGACCCGTATCGCAGAGGCAGAATCTCGCATCTCCACGACGGAAGATGACATCGACCAGCTCAAGACCCAAGTAGCCCGCCTTCAGACCCAAACCCTAGAGCTCCACAAAAGGGCTGAAGATGCCGAAAACAGATCGAGAAGGAACAACCTGCGCCTACTGGGGTTCCCGGAGGGAGTGGAGCAGGGGCACACCGACACGTTTGTGGAAGACTGGGTGAGATCATGGATGCCCAATGATGCCCTATCGCCATGGTTTGCTGTGGAGCGGGCGCACCGTTCTCTGGCCCCCAGGCCCCCACCCGGAGCCCCGGCCCGGCCCATTATCCTTAAGATCCTTAACTTCCGCGACAGGGATGCTATCCTCGGGGCGGCCAGGACCCAGGGCCCCCTCCAGTATCAAAATACCCGGATCATGGTATTTCCGGACTACACCAGAGAGGTCCAGGCCCAACGCCGCACCTATGATGAGGTTAAACAAAAGCTTCTCACTATGGGCCTTCGCTATGGTCTCCTCTTCCCTGCCAAGCTCAAGATCATTTTCCAAAACAAGACTCTTTTCTTTGACACTCCACAAGCGGCATGGACCTGGCTTACGGAGGAACGGCCCCTGAGGAACCAACCAACTTCCTCTCCCACCCAGAGGGCCCCCCCACGGCCAAGGCGCTCCCCCTCTGGCACCCGGAGGCATCGAAACAGATCCTGTAGGGGCGACACATGTCGTGGGACGGCGTCCCAATCGGCGGATGCGCCGTCCAGGCGCCGGCCTTCTCCGGTTTCTGCCCATGGATCTGCCTCCCCCGGCCCGCCTGCCTCCCTGGGTGACTGGAGTGGCGTTCCACGACCCGCTGATATCACCCGCCACACTCAATCGGACTCTGACTTGTCCAGGAGTCCCATACTCTGACAATCTGAAGCCACGACGGATCCCTGAGGAAGAACACAGCCCGGCAGCGCAGTCTACTCACGTGTGGTCGAACCCATCTCTTTGGTCCAACTGCTCGCACTGCCCCAGAGGGAGGCAACCCATCACATATCATCGCTGTTGGTCTTAAACTTGCCACACACTCTTTTCTAAGTCGCAATTCAGAATACATGACTTTACCACAGTGTCTTTCTACTAGATACCGGACTTCTATCCGAATGTAAGGAGGGGGGTCTACTTCCGCCATGTTCAGGCTCAATTAATCGTTTTAGATTAGTGCTCGCCTCAGTGAGGAATTTCCTGTTCTGAGTTGAACTGTTTGATAGGGCGACAGATGCTTCATTTGCAGAAGTATAGGGTGGGGGTGTTGGGGGGTGCAGGAGGGGGGGGTGGGCCGTTGCCAACCACTGGTAATTGTTACCGGCTGCCCGCGAGCCGCGGGGATTTTTACTGTTTTACAGATAAGCCTTGCACACTTCTCTGCTCCTGGAAGCGACATGAGACCCGTTTGACCACGCGCTTTCGCGTTGTCAGCCATGGCCGAGACACGCTCCCTCCCCGGAAGCCCGGGCGTGACCGCATCTCCGATTGCCCTTACATGCACGACCCACTGCAATGATCTCCAAAATGCATAGCCCCCTCCACATAATATCATGGAACGTCAACAGCCTACTAGACCGAATAAAACGCACTGCTGTTCTCCGCTCTGCACACCGTCATGCACCAGACATCCTGTTTCTACAAGAGACACACCTCTTAGGCTCACATTGTAATTTCCTGGCCCGTTACGGGTTTGACAGGGTCTGGCACTCTGGTTTTGTGAGGGGATCCCGAGGAGTCGCCATATTACTACGTAGGGGACTTCCCTTTACTCTGACCCGAGCCGACCATGATGCGCAAGGCCGCTATGTGGCCCTGACGGGAACGATCGAAGGTCAACCCCTTAACCTCCTGAATGTATACATTCCTCCTGCCGCCTCGGCCTCGACAAGCCTCACAACACTGTTCTCCTCCTTCCCACAGGGCCTGACGGTGGTGGGGGGCGACTTTAACGCTACCCTGCAACCTTCCCATGACACAACAGGGACCCCATCGACATCCCGCTTGGCCTCAGCGAAGCGCCTATCAGACTGGTCCTCTGCCCTGGGATTATGCGACGCATGGAGGGTGTGGAATCCGCGCAGGAAACAATACACTCACACCTCAGCGGCTCACCACACCCACTCCCGTATCGACCTATTCTTACTACCCGCTGTGGACTGTCAACGGGTCTCTCAGGCCACTATCCTCCCCAGGGGTATTTCCGATCATTCCCCCGTATCCCTCCATCTTGGTCACTCCTCAGGGGGTACGCGCCCGGTATGGCGTATGAATGCCTGGTTCCTGCAAGATGCAGACCTATTGAAGTCTCTCCGAAGGGAGCTAGAGACATACTTCTCACTTAACGCGGGTTCGGTATCCTCACCCGGGACTCTTTGGGAGGCAGGCAAGGCGGTGCTACGGGGGGTAGCCAGGGGTCTTGTCCACTCGAAACGATCGGCGCAATCCGCTCGACTGCTGAGCCTTGAGGCACAGGCGACACAACTGGAGGGTGACCTGGATGCCCCTGCTGACGCCACCTCCGATCGCCGGTTGACACTCCTCCGAGAGGAGATCTGTCAATTATCACTGGACTCTGCTAAACTACTCTGGCGCTCCTCAGTGGCGCGTATATACGGATGGGGGGACAAAAATGGCACATTGCTCCATAACCTGGTGTCCTACCCTAAAGCCAATCGCATCATTCCCGAAATTCGGGACGGAGACGGGTCCCGCCATACTATGTCCCGAGCCATTGCACAAACATTCGCTAAATACTATGCGACCCTCTATGAGGCTCGACCCCCTGAATTCAATTTGACATCACTGTTGGCTACCACCGGGACTCATCTACCCCGTCTCTCCCAAACCGACTCCGACTCCCTGAATCTTCCCTTCACCCTGGAAGAAATCCATGGGGCAATTTCGGCACTACACCCAGGCAAGACGCCCGGTCCTGATGGGTACCCCCAGGAATATTATGCGGCCTGTCGTGACACCCTGGCCCCCCATCTGCTGAACCTGTTCGAGTACGTAATTGACCAGGGATCTTTCCCGCCGGAGACCGACCTGGTAACCATTGTGGTCCTTCCGAAAACACAACCACCTTCACTTGAGTGTGTAGAGTACCGACCTATCTCCCTCATTAATACGGAGGTGAAGATTTTTGCCACTGTGATAGCCCAACGTCTCCGCCCCCATCTACAGACACTGGTCCACCCGGACCAATGTGGATTTATGCCAGGCCGCAGTACCCGTCACTGCATTCGCCGACTCCACCTGGCCCTTGCGCACCGCCAACAACTCACCCCATATCTGGCCTTGCTCTTTATAGATTTTGAGAAGGCGTTTGACACGGTGGACTGGGGCTACCTAGGGGAGGTACTGGAGGAGATGGGCTTCGGCCTTCCCTTCCGGCGCCTTATTCGGGTTCTCTATGCGGCCCCCAGGGCGAGGGTCCTTATTAATGGTGTACTCTCCGACGCCTTTCCCATTCGAAGAGGCACCCGCCAGGGCTGCCCACTCTCACCTCTCCTATTCGCCTTGGCGATGGAACCCCTGGCCTCCCTGATCCGGCAGGATCCCCTCATCCGAGGCTGGACCTGGGGTTCACATCTATGCGACAAAATCGCCCTCTATGCCGACGACGTCCTCCTATACCTGGCGGACCCCGAAGGCTCTGGGCCGCGCTGTTTAGACGCTCTTGCAGCCTTCGGACGTGATCTCTGGCCTTAGGCTTAATCCGGCGAAGTCTACACTGGTCCCCTTACATCCATCCCGGGCCTGTTTTGACTGGCAGGAGTCTATCCCTCTCCGGAGACAATCCTTCAAATACTTGGGGATTTGGGTCACTCTCCTCCCCGAGCTCGAATGGGCCCTAAACATTACGCCATTAATGACTAAAACTAAAACGGATCTGAAGAAATGGCAAGCCCTTCCCCTCAATCCCCTTGGCCGGACGGCCCTTTTTAAAATGATGATCCTCCCCCGCTTCCTCTACATTTTGCAAAATATTACCACTCCCCTCCCCGGTAGCTGGTTCAAGGAAATAGACGGGCTCCTTAATCGTTTCCTGTGGGGGGGGCCGGAGACCGAGGGTATCCCTGGCCCACTGCCGCATCCCTCCCTATGACGGTGGCATGGGGGTGACTAATCTCCACCTCTACTACCTGGCCACGAAGCTCATTGTAATCCATGACTGGTTTGCGGGCGGCTGGTCCGACCCTGCATACCGACTGGAAACTACAACCATGGATCTTCCCCAGATCATGACACACCTCTACGGTGGACCCGTCCCTTGCGCTCTCCCCCCCATCACCCGGGCTGTCCTTATGGCCTGGCGGACGGCCCTTCGATATGTCAAATGGAACCAGAAACTCACCAGGCAGACGCCTCTGTGGCATGGGACCTGGCTGAGGGAAGTATCTGATCTCCAAGGCTTTCGCCGGTGGGACCTTATCGGGATCTCATTGCTGGGGGATATCTGGGTAGGGGACCACATCAGATCTTTTGCAGACTTGCAACGCCAGTACTCTCTTCACTCCTCACAATTTTACCACTACTTACGATTACGCCATGCCATCCACACCCACATACCCTCCCCCACCACCTTCCCTGAATTCAACCCCTTGGAGGCCCAGGTACTGATGGGGAATTTGGGTGGCGGAGGGGTATCCCGGATCTACCGCGCCTTAGTAAACAATAGCCCCACGTCCCTGGAACCATTACGGACTCGTTGGGAGGGCTGGTTGGGCCCCCTGGATGACGTGGACTGGAGAGACGCCCTCATGGCCCCCAAGACCCTGACAACCTCCTCCAAGCTGCGTCTTATCCAATTCTACTATTTACACACGGCATACCTGACCCCGTTGCGCATGTACAGTGCCCATATGAGACCCACCCCAGCCTGTACACGCTGCGACCAGTCCCCAGCAGATTTCTTCCACATGGTCTGGCAATGCCCCGCTCTAACGCGGTTTTGGACAGGAGTGGAACGCGAACTGACACAGACCTTGGGCTGTACGGTTCCCCACGACCCGACACGATTGCTTTTAGGGGTGTTTGACGGCCTGGACGGATCAAGGGCAGACAAGCGCTTCTTGGGCACGGCCCTAGCGGTCGCGAAGCGGGATATAGCAGTGCTATGGTCGCAAAAAAAAACCCCTTCCATGAAGAGGTGGAGGCGAGGAGTGGATTGGTGCGGTGCTCAGGAGGAACCCCTCTTTGAGGCCCGGGGATGTCCTGGTCTCTTTGACAAAATATGGGGCAAATGGTTCAACTTATAATCCAATTACGGGGCTGAAGGGGATTGATTCCATAAATGTTTTTGGTTTGTGTAGGCTGAAATGGAACTCTCACCACCTGGTAGCTTTCTGTGTCTCTTGTCGCTCCAAACTGTATCTTACTACTACCCAAGATGTAGAACCAAGGCTTTGTTTTTATTTTTATTGTGCGTTAAAAATCAATAAAGTTGATTATCAAAAAAAAACTGCACAAAAAAAGTAACTGGTGCTAATGTAAAGCGCTCTCCACTACGTTCGGGTGGTGTTGGTGCTATAGAAAACTGCACAAAAAACCCCAGAAAGAAACACTGTGTTGGGCTTGTTTACAGTAGTGAACATGAGGAAATACATTGCATCAGCAACCACATTAAAAGGACTACTTTTGCCATGGACACTGAGGGTCAGGCAGACCTTGATGACATCAAGACTCAGCCTGGCTCCTTTGAAGAGAATTCATTTAAGCAACAATGGAGCACGGAAACACTTCACCAGTGAATGCAGAAAAAGTAAGAAAGTGTCCCAACGGGAGAAATTTGAAGAAATAGAGTCCCACCCTATGAAATGAGAAGCAACAAAGTGAGACACTAATAGTTCAATCATTTCACACAGGAGAAACATAGCTATGCAGTCACAGCAGAAGACACAGGTACTCTAGAAGCTCTGACATACCTTGTGATAACGCATACCTGATTCACTTGAAGTCTAATTTTCCAGTTATAAACACAATTGCTGAACAACCATATATGGTGTAAACATGCACACACACCTAGTACCCACAGTCACGGAAAATAATCAGAGACTACACGTGTGCCAAGTAATAGCAGCTGTGCACCCATGCTTCAATCAGCACGTCAGCTATACACTAACAGGACATTAAAAGGCAGAACACCACGTCTCACTAGAACGAAACAGACTACAATGGGGGTTTAAAGCAGTGATGGGTCTGGTGAGGGGGTGATTTGTGGACGGGGCAAGCACAGTGAGGTGCGAGGGAGCAAGCAGAAATAGGAGTGAGGAGGTGAGGGAAACAGAAAGCCGCAACAAAGGGAAAAGCAGTGACGGGGAGGGGGTGATCTGTGGACAGGGCATGAGGGTGGGTGAGAGAAGACAGAGCTGGTAAATGCACGAGCACTGTGTGAAAAAGAAAGAAAAAAGTAGGTCTTAAAAACAGAAGTAGCAGATGTCCATGCTCTGGGGGAGGGCTAAACACAAGAAGCGGCATGACAATGCATGCCAGGGACAAATGGTGACAAAGAATATGAGACAGATGATAGAGCAAGCAAATGGGAAGCCTGTGGGCGGGCTGAAGCCCACAGGTTAGACACAACATGTCTCTTCGAAGGCTAGACTAGAATAGCAAACAGATTTGGGGGTGGCACTAGAGGATACTGTCTGGCGATATTGTTGTGAGACTACACAACAAGTTTCCCTGAATGGCAGGCACCGCTTGATTTATTTTAAATTCCTTCACAGAGTCTACTATACACCAGAACGATTATTTAGGTATGGCCTACGGGAC
The DNA here is from genome assembly GCA_963921515.1 of Calotriton arnoldi. NCBI lineage: Eukaryota > Metazoa > Chordata > Amphibia > Caudata > Salamandridae > Calotriton > Calotriton arnoldi. The sequence continues at coordinate 5,403,373 of CAWUFW010000086.1, forward strand.
TCTGCAGCCTGTGTGAGGTGTGGGGCTGACCCGGCGGGGTTTCGCATATAGCCTGACTTGCCCGGGGATAGCGAGGTTCTGGGAGCAGATTTTTCAAATCTTGAACAAAATCACTGGATTGGAACTTACAATAAGCCCACTGGTGGCACTGGGAAGCTGCCGAAAGCAATGCGGAAACTTATAGGTATGGGATTGTTGCTTGCCAAACGAAGAGTTGCTATGCGGTGGGGCCGGGGACCTGTACCTACTGTTACAGAATGGTCCAAAGATATGGTTTATTGTAACTCGCAATCTGAATTGTATAACGACTTGCTGCCACCTCAGAGCCGCCCTAGGAGCTTTTGGGGATTATACCAGCAGTACTTGGTAGGAAAGGAGACGGGGGAGGTTGAGGGAGCAGGCCCCATTTAAGTAAGTTGAATTAAATGGAGGACATGCTGAGAAACGATGGTGGACATTTTGTGCATGTGGAACTGTTAGGTATGACAGGGATAGTGCACCCGCATGTTGCGATGGGAGGGTACCGTTGTATGATGATCTTGGAAAGACTGTGCAGCTATGTATTGTTGGAACTGTCATAAGTTTGGTACCACATAAGAGGAGATTGCTCTGTAATTGGTCATAACGTATGCACACTGTAACTGCTAATAGTCATTGTATGTATTTGTTTTATGATTTTCAATACAAATTTTTTTTTTTTTAAAACATGTCTCTTCGAGACAGCGCATGCCTCTCTAGCCAAGACCTAAAAAGTGGCCCTATTATCATCCTTCTCCAAAAATCACCAATATAGTTAATCAAGCGTACATTTCAGAAGTTCACACAATTTAATGTTTAATAATAGTGATTAGCATAAAAAATGTTTACTAAACGTGTAATACACAACCACGTGTCTGATAGTATTTTTTTAAAGATAGTTTTCATTATTGCAATTTGTGGGCTGAAAAATGTAAAAAGAAAGACTCCTTCATATTGCATCAAGAGGTCCCGCTACACGGGAGAATGTCGTCGGGGACTACGTGTCCCAGCATCCTAATGGACTGGAGGCGGCCCACATCATTGACCACACCTGCTGCTGCCATAACTAGCGCTATATAGTGCACTAAGAGGTCCCGCTGCATTGGAGAATTGTCATCGGGGACTACATGTCCCAGCATCCTAAGGGATTGAAGGAGGGCTGCATCATTACCCGCATCTACTGCTGCCATAACTAGCGCTATATAGCGCATCAAGAGGTCCCACTGCACAGGAGAATTGTTGTCAAGGACTATGTGTCCCAGCATCCTAAAGGGTTGGCGGCGGCCCGCATCATTACCTGCACCTGCTGCTGCCATAACTAGTGCTACATAGCTCATCAAGCTGTCCCGTTAGCGATTGGCAGAGGCTGAAATGGGCCACCTCTCTTTCAGCTACAATCCAGCATTAAGCATGGGCAAGTGGAAATCAACTTGTAATAATGGCTCAGCTGATTCCAAGGTCCCATCTAAGTGCCCATCCATCATTTCATATCTCACGTTGGCAGTAGGGGCACTGAAAAAAGAGATATAGAGTGTAGAGGAAAAACTCGGATTAGGGGCGGATATGTCCACAGAGCCCTGCACTGCAGAAAAAGAGGGAGCATTCTGCAGACATGGCAGAAGTAACTCACATCTCTGAGCGAGTGGGGCTCGCTGTCGATTTAGACTGCCATAAGGGGGCCCGCTTTAGCCGAGTCTGATCTGACCTCTGGGTCTCCATCTTTTGAGCGGGCTTCACCAGCCAAGAAGAAGAAAGACCCTACGTCAAGGCCCAGAACTGGTTTGACGAACTTGGCCACCAACAAGGAAAACAACTCAGTTCTTGTTGCGTGGGGTTCCCCCACCTAATGCTGCATTAATTGACACCAAGGGCTTGGTTACAATCTTGGCGGATGGGCTACTCCGTCAGAAACGTGATGGATATCCCGTCCGCTGTATTACGATTCCATTATATCCTATGGAACTCGTTATATGGCGGACAGGATATCCATCACATTTGTGACGGAGTATCCCATCTGCCAAGATCGTAATCAGGCCCTATGTCTTTAGCCTCCTCCGTGTGTAATATCAAAGCAATGTCGCTTAAGATGAGCATAAATGCGATAATATTTGGTGGGAGTGGCCATGCCGCTCACATTCCATGTCAGGACATGATACTGTGGGTATGATTATCGACAATAATCCCCATTGTGTGAGTTAATAGTGGGTGTTACAGTTAAAGGTGTGGCACTCTGCTGTGCCTTGTGTCAGCAGTGACCAGCAACAGAGGAGGCCACTGTCCGCCACATGTGGTGCCCCCTGAGAGCACATTTGTGACTGGCAGACCATCTATTGGACTCCATCAGAACAGTAACTAAAACTTGAACAACAAAGAGCCTGAATGGCTGCATCTCCCCTAGAGCAGTAGACAAGTGCGTCCCTGTCCAAAATTCCCCAACTTGTTAGAAAAATTAAATAAATGAAAGAAACAAATAAGTCCTTTTGAAAGCTCTGGCACGACGTGGTTCTGCTGCTGGGCCTGGTCCCCATCTTCTGGGTCTTGTCCCAGCATCTGACCCAGTGACGCGAGCACAAGTCCCTGCAATATAGAAGGGTTGGATTATTACCGCTGTGTGTAGAGGTAGAGGTCTCAGTAGCAATAGGGTGGTCACAGGAGGTCACCAGCTGACCTCGGTGTAACTTTAGGATCATGGGCACTGCTCAGGATCGAAGTCTCAGAAGTGCTTGTGTCCAATTCAGAGTCCAAAACAGGTTTGGATCGCAGTACGGTAAAAGGGTTCGTGCTGTGCTGGGAGGCCGTTTCCATCACCTGTGCTTGCTCTGCGGCCACCTGATCCTGGCTGGGCCATTTTCGAGCAGTCGTGCACTTCCTGTGTTTAGAGCACAGGACCACCCATTCTCCCGCCTGGTTGTTCTCGGCAGTGTGCATCAAGCCTTTTGCATGGAGCCAGGTCCAGACATCCTCAGGTGTCTAGTAGATGTGGGAGGTTCGCCATCCATCACCTTGAGTTTTGCCTGGAACAGTAGTGCATAGCAGAGCTGCAGCTCCCGAAGGCTCTGTTTCACTTTTGTACAGGAGCCCCTAAGATGCTGCACCTCATTTGTGAAGTCCGGGTATGCTGCTATTTCTGTGTTCTCGTATCGCCAGAGCCCTTCATGTGGAAATGTTGCAGGATGAGGTCCTGGTCATGATAATAGAGGAATCGAGCGATGAATGGCCGCGGGGGCGTCCAGGTGGGGGCGACCTGCCTGGGATGCAGTGTGCCTGTTCCATGGAGAACAGCTTGGGTACCTTGTTCTCCAGCACTGTGGCCATCAACCATTCCTCGAGGAAGAGTTCGGAGCTCGGGTGTTGCGATCGTTCTGAAAAACCCAGGAAGTGGATATTGTTGCACTGTGAGCGCCCCTCAGCATCCTCTGCTCGGCGGTGCAAGGAGGCCACCTCTTCCTTCATGGTATCCAGCTTTGCCTGTAGCTCACACACTGTGTTTGGGAGAATGAAGAGGTCTGGGAGGGTTGCCAGGGTCTATGCCTGACCTTAAGATGGCACCCAATACCCAGCACGAAGGGATTTAGCGAAACCAGCACAAAGGCCAGGGTCAGAACCTGCACACTATTAGCGCCTAGGAGGCCAGAAAGAAGACACCAGGACAAGCACCCCCAGAACACTTGGGGGTGGGGGGTGGGGGGGTGGGGATCAGCAATAACCCCTGAACCGCTGAGTGCGACGGGGCGACGCAGCATCTCTTTTACGACGCCATCACTCGCCCTCATTTAATCACTCAAGCCAGGTGCCGAGAGGTGGGGGTTGGGATGCAAGACCTGCCTCTATGCCACCAAAAAAAGGACAAACCACCAAGGTCTCCAACTACTTTGGGACAGCCAAACCGAGTGACGAACAGGAGGAAGAGGGTAACCAGGAGACGGGTATAATGGCATTCACCCGAGAAGACCTCCTCGCAACTCTGTAGGAATTCAAAAGGGAGCTACGGGAAGACATCAAGGCAGACCTGGGGGCTTCCTTCGAGTCCTTCAAGGCAGAAATGGGGACTAAAATAATCGCGCTCCAGGCGGATGTTGACTCAATAGGACACACACCCTGGACCTGGAAGCGAAATGCCAGGATTTGGAGGGCCGGCTCTAACCTGTTGAGTGCGGAATCCCTTTCTGCCCAGCTGAACTCGGCATTTACTCTGAGAACTTTCCCTTGACAGCGGAGACTTAGCCATTTTGACTGATGCCCGGTGGATCTACCTCACGAGATATAGGGGAGATGGGCTATGGATACCCTCCTTGACCATCACCTACCCAGCCGGTCTTTGGGCAAACTTTCCTGCGTCTCTCTGGACCTTTATTTCCCTCCTCCCCCTTCACCCTACCCCCGACCCCTACCCCTCTCCGCTCTACTCTTTCTCCTCTTTCTAGCTACTGACCCTTACCCTCACCCGTCCTTGCTCATAGATCCCACCCTGCCTTATCCACTTGACTTTCTTTTGTGAACCTTCCCTCGTCAGCTGAGACCTAGCTATTTTGACTGATGCCCGATGGAGCTACCTTGTTTAGCTATAGGGGAGACGAGCTGTGGATTCCCTCCTCGGGCGTCACCTACCCAGTCGGTCTTTGGGCAGACTTCCTCTCGTCTCTCCTGCCTTCTTTTCACCCATCCTCCCCCTTCACATTTCCCCCTCCCCCCTCCGCTCTATCTGTCACCTTTCCTTCCTCTTTCAATATGTTGCTTATTTTCTGATGTAAAGTGTAACTTGTTTATTGTGTTCTGTAACATTGTATAACCCAATGTAAAGCGCTCTGATACCTCCGGGTCTAGCCAGCGCTATATAAAACTCTCAAAATAAAATAAATAAATAAATAAAATGTTGGCGCCTATACTCAAGAATTAACATAATATCATTGTGGAGCTAATTCAAAAAGCGGTGGAGGGGTTTCAGGCGAAATTGGGAGCTCTAGAAGCCTCTGTTGCCAACTTGAATGCCATACTAACAAGGAACATGGAAGGACACTTGGTTATCTGTCTAATGATACCCAAGAGGCACATGCAAGTAGTAGGATAACACATACACTACGTAACCCGCCAAGTAGTTCCAAACTCAGTGAGGCTCCTGGGGAAAATCAAGGGTATGAGTCTGTTTCTATGAATAAACTAAATGCAATTGCAAACCCATGTATCCATAGGGAATCAGGGGGAGTGGGGGCACCTTCTCTTTTCTCCCAGATGTCACTTCTCCCTTCAGCTGGTCCCTCTCATAGCAATAATGGTAATCAGAGGACCTTTAGCCATCCTCCGCCTAAACAGAAAGGGATTATGGCAAATAGTTTAAGACTGCAGCTCCCTCCCGAATCCACCCATTGTTGGCAATTTTGGTAGATGTGCCGTCATTTAGGCCGGGCGTTGTAGAGACCACCCTAACTCATTTGCAAGGTTACACACTAGTACAACAACCAATAGGGGGATAGGAAGTACTTGTTCACTCATATCATCATGGCTAGAAGAGTGGGATGGGTAGGATTGAGTGAAAAACCGGGAGGGGGACTGCATTATCTATCATCAACTTTGATCAACGGTATATAGCAGGGTTGTTGATACAGCAGATGTCCTTTGTTAGCACTTGCTCCAGGGATATTAAAGTGCTACTGTTAGGTTTTTTCTACCCACCTGAAGGCTTACACTGCATCAGGAATATTAGAAACCCATCAAGGTGGCAAATAGATCCGGCTAGAGAGGAACAGGCAGCCCTTATTCAGCGTTTGAGCTCCCTAGATAATAATGACTGACTGATTCCTGTGCCCACGAGCCCATGCAGGTGAGGGATAGGATAGGACTTTAAAGGGCCTGCCATCTTGTTAAGTCAGTACCTAGACAAGGTTCTCAGTTGAGGGTGGTGAACTGGAATATTGCAGGGGTGAGTAACAAAAGGGATAATGAGAGGTGGCTTAATACTTAAACAGAACAGCACATAGTGGGTCTACAAGAAACATGGGACAGAGACAATTCCTTTTATATGGATGGGATTACTTGCTACTTTTTGCCTGCCCTACTATCACATTCGGGCAGAGCGAAGGGTGGTTTACTTTCTAAATATCCCATCTAAGTCTAAGCAGATAGAAACAGGATCTAGTAATATATTGGTAGTCCAGTTAGATTTTAATCATGCGCCTACCTTATTGATTGTAAATTTGTATCATTCTTTTGTGTGAGTTAAACCCACTGATCATTTGCTAGTTCCACAGTAGGACCTAGGAATACTGACATTTTACCTCAGGACCAGGCCCATAGACTGAAAGTGAGCAAGGTCCCCTCGGATTCTTTTTTAAATAACCTTCACGCCAAATGTGGGCATGACATTAGCCTGTGTTAGAAGGGTTCTACTAGTGAAGAGCTCCAATTGAGCGCTTTTGAATTTGTACACAGGTCACAAACAACCTTAGGAGAGTGGAGGGTAGAAAGAAATCTGGGGTAGAGAGGTGTTTTGACAATAACTGCTTTAAGGCTCATCAAAACCTACCAAGAGCTCCGAAACAAACCCCCAGGGATAAGGGTGAGATAACAATGTGGAGGAAAAAATACAAGCAGGCTTCAGTAGCCTGTAAATAATAAATTAAAGAGGAGGCTTGGGACCAACTACTTCAGACTAATGTGTTAAAAAATAGTGCCAGATTCTGGGAAATTGTTAATCAACCATTTTTTACTTGGGCAGTTAACAGCGTTGTAGATTGTACTTTAATACCAGATATATGGGTGACACGCATTTTCAGGGGATATATGGAAGTCCGACAGTGGATTCCCTCAACACCCCCCCATATTACCCAGACGTGACTTTGCTTTGACCTTCACTGAGGAGGAAGTAGCAGAGGCCATTTTAACTACGTCCAAGGATAAAGCGCTCAGCCCTGTTGGGGTCCCAGCTGACATATATAAGACGAACCCCACAACTTGAACTAAAATTTTAACTCATGTTCTAAACGCAGCTTGTAGTGTAGGCCTACCGTCCTCCGGGTCTAGGTCTATAATTATTCCGATCTTCAAGAAAAATGCAAGTTCTGATCCACAATGTTATAGACCCATTTCCCTCATAGATTCCGTTGTCAAGGTTATGGGGAGAGTAATCCTTTCCAGATTATCCTCTTGGCTGGATCAAAATAATGTAATTTCCAACCTACAATATAGGCCAGGGAAAGGTATTTTAGATCAATGCCTTAATTTACAACAGTTAACAGATCCAATCTTTGGCTTCTGCTTATTAATATGGGAGTGGATCGCAACATCGTTAATTTCTTGCACGAGCTTCACCTAGACCTCTCAGCAGTCATGAGGTACAACCAGACCAGGAGTTTGTCTTCACCAATAAGAGTACACAGGGGGGTAAGACAACTCTGTATTTTAGCCTCACTCTTATTTACATTATATATCAAAAACCTGGGCCCAACTTTATGTACAGCATGTAAAGGCATCCTCCAGGTCGGGACCCAGTTAATTATGCACTTTTATATGCAGACGACGCCGTCCTGTTAGCAAGACCGGTAGTGGGGCTCCAGCAACTCCTTAATTCTTTTATAGGTTTTATGAACTCTTTAGACCTGAGCACCAACTATACAAAATCTCATACCATGTGTTAGAAATGGGGTTTCTGGTTGGCCACGGTATGTACCTAAGCCAGGTAGAACCCACCGCTCTAGTCAGGGCAAGTAAGTTACACAAAAAGATAACCTGCGCTCACCCCCTGGTAGCTTGGCACAGATCAGTCAGGCTTATCTCCAGAGACAATGTGTAAAACGTTTGCGCAACACACTCACACCAGTAACACAATGAATACACCACTAAAGAGACCCCAAACAGGATTATATCAAAATATTGTATATATTATACATAAATCATAGACCAAAATGACATAAATCATGAAAACTTTGCATGTTATGCCATTACTGAGATAGTGCTTGTTATTTTGTCTATGCAAGAATCAAAAACGACATACATTATAAAGCACGGCATGAAATGCAACAGATTATGAAATAGAAATGCGAATCATCACATTAGGATAAGTAATGCAATATCGTGTAGAGGAAAATACACGAATCACCAAATATCCCCCACAAATGCAATTCTCTTACATCTCATGCGATAAAACGAGGAGCCCCTTTGGGATAAATGTAACTGAACCCTGTAGGCCGCAGGAACACCTGTGTGCCTACTACATGAAGTACAGTAGTTTTGGCTTAATTTAAAAAAATGTGGCAATTTCCTCATGGGAATCGGGGGCCTTCGTCGATGTTTCACCCCAGCTTGAAAACCAGATACGGTGCCCCCAGGTATGTGCACAAATGGGGAGGCACACACACACACTGAAGAATCCAGTTGGGGGGGGGGGAGGCGTAGCTTAAGGGCTTGCAAGAGATCTTCAACTCGCAAAAGCCAGCTGCCCACAAATGTGCAACACAATACCCTTCTGCCCCTGGGCAACAAGGCTTCTTTTGTTCAGGGCAGCAACGTTGGTCTCATGGGGGCCATTGGAGGGCTACAGCACCCTCTACAACTCTGCTCGGTCTTGCGGGGGCACAGGCACGGCTGCCCATCGGGACCCCCAGCAGCAATGATGAGCGGAGATTCCTCTTACTGGCCGGGCTCCTCCTACCGGGAACACAAGAGCTGCCAGTGAAGGAAGCACGGGATGGTGGCCAACTCCTTTGGGGCTGTGTCAGATTCTTCTGCCCAGCAGGCAGGCCGACGGGGGTGTGATGATTCCTGTCGGCCCAGCAACGTGCCCGCACCAGAGACAGAGGTGGCTCCTCGACTCGCTTCCTCACTCCTGACGCAACGCAAGTCACAAACAGGACACTCCATTCCCAGACAGCTCAGGGGGCGTGGGGATCTAGACAGAGCAATGCGCTCGACCCGTTCTGCTCTTACCAATCACTCCCACTTGCCGGCCTCAAAAAACAAAGTGCTCCTCAGGTGCTCAGTTCACAACAATGCGCTCCTCTCTGCCAAGACAAAACGTGGTGCTTAGTGGCTACATGGCACAGATGTGTGCGGGTGCAGGTAATGCTGCAACAAGGCACCGAACTCAAACCTTTGGCCGTACCAACGCTGAGGCAAGCACGCTCTGGTAGCTTGGAGTGCTGGTGCTGGTCCCAGAGTGCAGGAAGCTAGGCCAAGAGGTCTTGATGTCCTGGAGACCTCTTAAAAGAACCAGAGGCAATCCAGCAAGCCCTTGAAGTTCTTGGGGTAACAAATTGAGGATGTAGAATGCAGGATCCTTCCTCCCTCACTGCAGAGGTAGTAGCCGCAGGCCAACACAGGCAGAGCACAGTGGCAGAGTGGCAGTCCGTCCTGGCAATACAGAAATCAGCTTGTAGCAGGCCAACACATGCGAGCAGAGGCAAAGTGGCAGCCCCTCCTGGCAGTGTAGCTCCTCTTGGTTGCAAAGTCTCCTCAGGACCCCAAAGTGAACTAAAACATGGGGTCAGAGCCCCTGTACTTATACTCCAAATGTCTTTGATATAGAGGTGACTTTAAAAGAAACCTTAGAAGTGCACAACAACCCCTTTCAACCCCAGCCCTGGTTTCTGACATTAGTAGGGGGTACATCAGCCCTTTGTGTGAGGGCAGGACACAGCCTTTACAGATGTAAAGTGTGACTACTCCTCTCTCTCCCAGCCCAGGAAGATCATCAGTATGCAGATGAATGCAGATGTAACCCAGTCACACCCAACCCTTGCTGTGTGATGGCTGTCTGGAAAGTATACACAAAGTGTAGCTGTCGACCAGGCCCAGATGTGAATTTGAGACAGGCTGCAAAGCACATAGAGTTATAAGCACAGAGAAATGCCCACTTTCTAAAAGTGGCATTTCTAAAATAGTAATGTAAAGTTCACCTACTACAGCGAGCAGGATTTATCATTCCCATTCTAAACATACCAAACATGGCAACGCTAATCCTTTTAGATCAGGAATTACCACTTAAACACATATAAGAAATTCCCAATGCTAGCCTATGAGAGGAGTAGGCCTCACAGTAGTGAGAAACCAAATAGGCTGTTTGTCACTACCAGGACATGCCACACAATAAAGGCACGTCCTACCTTTTAATTACATGGCACCCTGCCAATAGGGCTACCAAGAGCCTACCTTTTGGGCAACCTATATGTAGTAAAAAGGGAGTTTCAGGCTTGGCAGGTAGTTTTAAATGTCAAGTGAATGTGGCAGTAAACTGCGCATGCAGGTCCTGCAGTGGCAGGCCTGAGACAGGTTTCAAAGGCTACTTCTGTGGGTGGTGCAAGCAGCGGTGCAGGCCCACTAGAGGCATTTAATTTACAGGCCCTGGGTATATGGGATACCACTGTACAAAGGACTTACAAGTAAATTAATTATGCAAAACAGGTGTAAACCAATCATACCATGTTTGAAGGAGAGAGCACATGCACTTTAGCATTGATTAGCAGTGATAAAGTGCCCAGAGTCCTAAAGCCAACAAAAAAAGGGTCAGAAAATTGGAGGAAGAAGGAAAAAAGGTTTAAGGATAACCCTGCAAAAACGGCCAGGTCCAACACCATGGTTATGGGCCCCAAAAACAAATGTCAGAGGAAATGTTTTGGGGAAAGTATGTAAATCACTGAGGTATCCGACTTCTCCTAGGGGTTCTTTTCGATGAAAAGGGTTCCTGGGTTCCGCTAAGGAGGGCGAAAAGGAACATAATGTCCAAAGCCGTAGTGGTGGTATTTGATTTTGCAAGTAGACTGGGGGCTTATGAAAGTTTATCAAGCAAAATGTATTTCTATTGCCAGTTATGGGAGTGATTTCTGGAGATGTAAGGATGCCACGGATCTACAGATCGTCAAAAAATTTGGGGGGGAGAAAGCTGTTGTCAGTACCACGATTTATAGTCTCCTTTATAGTTGATGAACAGTCTGGTGTTGGGCATATCTCAGACCTGTTGGCACTCTCGCCACTGTTAAGATGGATCAAGATCTGGAATAACCCTGATTTGAAACTGAACCAGATTATTATAAACAATTGTCTGTCTCTGGAGAAGGGCAGTAGTATGCCATGGCTTAGCTACATCAAGTCCATAGTGGGGAAACTGGGCCGCCCTGAGTTATATGGGTCCCTAGAAAGGATCAAAAGGACAGATTTGGACTGGGGTAGGAAACATTTTCTCTCTGTAGTGTATTCTGAGAGAGAAGACAGAGAGCTCTGTAAACCCTCAGTACGGGCATACATTTTATTAAAATCTTTCCCCTCAACAGAGCCATATTTAGCTGTGGTCAAAATCCCTTATCGTTGTTTTCTGTTTACGAGATTTAGATTAAATCTTTTCCATTGGTTGCTTGTGGAACTACACGGGAGGAATATAGTAGAACATTTGGGCCCCTATCGTTGTGACAGTTTTTCATTGCAAGATACCTTGCATTTTGTTATGTTTTGTAATCATTACCGTCTGTTAAGACAACAATACACATTACCTTTGTTAAAAGGGAAATGTTTCTTGCAAGTAGGACCGGCCCTAATTTACCTCCAGATGCTGTTGAGTACCTTAATTTGTTTTAATGTAGACAGCTTCTTAGCAGGAGCCCTTAGAATCAGAAAGAGGCGATTTGCTCTGGGTCTTTTGATAAGTTGATGTCAAGTGGCTGTGATCCAGTTTTATTACTGGAGATAAAATTAATGGGATTCTCTCATTTTAATTTGTTTTTACAATTTTTTTTAAATGTAATTGATCCATTGGAAGTACTTGTGTAATATCTTTGATGTATTGTATTTTTAATAATGTGTGTGTCTTTTATGGTTTTAGTTTACCGAATAAAGAATGTTTGACTGACTCAGACATATTGTTTTAAAAAAATAAATAAAAGCAACATGTCTTTTAACATTTTTCAGCCCACAAATTGTAATCATAAAAACAAAAACAAAAGGGCCTTGCACTACAGCTGAAAAGCACAGAGCTCCAGTTAGGAATGCTTTAAAAACTTATGCTAAGCTCTCTTGAGGTCATGGTTTTAACGACTCTGGAGATTTTCTGCTTTTGTTTTAATGTTGCTGGGCTCACTTCCTGTAGCCCCTGACAATATTAAAAAAATGCTTAGTGGTGCCCCCTCCCTATTCTAGGGGCACACCAAGCTTAAGAAATGCCTTAACAGAAAAGTCCTCACAGGGCATTATGTGGCGCTCCATGCTGGAGCAGTGAATAATAAATGAGTGGTTCCTGCTGCTGATTTATTATTCACCTTGGTGTCCCAGTGCCCACCCGGGACACCCTTTTTAAAACAAATTATTGGGAAAGGGATGTGCAGCTCTCTACCGGACCCACTTTTGTTACAGAGGACCCCATCCCTAGGGGCCTTTATTTTCTAATAAGGGGAGGGGGCGGGCGTTCCTCCGTCCCAGAGTCACCTAGGATTATTATTAGGCCTTGGACTAGGGATCAGTTAGTAATAATTTCAAGGGTCGTTATAAGTTGAGGGCTAAATTCAGATCCCTGTGCGAACTTCAGTTTGCACAGGGTTTGGAATTACAAGATATGTGATAATTATCACCAGCTGTTTTCCTCTGCTAAATTCTGGACGGTCAAACCTTCCAAAATTTATCTTAGAAAAAGACCTGTAAAAATAGCCAAAACATTTGGAATTAGGTATTTAAAATACAGAATCTGTATGTTATGTCTCATTATGAAGTTGAAATCTCAAAATAGTAGGTATTAACCACATGTGATGCAGGGGGCGCGGTCAAGATGGCAGCCGAATTGGACGCTCTGTAAATGAGCTCCGTGCCAAAATCCTGAATCCCGGTACTTTGACTCTGCTAGTGGGGCTCCTGGAGGGTGCCGGACCCTCATGCGGACACATTTGAGCCCTGATTTGGTCGGCGGTTGAGAGGCCCCGTCTTCCTGTCGATATCGGAGACTGCGGCGAGGCGAGGCCTGGCCGCTCAGGCGGTGACCTCGGCTCTCACTTAAGAGGACGCCAGGAGGCCTGTGGAGGAACTGGGGAGTGGAGCGGTGCCGGCCCCTAGGAAGGGCGGAATTCCTGGGACCAGGGTCCGAGACTGGTGCTTAAACAGCATGCACCGCGCAGCGATTCGGCGGTGCTGACGGTCCCGCCCCTGGCAGCGGTGGCCCCTTCGTCACCTGGTGGAGCCGACCAGGTGGGGCCCCATGACGCCGGCAAGGAGCAGCGGATGGGCACGCTGGGCTTGGCAGCAGATGTGGTAGGGACCCGGCGGGGAGGCCGAGGTCCTCCCCTGAGCCATAGCACGGCCTGTTGCGGAACCCGGGCCAACATTTGAGAGGGGAAAAGGCAGAGTGATAACCGGACCGGCCTGTCCTTATAACGTGCACCATGCGGCCCACCGCAGACTGGAGAAGATCCTCGAGAAGGCCTGTGAGGATGATGTGGCCCCGGTGAGTGACACCTCCCGGGGGACTGCCTGGGCTTGGCAAGATACGGTGTATCTCCTGTTCCCCCCTAGAGACGCAACATCTCACACCCACGGAAGGAACCCGGGACATGAGATCCAGGGCATTGCCGTTCCTGCATCGGGAGACCACGGCATAATCCAGTGCCAACAAAGCACAAAAACATGGACACTGTGCTATCTGTGGCGCGCTGTGACCCGGAGCCCCGAGAGGGGCAGGTAGTCCTGTGAGCCACAGCAAGGGATTGGCACTTGCTGAGTGGAGACTGGGCAAACTACACGGAACACGGGGAGAGCGATCCTGAGACACCTACCCTCCTGCTGTCTGTCTTGCATCCACGGTGCCCCCATTTGCGCACCGGGATAGCCAGCGGAGGGACTGGCCCTTGCTGGTCGCGTCGTGTCAGCTCTTGGGAACTGTTGTCTCATTTTAGATTGGTGACTGCCCAGAGGCTCCCCTCATCACAGCCTGGGTTGGTATGGATCCGGGTGTTGTGGGACTGCCCTGCCACCCCTGAGAACCTGGTAAAGTCAGTTGCCACGAAGAAGGATCATTTTGCCCCTGGCATCGTGTAGCAGTGGAGAGCCATCTGCGTGTGCCTGGCGAGACGACACAAGACTTTCAATGAGCCTGGTCTGTCACTGCGGCACATATGGGGACATCCAGAATCAAACCAGCAGGGGCCCCACCTGAAACTCAGGACCCGGCTCACGATGCTGCTGCTGAGGATGGTGCGGCAGCCCCCCTACAGACCCCATACGACTTCTACTAGACAAGATCCTGGCGGCCATAACGGACACCAAAGCTACCCTGCAACAAAATATAGGTGCAGTATCTGTGGGCCTGGGCCTGTTGCAGTTGGAACGCGTCAAAGGAGTGGAGACTACCATTACAGAGCTGAAACCGGAGTGCAAGACACCCACAAGCCAAATGTCCGAACTAAGAGATAGAGTTCAGCTCCTTGAAAAACGTGCTATAGATGCAGAAGGACGCAATAGGTGGAACAATATTAGGGTAGTGTGCCTACTAGAAGGGGTCGAAAAGGGAGATATGGAGGCTTTTTTGGTGAACTGGTTGTGAACAGAGGTGGCCCAGGGATCGCGGACTTCTTTTTTCGAACTGGAGCGAGCCCACCGAGTTCCGTCAAAGCCACTGGCTCCCCAGACCGGTGGTGACCAGGTTACTACACTAATGGAATCGAGACATTATATTGCAAAGAGCATGTTCGGAGGGACCCTTTGATGTTGCTAATGATAAGGTCTCCACATTTCAGGACTACACGGCCGCAGTGCAGGCCAGGAGAGCCTCTTTTATGGAGATCAAGAAGACACTCCAGAACAATGACATACAATACTCTCTTGTAATTCCATCTAGACTCAGGATAGCCGTTGATGGCTGCATGTATTTTTGTGAGGTCCCAGAGTCTACCTGGACGTGGCTGGAAGCATGCAAAGCTGGGACGGCCCTCCCGATGGCACACTCAAGGTCATTGCCACCCAGACAAGGGAAGCGCAGAGGTCCCTGTGGGGCTGCACGGAGCGACGCTAGGAATTGCTCATCTCCTTCACAGACTGAAATGGAGAGGGCAGCAGCACGACAGGCAGTGGTGGAGATAGGGTCGAAACATAAGAAGATCTCCGAGATGGACTCCTCCTCTGATCAGAAATCAGTACGATCAGACTCGATGTCCTTGCGAGGGGACGAGACTGGCCTTCCAGTGGTAACTCCCCAGACGGTGGACGACTTAGCCTGATATCCTTTATTAAATGTTATCATGGTGGTGTAAAGTTGAGGAGAGTTCGGGTGGGAGGAAAAAGGAAGAGAGGGTCCAATCCAGGTTGCATGCCTTTATCATGGTCCATGCAAGCAACATATTGCATACAGTGCAGAAAATTACCCGGGAGAACTTTGATCTACTATTTGTGGGATGGGCTGGCACGGAGTGTTCTTGATGCACCCCTCTTGGCTAGCCCCTTCTGGAGAGGCCCTTATAAGCTGACCTGGGGAGACATTCACTAAGAATATGTTTGTATTTAACAGTTTGGATGGCCAGCCGTTGCTGGACTGCCCTTGGGTCTGGGTGTTGATGTTGGGGATTGTTTATGTTTTCCCCCCTTTTTTCTTATCTTTTTCTTTTTCCCTCTTTTGTTCGCACACAGAGCATAGGACCGATCATGGGGCTGGGAGGGGGCGGAGAGTAGAGTGCGATGTTATCTCACATGGCTAAGCCTGGGCTCTCAGTGACACTTATGTCATGGATCATTAGGGGGATGGGATCAGCCTCAAAGAGACATAATATCCACAGGTATCATAGACGGAGGGGGTCCAGGTGGCCGTGCTCCAGGAGACACACCTAGATGGGCCTGAAATAGAGAGACTGAGGTGCAGATTGCACTGCCAGCTTTATGCCACTTCCTACTCAGCATACGCTAGAGGGACTTTAATATGGATAAGGGCCGGGACACCGTTGAGCTAAACCATTAACTCATAGATAAGGGCAGATGGTGTGGAAAGGAAATTACACTAGGGAGTATCTATGCCCCCAATCAGGACCAAATTGCCTTCCTTTACTCCCTTTCTACCCATATAGCAGACATGCCATCAGATAATTTGTTGCTAGGCGGCAACTTCAACTGCGTACTAGATGTACAACTAAATTGCTCGACCGCCCCGCTAGTGGGGACAGTTGTGAGCAGGTTGGCGGAAGGGCTACATGGCTAGGCGAGACACTGGGGACTGGTGGACGTCTGGAAGATGCTACATGGAGACAAACGTGACTTTTCATACTTCTCCTATGTCCATAGCTTACACACTAGGATAGATCGTTTCCTGTGCTCCCAAAGACTTATCCAAAACGTTGCCCCCTCTGAATACTTACGATGCACTGTATCAGACCACAGTCCTGTTTTAATTAGATTTTTACCAATAGGAGAGCGCCCACCCGCCCCAATGTGGCGGCTCAGTCCGGCCTCACTGGAGGATGCCTGCTACCGCAACTTCGTAGCGCAGGTAATTTCAGACTACTTCACAAATAACCAAGACTCAGCACCCTCAAATATAATAGAATGGGAGGCCTTTAAGGTCGTCATACGAGGGCAGTGCATTGGCCAAACAGTCGGCATCCAGACGGAGTTACATAAGGAACTCCAGACCTTGGAGGACTACATACCTTGGGTAACACTCTTGGTACTCGATCTAAACTTTAGGAGGAGGTCTGAGAGACGAGAGACCAATACAATGCTACCCTAGAGAGGCTGCGCGCTCACAATTATAAGCAATACATTGCAAGAGCTCACGACGAGGAAGAGAAATCCGGCCGATTACTAGCATGGCTTATTAGGCCGGAATCTCGAGGATCCCCATCACATATATTTGGAAAAATGATGGTCCGCCTCTGTACCTTCCCACATCTATTAATAAGGAGTTCTGTGCTTATTATGAAGGTCTGTATTCTGCCCCTGTTCCTCTCCCGGAGGAGGCTCAAACTCCCTTCGTGGCACACATACCACTGAATAAACTACCTGAAGAACATCGTACAGAACTAGGAGGCCCCATAACTATTCAGGAGATCTGAGAAGCCATCAAAGGCATGGCAAAAGGCAAAACGCCAAGTCCCGATAGCCTCACGACCGAATTTTACGCTACCTATATTGGGACTTTGGCCCCGCGCCTCGAAAAGCTGTATGCAAATTCTTGGCAGCTTGGTGCCCTCCTGGATACCACAAATGATGCAGTGGTTATCCCCCTACCCAATTCTAAGATGCAGGGAGCTCGGGTCAGGGAGTTCCACCCCCTCTCTATGTTAAATTTAGATTTCAAAATCCTCAGCAAGGTGCTGGCCCTCGGGCTGCTCCCATGCCTGACGGCATTAATACACATGGACCAGAGCCGGTTTATTCCTACACGTAGCACTTCTCACAATATTAGGAGACTCTATCATGTGATGTACCACCCTGCTAAACTTGTAAACAAAGAAGCGATGCTGATGTCACTGGACCTTGAAAAAGCGTTCAACACAGTACGCTGGGATTTTTTATTCACCGTAATGACGCATATGGGTGTGGCAGATAATTGGGTCAAATGGGTTAAACTACTATATAATGCCCGACGTCCAGAGTTAAGACTGCGAAAATGCTCCCCCCACAGTATCGGGTAGGCAGGGGCACGAGGCAGGGATGTCCATTGTCTCCATTGTTGTTTGTCCTGGATATCGAACCTCTCGCAGAGCTTTTCAGACAGCGAAGCCGGCGTTGGGGCTTGATGGTCGAAGGGTGGGAACATATTGTCTCTCTCTATGCAGATGATCTACTCCTCTACCTGAGAGACGGGGCCTCTGGCATTCCCAGAGCCCTAGAGCTCCTGCGAGGTTTTGAAATGATGTCTGGCCTTTGGGTCAATAAGACCAAGACCCATGTATTCCCTGTTTTCCCTGCGGCGAGGAGACCCCTGGGTCTACCTTCAGATCTGATGTGGTTACTTACCTCCTTTAGGTATCTTGGGATTCGGGTATTCCATACACTGGAGGACCTCCGAGATAGGATTTTCTAAGGGGGGCCCTCCACTCCTTGAGATCCTGTGTGCCCTTTTGGCGTTCGTTCAAGTTGCCCATCCTGACCTGAATAGCTATTTCCAAGATGTTCATGCTCCAGAGACTTCTATATTTGTTTGCAAACCTGCCGGTAGGTGTGCAGGCCTCATAGTTCAGACAACTGGACACTCTGCTACGAGATCTGATATGGGATGGGAACCGACATAGGGCGTCACTGGCTACCCTTCGGCAACCCCCCGAAGAAGGAGGCTTGGGCGCACCTGACTTCGAACTCTATTTTCTGCCATCCCAGCTCCAATGAATCACACTGTGGTTGGACGGGACTAACCAAGAAGAGCTGGGACAACCTGGACAGTCGGCACACATGAAACTCTTAATGGCCAAACTGCTTAGTCCATCGATAGCGATCCAAGATCCAGGGGTACTGTTGTCGACAGCGTTAAAATGCTGGTGCAGATGTGTCTTAAAAACCGCAGGAATACCCTTATACGCACCAGCACTGCCCTTGGCCCACATGGCAACCCTCTTTCCTATTTTACCACTGGGCAATTATCTGCCTGGACAGAAGCTGGACTGATTACGGTCGGAGACTGCTATCAGCACGGCACCTTGCTCCTGTTGGAAGACCTGATGGACTGTTATATTTTGCCCCCATGCCTGTTCCTTACATATGAGGAGCTGACTCGAGCGTTCCGGGGACCTGTGGGATGGTGACAGGGGGGAGCCCGCGACACATGATGTTTTACAGTTATTGGTATCGATGGGCACAACCAGACACCTGGTGACTTGGTTTTACAGATCTCTCGCGGGTATGGTCCGTAGCCCACTGACTGCTTTACGGATAGATAGGAGCAAATTTTGCAGCGTGAACTAACAGACCCTGAATAGCAAAATATATTAGCCTCCCCCCAAAAAATCTCTAGGAATACAAGACTGAAATACCTCCAATTCAATTATGAACATATGACATACATGACACCACATAGGATGCAGGTGGTTTATGGGGCGACCCCCGCCCTTGCCCCAGATGCAGACATTTGGATTCTGATTTTGTTCATACGGTATTGGACTGCCCCTTATTACAACCCTATTGGGAGGAGGTGCTCTCCACCCTGCACTCTGCAATTGGGCACTCCCCCCCCTTCCTTGGAGGCTTGTAGTTTGGGATTATTCCAGCGACCGGCCTCAAAGAAAGTGGGCACTAGGTTCCTGGACCTGGCCCTAGTGCTGGCCAGACAGCGAATAGCTGTGACTTGGAAATCAGGGGGAGGACCGAGGGTCCAGGCCTGGAGAGTAGACGTAACCCAGTGGGCAAGGGCTGAGGAGAGGGTGTTGATCAGGGAGGAGGCTAGAGAGGTGAGGATCCGCCCCATAGCGGATTTATGGAATGAGGTGTTGAAGGCTTGGGAGCACCCGGGGAGTGGCTCTGGAGAGGACCCGGAAATAAGCAGACACGTCTGAGGAGGGGGAGGCTGGGGTACCAGACGAACAGGACAACCAGCCAACCAACAGATGAACAGAGGAGTGCGCACATGAGACTTGGACCCAAGGGTTTCATCCCGACATACTGACCAGTGGTTTACGAACCCCCCTGCACACCAGACAAAACAGATGAAAGGGTTTACACCAGGGATAACACATAACATGAGTATGGGAGACTAAGACCCGTGCACGAGCACCTGCCCCTGGGGACCCCCTCCCGTCCGCACAGATATCCCAGCTGATAGATGACAGCAACCTATGGGTATTGACATGGATTTGGGAGTTGCAGATCTGGTCTTTCTCTTATCCCTCCTTCCCTTTTCCCCTTTCCTTTTCCTTTCATGCGAGTTTATTAGTGGATATGCACTTTCAAGTTATTGTGTCTCCGCACTGTTTATTAAGAGAATTGGCTGTTTTTTTTTCCTTTATTTCTTTCTCTGTTTCCTCAAATATCACACCATTTTCTTTCTGTGACATTGTTTTGATACTACTCTTTGGAAATACAAGAGGAGGTACCCTGCAATTATTAATTGTGAGGCCTAATGGTGATACCTAATCGTAGATGACTTTGAGTGTTATTTACTGCAAATAAGCTTGGACTACACTGTAAACTGGTTATCTCTTGTCACATTGCTGTATATGTACAATAGCAAAATGCCAATAAAAAAGAATTTACACACAAAAAAAAAAACACACGTGATGCATGCCTCACCCTGGGGTGATGGTATTTACCAAATGTGGTAACTATCCCACCCATACTATAATGAGGGTCTTGGTATTAAGGTTAGGGTTAAGGTAAGGGTACATCATTGGGTTAAACTAAGGGTTATGGGGTGGGATTTAGAGTTGTGGTACCTTACACTATGGGTGAGTGTCTTTAAAAATCGAAATGTAATATTTGATAAATTAAAAACATCTTGACCTTTCGGCTTTGAAACTGTTTGCCAATTACATAGACTGCATTAAAATTTCTTTCTATATGTTTCTTAATTTTTCCTAAACTTTTGCCTTCTCTTAATTTAATTTCAAACTTCCAATTTAGATTTCATAAATCTTTCTTTGAGGCTAAAACATCCAACCCACATGATCTACAATAGACTGCATTTGAGACTATAATGCTGATCCCATGTGAAAAACTAGCAACCCCTCCACAACATACACAAGGGGCCTGGTTTAGAGTTTGGCGGACAAATGACTCCGTCACAAACGTGATGAGTATTCTGTCCACCGTATTACAAATGTATTATATCCACTGGCACTTGTAATACGATGGACGGGATATTCGTCACATTGGTGACAGAGTAACCCATCTGCCAAAATCTAAATCAGGCCCAAAGATTCTAAACTTTATAGATGTTGGTCTAAATTCTGTACATATGTTTCACTGTAGTACTGTCTCCCGCTGTTCATGCTGTACAGCTCCAGGACACCACTCATTGTGCATGGACTGTGTAAACATTGTGTCTGTGTAAACAAATATACAATAATCCTTGGTCTATTCTTTAGTTCATTCAGGATCCAGTTTTCTATTTCCCATCAGTTTTTTACCTGGGTATTTTTCATTCTTTCTCAGGATGCTTTCCCAATAATTACATAAAAACTCAAGCACATGCAACTCTAAGTAGGCAGGGAGACATACAGCATTGTAAGCACTGTTTCTCCCTGGGAGGTTCATGTTGATGCATGAACAGCGATAAACAGGTGATGTGTGATCATACACTGACAATGCACTTCAGGGAGTTGGTGACTCCAGGCATAGTATTACCATAACAACATTGGCAAGGTGTGCAGAGCAGAGAGCATAGACCCCTCCAGAGCCCCCGACGAGGGGAGCGCGCATGTCCGTGATGGAGACCGTCAGGGATCCTGAGAGAGATAAAGATAAGGTTGTTAGAGTGAATCAGTAAACACATAATCAATTGATGATGCTAGAAAGGGATACAATGTTTTTTAATGAAAACTATATTGGACAAACAAGGTATGATGACCCTCTCAATGCTTATTTGCTAATTTGTTGAATGACAACAATTGTGAAATAACAAATTGATGAAAATCTAACAATTTTCATGGTAATGTACTACACTCAATATAGAACCCTTAGACCAATAAGAAACCAAACCAACATTGCTACAATTCCTAAAATATTACAAAGTACGGCAAGAGGGTTTTAAGAATATGCATATTAAAAAAACATAGACTTTTTTCTGCTTATACTATGAAACAAAGGAGCAAGCCAAATGGAAAAGAACAAAGAGGGCAAAGGAAGCTACAGTTAAGTGCAATTCAAGTAGCAACACAGGGACAGTCTTAGCAGACGTTTTTATGCTCAGTCTTAGTAAGTCGTCAAACAATCAATAGCATTTGTAAAGCGCAGCACAGCTACCACTAGGGGTATCTGGGCTTTGAGGATACTGTGTCTCCATCGAAAAGCCAAGTCTTGAGTCTCTTCCTGAAGTCCGTTAGGGAGGGTGATGTTCGGAGGTGGAGGGGCAGGTCGTTCCAGGTCTTGGTGGGGTTGTAGGAGAAGGAGCGGCCACCGCTGTGGCTGCAACGGATGCGGGGGATGTGAGCGAGGGCGAGTGAGGAGGAACGCAGGTGTCTGAATTTCAGTCGATGGTTAATGTAGGATGGTCCTTGATGATGGAGGGCCTTGTAGATGTGCATGAAGATCTTGAACTGGCATCTGTTCTGGAAGGGGAGCCAGTGGAGGTTTCTGAGGTGGGGGTTGATGTATGACCATTTGGGAAGGTCCAAGATGAATTTGGCTGCCACGTTCTGTATGGTCTGGAGTCTCCTGAGGAGCTGGGTGGAGATGCTGGCATAGAGAACGTTGCCGTAGTCGAGGCGGCTGGTGAGGAGGGCCTGAGTGATGGTCTTTCTGGTGTCGATTGGGATCCATCTGAAGATTCTGCGGAGCATGCGAAGAGTGTGGAGCAGGAGGAGACAACTGCGTTGACTTGGGGTTTCATGGTCAGTTGGCTGTCGACGAAGATTGCGTGGATGGTCTGTTGGTGATGGAGTTGGTCCAAGTTCTGCTGGCCACCAGGTGTAGGTGTTGTTCCCGAAGATCAGTACGTCTGTCTTGTCGGAGTTCAATCTGAGGCAGTTGTCTCTCATCCAGTTGGCTACGTTGGTCATGGCGTTGGAGAAGTTGGTTTTGGCGTTGGTGGGGTCCTCAGTGAGCGAGAGGATAAGTTGAGTGTCGTCGGCGTAGGAGATTATGTTGAGGCTGTAGGATCTGATGATGTCTGTGAGGGAGGGTCATGTAGGTGTTGAATAAGGTGAGGCTGAGGAATGATCCTTTGGGGTACACCACAAATTATGTTCTTGGGTGCGAGGTGAGGGGAGGCAGCTGGATACTCAGTGTGTGTCCTGTAAGGAAGAAGGCGATCCACTTGAGGGCGTCTTGTTGTATGCCGATGTTGTGGAATCTGTTGATGAGGGTGTTGTGGGAGACGGTGTTGAATGCTGCAGAGAGGTCGAGGAGGACCAGGGACACAGTTTCTCTGTGGTTGAGGAGAGTCCTGATGTCATCTGTGGCAGCAATCAGCACGGTCTCAGTGCTGTGGTTGGCACGGATTCCAGATTGTGAGGTGTCCAGTAGGTGGTTTTATTCCTGGAATTTGGTGAGTTGTTGGTTGATGACTTTCTCGTGTACTTTGGCCGGGGTAGGGGAGCAGGGAGATCGGTCGATAATTTTTTAGATCGCTGGGGTCAGCGGAGGGTTTCTTTAGGAAGGGTCTGACTTCTGCGTGTTTCCATCTGCTTAGGAAGGTTGCTGTGGTGATGGAGGTTTTGAGGATGCCGGTGAGATTCGAGCTGATTGGGTTTGTTCCGAGGTTGAAGAAGTGGTGGGGCAGGGGTCTTTGGGCACCCCGGAGTGAATGGAAGACATGATGTCTGTGGTTGTCTGGGTGGTAAAAGGAGACGAGGTGGTGATCCTTTGGCTGGTGTTTGCTGGTTGGTTGATGTCGTTGAGGTGGTTGAGGGTGGTGGGTTGAAGGTCAAAAATGTTGTAGATGTGGTTATTTTGCTGTGGAGGTATGTCTGAGAGGGTGTTGCAGAGTTTTTAAGATGGGTGAATGGTGTTCTCTGTGGCTGTTTGGTTGGGTAATTCCTTGACTATTCTGAAGAGTTCCTTAGTGTGGTTGGCCGCTGTGTCGATACGGGCAGTAACGCTGCTTTCTTGGCTTCCTTGATGTGCCGGTGATAGATGCTGAGGGCTGTTTTGTGAGCGACTCTGTCAACTGAGTTTTTTTTTTAGATGCGCCAACGCTTCTCCAGTTGGTAGCAGTTGAGCTTGGTGGTCCTAAGCTCAGGGGTGTACCAGTTAGCTTGTTTTGAGGTTTTGTTGGCTTTTGTTGGTTTCAGTGGGGCGACTCTGTAGGCACAGTTGGTGATCCAGGCCGAAAAGTTCTGGACGGCCTGGTCGAGGTCCGCTGAGACTTCGGGTTGAGTGGTGGTGAGGGTCTGTGTCCACAGAGTTCAGGTGAGCTCGCTCCAGCTACGGTGGGAAGATATGTGACGCTTGGTGATGACGTGCTGGGTGTCGGAGATTGTGAAGTGTACAATGGCGTAGTCAGTCCAGGTGAGTTCTGTGGTGTGGCTAAATTTTATTCTGTCACTGGAGGTGAAGATGGGGTTGAGTGTGTGTCTGGCCTTGTGGGTGTGTTCGGTGATCAGTTGTGTGAGGCCACTGTTGTTCAGGTTCTCCAGGAGGGCAGTGGAGTTGGCATCGTTGGGGTAGGACGTAGTGGTGGGAGTTGATGGCCAGGGGCGATAAGGCTGCAGACAGCTGGTTGGGGTCTCGGGGGTCTCTAGGCGAGGGTGCCTCTTATTGTGGTCTTTGCATCTGTCTGTAGTTGTAAGTTGATATGTTCCCTGAGAGGCGTGGGGTTGCCGTTGATGATGATGCATCTGATGGTTTCCTTGAAAATGATGGCGATGTCCCCCTCCTTGTTTGTTGGTGCGGTCTTCTTCTAGCTGTTGGAAGTGGCGATGTCGGGGTTCAAGGAGGGGTTGAGCCACGTTTCGGTGATGAAGGCAACGTCAGTGGAGGGGGTGGTGATGGTGTTCCAGATTTCCGTGGCATGCGTACTAAGGGAGTGGACTTGAGCAGGATGCATTGGAGTGGTTCCAGGTTGTTCGTGATCCTGTGGACGGGAGTGGCGCGGGGTCCTTCGTAGGTTGTGTTGCAGGAGAGGTGGCAGTGTCAGCAGGTGAAGGGTCCTTTGGTTGATCGAGGTGCGAAGGGAAAGCAGTTGTCGTTTCGGTGTCCTGGGTCCAGATCCAGGAGTTCCTTGGTGGTGTATCAGCGGGTGGTGTAAGGGCCAGGAGTCCTGGCGCTGGGCGCGGTCCAGGCATAGACGGGCGCAGACGGGTTTGCCTTTGGGGCACCGGTGGAGTGGCCATGCAGCGGCCTCCATTTGTAGTCCTGTGAGGTGGGCGGGGCTAGTAGGGTGGTGGGAGTGCAGGGATCGGGAAACGGCGGGAAGCAGGAAGAATGGCGGGAGTGGGACGGTGACGGGACTGGTCCCAACCAGCAACTCTAACTCAACCCAACCCACTGAAAATAACTCTAAATCCCACAGCAAATATTGACCAAAACACACCAAAAATTAAAAAGAAATAAAATGAGGCTAGATGAAGTGTTGGCTAAGGGACGTTAGTGGCAGCGGTCACCTGGGACCGAACCGGCATCCTTGAGGCAGGGAGCAAGGAGTTGACTCACTAGGCTGAGCGGCAGGAGGGCAGAGGAATGGTGGACCGTCCAGTAGGTCTGAGGCTGCTTACTGGGGCCATGCAGCGGCTTCCATTTGTGGTCCTGGGAGGTGGGAGGGGCTGGCAGGGAGGTGGGAGGGCGGGGATCCGGAAACAGCAGGAAGAACAGCAAGAGCGGGACAGTGATGGGACTGGTCCCAAACAGTAACCCACCCCAACCCACTGAAAATAACTCCAAACGTCGCAGCAAATATAAACCTAAACACACCAAAAATGAAAAAGAAATAAAATGAGACTAGATGGAGTGTCAGCCTGGGGACGTCAGTGGCAGAGGTCACATGGGACCGAACCGGCGTCCTTGAAGCAGGGGTTGAGGAGCTGGCTCACAAGGCTCAGCGGAATGAGGGCAGGAGAGTGCGCACTAATCACGAGGTCTGAGGCTACTATCCTCAGTGACTCCTAATAAGAATTATCAGCTGTTGGTCCCAGACAGTGAGATTTGGACTGCGATGTCTGGCGGTCCTGCTCAATCACACACTAACTCTAAGCCAATCATGGGCCATCAGTTTCAGGTGCAGCTCTATCACATAGTGGGGTGTTTAAGATAGGGGCATACTAAGACACAGACATAAACACTGGGAGATGGTGTCAGAGGGATCTGCCCTGTATTTACCATGACAGGCCTTGGAAACATAGGCACCCCAAGACCTTGAAATAAAGTTGAGGTTGCTAGGTGGTAGAGTTAGAACAGTAGGGTCTGTAAATATTCCATGAATAGAAAGGTTCTCACCTGCCAACACTCCAGCGAGGTAGAGGAAACCTATGCGCAAGATACCGTGGACCATCTCCAGGGGAACACCGATCATCAGCTGGAGCAACGCATTGAAACCCAACTGTTCCAACCTGTGGAGGAGCACAGTTAACTCAATTACATAATTGTGTGGATTCAAAGCAATTACAGCTAGGAAAGACCTCAGAGGATGTGTTTCAGTATAGTATGAAGCTTTTTGATTGATTCAATTATTTAAAGTCACAATAGGATTCTATGTTTTGCCTGGTATAGTTATCACTAGTTAAAATATAACAGCCTATTTGCAAAAAGATACTCTTATTTTTAAAATAGCATAGACATTCCCTCAGTCAGAAGTGCAATCATTGCTTAATTAATGGCCGTGGATGCAGCTAGTGGGCACTGACTAAGGGTGGGCGAGGCAACAAATTAACAGGGCAAGCCGAGCTTGAACCGAGCTGAGGATTTTGCTTGGCTCTTAGAGCCTGTGCACAAGCCACACCCTGAAAATGTTTGTCATGGAAATCATACAACACAAATCACATAAAATATGATAGTATTTTCAAAATTACAAAATATGTATTTCTTTAACATGTGGAAGCTTTTTTTTTGCCTGGCAATATTTTATTGGTTGTTGTACTAACCATACACCATTCATCACACAGAAGATTGTACATAACAACAGTGAAACAGCTAGCCGAGCCCCCCGATTAACATTGCATTGTAACGAGGGTATGCATAATGACAAGCGCTTGGTCCGCCCTTTCCTGAAACCTCCCAGCAGCAGTCACCCTGACCCCATAGTTTTATTTTCTGTCCTTTGGAATTTCAATTCAGCTCCCTCCTCTATAGGACCGAATCTCCTCCTCCAGCGAGCAACCAGGTTTCTCTGGTCTCTCGAGTACGATGCGTCGATACTGGCACCATGATGCCCAAATTTTATAGAGTTTAAGGGGCAGCCTCTGGCCTTATATATAGGAATTTCCAAGCTCATGCAGCGGTCCACACCCTGTTTCCACCGGTCTTAAGGAGGGGGGGGTTTGTTGTCCTTCCAGGCCCTAGCGATTGTGGTGTCTTGCAGGTTAGCAATGACGGAACCCTTTTGGCTCCTAATGGACTTCATAGAGCTGTGACACAATTTTTAGAGCAGAATACAAGGAAGGCTGGTTTAGAATGTTGAGTTTGCAGTTACATGCAGAAGAATAAAAACATGTAATACTAAGCTCCGTGCGTGGTGTAGTCCTTGGCGGGTACCTAGGCTTGGGAGGACGCGACAACTGGCGACGAGATTTATTTATTTATAAAGTTTTATATAGAGCGAACATGACCTGTGCGGGTATCAGAGCACTTTACAACAATCAAGGAGACATGTAGACATGCATAAAAATAACCTCATCAAGGAGGGATAGGGTATGGGGGAATCCCCTAGAGAGAAAACAACAGGTTTTAGGCAGACAACAACCCGTAGGTCAGCATAAGAATATAGTCTGTGAGAAATAAACATGCGTGCAGGCTACGGGATAAATAATGTCCTGGAGTATAGTTCATGCGTTCTGTGGCATAAATTTGTTGATTGTTATCCTTCTAACTTCTTTATTGAATGAAGCAGATGAGGAATTGCTTCTGATTTCAGGGGGAAGGGCGTTCCAGATTATCAGGACATGCCTGAGAAGGCTCGGTTACAAGTTTTCTTTTTATAAAATGTTGGTGGTTTCAGCTGTGGAGAGCTAGTGCCTCTAGAAGTTCTGCCACCACCAGACAGGTCTAGTTTTTGTGCAACGTATCTCGGAGTGTTGAAATGGAGGGCATTATGGGTCATGCAGGCAATTTTCAAATTAATCCTTGCCTCATAAGGAACCCAGTTAAGAGATTTCAGGTCAGGAGTGAGGTTATTGTTTCTTTTTGAACCTATAGTGAGCCTAGCAGAAGAGTTAAGAGAGGCCTTAGTGGTGCCAGCTTAGCTCTGGGGAGGCTGCATAGGGTTGCACTCCCATAGTCCAACCTGGGAATCACTAGAGTTTGAACAGCAGACTTGAGGTCATCCGTGGGAAGGAAGGGTTTTATTTTTCTGAAGATTCTCATGTGGAAGTCTTTTCCTTTGGTGGCAGAGCTGATGTGCTCCTGCATGTTCAGATTCTTGTCCAGCGTTAGACAAAATGGCCGCCAGAAGGTTCCAGAGGCAACATTAGACGCACACCCACAAGGCTAAGCTGCGACATCAGTTAAGACAAATCGACACTGAACGAAGTTGATCATCATCTAAATCATCATTAAACAGTTCTTCTATATAAGTAGCAAGTGAAAGTGAAGAAGATGGTTGTGCCATGTCGATATTTACCTCAGAAAAGCGTGCACATGTTGGACTGTCAGCAAGTGAAGAAAAATGGCAGTCAAAGAAAAGTCGACATGCCAAAGCACCAAAGTCATTCAAATATTGTCCGAAGATTACACTGAAAATAAATGGTGGCTCTATACTTTTCATTATTGACAGTGGTGCATTGATAAACATTATGCCTGAGGAGAAATATAATGATTTGTCTCCATTCCAGCAACTTATGCCATTGAAAAACAAAGTGTACACACGGGCTGCACCAACACCTTTAAAAAGTCAGGGTTCATTTGTAGCGACAATGAAACACAAGAAAATGAAGGTGCAAGCACCCATCCATGTGCTTCAAGGCACAGCGTCAAGGGCCTGTGTACTCAGTTTCAGCACAGCTGCTAATATGGAACTGATTTCCGTAAACTACAACATGAATGCTCACCACGAAATAGTAAGTCATTTCCCTTCATTGTTTCATGGTTTAGGGAAGCTTAAAACTATAAAAGTAAAGTTGTATATTAATGAGGACATCCATCCTGTTGCTCAAAGACCAAGACAAGAAACTGTGGAAAAAGAACTCGAATCGTTATTTAAGCATGAAATCATTGAATGTTCTACTAGTCCAATGCCATGGGTTTCTCCCACAGTGGTAGTGCCCAAAAAGGACAGTGAAGGAGCGGTACGCATATGCGTTGACCTGCGTCAGGCAAACAAAGCAATTGTACGAGAACGAAATCCAGGTCCACACATTGCACAAATTATATTCCTGTTAACTCTTTCTGCTAGTCTCATCTGCAGCTTGAGTTGATTATTGCAGGTTAATTCATACTCTGGAGCATCATATGGGCTTTAGGTGTACGGCTCTGAGCTAGTTCTTTTTATTAGCCAATATACAATGTGGAGTAAAATGGGGAACCACACCTCTGGTGCGTGCAAACTGGACCTCTCAATACCGGACTCACTGGAACTTGATGGCTTCACTCTTAAACTGACTTCCACTGTAAACTATTTTTACTTCAATGTAGGTCCCACCCTAATGCTCATCGCCAGCATTAACATGGTGCCTATATCTGTGAACTTCTACCCACACGCCCTCAAAAAAGTGAACATCTTCTATATACACACAACTTGAAAACAGATTGCATGCTCCAATTGTCTCTAGATGGGTAGCTCAGTTCTCACAGGTGCTCTTCAAAGGAACAGGTTATTCAGCTGCCAGACAGATCAGTAACTCTTCAAACTTTAATCACATTACACCCATACTCTGCAATCTCCATTGACTCCAGATAAATGCAAGTATCAATTTAAAACTGCATTGCCTTGCAAAGGAAGCTATGCATCTAAACACTGCTGAAATGTAGGCAGAAGTTATTGCTGGCTGTACGGACGAAGATGGTGCTGGCAACCTGTTATCTCATTCAAGATACATGTGCTGCAGAATGTCCCACCTAAAGATTGTGCTCATGCTGTGGGTACAAAAAAAATGTTTTTTGTTCATTATTTTAGTCCTGAGGAAGACCTGCTGTGATGCGCAGTTACTAACACATAACTATAGGGTCGAAATTCCTACGGCATCTATTTAATGTCCTACGTCAGTTTATATTAAAACAGAGAATGAAGATAAAGGATATACTGAACTTTGATTTTGGACATCTGACAGTATATGTTTTCATGGTTTCATGTTTTTGTATGTATGGACACAGGGATTATTGCATTCTCGCCATGTATATGTCTTTTTAATTTGTTGTATGTGATGTATATGTTACAGGCAGCATATTGAGAAAAAAAGTAAAGAAAATTGTTCTACTGCAGTAATGTTTGATTTATGATAATGAATGTACCAAACTAGAAATTGTCTTTTGGGTCGTGTCTGTGTTTTTTTCTGTGTTAGATTAATATGCATGTGTTCTTATTTTATGGTGAGTGATGTAAACGATAAGTCTTTAACATTAAGAAACTCCCCTTGTTCAAAAGGATCATTTAGTAGCTCTTCTATACTGATGTTAAAATGTTCAATATCTTTCACAATTCTTGTGTAAGAATTGTATCACCTGACAGAACTCTGTAGTTTATATTCATGCTGTGGTTACAGTCTCGCATATGCTGACAAGTGCCCAATGATGGATAGCAAGTGCCACAAAAGTGGGAAAGTTGGCCACTCGAGAAGACAAATGAGCAGGCTGACAAAGATAGAGGGAGGCATTCCTTTGGGTTGTTGAAAACTGGACAGTCCATGTACACAGTTTGATTGAAACACAAAGCAAGAAAAGTTAACTTCAGGAACAACTCATCAGAAAGGTGTCTCTCACCTGAAAGCATCAAATCAATCATGAAGAAAGGGATAGGCTCTTTCTGTCAGATGAAGATGAATTCACAGAGTTAGTCCTTGACATTGACGTTATAAAAACATAGTTTTTGGTGGAAACAGGCGACTCCGTTAATATAATCATTGATACAGAATGGAGTCAAAAGGCTGTGATGACAGTCAAAATAATAATGTTGCAGTAATGGAAAAGCAAGAACTGGGTGCATATAGATGAATGCTTACCAGAAGCTAGCCACTCTAGAGAGAGTAACTTTTGCAATCTGAAATAGACTAGATTTCTTTGACGATGCTGAGGGAAATTGTTTGAACAAATGTTGCATTTCTATACGATTGTTCTCCACATAACAGTTACTTACCCCTTATTTTGAAAGTTTGTCCAGATGAAAGATTTTTTTCCTTGACTATATAGTATGTAGATGCTTCCACAATTGTTTAGAATTCATTTTTAAAAATCGCTATGGATGTTCTTGTACAAACTCCTTCAATAAACATATCATTTTAAAAAAAGGCAGCATGTACTCTCCTACGAAGGATCAAAGAATTGCAATCCACTAAAACATGAGTCTTTGCCTATGGATCAAATGCACTACTGCTCAGCAATGGTTGCTTCAAACAAGTTCTACAGATGAAATTGATTGTGCCGCAAAAGCAGTGACTACTGACAAGGCCTGTCTATTAAGCTTCAGATCTACCATACAAATGGATCCACTGCAGGTTGTCTGTCACCAGATTGCCCAAGTGACGTCGTCAGAAGAAAAGGATGTTAAGTAACTTATTCCGGATGTTTTCATTGGAAAAGCAAAATGAAGCACCAAAAGATTTGCATGCGAATTGATGAATCTGTGAAGCCTGTGATGGAGCACTTCAAGGATATTCCATTAAAGTTCTGAAAGCAAGTAGGAGCTGCGAGTCTATGGGTCTCACCTAGTGTTCCTATGGCCATGAGATAGTCTGGTGGACAGATCCAGGGTAGGGAGGTGCCTCCCTTATCAGCCCATAGTATGTGAGAGACACCTCACCCCCCACATTCAGAACATCTATTGACCTCAACAAAGGGCTATCATCAGATGAAGCAGTCTTCCTGGCATGTTATCAAATTTACCACGCACACTGGCCTGTTTAGGTACAAATGTTTTTAGTTTTGATGCGTCTTCTTCAGTGGATGTTTTCGAGGAAGAACCTAGCAAAATCATCAGGGCATCCCATAATGCCTGACCTAAATGCAATATTCTTGTTTTGGGAAGACCAAAGAAGAGCCTCGCAACAACCTTGTCGATGTGTTTAGTGCCCCCGCGAGATGAAACCTACGCTGAACAAGGATAAATGTGAGTTCTACACACATCAACTCAAGTTTTATGGACACATTTTCTCTAAAAATGGCATGCACTCTGACACCAATAAGGTTGGAGCCTCCTACTTATAATGCGTCAGCTCTCAGACAACTGTAAGTATGGCCAGCTATTGCACCGGATACATTCAGGGTCTCAATTAGCGCAAGCTGCATATCCTCCTTAAGGAAGGTCAACCCTACAGGTGGTGCCAGGCCACTTATGAAATGATCAGATCCCCCTAGCTAAAGCTGATGACAAGGCCTACTTTGACTCTACGCTGCGGAGTATAATAATCGATGATGCCAGTCCT
Organism: Calotriton arnoldi; assembly: GCA_963921515.1. Taxonomy (NCBI): domain Eukaryota; kingdom Metazoa; phylum Chordata; class Amphibia; order Caudata; family Salamandridae; genus Calotriton; species Calotriton arnoldi. The sequence continues at coordinate 5,435,646 of CAWUFW010000086.1, forward strand.
ACCGATCTTTGGATTATCCTGGCTCAGTAGGGACATATACTGAGACTCCAGCCACAGTCTGATCAGTCCAAAAAACAAGTCCTTTCAAGCAGAAAATAAATGTCTGGTAATTGTACGGGCTCATGACACTTACATTTGTTTACGTTATGGAAGGTGTTTGCTGTGGTGACTGATCATCAAGCCCTTGTGTTCATTCTTGGCAATACAAAGCCAACAGGACCTCTTGTATCAAGAGGTGGGGTTTGAGATTACAAGTCTATTGATTTAGCATCATTCACGCTTTCCCTTAGCTAACTGGGACACCATTCCCTGTATTGCAGAAATATATGCAATGTCTGAGTCCAAAGGGATTACCCAATATTCCTGGATAAAGCTGAAATCACTCTCCAAGCAATGTCTGAATAGTGGCGAGGGACAATAAAGGTCTACACGAACTATGTGTATCTTACAGAAACTCTCCTGCTCATCCCTAGAGCACTGATACAACAGGTTATGGAAATTGCTCACAACGGTTGCAGTGGAAGCAAGGCAGAAAGGGGGATTCCAGTTCTATTAAGGTATTTATTTGTTTGTACCGGCCAAGGCCCCAAAACAAGTTACATGCTATTTATCAACTTCTAAAATCCCAAGTACACATTTAAAAATTACACACAGTATTCTTTTTCATTATATAGACATTTTCCTAATGCAAAGGCAATTTCTAATCTAATCTAAACTGGATTTGTATAGCGCGGCTAATCACCCGTGAGGGTATCCAGACACCGTTTCTTGGTGTTTCATTTATACCAGTAGTTCTGTTACTTGAGTTCAAGTAAATTAACCATTCTTTAAAAATATTGGGTGAAGATAACACTGTGTCAATGTTAAAAACATTAAACAATCAATCACTAAGAGCATCAAGGGGTATTTTCATTGTAATGCAAAATTACAATTACTGTTTCTATCTAGCATTTGTGACGTAAAAATATTTTTCTTTCATAGACAGTTGTCATATTGGAAATTTGCACTTCATTAGGGGCCAGCGGAACAAAGTTTTTTTCCGGCCGGGCAGTTTGGAACCGGAAAAATGCTTTTTTTAAAGTACAAAATGCAAAATGTGATTCGGTACTTGTTACGGAGTCGCAATTTGCATTTGCAATTCGGTATTTAGAAGGGGCGTGTTTTGGGCATCCTTTCCAAATACCGAATCAGTATGGTATGTATTACTGTTTTGGGACCGAATTCTGGTTGCAACACAGTAATACTTTACCACCATTTTAAAGGTGCTGGTAACCCATCCACAAATGTAAGGGAGTCCCCTGAGGACCCCTTCCCCTTTGAGAATGTTGAAAAAATATTTTTCATGAGCAGTCAGTGGTCCCACGGACCACTGCCTACTCTTAAACAAGCATTGGTCTCGCCTATGCAGAGCATTTGGCTTTGGCATTGTGTTTTAGCCATGTTGTACACTAGAGTGGCTGCTGTTTCACATGGCTAAAAGTTAGTGGTGTGGAGTGGGGTGGGAGGGTGGATTGGGATAGATTTGAGTGAGGTAGATTGGGGTAGAGTGGAATGAGTTAGATTGGAGTAGAGTGGAGTGGGGTAAATTGGGGTAGAGTGGAGTGGGGTAGAATGGGGTAGATTGTAGTGGGGTAGATTGGGGTACAGTGAGCTAGACTGGAGTGGGGTAGATAGTAGTGGAGTAGAGTGGGGTAGATTGGAGTGGAGTACATTGGAGTGGAGCTGATTGGGGTAGATTGGAGTTGAGTGGGGTAGATCGGAGTGCAGTGGTGTGGAGTGGAGTTGATTAGGGTGAGTGGGTAGTTTGGAGTGGAGTGCGGTAGATTGAAGTGGAGCAGATTGGGTGGGTTAGAGCAGGGTAGATTGGAATGGAGTGGGGTAGACTGGAGTGGAGTGGGGTAGACTGGACTGGAGTAGGGTAGCGTGGAGTGGGGTAGATTAGGGTGATGTGGGGTAGATTGGAGTGGAGGGGGCAGATTGGAAGGGGGTAGATTGGGTGGGTTAGATTAGGGTAGATTGGAACGGAAAGAGGGTAGATTGGAGTGGAGTGAGGTAGGTTGGGATAGATTGGAGTGGGACAGTGGAGTGGAGTGGGGTAGATTAGAATGGAGTGAAGTGGGGTAGATTGGGGTAGAGTGGAGTGGGGTAGACTGGGGTAGATTGTAGTGGGGTAGAGTGAGGTAGACTAGAGTGGGGTAGATTGGAGTAGATAGTAGTGGAGTAGAGTGGGATAGATTGGAGTGGAGTAGATTGTAGGGGTGTTGAGTGGGATAGATTGGAGTTGAGTGGGGTAAATCGGAGTGGGGTGGAGTGGAGTAGATTGAAGTGTGGTAGATTGGTGTGGTAGAGTGAAGTGGAGTAGATTGACATAGGGTAGATTGGGGTAGACTGGAGTGGGATAGATTGGTGTGGAGTGGGGTATATTGGAGTGGATTGGGGTAAAGTGATGAAGAGTGGAGTGGGGTCGACTGGCGTAAATTGGAGATAGTGGATTAGGGTAGGTTGCAGTGGAGTGGAGTGGATTGGGGTAGATTGGAGTGGAGTGTGGTAGATTGTGGCGGATTGGGGTAGATTGGAGTGAACTGGAGTGGGGTATACTGGGTTAGAGTGGATTGTGGTATATTGGGGTAGAGTGGAGTGGGGTGGATTGGAGTGGAGTGGGGGAGCTTGGAGTGGAGTGGGGCGATTAGGGTGCAGTGGGGTAGATTAGAGTGGAGTGAGGTAGATTGGAGTGGGGTAGATTGGAATGGAGTGGGGTAGACTGGAGTGGGGTAGATTGGACTGAAGTGGGTTAGACTGGGGTAGATTTGAGTGGGATAGTTTGGAGAGGGATAGATTGGAGTGGGGTAGATTGGTGTGGCGTGGGGTAGTTTGGTGTGGAGTGGGGTAGAGTGTAGTGGGATAGAGTTGTGTGGGGTAGATTGGGAAGAGTGGGGTGGTGTGGGGTAGATTGGGATGGGGTAAACTGGAGTGGGGTGGATAGGGTAGATTGGAGTGGAGTAGATTGGGGAGGGGTAGATTTGAGTGTGGTGGAGTGGGTTTGATTGGAGTGGAATGGGATAGATTTGAGTGGAGTGGGGTAGATTTGAGTGGAGTGGGGTAGATTGGAGTGGGAAAGATTGGAGTGACGTGGAGTAGGGTAGAGTGGAGTGGGCAGATTGGAGTGGGGTGGAGTGGGGCAGAGTGGAGTGGAATGGGGTAGACTGGGTGGATTGGAGTGGGGTATATTGGAGTGGAGTGGGATAGACTCTGGTGGATTGGAGTGGGATAGATTGTGGTAGATTGGAGTGGGGTAGATTGTGTTAGATTGTAGTGGGGTACTTTGGGATAGAGTGGAGTGGGGTAGATTGGAGAGAAGTGGAGTTGGATAGATTGGAGTGGAGTGGAGGTTTGAGTGGAGTGGGGTTGAGTGGAATGGGTTGGGGTAGATTGGAGTAGAGTGGGGGTAGAGTGGAGTGGGGTAGATTGGAGTGGAGTGGGGTACATTGGAGTGGAGTGAGGTATACTGGTGTAGGTTGGAGTGGAGTGGGGTGGAGTGGAGTGGGGTACATTGGAGTGGAGTGAGGTATACTGGTGTAGGTTGGAGTGGAGTGGGGTAGATTAGTGTAGATTGAAGTGGGATAAATTGGAGTGAGGTAGTGTGGGGTAAATTGGATGGGTGTGGAGTGAGGTAGATTGTGGTGCATTGGAGTGGGGTAGATTGGAGTGGAGTTGGATAGATTAGAGTGGAGTTGAGTTGGATAGATTGGAGTGGAGATTGGAGTGGAGTAGATTGGGGAAGAGTGGGATGGATTGGGGTAGATAAAAGTGGAGCGGGGTAGATTAGGCTGGTGTGGGGTAGATTATGGTGGAGTGGGGTAGAGTGGAGTGGGGTCGAGTAGATTTGGATATGGTGGAATGGAGTGGGGTAGACTGGAGTAGAGTGGGGTAGGTTGGAGCAGAGTATATTAGAGTGGAGTAGATTGGGGTAGATTGGAGTGAGGTAGATTGGGGCGGAGTGGATTGGGGTAGATTTGAGTGGAGTGGGGTAGACTGGAGTGGGTTAGATTGGGGTAGAATGGAGTGGGAAAGATTGGGTGTATTGAAGTGGGGTAGATTGGAGTGGAGTGGGTAGATTGGAGTGGAGTAGATTGGGGTATATTGGAGTGGGGTAGATTGGGGTTGAGTGAACTGGTGTAGATTAGAGTGGGGTAGGTTGTGGTAGATTGGGGTGTGGTAGATTGGGGCAGAGTGGACTGGGGTAGATTGGAGTGGAGTGGGGTAGGTTGTGGTTTATTGGAGTGGGGTAGAGTGGAGTGGGATAGATTGTAGTGGAGTGGAGTGGAGATTGCAGTAGGGAATATTGGAATGGAGTGGGGTCAATTGGACGGGGGTAGATTGGGGTGTAGTGGGGTAGATTGAAGTGGAGTGGGGTAGAGTGGGTTGAAGTGGAGTAGAATGAGGTGGAGTGGGTTGGATTTGGGTAGACGAGTGGAGTGGGGTAGATTGGAGTGAAGTGGGGTAGATTGGAGTGGATTGAGGTAGATTGGAGCAAAGTGGGGTAGATTTGAGTGGAGTGCAGTAGATTGGGGTAGAGTGGAGTGGGGTAGATTGGAGTGGGTGGGGTTGATTGGGTTAGATCGAGTGGAGTGGGGTAGATTGGAGAGGAGTGGAGTGAGGTAGATTAGAGCAGAGTGGAGTAGATTGGCATAGATTGGAGTGGAGTTGGGTAGATTTCAGTGGGGTAGATTGGAGTGGAGTGGGGTAGATTGGCGTAGATTGAGTAGAGTGGGGTGAATTGGGTTAGACTTCAGTGGGCTAGATTGGAGTGGAGTGGGGTAGATTGGATTGTAGTGAAGTGTGTTGGGGTAAATTGGAGTAGGCTAGATTTAAGTTGGAGTGGAGTGGGGTAGATTGGGGTAGAGTGGAGTGTGATGGATTGGGGATAGATTGAAGTTGATGTGGTAGATCGGAATGGGATGGGGTAGATTGGGGTAGGGGCAGGGTAGATTTTAATGGGGTGGGATAGATGTGGCGAAATATGGTGGGGTAGATTGGAGTGAGGTGTTATCGGGTGGATTGGGGTAGATTGATTTAGATTGGAAAGAAGTAGAGTAGGTAGATTGAAGTAGAGTGGGATAGATTCGGATAGATTGACTGCGGTAGATTTGAGTGGAGTAGATTTGAGTGGAGTGGGGTAGATTGGGTGGAGTGAGTGGGGTAGATTATAGTGAAGTGGAATGGAGTAGATTTTGGTAGACTTGAGTGAATTGGGGTAGAGTGGAGTGGGATAGATTGGGGTATAGTGGAGTGGGATAGATTGGAGTAGAGTGGAGTGGAGTAAATGGTGTGGAGTTTTGAGGCGTAGAATGGAGGGGCATAGAGGAAAGTGATGTACAGGAGAGTGGTGTGTTGTGTCATGCAGTTGCGGCCGGCATGAATTGCGGGTGGGGGGGGGGGGCAAGGGGTAACGGGGGGTCACGAGGCGTTTAATTTAAAATTCCAATAAAAAAAAAAAATGACGGTCCCGCGTCGTCTCTGCTCCTCTCCTGAAAAGGAAGCAGGCAGCCTCCCTCCCCTCCCCTTAAGCCAATCACAATGCTGCAATGGCAGCATTGTGATTGGTCAGGACGCCGACCAGCCTGGCGTCTATGGGGAGGCCATTTTCTTGATGTAGCCTACATGGAGAATGGAGAAAAGACTGGTTTGGTCAGCCCCAGAGGGCCGACCAAACAGTCAGCGCCCTCAGTAGTGGGCAAGCCACTCCTCCCCTGCACTAGACCAGGACAGCCCACCCGCCCGCCCCCAACCAAAACCTTCTGCTTTCTAGCAGTGCAAGAAGCAGAAACATAAAATGGTATTTATAATACCATTTTATGTTTCTGCTTCTCGCACTGCAAGAAAGCAGCAGTGAGACGCACCTCTGCCCACATGGAGGAGATGCCCCTGGTGTCATGGAGTGAGTGACGTGGTGTCAAGTGGCATGTCGTAGAGTTTCATAGAGTCGAGAGGAGTAGAGTAGATGGCATGTAGTAGAGTGGAGTGTTGTAGAATTAAATGGTGTGGCGTAGAGTGGAAGAGCATAAGTGGAGTCGAGTGTTGTAGAGTGGAGTGCTGTAAAGTGGAGTGGGGTAGTGTGGAGCATGCATGGTGTGGTAGCACACTGCAATGACAGACAACACATTTTCAATTGAAATGACCATTACATTTGCACATACATACAGTTTTACTGCGCACAAACGATAATGCGAGGAAATGTTTTCACCTAATATATTGATATGTTTTGACCATATCCAAATATTTGTTTTCACCACACTTCAGAATTACCAACAAAATGTGCATCATTTGTACTTTCATAATTCTGATATATTCTGGAATATCAGCACAATTCATTTTTGTTGTGTGCTAAAAAAAATAACATCTAACACCCTGTCATCTTACATGGCTACTCAGCAAGATTGTAACATAAATTCTCTAACTTTAAAGTCAGAGAAAGACTAGTAAACACCAAGCTCACTGAGAAGACACAGCGTTGCATTTGACTTCTGTCTTTTAAGGCACAGCAAATGTGACAAGATGAGAACAAGATTTAATGGCCTGTTTACAGAAAACAAGTACTTGGAAGAATACAGTAGGAAGGGACTAACTCAAGCTGGGCAGCCTAAAACAAATAAAGCCTGCAAATAGAAAGCAAATAAATGTGAGTAACAAACCTCAAAGCCAATAGTAAGCAATGGGTGCAATGAATTCCCAGCTTTCCGAATGACCACAAGAAGTCATAAGCAAACCAGATAGCTGTGCTATCTGGTAGACTTCAACCTAAAAATGAAACTTCAAAGTTTAATTTTTTTCTTTTTCAACGCATCCCGTTTTTCTTTAAAGAAAACAGGCTGCATTTAAAAAAAATGCTTTATTAAAAAGCAGTCACAGACATGGTGGTCTGCTGACCTCAGCAGGCTACCATCCCCTTTTTGAAACCTACCTCCTTAATGGCTAGATGTACAAACAATAGTAATAGCGATTCCCAAATTGGGAATCGCTATTACTAATGTACAAAGGGGTTATTTAGCCACTATTTCTGAAATATCGATTCATAGTGGGTCGCAAGTAGACCTACCTCATGAATATTAATGAGGTAGGTCACAATTTGTTACTCTCTACAATTCGCTGCCATCACAGGGATGGTGGTCTGCTGGGGTCAGCAGACCACCATGTTTGTGATTGCTTTTCAAGTAAAGCATTATTCTTTTTAAACACAGCCTGTTTTCCTTAAAGAAAAACAGGATGCGTTTAAAAAGAAAAAAATGAAACATTTCAGCTTCATTTTGTAAGAATAGGCAGTGGTCCCTTGGACCACTGCCTGCTCTTAAAAAATATTTTTTCAACCATTCTCAAAGGGGAAGGGGTCCCTTGGGGACCCCTTTCTATTTGCGAATGGGTTACCACCAACTTTGAGTTGGTAAGGTAAATTCGTACTTGTAAAGCGCACTGCCACCCCAACTGGGGCATCCTGGCGTATACGCATACCGCTGTGGAACCCTTCCTGGCTATTCCCTGTGAAATGTCCACTCTTGGGCACCCCCAAGGTGAAGCCAGGCATCCCAGCGCTGGTGGGGCCGTTGTGGAGATTAAGCAAGCTATTGCCCAGAGTTGCAGAGTGGGACCCATGATTAGAATAGGCACCGAGGCGAGAATTATCAGGTCCGAGGAAATTGAGTCCAAGAACCGCCGAGGCGGGAATTGAACCCTGGTCCCGGGCCAGATCTCTGCATCAGGGTCTGCCGCTCTAACCATTGAGCCACACTTCTCCACTGTAAAGTGCGAATGCTTTGCGACTGCATTCAGGTCGCAAAACATTCGTACATACCAATGCAAATCGGTATTTGGAAGGGACGCCCTCCACACGCCCTTCCAAATACTGATTCACAAACCCATATTGCGATTCAGTAACAGGTTACCGAATCGCAATTTAGATTTTATACATTTGGAAATGCCTTTTTGCGTATGTAAACTGCCCGATTCTGCGAATCGGGCCATTTGTGACCTCAGAAAGGCTTTGTACATCTAGCTCTAATATTCTTGAGGTAGTACGATTTGCGACCCACTAAGAATCGCTATTTGGAAAAAAAAATCATAGATTAGGAGTACCAATTTTCTAATTGCGAGTCAGAGATAATCACAATTAGGAACTCAGTATTGCTAATGTTTGTTCATCTGGCCCTTAGTTACTTAAAGGACACTCAAAAATGTGTATTTGTATCAAGCCAAACAAGGACTACAAGCTTTAGGTTTCATTTAATGCAAGTACTGGGACCAAGACAAAGTGTTTGTGAAAGTCCTCCTCAGACATTGGTAAATTTCTACAGTCTTGGATTTCTGCTTATAAAAGCACCATGTTGATTTTAACCTATTTTTGCTACACTTCATTAGCTTTGTTTTACCAATACTGATCTCTAGTGCATTTTTAAGAGAGTAATCATATTATAAATCAATCGCCCTTTGGAGGCCGATTATTGTCAAATCGAGCATTAACAGATTATGGACAATAATAAACTTTCCGCATGGGTGTTGCACATTTTTGGGGAGAAAAGAGCAAGCCACTGCTACGGAAGGTGGTACACCTGCTACAGGAGCATGCAAGTAAGCAACCATGCTTCAAGCTATTATGGACTGGGTTCTTTTCTGAGGTATTCTTGTTGTCAACTTTTGCCCTGCTGTTCAAGCGAAAAATCTGGATGAAAGACAACAGCCTCTCCTAGTTTCCTATTCATAGAAAAACTGATGGAGGAAATACTGACTCTTGAACCCCTATTAAGTCAGAACTACCCAGGGAAAGCTGTGAAGAATTTGACAATTACATTTTTTTCACCATAGTTCTGAATCAGTATCTTCTCATAATAGCTGCATTTTCCAGAACACATCAATGGACATTGCTGTTTTGGGCTTGAACAAAATAGTCTCACCTTTTGTCATCCCCACAGATGTCAAATCTGACATTGGCCACCTTTTACTTGTAGAGAATTCAAGGAGTTTGTGGAGTACAGAGTTCACTTTGGCCATAAGCCAGTGGAATTGTGAATCTTTTCATGGCCACACCAAAGAAAGCCATGCAGATCACCAGTCACCAAACACCAGATCTCATTTGTGTCCACCTCTGAGGGACTGTTGTGATACTCTACACAGCATAACACATAAGCCTCAAGCCAAACTTCTAAAAGCTAGGACTCATCTTTCTCAAGCCACCCCAGGACTGCAATTAATCTTAGAGAAAGTAAGACAACATGCTCACAGGAAGAAACAGAAAATGAAGGACTGCCAATTGCAGAAGACACACAAGACACTCAAGACTGTGTCAATGAGATCAAGTACTGGCCCATTCAAAACTATCATGTAAGGACAACCCCTCCTTTGATACTCAACCATACGCACAATGGACTTCAAGGGGTCCATGTTCACAATCTGAAAAAGATAGGCATACCATCATCCATATTTGCTCATACTTCTGCATGATAAATGGAAATACATGTGACATCAACTGAGGGTTTGTTGGATATTGAGGAAGTCCTTAAGGTAACAACTCCTATGGGGGATTTTTTTCTTAACTCTTCATTTCATCAGCAACTCCATCCTCTTGTCTCTCCCCTCCCCTTTCTCCTTCTTCTGACCCTAAACTTGAACCGGTCCCAGAACATTCACTTTCTCAGTGACATTTCTGGCTCTCTCAGACACTCAGCAGTGCAACCAAGGCCGCACTGGCCGTACTGGGATCAGGCGTTTGCCCGGGAGGCTGGAAGGGTGGGGGCCGGTTTTGTTGCTGCGTGCTGGTTTATTGATGGGGTGGAGGGCACTGTGTTTTGCAAATTGTTATGGGTTTAAAAGCACCCACTGCATCGCTCCTTTTATATCCAGCAGTTTTCAGGCAACAATAAAAATGTCGAGATAACTCTGGTGAATAATGTTCCTGCTGGAGAGGGATCAGAGTTTTGTCTAGTGGCAGGTTTGACTCATCAAAAGTAGGGCAGAGGCTTAACATACCTGCTGCAAAGACTGTGTACCATGCATATCAAAGAGCTATGTTTTATGTGGATAGCTCAGTGGGTTACTGCTTTTGCCATTGAGATCCTTTTGTTACTTGAAGTTTATAAGTTGCAATCGTAATATAGCGCAGTGAACTATGAACTGTCATCAAAGGGCAGCGTGCAAACTGCATGATACAAGTTAGAAACGTATGTATTTTCCCAGTCCTTCATTATCCTAATATTGCTAAAAGGGGTTTGTTTGGGTCTAAATAAATTATTATTATTAAAGCAAACCCTAACCACTGTATAACATTTTGAATCCTAAATGTGTGCTTCTCCAGACCAAGCACACTTAAAAAATGCCTACTCGTATGGATGACATTTAAATCCTACCCCTTGTAGTCACCATTGCCTTATATATCATTTTCTATACACTGATTTTTACACACATATGCTTCATTGTCCCTGTATGTGTGTGTGATGTGAAGTGCTCTGACAACCTACACTGGTATGAGAGGCCCTGCCTTGCCGCTTATTGGGGGTGGAGGATACTAACATCCCATCAAAATTGTCTTTCAGTGGGTTTGCAGCTTCTAGGTTGTGCTTAACAGTGAATGTGTGCACTTATGTTATATTTAAATTCATGTTTCATGCATGACATCTTATTTTTTGTGTTCTCCGTAAGAATGTGTGTGGGTATGACTGGGTATCCTTGTGCACTGTATGGTCAAATTTTACTATGCTTTAAAAGCTAGTACAATTGAATATGTAATGAAAAATGTGTTGTACAATGCACCAGGTTTAGCCATTTTTTCCCCAAATTTTCTTGTGGGGCAAACTACCCCGCCCCCCCATCCTGTAGTGGTCATGCTCACTTACTGCACTCACACACTATGCACCGTACAGGGGGCTGGTCTGACAAAATGCCACGGCTGCTTTGGGGTCCCAGTCCGGCCTTGAGTACAACGGGCATCATTTTGCTGTTGGGGCCATTGTAGTGATAACTGGTACTCTTGACATGCTCAGCAGACATTCCAGTGTGCATGGTCTCCGATTATGCAGACAGGAAGCCAACATGCATGGGACAAAGTAAGGAGCCTAGCATGTAGCTTGTAGGATATTTAATAGACCACCTAAATCTATTGAATGCAGTTCGAGTTTCAAGTTTCCTAATGTGCCAGCCTGCATCTGATAGTGTCACTGTACAAGGCCAAACTAAACTTTTGCGTTGCTGCAAGCAGCCTCTGTTGGGTCTTGAACAATACAAAACATAAGTTATTATTATGGAAACAAGGAACTGTCATGCTTGTTGCAGAACGTGTGGAAGTCTTCAATAACATCGATATGCTTTAGCAGCGTGCTTAATGGTTTTACAGGTTTGTGTATGAAAGAGAATCCAAGCACACCTGGAGGTCACAAGGGGCCACCACTGTCACCTCTTCTAGGTAACATCTGCATTTCAGCATCAGTGAGTATTATTCATAGCCTTTCCTATTTTCAGTTTCTTTTTGTTGTGAATTATGGTGCTTTTTTCAGAGTTTTCCAGTGTTTTCAAAAATTGTGAATATTGGTACACACTAGAGTTTATTATTTTATGCTCTGTACATAGTCACTGGGATACTGCTTTTCTGATAATTAGAAAGAAATTCAATGTATTTCCTTCCTTCCCTCATTCACTCCTATTGTCAATTTTTCACACAGTCACTCATGCTCCTAAATCCCCTCTTTGCACCCTGTCACAGAATTTGCTCTTTCAAGTATCCATCACTGAAAAGTGCTTAGAGGAAGGAGCTGCGTTTTTGCTGTTTGATACCAGAGGTTGCCAAAGCAGTAACAGTGCAGCAAATTCTGGTGTTTTCCAATTTCTATTGAAAAACAAATATTCCCTTCAGCGGTGTTTTAACTGAAAACCAGAAACCCTAATTATTATTTTCTATCCAGCAGCATTACTGGTTTAGATTGCAGACACTATGCCTTGCTTCAAACTTGACAGCTATGCTTTCCAGGTTCTAGCCTTTGTCAGGACTGTTTGTTACAGGAAAAGGCATTTGGGGCGGGGCGGGGGCAGTCATCTCCCTGTGATGTGCAGGCAGGGATTGATTGTGCCATACTCATATGTCACTGACTGTTTCTACTGTGTGTACTGAGAAATGGATTATCCACACTGTCACAATTATACATAATTTAAGCAACTGTAATTAGGAAACTATCCTTTTGTAACATTCAAGTGTTTTTTCCCAGGATGTTAAATGCGGATTAAGATTGTTTGATTAGGCACCGATAGAAAAGAGGTGAGCAGTCTGCATGTCTCAGCTCATGTGCCTATATAAGGTAGTACTTGGGCAAATCCCTCTAGAGTTTTTCAGTATGTTTTTCATTGATTGGATGGTGAATACTGGAATTGTGCGAACAAAATCGATAATTAATAGAAGCCCGGGAGATGGTTTTGAAGAGCGCAGAAGAGGAGCCTATCCATGGTCAAGGCATTGGTTGGATAGCTCCTGTCTCTATCTCTGCCTAGCCTGCTGCTACAGTTTTATATTGTTGCAGATACAGGTAGAGCAAGAAGCACCTGTGGGGGATAAGGAGAGAATTCCGCTTTTATGGAAGAGCTGCCTGGGAGTAAAGTGGCAATCCCAATGGACATTTCACTCTATAGTACAGCCACATCCCCCAGCTTAGAATGGCAAGGCGAAATACCGTCATAAATAACTTCTGACATTTTCACTGATGAAGAATCTGCTTTCTACAGTTAGTGTGGTTTACAACTCTGAGCTGTCACTTTCCATCGTTCATTTTGCTTGACCTCTTAAACAACTATGAGCTGTCATTGTACATTGTTTATTTTGTTAGACCTCTTAAACACCCATACAGGTCATTATCACTATTTTCCCACCAGACTAGACTTGTTGCTTGGCATTGGTAAACACGTCTCATGATGCTGAAATTCTAACTCAGGTGGAAACACTACCCATGATCACACCACATGTCTGTGTGCTTGGAGTCAGTAGAGACAAAAATCCCTACATTGTATGGATAGCTCTATCACCCTACCCCTTTGTTATACTTTCTTGGATAATTCCTGAATGTTGTGTTGTTCACCAGCAGAGCACAAGCCTCTCTAAGCCATGAGGTGTACGTGACCGCAAAGGGCTCTCTATGGCTATGTAGAGAGTAGCAGTTGGTGGCAGCAAAGATTTTAGTGAGGTGCACAGACCCTTTTGCCTGTATGTCTGGGATAGTAGTCTATTATCTCTCTGTGTGTAAAATCTCTTCTATCTCCATAACTGAGGTCCTTCACTTCCCTTGTATGTGAATAGGGATTACGGATATATGGAATGTATGTGTTGTATGTGTGTTTGTTTGAACTGAACTGGTTTAAATGTACAATGCGGATAATGTCCTCCTCAAAGCCACAGTTATTGCAACTTAAAAGGAAATTCCTCCCTCCATGGTGTGACCTTCATTGCATAGCTTTCTCCTGCAGTGCATGTAGATGTTTAGAAAGATGTAGAGAATCCACATTTGCTTCCCTGCTTGGCTGCACACTGCTCCTGAGGCTAAGATCTCCCAGGACTTTGGGTAGCTTTGCTCTAGAGGCACCGATCAATGAGCTCCCACTGCTTTGGAAGTCCACATTGAGCTTTTGGCCCAAACCACATTCTGAGCCATATGCAGTCTTCTCTGTTTGTCCTCTGTCAAGGACTAGGAGGAAATTGCAACAACATCAGTTATGAAATTTGGACTGCCTCCCTTGCAATAAACATTCTCTTGACCAGTTGGTACCTGCCCTTCCCTGGTTTGTGGAAGTCCAGCAAAAATGCTCTCTATTTTGGTGGTTTGGTATTGTGTGTTTTTTAAACTTTTCATACTAACAAGATAGACCTTGGCTTCTCGCCAGTGTCCACAGTTCAAAATAAATATGATCCCCTGAGGGGTCTCCTTGAGCAAATACATGTTTGTCTTGCGATTGAAAGAATCTCCACAGCACCAGTTTAAAAGAATGTCTGACGAGGACAACCTGTGCTGCTATTCCCCTCGAGGCAAAGGAAAAATCTAGGAAATCAGAAGATGTTCTGTTGCTGTGTCCTGTTAAAAAGATTGGAGCTGACTTCCTATAGAAAGGAGGAGTTCCCCGACTCCAAATTGCAAAAGAAAGGCCAGGCTTTCTGGATCTACAGGCAAGATAATTCAAGGAGAGGATCTACCATACAGCCGGGTGCCCATAACCAACCCAAAACTTCTGCTGCATCTGAAGGCCATGGACCTGCATTGATCATTGAAGGACTGCACATTGTGAAAGCATTTATGTCAGGAATTCAGTGTAATTGAGGCCATGGACTCTGATGTTAACCCCACTCCTTCCATTTTCAGTGAAATATGATGTGCAATGAATTCTATAATCTGAATTGACTGTACCGGCGGAAAAGAGGGAAGGGAGGTAGAGAGAAAAATACTCTGCAAGCGTCTTGATCCACTGACATCGGAAGCATGGTTGATTTTATTTGATTTTATTTTTGGATTTATACAGCGCACGAATGCCCAAGGGCGTCTTGGCGCTAGAGTCAGTAGGACAGTATAGTTTTAATGCAAATTATGCACCAAGTCTGTTTGCGAAGAGCCAGGTCTTCAATGCTCTTCTGAAAGACATAAGCGAAGTGCTGCTCTTGATAGAGATTGGGAGGAGGTTCCAGATTTTAATTGTTCCCACTAGGAAACTTCTTCCTCCCCACCGGACCTGCTTGAACTTGGGTGTTTGTAACAGTTTAGAGTGAGCCGATCTTAGGCTCCTACCTGGTGTATACCATTTCAAATGCATCTTCAAAAACTGCGGGCCAGTGCCTTCTAAAGCTTTGAAGGCCAGGCATTGGGATTTGAAAATAATCCTTTTGGCCACTGGGAGCCAATGTAGGGCTCCTAGTCTATGGGCCACAGGCTCATGTCTGGGGGTGTCCAGTATCAATCTGGCTGCTGCATTCTGCAGTCTCTGCAGTTTCAGTAACAGCTGCGATTGCAACCCTACATAGAGGGCATTGCCATAGTCCAGTCTGGAAAGGGCCAGAGCTGTAACTAATGTCTTCAATGCCAAAGGAGGGATGAAGGGACGAATTTTCCGAATCATTTTTATAATGAGCCAAAAGGTAGAAGTTAGCTTATTGATCTGAGCATTAAATGTTAGTTTATCATCAAAGACAAACCCCAGGTTCTTGACCTTCGAGACTGGGGTTAGGCAGTTGCCCAGACTATCAGGCCACCATCTCGGCGACCAGACGGAAGGGTTTGATCCTAGCAGCATAACTTCAGTTTTTTCACCGTTTAACTTCAAACAGTTGGACTGCATCCATTCATTCACCTGCGTCATGCAGTGATTGAAACAGTTGGCTGTCTCCTCCATATTATTTGAGACAGACACCACCACCTGTGTGTCGTCTGCATACGAGACAGCTGAAAAACCACACTGTCTAATAATGGAGGCCAAGGGAGCCACATATAAATTGAAAAGGGTGGGGCTAAGTGAGGACCCCTGCGGTACCCCACAAGGCAGTTTGAAGGACTTAGAAGCAGAGTCTCCCAGTTCCACCGAAAAGGTTCTGTCTGCTAGGTAGGATGACAGAAGAGTTAGTGAGGAATCTTGGAACCCCATCTCTGCTAGTCTACTGGCTAAGATCTCATGGTTAACAGTATCGAAGGCCGCCGAAAGATCTAACAAGATCAAGGCGGCCTTCCCCCCTGCATCAAGGATTATCCTGAGTTCCTCCGCTGCCATAACCAGCGCCGTCTCTGTTCCGTGCCCCTCCCTGAAACCGTATTGTGCATGGTCCAGTAGGTTCTCTTTGGTGATAAATTCTGTGAGCTGGATATTGAGCAGCTTCTCTAACACCTTAGATGGAAAAGGAATCCTTGAAATTGGGCGATAGCTGCAAGGCTCCTTCGGGTCCAAATTAGGTTTCTTTAGCAGCGGCAGCACTGAAGCTGTTTTCCAAGAGTCCGGAAAGAGGCCTGATTGGATTACCTTGGCGAATAATAAGTTTAGTTGTTCGCTAACAAGTTCCTGGCACATATGGAAAACTTTAGGGGGACAGGGATCTGAGGGGGCTCCTGACTTAATGGTTTTCACCACCTGGATAATCTGATCTAAGGAAGGGGGGGGAAACAGAAACCTGTATTGGTTGTACTGGTAACAGCCCCAGTTTTTGCCTGTATCGAGGGGGCATGGTAGTTGTCTTTAAAAGTTTCATACACTGAGGCAACTTTATCAGTAAAGAACTTTCCCAGAGTATCGCAAAATTCACGACTGCTCGTCACCAGGGCTTTTCCTGAGATGTTAGCTAGTTTTTTTTACTGTGGAGAAAAGTACCTTGCTGGAGTTTTTGGCCTCTAAAATTTTAGTTGTGAAGTAGTTACTTTTTTCCTCCATGTTCAGTCTCTTGTATACTAGTAATGATTGAGCATACTTGGTTTTCCTGTCCTGATCGTAGTTGGCTCTCCACTTCATTTCGGACCTCCTACACGCTTGTTTTTGCAATCTAAGCTTTTCTGTAAACCACGGCTCGGAGGGATTGAGGGGCATATTATCAAGCGGCAGCGATAATTATCGCTGCCGCGCTTAGCGTGAGATTTTTTATCGCCGGCTATCACTGGAAATTATCGCCATGCTAGCGCTGAATTAACAACGCATAGCGCAATGGCGATAATTATTCCAGCGATAGCGGTGTTTTCCATGGAACATCGCTGGTTTTCCAGCGATGTTCCATGGAAAACGGCGATAACCTTGCTGATACGACCCTGTGGTCGTATCAGCATAATCCACCCCCCATGTAAAGTATGCCTAACACTGGATTTTATGCAAAAGAAACAATTGATGGACAGAATGCTGGACAATGCAAACATTCACCCCCAGTCACAAGGATCTGGGTTAAATCCATCATTCTTTTGCTCACCACACCACCCCAGTTTGGACCCAGCCATATGCAAATCAGTCTTGACCCTGTTCCTTGTGGGAACAGTCCAGCCCGAACTGCCAAGCCAGGTCCTCCCTGGACCGGAAACAAGCATCCTGGGACCGGTTTCAGGGCATCACCCTTCTTCAGCCAGGCTAGCTTGAATCCAGTGGTGTAGTGAGCACGGGACCCACGTCTGGGCATACCCTTCCCACTTAGGGCGACAAATCAAAAGAAACAATTGATGGACAGAATGCTGGACAATGCAAACATTCACCCCCAGTCACAAGGATCTGGGTTAAATCCATCATTCTTTTGCTCACCACACCACCCCAGTTTGGACCCAGCCATATGCAAATCAGTCTTGACCCTGTTCCTTGTGGGAACAGTCCAGCCCGAACTGCCAAGCCAGGTCCTCCCTGGACCGGAAACAAGCATCCTGGGACCGGTTTCAGGGCATCACCCTTCTTCAGCCAGGCTAGCTTGAATCCAGTGGTGTAGTGAGCACGGGACCCACGTCTGGGCATACCCTTCCCACTTAGGGCGACAAATGCAAAAGAAACAATTGATGGACAGAATGCTGGACAATGCAAACATTCAACCCCAGTCACAAGGATCTGGGTTAAATCCATCATTCTTTTGCTCACCACACCACCCCAGTTTGGACCCAGCCATATGCAAATCAGTCTTGACCCTGTTCCTTGTGGGAACAGTCCAGCCCGAACTGCCAAGCCAGGTCCTCCCTGGACCGGAAACAAGCATCCTGGGACCGGTTTCAGGGCATCACCCTTCTTCAACCAGGCTAGCTTGAATCCAGTGGTGTAGTGAGCATGGGACCCACGTCTGGGAATACCCTTCCCACTTAGGGCGACAAATGCAAAAGAAACAATTGATGGACAGAATGCTGGACAACGCAAACATTCACCCCCAGTCACAAGGATCTGGGTTAAATCCATCATTTTTTTGCTCACCACACCACCCCAGTTTGGACCCAGCCATATGCAAATCAGTCTTGACCCTGTTCCTTGTGGGAACAGTCCAGCCCGAACTGCCAAGCCATGTCCTCCCTGGACCGGAAACAAGGATCCTGGGACCGGTTTCAGGGCATCACCCTTCTTCAGCCAGGCTAGCTTGAATCCAGTGGTGTAGTGAGCACGGGACCCACGTCTGGGCATACCCTTCCCACTTAGGGCGACAAATGCAAAAGAAACAATTGATGGACAGAATGCTGGACAATGCAAACATTCACCCCCAGTCACAAGGATCTGAGTTAAATCCATCATTCTTTTGCTCACTACACCACCCCAGTTTGGACCCAGCCATATGCAAATCAGTCTTGACCCTGTTCCTTGTGGGAACAGTCCAGCCCGAACTGCCAAGCCAGGTCCTCCCTGGACCGGAAACAAGCATCCTGGGACCGGTTTCAGGGCATCACCCTTCTTCAGCCAGGCTAGCTTGAATCCAGTGGTGTAGTGAGCACGGGACCCACGTCTGGGCATACCCTTCCCACTTAGGGCGACAAATGCAAAAGAAACAATTGATGGACAGAATGCTGGACAATGCAAACATTCACCCCCAGTCACAAGGATCTGGGTTAAATCCATCATTCTTTTGCTCACCACACCACCCCAGTTTGGACCCAGCCATATGCAAATCAGTCTTGACCCTGTTCCTTGTGGGAACAGTCCAGCCCGAACTGCCAAGCCAGGTCCTCCCTGGACCGGAAACAAGCATCCTGGGCCCGGTTACAGGGCATCACCCTTCTTCAGCCAGGCTAGCTTGAATCCAGTGGTGTAGTGAGCACGGGACCCACGTCTGGGCATACCCTTCCCACTTAGGGCGACAAATGCAAAAGAAACAATTGATGGACAGAATGCTGGACAATGCAAACATTCACCCCCAGTCACAAGGATCTGGGTTAAATCCATCATTCTTTTGCTCACCACACCACCCCAGTTTGGACCCAGCCATATGCAAATCAGTCTTGACTCTGTTCCTTGTGGGAACAGTCCAGCCCGAACTGCCAAGCCAGGTCCTCCCTGGACCGGAAACAAGCATCCTGGGACCGGTTTCAGGGCATCACCCTTCTTCAGCCAGGCTAGCTTGAATCCAGTGGTGTAGTGAGCACGGGACCCACGTCTGGGCATACCCTTCCCACTTAGGGCGACAAATGCAAAAGAAACAATTGATGGACAGAAGGCTGGACAATACAAATATTCACCCCAGTCACAAGGATCTGGGTTAAATCCATCATTCTTTTGCTCACCACACCACCACAGTTTGGACCCAGCCATATGCAAATCAGTCTTGACCCTGTTCCTTGTGGGAACAGTCCAGCCCGAACTGCCAAGCCAGGTCCTCCCTGGACCGGAAACAAGCATCCTGGGACCGGTTTCAGGGCATCACCCTTCTCCAGCCAGGCTAGCTTGAATCCAGTGGTGTAGTGAGCACGGGACCCACGTCTGGGCATACCCTTCCCACTTAGGGCGACAAATGCAAAAGAAACAATTGATGGACAGAATGCTGGACAATGCAAACATTCACCCCCAGTCACAAGGATCTGGGTTAAATCCATCATTCTTTTGCTCACCACACCACCCCAGTTTGGACCCAGCCATATGCAAATCAGTCTTGACCCTGTTCCTTGTGGGAACAGTCCAGCCCGAACTGCCAAGCCAGGTCCTCCCTGGACCGGAAACAAGCATCCTGGGACCGGTTTCAGGGCATCACCCTTCTTCAGCCAGGCTAGCTTGAATCCAGTGGTGTAGTGAGCACGGGACCCACGTCTGGGCATACCCTTCCCACTTAGGGCGACAAATGCAAAAGAAACAATTGATGGACAGAAAGCTGGACAATGCAAACATTCACCCCCAGTCACAAGGATCTGGGTTAAATCCATCATTCTTTTGCTCACCACACCACCCCAGTTTGGACCCAGCCATATGCAAATCAGTCTTGACCCTGTTCCTTGTGGGAACAGTCCAGCCCGAACTGCCAAGCCAGGTCCTCCCTGGACCGGAAACAAGCATCCTGGGACCGGTTTCAGGGCATCACCCTTCTTCAGACAGGCTAGCTTGAATCCAGTGGTGTAGTGAGCACGGGACCCACGTCTGGGCTTACCCTTCCCACTTAGGGCGACAAATGCAAAAGAAACAATTGATGGACAGAATGCTGGACAATGCAAACATTCACCCCCAGTCACAAGGATCTGGGTTAAATCCATCATTCTTTTGCTCACCACTCCACCCCAGTTTGGACCCAGCCATATGCAAATCAGTCTTGACCCTGTTCCTTGTGGGAACAGTCCAGCACGAACTGCCAAGCCAGGTCCTCCCTGGACCGGAAACAAGCATCCTGGGACCGGTTTCAGGGCATCACCCTTCTTCAGCCAGGCTAGCTTGAATCCAGTGGTGTAGTGAGCACGGGACCCACGTCTGGGCATACCCTTCCCACTTAGGGCGACAAATGCAAAAGAAACAATTGATGGACAGAATGCTGGACAATGCAAACATTCACCCCCAGTCAAAAGGATCTGGGTTAAATCCATCATTCTTTTGCTCACCACACCACCCCAGTTTGGACCCAGCCATATGCAAATCAGTCTTGACCCTGTTCCTTGTGGGAACAGTCCAGCCCGAACTGCCAAGCCAGGTCCTCCCTGGACCGGAAACAAGCATCCTGGGACCGGTTTCAGGGCATCACCCTTCTTCAGCCAGGCTAGCTTGAATCCAGTGGTGTAGTGAGCACTGGACCTATGTCTGGGCATACCCTTCCCACTTAGGGCGACAAATGCAAAAGAAACAATTGATGGACAGAATGCTGGACAATGCAAACATTCACCCCCAGTCACAAGGATCTGGGTTAAATCCATCATTCTTTTGCTCACCACACCACCCCAGTTTGGACCCAGCAATATGCAAATCAGTCTTGACCCTGTTCCTTGTGGGAACAGTCCAGCCCGAACTGCCAAGCCAGGTCCTCCCTGGACCAGAAACAAGCATCCTGGGACCGGTTTCAGGGCATCACCCTTCTTCAGCCAGGCTAGCTTGAATCCAGTGGTGTAGTGATCACGGGACCCACGTCTGGGCATACCCTTCCCACTTAGGGTGACAAATGCAAAAGAAACAATTGATGGACAGAATGCTGGACAATGCAAACATTCACCCCCAGTCACAAGGATCTGGGTTAAATCCATCATTCTTTTGCTCACCACACCACCCCAGTTTGGACCCAGCCATATGCAAATCAGTCTTGACCCTGTTCCTTGTGGGAACAGTCCAGCCCGAACTGCCAAGCCAGGTCCTCCCTGGACCGGAAACAAGCATCCTGGGACCGGTTTCAGGGCATCACCCTTCTTCAGCCAGGCTAGCTTGAATCCAGTGGTGTAGTGAGCACGGGACCCACGTCTGGGCATACCCTTCCCACTTAGGGCGACAAATGCAAAAGAAACAATTGATGGACAGAATGCTGGACAATGCAAACATTCACCCCCAGTCACAAGGATCTGGGTTAAATCCATCATTCTTTTGCTCACCACACCACCCCAGTTTGGACCCAGCCATATGCAAATCAGTCTTGACCCTGTTCCTTGTGGGAACAGTCCAGCCCGAACTGCCAAGCCAGGTCCTCCCTGGACCGGAAACAAGCATCCTGGGACCTGTTTCAGGGCATCACCCTTCTTCAGCCAGGCTAGCTTGAATCCAGTGGTGTAGTGAGCACGGGACCCACGTCTGGGCATACCCTTCCCACTTAGGGCGACAAATGCAAAAGAAACAATTGATGGACAGAATGCTGGAAAATGCAAACATTCACCCCCAGTCACAAGGATCTGGGTTAAATCCATCATTCTTTTGCTCACCACACCACCCCAGTTTGGACCCAGCCATATGCAAATCAGTCTTGACCCTGTTCCTTGTGGGAACAGGCCAGCCCGAACTGCCAAGCCAGGTCCTCCCTGGACCGGAAACAAGCATCCTGGGACCGGTTTCAGGGCATCACCCTTCTTCAGCCAGGCTAGCTTGAATCCAGTGGTGTAGTGAGCACGGGACCCACGTCTGGGCATACCCTTCCCACTTAGGGCGACAAATGCAAAAGAAACAATTGATGGACAGAATGCTGGACAATGCAAACATTCACCCCCAGTCACAAGGATCTGGGTTAAATCCATCATTCTTTTGCTCACCACACCACCCCAGTTTGGACCCAGCCATATGCAAATCAGTCTTGACCCTGTTCCTTGTGGGAACAGTCCAGCCCGAACTGCCAAGCCAGGTCCTCCCTGGACCGGAAACAAGCATCCTGGGACCGGTTTCAGGGCATCACCTTTCTTCAGCCAGGCTAGCTTGAATCCAGAGGTGTAGTGAGCACGGGACCCACGTCTGGGCATACCCTTCCCACTTAGGGCGACAAATGCAAAAGAAACAATTGATGGACAGAATGCTGGACAATGCAAACATTCACCCCCAGTCACAAGGATCTGGGTTAAATCCATCATTCTTTTGCTCACCACACCACCCCAGTTTGGACCCAGCCATATGCAAATCAGTCTTGACCCTGTTCCTTGTGGGAACAGTCCAGCCCGAACTGCCAAGCCAGGTCCTCCCTGGACCGGAAACAAGCATCCTGGGACCGGTTTCAGGGCATCACCCTTCTTCAGCCAGGCTAGCTTGAATCCAGTGGTGTAGTGAGCACGGGACCCACGTCTGGGCATACCCTTCCCACTTAGGGCGACAAATGCAAAAGAAACAATTGACGGACAGAATGCTGGACAATGCAAACATTCACCCCCAGTCACAAGGATCTGGGTTAAATCCATCATTCTTTTGCTCACCACACCACCCCAGTTTGGACCCAGCCATATGCAAATCAGTCTTGACCCTGTTCCTTGTGGGAACAGTCCAGCCCGAACTGCCAAGCCAGGTCCTCCCTGGACCGGAAACAAGCATCCTGGGACCGGTTTCAGGGCATCACCCTTCTTCAGCCAGGCTAGCTTGAATCCAGTGGTGTAGTGAGCACGGGACCCACGTCTGGGCATACCCTTCCCACTTAGGGCGACAAATGCAAAAGAAACAATTGATGGACAGAATGCTGGACAATGCAAACATTCACCCCCAGTCACAAGGATCTGGGTTAAATCCATCATTCTTTGCTCACCACACCACCCCAGTTTGGACCCAGCCATATGCAAATCAGTCTTGACCCTGTTCCTTGTGGGAACAGTCAAGCCCGAACTGCCAAGCCAGGTCCTCCCTGGACCGGAAACAAGCATCCTGGGACCGGTTTCAGGGCATCACCCTTCTTCAGCCAGGCTAGCTTGAATCCAGTGGTGTAGTGAGCACGGGACCCACGTCTGGGCATACCCTTCCCACTTAGGGCGACAAATGCAAAAGAAACAATTGATGGACAGAATGCTAGACAATGCAAACATTCACCCCCAGTCACAAGGATCTGGGTTAAATCCATCATTCTTTTGCTCACCACACCACCCCAGTTTGGACCCAGCCATATGCAAATCAGTCTTGACCCTGTTCCTTGTGGGAACAGTCCAGCCCGAACTGCCAAGCCAGGTCCTCCCTGGACCGGAAACAAGCATCCTGGGACTGGTTTCAGGGCATCACCCTTCTTCAGCCAGGCTAGCTTGAATCCAGTGGTGTAGTGAGCACGGGACCCACGTCTGGGCTTACCCTTCCCACTTAGGGCGACAAATGCAAAAGAAACAATTGATGGACAGAATGCTGGACAATGCAAACATTCACCCCCAGTCACAAGGATCTGGGTTAAATCCATCATTCTTTTGCTCACCACTCCACCCCAGTTTGGACCCAGCCATATGCAAATCAGTCTTGACCCTGTTCCTTGTGGGAACAGTCCAGCCCGAACTGCCAAGCCAGGTCCTCCCTGGACCGGAAACAAGCATCCTGGGACCGGTTTCAGGGCATCACCCTTCTTCAGCCAGGCTAGCTTGAATCCAGTGGTGTAGTGAGCACGGGACCCACGTCTGGGCATACCCTTCCCACTTAGGGCGACAAATGCAAAAGAAACAATTGATGGACAGAATGCTGGACAATGCAAACATTCACCCCCAGTCAAAAGGATCTTGGTTAAATCCATCATTCTTTTGCTCACCACACCACCCCAGTTTGGACCCAGCCATATGCAAATCAGTCTTGACCCTGTTCCTTGTGGGAACAGTCCAGCCCGAACTGCCAAGCCAGGTCCTCCCTGGGCCGGAAACAAGCATCCTGGGACCGGTTTCAGGGCATCACCCTTCTTCAGCCAGGCTAGCTTGAATCCAGTGGTGTAGTGAGCACTGGACCCACGTCTGGGCATACCCTTCCCACTTAGGGCGACAAATGCAAAAGAAACAATTGATGGACAGAATGCTGGACAATGCAAACATTCACCCCCAGTCACAAGGATCTGGGTTAAATCCATCATTCTTTTGCTCACCACACCACCCCAGTTTGGACCCAGCCATATGCAAATCAGTCTTGACCCTGTTCCTTGTGGGAACAGTCCAGCCCGAACTGCCAAGCCAGGTCCTCCCTGGACCGGAAACAAGCATCCTGGGACCGGTTTCAGGGCATCACCCTTCTTCAGCCAGGCTAGCTTGAATCCAGTGGTGTAGTGAGCACGAGACCCACGTCTGGGCATACCCTTCCCACTTAGGGCGACAAATGCAAAAGAAACAATTGATGGACAGAATGCTGGACAATGCAAACATTCACCCCCAGTCACAAGGATCTGGGTTAAATCCATCATTCTTTTGCTCACCACACCACCCCAGTTTGGACCCAGCCATATGCAAATCAGTCTTGACCCTGTTCCTTGTGGGAACAGTCCAGCCCGAACTGCCAAGCCAGGTCCTCCCTTGACCGGAAGCAAGCATCCTGGGACCGGTTTCAGGGCACCACCCTTCTTCAGCCAGGCTAGCTTGAATCCAGTGGTGTAGTGAGCACGGGACCCACGTCTGGGCATACCCTTCCCACTTAGGGCGACAAATGCAAAAGAAACAATTGATGGACAGAATGCTGGACAGAATGCTGGACAATGCAAACATTCACCCCCAGTCACAAGGATCTGGGTTAAATCCATCATTCTTTTGCTCACCACACCACCCCAGTTTGGACCCAGCCATATGCAAATCAGTCTTGACCCTGTTCCTTGTGGGAACAGTCCAGCCCGAACTGCCAAGCCAGGTCCTCCCTGCACCGGAAACAAGCATCCTGGGACGGGTTTCAGGGCATCACCCTTCTTCAGCCAGGCTAGCTTGAATCCAGTGGTGTAGTGAGCACGGGACCCACGTCTGGGCATACCCTTCCCACTTAGGGCGACAAATGCAAAAGAAACAATTGATGGACAGAATGCTGGACAATGCAAACATTCACCCCCAGTCACAAGGATCTCCATGCCACTGGAATCAAGCTATCCTGGCTGAAGAGGGGTGAAACCCCGAAACCGGTCCTAGGATGCTTGTTTCCAGTCCAGGGAGGACCTGGCTTGGCAGTTCGGGCTGGACTGTTCCCATGAGGCACAGGGTCAAGACTGATTTGCATATGGCTGGGTTCAAACTGGAATGGCATGGTGAGCAAAAAAACGATGGATTTAGGCCCAGATCTCTGTACTGGGGTGAATGTATGACATTGTTCTGCATTCGGTCCATCAACTGTTGTTTTTGCATTTAACACTGGATTTTAGCAGACGTTAAAATCCAGCGTTAATGGCCGGTTAGCGCGATTTTGTTTATCGCTACGCCAGCCGGGGCATTGTTGTAAATATCGCGAAGCTGCCTTCGCGATATTTACCCATGTAGCATATTGTGGCACGCCTACTTTGCATCTCATTAATGTTGAGATGCAAAGCGGGTGCTAAATCACAGAAACATGCGCTAGCGTGTCCTTGCTAATCTTGCGATAAAATTATCGCCGCTTTTCGGCCGAAAACGGACGCTAAAGCGGCGATAATTTTATCTCCCCCTCTTGTTAATATGCCCCTTAGTCTCCTGGAGATAAAACTCTTTTTTGGGGCCGCGATATCAACCGCTGCTTTGACCCAAGAAGTTAATCTATGAGCAGCTGTATTAGTGTCGGTTCGGAGATCTGGTTTAGAGGTCAGGAGAGATTCTTGAAGAGCAGAACTACTTATTTTTCCCCAATCTTGGTAAGTAACCAAGGCGGGAATGCTTGAGGGTGTGTGCTGTTGCTGACCCGCACTTACTGAGAACATTATAGCTCTGTGGTCCGACCACACTGCGGGTAAAACCTCAATGATTTTAATAGTGCAGTTTGAGGTAAAAATCCCGTCTAACGTGTGACCGGCATAATTGTGTCTCCTGCTTAACGATCTGGTCCAAAGAAAAACTGGTCATTGCATCAACTAATGACGCTGTGTTACTGTCCATATGTTTCTCCAAATGATAATTGAAATCTCCGAGTACCGTTAAATCTGATCCACCTAGACTGGATTGCAGAAAGGGACTGATGATGTTCATGAGAGGGGTCCGTGCCCTGGGGGGCCTATATAGAAGAAGGCCTTTTAAAGTATAATTTTTACTAAGCGGGATCTGAAATGACAGGGTTTCGCAGTCCACAGAACTCCCTGCTGAGGATCCCACCACTCGCAAACTCTCTCTAAAGAATATCGCTAGACCACCCCCCCCCGCTTAAGCGTTCTGTCTGCTCTAATGATAGTAAATCCTGCCGGAAGAGCAAGAGCAAGATCCAGATCTGATGTCTCGTCTGCCCAGGTTTCAGTTATAAATGCCAGGTCGACCTTGTGTGTTCCCATTACCTCTACCACATTGGTATTGTGTTTCACTAATGACCGTGCATTGATTAGCATTCCTTTAAAATCTGGAATGATATTTTTATAGCCTGTGTTTACTAAGTTTTGCTGAGGTGTAAGCGCCTTGATCTTTGAAAAGCTAAGCTGCATCTTACAATGTTCACATTGTTTAGGCTCTGCCTGAAACTCGATGAGCGGGCAACTAGAGCTTTCGTTCAGGGTATTTAATTTACATAGCTCAGCTTTAGAATACGCTATATGTCTTAGCTCTCCCGAGTAAAGCACAGGAGTAATGGCCCTAGGCACGGAACAGGCGCGGACAAGCGCAGACGGGCTTGCCTTTGGCGCGCCCGTTCCGTCATCCGGCTATGTAGGGGGTG
The DNA here is from genome assembly GCA_963921515.1 of Calotriton arnoldi. Lineage (NCBI taxonomy): Eukaryota > Metazoa > Chordata > Amphibia > Caudata > Salamandridae > Calotriton > Calotriton arnoldi. Next base: position 5,462,748 of record CAWUFW010000086.1, read on the forward strand.
CAGCGGGAAAGACTGGCCCGCTCACCACCCGGAAGTGCCTGTCTTCCCCGGAAGTGAGTATGAGGGGAATAATGCAGGGAAACGCCCTCCTTACAATCGGCACTTGCCGCGACGGACCGGGGCGGGAAAAGGAGAGTGCGGGGTGTAGCGGTGAGTGAAAGTACACGTGGAAATAAACACTCAGAGTAAAAGTCAAGTTTTAAAAAGATAAAAACAACTAGCAGCAATCAAATTTTAAAAGAGCACAGCCTCTAGCAGCAAATAACATAAAATTAAAACAATCTCTAGCAGTCAACCCACATAGTGGTCCTACCACTGGTAGAAGATGTGTCAAGGACCCTTGGCCTTCAATGAATTGACTGGTACACTTGCAATCCTGTAAGACAAGGTACTCTTAAACTAAATATACTGATGTACAATGTGAGTAACAATAGTGTGGCTTACCAGGAGATGGAAGCGGAGAGGCCATGACTAGTCCCCAGACAACCAGAATACAGCCCGGGAACCAAATGCAAAGCTTTACCTCCAATATTAGGGCCACCCGGAACCAGTTTGACTTGGCGTGTTTGAAGTTGGAAGAGGAATTCAGGATGGTAGCAAGCAAAGCTCAGTATCTGGAGGAAATGGTTAGCCTGAGCTGCCCGAACCACCCAAGGGAACATAAGGAGAGCAAAACAAAAAAGGTCCAGGGAATGCAAACGGTGGAAGCTATGCGACCAGATTAGACAACCCATCAGCTGCTGTTGCCAGGCAAAGTGTAGTGCTGTGACTGGTGCTTAATTCCTCTCAGCTGTTACTGACTCAAAGTGTCTGAAACCTTCCAGCTCCTTCCAGGATGTCCTGGCTTTTCTGGAATTTTCTAGCTTTTCTGCAATGTTCTGGGTCATCCCACCTTGCCCTGAAAGTTCTGATATGTGTTACCCTGTGCTCTACTATCCATTGCCTCCCCAGCTGCCACTGAGCTGTCTGCTACTGTCTCGAAAGCCAGACCATAGCAAGTTTGTTTTGTAGAGTCTGAGAAATGTGACCGCATCCCTACAATACTGAACACCAAACCCAGAGAGCACCAACTCCAGGATACCTGCCAACTCCCCAAAAATACTCCCCAAATCCCATTAAATCACAGCCTGGTTTCTTAGAGAAACAGTGGTGGAATGACTGGATTAAGTGGGGTATTATTGTCAAGTGTAAACTGAATGGTTAATTCTTTCCAAAGAAACAAACTGGAATCCTCTATCTGAAATGATGGCCTTGGGCATTCCATGAAGTCAAACAATCTCCTTTGGAAAAATCTGGGCTAATTCAAATAACTAGGTACTTTATTAAGTGGAATCAAACAAGCCGTCTTGGTCAGATAATCAACTACAGCCAGAATTGTAATTTATTGTTCAGAAATAGGAAGCTCAATAATGAAGTCCATACACGAGTTCAGGGTTGACTGAGTGAGGGCAAACTTTGTAATAGATCACTGAATTTACTGTGAGGTGTTTTGCTCTGGCACAGGTGATACAATGATTTATGTATTTCTTCACGTCTTGATCAAACCTTTCCCCCAAGAAATGCTGTTTAAGAAGTTCAGCTGTCTTTCTACAATCTGCATGTTCTGCTATGGGAAACAATAGTATATAAAACGTTGTTGACATTTCTTTACAGGCATATATAGATTATTTGAATGTCATAAGAGATCATTCAATCTTTTCCTAATAAAAGGATTCTTCCTTATCCACTCCTGTTGATTGCTGATTGTGAATAGCAAGTTGATCTTTAAGTCCTGTCTTGAATGAGTGAGCGTACTTTTATCCCATTGACTGAACAGCTAAGTTGGTTGGTGGCGTTGTTGCCTTTTTTGTGGGTTGGACAAGGTATGTGGTTTGCTGTGATGATTTCCAGGTTTATAAGTCATTTCATATAAAAATCTAGAGAACAGAAAGGACACCCTGCATGTCTAGGAGTATGTCACCAGTATTGAAATGCTTCCTTCATGGCCAACAACTCTCGATCATATATAGTGTAATTCCACCCAGCAGTATTTAAACTATTTGAATAGAAGGCCACAGGATGCAGGGCCGCAGTAATCGGATGCCGTTATGATACAATAGCTCCAATGGCATAAGATGAGACACTTGTGAAAGTTTCCTTTAATTCAGAGATTGCTTTCTCCTGTTCTTGTCCCCACTCAAAAGGAACTGATTTCTTGGTTAACTAAGCAGGCGGACTTATGTTGGGAAATCTTGGATGAACTCTCAATAAAAGTTAACAAAACCAAGTAATCTCTATATCATCTTGACAGTTTGAGAAACAGGCAATTCTTGTACAGCTTTAACCATATCTGAATCAATTGTTATGATATGTGTATTTGTAAAGCACATTATCACTCTCAAGGGTATCCTGGTGGATAATAGTGCCATTTGTATGCCATAATATGATCAATGAGATAGAACCACAAGAAAATGACAGGATTAACCTCACATAAGCACATCCCTGCTTTTGAGTACAGAAAACAGTCTCTCAGTCTCTGCAAGACTTATTTAACATGCTGATGATGTTCCTCTTTGGTCCTGGAGAATATTAGAATATCATCCAGATAGAGTTACAACAAAAGACTCTAGTAGATCCATGAAGATGTAATTAATGAAGTTCTGAAAAGCGGCAGGGCATTGCAGAGGCCGAATGGCATTACTAGGTGTTCATAGTGGAAATGCCGTGTGTCGAAGGCTGTCTTCCATTCTTCACCTTCCCAATTGCACACTAGATTGTATGCACCCTGTAGATCAAACTTTGTATCGATCTCAGCATCTATTAGCTGATCTAACAATACTGAAATGAGGGGCAGTGGTTACCAATTTCTGATAATAACTTGTCCATAAATGGCCAGAACTCCACTCCTCGTTTTTGAGCAAAGAAAATAGGCGCTCCTACTGGGGATGTTGAGTGTCTAATGAACCTCTTCTTTAGATTGTCATTTGGATATTCTTCAAGCACCTGATTCTCTTTAGGAATTAGAGGATACATTCTTCAATACAGTATTTAGGCATCAGAGACCAGATTGATGACTCAATCATAGAATCAATGTGGGGGTAATGAATTAGCCCCTTTCTGGCTAAACATATCTAGATACTCTTGATAAAAAGCAGGAATATTCATTGTTCCTCTGAATGCTGTAACGTAAGACACATCTAGTTGTGTTGTATCATGAGATTAGCACATGGTAAGCAGTTATTTGTACAGAAGGGATGAATAAATTGAAGCGTCTCCTGTTGCAAATCAATTTGCGCATTATGTGGACATTAGCATGATGTTTCTAATACAATAGTAAAAGCAGGGGCATCAATCAAATAAAACATTAAAGATTATATATGTCCATGTAATGTAAACATGATTAAATTCTTAGTTTCTCAAACAATATTTCCAGAAGTTAATTCTTTCCTATCATTGAAGCTGATAAGTTCCTTTTGTTCTATTTTGAAATCTGTACTCTTTCTTATAAGGTCTGGTCTATAAAACATCCTGAAGCTCCCGAATTAATATAAGCCAAAATTCAAAGAGGACCGAAAAGGGTGGACAATTATGCGGGCAAATAATAATGTTCCTTAGCACTGGCGATTTGTTGTAAATCTGCCCGATCCAAGTTCGCCTTTCAAGACTGGGCACTGGTGTTTCCCGTCCAACAGGGACAGTTCTGAGGGAAATGTCCAGGTTTTCCACAATACAGACACAGGCGTTCTCACCTTCTTTTATCTTCTTGCTGGGACGTAAGATGTTTCTGTATTTTCAGAATCTGCATAGGTTCTTCCAACGCTTCTGTAGACCAAGATTCTCCTGCTGTAACCAACAGTATCCTATGAGCTATTCCCCTTTTGTCCAAGCATTGTTGTTTTTGCTGGGAGTCCATTTGTAGTGCTTAGTCAATGAGATTGTTAGATTCAGTGCGTTAGTGTACCACTAGTGAGATGACGTCTTTCAAAACTTCATGTAAACCTTTATATAAGATGCCAGCTCCCACTCTATCCGTCCATCATAATTCTGAGGTCGACTGATTGTAATGGTTAATAAAGTAATTCAGATCTCTTGACCCTTGTCTGAGACTAAGAAGCCCTATATGGGCATCTTCTTTAGTTTGGTATTTACCAAAGATTCTCTTGACCTGCTCAAGGAAAAGAGATAATTAGATAACCATTGACTGTTATTAATAATCAGTGGAATTGTCCACTCCAAGGTTCCTTGGCCAAATATGACAGGATAAACGTAACCTTGAACTGATCTGTCTGAAACAACTGAGAGTGAGCCAAGAACTGTAAGCTGCAGTGAGCCAAAAAAGGATTCAAAGGACTTGGGATCTCAGAACATCATTCTGGAGAGGCCATACCTGAGGTCGGAATGGTGGTAGGTGTTGGTATTGTTTATGAGCTTCCCCCTGTATTTGCTATACTGGTCCCAGAAGGGGAGAAAGCACAGAGATTCATGGTATTTGGGCTTCCTGAGGGACAGGAATGGGGTATGATAACTGACTTAGCCATTCTAGGAAAAAAGCCCTTTCTTGTAGGTTCTCTCCATCTCTTCCGGCATTTTACCAATGGCCTGTAATGTGTTGATATAGAAATTCACGAAGTATATGTGCTTGCCAAATTGTCAGGATTTCAATGAAATTCAGCCACAAACTCCAATGCTAACCCACTCCTTCCCCCTTCAGTTAAATAAGATCTGTAATGAATTCCAGAATCCAAAGTGACTACATGGGGAAAAAAGGTGAAGGCATTTGTAGAGAAAAGGAGCACTCCATAAGCAATTCGACCCCAGACCTTGGGAGCAAGACTGGTGAAAGGTGTGTGGCTATGACCTTTGGTCTGTAATGGACTGACTGGTAACCTACATAATCATATAAGACAAGGTACCATTAATATAAATATACTTGTGTACAATAGGATAAAATGTCTTGGGAATAACAGTAGAATGGGTAACCAGGGGATGGAAACAGAGTGGCAGTGATTAGCGCACAGACATCCAAAATACAGCCTGGAAACCAAATACAAAGGTCCGCCTCCAATATGAGAGACTCCAGGAGCCAGAATTACTTGGAGTCTTTGAAGTTGGAGTGAGAATTTCAGATTGGTACCAAGTAAAAGCTCAGTATCTGTGGAGGAAAGGGTTTAATCTGAGCTACCCTAACCACCCAAGAGAACTTAAGGAGAACAAAACAAACAACCGTTGGCAAAGCCAATAGGTCTCAGCAATCTGAAAGCTATTGCCATTGTCAATGTTACTGTCTTTTAGCTATGTGTTATGGAGTGGAGTGGGAGTGAATGTATGTGGTGTGGAGTGGAATGATGTGGGTTATATTGGAATTATTTATGTGGAATTGTGTGGCGTGAAATTGTGTGGTGTCGAGTGCAGTTGTGTTGTTGAATTATGTGGCATGGTGTGCATTGGATTTATGTGGGTAGTAATTATGTGGCATTGAGTGTGGTGGAAATATGTGGAGTGAGATTGTGTGTCATGGAGTGCAGTTATGTGGAGTTGTATTGTGGGTTGTGGAGTGGCATGAGAGCGCGATGGGCGGAGACAGGGTGAGTGGGGTGCGAGAATAAATAGCAAATGTACTGCTGCTGTACTGATTCCAGGATGCTGTACTGATTCCAAAGGAGATCGACATCATGTGTGAGTAATCTACAGGTTGATAAGATCCTGAACCATAATGCAGCCCCTGGGCACCCAGCAGAGATAGAGTGTGCAGCAGACTTGCCAGAAAAGTGAGAACAGTTTGTGAGGCAAGCGGACACCGTTCTACCCAGGACACAAATAACTGAACTACTACGGCAGTGAAAAGAAAGCAACGCAGGGGACAGCAGGCTCCACCCTCACCTGAGCAGAAATACAGGGTGCAAGCACATGAGACGCAAGCTAAGACCCCTCAAATCACAGCAGAAGTGCAAGGTCGCATAGAAAACAAGATCTTGCGAGAAGTGTCTGATGGAGCAAATAGTACCTCAATCACGTCGGGAGTAGCGGACGTGCAGTGAAATTGGCATCTACTAGGCTTCTTGTTGTAAATTTGTGATGTAGTTCTTTCTCTATTCCTGTAGCTGGAACACCAGATGAATACAAGGTTCATGGCCATGTGCACACACACAACGTACAACATGGTAACATGTTTAGCATAGAGCTGCCTAGCTATAAATAAGCACATGTTCAATGTACAAGAAGTCGCTGGGTTGTTCACATCGCTTTGCATTTGGTGTTGCTCGAGATAATAAAGGCCATATTTTGCATTATTATATTTCACATACAATATATGTGTGAGGAGGAAACCATGTTGTATGGAATTTTCATAGTACTTCCGGGTAAAACAGCTACTAAGTGAAGGAGCGCTGCCATCTTGATGTACGGAGAAGAGAAGCTGCTGCTCCCACCCAGCTGTTGCACCTTTTTAGTGTCTCACCAGTAATGTTGTACAAGCTTGACGGAGATGGCGATCTGTTGCACAGCCATCAACTGTGTGAGCCAAGAGGGGGGGGGTGAGGGTTGAGAAAAAAATAATTTTAAAACAAGCTTGGGATGTGTTTACATTCTACCATACCGGAAAGTGAGGGTTGGGAAAAGCAGGTAGGAAACTACAGAAAAGCACAGGGAAACACTGTTGATTATAATAATGAGAGGAGTTGCAATGCTGTTTTGAATGCATGTTTGTTTATGTTTGGACGTTGTGTTTCACCCGGTGCACGATTGTTCTGCAAGCAGTCGATGATCAATAATGAAGTATTCCCTTGCAAGAACAGCTGCGAAAAGCACAAGCACTGTGTAGAGTGCTGTTAAACCAAAGAAAAAAGTAGGTCCTAAAACAAGCCTTAAAATGGCAGCTAGGGATGGATACTTACACTTGGTCCATGCTCTTGGGGAGGGCTAAACACAGGAAGAGGCATTACGCATGCATGCCATGGACAAATGGGGAGTAAGTATAGGAGAGTGACAATGGAGCTAGCAAATGGGAAGCTTCTGGAAGGGCCGAAGCACACTGACTAAAATTTGAAAGGGGGAAACAGCTGTTCGCCAACACTGTTTACTTAAACGTATTCTGCGCACAGGGTCCATAAATCAAATATTAGACTTTATCAGTTTTGATGCGCAGTGTCAGGAGGCTATTCTTATTAATGCTTATATTTTTGCTCAACGTTGTAGAGCCACGTAGAGGTACGCCGTGCACAATTTGCACACACATATTTCCCTTTCATTATTCAGGTAACTAGGCACGGATAGCGAGCGTCTGCACACTTGTGCAGATAGGCGGGCATTTCCCTCTAGGAATGCGCAAGATCATGCCGAATACGCATCTGCTAAACTTCCCCAGAGGACCCAGCAGCTGCCTGTGTGAGAGTGAGAGAGATAATTTTCTGCTTCACAGGAACCAGCGCTCCTGTCGGAGAGGGAGTTCCGGGAGTCTCTGACATCGTGCTCTGGAGCCACGCCAGCCCCCGTGCCTCCTCCACATAATGCCTTTACATGAACATGCTGTTAAAAGCACTGACAGATCTCTCTCTCACTGGATAGTTACATGGGGAGGAGAGATGCTGCAGTAAGTTTACTGACACACAACAGCTACCAGGGCTGATGTTGAGCAAACAATTTGGCACCAAAGGTGCGGGTTAAGCCTTTGCTCAGCCATGCATGTGGCACATTTTTAGATACTCACATCTCTGATGGGGGAGAGATGTTTTCACTCCTTGTCCTCTGGGCTCCTAAATGCATTTCTCTGCATTTCTCCAAGCAGCGAGGATCAAAACAAAAACAGAAGCTAATTGGAAAAGCTGTGGGTCTCAGGTGCTGTCCATGAACTCAGATGTTTGCAGGCTCCTCCAAACAGCATTCCTCATGTCAGCTATGTGGGATAGTCGGCAGCTGATATTCAAGAGGGGCTCGGCAGTCAGCTGTCCGGGCAGGGCTCGGCAGAAGGCTATCCTAGGTTTTATACCTTGACAGGCCGTGCTGCTCCCCAGCAGAGATGTGTCCCGTGCAGTGCTTCACAGAGAGGTGACTCTGCAGTGGAGGAGATGGCTGTTTCGTGCAGTGCTTCACTGACAGGTGACTCTGCAGTGGAGGAGAGGGCTGTTTTGTGTAGTGCTTCATGGAGAAGTGACTCTGCAGTGGTGAAGAGGTGGTCCTGTGCAGTGCTTCACAGAGATGTAATTGCAGTGCTAAAAGGGGGTATCCAGTGCAGTGCCTTCAGAGTGGTGACCCAGGCAGTATGTGGCAGAGTGGAGCCCACTAGTGCATGGCTTCCCTTCTGTGTGCTATAGAGGGTTAACAGCACGTTCTTTACAGAGAGGTGGGTTTGAAGTGGTAAAGAGAGGTGTAACTAGTGGTGTAGTGATAATACACACTCAAAATAGTGTATAAAGTTCCTTTATTCTCAACTCTGTCACAGCAGGGAAAGAGAGGGATGCAGCTTCTTCCTCGCCTCAGCCTCCACTACCAACCACCACCCCACAGAACCTTCACATATCTAACACTCTATACTACTTCATAAACTCACCACCTACATTCCACTGCATACAAGCAGCAGCACCACACATCCTTCTCCCTTTCATGCAAAATAATATTTACGTCAAACATAAAATTGAACAAATAAGAAAATACAAAGGAATTATGGTTAAAATTCATGAACAATAAATTGGATAATAGCGGCAGAACCTACTATGCCTGGTACGCTATCTAAGTTTACAACAGTAATAAGTAAATTTTATTCGAATACACAATTTTATAAGTATACTTACTAATAAAGGTACTGTTCATTCTAATACAAAGTCTTTGAGTTTAGCTGGTGTGCGAATAATCCTACCCAACCTTCCAGTTCTTTCTACTCTCACACCATCCTCCCCTCGCAGAGCCTCTTCTGTTCTTTCATATGTATACTCACCATCCTCCTGCTCCACCATCACCTGCTTTTCCCACAACCAACCATGATCCAACATTTCATCTTCCTCATATCCTTTCTCCATTGCTTCCATCTCCTTGCATCTTGCTATTCGACTCATGTGCCATACACGATTGTCACTGAGCCTTGCAGAATTGTTCAAACATTCAACCACTTTCATTGGTGCTGAACACACACTCTCACCTTTAGGCACCTTGTCCACCTTTCTGACTTTCACCCATTCACCTACCTTCAACCTCTCTTCCTCATTCCTTTTGAGGCATCAAAATATTTCTTATACACACTCTAAGCCTTCAAAACGTCCGTCACCATATCCGATGACCATTCTACTTTCCGTGCACTATTCATCCATCCTAGACTGTCTTTCGTATATGGCTCTCTTCCACCCATCAACACAAAAGGATTAAAACCTGTGAGTGAAGGTGTTAACCTATATGTCCACAGCATTTTCTTGACTTCTACTTCCAATTTTTACCCATTACAAGTAGCAATCTGAGTTGTACCCTTAATCACGTGGTTAAAGAGCTCCACTGCATCATTCCCGGCAGGATGATAAACCAAGGTAAATACATGTTTCACTCCATTCCTTTGAAGAAACTCCTCAACCACTGTTGACTTCCACTGTGGACCATTATCACTCAACAGTTTTTTCGGTAAACCCGCTCTCATGAATACTGCATCTAAAATTCTCACCAGTTTCTCCATCAGTCTTCTGTACAATATCAAGTTCCACCCATTTACTGAAGTAATCTCTCAATACAATGATATACTTACCGTCTCCAAATTTGTTTTGAACTGGACCTACAAAGCATATTCCCAATTTTTCCCAAACCACTTTAGGAGACTCCATGGGACATAATTGTCTTCAGACTCGTATTTGATTTTGCACCCTGCAAACAATCTTTTACAGTTCTCTCTATTTCCATATCCATTCCTGGCCATCAGTATAAAGATTTCACTCTCCTCTTCATCCTGGCTACACCAAAATGTCCTTCATGACACAAATCCTACACTCTTCCTTTAAAACTCTGTGGGGGAACCATTTTTCAACAGCTCATTACAAAATCTGACTCCACAGCCTGCTCATTTCTGACTTCCCAGAACCCGTTTACAACCTCAGGACACTTCTTCCTGTTCCCCCATTCATGCTTAATACATTGTTTCACCTTGCACAAAACATTATCTTTATCATAAGCCTCCTTCCAAATAGAATTCAAGCCTTTATCATCTACATACACAACCTGAAACTCATCCCAATCACTCCACGGAAGCTCCTTAATGGGTAACGGTATACAACTCAAACAATCCGCCACCTTAATCTACACACCAGGTACATACTTTATCTGATAGTTGAAATACTGCAATCTCATAGAAAATCTTGCAGTTCTTGCAGATGCCTTCAGAAAACCTTCCGTGGTCAACAAATTAACCATCGGTTTATGGTCCGTCCTTACATCAAATTCCGTTACCCATACAAATGACCGAAAATGCTCCATACTCCATACACAAGCAAGCATTTCCCTCTCGAATAAGACTTCAGGAGGCAAAACCAATTACCCATTCTTCGCTATGCACCTCCCTTTGTGTAAGTACCGCACCCTAACCCTTCTTGTTTGCATCCACAGTTATCGTACTACGCAAAGCTGGATCAAAGGCATGAATAGGTGTTGTTGTGCATATCTCATTCTTTATACTTTTAAATTGTTTCTCACAATCATCATTCCATACAAATATTTTCCTAGTTTTCAGCAATTGCCTCAAGGTATATTTGTTTGTTTTGCAAACCTTTTTACAAACTTGTAGTAATACTCCATGAGACCCAAGAATGAGCGTAGCTCTTCTTTATTTGCTGGTGCTGGGGCTTATTTTATTGCTACCACCAAATCTTTTTAGGGGAAATTCTCTTTCCACCAATGACATGTCTCAAGTATGTGACTTAATCTTTTGCAAATTTACATTTTGTATATTCTGCCGTCAAACCTTTGGACTTCAACTCCCTCAAAACACACCTCAACCGTTCATCATGCTCATGTCTATTACTCCCCATCATTAAAACATCGCCCTGAAAATACAGAACTCCATCCATTCCGTTCAAGATCTCTCCCATCAACCTTTGAAAAACTGACGCAGCAGATGCCAGTCCAAAAGGCATTCTAATATACTGAAAAACCCATATGGAGTTATAAATGCAGTAATCTTCCTACTCGTCTCATGTAATGGCACTTGGTGGTACCCTGATGCAAGATCCATCGTCGAGAACCACTTCATATTCTTTGTTTTTGACAATAAGTCATTTATCCTCAGCAAAGGGTAATTGTCAACCTGAATCTGCTTCTTCACTCCTCTGAGATCAATACATAGTCGGATATTGCCATTAGATTTTCTGGCAACTACTACTGGAGGCATCCACTCTGAAGATTCGATGCGTTCTATAATCCCAGCCTTCTCAAGTCTTAGTAATTTCTTTTCCATTTAGTTCCTGAACACTAATGGTACATTCCTCACTTTATAATTCACTGAAACTGCATTCTCTTTAAGCATAATCCTGTCTTTGAAGCCTCTTAATAATCCAATTTTCCCTGAGAACACTTCCGGAAATTCTTTGCAAAACGTTTTCTCCACATTGTCACTGTCATCCAGTAATAACACTTGCTCCTTGCTATTGGGATTCAATATAGTGTCCAAACTCTTTTGGTCCCTCCACCCCAATAAATAAGGGCCATATTCTGCCATATACAGTTTCCCATTTGCAGAATGACCCTTAAGCTTGAATAATACTGATCTATACCCCACCATAGGTATAGCTTCCCCTGTGAAGCTCTCTGATCGTTTATCTGATTTTTTAAACTTTTTTCAAATGGTCTCTTCAAACTTATCTTTCCACATGTCCTGATTAAGGATCATGTAAGGCGAACCCGAATCTGCCACTAAGATTACCAGAATACCTACCACAACCACCTCATATTTTGGTTTACTCCCAGAACACGTGTCTACATCCAAAACTGTATCATCAACTGTCAGTATACAATCATCCACCCCAAATTGATCGTCATCAGATGTTGACTCCTGAGACTGAGACACACACTGGACTTTTTCCCTTATGTCCCACCGTCTACAAGCCCTTGCAAAATGTCCTATTAAGCCACATATAGAGCACTTCTGGTCTCTTGCTCTGCATTTCTTACTATTAGCCAAGTGCTCATGACTGTCACATCTGTAACAAGTCAATGTACTTTGATTTCCTTCCTTATTTATTTTCTTTGCTGAGGAATCTATAATTTGAAAGTCCTTACCCCCTGCACCTTTCTTACTTTCACAATACTTCTTAAATCATTTTCCATTTTCTTTTTGCTCACTACACAAACTTCTTGGCTTTCCTTATTATCCTCTAATGCTGCCCTGGCAAATTTTTTTGAAATTTCTGCCTTCCTCACTAATGCCAAAACTTCCTTTAAAGTCGTATCTCCACTTGCCTTAGTCTCTCCTGCACACTTTTGTTGTTTGTATGCATAATGATTTGATCCCTGAGCAACCCTTGTAACTGACCAAATCTGCATGGTATTGCAAATTGTTTTAGCGCGGATACATAATCATCTATTGTCTGCTTCTGCTTACGGTGAAAAAACTTATATCTATCACTTGCTATGCAAATTGTAGGTGAATAATACTTCTCTAAATTGTCCAATGCATTTTCATATACATCTGTCTCTTCTGCACTTCTCTGTTTTTAATCCATTTGGTTATACTGCCTAATACCCTCTAGACCTAATGAATGCAATAAAATTCCTTTTTTCGTTTCAAAAGTTAAAGTTTCATTATCTTTTTTTAGACATATAGTTAGTGAAACAATCCTTGCAATCTTGACACTTCAAGCGTGTCTCACCAGGTTAAGGCAGGAATGGTATTGGTGGAGTTAACGTAAACATATGTGCCGCACACATGACTACTAATAATTCCTTCCTATTCAAAAGCATTTACTGTTGTACAAGTATTAACCCAAATATACTACTGTAATTGCTTTACTACAATGTGCTAACATGCACTGTTTAACAACAAACAAAGCCTGTGAATCATATCCTTTAACTTTTTAATATCTTTATTTACAAACAAATGTCAATTATTCATAATCCGGTGTGTGTATCATCAATGAAGAACTCCTCATTAACAAACAACAGTTCTTACTGGTGTGCCTATCACTGTCTTTGCTAATTTGCTTGCCTCATATGATGTGCGTATCACCAAAGTGAACGCACATGAATAAATGAAAATCACCCCCCAAGGTGTGCGTATCACCGCTGGTAATGCAAATCTCTACGAAGTGCATAGAACTCAGTGGAAATCCAAAAATAATTGACATGTTAGAAGGTGTGCATGTCTCCGCAAACTGCGGTAATTGGCAGCGACACTCCGAATACCATGTCTCTTCACATGCACCTCCCTGCGCTCCAATGTTCTCAAGCGCTTCAGCTGACCAATCCAAAATGGCCGCTCGTCGTCAGCATGTATGATGCGCATGCTGTGATGTGAGCCACTCACAAGTCGCCGAACTGCAGACTCCAAAATTCTCATGGTCCTCCTCAGCGGCACCACAGGATTCTTTTTTCCGTCACAGCACAATGGGGTAAGTAGATGCTCGCGCCCTTGCTCATGCCTTTGTTCTAGTGACTCTGCTCGTGAGGCTTTTGTTGCTACTCTCGAGACCGGCATGTGAGGCTAAAGCAATTGTCATCCGCTTGGTACTCACAACTCACAGTCTCCAACAATTCAATTCTTCATTTAATTCTACACCATATCTGGCCACCAGGTGCTGATTAACTTCCCTGCTTCACTTATCCCTGTCACTCAAGGCAAATCCTTTTCTCCTATGATCCACAATTCAACATTGCGCACAATTCCCTCAGTGGCCTCCCGTTTCTTCTGCAAGCGATGGTTCTCAAAGAGTTGAGATCATCGCCAGTTTGTAGTGATGATACACACTCAGAACAATGTGTAAAGATCCTTTATTCTCAACTCTGACATAGCAGAGAAAGACAGGGTTCAGCTTCTTCCTCACCTCAGCCTCCACTACCAACCACCAGAACCTTCACATCTCTAGCACTCTATACTACCTCATAAAACTCACCTCCTGCATTCCACTGCATGCGAGCTGCACCACCACAGGCAGTGCTCCACAGAGTTGTGACCGTAGCAGTGATTGAGAGAATAGAGTCTCATGGTGTGCTTCTCCCATTTAGTGCATTCATTACCAGAAGGGTGTCGCAGGTGCTGCTTCACTAAGAGGTGAACCTAGCAGTGATGGAGTGGTGGCACAGGCGGTGCTCCCAGAGAGGTGAACCTGTTAGAGAAGGAGGAGTTGCACAGGCATCCCTCCACCGAGAGATGAACCTGGCAGGAAGATAGGTGTCAAGTGCGGCATTTCACTAAGAGGTGAACCTGGCAGCGAGTAGGAAATCAGAAGCTGCACTCCACAGGGCGAACCTGGCAGTGGCAAGGGAGGCACAGATGCTGCTTCACTGAGAGGTGAACCTGGCAGTCACAGATACAGATGTCCTAGTCTTCTTGCATTATTATATTTCACGCATGATATGTATGAGGAGGATGCCATGTTGTAATAGTACTTCCGGATGAAACAGCTGCTAAGTGAAGGAGCACCGCCATCTTGATGTACGGAAAAGCTGCTGCTCCCACCCAGCTGTTGTCCCTTTTTAGTGTCTGACCGGTAATCTTGCACAAGCTTCACTGAGATGGTGATTTGTTGTGCGGCCATCAACTGCGTGACCCAAGAGAAGCTGTGTGAGGGGGAGACAAAAAATGTCAAAACAAGCTCCAGGATGTGTTTACATTCTACAGTACTGGAAAGCGAGCGCCGGGGAAAGCAGGTAGGAGGCTACAAAAAAGCACCTGGGCAAACGATGTTACAGAAAAGCACAGGGAAACACTGTTGATTACAATAATGAGTGGAGTGGCAATGCTGTCTTGAATGCATGCTTGTTTATGTTTGGACGTTGTGTTGCACCCGGTGCACGATTGTTTTGCAAGCAGTCAGTGATCAACGACGAAGCGTTCCCTTGCAAGACCAGCTGTGAAAATCACAAACACTGTGTAGAGTGCTGTTAAATCAAAGAAAAAAGTAGGTCCTAAAACAGGTCTTAAAATAGAAGATGGGGATGGATGCTATTACTTGGTCCATGCTCTCGGGGAGGGCTAAATACAGGAAGAGACACAACCCATGCATGCCATGGACAAATGGGGAGAAAGGCTATGTGAGCTACAATTGAGCCTGCAAATGGAAAGCCTATGGGAGGGCTGAAGCCCACAAAGTAGATACAATAGTCTCTTCAAGACAGCACATGGGCTCTCTAGCTGAGACCTAAAAAAGTGCAGTGAAAGCAAACAGTGCAAAGTATGTGATAGAAGTAGAGAACCCATCCACCACTGTTGACAGGCAAAGTGTAGTGCTGGGATTGGTGCTTAAATCCTCCTAGCTTTTACTGACCCAGAAGTGTCCGGAACCTTCTGGCTCCTTCCATAATGTTTCGGCTTTTCTAGAATGTTACAGCTCTTCCAGAATGTTTTGGCACATTCCACTTTGCCTCACGAGTGCTGACCTCTGTTACTGTGTGACTCCACCCTCTTTCGTCTACCAGCCGCAATTGGGAAGTCTACAAGGTTGGCCCACAGCAAGTTTGTATTGTGACCGTATCCCTGTGACACCGGACACAATCCTCTGAAAGCATAAACCCCCAGATTTCTAACAATTTATCAGACTATTTCCAGCTTTTGAAGGGCACGAGGGCTGGCCTTAGGGAAGCTCATGCTGAAGAAGTCAGGATTTCCTGTTTCTAAAATCATCTCTGAAGCTCTCATAGCCCAGTTTGGGTTGTGGTTTAAAAACCATGCAAAAATGACATTGACTCTCAATCACATTTCTTTGGTTATTCCCTCCTCCTCCAGTGTTCACAATATTTTCTCCTGTTTGACTCCAGCACCCTTATATGGCCCTACTGATGTCCTGATCGTTGACCATGTCACAGTGGCCCCTAGCTCTTTGCATCACCTGTTAACCCATCTAGCCATCTATTCTTTTTTCCCAGTATTTCCATTCAGTACATCCTTTTGGGCGAGGAATAATCCAGCTCTGCCACTGAAATCTCATACAGTGCCATTTGTCCAGTTATTCACTGCCAGTGGCTTCTGCTAGTTGATCACTGCAAGAGAATCTGTAATAGTGGCTACACTTGGTTGACTCTCCTTACCAGCCATCTTGAGTGCCAGCAGAGAATGAATTCCCTTTTATTCAGCATTTCAGTTTTACTTTTTATCACACATGTGCCTAAATGGACGATAAATGTGCAGTGACATGTCTCACATGTGCCACGCTATCTTCTCCAACAGCCTCAGGTAAAAAGGCAGCTGTCAAGCTACCCCCCTAGTTAACTAATTAGCAAACACAGCTGTTGCAACCTGGACTGTTGTTACTCTATTTTCTTTTTGCATTTTTATATAGAGGGCTTTAGAGTGCTTTATATGACTACCGGAATGTGTTACACATTTTCTTTATTTTAGGCACGGGGAGATTAGGTGATTTGCCCAGTTGTGGTATCGTGAAAAATGAAGAGAGACGGCCAGATCAGGTAAGAGAGGTTTATTTCAACACCTCATCCAACGACGATAGAAAAGCAACTATCAACTCTCAGAATCCTCTCAAACGCAGAGTCTTCTGTGAGAGTTCTGACAGTGACCTCATCAGAGATGAGGTTCCACGCCACACTTCTCCCTCTCATACAACAAAGAGTACAGTAGACCATAACATAAGCAAAAGCAATTCAAATATGAAATACATAACATTTAACAAAATGTAGAGTACGAATTGAGAAAAGGGGAACCAAATCTCAAAACAATCAAAGAAAGCTATTAAAAAAAAAACATGAGGAAAATCTTACACAACAAAATCTTTCAAATAAGCTGGTTTCCTGATTTCCCTAATGCTTCTCCTGTGAACTGAGGGAGCATTACGAGACGAACCTTGAAAGCCTGAACCACAAACCCAACTTCCACCCGATTGTGAATTGAAAGTTGAGTTGTCAGCAGAAGCATGCGATTGACAAATGACAGCAACCCTACTCTTATTCCAAATGCGACCATCATGTGCCTTAACCGCATTCTTGAAACATTTGGTTACTTGTAGTTTCCTTGTGAATTTTGACCAATTAGCACACCCTCTAGGCGCTTTAATTTTGACAAAATCACCAACACCTACTTCAACATCCCTCACACACTTAAGAGAGTCAAAATCTTCTTTCCTTTTGCGTTTATCTCTCCATTCACCAGGAGAATTATCAACACAGCCCTTTCCCCAGCACATCCAACCAGGACATACACTCGTAGACGGGGTTCTTCCTTTAAACAGTTCAAAAGGAGTTTTGCCAGTGGAACCATGCGGTGAAAAACGGTAACCCAACAATATACTTGACAACTCACTCTTCCAATCCAAACCATTCACTCTTGCAAGTTGTATGCCTTCCTTTAAGGTTTTTATGACTCTCTCAATGGCACCATTCGTCTCAGGGTGATAAAGAGACGATTTTTTGTGCACAATTCCACAACTCTGTAAATACAACTCAGTCTCACATGAGCAGAATTGTACACCATTGTCTGTAAGTAAGTATCTGGGGAAACTCTCTCTCTTAAACACCCCCTCCAGAAATCTGATCACAGCCGAAGAAGAAATGTCTCGCACACATGAAACTTCAACCCACCTGGAGTATAAGTCCATAATGACAATGACATAAGGAGTAGCATGTTCACCTCTAATGGGTCCCAAAATATCCATGGCAACCTCTTCCCAGGGATATTTGGGCAACGTTCTGCAAACCATAGGCAACTGACTAGTCTTAAGTCCCTTGTCACATACTACACACTCTACGCAGTCTCTAATCAAATACTCCACATCACGATCAAGTGAGGGCCACCAAAAGTCTCTACGAAGCCTCCCTTTGGTCTTCACAATGCCCATGTGACCCTCATGAGCTAAACGTAAAATTTTTCCTCTTAACTTCTCGGGAGGAATTAGTCTTGTGCCTCTCAACAAAAACCCTTTGTCCACAGCAAGTTCGTCCACAATTTTCTCCCATCCTCCATCAAAGTCCTTGAGTTGGACTTTACACCTCGTTCCCGAACTGATTATATCCCTGATTTTGCACAAAGTCTCATCCTTCTGAAGTTCAGTTAACCACTCTTCTTCACCAATGGAGCCCTCAGTCACCTCACACACACTCACACCTTCCTCTTCGTCCAGTTCTTCACCACCCACAGACTGGGACTCATCCAAATCTACAAGTCTAGTTAGACAGTCAGCTGAAAAGTTGCTCGCACCTGGAACATATTGAACAGTGAAATTGAAATCTTGCAATCCCACAACCCATCTACGTATACGAGATGAAATTGAATCAAGACCTTTCTTTGCGAAAACCTCAACCAAAGGTTTATGATCTGTCTGTACTTTAAATCTCATACCCCAGAGAAATTGTTTAAACCTCATAATTGACCAAAACACTGCTAACGACTCTCGTTCAATTACAGAATAATTGCGTTCTGCATCCCTGAGAGTTCTTGATACACACGCAACAAGATTTTCCTTACCATTTCTAGTTTGAATGAGCAATGCACCCAGCCCCTTACCACTTGCATCACACACAATCTTAGTCTCAAAGGACTGCAGTGAAGGTGCACAGCTCAACTCTTCCTTTACATCAGTAAATTCCTGGGTACATTCAACACCCCACACAAAATCAGAATTCTTTTTTAACAGTTTCCTCATATGAAAAGTTTTGCTAGCAAAGTCTTTTATAAAACGGCTATAATATTCGACCATTCCCAGAAAAGATGAAAGTTCCTCCTTCGATTTGGGTTCCTTCAGAGCCTTTATTGTATCCACAAGTTCTTTCTCTGGTCTGATCCCTGTCGAAGTAACATTGTATCCCAAATAGCTCACTTCACTGACACCAAACCTGCACTTCTCAGCTTTGAGTGTCAAACCTGCAACTTGGAGCTTCTTCAAAACCTGACGAACACGCTGATCATGTTCTTGATTATTTGATCCAAAGACAATTATATCGTCCTGGTAGCATTTAACACCAGGTTGATTTTTCAGAATGACTGACATAATCCTTTGAAATACTGCAGCAGCAGAAATTAAACCAAATGGCATCCTTTTAAAACAAAAAATGCCAAAAGGAGTAGTGAAAGCGGTCAGATCCTGTGAGCTCTCATGTAATTCGACTTGATGGTAGGCCGACGTCAGATCTAATGTGCTAAAAACCTTCGCACCCGTAAATGTCGTGATCATTTCCTCAATGTTGGGAAGTGGGAATCTGTCAACTACAACCTCTTTGTTTAACGCTCTCAAATCCACACAAAGGCGAATGTCACCATTGCCCTTGCGTGCAACAACAATGGGAGCCAACCAATCCGTGGCTTCAACTCCTTCAATAACCCCACACTCTACCAACCTCTTGAGTTCATTGTTAACAGCAGTTTGCAAATGTATGGGAATCCTTCTTACTTTTGCCACAACAGGGATAGCATGATCTCTAAGTCTGATCATATGTTTGTAACCGACCAACTTTCCAAGTTTGTTTTGAAACAGATCATTGAACTCCTTTACAAACTTGTTTTCGTTACCTTCAATTTGGTCAACCTGTACCTGCGGGGTTTTACTTGGATGTAAACTGACACCCAACTCCTTCTGATGACCCCAACCCAGCAGGTCATCACCCTTACAAGAAACATATATTTTCCCAAAAGTACTCTTACCACACACACTAATGGTTGCATCAAAATATCCTAACATATCAATCTTGTTCCCACCATATCCTCCTGGTTGTATGTCCATTTTAGTGAGAGGCTTATTATCTTGAAACAACTTCAACAAAGTTTGTTTGGAGATAATCGTGATGCGAGAACAAGAATCAAATTTCATCAATATCTCTTTGTCATCAATGCTAACCATTTCAGAAGGAAAAATCTTTTGGGAGTCAACAACTTGTAACATAATTTCTTGACATGGTTCCTTGTTCCTGCCCTTATTGTTTCTTCTATACTTGTTCCTGCAACACTTACTAAAATGCCCCTTGAGACCACAAGAATTGCAAATTTGTAATAATGCGGGACAACATTTGTCATTAGCCCTGTGACCTCCAAACCCACACCTGAAACAAGTGACATTTGAATTCTGCTCCCTTCTCCTTGCATCTTTGACCTCATAAGAGTGTTTCACCTCCGGAACACTTTGAGACTTAACCGCATTAATCTCTGCAACATTTTCTGTTCCTGAAGAACTTGCAGCTGGAACTTCTTTCCTTGCCTTTAATTCACCCACACACTTCATCATGTGCTCAACTTGTTTTGCAACAATGAGCACCTCCTCAAGTGGTGGCTCATCTTTCATCCATAGTTCCTCACGTATTTTATCACTGTTGCACCGCAGCACAAACTGATCCCTAATCCTTTCCTCTGTTGCACCCCCGAATTTACACTTTGATCCTAACTTCCTCAAAGCAGTCACAAACTCCTCCACAGATTCATCCTTACCTTGACACCTCAATCCAAAATGATATCTTTCTAGAATGGTACTTACACGTGGCAAATAATGTCGATCTAACTTTGCAAAAGCAATTTCATACTCATTCAAATCACGTGCTTCAGCATGCGGAAGCTCAGGTAGATTTTCTAATACATCCTGGCCCTCTGCCCCCAAACAATGTAATAATAGTGCATGTTTGCGTTCAGCACTCAAATTAGTACCACAAACTCGAGCATAGTTTCCAAATACTTTTTTCCACTTTGACCATTCTAATAATGGTTCACCTGGAGAAGATAGAAGATAGAAAAAAGGGGGGTGATGTAACATTCTGCATCTTTATAATATACCTATTCCGAAAATTCTACTTTGTTAAATATGAGTAAATTCTGCATTTACACTCTGTTAACCTAGTACAGAATGCTGCTTCCTGTGCAAATCTAATTACATTTAAAAAACGATTAATAATTTGCTCACTAAACAAAAGCAAATTATATTAATGTCCCAAGTTTACAAACAAATAAAACATCTCTTTTAAATTTCTTGAACCAGTCAATTCACTTGTCAAAGAAACCTGGAATGAGATGACATTGTGTTCCAAAAGAAAGAAGCTGGAGGGCGAACTGATGTTCCTCCGCACTTCCTATGTTAAAATGCACTTAAATGAAGAACGCTCAGCAGAATCAACAAAATCTTTCAAATGTGAAAATACTGCGCGCTATAGTGGTTGAAGGAAACAAACCCTTCCTCTGACTGATGCATGCGCAGTGGAGTGAAAGCGATAACAAGAGGAGGGCGAAGAGTTGTTCCTCCGATCTCTCTCTGCACTCAACTAATAGAATGCGATGAAGCAGGGCTGAAGGGCGAACAGCTGTTCCTCCGAGCCAAAGAAATCTCAACAGCACATACCTCAGAGCGCTGTCGAATCTCTGTGCGCTGTCAGCATCGCTCTGTGGAAACACGCATCCACTCCAAACGGCAGCAACTTGAGTCCCGCAGCACTGCGCAGACTCCAACCAGGGCGGTCTCACAAAGCAAAAGACCGTTCCTCCGTTCCCAGGAGAAACAAAACTACACGTACCTCAAAGCGCCGTAATAACTCAGTGCACTGTCAGCATCACTTCAAACAGCAGCATTCGAGTCTCGCAACACTGCGCAGGCTCCAAACCAGGAAAGACTCTCAAAGTCAAAGAGAACTTAACTCTCGTTTGATCCTCGACTAAGATCAAAACAACTTAACCTCCGGTTCTCAATGGATGACAGGAACCGCGACCAGCTCCACTTCTAAATTAAACGGACTTGAACAGAACTGCCTCTCGCCTTGTTGAGGTGTTCCACGATTATGATCTTTTCAGCCTTAACACAGATCCCATCCAGCGTCGCCAAATTATGTGGTATCGTGAAGAATGAAGAGAGACGGCCAGATCAGGTAAGAGAGGTTTATTTCAACACCTCATCCAACGACGATAGAAAAGCAACTGTCAACTCTCAGAATCCTCTCAAACGCAGAGTCTTCTGTGAGAGTTCTGACAGTGACCTCATCAGAGATGAGGTTCCACGCCACACCAGTCTCAAAGGATGGTGAGTTGAAGCTGGGACTCAAACCTAGTACCATATCGTGATCAGGTGTACTGACAGCGCAGAGCTGATCGCCTCTTTTCTTGTGCATGAGGCATCTCTAGTTCATACATATAACTCCAAATTTCTCAGAGTTGATGCATGAAAGTTAGCCAGAATAAGTCAGAAATACCAAAAGGCAATTTCTGCCTACTGTTTACGACTTGTTCTGTCTAAATTCATGCATTGACATTTGTGTTGAGCAACAAAATCCTTTACATATCTTTTTTTGATATTCTGTTTGCATAAAGGACTAGTACACCTACTATTAGTGTGATGTGTGTTGGAACAGTGGTGTAACCTGCTATGAGTGATGTTCATATCAAGAGGGTAGTGTATTTGCTATAAATGTGAAATTGTGATGTTTGTGTGATGTAGAAAGTTTAGTGAACTTTCAGTGTGATATGTTTGGCGAGCAAAGGTTAGTATATTTTTTTGAGTGGATTTGTGTGGTTAAAAAGTACGATTGGTTTTTATGTGTTTTATATTTGGGTGATGAAGGTCGTTACAGCGCTCACTATGTGTGCTATTTGGGTTTGGTAAAAAGTGTTAAAATTAACTCCTTCAAAGCGGGGTTGTTTACACTCTGTTCTTTCATGGAACATATTGGGTTGGATTTTAAAATGGGATTTACCTGAAAAGGATTTTTTCCTAAATAACTCTGATGAAGGTTATATCACGTTGTTGATTCCTGCTCTAAAGGGATTGTTGGTAAACCTTCAGAATCAATGTAGATATGGTTGTGTTTCACAGCCATTCACTTCGAACCACTGATAGCTAATGGTAGTATGGATTTTCATGTTATAGGTGTCACAGATTTCGTGGGCAGATGTTTTACCATTATTAGTGGTGATGACAGATCCCATGATCCTAGGAATCTTTCACCCTCACTCCATGGGATGATTTTCTGTCATGTTTTTTAATGCCGGTTACCAGTGGGACTGGAGGCGCAACCCTACATATGAGAGGGATAGGGATTTTAACTTGCCACTTGAGGATGCCTGAGGGCTGCCATCAGTGCTAATTGAAAGTGGTTTGGAATTTCTAGCCCAAACGTACCTAATAAAGCTTATATTACCAAATTCTGCAAACACCTAAATGTTATCACAATGCAATTTGGGCTGAGAGTTCTAAATGGCAGATATTCATCCGATTGTCAGGCTAGCCGCTAGAACATCCTTTGAGAAGGGTAGCTCATATGCCTGTCTAGACTATATCATAATAGAGAAGAGTTTGGCCACTTATTCAGAATCTAGAAGTTAAGGGCCTGGATAAATGTAGCCACTGCTCTTTGATGGCTGCTCTTCAGAATGAAGGTATTACAAATTATAAGTTCAGGTTAGTCCTGCTTTGGCTGATACACGCAGCGCTAAAAGGTTGGTCTGATAGAGAATATCGATGGGCCGAAGCAGAGCTAATTGAGGTTGCGTTGCTAAAACTTACTCCAGTCGAACCAGATCTATTCCTCAATCTAATCTCTCAGCAAAGACAGCCCAATACAAACTTTTATTAAGAAGAAAAAAGATACTTATATAGATGATCAAAGGGGACTATCAAGACAAGATGTGTCTGATAAAAATACTACACTTTTTTGGAAGTTGCTGGCGAAAGGCAAAATGTAATAAACAAATTGGCATTTAAAGAACAAAAAATTCACATACAAAAGTTACCGGAAATATGTTTTTTTAAACAGTTTAAATAGAAATAGCGCCAAAAAGCACAAATTGCCAATGGTAGTCAATCGTCACTGTAAAACTGGACCTATGCACAATTCGACGCTGACCACAATGGATTGCAGGTTGATATTCTAACCAGGTTCGTCCTGCTCAAAGATTTTACCTTCTGAATGTAGTATTTTAAGTTCCAGTCCTCCATGGGAGTACACTTCCAAAGACCCCCAGAGCCTACGGGGAGGTACTAAGAGACTCACAGGTTGTCAGGCAGAGGCCATAAACAACATAACAAACTGCCATCTCTGTTATTTAACAATGGTATAGCGCTTAAATTTTATACTTCAAATGCCATATTAGATCCATAATAATCAATAACCCATTCAAACTAAATATATTTATTTGAAGAAACATTTATTGCATAATGTATCTCTTATTATTATCTGTTTTGGAATATGTATGCTATGTTTCAAATGTACATATTTTTGGACATATATTATAAATACACAACCAATGAAAATTAATAATGTATATAACAAAATAGTTCTGTGAGGGGGCCGACTCGATATCCGCCATGCATCTCCTTCCCTTAAGCCCTATGGTTCCTGTACAAACAAACACTGTGTCTACGAGGCCGGGGGAGAGAGGGTTAACTGTTCCTGATTCCTCTTACGTGCAGGAGGGAGTCGACCGGCCGGGAGACGTGGACCAATGGGAGCGAGGAGAGGCGGGGCCAACGCCATGTGAGGAGGTCCCGGAGAACCCGGAAGTGCGCCTGAATCCGGAGGAGCAAGGAAGTCGGACTGCGGAGAGGAACAAGAACGCCGTGACCAGGGATCCTGTGTGGGAGCAGAGAGAGACCGACTCGACCAACAAAGCGGAGTTTCCAGGAGCCGTCGCTCCTCCAGACCAAGACGCAGACGGAGATTCGGAGACCTGGTCCGAGGAGTGGTGGATACCCCTGGAGAACGCCTGTGAGCCGCCGCAACTCCGGAGAGTTGCGGCTATTGCGGTACGTGAATCGGGAGGGGGAGGGAATGAAGGGAGGGAACCGGGGAGAGGGACACACCACCATCTGCACTGTGTGTTGCCACTAGTCTCCTGCACTAAACCTTCACGTCCCCCGCACGAGTCCCACGGTTTTCACTCCCCATGTCATTTGGAGCATTTAAATCGTAGAAGTCGGTCGGCGGAACAGCGCCAGACCCCAACTTCGGCCTCCCCTACCCTCGGGTAACTAATACCGAAAGGGCCGGATACCGGTCCACCCTCAGTACCCTGAAGAGAAGGGACTGTTGAAAAAGGGAATAACCTGTCCATAGTACGGGCATTTTTGCTATCTTGTGTATAGCATTTCTTTTTTTGTTTGCATGCATATCACTCACTTGTGGGAACGGTGAAGGGCCCTGTCTTGACCAAAGCCTAGAAGACCAGAGTAACTTACCGCCCTTCTCTTTTCTCTTTGTTGAGCCTTCTGGGGTGTCCCACTGAAGAAAAGACGAGCCACATTGGAGGAAGACCACGGACGAAAACCCAGGGAGGAAGAAGAGAATATCCCACCACTGTTACTGGCTTTTGGTTCCTGCTACTTCTAATAAAAACTTGTCAAAATTGATCCCCGAATTCGGCCTCCTAGATTCTTCTTTCACCCGTCCCTCTCACACCTGGTGTCAGAAGTGGGATCAGAAAGGATGGAGGCCGCGATGCAGAAGATGGCAGAAGGCCAAGAAAGACTGGGCCATGTTATGGAGAAGTTCCTGGCTGTTGCCGAGGAGGATAGGGAAAAACTTCATAAGACTCTGTCAGAACAAAGCCAGACCCAGGAGACCGTTATAGGGAGGCTGGCCGACACCCTTGGCCAACAAAGGAGCCATACTACCCTAACTTCAGTTGTTCTACAAAAGTATGTCAGTGGGGAGGACCCCGACTTTTTCTTTTCTAATTTTGAGAGGATGGCAAGGGCAGCCGGGTGGACCGTCTACAAATGGGGCCAATATCTGGGTCCCTTACTGTCGGGTGACCTACAGGCCGCATACCAGGCTGCCAATCTGCTCGGCCTCACCCCATATGATGAAGTGAAGAAGAACATACTAGAAAGGCTGGGAATAGATGAGGAAACCTATAGAATCCGTCTTCGGCAAGTGAAAAAAGGACCATAGGAAACCCCCAGGGCGCTCTCCTACCATGTTCGGGACCTGGCCGACCGGTGGCTGAAACCCCTAACCTCCTCCAAAGAAGAAATCATGGATCTATCTGGAGCAGTTTTTGTCTTCCTTGAACCCCCTGTGCAGAAATGGGTGCAGCAACACACACATCTGACTTTTGAACGGGCAGTAGAGATCGCTAGCGCTTTCAATCGAGCCCAGGAACTCCAACAGGGCCGGGAAGAACACCATTGGAAGCAACCTAGTGGGAGCCCTACCAGGGTAACCAAACCACCCATGCCCCGTAGACCGGACACAGTGACACTATTGCCCAACCCTTTACCTGTCCCCATCTGACCGCCATCCCACCCGGGGCCCCAGTGCTTCAACTGTGGGGCCTTTCGTCACATTGCCCATGTGTGCCCCCAAAAAGAGGAACCCATGGAAGTCGGGCTCATCCGCTCCTTCTACTGTAGCCCGGCTGGGAAGAAACCCCCTTACTATCGTACAGTAAGGGTCAACAGTGAAAACCGACAAGCCCTGATGGACACGGGTTGTCTACAAAGTGTAATACAGCCTTCAGCAATCCCAGGAGGGGTTACCCAAACCACGGGAGCGGTTAACATCCAATGTGTGCATGGTGACAACAAGCGGTATCCCACCACCGATGTACAGGTACAGCATGGACCCTCCTTCAAACCGGTTCCCCTGCGGGTGGGGTTGATTCCCCGATTACCGGAACCTCTGGTTCTTGGGACTGATTATCCCTACCGGTCAACACTGGTGCCGGAGACAGGCGTCGACACTGACGAATGGTGTCAGACCGCTCCCTTTTCCCAGGTACCATGTCTTGCCTGTCCTCGGGGGAAACCCTGGAAAAGTGGGAAACAAAAGAAACGAGAGAAGAGAGACTGGACCAGGGTTGCCTTCACCCAGAAAAAGGAGGAACCCTTACGGCAATACGACCGAGGATTCTTTTCCGCCCAGAGGGAAGACCCCACCCTGAGAGAAGCTTGGAATAGGGCCACCGACACCGAAGATCCTGAACAAGTAGGCCCCCAGTTCCTCACCAAGCGGGGGTTCGTGTATAGAAAGGAGGGAAGGGCCAACCTCTTCAGTTACTGGTGCCCCAACCATACAGAGAGAAAGTGATGTTCCTGGCTCATAGCCATCTCTTAGGGGGACTCTTCGGGGAGGAGAAGACGGAGAAAACGATCTTAGAAAGGTTCTTTTGGCCGGGTATATATCAGCAGATCCGTAGGTATTGTAAGGAGTGCCAAAAGAACAGCCGATCCCTGCCTTCCAAAGTTCCCTTAAATTCTCTACCCGTTATCAGCGAACCGTTTTCCCGAGTAGGGATGGACATAATCGGACCCTTGCTCCCCTCCCGAAGCGGTTGCAGGTATGTGTTGGTGTTAGTGGACTACGCCACTCGCTTTCCTGAGGCGGGCGCATTACGACATCCAAACGCTCTGCAAATTGCAAAGGCCATGGTAAACATATTTTCTCGGGTAGGATTTCCCCGGGAAATCATCACAGACCAGGGAACACCCTTTTCTCCAAGCTTATGAAGCAGGTCTGCCTGCAACTAAATATTAAACAAATCCGTACGGCAGCATACCACCCCCAAACTGATGGACTAGTTGAGCAGTACAATGCCACCCTCAAAACCACGTTGAAAAAACTCCTAGATCTTGATACCCGCAAATGGGAGGGCATGTTACCCCTAGCCCTTTTTGCCATACGGTGTAAGCCCCAGAAAAGCACGGGATACTCCCCGTTTGAATTACTGTATGGCTGCCAACCACGTACCCTGTTAGACATGGTGAGGGAGGAGTAGGAGGAGGAACCAGAACGGACCAAACCCATCCCAGAGTATGTCTTAAACCTCAAAACACATCTCCAAGAGATACGTAGCATATGTAAAACACACATGGAACAAGCACAGGAATCCCAGAAATATCAGTACGATAAAAGAGCCAAAGAGCGTACTCTGAAAGTGGGCGACTATGTATTGCTCATGATGCCTACCTCAGATTACACACTCTTGGGACAATGGCAGGGCCCCTTTCGTGTCATGGAGATTGTCACCCCTGTGACATATTGTTTAGAAATGGATCCCGAGAAGGAAACCAACACCCAGCTCTTCCATATAAAATTTGTTAAAGAAGTGGGAAGGAGCGATTCCTACGAAGGTGACTCTAACTAGAAACCCCTCCCCATTGTACTATCAAAGTCTAGATCCCGAGCTACCTGAAGACGTGAAACACGCCTTGGATCAGAGGTTGTGGCCTCTTCAGGCTGTGTTCTCTTCAACCCCAGGGAAAACCCCCTTGATTGAACATGCTATCACAACACAACCAGGGAAAACGGTGAAACTACGTCCTTACCACCTCCCAGAGTCTCGTAGATGGCCGTCGAGGACGAGATACGGCAAATGCTCCAGGTGGGAGTAATAGAACCATCAAAAAGCGATTGGAACTCTCCCATCGTGTTGGTGCCAAAACCTGATGGGTCCATCTGGTTTTGCATCGACTTTCGGGAGGTAAATAAAATCTCGCAATTCGACTCCTATCCGCTACCGCGGGTCGATGAGATGATTGAGAGGCTGGGGAAAGCCCAATACATTAGTACATTAGACCTGTGTAAGGGGTATTGGCAGGTGCCTTTAAAAAAACAAGACAGGGAGAAGACAGCTTTCTCGACCCCAGGGGGTTTGTACCATTTCACCGTGCTACCCTTTGGGTTACACGGGGCCCCCACAACCTTTCAGAGGTTAATGAACACCGTGCTCAGACCTTGTGCAGAGTACGCGGCAGCCTATATAGACGACATAGTAATACACAGCGCTACCTGGGAACAGCATCTTGACCGCCTCACCACAGTCATCCAAACGCTGAGAGAGAGTGGCCTAACCATCAACCCTGCCAAAAGCAGGTTAGCAGCCAGGTCTGTGAAATACCTAGGGTATCTCCTTGGGGAGGGGCTAATAAAACCACAGAAGGAAAAAGTTGCCGCCATAGCTAACATTCCCTTCCCCCAGACCAAGAAAGATCTCAGAGCCTTCCTAGGCATCTTGGGCTACTACAGAAGGTTCATTCCAGATTTTTCGCAAAAGGCAGCTCCCTTGACAGACCTCCTACAAAAGCACGTGAACACAGAAAAAGAGTTACGACAGCCCTCGGCTATGCTCCACCTCGCCTTCCAAAACCTAAAGACTGCCCTTACCTCTAAACCCATGTTACTTAGCCCAGATTATAGGAAACCGTTCATCCTACAAACAGATGCCTCTGAACAAGATCTAGGCGCTGTTTTGTCCCAAACGGATCCCCAAGGGCAAGAACGACCTAAATTATACATAAGTCGAAAACTCTTTTCCCACGAGAAAAAATATTCAGTAATAGAGAAAGAGGCCTTGGCGATAAAATGGGCAATCAAAACCCTCCGTTACTATCTGGAAGGGCGAGAATTCACCTTGTACACCGACCATGCCCCGTTGGAATGGCTCTCCCGCAACAAAGGACATAATGACAGGATCATGAGATGGTTTTTGGCTCTGCAACCATTTCGTTTTAATACTCTTCACCGAAAAGGGAAGGAACAGTCAAATGCTGATTACTTGTCTCGTTACCCCCTCGACTCTTTTCTTGCCAGCAAGAAAGTTAGGGAAGGGGGATGTGAGGGGGCCGACTCGATATCCGCCATGCATCTCCTTCCCTTAAGCCCTATGGGTCCTGTACAAACAAACACTGTGTCTACGAGGCTGGGGGAGAGAGGGTTAACTGTTCCTGATGCCTCTTACGTGCAGGAGGGAGTCGACCGGCCGGGAGACGTGGACCAATGGGAGCGAGGAGAGGCGGGGCCAACGCCATGTGAGGAGGTCCCGGAGAAACCGGAAGGGCGCCTGAAGCCGGAGGAGCAAGGAAGTCGGACTGCGGAGAGGAACGAGAACGCCGTGACCAGGGATCCTGTGTGGGAGCAGAGAGAGACCGACTCGACCAACAAAGCGGAGTTTCCAGGAGCCGTCGCTCCTCTAGAACAAGATGCAGACGGAGATCCGGAGACCTGGTCCGAGGAGTGGTGGATACACCCGGAGGACGCCTGTGAGCCGCTGCAACTCCGGAGTGTTGCGGCTATTGCGGTACGTGAATCGGGAGGGGGAGGGAATGAAGGGAGGGAACCGGGGAGAGGGACACGACACCATCTGCACTGTGTGTTGCCACTAGTCTCCTGCACTAAACCTTCACGTCCCCCGCACGAGTCCCGCGGTTTTCACTCCCCACGTCATTTGGAGCATTTAAATCCTCATAGAAGTCGGTCGGCGGAACAGCGCCAGACCCCAACTTCGGCCTCCCCTACCCTCGGGTAACTAATACCGAAAGGGCCGGATACCGGTCCACCCTCAGTACCCTGAAGAGAAGGGACTGTTGAAAAAGGGAATAACCTGTCCATAGTATGGGCATTTTTGCTATCTTGTGTATAGCATTTCTTTTTTTGTTTGCATGCATATCACTCACTTGTGGGAACGGTGAAGGGCCCTGTCTTGACCAAAGCCTAGAAGACCAGAGTAACTTACCGCCCTTCTCTTTTCTCTTTGTTGAGCCTCCTGGGGTGTCCCACTGAAGAAAAGACGAGCCACATTGGAGGAAGACCACAGACGAAAACCCAGGGAGGAAGAAGAGAATATCCCACCACTGTTACTGGCTTTTGGTTCCTGCTACTTCTAATAAAAACTTGTCAAAATTGATCCCCGAATTCGGCCTCCTAGATTCTTCTTTCGCCCGTCCCTCTCACAAGTTCTCTCAAGGCAGTTTCAAGTATATCCCACAAATACTAAAATCAAATCTCACATGCAATCATATTACAATCATACTTCATCCGTTCTTACAATGCATCAAACAGTCTATACCAGTTAAAACATCAAATTTAGGAACCAGGACCAAACAATTAATGCATATAAAAGACACTTTCATAGAATAATTACTGTACACAATGTTTAAGCATAATCGTATCCCTACCACTGTAATGTGACTCAATATACACTTTCTATTTCCTGTATCGAATTGAAATATTCACTAATGTTCTTTTCAAATAGGGCAGGTTTTCATAAACCTCCAGGTAATAATGTATCACACTCGAAATCTTCTTTAGATTTTGTTTATGTACTCTCAAAAGTACTGTGGGCTTCAGGTTCATATTCAATGGCCCTGACGTGCGTTTTGGTGCCAAAGCCAAAATGAGATCTACCACCTTCTTCAGGGCACAAAATGAAAAAAACAAGGTGACATGAAAGACCACCCACAGAGCAATAACCTGAATGGGAAATAAATATAAATATATGGCTCAAATAACAACCCATATTTAATAGGACTGGTGTACTCGGACTAAAGAGAGAAGAAACAAGAAAACCAATCAGAGAAAGACTACATATGCACCATACCCATGCGTTAGAAATATATATGTCCCATAGATACCAACCACCTCTAAAGTGTGTGGCTTAAAAACATAAGCACATACGTGACACCAAGTGTACTTACAGACACATTTACATTAAAACCTATAGGTGTGCGTCCGATCTCCAAACCGTATGAGGGTTAATCTCAAATACTTACCCACACGACCAAGGTTAAACTGACAATGAAGTACAAACCAGGAAGACAAAGGAAAGGTGGGCCACAGGGTACCCTGGGCCCAGGTAGGAACCGCTAGAATAGATCACAAACCAAGTAAGTAGTATATACATATGCTATATAACAAAATGCTAAAGCCCCAGTGAGGCAGCAGATGCATACCTGTGATAGCAGGAAGGTTACCAAGCCATCCTCTATACTAGGTCAATTAGGAAATATCACCAATGGAGAATAAACGTGGAATCTCTTCAAAGTCGAAAAGAATTATTCAGAGAAACGCTCCAAAAATAGGTCCCAATGGGGTTCTTTGTATAAAACCGAAAAGAGGAATGTATAGATAAAGACAAGTGTTCCTCATATTGACACCGTGGTGACCTGACAGTGGTCCAAATTATAATGGATTATCTCTGTATAGGATGATCAATCCCCGTCTATTATATGTATCCGGCTGAGTTAGAACAAAACAAAGACTAAAAAGTATGTTTTTATGCATGTAGATATGTACGGGACGGATATGTAGGGACGGATACATTTCCCCATAGACGGACTCAATATAAGTAAAAGTATCATGCCATGAGTGACCAGTGGATACTCTCACCCAAATGCTGGCCCTCTAAAAACGTATATGCAATCCTAGCACTTCAATGTCTGGGGCTGTAGCCCTAAACAGTAGCCATAAACGGGGATAGATGCCATCAAACTAAACAATAATATAATCGCATATGCATAAAGCGACCACAAGCTGAAGGCTTTCAACGGCACAAAGTAATTAAATGCACGCCTCCTAAGTTGAGGCGTTACCCACCAAACATCCAAGAAAGCATGGACCCTGTCCCAAACCGAGTGGTGGTAATCAGGGTCTAAAGGGTCACGTGGCAAAAATAAACACAATACGGCATCAAAGTAAAAGGCCTCCACCTTACCTGAATATACAATCATGCATTAATAGAGAATGTCCAATAAAGGTTCCGCTTCCCCAGACAGCAGGATAGAATCATGCTGGTTAGGGCCGCATTAAATACTAAACGCCGGTCATGTGACAAAGTATAAGGGAGGTAAAATAATAAACAAAGAACCAGCAGTCTTCCATCCAAGAGTTTCTAATGTGCCCACCATAAAGTAGAATAAATAAGGGGGCATGATAAGAAACAAAGGATTAGATATCTTCCTTATAAGGGTCTCTACAATGGCCACCATGATGGAGGAATGGAGTCATGCATATATAAAACTATAATAACGGATACCAAAAAGCTCAAAAGTTGTACACAAACAAAGAATACAAGTTAGGATTCCCCATTGATCCAAAACCTAGATCTTGTATTGCAAGAATGTCATACCTTAGACAAAGGAAAGAGGTCCCAAAGTAGTACTCCAAACCGCCGCATATGTACTTTTATCCTAGGAATCCAAGGATATCAGTGTCAAATTTAAGGCTGAAAAAAGGGAAAAAAATCCAACCTCCAGATACTAGGCCAACCACAAAATAGGGGGATACCAACAAAACAAATAAGAGAAAATAGAAAAGAAAAAAATCAAAACTAGGACATTACCTCTAGGGGCTAAGGGGTGGTCAATGGCTAATCAGGTACATGTACTCATATAGCATATGTACACAGAAAGCAAAAGGGGAGTTAATAGATAGGATTCTCCCATGGAATTACCTCATTCAGGCCCCTTTTGTGGGTACCAAGTGAGAAGATCCAATATACTTCTCTCTTCTTGCGTTGTTCATTGTCACCCTTTCCTTTAATGGACTGTAGCTTCTCAATAATGATCCATGTTAGTTCTCTTTCCGTATGGCCAAATCGAGTCCAATGTTGTACTAAAGGTGCCGAGCTCTTACAATTGCGGATAGCAAATTTGTGCTCATTATGCCTTACTCTGAATTCACGGCTTGTCTCTCCTATGTATCCCAGTCCGCCTGGGCACAGAATAAGGTATATCACATTAGAGGATCTGAAATTTGTCATGTTAGTCAAGGTAGTTCTCTTTTGTATGACAGTAATTTGACTGGAGACAATAGCTTCTTCGCATGCGTGGCATGACCTACATTTGTGGTTACCACTTATCGGATTCTGTCCTGTGATAGATTTCTGGCAAAAATTGTGCATACTATCCAAGTTGGACTTCACTAGGTTATTCCTCAAGTTACGGTTACTTCTGAACGCAAATGTGGGTTTAGGTAACATATCTTCCTCTGTACCGATGTTAAGTATGTCCCACTGGGAATTAACTATTTGCCTGCCTTTCTGATCAAGGTTTGAATGACGCACCACGCACACAAGTTTGTCCTCATTTTATTTCCAGGTCGAGTTGCCACTGGTCAGTTGGGCAGTAGCAGGAAATGCCTGTTGTAGCTTGTTGCTCCTTGCTGTTGAACAGGAGGTCAGCCTTGGAGTCCACTTCTGTGTTTTGGGTACAATAGGGAACATGCCCAGTCCTTCAAGGCTCCGCTCAGGTCACATACCGCAGGTCCAGTCCGCTTCTGTTCTTCCTCAAGTCCAGCAGTGTTCTGAAGTAAGTGCCTGGAGATGCAACATCTATTCCTGGCATTAACTAGTGCATGGGAATGACTCCTGGGCATACCCTAACCAATGGGATAAATGCTCCTGGGGACAACCTTACCCACTTTGGGCCTTTTCAAGAAGGCGAACATCTTCAGCCACACTAAACTTGGGCTCTGGGGGCTAGGAGACTGTGTGAGGAGTGTGCAATGGTAATCCTAGTGTCTTCCCACATCCAACACCAAAATCCAGTTTGAAGCAGCCACGGTACCCCCAATAAACCAAAAGACAGAAACCTGGTAGAATAAATGCAGCTTTTCCAGCAACCAGACAGCGGAACACAAGAATTGTCTTTGCATCCGGTTACTGTCCTTTCAAATGTCCCCCCAGTGATATATGTGAACCCAGCCGACCTGTCAAGAAGGATTTGACACTGTAATGTAAAAAAAGATGCTATCAGCTGGCGCCCTTCTACTGAGCTCAAAGAAGTCATCTCTGCCTATTCAGGTCGACCTGTCAATGACAGTGGCCAATTGTGTAGCTCCTGGGAATTTTTTTTAACTACATTCACACTTATTCAAATACTGGCTAGGAGAAGTTGGAAAGCAAATGCAAGGTAACCTCCAGGAACTTTAGACAAGGAAAAGGTAACTTTCTGAAAGGTATTTTTCCTTAATATTTAAAATAAATCCTACTTTACCATTAAATTGGATTTTTGATAACTAGTAAAAGTAGTTGTTTAATTATTTTTCTAGGTAGTTCCATTCGGAAAATACAGTTTTAGGATTTTAGTCTGTACTCTGATGTTCTATTTTGGGGAACTAGGCCTGCCACAGTGAAAAATAGCATTTAGGTGCCAGTCACTGTGAGGAAATATTAACAATAAATTACTAAATGTTTTATTTTAAATAGCAAGCACCCTTGCCTTATGGGCTTTAAGGCCTATATAGGGATGACTTATAAATATTTAAAAGGAAGATTTTCACCTGTCAAAAGAGTTTATTTTGACAGATCGAATTGCAGTTTTTACATGGCTATAGTCAGGCTACACGAAGCCATGTGTGCACTGCCACTGTAGTAGATGGGACAATGGGTGCCGCAGGCCACTAGTGGCGTTTAACTTCCAGGCCCCGGGTACATCTTGTACCATATGATGGGGACTTTTAAGTAAATTAAATATACCAATTAGGAATATGCCAATTCAACTATGTTTAAAGGGGAGCACGGGCACTTTACTACAGGTTAGCAGGTGTAACATGCACAGATGCCTAAAGCCAGCAAAAATATAGGCTCCAGCAAAAGGGAAGAAAAGGTGGATTTCCTACAGCTACATAGAAGCACTATCCTAAAACCTCTGCTTTCTTGGATCAATCTTTGGTCCAGTCCAAACGTGTTTGTTTTTCAGGTGAATTGAGGGATATTTTGGTTCGCAATGATGCTTAAAAGCCCATTAGATAGCCTTTACATGAGTTTCTTTATTGAATCTAAATTTGCGTACATTATGAATGGTACGTGAAACTATATCCAAGGTAATTGTTATTGCATGTATAAAATACAAGATCACAGAGAAGATTATTTTGATTATGCAAGATAGAAGATGGGTGTGCATCCAATTTTGCATATGCATTTTAGAGTTCAATGGGTTTGGTCCATATTGGAATGATAAATAAAGATTAATTTGTACTTGAGGGAAAAGCATCAAAGAGGACAAAATCAATTTTTTGTTTTTTTGTTCTCATTATTTCAAGTCAAGAAAAATATAGCTATTGCCAGTGTTGAAGACATTTAGACCATGTACCTGGTCCCAGGGATTATTCCTATGGAAGGATTCAATTATTATTGAATC
The DNA here is from genome assembly GCA_963921515.1 of Calotriton arnoldi. Taxonomy (NCBI): domain Eukaryota; kingdom Metazoa; phylum Chordata; class Amphibia; order Caudata; family Salamandridae; genus Calotriton; species Calotriton arnoldi. Next base: position 5,498,666 of record CAWUFW010000086.1, read on the forward strand.
TTTGGACTCTTTCAACCCCTGCTGGCTATAGAACACTGTGCTCTTTACCCCTGCTTACCAGTGGTAAAGTGATTGTGCTCCTCCTTTTAACATTGTACATTTGGTATACAAATGATTGGTTTATTTAATTTGCCTATAAGTCCCTGGTATTTGGTACCAAGTGTACCCAGGGCCTGTAAATTAAATGCTACCAATGGACTGCGCTACCAAAGGGGATGATGGACGGAGCGCTTGAGCAAATCAAACACTCACCCCCAGTCAACTGATCTGGGTTTAATCCATCATCATTCTTTAGCTCACTCCACCACCCCAGTTCAGACATGGCCATATGCAAATCAGTCTGACCCTGTGCCTCATGGGAACAGTCCAGCCCGAACTGCCAAGCCATGTCTTCCCTGGACCGGAAACAAGCATCCTGGGACCGGTTTCTGGCTATTCAGCCGTCATCAGCCAGGCTAGCTTGAATCCAGTGGCAAAGTGAGCAAGGGACCCACGTCTGGGCATACCCTGCCAACTTGGGTCCCGTGCTCTCCATGCCACTGGAATCAAGCTATCCTGGCTGAAGAGGGGTGAAACCCCGAAACCGGTCCTAGGATGCTTGTTTCCAGTCCAGGGAGGACCTGGCTTGGCAGTTCGGGCTGGACTGTTCCCATGAGGCACAGGGTCAACACTGATTTGCATATGGCTGGGTTCAAACTGGAATGGCATGGTGAGCAAAAAAACGATGGATTTAGGCCCAGATCTCTGTACTGGGGTGAATGTATGACATTGTTCTGCATTCTGTCCATCAACTGTTGTTTTTGCATTTGTCACCCCGAGTGGGACGGGTATGCCCAGACGTGGGTCCCGTGCTCTCCATGCCACTGGAATCAAGCTATCCTGGCTGAAGAGGGGTGAAGCCCCGAAACCGGTCCTAGGATGCTTGTTTCCAGTCCAGGGAGGACCTGGCTTGGCAGTTCGGGCTGGACTGTTCCCATGTTGCCCGAAGCCCCTGGAAACTAAATCTGCATTTTGGTCTCCCACTACTGCCAGCCAGAAAAAAGCATTTAAATAGGCGGGAATGAGGTGTGGACCCTTGAGTTAGGGTGACCACATCCTCGTTCTCCTTTTATCCGCACATTCAACATCATCTGCTTCTCACTAAGCCAACTTCAAAACCAACTTTATTGTCTTCACTTCCTGCACCCTTTAAATCATTATTATTGCTTAACTGATTATCAAATTGTAACTGAACGAGAATGCAGTAGCAATGCTGTTCAAAGGAGCTCCTCATCGAGACAATTTCTCTTCTCAATTCCTCGCTCCCTGTTGGCTATCACTGGCAAAGGTGTTCCTTTCCAAAACCTTTGCCGTACTCATAAAACCCTGCTGGGGTTCGGACCGAAGTGTCTATGGAACAAAATATTGCCATACTTCACTGATAGGTCTCAGAGTGCTGAAGTGCACAGGGACAGGCTAAGTAGGCATGCGCTTACCACTCTGGCTCCTTTTTCATTGAATGCCAAATATTAGAACTGCCATCCTTTAGAAAGAGCCTCAAAACACGTTTCTCCTCCAGCTAATTTTCCAACCCTCCAACTAATTTTCCAACTCTATTAAATGAAGTAAAAACTCAGGCATTTTATTTTGCAGCCACCATTTTAGAGAGATCTATACCAAGACTGAGGAGGAGATTCAACGGAAAGTGTAAATATCTGGTAGAAAATGATTTGGTCCTAAACGAGGACAAAACGAAGATATTTAGTACGGCAATGGGGATGCAGTGATATAGTCAATCTGATCTAGAAGTAGGTGATGTTCAAAAATCGTCGAATTTCTGGAGGGGAATTTTAATTTGGAGGAAAACGTAAGAGTATTCCTTTCCACCACCATACCAGGATTGTTGAGGGAAATGTCCGGGTTCCTCTTTTAACATTTTTTATCAGAAACTGTAGAATTTCTCTTGCCACTTAACTCTTCACTTGACCTGTAGTTGGCATTTGCAACATCCCAGCGGAAATGGACCAGTACTCCGTCTATTATATGCCGACGATGAGAAAATAAGAGAAAAAGCATTACATGCTAAACGCCAACTCTTTAGGTCGGGCGCTAACAACAATTACAATTCCACGTCGAGAAAAAACACGAGAGGAACTCAGCATAAAAATAGAAGCTTCAAGGGGTGTTTTCCTCGACTGGCTGGCACTTTTCTCTCAGGGGGAGATGCTGTGTCTTTAGTGTGAACTATTGTTGTCCCGGGGCCCTGCCACGGCTTTTGTTCCATGGCTGTAATTAGAGAGGAGCACGCGCTGTAATTAGTTGGCAGGGGCCGCCTCTGTGCACCTGGGTTGCTATGGGGACGGCGAGGATGCACAGAAAGGACCAGGGCAGAGACACGGATGAAGAGAAGCGGCCGGGGCGGCAGAGCAGGGGCGTCCGTATCGCCAGCCTCCGCTTCCCCCGCAACGAAGGGAAGCGCTGAACGCTGGCTGGTGACTTTGCCCTCTTCGAAACCACGAAAGGTTGCGGGCGTTTCATAGGGCTCGTGGGAAACACGTTCTAGCTTGTAGGCCAGGAAGCACCGTCAGGGTCACGTGCAGCCAGCGGAAGCACACCGGACACGGAGTGAGGGATACATGGATGGACCGTTTACCCTCAGACAGACAGAACCCCAGGGGCTTGCATACGGGCAGGAGCCGCAGGGCTGCTCCCTGTGCAGTGGTAAATCGACCACGTACAGTACAGACTTACAGGAATCCCAGACCCTTGTCGTCTTGTCTGGCTGCACTGCGACAAGCCCTTTCGTGTCCAGGCTGTCTACGAGAACGAAGACTTACCATGAGATCGGGGTCGGAATTCAAAGTTCTTCCCATTGGCTAATCAAACAGCAAATAAAGTGGCCCGCGTTTGCAAATCAGGAGAGTTTTAAACTTGTAATGACAAACAGTGTAAAACGTTTTGCAAGGATGTGTGCTTGCTGCAGGCAGTGATTGTGGTAATATCAGAGAAGCTGAAAGTAAAAATCGTCCCACCAGACCATAAGACAGGCCCACAGACAGCCCTTAAACTGATCAGTGTTTAATTTGTAATATAATTAGCACCAGTACCCAAAGTTTTGTTTAGAAGCCTGCAGCTGGCGCTATCAAAGGGTGGGGTGGCGTGGCAAATACCAAGGCTGCATAGGGACTGAGAGGTGTGGCGCAGCGGCCAGAGCGGCTGACTCCGGAGCACGGGGCTCGCTGTTCCATCGCCTGCAGCAACTCAGCTCAGCATCATGTGACTATGGGCAATAGCTCACTTAATCTCCCTGACGGCCCCAGCGCCTGGATACCCTTAAGGGTGATAAGTTGTGCTTTACAAACTGGCATTATATGATAATTATTTATCATAGTCTTGATTCCGCCTCATGCCTCCTTAGTCCACAACCAAGCACTCCTTCTCACTCTTTCAGGTCCTTTTTCATCTCTGCTTTTTACCTTTATAACAGTTTTTCCATCTTTCTCTTTCCTTACACGTTGTGAGTTTTTCTCTCTCTTGCTCTGGGTGAAACTCTGATGCGGACAAATGTGGGCTGGTCCCCCAAAAAAGGCACCAGTGGGTCCCACCTGCAGCCACCAGCTCAAATTAAGCACTACTGCCAGATTGCCCGATAGGCCAGTCCAATCCTGCTGAAAGCTTTGGTGTAACCAAGACCCCTATTAAAGTAGTGTATGCCAAGCAATGGAGCCTTGTTCAGGGGCGTAGCTTTCATTGCTGCAGTAAGTGCAGTGGCACCAGGGCCCAGAGACATGAGGGGCCCACTGAATCCGGATTATTGTGTTTTTTTATAATTCATAAAGCAGCCACAGGGGCCCAATTTTTTTGTTGCACTATGGCCCATGACACACCTGCCGCACTACTGACCTTGCTAGAGCCAGTGTTACTGCTTTCGCCTGTGGTGGGCAAACAGTAGTTAATAGAATTCTTTTCCATCAAACACAGCTTAGGATCTACTAATGTATTCCACTTGTACCAATCTTGCCGTGATAATTTCATCATTGGTTGCTTAACACACATTCAATAAGTTTTCCTACTTTTTTATTAGTTGAGAGGTCTCATGGAAGCCACATATTGAACAACCATGATTTGCCAGATTAGTTGGTTCCCCAAATGGATGAATCTTATCTACCGCTCCGCGGTAAATTACTTTTTTCTGAAAAGAGTGGTTCTGCATGAAAGCGAATACAAATAAGTTCCTCTGTGACCCAGGCGTTCAACATCAGGAAATAAAATCGCGCACGGGGCCACCAACTATTTATAATACACTATCAATTGGTATGTGACATCCTCTTCGTTACTTAACTTAAGAAGGCAATGGTTCTTTGACTACATATTTTACTTTACAATTAGTTTACTAAACCTGTCAGGTGCCACCCACCGACGAAGGACCAACGGGTCTGAAATGCATACGGGCCTTATTGAGATGTCTTGATTCAATTTAATAGCAAAACATTTTTTAAAATATTTATGAAGGATATGAAAAAGAATCTCTCTATTGGAAGGTTTCTAAATTATCATTTCCATGTGAAAATGGAATAAAAGAACCAAACAGGATTGCCACAATTGAGAACCGTGAGTAATATTAAGTACTCACATTTATTCAAAGAAAGAAGATTTTCAGCTGCATTAAACAATGCTCGAAGGGACTTCACCCTTTTAGGGCTTAGCTTTGTTTATTAGTAAAACAGAATGGCCAGTGTGAGCCAGTGCCACTCAGGCCCTCAATATGTCCAAGGACATTGGAGCGTAAAGGATTAACCATCAAATGAAATCTCAGAGTGATAAGCCCATCGTAGCCAAAGTTCCGTTCTAATTTTCCACTGACCTTACACTTGTTCTTAACTAAAACTTCAGTTTTGCCATGCCTTGAGAAAGCTCTTGGGCATTCTGTGGGCTGGCAGGAGGAAAACTTGTATCAGTTACCTGGTTAAATGGTTATAATGGCTACAATCACAAACTCATCTCTCCATCAAGATTGTTTGATAATCCAACTTTCGAACCCCTTCCTAGGAAGAGTACTAGGTCTCTCAAATCATTAGCTAAAAACTCAAGGGGAGTTGATTTGGACACCGTTTATTAAAGAAGTTCAGGAAAGTAGGATGGCAGACCTGTTTGACTCCTAGCCCGGGTTGTGTTGGTGGTATCCCCTTGAACATTATTCGGAAGAAGGCAGAAGGTGAGTTCAGGCTGATACACAATCAGTCATGGCCCGAGGTGGGTTGCAATAACTAATTTATTTGTTAAGAGGACTGTATGGTGGAATGATTTGGCACTGTTTAGTTTTTTTATGAATGTGGTGTTTGCTTCAGAAATGATGCTGACACCATTCTACACTATCTGGACGATTTGCAGAGTTCTCTAGAAAGTGTAGTAAAAATGCCAATTTTCTGGCATGCTTTTTACAGTTGGCGGTTGAACTGAGGGCGAGTTTCTACCCTGAGAAAACAATGGGTTCTTCTTCTGTCTTAGTTTTCCTGGGCATGGAGATGGACTAAATGAGCATGTAACAGAGATTGCCAGAAGAACAACTGGAGTGATTCAAAGTGATAGTGAAGGCAAGGATGAGGAGAAAATGTGGGGAGAAAGATCCAACAATTATTGAGGCATTTTACTTAGCTTTTGAGGTGGCAGTACCTCGAAGACCAATGTTTAGAAGATTGGTGATGGCAACTGCAGGTGTTGTGCAACCCATCATAGGGTCTGTTTGTCCTCAGTGGTGAGATATGATTTGGATGTGAGGAGTTTGTTACCTGAAGACTTTAATCATTGTTGCATGTGGCTGGATGATGATGTGAGGAGCTGGTAGAGTGGGATCATTTTAACAAGAATGATGCTTCTGGCTTTTCCATTTTCTGAAACAGTGCTGGGTGTGCAGATCAACAGTTAGAGTGCTGGCAAGGTGTAGATCATGGTACCACCTTCCTGGAATTTTTTCAATTGAACGCAGCAATCATGCTGTAGAAGAAGCGTTTGGCTAGGAATGGTAGGGAACTGCCATTACAGTTAAATAGGGCTCTAATAACGGGGATGTTTTTAATAAAATATGGTCCCGTAAAATAGGTTTAAGAAGCTCCCTTGCTTCTCTTTTCCCGTTCATGATTGCCAAATATTGTTTTTTGGCCCAAATCAGATCTTTTTTAATTAACCCATTTGGGGATTCAAACAGATCAAGGCGCCCCAGTTTCTCTGCTAGAGTCTTAATATAGCCGAGCCAAGGAATACTATTCGCCCTCTCCATGATCAGGCAATCTTTGGCTATTTTTTTATTCGATTCTACTTCAGGGTTAGTCCACATCCTTATCCAGTGTAATAATGGAGCCAATGTCACCAGGTCAGAGACATACCCTACCCCCAATTCCTTATGGACAATGTAGGATGATACAGATTGAGGGACAGAAAGCAGATTTATCAAAAACGTATTCACAATAGTCATATACGTCCTATCTGTGCCTGCTTCATGCCCCTTCTGTCTCCTACTCTCTACCTTCAAGGAGTTCTAGGCATTCTTTAAAGCTCTTTTCCTTGGCTAGTTTTGCCTTCGAGCTGCCCCACTGTGGTCCCCAGTTTCAAGCGCAAGCTAACCATATTTTTACATGAAGGCAAATTAAAAATGGTTTAAATCATCGAAGGTTACTGTTTTGCTCCCCTGTTTAGGAACAGCAAAAAAACAAGCATTGGCAAAGTCAACAAATTTGATGTTTTTACTGCATGTTGATAGCTTTACCAATGCTTGTTTGTGCACTGGGCAGCAAGTACAGACAAAACACCTGAAAATGGTGAAAAGGATTACAGAAAAAAGGGTTACCTTCTTTTCTCTACCATGCAATTTTCAGATGCGTTTGTGGTGCCCAGTGTTATTCAGTCACTTGCCGATTGTATAACAGTCCCTCGTGCTTTCCGTAGGAATCAGAAGGACACTCCAAGTAGCAAATAGAAAAACGGTGACACCAAAATACTCCTGTGGGCTAATCCAAGATGTGTTTGACACTGTTGCAAGCCAATGGCTAACAGTTCCAAGGCAAAAGAATCCAATCGCTGAAAGAGGCTGACCTAAGCACTGTAAAGTAAGTTTAGAATACAGTAGTTCCCCGTGAATAGCACAAGTGCCACTGAACTCAAATCTAATGAGTATTTCTGAGCTTACTAAAATGCTCCCAATTCTTTGAAAAATCATATTTAGCAATGGGCATCATAGAAATAGGAGGATGTCTCAATGGATGTCAACAAACAAATAGCTTACTGTTCCCTAGCCTTGATTTGAGAACGTGCTAAATCATTTCCTAGCTATTTTGCCTTTCCATGCCCCGATACCAGCTTCAGCAATCATGGGATTACTTTTAGGCAGCTCCACACATCTACCTCCATCAAGGCACTTACCCCACATGCATGAACATATAGGTGAGAAATCTCCATGCTCGTGCCCGGTGCCCGGGATGGTAGACCAGGGGGCTTGTCATGTACTCTGGGTGGTACGTCTGTAGCACCCACTTGTTCATCCTGGCTCCATAGCACAAGAAAACAATGATCTGCAGAAAGAAGCAAGATTCCCATGAACAAGGAGACCACCAAGAAATGGAACAAGAGCAAAGAACATGATACAATGTTGCAACAAGGGACCACTGGAATTAGGAGATTCTCTCCTTTGGTGGGCAGGAGGGGGCTCTGTGAGTGAAAGAATGTGGAGTGAGGAAGTTTTGTGGGGAATACATCTGGGACAGAGAAAGTTTCGGAAGTTAGAGGATGCAAGCAGCAAAAACAAAAAACCTAAACCCCCTAAATATGAGCAAAGTGATCCTTAGGCATGAGCTTCTATCTTTTTCAGAATACATTTCTTTGGTAACTCGTGATTTTTTTTAATACTATTTTTTATTGAAATGAAATAATTGTGCTTGTATTTTCACACTCATTTTTTGACTCCAAGAGCTCATGGCATGTCTTTCTCCACACACATTGTGGGACTCAGAGAGCTTTGGGGGAGTCAGGTTTTGAACGGTTACATTTCAACCATCAGTGTAACAGTGGAGACCAACTAGCACAAACCCTATATTTCCAAGTGGGAGGGTCCTCCAGGCCCTCACACGTGCCTACATAAATTGTCATGTTAGGAAATCAGGTCTTCTTGTTAAACTCCTGGCAACCTGTAACAATTTGCAAATTTCCTCTTCTGGGACTGGTCCTGGAGAATGCTTTTCCCTCTTGGATGTCCTCAGGCACTAGCAGCAACTGAGGTCACCTCCACTCTAATCAGAAAAGCCAACTCCTTAAACTTCCTGGACACAACAGAAATACACAGTTGCTTCGAAGCACTGCCTGTGCCAATCAAGCCAGTGGTGAGGCTTTAAGATCATTTCATGTTTTTGCAGTATGTCGCAATGAATGTCAACTGCTGTGCCCTACTGCACAAGGACACTACTTGGCCACAGCAATTGGCCTGCTCCATGCTTAGCGAAAGCAGGAAATGAATGTGCTAATTAAATGGCTTCCTTGATGTTTCCTTCAGAGCCTCCAGAGGATGAAGCCGATCTTGACTTGCCTCGCTCAAGGCCATACAGCAAATAGCATAAGTGAATTTCAGACTTCATTTTTAAATAAAAATATTGTAATTGGTTCAATGAATATAGCAAATGAAGACCACAATTTTGAAATAGCCTAAAGTATCCAAATTGTATTACACTGCATACGTAAACTGTGTTTAGATGTATTGAAGCATTGGCAAAGCCTATAGGTCTCGCCTATGTGAGATTTATTGGCTTTGTCAATGTTTTCTTTTTTAGCAACGTTGTGCAGCACCACGACTGTGTTTATCAGACACTTTGTTATCACATTTAAGAGGTTTCCTTGAAAAATACATTTGTACAACAAGAGTGGAAGTTTAGGAATGGGAATACGAGGGGAGAAGGGAGGCAAACAAGCAAGGAAGGGGCAAGCAAAGATGCAGGAAGGGGCACGGGGCAAGCAAAAACAACAGGCAAGCAACAACGCAGGGAGGGAAGTGGGGGCTGAAGCAGCAACGATGGGCGTGGGTCGGGGAAGGGTGCAAGAAACAATGGCCAAGCAATCACGTGGTAGAGTGAAGAATAAATAAAAAGTACCTCAGTCCCAGCGTGAGCAGCGGAAGGACACTTATCAAAAATACCAAGCAATCAGTACTTGGTCCACGCTGCACGTAAGGGAGAACCAAATGAAGAGAAAGTGAAACTGGCACAGGCTGACCAAGGCAGCAAATATGAGTGACAATGAAGCCAATGAATGGTAAGCAACAGGCAGGCTCCATGCCCCCTTTATGTTAACAAAAGTCTCACAAGCGACAGCACATGCGCTGTCTCAGGCGAGACCTAAAAACATGAAGCCCTCCCTCATGCAAAAGTGCTGGCATGGTACTGAAATGTTGAATTTAGTTCGTAATGTAACTTTATGATAGCCATCTCAGCTCAGCAGACTAATATCTTGGACTGTGTGCGTTACTCCGCCAAGACCTCCCAACATCCAGCAGACATATTAGACAGAACATATTACATGCATCTAGACTTCTTACATATGCTTCTGGCTGGCTAAGGAAATGTAGGTCATACACAAAAGGACAACTAGTTTAAATAAATCAAGAAAAGGAAAAGGAACCGTTTGAAAAACCAGAAAATCAAAAGATTTTGGATTAGACGTCTCACACACTAAATAGTGTTATGCTTCATCATTGGCACCTATCCACACCCTGGTAGAGAGATACCACCAGGGTGGACTCAACCGAATAGGGAGTTCTTATATAAATATCTCTCTGGATAAAGCAGGGTTCCAGTTCGGCGGCGGTCGGAGCGGCATTGACAGCTTCCACAGCAGACCCACTTCCTTGTTGTAATTTTGACTACAGGAAGGGTCTCCCTGCCAGACACACATGATTTCGGAACCACCCCAAAATAGGGTACTTCTAATTCAGAAGACATTCATTCAGGTGAGAGCCTTATGCCTCATCATAGTGCATGGAATGCATGAATAGACAGGCAGGGACACATATATAGCCCTGACGAAGGCCCTAGCCCTGGACAGGCTCTTAGCGAGGGCAGAAACATGTTGGCACAATCAGGGGAAATTAAGACACTAATGCTTAATTAGTACCCTGTACCTATTTTTTACTTGTGTCCACGGTACCCTTAAATAAAAAAGGAAATCTTTGGGGTAGACCGCGAGACTTTTTATTATCTTTTTTTAACTGAATCCCTGCTTTAGCCAGAGAGATACTTTATATCAGAACACCCTATTCGGTTGAGTCTGCTCTGGTGGTATCACTCTACCAGTAGATATTCGCCAATGATGAAGCACGACACTATTAATTATGTGAGACGTCTATTCCAAAATCTTTGGATTTTCTGTATTTTGGAACGGTTCCCTTTCCTTTCCTTGATTTATTAAACCTAGTTGCTCTTTTGTGTATGAGATATTGTTTGGGAGAATGCAACTAGGTTTTCCTTCTCACGCTTTCCCTGTGTGAAAATAAGGAAATGTAGGTACCATTTTGGAAAGCCACCCAGACTGTCAGAAACGCAACAAGGTTGTGCCAAGGGCAACACATGTGCCCACCTTAACTTAAGAGTTTATGCAAATAAACAGCAATTGAACGCGAAAAGCAGGATTTTAAGAGTTTGCTCAATCAGTACCAGTTTAATCTTTCTCTGAAATACAGTGGTCTCCATTATATTTTTTGAAAGATGCCAACGGTTTTGCAAAATATTGTAAAGTTGTTTTGTAAAGAGAGTATCACAAGAGTGTCTATTCATTTTATATTGTGTCTTTCACAATTGCAAATGAAGGAAGCTATGGACTGTTTGGACTTCGAGGATGAATGTTTAAAATTGCTACAAACACCCTTGTGAAGGAGGCAGATAAGAATGGTAAACGGTAGCACAGATGCCTGCACACCAAAACTACTGTATACACTGCAGTGCTTAGTACAGTGAATAGTGATAGGAGGGTGCAGTGCCAGAAGGCACCAGGTGTCTAAAGGTTAGCTCCAAGAATTGAAAAAAACATTTCGCATCTGCAACACTAAAACAAAAAAACCTCTAGGACTAAGGTTGGCCAATGTTAGATGACTGTGCTAACACGAAGAAAAGATTCTTGCTCTTCTTCACATTTACTTCTAGTCTTGATTTCCATGTGGTATTATTAAACAGCCAACGCATGTTTCGTCTCCTGGACAAATCGACTGGTGGTGCCTGTTATCCTGTTATTCCTGAGGGAAGAAGGTCAAAACCCCATGTGATAAACGTAGAGGGTCAAAACCCCATGTGATAAACGTAGAGGGGTTTTGTAGAAATGGGTGGATCCATAAAAAGCCTGGAGCAATCACTGAATACTTTATTCATTAGGAGCCGAATATTTATGGGAGGGACCCTGCAAGCAGCAGTAGGCGCAGACGTTTCCCGTTGTTGCAAGAACTGCAAAACTAAAGAAAGCCAAGGACATTTAAATGCAGAAAACCTAAGAACTGGTCTAGAAATGGACTGTTGCTTGATGCATTCAGCGAGCTTTAGTCTCGGATTACTTTAACTGAAGGCAAGAGGCTCAGATATCAGTCAGTGAAATGAGCACAAGGTTGGAAACAAGTCATCTTTCGTGGCCTGCAGGCATCCAGTAACCGCAATGAGATTGGAGTCAACTTCAGAAAGTTATGGAATTTAGAACTCAACAGTGGTAAATGTCTGACATGGTGAAATTGAATGTAAAGTGATGTAATTTCTACATCATGTACGTGTATGCATGCATAATAATCTGTTTATTAAACGTGCCAACGAGTATATAAAGAAAAAGTAGATTTTATTGCCACTGTACTGTTTAACGTAACTTTACAGAGAACGAGTCACAGGTAGAGGGACAGAGAAAGAGAGACAGAGAGAGAGACAGAGAGGCTGAGAGAGAAAGAGCAAGAGAGAGAGTGAGAGACGGAGAGACAGACAGAGAGAGAGATACAGAGAGAGACAGAGAGAGAGATACAGAGAGAGACAGAGAAAGAGAGACAGATGGAGAGAGAGAGAGTGTAAGAGGGAGAGAACTAAAGAGCACCTGCTTGTGCATGCTGGTGTGCAGGCTTGCATGTGATGTGCTCCCATAAAATGTGAAGCCTTAGTGGAGAACCTCACGAGTGTTCTGCCTGCCAAGGTACCAACATGTTTGAATGGGGTGATAACCATGCAACAAATACTAATGCAAAGAAGATCTTTATTCTAGTCAAGGAAAGGTCCCAACTTAGAGAAGGTGGAGCAGCTCAATAGAGGCTAGTCAAGGAGGACATTGAGTGTGAGATGGTGTAGCTGGAGGTTGAAGGAATGAATTGAAAAAAGACAGAGATTAAAAAGAGTACTTTGTAGAGTTTAAAAAACACCAAAGAAGTGAGAACAGGTAATAAGAGTAAGTAAGTAGTGTAAAAGTATTAATCAAAAATAGGAGAAGATGGAGCCGGGCAGAGGTGAGGCAATTGTTCACTGCAGGGACTGCACAGAACGGAAATGAAGTGAAAAAGGACCTGGCCTCCGGGTGGAGTATTATGATCCTGCAGTATGGAAATGACACCCAACTATATCTTACTATATGTTCGGGTATCATAGTAAGCTGATGATTAAATGTGTGCCTCTGAGGACTAAATGTAAGTATATTTCTCAAAGTTAATCTAACTAAATCCGACTTCTTAGATTTCCTTCACACATTCCCCTATGTTGGCATAGCTTCAGTTAGCCTGACGTTTGGTTCTGGGCACCACGCCTGCCTCCCATTCTTCTGTGAATTTTCTGGTGGTTGTGTTGGATTCTGCTATCAATTTTAAACCATATTTCCACTTTCACCAACTCTTGTAAATGCAAGTAGTTTTGCTTAGATAGCCTTTGCTCTGCTGCTCAACTGCTAACCATCATCCACACTTGGAACATATTGCCCTCCGTCTACTTGAGTTACACTGGTTACCCCTTCATTTTCGGATTCTGTTCAGGATTTGCTGTTTCACCTTCAAAGCAATTGCCACTGACGTATTCACGTGTAACTAGCACAGAGCCTCCTACCATACCTGTACCGCAGTGGGCTTTTCTTAAAAGGTAGGCACTGGGGCTCAGCTCAATTCCCATGAATTTACAGTCAGCAATACTCAGGTAGTGAGACTCACTCACAGTAAAAGTCTAAAATATGGGTAGTCAAAACCAATTACTACTGGGGGACCAAATGGGCAGAACCCTTTTGCTACAGTGATTATATTGTTTTGACGATGCGAAGCACTGGATGTAATCTCTGGTATGGAAAGAGTGCAATTTTTTTTTAAAAGAGCAAAAAAATCAAGCCTCAAGTTTATTAAAAAGAAAAATGTTTCAAACAGAAGATAATTTTAGGACAGAAACAGGGATATCCCCAGATTATAAAAAGGGTGCAAAGAGAACATTGTCTGGCATACCAGCACACAATTCACTGAGGTGCATTGTGGTAAATGGTTTTGAACAGCATTGCCAGCAACCGACAAATTTAAGTTGTTACTCTCTACTGAAGAAGCACAAATATCCTGAAACACGAGTCTAGAGATACACAACACTGGCTGCACCAACAACGGTGACAACTAACGACTTTCAGCTAAAAGTGAGTTAGTATGCACCGCACTTCATTTACCACAATGAACCTGGGCGAATTATGTGCTGGCATGCCAGACAGTGTGCTACCTCCCCTATATTTTGTATCTAGGGATATAAAAGAAAAAAATTGGGTTTAACTGCAAAAAATGGGGAAATATGCTGAATATTATTCAAATACCGGATCCTCACCTATTTTGGTGTAGGATAAATGTGGGCAGGCAAATGCTGTATCAATCTCTGGAGTGGAACATCCCTGAATCTTGGTGGTCCAAATACCTCTTATCTGCCTATCACACTTCAGATTCCCCTAGACTGTTGATCACTTCTATTGATGATGGAGTTCCTTACAATTGCAGAAATCATCAAAACAATGAAGTCCCTTCAATTAGTTATTTTTTTAAACTTCTATGCAACATTGGTTCCATGAGCATAACAGGACATCACAAAAACATAAAACTGAAAACAATAGAAATAACACTTTATAAAGCAGCTGTCCTGACTGTATTCCTGCATGTGTTTAGGGGGTGATTCCGTTGGACACAACATTTGAATCCACTTTACAGATTGGTCAACTTGAATTAAATACTCTTAGAAAGGTACCATAATTAAACCTATTTTAAAAAAGGCAGCACAGGTGATCCTGCATTGCATATTGCTTTATCTCATTAATGGAAATGGGCCAAAACATTTTTTCAAAATTTGATTTGGGGAGTTTTCCAGCATGACCAATCCACAACAGACTAATTGTTTGTGCTTTGGGATGTACCTCAGAGATTTATTACAGTCAAATGTTTTTATATTACTGTTTTGTGGACTGCTTTTGATTCCATAGATTACTCTCAATTAAGGTCCAGATTAGAAAAATTGGGAGATATTTCCTGGGATTATTTCTATTTTCTGTGTTACACCTGGCATCCTTGGCGTGGGCTCTCTTGACTTTTTGCCTTGTAACCTCCTGTTTTGCTGACTTTATTTTTGCTGGCTTTAGGATTCTGGGCATGTTTCCACTGCTAACCAGTGCCTTAGTGCATATGCTCTATACTCTAAACATGGTAACATTGACTTATCCAATATTGGCATATTTAATTCACTTGTAAACCCCTAGTAAAGTGCACTATATGTGCCCAGGTCCTGTAAATTAAATGCTACTAGTGGGCCTGCAGCACTGATTGTGCGACCCACTTAGTAGCCCTTTAAACATGGCCCAGGGCTGCTATTGCAGAGTCTGTGTGAGCATTTTTAAACTGCCATTTCGACCTGGCTTGTTAACCTACTTGCCAGGTCCAAACCTCCCTTTTATTACATACAAGTCATCCCTAAGGTAGGCCATAGACAGCCCTATTGGCAGGGTGCAGTGTATTTAAAGGGTAGGAATGTGCTTTTAAGTTTTACATGTCCGATTGTGAAAAACTCTTAAATTAGTTTTTCACTACTGCAAGGCCTGTCTCTCCCGTAGGCTAACATTGGGATAACCTTAAACACCTTTTAAGTGTAATATCCCACTGGGAGCATATAGAAATTTGGAGTTTTGAATTTGGGCAGTGGCAGTTGGTGAAGTCTGAGAGGGGGCACGACATTTTTATGGAGGTCCGTGGCGATTTACTGTGCATTTTTTTATGGGGTTAAATTAGTTCTCAGGCTGATTGACAGAACCGAGTTAAACATGTAGGGGCCAGGCAAAGTTATTTTCATTTTAACAGCAGAGTGCACTGTTTACAACATTTATTTAGGAATTGGGGGGAGATTAATGCTGGGTCCTTCATAGGCCTTGCAAAAAAGGGCCACATGCAGCCAACTGTGCAGCGTATAAAGAGCAGACTCCCTTTCCATAAATAAAGTCCAAATCCATGAGAGCCTGAGACTTTTTACACATCGGCACGTTCCTATATCTCTCAAGATAAGGTCCTGCAGTCACCCCAGTTATGGAGCATGTGTAAAGCGATAATAAAGACAAAAGAGAGTTGACAATGCCCCATAAGGGCAGGGGCTTGAAGCACTGGAGTTTACACTACCCTTTGATTTATGGCGAGGCACGATTTGCTGCTCTTCACAAGGGGCGAACAAAGCACACTTTTTTACTGTTTGCTCCGTTAAAAAAATTAAAATACCTTCAGGCACACTTCATCCAAGGAAAACGCCAGACATTCATTGTCATTTAAATAGTTTCTTCCTGTGTTTGAGTCACAGCCAGCACTGTGTGCCCTACTGCCTAGTGGCAATAAAAAAAAGCCACTTTTCATGCCAGGGTATAAGAAGGTATTGGAGTGCTTTACATGAGCACCAGTTACGTTACACAAAGACACATTCATTTATTTTTAGGCACAGGGAGAATTAGATTAGGTGATTTGCCCAGGATCACAGGAGGTTACGCCGACGCCGAGATTCAAACCTAGTTTCCCTGCTTGTAATTTATATTTAGTCAAACACACAATTTATAGGTAGCACCCTTAAACACTAACGGCGTTAGCCAACAGCCACATGGTCGAACACTGGCGACGGAGGCATACCGTAGAAACCCTTAGGAAACATAACCATAAACAATCAACAAAACTGATTTTACCTTTTAATTTACACTGTAGCCCGCCACTTCTCTGACTTGGAGTTTGCTTGTAATTTCGTCCGGACCCGGGCTGGGAGTGGGACATTTCCAGTTGGCGAGGGGTCTCACGAGGTGATGGGAGAAGGGGTCTCGTCAGCAACACTCCCTCATGTCCAATGTTGTTAATGGTGACAATGCGCACGAAGAGGGAAGAGAGCGCAAGAGCAGAAATGGCCAATCACTACAAGGCTTCATGATAAAGCCATATAGTGATTGGCCAAGTTCCCCCCGCGCTACCTTGTGCAGGGCCACTGCACCAGAGCCAATCCAGACGCTGCTTCATGAGAGTAGCACCAGGATTGGCTTGGGCATGTGCACTCAGCGCTCCTTAGGAGGCCGGGGGAAGGGGCTACAGCTGTGATTTGCCCCGGCTCCCTAATTACGCTGGAGGACAGAGTGCTCTAGTGCGCATGTCAGGTTGGCCACAGAAAAGAAGCCGGCCAACCAGACATGCGCACAGAGTGTGGACTCGAGTCGGCATCCAGGTAAGCCACAGGGGGCATGTTTAGATTCTACTGCTGTCAATTACTTTGAAGCTCCACCCCTGCCTCCACTGCCCTGCTCACTGAAGATTCAGGAACTGTTAGTGACTGTAAAAAGCTGATGCCATAGACATTTTGTATTTCTAACACATATACTTATATTTAATACAGGGGCTGGGGGGGGCGCAGATATGGCGGGGCAATGCCCCCACAGCCCTAATAAAGGTACCTCCCCTGCTGATCGGCCTTCCTGAGGTAGATTTGGAGGGAGGAGCTGACACTTGCACCTGAATAGGGCTGTGCCTGTCCCCACACAAAGAGCTGCATACCCCCTGTAGTGTGTCTGGAGCCAGTGCAGGAAAGGCAGGGACCTTGTGTTCTTCAAAGGCCTCTTTGAGGTCTACCCCACTTCAAAGGCACATTTGGGCATAATTACTGGACCCTTGACACCACCAAATCAGAATTTTGCTGGAACCAAGGACGTTCTGCCTGAAAGAAGAGCTGCTGTGCTGTAGGAGGGACTGCCACTTTGCTACCTGCATCAATCAATCAATCAATCAATCAATCTGTGCTGTGTAGGCCTGCTGCCTGCTGATTGCTGTGCTGTAGGAGGGACTGTCACTTTGCTACCTGCTTTCCTGTGTTGGCCTGCTGCTTCTTGCCTGTGAGTGAGGGGGACTGGGCCTGCTCTCACATCCTTGAGTCCAAGTTTCTCCAAGGGCTTGCCTCCTGTCTTCTGAAGTCTACGGGACAAAAAAGACTTCATGCAACTCTACTGGTGCTGCTGGGCTCTGTCATCTGTGAATTCTACTCTTGCCTGAGGTGCCCCTTCCAGTCCTGGGCCTCAGAGGTGGGTTCTGCAGCTGTCTCTTGCAAAATCGACACAGTGACACCTTTCTGCCGATTGGAACCGATGCAGTTATCTTCGATGCTGACGGAGTGGCGATTCACCGATGATGCGGGTCCAGATTGCGAGGTTCGATGACGATGCAGTGCCGATCCTTTGACACCGACTGCGAGGCTTGACTTCGATGCAATGCCGATCCTTTGGCACCGACTACGAGACTTGACTCCGACGCATTGACCCGACTGCGTGGATCGGAACCGACACCGAGGCTTGCTCCATACAAGGTACTTTTTCAGCTGACCCTGCGTGCATCCTGTAGCCTGCCTGCCCTCCATCGCAGTTGGCCTGAACTTTGGACTTACCCTGGTCTAGTGCAACCTCAAGTAACATTTTAGCACTGTTTTTGGATTTAATCTTAAAAAATTCATATCTCGACTTTTACTGATTGAATTTTTGTTGTTTTGGTCTTGTTTTACTCAGACAAATATTCTCTATTGTTCTAAACTGGTGTGAAGTCTTTTGTGGTATTTTCACTGTGGTACTGAAATTAAAGTGTGCACAAATACTTTACACGTAGCCTCTTAAGTTAAGCCTGACTGCTCTGTGTCAAGCTACCAGAGGGTGAGCACAGGTTAATTTAAGTTGTGTATCTGACTTACCCTGTCTAGGATTGTGGTCCCTACTTGGACAGAGTGCAAACTTCTGCCAACTAGAGACACAATTTCTAACAAAGATGTATGTTACAATCAGACAATTGTGCTATAGAAGAAGTATCGATAAATGAAGATTAATGGATGAAATACGGATCAGAAGGGTCTGAAACAAGGCTGGTCGCTGGTTCCTACATCGTTTTGTATATTCTTGGCTGACTCACCAACTGTATTGGCTAATACAATAAGACTACAGAGCAAAATCAACACAGTAAATGTTATTTAGACACCAACAAACTAAGATTAAATACGGAGAAATCGAAATTATTTGCTTTAACTAAAAAATAACACATGCCTTTGATGGTTAGCAGTAACAAAATCGGGGCTGATAAAGCAATACCAAGACTTGGGTCTGATTTCCCCTCTCGTCTATTATGGAGCATACACTGAAGGAAAACGAAGTCAAAGGCTTCTAATCCATTGGCAACCTTATTTCCTTTTGATAATATTTATTGGGGGGTTTCATTCAGCCCACTTCTAAAATTGATTGCCAGGACATTTGTGCCAGTGATGTTATGAGGCTTTGAAATTTTATTATTGGATGGGCAACAAAAGTTTCCAGAAGTCAGAGGCAAGGTAAAGAAAAACTCCCTATCTCTCACAGGCTCATTAATGCTACAAGCCATTAGAGAAGAGCCTGTGCTCTTGGGACATACTAGCAACGTTTTGGGTCCTTAATCTTCTGCTAAACAGATTGGAATTTGATCGGACTAAACTTTCCAAAATCTGTCTTTAGGACATCCTTGAGGACACTGACAGTGATACTAATCTAGCATACAAAATAATACCATCTTTTTTATGATTGGCTATCTTTGTCCTTGTGAGTGACTAGACTTTCAATAACAAAACACATAAGTAAAATGTATCTTTGGAAAGTGTGAATCTGTATCATACTTATTTGCATGATAATTCCTCTGTAGCTTAGAGACAAGATTATTTGGGCTCACCAAGTAGTGTGAAATAGATGATACTCTTCCCAAACCCATCTATTCGAAATCTCATTCTTAGATTAAGAGAGGAGGATTTTTTCAGGGGGGAACCTTGTGTCTACTATTAAGGCTAATAATGGCAAATGCACTTTTTTTAAACTACTCTTTTATGCAAACTCATACTTTGTTGGATTGTGGTCAGTTTTTTAATATATATTGTACATTCTTACATCCTTTCTTTTTAGAACGTAATTGTTTAACCCACACCACAGCTATGGGAATTGTGGGTGTACTATGTTAATATGGCTTTTGTGTTGTTTGTATTTAAAGAGCTTGCACGATTAAATGAATTAATATATAAAATGACAGTTATAAAAAGTAGGGAAGCAGAGAACATACCAAGTGTTTGAGACATTCTGTACCTGAGTTAAGGTGACGACAGCCATGAACACTGGAGGAGGGCATGGCCTATGTCGATAGAAGTACCAGCGACGGTCCATCTCACTTGGCAAGATTTCGTAGGCCACATAACGAACAAAGCGCTTATAGACGCCAAGGCCTGCTTCGTCCAGTAAGAAATCCTGTGGCAACACTCTCTGGCCGTTGGCAATGGCCCGCTTGAAACTGCTGGTGCGCTTGTTGCTGATCTGGAAGAAACCCACAGAAAGCAATGAGTCACAGAGTACACTTACTTCTTACATGACTTCCCAGAAGAGGTCTTTATGGAGAGTTGTATTGCAACATTCGGTATGTGGTGTCCAACAAAACTCACTTAAATAACATTGTACATATGGTAGTGATACACTCTTTAAATCAGCAGGTTCTGTTTCTGCAAAGACTCCTATTATCAAGACTGGCTACCTGAACTATTTGAGAGATTGAAATGCCTGCAGGATCTTAGGCTGCACATCCCTATGTATCTTCCTTGAGCAAGATAGTCATGGGTGCTTGGAAAAGGTTTTGACTTTAAGACTACCAAAGACCTCAGAAGCTAGTTGTTTTTGTTTTTGTTATTACCTTTTCACTATTTTTCTGTGTATTTCTTCATATTTTTCATCTGTCCCATATTCCCAGAATGCCAAAAGGTCTCAGCACTTTCACTGGGGGACGATACTCTTCTGCTGTCAAAACTCCAATGGACCTCAAAGTGCTGTTATACTCATTTAGTCCGTTTGGCACAGTTTGAAGAACTGAAATTAACACCTCAAAATCTAAATTCATGGTTTTAAATCCTCATAGAACGTTTAAATGCTCAATCGCTACAAATGATTTTAAATTGGAGAAGGTACATGAATTTGATTATTTGGGCATCAGAATGCCAGATTCTCATATCTGGTCTTCAAATTACCAAAAGCCAGCTTCCTTTAAATCACAGAATGGGTGTCCCCAAACATGCAAAAAAGCTTGCTCAACTATGCTACATCACTTGTTTTAGAAATCTATGAGGCTAAAGCTGTGAGCGCAGTCTTATATGGATCCGAATTATGTGGACATTGTAAAATGATAGAGGTGAGAGGGAACATGCGGCCGGCTAGGTCGGCTGGTTGGGAGCTTTTACCTCCGGGAGTGGCGGGCTTCGTGATGTAACTCGAGGAGCTCCGTGTTTGCACCGTGTCCACTTGTGTTTTGGGGTCATGGTTGAACGGGGGGCTTTGCGGCCATTGGGGAGAGGGGCCGATGAGAGTGCAGGAGGGCTTGCTGTGGTCCATATGAGCTGGGGCGCTCCAGGAGTTTCAGGCCATGCAGCGCATCTTGCTGTGTCGAGGTGCCGGCGCTGGTAATATGGGAAGAGTCAGCACAAGCGCCTGCAGCTGGAGAGTACGAGAGGGAAAAGGCATTGTGATTAGCAGGCAGCAGGTAACTCTGGTGAAAGGGGTGTATGCAGCAAGAGTTTTTGGAATAGTGCGGTGTTAGTCCAGATTAAACTGATGGACTTAGACAACCAGCGGACAGAGGATAAGAGCGCCGCAGTTTTTTGTAATTCATCCTCCCTGCAATATAGAAGCTCTTGTGCTTCTGGGGATAAAAACAAGTTGGATGGTTCTTTGAGGGAAGCTATTGACAACCGTTAATCACTAAGGTCCCTAAACCCACATTGGGCAGTGCATGAAAACGGTCCAGAAGGTAAGGGAAGTATCGCCCAGCTGCCTGTTAAGCTGCAGGTTAAACCTGTCAGACCGTGGGGTAACACACGAGCCCCCAATCTGGAAATCTTCCAAAATCTAGAATCACCTCCAAGGAGATACTAACCCCTCCAAGCATCAAAATCACCAGAATTACGCCATCCCTAAGGTCCTTTTTTAGGGTAAAGCTTGACCTGAAAGATCACGAAAGAACTCAAGAGGAAGGTGAAGGTAAAGAGAGTACCGCCCAAGGTAAAGGTGAGAGAGGACCCAAAGTATGGAGGATGGGATGCAAGGTGGGGCAACAACAGCAGCCACTTTGATACACCCTGCGGTTCCCATACGAAACCAATTTTCTATTTTGACAGTGAAAGTATCAGCCGAAGGGGACATTACGACCACGAAGGGTACTGGACAGATGGAGGTCACCACTCCTTAAAAAAAACAAAGACACAGCCTGTAGTAACTTTAAAGGCTGGGAAGCGGTGCAGGAAATGCTGGGCCAAATAACTAGGGAACTCAAAGACCGCTTCTCAATTTCTGAGTCTAATCAGAGGGAGATACAGGTGGCTTGCTCCAACCTGGAAGTAAAGATAGAGGGTCTAGCTCTGCGGATGCGGGCGCTAGACAGTAGAGTGCCGGATCTTAGTCTAGCAGTCCAGGCAAACACTCAGGAGGTGACCCGCCTGAAGCAAAGAGACACAGAATTGGCAGATAAGCTAGAAAGGATAGAAAACAATTCTAGGAGAAATAATATTTGAGGTTTGGGGGTAACTGAAGGTGCGGAAGGAGCTGACATTAAACCTTTATAATTAGTTTGTTAGTGAAAGCTTATCCTCAAGATGCTCTGTCAATCGACCTTGGGACAGAAATCTAGAGGGTACATAGGGACCCATTCAAATTGCATACAGGGTGAAAGAAGCCTCAGAAGATTCTGGTGAATTTCTTATCTTACGCAGTGAAGGAAAAAAATCTGGGCTTAGCTTTGAAAGAAAAATTAACACAGGCTATGGGGTTCACATTTAAGTTCAGATCAGATATCTCCAGAGCAACCGCAGATAGACAATGGGAACGGGGGAAGCGAATGGAGAAGTTGAGGGAGATGGGCGCTAGTGTTCAACTGAGATTCCCCGCAATTTTGAAAGTTATGTGGGAGAACAAAATGCATTACTTTTCAGACCTGGAGGAGGTGGAAACATTTATTGCACAGGTCAAGAAGGGAGGTAGGTCGGATCAACACAAATAATGGGGCCAAGGTTAAATGTATAAAATGTCACACCTGGTGGTGAGCTCAAAAGGCATAAGGGAATGCAAAGAGATAGATACGGGAGAGTTCCTACGGGGGGTGCACATGCGGTGGGGAGCATGGGGTTTTTAAAAAAAAAAAAAGGATATGACCTCAATTCACAGTATCTTGCAATTCTATGTTGGAATGTAAACGGCTTCCGGGTGAAGAAAAGACAATGCCTGATTCTGCAATACTTAAAAAAGAACAAATCCCAAATCATTATGCTTCAGGAAACCCACTTATTGAGGCAGGAGAGAAGCAGGAGTATAAATAACTCTTTTCAAAACATAGATGGGTGCAGAATGTAGTAGTTACCAACCAACCATACTGCACCAAAGGCGTAGCTAATTTGTTCAAGGCAAACTCCGGTGTGGAAATAGTGAGGTATAGAGCAGACAAAGGCGGACACTGGATAATTGCGAAAATAAAGGTTGAGCAAAACTCATACACCTAGGTTAGTTATTATGGCCCGAAAACGGAAGATGTCACCCCACTGACAAAGCTATTTTCTATATTGGTGGAATTTAATGCCCCTGTTATTTTAGGGAGGGAATTTTAACATCTTTTTGGATAACAACCTGGACAGGTCCTCAAAACATATGCAAATTAATTCTCCAAAAATGAGGGCATATCTCCTCCCCATGGCAGAGAACTTTAACATCTTTGATGTGTGGCGAAAAGTAAAGGAGGGCAGTAGAGACTACACCTTTTACAGCTGGAAAAATGGGCACTACTCAAGATTAGACTACCTCTTCATTGATAGTAAAGAAGCGGAGAACGTTCTGGTGATAGAACATCTGCCTATCAAACTGTCTCAAATGCAGCAATAATTTTAAAAATTAAGCTGAAAGGTAGCAATCATATCAGGAGGTGGACAGCTAACAGATAGAATCTGCTTACAACCCGAGATTGTTTTAGAGGTAGAGAGGGGTACAGAGGAGTTCTTTTGTTGGAATATGACTTCAGCTCCCAATAATATGGTTTGGGGTGGATACAAGGCATGGCTAAGGGGAACTCTTAAGAATCTCTCAGTAGCCTGGAACAGGAAAGAAAAGGCACAGTTCTCGCAGGTTGAAGAGGGGATTGCAAGTTCAGCAGAAGTGTTAAAGGCAAACAGTATAAGTGGAGATGAAATAAGGAGATTAGAAGAAATTTTGGATAATCTGAAGTTACATTTTAAATTGAAAAAAGAAGAGAAAGTGCAACAGCAATGGGAAGCTAGCACAGCTAGGGAGTTTGCACACGGGGAGATTTGTGGAAAGCTGCTAGACTGGAAAGCGAAGCTAGATATAAGCAGGACCTACATCAGGAACTACACCAGGGAGATCTGGGATGAAGAGACACATGTAATCACTGACAAGAGTACTAAAATAGAGGCAGACTTTAATAACTTATTTCAGGACCTGTATTCAGAAACCCTAATATAGACAGAGAACACCTAGATAACTGGTTGATTGAAAAATGACTCCCCAGGCTCACTGAAGCCCAGCAGCAGTATTTGTCTCAAGAAATCACAGATAGTTAAATCTTGACAGTAATCAGGAAGTTAAAAAGAGGGAAAGCTGCAGGGTCAGATGGGATCCCAAACTAATTTTATATGTTAACTTCTGAGGGGATTAGTTCAACCTGGTTTAAATTGTTCAGCTCTATACTAGTTGAAAGTTTGCCAATCCCAGAGTCCTGGAATGAGGCAGTCATCTGAAACCTGGCAAGAATCCCCTACAGTGCCAGTTTTACAGTCCGATCTTGCTACTTAATTGTGACTAAAAAGTATTTTCTAGCAGTTTAGCCACTTGGTTAAATAAGGTACTGGGGGATCTGATAAACAAAGATCAGAAGGGTTTTTAAGCAGAAAGGAACATGAGAGAGTTGACCCACTCTGTGATAGGCTCAATTGGTTTAGCTACATCTCTAGAGGATCCACTGACAATTGTGACCTTAGACGCAGCCAAGGCATTTTATTGTGTGTATTGGGCTGACTTGCTGACTGTGCTAAAACACTTTGGGGTGGAGAAAGCCCTGATAGGCACATTAACCAAGATCTTTAATTCACCTAGTGCCCGAGTGTTGGTAAACAATAATTTGTCCACACCAGTGAAAAGTGAAACAGGGACCAGGCAGGGCTGGCCCTTTCACCTATTCTTTTTGACGTTTATATTGAACCCCTTGCACAAAGCCTGAGAATGGGCTGGGAAATTAAACCATTTGTAGGAGGAGCATATTCTAGGAAGATATCTCTTTACGCTGATGATTTATTGGTTTACACCTCAGACACCGCCTGTACTATCCCAAATATAATGTCAGAGGTTCGGCGTTTTCGCAGAATTTCCGGTTATGAGGTTATCGAGGAGAAAACTTAGATAATGTCATGGAATCAGAGTTGCAGGGGAATATCAAGCATAAGGGAATTAAGATATTTGGGGCTAAAAATCACACAAGATTTGGAAAAAATCCAGTCGTGACTTAGAGAAGAGCAGCACTGAGATAGACAGACTGCTGAGGAGATGGCAAAACCTCCCTTTTACCGTATAAGGTTGGATAAAATAGGTAAAGATGTCTATACTACTTAAACTAACCTTCTTGTTTGATAATATCCTGCTGGACATTGATAAGAAGGCCCTTTTGAAAATACAAAGGAAAATCACGTCCTTTGTTTACGCAAGTAAGGGCATATGGAAAAAGTTAAGAAGGAGGTTGGAGAAAGGAGGTCTAGGGCTTCCTGACATACAACTTTATTGTTGCACTTTCCAGCTGAAAAACAACTGAATGCTTCTCCTCCGCCCAGATGAGTCATTAGTGGGTGTCATGTTCAGTACTATGCTATTTGGAGTACCAAAGAAAGGCTTTTTATATAAGTTTGGGGCGCCCACATTTTTCACAAAGGTTTGGCTAAAGTGCATGCAGGCAGCTGCCAAAGTGTGGTACGGGGTCAGGCTACTTTTGGGAATCTCATATTATAGCTGGTTGTCAACAATACAGGATTCTCTGGGGACACCAGAGTGCCTGCTATACAGTCTAGCAAAACCTCCAATGCAGAGTGATGTAAGCAGGTAGGGCCAGTTGGTGGAAGAAGGGCAGAGACTATCTTGGGACACCTGGAACAGCAGGACTAACAGGGCGCTCTATAAGGTTTAAAATCTCTCAATTGAACGCGTGGCTTAGGAGCCAGGGTTGCCAAATGAAGAAGGACCTACAGAATCAAAGGTATTGCAGAAGAAAGTAGCTCATTGGTACCAGTATTTTCTGAAAGCAACTGATGAGAACCTGAAACCTTCACAACTCGTTTGGGACAAATACTTGCCAAGCACAAAGCAGGAGGAAATATGTCAAATATCTTTGTCTACACTTTACTCTGTGATTAAATCTGCTGCACTACGGAGAAACCACTTCTTCACCCTCTACAGGGCCTAACGGACCCTGTCGAAGTTGGCAAAGCTAAGAGAAAGCGAAGACCCCAGGTGTAAATAGTGTGGTTCTTCAAAAAGCACCAAAGCACACCAAATTACAATTATTGTGTTCCTTGATTGATTCAACACTATCTAGAAAGAGTCCAAATTGTTCAGTCCAATCTCATATGTGCTATCTGGACACAGTTCACCAAGAATAATCCGCATCTGAAGATAGTATTCCGTTATCACTTTCTTTATTAATCCATACAAAAACGGCAGCCGACGCGCGTTTCGCCCTCCTGGGCTTCCTCAAGGCTGCAAAATCACATATGAAGGACATAGTTGTAACAATCCATTATTATACAATTAAAACACAATACAAAAACTTAAAAACATTATCCACTGGACATTGTAACCATAAGTATACATGCCAGTCCCATATACAACACAACAAGTGACTCCAAAGAACACCCTAACAGATGTTATCACCCGTGCCACGAAACAAGAACAAAAGGACCATTTTCAAGTCACCACGTGCCCTGTTAGTGATTCTGTGTTCATGGTAGTTGAATGTCCTACTATCACTTATTTGTTAAAGTGATAGCCAATATAAATAAGTGCACAACATGCTATCATTCCTTATTAGTCCAAACTCCACAACGTATAGGACTGTGATCTATGTTTGATGTCCCAATTTCTATCGGGAAGGACATAAGAAGGGGTATCTAAATAAAAGCGAACAATGTCCTCACCTTGTCACCACTAAATATATGTATAAGATGTTCAAAGTCAATCGTTTTCAAAAGGTAATGTTTGCTTCTAAGTTCTTTCCTGTGTATCTGCAATGTATAAGCATGACATAAGAAAAAATAGTTTGTTTCATGAAAACATCACAATTAGCCATCCAGTTTATGACCACTGTGAACGAAACAAAGTCGAAAGATGCATAAACAAATGTTTCTTATGTCATGCTTATACATTGTAGATACAAAGGAAAGAACTTAGAAGCAAACATTACCTTTGAAAACGATTGACTTTGAACATCTTATACATATATTTAGTGGTGACAAGGTGAGGACATTGTTCGCTTTTATTTAGATACCCCTTCTTATGTCCTTCCCGATAGAAATTGGGACATCAAACATAGATCACAGTCCTATACGTTGTGGAGTTTGGACTAATAAGGAATGATAGCATGTTGTGCACTTATTTATATTGGCTATCACTTTAACAAATAAGTGATAGTAGGACATTCAACTACCATGAACACAGAATCACTAACAGGGCACGTGGTGACTTGAAAATGGTCCTTTTTGTTCTTGTTTCGTGGCACGGGTGATAACATCTGTTAGGGTGTTCTTTGGAGTCACTTGTTGTGTTGTATATGGGACTGGCATGTATACTTATGGTTACAATGTCCAGTGGATAATGTTTTTAAAGTTTTTGTATTGTGTTTTAATTGTATAATAATGGATTGTTACAACTATGTCCTTCATATGTGATTTTGCAGCCTTGAGGAAGCCCAGGAGGGCGAAACACGCGTCGGCTGCCGTTTTTGTATGGATTAATAAAGAAAGTGATAACGGAATACTATCTTCAGATGCGGATTATTCTTGGTGAACTGTGTCCAGATAGCACATATGAGATTGGACTGAACAATTTGGACTCTTTCTAGATAGTGTTGAATCAATCAAGGAACACAATAATTGTAATTTGGTGTGCTTTGGTGCTTTTTGAAGAGTTAATTGTATTTAGTCTACCTTTGTAGGTCTAAATAGTGTAATACTCAAGGTGGGTGAGTATTTTGCAACAAGTGAGCACCCTATACATAATGGAATGTAATTGATGGGATATGGCTTCTACTACGATTGTACTTATGTTGATGTGCAGGTCGAAATAGCATATCCACCAATTGTATAAGATATATAAATAGTGTGGTTGTTGTGACGCTGATGAGGTACATATGTTCACCACCTGCCTGAATCTGGAAGAATATTAGTCAATCAATCAATCAATCAATCACGGCATTTATAGAGCGCGCTACTCACCCGGGAGGGTCTCAAGGCGCTGGGGGAGGGGGTAAGTTACTGCTCGAACAGCCAGGTCTTGAGCTGCTTCCTGAAGGAGAGATGGTCCTGGGTTCGCCGAAGGTGAGTGGGGAGGGAGTTCCAGGTCTTGGCTGCCAGGTAGGAGAAGGATCTTCCTCCGGCGGTGGTTCTGCGGATGCGTGGTACGGTGGCGAGGGCGTGGCTGGTTGATCGTAGCTGGCGTGTGGGCGTGTAGAAGGTCACACGGTCGTTGAGGTACTTTGGGCCCAGGTCGTGGAGGGCCTTGTGTGCGTGGGTGAGGAGTCTGAACGTGATTCTCTTGCTGACGGGGAGCCAGTGCAGGTCTTTCAGGTGTCCGGTGATGTGGCTGTGTCGGGGGATGTCCAGGATGAGTCGTGCGGAGGCGTTCTGGATGCGCTGGAGTCTTTTTTGAAGTTTGGCTGTGGTTCCGGCGTAGAGGGTGTTCCCATAGTCCAGTCGGCTGGTGACGAGTGCCTGGGTGACGGTCTTCCTGGTTTCAGTGGGGATCCATCTGAAGATCTTGCGGAGCATGCGCAGGGTGTTGAAGCATGAAGATGAGACGGCGTTGACTTGTCTGGTCATCGACAGGGAGGAGTCCAGGATGAAGCCCAGGTTGCGTGCGTGGTCCGTTGGCTTGGGCGCGGTGCCCAGGGCCGGGGGCCACCAGGAGTCGTCCCAGGCGGAGGGTGATGAGCCCAGGATGAGGACTTCCGTCTTGTCTGAGTTCAGTTTAAGGCGGCTGTTCCTCATCCAGTCGGCGACGTCTCTCATCCCGTCGTGTAGGTTGGCTCTGGCGGTGGTGGGGTCGTTGGTGAGGGAGAGGATCAGCTGGGTGTCGTCGGCGTAGGAGATGATGTTGAGGTTGTGTTGGCGTGCGATGGCTGCGAGGGGGCTCATGTAGACGTTGAAGAGGGTTGGGCTGAGTGAAGATCCTTGTGGAACGCCGCAGATGACTTCGGTGGCTTCGGATCTGAACGGGGGAGGCGGACTCTCTGGGTTCTTCCGGCGAGGAACGAGATGATCCATTCCAGTGCTTTCTCTCGGATTCCGATGTTGCTGAGGCGCTTCACTAGGGTGCGGTGGCAGACGGTGTCGAACGCCGCGGAGAGGTCCAAGAGGATGAGGGCAGCTGTTTCCCCGTTGTCGGTTAGGGTTCTGATGTCGTCGGTGGCTGCGATAAGGGCGGTCTCGGTACTGTGGTTGGCCCGAAACCCGGACTGCGAGGGGTCGAGGATCCATTCGTCTCGAGGAAGGCGGCAAGCTGTCTGTTGACGGTCTTCTCGATGACT
Source organism: Calotriton arnoldi (assembly GCA_963921515.1). NCBI lineage: Eukaryota > Metazoa > Chordata > Amphibia > Caudata > Salamandridae > Calotriton > Calotriton arnoldi. The sequence goes on from CAWUFW010000086.1 coordinate 5,528,007, forward strand.
TTGGCCGGAAACGGAAGGAGCGAGATGGGACGGTAGTTCTTGAGGTCGGTGGGGTCCGCCGTTGGTTTCTTCAGGAGGGCGGTAAGCTCGGCGTGCTTCCAGCTCTCCGGGAAGGTGGCGGTGTGGAAGGAGGAGTTGATGATGTCCCGGAGATGGGGTGCGATGGTGGCGTCGGCTTTGTTGAAGACGTGGTGTGGGCAGGGGTCGGTTGGTGATCCGGAGTGGATGGAGTTCATCGTGCGGGTGGTGTCTTCGGTGCTGATCGGGGTCCAGTTGCAGAGGGTGGTGGTGGCGGGCGTTGGTTCGGCGGTAGGGTGCGTGGTTTGTGCGTCGAAGCTGTTATGTATGTCGGTGATCTTGCGGTGGAAGAACGCGGAGAGTGAGTTGCAGAGGTCTTGCGAGGGGGTGATGTCGTTGTTTCCGGCGCTGGGGTTGGAGAACTCTTTGACGATGCTGAAAAGTTCCTTGCTGTCATGGGCGTTGCTGTCCAGTCGTTCTTTGAGTGCCGACTTCTTGGTGGCACGGATCAGCTGGTGGTGTTTGCGGGTGGCGTGCTTGAGGGCGGTCCTGTTGTCTGTGGTCTGGTCGAGTCGCCAGGTTTTCTCGAGAGTGCGGCAGTTCTTCTTGGATTCCTTGAGTTCGTTGGTGAACCAAGGGGTTTTCTTGCTTCCGGGTCTGCTGGGAGGGTTTTTAGTGGTGCGAGGTCGTCGGCGCAGGCGGTCAGCCACTTGGCGAGGTTGCTGGCTGCTTCGTTTGGGTCCGTTGTGTTGGTGGGTGTGTTCTGGCTGAGGGAGGCGGTGAGCTGCTCGGCGGTGATCTTGCTCCAGCTCCGGCGGGGAGCCTGTTGCGGGTGGTGGTGGGTCGCAGTCTTTCTGAAGCTGAAGTGGACGCAGCTGTGGTCGGTCCAGTGGAGTCCGGTGGCGTGGCTGAAGGAGATGTGCTTGCTGGACGAGAAGACGGGTCAAGCGTGTGGCCGGCGTAGTGGGTGGGCGTGTTCACCAGTTGCTTGAGTCCGAGGTTGGCGAGGTTGTCCAGCAGGGTGGTGGTGTTTCTGTCGTTGTTGTTCTCCAGGTGGAAGTTGAGGTCCCCTAGGAGGATGTAGTCGGCGGAGAGCATGGCGTGCGGGCTGATGAAGTCTGCGATGTCTTCGCTGAATAGTGTGCGTGGTCCCGGGGGTCTGTAGATGAGGGTGCCTCGGAGGGTGGTCTTGGGGTCAGTGTGTATCTGGAAGTGTAGGTGTTCGGCGGCGGTGAAGGTCTCGTCGGAGTTAGTCGAGATGCGGATGGTGCTCTTGTGTACGATGGCGATGCCTCCTCCCGTCTGGTTGACGCGGTCCCTCCGGGTGATCTTGTATCCGTCCGGGATGGCTATGGCGATGTCGGCCGCTGAGGAGGCGTTCATCCAGGTTTCGGTGAGGAAGGCGATGTCCGGTGCTGTTGCGTCGAGCAGGTCCCAGAGTTCCACGGCGTGCCTGTGGACGGAGCGGGTGTTCAGCAGGATGCATTTCAGGTGGTTGCTGCTGGTGCTCGACTTGGCGGAGGTGGTGCACGTCTGGGGGCAGGTGAATCGGCAGGTTTGGCAGGTGAAGGGTCCGTGGGTGCGTCTCGGTGAGGCTCGGTAGCAGGCAGGGTTCCGGCCGGCCTTGAGTGCGGTGAGGGTGGCGGCGTCGTAGGTCCGTCGAGTGGTGTTGCATCGGTGGGATCCAGGGGTTCTGGCGCTGGGCGCGGTCCAGTCGCGGACGGGCGCAGACGGGCTTGCCTTAGGCGCGCCTTCGGCGCGCCCGCTGCGCACGTCCGCTGCGCGGCCGCACAGCGGCCGCCATTTATGGGGAGGTGGGAGGGAGGAGCAGCTGGGAGGCGGGAGGCAGGGGCAGCGAATGGGCAGTCAGGGGGGCGGGGCCGCAGGGGACGCAGCGGCGGGAATGGCGAGAGGCAGCGGGGGCACAGAAAGGAAAAAGGGGAGACAAGCAGACAAAATCACAGGCACAACGACAATGGGGCAGCGAGGGGCACAGAAGGAAAAAGGGGAGAAAGGCAGACAAAATCACGGGCACAACGACAATGGGGCAGCGAGGGGCACAGAAGGAAAAAAGGGGAGAAAGGCAGACAAAATCACGGGCACAACGACAATGGGGCAGCGAGGGGCACAGAAGGAAAAAGGGGAGAAAGGCAGACAAAATCACGGGCACAACGACAATGGGGCAGCGAGGGGCACAGAAGGAAAAAGGGGAGAAAGGCAGACAAAATCACGGGCACAACGACAATGGGGCAGCGAGGGGCACAGAAGGAAAAAAGGGGAGAAAGGCAGACAAAATCACGGGCACAACGACAATGGGGCAGCGAGGGGCACAGAAGGAAAAAGGGGAGAAAGGCAGACAAAATCACGGGCACAACGACAATGGGGCAGCGAGGGGCACAGAAGGAAAATGGGGAGACAAGCAGACAAAATCACGGGCACAACGACAATGGGGCAGCGAGGGGCACAGAAGGAAAAAGGGGAGAAAGGCAGACAAAATCACGGGCACAACGACAATGGGGCAGCGAGGGGCACAGAAAGGAAAATGGGGAGACAAGCAGAAAATACGGGCACCGGGGCCACAAGCGGAGGGCGATCTTACCTGCAGAAGCAGCGGGCAGACAACACAGGCGGAGCTGTGTGGTGGGGGAGCGACCTACCTGGCAAGGTCAAGGGTCGCTCTCCTCACCGCGCAGCGGCCGCCATTTATGGGGAGGTGGGAGGGAGGAGCAGCTGGGAGGCAAGAGGCAGGGGCAGCGAATGGGCAGTCAGGGGGGCGGGGCCGCAGGGGACGCAGCGGCGGGAATGGCGAGAGGCAGCGGGGGCACAGAAAGGAAAAAGGGGAGACAAGCAGACAAAATCACGGGCACAACGACAATGGGGCAGCGAGGGGCACAGAAGGAAAAAGGGGAGAAAGGCAGACAAAATCACGGGCACAACGACAATGGGGCAGCGAGGGGCACAGAAGGAAAAAAGGGGAGAAAGGCAGACAAAATCACGGGCACAACGACAATGGGGCAGCGAGGGGCACAGAAGGAAAAAGGGGAGAAAGGCAGACAAAATCACGGGCACAACGACAATGGGGCAGCGAGGGGCACAGAAGGAAAAAGGGGAGAAAGGCAGACAAAATCACGGGCACAACGACAATGGGGCAGCGAGGGGCACAGAAGGAAAAAAGGGGAGAAAGGCAGACAAAATCACGGGCACAACGACAATGGGGCAGCGAGGGGCACAGAAGGAAAAAGGGGAGAAAGGCAGACAAAATCACGGGCACAACGACAATGGGGCAGCGAGGGGCACAGAAGGAAAATGGGGAGACAAGCAGACAAAATCACGGGCACAACGACAATGGGGCAGCGAGGGGCACAGAAGGAAAAAGGGGAGAAAGGCAGACAAAATCACGGGCACAACGACAATGGGGCAGCGAGGGGCACAGAAAGGAAAATGGGGAGACAAGCAGAAAATACGGGCACCGGGGCCACAAGCGGAGGGCGATCTTACCTGCAGAAGCAGCGGGCAGACAACACAGGCGGAGCTGTGTGGTGGGGGAGCGACCTACCTGGCAAGGTCAAGGGTCAGGTGTGGGTAAGATAATCTCTGACACTTTAGGAAGAACCTTGGAGGTAAGCCCCTTTCTAATTATATTTGGTATAGCCCGTCAGGAGGTAGGAGGTGCCCCCCTTGCTATGCTGGCCAGCGAAATCTGATTTTTTAATTGATCTTATTGACAATGAGGGAGATCTGCAAACTTTGGTGCGAACCCCTTGCGCCAACTTGGCAAACCTGGCAGGGGTAATTGAAGTACCTCAAGGAGGTGGACAGGAAGAGCAAAACCGGGGAAGATGGGGAAGGGCTTTGGGATATGTTGAAGATAGGCTGAGTAATACCACGTCCAATGATTAAACATCTCAAGTGAGTAGCGGCTGGGAAAGTTGAGATAAGGAGCCCCAGTCCAGAGGACTTGCTTGAAGTTGAGCCCGACACTGAGCACTATCGGTGTTAGAGGTTGGATAGTGCTCATCAGAGGTGATATGAGGACAAACGAAAAAAGAAGAAAAAAAGACATTGGAAAGTTGAGATGCTAGTAAACTGTAAAAATACATTTATTAAATCACTAGTGAAGGTCCCAATGAGTGCACTTATGTTTCTGCTATGACGCAACCTTGTCTTTCACATTATGTATTAAAAGCCCCTTCTATATTGAATAAGTATTTGGACTACAGATGAATTAGGTGCTTATACAGAAGCATTGCTAGATGTTAAACATAGGCTTGCTGATTTGAAGTTATCATGGATTTCTTATGTGAAATGCTTGTTTGATACTCTGTGCTTGTGAGATTATTGGTCAAATCTCACATTGATTCCCAGAAATGTCTCTAAAAGTGTTAAAACCAGATATTGGGAAGATGTTTTTGGGAAATGGTTAGCAGAACTTTCCTGTGGGAGTCTTCTAGGCTACATTAACCCAGTCTCAATGAGGGTTTTCTATATTAAATTTAGACTTGGTATCCTTCTCCTGGCCCACAAGTGGACTAATAATACTTTAAAATTGCCCTCTTTTCCTTGCAACCTTCCGTCTAACTTGCAAGAGAGAGAATGAAGAGCATGTTTTGATCTTCTGCAGAGCTTATTGTAAACCAAAACGGATTGATCATCTTTGTTGGCTACTGGGAATCATACACTATCAGACGGCTCTGGGGATATGTAAAACAGACTCTAGCACTCATGTAGTTTTCTGTCTCTAAATTCTTACAGTAGCATAGGTTTATTAGAGTGAAGTTAGTTCAACATAACTGCTATTTTAATTTCAAGCTTAATTGTAATGATCGTATGTATTATATATGTGATTTTGCAGATTTGATATAAAATGTTTAATGAATGTTTTCATTTTGTTGTTAGTCATCTAACGATTCTATCCTCTTACCAGGCGGGCATTCGAATGAAGATAAGCAATTGTCATCAGGCTTTTAGGTTTACACTACTTTCATGGAGGTATGTGCTGTTAAAGAAACAAAAATGATATGTAGCATTTGTTGATCTGAGGGTTGTGCTCGACCTTGTGCCCTGTGAGAAGCTATGGAGAGTCATACTAGGCATGGGAATCACGGCTAATCTGGTAAATCTGATAGCAAGAATGCATGAGGACAACTTTGGCCAGATACGCTAGGAAAAACAGAGCAAACCAACCAGCAAGATCCCAATTCATCGTGGACTGCACCAAGGGTGCTTACTTGCGCATTCACTGTTTTCTTTGTAATAAATGAAATGGGCAATATGCTCATGAATTGTAGAAATGACTCACCCCTCTTGAATGGAAAGAAATTACCGATCCTACTTTTCGCAGATGACTCCTTACTTATTTCCACAACACCAATGAACCTCCAAAATCTGCTAGATACATTTCTGGTCTTCTGTAAGCAAAGGGGCCTGGAACTTAATGTTCAAGACCGAAATTTATGTTTTTGGGGAAAGGAAAGCGAAGTTCACGAGCAGTTAGGATCGAAGATAAACCTCTTGAGAGGGTGAAGAGTTTTGGCCACCTGGGAATAAGGCTGACTGACTCGCTTGGATGGGACCGGCAACTTGACAAAAGCTACCTTATTTTATGACATAAGTCCAAGTAAATACTGAGATTTCACAAACAGTCGCGGATACAGCCTCTGACCCCTGCACTGGAGGTTTGCCATGCTAAAGCCCAAAGCACCGCACTTTACGGCGCTTAGGTCTGGGGCTACATTGCTACCCACAAATTGATGGTGTGTGAAAACATCTATGTTAGATCTCTTGTTTCAGTACCAATTGGCACTCCTCTGACTGCATTATTTTTTGATCTAGGGATCAAGAGAATTGGGGATGTGGCTTTGTTAAAACCACTAATGCACTAATGCACCTGAGTTAAATGACTATCACGAGTCATTATGGGAAATCCTAACGATCAGTGGCACCAAACAATTACCATGGTTTAAACATGTTGCTAATTGGTGTAGGTTGTTGGAAATGGTGAGTCTTTGGGATAGTCCAGAGAGAGTTATTAAAGATTAACTGATTAGAGTAAAAGATAAGTATTGGGCGTACATGGTGGAATGGTACGCTGTGAGAACCACCAACGGTCATCTAACAACTCAGTTTTTATATTTCAAGCCCTGTCTAAGTTTGAGCCTTTTTTTTAGATCTGATCTCACCACCTTTAGCAAAAAGTGTGTTTGTCAGGTTTCGTTTGGAATGCTTACCTTTAAGGACTTTCAGTCACCATACCATCGATCCAGCATCTGTATTATGTCCTGCATGGGCTCAGCACAAGAATCCGAGGAACATTTTCTGTTTTTCCGCACCGCATATCATCTAATTCGCAGGAAGAGGTTACGACCAATATGCCTGAATTTAGCAATCAGCGTCGCTTACGGAATCTTGAAAAACGATAAATCTGATTCTATAGTTTTTGCTGTAAACCGTTTTTTATTAAACTTCTGGATTAGGCACCAGGAGTTTTTGATCCAGGTTGATTAGGTTGCTGCTATATGTTTGGTATGCCTTCAACTCATTGCTTGGATGTCCCCAAGCTGGTACAAGTACAAGTGAACTAGGGAGGCACAGTGAAACTATTACTGCAGCTGAATGGGTGGACACTAGAACTGCGTTACAGAGTCTAGGGAAGATGAAAGGTACAGTGAGAGACAAATTTTGGTCCCCAAGACTGGACATTATTGCGGAGGAGCAGACAATTACATGTATTCGCTAGTCTGTTGCAGCCTTGTCAGGAAAACCACACTGAAAATGCACTCTGGGAAAAGGGTAGCATGCCATACAAGATGTTTTTTCTAATTTCTATTCACTCCCAATTAATCAATATCTGTTGATGGTTGATGATAATTCTTGATAACGATGATTTTTTCAATATCCAGATGTTGAGATCATCTAATCTCCCTCAGCTGAGGGTAATCCCTTAGTTTGGGAAACCTTTCTCTGTTCATTCATGATGATATCCCATTTGAAATTTAGACAGACAGTTGACCTCTTATTCAAACACCAAGTGATCAGTAGCAATCCATTTTTTGGGAGACCAGTTGCATTTAAAATACTGTCTCACATTTCATGAGTCCATGAACTAATGAACCAGGCCCAAATTTATGGAGGGAGAAAGAAGTATAAAGACCACGTGACTCTCAAAGATGAGCCAGGCTTATGGCTCTCAATGTGAGGGCACTTTAGTGGTCAGAAATCAATTTTTTGAAGCACAAGCTTGACCTAAACTTTGGTATTGAAACTGTGGTGGTGGTCAACACATTAATATGAGCAGTAGCATTAATGAATGAGACACTGCCTAGAGAAATACCTTTCTCTATGCGGGTGACAATGTCTTTTTTTATAATTTACAATGAAGCAATACACACAATTAGAATATTCAACAAGCAATAGATTATGGTCCCAATATAAGCAAATTGACCAATACTTTGCCACAGCTCACAACAGATCACAGATTACAGTAAAACACAGTTTCAAGGAGCAAGGAACCTAGTCATGCCTAGTATAATAGTTTCACACAATGTTTACCTGCACAATAAAAACCCATGTATAACATGCCTCTCGTAAATGAACACACATTGTATATTCAGCTTCTTGCTCACTATTCCATGCTCTGTTGCTCTCTACCTAGGTGTGCACTGTTCAAGTACCTATGCATATATACATGCAGTTCCAAACACTGCAATAGATTTGGAGCGCCCAGGAGCTTCTTAAACTTCCAGTTCTTGATGCAGGGGCTTATTAAGAGTTTGACAAAAAGGACACTCTCCGCCCACCAATGTCAAGGCTCCCCTGCTCTAGTTAGAGTCAAGGGGACTACCATAATCCTGCTTGTAGGGCCTCCTCTATCTCCGCCGGCAGAAACCTTTGACCCATGGCCTGACTGACATTGGGCCATTGGTCAAGTAGTCTTCAAATCCCTCATCCTATTGAGGGTTAATGTTCTGGTATAATTTTTCCTGTTTGGGACTGCTACGAAAAGCCTGGCAGTCTGAAACAGGAAAATAAATTGATGACCCCACGTGCTGGGAAAAACCTTCCAGCATGTCACAGTCATTATTTTTTGTTTTTCAGCAACAACCCCCTGCTTTGGGAGTTTGTTTTTGAAAAACAAAAAAACTTTGCTGGATGTATTGAACATGGTGTGTGCACAGCTAAGCTTCACGCCCTTCAAAGGAAACACCAAGGAGGTGGATCATCTGAAGGCACAGCGATCGCCACCAGCCTGGTGGAGAACTTTAAATATGAGGGGCAGTTATCTGCTAGGGCAGCAGAGTACACCCCTCCTGTGACCTGGTGGAATGAAGAACAGCCTAGCAAAAAGTAACGTCTTTCCCCTTCTGTGCTCTCTCTGTCTTGTCAGCTAAGATCACCAACATGACACAAGACATGGAGTTGGAAAGTTTGCAAGGATGGATCAATCAATCAGTGCCCAAAATAATGACACAACACACCACCATTCCCCTGCAACACCATCAGAAGAGATCCTCTCTCAAGGTAGGGCCTCTGGACACATTAACAGAGACCTTCAAGACTCAAAGATTTTGTGTGATTTGCATATATCTTGGGTTAAGCATTTTCCACTTCACTCTAGGGTATTTCTCTGAAACTCAACTTTTAAAGTTGAGGTTTGCCATATTCGTCTTAAACATTTTTGGGGGACACTCTGTAGCACACATCTGGATTTCAGTATTCTGTAATGCCTTTTTCAAGAAAGCCTGCAACGAATGGGAGGCAAGCTAGAGTTGTAAGATGTCTGCTGAGATTGATAAACATGTCTGTGTTTTGGTAAGGCAATCTATGTGTAACCACTGAATGAATGTGTTTTTCGGGTCCATTAAATTGCATACCCAGAAATCACATATGTCCATTTAGGACACAGAGATCCCAGAACTACCTCAGTTCTTCCCTGCTGTTACCATCATTACAGAGCCTTTTCTTTGCATTGGCATAAATAGTGGAAGAGGTGAAAGGGATTTTAGAAATCTTCACTCAAGGCTCGGGAGCCAACCCGGTTGCATGTACTGGGCTATCCCTTGCCAATGAATAGGTAGACCCCTCCCTAAGTGCCTGTGCTATCAGTGCCAATGTAGAAGACTGCCTAGTTTCTACCTAGTTTCCCTGGAGTCAAAGATGTGCGAGAGACTACCAAGAAGAACTAGCGCACAGGGCGGAGATATTTTCTTTCTAGCTTTCACTTTGAGTCCTTTGGCTACACCCTCAACTATGAATGCCTGAATATTCTCCACTCTTGAAAGTTTATCTGACTCAGAAAAAGAGCCTTCTAGGCATCAAGGATCAAGTTTGAGAAGTAGTGTTGTCAAATGAAAATTTTGTGTTGGATAAGACCGTCTTCCAGTTATTCTGATGCATACTAGAGAAGGGAATACCTGTATATATGTATTTGATTGCTAATATTTATTAAGATAGTTTGGCCTTGATCATGAGAGCCTTGGTAATAAACGACCCCAGCATAAACACCTTTTTGTTCAGGGGTCGCAGTTACTAGTTGGTCAGAGTTTACCACCCCTGATAAGGTCAAACCTATTGGAATTTACTTGGAGGAAAAAAAGCCCTGTAAATTCTGGGAACTGCAGATTTTGGTGGAGATAGTACCAAAATCCACAGGTTGGGCCCCATTTTTAAAGCTAAACTCGTAATATGTGCAATTTATCGCGCCCATCGTATTGTTTTTATAAGAGGTGCAATAAATAGCACTTGCCTCTGCGGGGCACTTGTAATCGAGGCCTTTGTGTTTCATTTATTATAATATTTATTACATGTACAGAAATGAGTGTGTTGCATATATGGTGCTGGTGTCGTTATATGTAGTGTCTTCAGTATTCTATCGTGACTCACCATGAACACAGTGAAAACATTCGTTTGATCATGATTCATTTGTGTTAGAAAGGGGGCTTCTAAATTTATTTTAAGCACCATTTTTGCCTAACTCTTTCCCCTTGAACCAGGATGCATCCCTGGTGGATGCAGCCTTTATGAGCGAGGTCCCCTGGTTGGCACCGGCACCAGGATATCGTGAGCCCCCTTAGGTAGAACTGAGACACAGTGAAGTGCCCCATTTCTAAGGCCCTAATTAAGTGCCCGATGCAACAATTATTTCACCTGATGAAATCCGAGGTGTTCGGAGTTTTCCAGGTGAAATATATATTGATTCATCTGAGTTTTGCCTTCAAAACGTGGCATAACATGCATAAATTGATGCTACTTCAGCAAAATCTGCATTTCCCGATATGCATCGGGCATTTTTACCCCAGTACATTTTGGCAGATTTTATCTACTAAGATTTACCTGGAGGAAATTGCTGTACTGCAGTACTGTACTGCTGTACTGCTGTACTGCAGTACCTGGGTTATAGAAAGTTCAGTGAATCACTTAAGCTTTTTAAACTAGAACCCTTCTATTCTGGAAGCAAGTGCAAGGAATGCAGGGAGAAAGAAACATTGTAGAATTTTCGTAATCCGAACAAAAGTTTAACTGAAGTTTTCTACAATTGTTGCACTCGTTGAGTGTCCAGGTGCTGCAAGGTAGACTGCCTTTCTAGAATACAACTTTGATGATACAAAGGACAGGATCACGAATGCCCCGGAGGGTTTACGGAATGTATCGAACCAGATAAAATGTGATACTTCTGGGTAAAGCATTTATTGGATGTGATACATTTTTCTTATTGTTAATTATCACCTGAAAATGTGGATTTCAGTTCTTAGCACACCGAATCTGCATGTCCCGCTACGTATTGACATTTTTCATAGATTTGACCTGCTGAAATGTAACTGGGGTGCAAAGTTTCGCACCTCAGCCGACTAGGGGCCACACGCATCAACCTATTTTGCATATGCAAACTGTGCAAATCGCTAAATTTGACTGTTTGTGAATGCAAATTAGCCTTTCAACATGCATGAAAGGCTTTAGTAGTGCATTTTAGGTAATCGCAATTTTTTGTGATTACCTAAAATTGAAACTAGAAATAGGGAATCGCAATTTGCGATTCTCTAAGCATATCCAACAAGCATTTTCTAAATGCAAGCATTTAGCAAATGCTATTACCATCGACTCCAAGTCGATGATAACCATGTGCAATATTTGAAAATGCACATAAAAAGCATTTTTTCAAAGTGCCATGTAGTGCACAAATGCCCCAAGGGCATGTGTGCACCTTACATGTGCACATTTTTTTTGGGGGGGGGTGTTTTAGAGGGGCCTTAGGCCCCTGGGCACCCTTGGTTTTGCTTTACCTAATTAACGATTACCAATTAGGTAATCACAAATTAGGTAATGCAAAACCATTCGCACCTATGGGACTTTAGGCCCATAGAAACTAATGGAGTAGTATTACCTAATAGCGATTACCTAATTGCGATTGTGACTCTGTAGAAATTGCTATTAGGTAATCGCTATTATCTTACATACCATTTTGCATTCCTTAAATTGCGATTACCTGAAATTTGCTATTTAGGGAATGCAAAATGGATTTTTGATACATGTGGCCCTAGGTGCGATAAACATTGCACCACTTTTAATTACGATCCCTGTGCAAACATGGGGTTTCACAGGGATTGCAGTTCTTCAGGAAACTGCTATTCAGGCCTAAAAGCAATAATGACTATAAACTAGTAAAGAAAGGTTACCTGATGAAACATTTATTATTTGTTATTTTATTGGAAAACAATTTAAGAACTATTAAAAAAAGGTCAAATCTAAGGGGGCAGACATAAAACTGCAGCCCTCATTTACAAGTGGCCTGTGCTGCTGGAGCCTCACTTTTTATGACGATCCGGTGGCACAGGCCTCTCAATCATATCTATGAGGCGACGCAAAGCCACCCTGCGTGGCTTTGCATGGCCTCACTCTATGTCAAGGAGGCGTTCCATGGGTGTTGCTGTGGGTGTTCCCATTCAACACTCATGGAATTTGACACTGCCCTAGATTTACAACATCACGTAAACCTTGGGCAACGCCGAAAACGTATGCCTCCCCAGAGCAGGCGTAACGAGGAGAAATGTTTACATTTCTCCTAATTTTTTCCTCTTTCCATGAGTGATGCAGAATGCAGTACACATAGAACGAGGAGAACGCCTCTCATGATTGTTTTTGTGCAGGAAGGTGTCCCTTCCCGCACAAAAACAATCATGCTAATAACACTGACACCCTTGCACCATGGTGCAAGGGTGTCTACATTGGCGCACGGCTGCAAATTGTGCACCGGCTGAAAGGACAGGCATGCACTGTATCTTGTAAATACAGTGCATTCCTGCCCTTTCAAATTGGCGTAGGGCAGCCCAGCAAAATGACGCGGCGGTGCTGCCCTACGCCAATTCTTTGTAAACGAGGCCCTGAGTCTTCTAGATTTCTGGAAGTTTCTTACTAGTGTAGCAGTGGCCGGACATCCAATTCAATTGAAGTCCACGCCTGCGTCGTTTATGAGGACGCCTGGCGTAGGTCAGCTTGAGAATATTCATGGATATCAATTACTGGGATGGCTAAACGGATGTTAGCCGGTGGAGCGCCTGTTCAATTTATGAAAATCAAAATGAGCTGATTGTCCTTCACTATGTCCACTATAAAAAATGGTACGCTCTTTTTAAATAAAAAAAATAGTTTTGCATGTTTAGGTAACAAAGGCAGAATAATTACGAAGTTGCTCTTTGAATTACATTATCAGCATACAGCTAGATATGGAGATTCAAGGTGCACATCTTTATGTTTACATCCAATTGGATCCAGCGAAAAAGAGAAGCACAGCTGATGAGACCAGGTCATTCTATTCAGTTTGGCATGTTGATATTAAAACCGGATATCGTCAGACCCCAGATTATCCAAGGCTTCTTTGACCTGCCTGGGCACCATATTGGAGCCTGCATGACCAGGCAGATGCTGTTGCTTCTGACCCACTCCTTTATGGCAGGTGCATCCACGCCATGTCGTTTCCACACTCTCTGTGATGAGCAGGGCTTAGTTGATGAATGTCTTGAGATCTCGAACAACGTCACGTTTCTAAAGCTAAAGCCAATTTAGGGGTCAGATATATGATCACAAATGGTAAAGCAGATAATAGGGCAAAACTTTTTTTTTTGTGCCTACTAACTACATATAAACTCTAGCAGCACATACTGCGCCAATGTTTAGTTCTCTCAGTGCTGTCAAGACCTCCCTTCAGCCTCATCCATCAGCTCCCCAATACCTATTCACATGCTCTCTTTCCTTTTTCAAATGTATCTGGGCAGTTCAAAGATCTGTGGTGTCTTCTTACTTGCAAGCTTGTCAGATGTAAGTTTGGCCTCTAGGGGGATGAACTCAGGAAGGCTACACCTCAGTGTAAGATAGGGATGAAAGGCATGGAGCAGTTGGAAGTATCTATAAAGGTGTGGTTTTGAAGTTGAATTCCACTTGCAGTTCCACAAAAGATATGAATGATCAGCAGGCATCCCACCACCCAGCTTAGATACATCAAATATGTCCACCCAGCGAATCCTTTAGAACAAAGACTGGATAAAGCTATGTCCTCTCCCGTCAAGGTGTCTCCCTCATTAGGTCACAGTGACATGCAGTTTTACTCAGTGGCTCAAGTCATGCACAGAGCCACATTTTCTTTGTCCACTGCCCAGGGGAATAAAGCTCTTGAATATACTTTTTGTGACGGCATGGGGCTTCAATTCTGAACAATTTATAGTTCTGAGGTTTGATTTACCACAGGTCCTACTTGTGATACTAAAAAGAAAGCAGATGAAGATAACTGACCCCGCAATTGGAAACAGAAATTATTTAAGTAAAAGAAATCAGAGAAGTAGTGGTCTCCCATAGTAAGAAACTTTCTGTGATATAGATGCTTTCCATTAAAACAGAGGTCCAGATTACAAAAGACACAATGAGTTTGTGGGAGATGTTAGTGTAATACTCTGAGCACAATTGAACCGCTGTCTTTAGATCTGAGTAGAAGGTTAAAGTAATTTCTTGTTGATAATAGCACCAAAAAGCACTCTCAACAGTATTCTACCACAGATCTAGTAGGCAGACGACTAGCCCAGTCTCTTGCCAATGATTTTTTTTTTTAATAACTTTCATTGGCATTTATTCAAACATGGGACTTGTAATCAGTCCGTACATACATTTGGAATTACAACATTTTTCGTACTTTTTGAATATTAAGTATCATACCTTCCAACATTTCATATCTGAGTTCCTCTGCTCAATCTAATTCAACGCCATAATCAACATTAAATTTCTTCTTATTTCTTATCAAACACCCCTCCCTACCCACCCTACTCAGCCCTTCTGACCCTACTTCGTTTCGACTCTTGCCAATGAATATTGCTGGTCTTCTATGTGTTCTGACAAGCAGTGCCCTTATATCTTTCTTTCAATGTGATTTCATAGCTCTACGGGACACATAGTCATTCAGTAAGAAGAAACGACCTGGCTTCACATTTGTTGTCCCTGCAGTTAAGGGGCGACAGGGGCCTTGGAGTGGCAGCCTGCTGGTTACAGCAGAAGGCCCTTTATGTTGCTTAGTGGAGCAAGTTCAGTCTCACAGACAGAATGTCCTATTAGCAAAGATCAATCTTAAATCAGGTGCGCACAATGATTTATCAAAAACATTGTTTGATATGTTTTACCTTCCATATGATAAATCGAATGATGATGAGTTATTACAGAATGTGAGAAACCAGTGAAATGTATATTGGAATACTTTTGCCAATCTAGTATCCAGCTATTTGGGAACTGTAATGTTGGATATGCATGGTATTGGTGTTCTTGTTTTGGTGTATTCCTATGTGATATCCTATGGTGTTGGTGGTATGTTCTAACTGGACTGCTTGGAATGTTATGGCTTGATGGTTGACAGTGACAGATGGCTCTGTGAAGCAAGGCTGGTGTGGATGGCGTTTCTCCTTCCTTCAATAAAGACCTTTTGGAGACATCTCATTCTCTTGTATGTACTACTGCAGACTGCTTCCACAGCAATATGCAGAATGGCAGGATCATGTAATTATTGATGAGTGAATACAGGAGGCATGGATCATTCAAGATGTGTCATTTGCAATCCTGGCATTGACTGATAGCAGACACAGGCTTTTCTGGATTGCTATCCACAGAATGGGTTTGTAAATAAGCACAAACGACTAACATGAAATAACAGTTTAATACTGTGCTCCCCTCGTGTGATAAGCTAGCCAGATATTCATATCCACAGGAATGTGTACACCACGAGCAGCAAGGCCCCCACTCCAACAGCGGGAAGATCAGGAACACTGCAAACGTGGCGCGTCTTCCACCCGGCCCGGCCTCAGGAAGACGCGAACGCGACCCGGAAGCACCCGGGAGGCCATGCAACAGCCGCAAAGGGCCAGCCGGCCTAGCAGCTCTCCGGCCAGGAACCGCCATGTCACCCAGCAAGCCCGGCAGGCCAGGGGACAGACCAGGAAACCCCACGCCCGCACAGCCAGGCAGCCGGGCGGGGGGAAGGAAGAGAAGAACGCCACACCAGCCCAGCAGGAGCAGCATCAGCACACCATGTCCATTCTGTCGACAGACAGAAAAAAAGAACAGGCGGGATGCTGGGTAAGTACTGCTTATGTACTCCCGGTGGGAGGGGCAGTATTAGGGCCCCAGCATGCCTCTGGTCTTTTTTTCTGTCGGGAGATGGTTATCTCCACTTGTTAATGAATGGAACGAGGACAATGGGACCCGGAGTAATGAAGATTACCGGTAAGTAATAGAGCATTATTCTGCAGGCTAATGACGCCTCTAATGGAATGAATGAATAGTTATTAATAGAGATTAAAAGGAATATTTACTGGACTTATGCAAATTAAGAAAGTCTGGACAAGTATAATTTTGGACACACCCTAGTCAATTAGTGCCAGAGAAAATTGGTGGAATTGGGCTCTCTACATCTGAATGCCTGGACATAGTTTGCCCAAACTGATTTTTGGTAGGGCTTCATATTAATAGCTTGCTATGAAACCGGTTCTATGATAAGGTTTGCGAACAGGGCACCTTCCTTCCCTATTTCCCGTCCCATAGAAATCTATAAAAGCCAAGTCTGTGCGGTGGCCCTTTATAGGGCAGACATTTGGGGCCATTGCAATTTGGATATCTGGTAGAATGCAGAGAATACTTTTCTCAAGACATTACCAAAAATTCCCCAAAGCACTCCCACACTTCCCATCCGCATGAACCAAAATTTGAGATCTATTTCCAATATTGATGCTGTGAGACCTATGCAATATTGGTTTAGAGTGTGGGAACCAGAGGAGCTAGAGCCCTACAGGGAGTGGCTCCGAGGTTTGCTGGAAGGCTCGTGTGCTGACAGGATCCCTTGGTGTTCCCATATAAAGAGTTGGTTATTCAAGCAAGGTTCAGGGGATTATTGGTCATACCCCCTTACAGCTCCCATGCAATGCTATTGAAAAACTCAAATCGGCCTATTGGAATTTTGTGTTGGGAGGGAAAATTTCAAGGATAACCTCAGGTAGTTTGACAGATGCTTTTTTATCATTTAAATGTGCTTTTGAGTTTGACATATACTTAGACATGGTAACTAAACCTTTTGCAAGAGGACTCTATATCAGGGTCAGACTGGGGACCCTACCGTTAACAACTTTCACTTGTCTATGGAAAAACGAGACAGATAGATCTAATACTTGTCCAATGGGATGTGCGGACGTAGAGTCCATCGAGCATGTTTTATTCTTCTGTACGATCTATAAAAAGCAACATCTCCATTGGATTAAACCACTCTGTAAACTGATGGGGCTTAGGGATCGTCATACAGCACTGAGAGTATGCAGAACAAACACCAGTGGCCCGGCTATTTTTTCAATTGTTAAATTTCTATCAGCAATAAGGCATGTGAGGTCTAAGAAAATTCATGGTTAAGAAATGACAATGATTTTCTTTGAGCATTGCTCCGAGATTTTAATACATCAGAGTCGAGATTGTCGAAGCTCGTTCTTAAAATTTTTAACGATTGTATCATTTTTAAATGTAACTATATGCAATTGTATATGTGCATTTTATTTTTATATGATTGTCATGCTGTTGACTTTTAAGGTTTTTATGAGCCGAAATAAAAGAATGTGATGATGATCACGACATGAGCTTGCTATGAAACAATGCCTAAATCTCTATTATCCCCTATGCTTGGAGGGCAGTTGCCATATACCAATCTTTAGCACTGGAGACAGTCTGGTGCCTTCTAACTATTAGTTATGATGGATCATACCGGTAAAATCTGTGCTGTTTATTGATGAACACAGGACGGCCTCACTCTAGTAAGTTAATCCATGGATGCCAAACAGAAATCAAATAAATATCTGCCGCTGTCCACAGCTCTCTGGTGCGCTCTGTTTTGGTGCCAGCAGATTCATATCACGTTAACCAATGGCTTCTGTGAAACAAATGGGGAATACCCTGACTGATTCTTTCCATCAAGGCTCCATACACAAGTACCTGAGATATATGCATCTTGTTCACCATGGTGGTATGACAGACAGAGTAAAAACTCTGATACTTGTCATGGGAGGACATCCTTTGCTGTTTGATCTCTATATTAATGACTTCTCTGATATATTGAACGAGGCAAATTCCTTTGCACCTAAACCTGGGTGAGAACCAATCCCTACATTAATGTACGGCGATGATATAGCTGTAATGGACCATGTATCAGTCAGGAATCAAAAGGCCTTTGACAAATTGACAAAATTCTATTATTTAAACAATATTCAGAGTAATTGAGGGACTCTAATATTATGTTATTAAGGTGGAGCTATATAGATTTACATATTACATGAAAGATCAGTTTGAGTGTGTCAGCTAATCCAACTACCTGGATTTGTCCTTTGATGATCAATTGAATTTGAGCCACTGCTCAAGGCCAAGAAGTCTTCCTCTATTTAGACTATGAAGGGTCTTTAATAATACACTGTTTACTCGGAGGGCTCCACAGTCACACCATGTATGCCCTATTCTGAAAAAGTCGTTTTGGGTCTTGCACATGAGGCTCAGGCTAGGTGACAAACATGGGTGATAAAATAGCTATGATCTCGGCTCTGGAATAACTTTTTATTGATTTTAGTTTAGCAAACAAACAGAATGCAAGAAGTAGACCGTTTTGGGTTTAGTACATAGATGATCACTGAATACACCAACAGCAGGATAATATGTGGGAGCACCCTCACCCCGCAGAAGTCTCAAGTCCAAAGTACGCACACCACTTCCCCCAAATCCTATTGCTTCTGCAGGCATCCCCGTGCCTGGTAAACCGGCCGCTCCATCATGCACACCAGTTCACTCTTGCCCACCACTCAGCAAGGGTGGGGGTGTGAGGGGTTTCCGCCTACGCGAAATGGCTCTCTTCGCGACCAGGGTAGCCACACCTGCCAATATTCACTCTCAAGTCCTCTAGGATACCCAGTAGGCTGATTCTCAGAGTCAAGGCCACATCTTTGTCTAAAACTCGGACAGGGTCTCTTCAATCCCATGCCAGAACCCCCACAGCCGGGGACAGGACCAGTTCACATGGCAAAAAGTAAACGTTCAGGTCAGAGCAGTGAAAGCATGGAAGTTGTGAGAGAGCCCCCATGTTCCACAGTCATCGGGGTGTGAGATAGGAGGCATGTAAGTAGTACAGCTGGGTTTTGCCGCAGCCTGGAGGAGATGGCAACCCCTCGAGGCACCGCACTTGCATCCCGCCAGTCCACATCCTCCAAGGGACCCACCCACCCCATCTCCTTCTATTTGAAGGGAAAGAACTCTTCTGTGGCTTTAATGACTAGTGTAGGATATATACATGAGATTGCCCTTCTTGCTGAGACGACCCAAAAGCACCTTAGCCTCGAGTGGGTTGAATTCGGGGAGGGTGGTGGAATCTTGGAGATGGTAGGAGGGCATGGAGCAGCTGCAGGTACTAGTCACACCAGATGCTTCCGAGGGTGGTGAGCCCTATATTGTGTGACCCCTTAAAGCCCTCAAGCCAGGCTGTGTACTGCACCCAGTGCCCAGTCCACAGGGGAGTAAGCTGCGTGATGGTCTTGTCCCATCCCGTAAAGCGCTGGGCCACTCACCACACCCTGATAACCACTACGGTTAGGCGTGGAGAGTGATGGGATACAGGGTTGCCATACAGCAACTCCACAACAGCGTCCAGGCCCAGGTGAGACAGTTCCAGCCGATAGGCTGGGTTGTCCCAACCCCCACTCAACCAGTCGTTAATGACCACCATTTGTGATGCCCAGTAATATAACTGGACATCAGCCATCCCAAGACCAGCATTGTACATTGACTGCCTGCCTCTGCCAAATGCTGTACGAGAACGGATATTTGCCCACAGGAAGTTACGCGTATCAGCCCTCCAGCCTTGATCACGCATCAAGGCCAGAGGGCCCCAAATGCATTGCACGGGCTGGAGCACTTCTATTAAACTTTGAAGTCTTCATTCTAAATTTGGGTGACTCTTGTGCATAGAGTTTTCTTTGATATATGTGTGTGTGTGTGTGTGTGTGTGTGTGTGTGTGTATGCGTATGGTCGGGTGGTAAAATGGTCTTATACTGGTGAGTTACATGGATAGCTGACTCTTGAAAACTTTATGTGTTTATTTATTTGAGAGTTTAGTTGTGTGCTGCATGCAACCTTTTGCTTATTTCATACCACAAAAGGCGATATGAGATTGTCCAGTCTAAAGATAAAGTAAAATAGGGGGAGAAACAGTCAACTCAGGAAGATCAGTTTGCTGTATTTCATATTCTGTGGTCACAGCCCCTAGATTTCTGGAAAGTCCATTAGGAATCAATTCTGAATAGTTAAGTTTCCGGAATTTCCCGAAATACATAGATGTTCTGGCTCACATGACTCCGAAACGTACCTTTAGCCCAATCCTACTTGGTGGGATTTAGTCATGCCTCCTCTTCCTTTAGCTAGATGTCCTTACAGCCTTGCTTTGGAACTACATTTTAATATGCTACTTATGGTGGGCAGTCAAAATATCGAATTTTAAATATCGACCTACACTAATATCGAGTTTTTAATATCGTAGGGACGGAATATCGAAGTCAAGAATATCGTTGACCAGAATATCGACTTTAAAGGTAAGTAATATCGATTTTTTTAATATCGAAGTAAGTAATATCGAAGTCATTAATATTGTTAGCAAAAATATAGTTGTAAATAATATCGATTTTTTTTTAGTGTTATGTATTTTATATGTATGTTTAACATTTTTTTAAAAGTTTTTAAATTATTTTTAAATATATGTATTAAAGGTTTAGAAAATAGTAATTTTTTTTAAAGGAAATTTTGCGTTTTAGTATCAGAGCGGGTTGTGGGTTTATAGGAGAATAGGGTGGGAAGTAATTTAATTATAATTAATTAATTAATATGTTTTTATTTCTTGTTATTCGTTTTTTTGTTTTTTTGTTATTGAGCAGAGTAGCAAAATATAAGTTAGAACAGACATAAATAAGCATATATATACATCTTAATACAGTTAATGCTGTTCAATACATAAAATCGCCAGTTTTTTATATAAACGTGGGAATAATCCAATCATCAGAATTGAAGTGCATTTAGTAACATGCTACAGACTCAGCAAGCTTATTTTCAACATTAGCAGGAGTTGTCACCTAAATCATAAATATTCAAAAGAGGGCCATACGCCTAAATAAAAGTGCGAATGCAGATTCAATTGAGGTCAGAGAAATACAATTATTCAGAGAGAATTGATACAGTTAACTAAAGTGCAAGTGCAAATTCAATTATACTTTACAATTCTTTCCTTCAAAAAAGGCGTACATACAATTCGAAGACTAATACTTGAGATAAAAATACAAATGGAAGGCATCACCTAGATAATAATACTTAAGAGAAAACAACCATTCTCTTCAGCTGAAGTGCACAACAGATTAATATTGCTGGAGTAGAATTAAACCAGCAGTACCACAAACATAATAAAGTTATCCCTGCAGATCCCTCTCCATTTGATCAAAAAGTTTCTACACCGAGACAAATTTTAAAACGGCTCCAACCCTTTTCGCATATACTTCTTCGTATGCTCTAACTCGTTTCATTTTTTTATACCATTAAAAAAAAGTTGGAATTTTTGTTGTCTTCCAGTTCTGCAGAATCAGAGAGCGTGCCACCAGAAAGGAGATTGATAGAAACATTTCCCCCCCTTTTGTTATAACCTAGTTTGGGCTTCGTTTTAATAGACCGAACAGTGCCAGCTCTGGTTCTAATGGTATATTACTTCCCAGAGTGTAGCTAAGCCCAGCGCATAATTCGATCCAAAACTGACTCAGCTTAGAGCATGTACAAGCAATATGGAGCCAGCTGCCCTCACCAGCTTGCTGACAGCGAAAACAAGTATTTTCAATCTCTGGATAAATTTTATGAAGAGCATATGGGGTATGGTAAGCCGACCATCGGGACAGAAAAGCCATCCTTTTGAAATCTGCAGCCCTAAGCGCCTGATTACCATGCTGCGAAATCGCTTGCCATTCTCTAATTGAGAGGTTGCAGGACAATTTGTGTATTATTTTTTCCAGAAAGTTGGTGACAGCAGAAGGCTCCCCTTGATTTTGAAAGAGTCTATACCAATTCCCTATACCTGTCACTTTGGTTCTAAACACAGACGAAAGGAACAAAGGGGCGCCTATGTTGCCTAAAAGTACATTTTTATCTATCAAAGATCTTATCTGGAGGAAACTAAGGAAAAGGACCCTACTCCGGGTGCCACATCTAGACTGAACCTCCTCCCAGGTGACACATCTGCCTCTTATTATAAAATGGCCTAACTCTTTAAAGCCTTTTAATTCCCAAAGTTTAATGTGGTTATGACGAATAAAAAGGCCCAAACTTCTAAGCTCAGACAGCCCCAAATATTCGAATCCCGAAGATTTAGCTTTTTGCGAAAAAAAATGCCGAAGTCTAATGGAGAATTCTTGATATGTCTTATATCTTACTTTTTTAGGCAGTTTTGATGTTTTTAGGAAAACCGGGAGCTGAGTCCCAGCTTCATCAGCCATTTTTCTCATAAAAAAACCATCCAAAGTCCCCCTGTTATCAAGCAGACGAACTAAAATATCCATAAATGCAGCTTCATAGTAAGTTCGGATATGGGGGAGTGCCAGCCCCCCCCAGCTTGTATCTAGTTGTAAAATTGATAATTTGACTCTTGATACTTTTTTATTCCAAATTAAACTGGCGGAAAAGTTTATCCAATTCGCTAAAATACGCTGCACCGACTTTAATCGGAACATTAGAAAAAAGGAAAATTAATAGGGGTAGTACTGACATCTTGATCAGGGCAACACACCCTATCAACGATAGAGGAAGAAATCCCCACTTTCCCAATAAATCTTTAATCTTACTTGATGCTGCTTCGTAATTTAGCCTAAATAAATCTGAATAGTTATTTGACACATAAATTCCTAAATAACGGATCGGTTGAGGGGAATATGCTTGCTGTTTTAGCATATATGGGAGAAAATTGCAGGATACATTTAATGCCAATACTTCAGTTTTTTTATGATTGATTTTATATCCTCCAATTGCCTCGAACTGAGCGAACTCCTTTAGTATTAAATCAACATTTTGTTTTTCCGGTTTGAGGTAGAGTATCACGTCATCAGCAAATAATTTGATTTTGGACATCCCCCAATTGGAGTTTTTATATCTATATTATCCCTAATCCTCACAGCTAGAGGCTCTATGAAGAAAGTAAATAAAACCGGAGACAGGGGACAACCCTGTCGAGTCCCACGCTTTATATCAATTAGACCTATTGATTTAGAATTAATCCTGATCTGGGCCTGTGCTCCTTGATATACATTTTGAAGCATATTAATAATTTGCTCTGGGAAGCCAAACTTTTCAAGGCCATAAAACAATGCTCCCCAATTCACTAGGTCGAATGCCTTTTCGGCATCAACCATTAATATTATAGCAGGGGTTTGGTGGGTGTTGAAATAATCAATTGCTTGAATAAGAACAGCTGTGTTGGACGACATTGACCGACCTGCTATAAAGCCCGATTGATCCTTGTGAATAGCATATTGAGCCAGAGAAGTAAATCGATTTGCCCAGATTTTCATCAGGATTTTGTAATCTATATTTAAAAGACTAATTGGTCTATAAGAGCCAACTTCCCTGGGATTTTTCCTTTTTAACAAAGCTCACTATTGATGACTCCTTAAAAGACGCTGGGATTTCCCCTCCTACTCTAACAAAATGAAAAAGCTCAAGCAAAAAAAAGGAAGTAATTCTGCCGAGAAAGCTTTATAAAATTCGTCCGGAATACCATCATTTCCACAAGCCTTGCCTCCGGCCATTGTGGCTAGAGCCAGGGAGATTTCTTCTATCGAAATATCCTTCATTAAAGCCTCTTTTTGTCCTATAGAAAATTGAGGAAGGATTAAATCATCAAAATAAGACTGAATGGCTTGTTTAGATATCTGGTAGTCAGTTGAGTAGAGATCCCTATAGTGATCCAAAAAGATTTTTGAGATATTATCTTGTCCAGAAACTGAATTCTGTGTCCCAGGGATTAGCAGTTCATCGATCACCACTGCCTCTTGTTTGGCTCTCGTTGACCATGCCAATAATTTGCCTACCATCTGACTTTCTTCATAGGTTCTCTGCTGGTATGCTTTTGTACTACATATCTCTTCCCTGATAAAGAAATCCCTCAATTCCTGTTTGGCCCTATTAAGTTCCCTTGCAGCAGCCTGACCCCTTTCAGCAGAGCTTCTCTTTTTATTAATCAAAGCCATATCGACTGCTTTTTGAAGTTCCCCAATTCGAGCTTTGCGTTCTCTAGTTTGGCCTGCCATAAAGGCTATCATTTGCCCGCGTACTGCTGCTTTAAATGCCTCCCAGACTGAGAAAAGACTTGCAGTTCCTCTATTAATCTCAAAAAATTCCCTGATCCATTCTTGCATATTCCCAAGCCATTGTTGATTAGTTAAGAGAAGCCGATCCATCTGCCACCTGGATTTTTCTCTAACCCCCAGCCTTAAGTCTATTTCTAATCTAACCAACGAATGGTCTGAGAAAGAATTGGCCATAATCTCGGTATTTATACAGCTAAGAGAACGAGACACTAAAAAGAAATCGATGCGAGAAGCGGACCTGAATTGGCTAGAATAATAAGTATACTGTTTGGCTACACCATGAGCCCTTCTCCAAGGGTCAACCAATTGATGATCCTGTTTAATAACATCTATCAGCTTCTTGGTCCCAGGTTTCATCTGCCTTTTGGCTTTATTCGAGGTGTCTAATTGTAGATCCTGTATAAAATTAAAATCACCTCCGAGAATGATTGGGCCTAGCGCTGTTCTGGCTTTCTCATTAATACTTTTAAGCGCGGCAGAATCATCTACTACAGGTGCATAATAATTCACCAAATTCAGCAGATTGCCGTTTACTCTTACCACAAGCCAAATCCATTTACCATATGGATCTCTATCGATCTGAATAATTTCCCAATTTAATCCTCTTCCAAAATAGATCGCAACCCCCCTTATTGCTGCCTGAGCTGAGGCAAAATAAGCCTTTGAAAAATTCTTTGGGATAAACAAGTTAGGTTGATTGGATTTAAGATGGGTCTCCTGTAAAAACAAGACTTGAGGGGAGAGTGCTGCCAGCCATCTTATCAGGCCGCCGTACTTTCGCGATACCATTTACATTGATCGATATAATACGAACATCAGTATCCATATTTCACATTATTATTCCAATAAAACTCATCAATAAACATACCCTTATTACGAATGTACACTTTCAAATAATTGTACTTATTTCCTTTTCCAGTACCAAATATATTGCAATTTATATTTATATTTAGACTGCTCTGCTCATTTAGTTTTTTTAAAGCGCCACCCTTCCTGTGCACCCTAGCCCACACCCGACCCTCCCCTGAAACCCCCTGAGCCAGTCCCTTAGCAGTAGGGGAATTGCCCGCCCTACCCACTGCTGGCCCCCCTTGAGGGCCCTTCATGGCGGGTGCCCTGATATTGCACCCTAGTGGGATATGTTGCCCATCCCGCCCTGGAGAGAAGGAGAAAAAAAACACAAAAAACAACCAGAAGGAACAATAAAATAAGGGATGAACAGCTCATAACAATATAGAAAGTTGTTTGATTCCTATTACTTGTCCTTCATGATTCGCTGCAACATCTCCTGTGCTTCATCCAGATTTGAGAACAAATGAAACTTCCCATGAACCAGGACTCGCAGTTTCGACTGCTGGGCAATAGCTGCTTGTGCCCCCTGCGCCTTAAATAGATAAAGGAGTTTGACAAACTCCTTTCGGCGACGTGCCGCTGAAGCACTCATATCTGAAAAAATACGGCAGAGGGGGACCTCAGAGGATGAAAATTGCTTTTTTTGAATAGCCCTGGTCAAGATTTGCTCTTTTATGCGATAATCTGAGAAATTCACTAACATAGTTCTAGGAAATTTAGAGTTAGGGAAGGGCGGGGCTGGAACTCTGAGAGCACGGGTGATCGTAAAGTCCCCAGCAAACTCAGGAAGAACTGTATTTTTTATGAAGGCCTGCACCCATTGAACTGGTTGGGATCCCTCCGGAACACCAACCAGGCGAAGATTAGTCCGACGTGCATGATTTTCCAGTTCTTCAAGTTTCAGTTCCAAAGCATTCTTTAGTTTTTTATCATCTGAGACCTGTTGATGAATTCATTGTTAATTTATTGTTAATTAATTATTAATTGGTAATTAATTTATATTAATTGGCTAATTTATAATTATATTAATTATAATTTATTTATTATTAATTTGTATTTATTGTTATTGTTAATTAATTTATTGTCAATTAATTATTAATTGGTAATTAATTTTAATTCATTGATTAATTGGTAATTAAATTAATTATGTTATTTTTAATGTGTAGCGGGTTGTGGGTTTATAGGGGAATAGGGTGGGAAGTAATTTAAATATAATTAATTAGTTAATATGTGTATATTTATTGTTATTGATTATTAATTTATCGTTAATTAATTATTAATTGGTAATTCATTTTTATTAATTGGTTAATTAAAAAGTATATTAATGATAATTAATTTATTATGATTTTTTATTTATTGTTAATTAATTTATTGTTAATTAATTATTAATTGGTAATTAATTTTTATTAATTAATTAATTGATAATTAAATTAATTGTGTTATTTTTTATGTGTAGCGCATTGTGTGTTTATAGGGGAATAGGGTGGGAAGTAATTTAATGTTATTTAAGTAAATATTAATTTAATTTAATAGGTATTTATTAATAATTATTTTGTTAAAAAATTATTAATATGTTATTTATTTAAAAAATATATAATTTATAAGTATGTTAATTTAACCCCTACGCGATCCTACATTTTCCCTACTGTTGCACTCACTGGAGTGGGAATAGTAATTTCTACCCCTACGCTATCCAACACTTTCCCTACTGTTGCACTCCCTGGATTGGGAATAGTAATTTTTACCCCTACGCTATCCAACACTTTCCCTACTGTTGCACTCACTGGAGTGGGAATAGTAATTTTTACCCCTACGCTATCCAACACTTTCCCTACTGTTGCACTCACTGGAGTGGGAATAGTAATTTTTACCCCTACGCTATCCAACACTTTCCCTACTGTTGCACTCACTGGAGTGGGAAAAGTAATTTTTACCCCCCCCCGCTATCCAACACTTTCCCTACTGTTGCAATCACTGGAGTGGGAATAGTAATTTTTACCCCTATGCTATCCAACACTTTCCCTACTGTTGTACTCACTGGAGTGGGAATAGTAATTTTTACCCCTACGCTATCCAACACTTTCCCTACTGTTGCACTCACTGGAGTGGGAATAGTAATTTTAACCCCTATGCTATCCAACACTTTCCCTACTGTTGCACTCACTGGAGTGGGAATAGTAATTTTTACCCCTACGCTATCTAACACTTTCCCTACTGTTGCACTCACTGGAGTGGGAATAGTAATTTTAACCCCTATGCTATCCAACACTTTCCCTACTGTTGCACTAACTGGAGTGGGAATAGTAATTTTTATCCCTAAGCTATCCAACACTTTCCCTACTGTTGCACTCACTGGAGTGGGAATAGTAATTTTTACCCCTACGCTATCCAACACTTTCCCTACTGTTGCACTCACTGGAGTGGGAATAGTAATTTGATTTCCTCCGCTATCTAATATTTTGTATTTTGTTAGCTAATGTACTGTATAATTATTTTTAAAAAGATTTAAAATAATTTTAATTTTTTTAAATTTGTTACATATATTTATTTAATTTTTATTTATATTATTGTTTTATGTGTATAGATGTATTTATAATTTATAAAAATAAATTAAACAATGTATAAGTTATTAAAATAAATATTAAAACATATTAATAAGAAGTGTATATATATTATATATTATATGTATATGTATATGTTTAATGTATTTTCAAATTATATATATTACTTATAATTTTTAAGCATTTAAAAATATTTTTAACTATGTTTCTTTTAATTATATGTATTATTTACTTTATTTTACAATATCTTTTTAACTTAAATTAAAAACGATATTTTTAACAACGATATTTTTGACATCGATATTTTTTTTCTCGATATTTTTGTACTTACCTTAATGTAGATAGGATGTCAATATTCTTGTCTTCGATATTTTTGCTGCGATATTTTTGTAGGTCGATATTGTGACCTTCGATATTTAGTCAGTGATTCGCTACTTATATCAATAACACCTCCCGATCAGGACTGTCTGGTTCCCTCTGCCCCTTTATGAAGCTGAGCAGAGCCCCAAGAGGACAAACGTTAGGTGGGTTATACAGAGTGTGCCTGGAAGGCCATCTGGATGTTCAAGGACACTGCAATTGTGAGTGAGGCCAGATCTCTCTAGAAGCTGACCCTTGACTACCCGCTAACAAAGTCCTCAGATGACCCTCATTTGAAAGGTACAATGCTCATTTTACTCACATTCTCAATTGAAACATCTTCTCTTATCTACATCTCAAATTGCATGTTTGTTGCACTTTTGGACACACTTAAGTGGTTGCTGCAGTGGCACCATCATTGACATTTACAGAAGACAACCACTACAGCAGGAATATGATTGTATTAGACAGGTTTTTTTTTATTAAACTGTTTTTATTGATAAAACCACAAACAGCACAGCAATGCTTCCCATTTCTGTCATGAATTTAGACATACAATCAATGTAATTCAGTAATACATGCATGTTATGACGTAGAGACTCGTTATTCTGACATCTCGTCTGCGGCAGCACATGTCCCATACCTATTGGCCTGACTACGGCGCAACTCCACTGTTGGAGACAGGCAAATCTCCCTTCTATAAGCATTCCACGCTGCCCATTTACGGTCCCATTTCTTAGGACATCCTCTGTATTTAAATACGTCTTTTTCAGCTACCATGGCTCTATCCATGTCAACTGCCCAATCTCTAATTCGTGGCATCTCCCCTGACCCCCATTTCTGTGCAATGTTACGTTTGGCGATTGCCCATCCAAGTGACACCCATGTCTGCTCGGTCTGGTTAAGGTCAGTGGCGTCCCATATGTTTAGCAGGCACAGTTGCGGGGTGACCATTAGTTTCTTCCACCCAGCCCTCTCCAATTTTTCAGCGATACCGTTCCAGTATGACTGGATGACTGGACATGCCCAAATCGTGTGGAAGAAAGTCCCCTCTTGTTGACATTGCCGAAGGCAAAGGGAATCAGCCCGCCTGCCTATCCTGACTAAGACTCTGGCAGCGAGGTAGATTTGATGCAGGACTTTGAGCTGGACCAACCGCAGTCTCATGGGAATGGCCACCTCTCTAGGGGAAGCCAAGGCGTCTCGCCAATCATCCTCCTCAAGCTCGCCTAGATCTGCCTCCCACTGCTGCCGCAGGCATGTTAAGAAATCTGGGCGGTTATTAATCAGTTTTTTATATGTAAGGGATATGGCCTTTTTGGTCATGGGGTCCAGTATCAACCTATCTTCCAGTGGGGAAGCCTCAGGAAGTGGGTCGCCCCCTGGTATTACAGTTTTAAGCGCGTGACTGATTTGTAAGTATCTGAATGTTTCGGTTTGTGTGAGGTTGTATTCTTTCTGAAGGTCGGCGAAGGTGGCCAGTCCCGTGGACCTCCACATGTCTCCCACCGTGGAAATGCCGATTAGGTCCCACTTATCAAAGCCGGGACAGGTACTCAATCGGCCCAGTTGCTCGGGTTCCCAGAGTGGGGTCGCACGTGTAATTCTATTATGCCAACCCATCTGTTTGTTGACCCTGTGCCAGACTTCTATTGTGCGTGCTGTCGGTCCCGTGAGGCCTAATTTCTTGGGGTTCATATAGAGTGTTCTGTTATACTCTCCTCGTCCCATGAGCCACCAGTCAGTACGGAAACCCGGGTCCCCCCGCTCCCCGTGTGACCAACGGTTAATCGCAACTAGCTGGGATGCCTGGTAATACGACCTAAGGTCGGGTAGTGCAATTCCCCCACCATACCATCACGCATGTAGCTTTTGTTTTGCAATCCGAGGTGCCCGACCGTCCCACAACAACGTGCGTACGGCACAATCAATACTGGAGAAATAAGCCTCCGGAATCCTATCAGGGGTATTCTGCAGCACATAGAGAAAACGCGGCAGCGACAGCATCTTAAAAAGGGCTGCGCGTCCCAGTAGAGTCAGGGGGAAAGAGCGCCAGTGTTTGACGTCAGCGCGGAAGCGCGTCAGGGGCCCAGGTAGATTTGCTTCATAAAAGCGGGCTTGGTCCGTAGTTATAAAAATGCCTAGATATCGGAAGCCCTTCGGTGCTACTGGGATCTCATATTCCCGTGGGTTACGTGGTGGAGGGCCCCACAGCGGAAATAATTGTGATTTAGACCAGTTGATCGTGTACCCTGAATGGTTGCCAAATATTCAGAAAATATGAAGGATACGATGGAGGGAAGAGGTCGGAGAGGCCATATATAACAAGATATTATCCACGTATAATGAAATTCTATCTTCATGGTCCTCTGACCATTTAAGACCGCGAATCAGAGGGTCTCCCCTCACCCAGATCGCTAGGGGCTCCAACACAAGGGCGAAAATTAAGGGCGATAGGGGGCATCCCTGTCGAGTCCCCCTTTCTAGTTGAAACTGTCTGGAAGTATGACGGTTCACGACTACTTGGGCCATCGGGCCAGCATACAGTAATTTAACTCACTTTATAAAGTTGGGCCTGAATCCCATTCTGTCCAAAACGGCAAACATGTAATTCCAATCGAAGGTGTCAAAGGCCATTTTGGCATCAAGAGACAAGAAGGCCACGTCTTCTCCAATGGTGTGTTGTCTACCCAGCACCCCGTGTAGGGTCCGTAGATTCAGCGAGGTGTTCCGGCCTGGCATGAAGCCTGACTGGTCCGGGTGTATCAGCCCGGTAATCAGTGGAATGAGTCTATTTGCTAATATTTTTGCTAGTATTTTAGCTTCGGCTGTAAGCAAGGAAATAGGCCTGTACGCCTTGCAGTCATTGGCTGGCTTGCCTTGCTTGTGGATAACCACAATTGAGGCTAGTCTTATATTGTCTGGCAACAGTCCCACTTCATAGCTTTCGAGATACATCTGGCGAAGGTGAGGCGTTAATTTGGAAGCCATGGATTTGAAGAACACGATCGGGAGCCCGTTTGGTCCCATAGACTTACCCGACCTGATATCCCTGATGGCTAGTTGGATTTCCTCTTCCGTGGGTTCACCCACAGGGAGTCCCTATCTACAGTTGACAAACGGGGTACATTGATAGTCGAGAGAAGTTCCCCTGCTGCTTGAGGCGAGACTGTCTCATTAGACTTGTAAACCGATTCAAAATAGGTCGCCATTGTTTCTGCAATCTGCTGGGGGCCAGTGATTTCTTCCCCCTTAGGCCCCAGCAATTGGTGCACCCACCGTGATGCTTGTTTTGTTAATTCCCTCTTGTGACCCACCATAAGTGAAAGGGCCCTCCCCTTGATTACTGCCCCAAACGCACCCCACAGGATTTGGGCTGAAGTGACCGAACCAAAATTTTCCTTGAAATATAGCTTAGTATCTTTAATTAACGCCGCCCTGATGTGTGGTATTTTGAGCGCCCAGGGATTTATAGTTAGGGAAGTTCACTTAGTTGAATGCCCCACTGTCATCTTAGCAAAAATGGGAGAGTGATCCGAAATTCCCCACGCCAGGCAGCGGGCCTCACTAATTTTGGAGAGGTCTTGGGTGTGTGTAAACATATAATCTATGGGTGACTGGCTATTGTGGGCTCCTGAGTGAAATGTGAATTGTGTAGTCGTTGGGTTAAGCTGTCGCCAAATATCCGCCATGCCGAGAGCCTATAGGAATTCAGCAAGTGTTGACCCAGAGACTGGGTCTCTTCGCGGGGGTAGACGTTCTAATGTGCCGTCAATTGTGAGATTAAAGTCCCCCCCAACTACCAAGGTACCAAGTGGTAGTTCAAGGATAAGTTTGCTAAGATCTTGCAGTGTGGAATGCTGTAACCCGGGGGGAACATAGACCGACAGCACATTAATTGTTCTGCCTTCCCAGGAGCCAGACACTGCAGTGAATCTGCCTTGATCATCTGTCCAGGTTCTCTGAACTATATAAGGGCAATTTTTCCACAGGAGCACCCCTGTCCTGCGGGAGCCTGAAGTAAACCCAGCATGCGCGATCAGCTGGTAACCCCATCTACCAAGTGCTTTACAAGTGTTACCTATCAGGTGGGTTTCTTGTAAAAAGGCCAAGTCTGGTGCCTGCCTCTTAAGGTACTGGAGGGCTATTCCTCGCTTGAGTTTATCCCCCAACCCGTTCACGTTCCATGTTAGGAACTTAAGTTCTGCCGGTGACCCCATTGGTGAAGAGATAGCTGTGAAGTGTGTGTGTCAGCGTCGGAGTGATACGTAATTGTACGTGTTGCAACGGAGGATGATCTAACCCCCCCTTACAAGAGTCATATGTCAGTTGCTGCCTTGTGCTAGTGCAGCATTGCTGTGTGAAACTAAAACTGCAAACAAAACTAACCCCCCGTCCTGTATTAGACAGTTTTGACATATTATAACAAAATGACGCAAGGCTAGGGTGACTTAAGGTGGTAGCACATGCAGGAGTACTCACGTTACTGACCAGGTCAACCAGCTCCTGATAGCAAATCTGCCCATCATCATTGTTTTGCGCCAGTGCAAAGAGCATCTCCAACTTGGCAGGGTCCAGGGGCAGCTCATGGTTGTGGACTAGGCTGGCAAAGGTGTCTGCTCCGATGAAGCCGGTATTGTCGGGGTCAAGCTGCAGGGAAGTCAAAAGAAGGACATAGATGAATGTTTCTGAGTAGGGATCAAGTTCTGTGGAAACAGAAACATCTAACTTTTTTTAAAAGCAATCACAGACTTGGTGGTCTGCTGACCCCAGCAGGCCACCATCCCTGTGAGTTTAGCGATTCCCAATGGGTCGCAAACCGAGACCTACCTCATGAATATTAATTTGGTAGGTCTATTTGCGACCCACTGGGAATCGCAAATTGTCTCATTAACACATTAGTACATGGATGTTTGCAATTTCCAAATAGCGAATCGCAAATGTTCACTATCTGGTAATCGCAAAGCCAAACCTATGTACATCTGGTCCTTAATATCGTTCCAGTCTCCTGCTGTTGGTACTTACTTGCTGACAGTGCCTCTGAATTCTTACTGAATCCTTTGTAACCACACTTGAATTATTGGCTAAGCTTCTGTGTTCTTCTTCCTCCAACTGGGTCTCCTGCTGCTAAACCTCAACTACAGCTAAAACTTGTGTGTTTTTCTTTGTAACCCCTGCACCTACACCACAACTGCGACAGAGTTTGAATATTACGCCTCTGATTATATGTACCCCAAATATGGTCAGAGGATATGTATACTTCCTGTTAATGACTTCTACAGTAATAATATTTTACTCCCAAAATGTCTTCTCCTTCTTAATAACCACCTCCATGCCTTATTGCAAGTGCACTTGTGTCCTGCATCCCTGTTGCTACACCCCAACTCTCTCTAATTTGTTGTCAGAGCTTTGATTTGGAAGTATGTGCATTGGTTATGAATAATATGAATAACCCTTGACGCTCTAAGTGTAGCAATGGTTGTTGTTAGCCCTCTCTTGCTTTTTCTTTCAAGAAAAAGCAATGGAGTTATTTAATAATGCCATAGACAATCAGTCCCAGCACATCCTGAATGTATCTGGAAAAGTGTGCAGGTCAGACAGTTCTCCTGGAACTCACTCATAACACTTAAAAAAGCCCAGGCAGCCAGCTTTTAGATTATTCAGGATTTAGGTGGAAACCCTAGTTTATCTCCCAGGTCATCTTCCTGGCACACTAATACAATCTCTGACTACTACTAAGATACTCATTAAGTGACTGATGTGAAAGGTCTGTGCCTCATTGAACTATACATTTTAGTTAAAACATAAACATTCACTGCTGCTTGACACTGAATTCTATATCAGGACCGGAAGCGGGGATTATGCTCTACTTTCTCTCTTTATTTATACTCCAGCAGACTTCAACATACTCGTATAAAACTACCTATTGCCGCAAGCCACAGGAAAGGAACTACAAAACTTCAAACCAATTAACAGTCTCTCGTCCCTCATAATGAGCGTCTCCCAGTGTCACTTTATCTTTCTTTCCTTTTCTAGCAGGCAGATAAGTGTTTTCTTTTTTCTCTCCTTCTTATTCTGGCTTAATACTGTGTAAATGTATTATTGCTTGCAGTGTTTAATTTATTGTAGAGTGTGCACCGCCACGGAAAAACGTTTCAACCAGGGCACAAGTCCTAAAAAAAGAAGTGGGGGGACTAACCTAGTTAGTCAGTATGCAAGTGACATCACGGCGTGTGACATCACAGCGCGTGACATCACGGCACGTGACATCAAAGGAAGTGGCATCACAGGAAGTGACATCAAATCTTAAGCCCTCACATCTATGTTTAACATGTCTATAAGTACATTGGAAGTAAACATTAATGGGGCACATCTCTCGCGCACCCGTCCGTCGCACTGCGGTATGTGGGAAAACATCCCTCTCTTTTAATTAATTTACTCTTCAATCATCCCGTTTCATCACTTGATGCCAATGTTAATACCACTCCTTAATCCATACTTTTCCAAACTTATTGAAGCACTGAAGAGACAGCGTAGTTCCACCTTTGCTTTATTCAACATTTTCTTATGTCTTCTGCGTGCCAATCCAGGCTTTTTCACAGCGACACGAATAGGTGAAACGTACATCAAAGTAGGTTCATTACAGTATGCCCAATGCATTTCGAGCCGAAAAGGCTCTTCATCAGGGGACTCTGAAACAAATGAAAGAGGCAGCTCAACTGACTACTTAATGGTTACCTTCACAATACAACATGATCTTGTCCCACCCATTGTCACCATCCTCATCTCCCCACCACTCTCCCCTAGAAAAACCATGTGCGCCCAAAGAAAAACACTATACCTTTCCCTCCAATTGTTCAACCCCCTCCACCCTCAACTACAAACAATACCTCTGATCATGTTGTATTGTGAAGGTAACCATTAAGTAGTCAGTTGAGCTGCCTCTTTCATTTGTTTCAGAGTCCCCTGATGAAGAGCCTTTTCGGCTCGAAATGCATTGGGCATACTGTAATGAACCTACTTTGATGTACACCTATTCGTGTCGCTGTGAAAAAGCCTGGATTGGCACGCAGAAGACATAAGAAAATGTTGAATAAAGCAAAGGTGGAACTACGCTGTCTCTTCAGTGCTTCAATAAGTTTGGAAAAGTATGGATTAAGGAGTGGTATTAACATTGGCATCAAGTGATGAAACGGGATGATTGAAGAGTAAATTAATTAAAAGAGAGGGATGTTTTCCCACATACCGCAGTGCGACGGACGGGTGCGCGAGAGATGTGCCCCATTAATGTTTACTTCAGTATGAGCTGTGATCAGGGGTGTTTCACAGAGTCTGATCGCACGCACTAACAGATGACGTTTTTTCGAACACAGAATTTATAAAGGGAAGGAGTGCATTCTTATAATATTTCCTTGCTTTATAAGTACATTGGAGCACATTTCAAGTATACAGGGAAACCCTCCTGATTTAGGCAGAAGATTCACACTTTTGTAAGCTACACATAAAACAATGTTGCCTTTTGTCAGCGTAAACTTCCTCTACCCATAGTGCTTTACAAGAAAAAATAGTGATATTTAAATTATTACAACGCATCATCAGGGGTAGTAAGCACTATATAAATGCTATTTATTTTGTGTAAATACTGGGAAAGGACAACACATCTGACATTCTTACAGCGCATGCATATCTCCTAAACGGAGCCTGAACAAAGTGAAATGCTGCCTCTCTTAAGTATGTGTGAAGTGCTAACAAGGTGTGAGCCTTTGTTTCCCCTCTGATGCAGTTGCTTCTATGTGTGAGGCTCCTGACTGCTGCCACCCAGGAGATTCGAACAAAAGGAGGCCTGATGACCCCTCAGATTCAGCCTTTGTTATGGGCCCAGCAGGAATCTTAACTAAGAAAGCCCCGTACCCGCCTGCACGTTGTTGCGGATCTGGATCGAAAGCAGACAACGTGCAGTCGCTGCTGAATGTGTCCCGGTGTTTGGAAATTACACCGGGACGAATTCAGCATATTTTTCAGTGGGGCCCAACTTCTTAGCAGGGTGGACGGCGTCCACCCTGTGAAAATAGTGGGTGAAAGCCGTCCACCCGCGTGTACCACCGACTTGTGCCCTGGTTTCAACCCTCATTTCACGGACGGTTTTATTTGTTTTCACTGTGCCCGGGGCCCATGAGTGTGGTACACATCGGCCCACCAGAGGGTGCACATACGGGCCAGATGCGATATGTGTGGAGGTCTTCCGATAAGCTCCCATCCCCGCAGAGACTGCCTTGTACTTGATACCCCCCAGGCCGCCTACAACACTAAAACGCCCTGCGGGGTATATAGTTTTATTGGTGAAGTGAAGCGGCAAGATGCCTGCACACGAGCGGGTCTTTACCTGACAGCGTTTAAAGCTTTACTGGTGCGACACACTCAAACTAATTACTGCCGCTAGGGGGCCCGGCCCAGGCGCTTATGATTCTAACCTTATAAATTCATTACAGGATGTTTTGACCCCAGTGTATTATTTAGCGCACTCACATCCACTCGTGTCGCCCAGTACCATATTGCAGCCCCAAAGAAGTGCGTAGACATTAATAAGGCAATTAAGTTTTCCACATACAAATGGAGGCCGAATACATTGAAGAGGAGTCCCTCTCGGTGCTCCTCCTTCATGATGAATCTTGCGAGGTAGTAGAGGCCTCAATCCAGCAGGATGTAGCCTCAGCGATCGCGCCACTTGAAAGGCATCTGATTAAGATCACTTACTCCTGCCCGGTTCCTCTAAATATATCTATAAATGCGCCTCACCCCAGGGGTTCCTTTACTGCCCCACCCCGCTCAAGTGCAAGGCAGATGCAGGGGTTGATCTGAGTGCGTTTGAGAGGCTCAAAAAAGGCCTTCCTATCTAGACCCCCCTACTGGCCTTGATGAAGTCCCAGGGGCGCTACTGAGCCCTGTGCCAGACAACCCAAACTTTCCCCCTTCCTTTCCGGATGGGGATGATGATGACTTCCATGGGGACTCTAACAATGAGGCAGGCCCTTCGAGGTGATGGCGTCCATCCCCTAGCACTGCTCCCATCCGCTTGCACGATTACCCTGGCAGTCTATCGGATTTGCTGGATCAGGTCGACCTCATTCATCCCAGGTCTGGGGAAATGTCCCCTTCCACCAAAGTAGCCAAATATATGGTGGGCCGCTTCTGCAAGGCCCTTGAGAAGGAGGTGCGAGCCCGTATCCTGGCTGGATGTCCGCGACCCTCCATGGCGGACATTGATACCAGAATAGCCACGTTTTTGCTAAAATATAGTTATGACCCTAAAAAGGGCATAGATAGGTCCTGCCAGGACAAACTTGATCACGCATCAAGGCCAGAGGGCCGAAATGCATAGCAGGGGCTGGAGCACTTCCATTAAATTTTGAATTCTTCATTCTAAGTTTGCGTGACTCTTGTGCATAGTTTTCTTGGATATATGTGTGTGTGTGCGTCTGTATGCATATGGTAGGGTGGTAAAATGGTGTTATGCTGGTGAGTTACAGATTTTGGGCTTGGTAGAGGAGGCAAAGTCTTCAGGCAACCTGTTTCACTGGAAACCCTCTCTGGGTGAGCGCAACGCGCAGTAATAATTCTTGGCAATGTGAACTGCGCATTGTCCACCAAGAGGTGACGTTCCCTCCTAATAAAGGTTGATCCCAATCTGGGGGACCTGGCTCCCACAGAAGCAGGAGCAGTGGCCCAAGGGGGGCTATTTGGGAAACCATTTGTTAAAGAGTTGGGAAAGTTTGTTTCCACATTCACGACCCTGGATAAGGCACATGCCTCCATTAAGAAAATTTTCCACCCTCAAATTTTGTCGAGGTTTGTCATGGTAGGGGGTGCTCGACCGGGTACTCCTACACACATGCCCACCACCAGGCCAAGGCTACCACAAGAACCAATGCCAAGACCAGTCCCACCAGGGGGAGTTCTTCCCCTCCAGGAGAGGCCAAAGAGGTTGAGGTGCACGAGGCTCCTCCAGACGGCAGTTTCATGGAGTTCAATCAGGTGAGCGTTTGCCCTTCTTCCAGACAAAAAGTGGGATGTCGGTTGGCATTGTTACTACACAATTGGGAAATGTTTACCTCGGATACGTGGTCCTACAGACAGTCCAAGGGTTTCCCATCGAGTTTTATGGCTCCCCAGTGCAAAACTCCCACTCGTGTGTTGGTTTTTTCCGAATCCCAAAATATCTTGATAGATCAGGAGGTGATGGACTTATTGGGCAAAGATGCTATTGCCCCAACTTCTCTCCACCCAAGGGGCTTTCTCAGCAACATTTTCCTGGTAGAGAAATGTAATGGAGGTCA
The DNA here is from genome assembly GCA_963921515.1 of Calotriton arnoldi. Lineage (NCBI taxonomy): Eukaryota > Metazoa > Chordata > Amphibia > Caudata > Salamandridae > Calotriton > Calotriton arnoldi. The sequence continues at coordinate 5,566,060 of CAWUFW010000086.1, forward strand.
GTGACCCGTGATAAACTTCAGAGAATTCAACGGCTGGTTAGTTTACCGCCACTTCAAGATGGAGGGAATCCATCTACTGCAAGATCTGTTGTAACCGAAAGATTGGATGGTGCATCTAGACCTCAAAGACGCTTATCTAATGGTTCCCATATTTACGCCCCATCGCAGATTTCTCCAGTTCCTATGGCGGGGTCAGATATATGAGATAAAAACTGTCCCTTTTGGTCTCTCTTCGGCACAGTGGTGTTTCACAAAGGTGCTCAAGCTGGCAATGGAATCCCTCCATGACAAGGGCTTCCAACCGATCACTTACTTGGACGAACTTTTTCTCATGAATCAGTGTCTCATCAGGTTGCAAGCGAAAATCCACCTCCTGGAAAGCTTGGGTTTTGTCATAAACAAGAAGCAATCCCTCTTTACCACGTCCAAACAGACAACCTTCTTGGGTTTTGACATCAACTCAACAGAAAAGACCCTCAGCTTGCCCTCCTGAAATTGCAAAGATTTAGAGAAAGCTCAAACGGTCCTTGCCCAGAACAACGACTTCGCTGCACCAGGTAGCTCGGTGGTGGGAGTTCTATCATCCTCCATCTAGGCAATCTTCCCAGGCCCGTTGCATTACAGGTCCCTCCAGAGGCTCAGGACTTTTCACCTCCGCAGGGGTCTACAGTATTCAGACGAATACCTCTGCCGGTGGAAGTTCAGGAAGAGATGCGGTGGTGGCTGGCCCACAAGGAAGCGTGGAATGGCAGTCATCTTTGGTTGCAACCCGGATATCATCATAGAATCCAACACCAGCAAGTCCGATTGAGGAGACATGTTGCAGCAACTCCTTCACAGGAGGCAAGTGGTCCACAGAGGAGCAACAGCTCCACAAAAACTGTCTGGAATTAATGGCAGGATCCTTTGCGTTCCAACGTTGGACTAAAGAGAAGGTGAATTGCTGTGTCCTACTAAAGATGGACACTGTGTCAGCTGTCCGGGTAATCAATCATCTGGGAGGCCCCTGATCAAAAATTCTGGCAGACCTGGCTAAGGAGTTTCTCCAACAACATATCGTTCACGGTGGAGTATCTCCCGGGAGTATCCAATGAGGTGGCAGAATGGTGCTCGAGGAAATGGTCGGACATGAGCCTGTGGCAACTGGATCCACAGATCTTCAGGAGGATCGACAATCGATGGGGTCTGTTAGCAGTGGACCTTTTTGCATCACAGCTAGATCACCAGGTAGGCAGGTTTTTCAGCTGGAAGCCGGACCCTGTAGTGATGGCAACAGACGCCTTTTTGCAGAATTGGTTGATGGAACGGGGATATGCCTTTCCCACTTTTGTGGTAATAATGAGGTTGTCAACTCAGGTGCAGTGACAGCAGGCATGGGTAGTCCTCACCACACCCTTTTGAAGATTGCAAGCGTGGTTTCCAGTTCTTCTGGAACTTTCTTGGGATTTTCCAATCCCTCTACCCCACGCTCCAGATCTTGTCTGGGACCATCTAGGAAATCCTCACTTGCTAGTCCATCAAGACAGGTTGCCTCTCATGGCCTGGAGGATAGAGGAGAGGTGGAGAGGCCCTTAACTTTTAGAAGAAGCTGAGAGGATGTTGGTTGCAGCAAGGGCTGACAGTACCACCAAACGGTATAAATCAGCCTGGTTGGGATGGGTTTGTTGGTGTGTACAAAGAGGTAGCGATCCCGTGGAGTATGACGTTGTCCAGGCTATGAATTTCCTGGCATCTCTGGAATGGCTTGACCTATAGGACAGTGGATACTTTTAGGTTGGCCATTTCGGCAGGACATATCCTGATGCACAATTACCAGGTAGGTGAACATCTGTTGGTATGCAAGTTGATGAGAGTAATTCGCCTTGCGTTACCACCAGAGCCTAGATATTTATCTTTGTGGGATGTCAATCGAGTCCTAAATCTTTTCAAATCCTGGCAAAGAAATTAATTTTTATCTCGCAAAGTGATCTCTGGGAAACTAGCCATGTTGCTATGTTTGATTTCCTGTTGTAGAGTCTTGGATTTCCAAGCTGTTGAAATTACAGGCAGAGTTTTCAACCCGGAAGGAGTGACATTCCACAATTTGCACCAAACAAAATCTAATTCCTGAGTGGTCTCCTACCTGGCGTTTGATAGATCACCAAAGCTGTGTGTGGTGAGGTGCCTCTCGGCCTAAGAGCGTATGACAGAAGAGTTTTGTCCTCCTGGGGAGAGACAACTGTTAATATCCCTCAAGAAACCTTTCAAAGCTGTCTCTTCTCTGACTATTGCCCAATGGGTCATACAGGAATCTGGCACTAATGTGTCACAGTTTGACGCTCACTTGGTGAGAGGTGCCGTGGCCTCAAAAGGCATTCGCTCTAGGTGCCCGTCTGCAGAATAACCTTAATGCAGCCGATTGATCGTCAGACTCCATGTTTAAGAGGTTTTACTTTAAGCCTGTCTTGGATATGTCATCTTTGGTGGTTGACAGGCTTTGAACGAGCATAAACCTCGCCTCCTGCCTGACATAGAATGAAAAATTTCTTAGCATTCACAACGGAAAGTTTCAGTTCTATTAAGGACACAGAGGCGAGGATTATTCCCACCCAAGGTTTCTGAGGACACTTCCCACCCTTCTTTTGGGAGAAAGAAATGTAATAGTTTCATACTAATAAGTAACTTCAACGTAAGGTGTAAGTATAAGGTTTCATTGGTTATTGCTTGGATTTAGAGTATTGTTCCCGTTCTGTGTTCTACTATGATGATGAAGCCAACAACTGTATAATTCTGGATGATATCTTCTGTTCTTCTCTTGACTTGAAATAATATGTTTTGGATGCTAGCCTCAGAACGTTTTTTATTTTCCAGGTTCTGATTCGACTAAGGGAGAATAAAGAAATCATTTAGGACATCTTGTGTCACAGGAAAAAAAGAGCAAGTGACACTGAGAGACGCTCGTCATGAGGGACAAGAGAGACTATTCATTGGTTTAAAGTTTTGTAGTTCCTTTCCTGTGGTTTGCTGGGAAAGGTAGTTTTATATGAGTATGTTTAAGTCTGCTGGAGTATAAATAAAGAGAGAAAGTAGAGCATAATCCTCACTTCCGTGTCCTTAATAGAACTGTAACTTTTCATTACGAATGCTAGGAAATTTTTCATTCATCTGCCAAAATGTATTTTATGGAAAGTGAGACAGCAGAGCCACCTGGTCGGCGCACCGCCACACCGGTGCAGGTCCACCCACCTTCAGCGCCAGCGGCGCCGAGTCAGCAGAGCCACCTGGTCAGTGGAAGCGGTGGGTTGCAGCTCCTTGACAGCCGCTTACTGCGGGGCTGCATTGGCTACCCATTTGACAATGAAACGGAGTTCCAGGCGGTGACGTACATCGGCTGTGGAGCAGAGAGACGCCCTCCTCCGTTTGGTGGTGCCGGCCGCAGCGTGACAGGGCGGCCGGGCTGGCGTCCCCCTCAGGAGACACGGCGGACTCCGGGCTTCACCTGCGGCGCTGAATTGATGGTGGGCTGCGGCTGAGGGAGAGAGCTGCAAACTGCGGCTGAAACCGCCAACGGGAGTGAGGTGAGGCGGGTGGGCCCAAGCTGTATATTTTCCTCTGGGGTGGCCGGCGGCCTGCACGGCGCTCCGAACTTGCTGCTGGTGTGAGGCTCTATGTACCTGTGAGCATCGGATTCACCCATAAGGCGGACCCCCCACATAGCTAGAATCGGGTGCGGGTCTCGCATAGAGGCCAAGGGAACTTACAGGAGGCCTTGTAAAGTGCATAATAGAGGCAACTGGGCCTGCATTGCCACTTTGGAGACAGCCTGTGTACACTTTTGAGGCCCTGCAGGCAATACTCAGTAACCAAAGCAGGCGAGCCTAAGGCCATTAATAAAGGCTGCCTGAACCAACGCTTGCACACGCTGTGGTCACCTTATGCTGGAGGGGGTCGCAGTAGTAAAGAGAAAGCCACCAATCTCTTTTGCCTACCATCTGTCCCCTCAGCCCCGGGAACCGGATTCCTTCCATACCGGAGAGCCGCGAGTGCCACGAGTGAAGCGGACTACAGCATCCAGACGCCCCAGAGGCATGCACTGCACAGAGGACATCAGGACGCGCCAGGCGGCGCTTAAATCATTCACTGGGCTACCGCAGCGCGGGACGCGTGCGGGAGTGCCCGGTCCGCGCCCGGGCCAAGAGCGGGCCCGTCTTCGCCCGTCTGCGGCAGACAGAGGCAGGGCAGGGCCACCCCCCTTGGCAGCAGCATAGAGCCCTGTACTGTTTACCACTCCACGCCATAACAAGGTAAGAGTTACATTTATTCACTTGACTTTAAAGGAACTTAGTGAACTGCACAGCAATCTATCCTATTATCAACGCAGTGGCCTTATTCAGAACTATAATTGTGCCGCATCCTGATTGAAAGACTTCAAAAATAACTCTTTTAAGTGGGTTGAACATTGACTCTACCTGTTCCCGAAGATCTATGGAGACCGTACATCTATGAGTATCTTGATTGGTATAAATTATTGAACACCTTGCTTTGTAGTGTAAATTGCAGGCTAGGAAGGTAGTCTGTGAATAATATATAAATCAACATAGACCAGTTGAACAGTTAGTTTACTTTGCCTCTACCATAACTGTCACCTCTGTTTTGTGGATATTGTAAAAGTGTGATAGATTCCTTACTATCAGCCCCAAAAAATCTCTGTCGGCAAGTTTGAGCGGCTTGCGGGCAGGATAATGGGAAAAAGGAAGGCAATTGATCCTGTTACAGGGAGGAAGAAGATGGCTAAAATTAGTAAAACATCAACTTCTGCAGCTGATAACTGTACTTTAGCAGCTATAGATGAGCTGATTGAGGAAGTTGAAACTATGTTAGCCAAGGGGGACAAAGCGGTACCAAATGATTGTAAGAAAATCTCAACATACTTCAGTAAGCAAAGCAAAACAACCTCAATTAAACGAATCCCGAAGCAGAAAAGTCCTATAGTAACCGTGCATTGTATACCGGAGACTCCCTTAATTATACAAGGTGATTCTTCCCAAAAAGACTCCCTTACACAAGCCTCTACTATCCCGGTTGAGCCGAACATATCAACTAGGGACTCCATAAACTTGGAGTGCTCGAACAGATATGCAATATTAGCAGACGATCAGGAAGATCTTATCGAAGTTCAATCAGAGGAGAGTGAGAGCACATTGCAGGTTACAATAGGGTCAAGAGAAGTAGGGACCCAAACAGACATGGAGGTTACTAAAGAAGCAATGGGGGATCTCTGCCAAAAGCTGGACTTTACACAAAAGGAGATAGAAGGGCTTAAGAGAATGTTATCAGACTTGATAAAAACCCTGCCTCTAGCTTATAAAGAAAATGGTAACATGTCAAACTCCCTTGCGAACTCTGGTGATAAAATCGATCTGACAAATAGAGCATGCAAGCGATCGACTCACCTACCTGGTGAACTTACTAAAAAGAAAACAAAGGATCCAATAGATCAAAATAGACATCCAATCAGGTCACTCCCTCATTTACCTAAACCAAATGTACATAGATCACAGCAGAATGAACGAACTTTTCCATGTAATTCCTTGAACAATGAGAGGTGCGTGACAAATCTCCGGGTGCCCCAAAATAGACACAGGTTAAAACCACCTAGCAGAGACGACATAGAGTTAAAATCCATCACTGCCCAGGTTGAGGGAGGTAGAAGCTCCATACAGAATCCCCACCTATCAAACCAAACAAGGTCTACCTACAAACCCAATAGGCATAACATCTTCTTGATAAATGTTCCAAGACTAAACTGGGGAGCTAGAGAAGATGAGGATTCCCTAAAAAATAAAGCTATCCACTGGATCAGACACAAACGTCAATGCCTCTCTGTAATAAAATTTGACATTGCAAGATCTGAAAGGCTACAGCAGCATGGTGGGAGTATGGACGACATAATGTTAACGTTCCACTCAAGGTCCATAGCAGAAAGCTTAATTGATATGAATAATCGGTCACATACTCTTTTTGCTTCATCGATTAGTATCAGGCAAAATATTTCAGAGTCAGCTACTAGTACCAATGCACAACGAGTAATCCAGAAGGACATGACCGTAATTCCTGTAGTCCGGGAGTCAATGGATCTAGACCCAGTAGATCCATCGACTTGTATTAACCACAATACTCCTGAGCTAATTGATAGTGCCAACTCACACCAAGCAACCCAGGAGACATCGAATCTAGATCTTGTTGATTGACTGGCAAGGGAATATAGGGGGAAGAGGACGACAAAGGGAGATCATCTCGAACTGGACATGAACTGTGCAAACCATAATCTTTCCTTTAGTCCCCAACTAAGCTCTGATGTCACTCTCCATCCAATACACCCAGACAGAGAAGATAATACATAATCAACTGAGGAGGGAAATACTTGTCTCCGACTAGATGGAACCCCAACCATACACTCACACTCGATCCCAAAACGGCTAAAAATAATTTCTTGGAACGTAGCAGGGCTAAAGCAAAAAATTAAGGAACCGGACTGGCAGAATTATATAGAGGGATTCGACCTCTGTCTCTTCCAGGAGACATGGGCCATAGAACCGCAGCATAAACTAGGGTACAGAACCTTCAGCATAGAAGCAGTACAATCAAAAAAAGGGAGGGCATCGGGGGACCTGATAATATGGGTAAAAATCAACCTAAATGTTACCATAGAAACTGTAGTTACAGACACATTAGACATCTTGGGTCTGAAATTTAGATTTTCCAAAGCAACACAGCTGTACCTTTTTAATATCTATCTGAGACCCAGGGGGTGCTCAAAAGAAGCACCATTGTTAGAACACTTCAAGGAGGTTCTGGGATCTATAGATCCCAAAGATGTTACCATCATTGGGGGCGACTTTAACTGCTGTTACGAACCAATGGTGGGACTCGAAGTAGTGTCTGAAGAGGAAGATCAACTCAGAGGCATCCCCCTTCTTCAGACAAAAAATACAGCGAGGTGTACCACCTCTGCCATTCAAATGTTTCACTTCACCATCGAAAAAGGGTTTAGAGCATGCAATGGTCGGTTCCCCTCAGATCTTGCTTGCGCAAACACTTTTGTAAGAGGAAACACTGGGTCAAGAATAGATTACATACTTATTAGTACACCACACTGGGCACATGCATTGGATTTTAAGGTCGACAACAGATCGGAGAGCGACCATCTCCCGCTATGCTTGGATTTAGATGGCAAATACTTCCCATTCCATGAAACTCTGGAACTTGACCCAGGACTAGAATTAAGGCAGCCCCTGGTAACAAATAACCGAAGGTCAGTTAGATGGCCCACCATCTTAGACCAAGTCGAACCCCTAACTAGTATTTACAACATTTTTAGTGCTTTGGTAGGTTCCTACCTGGAAAAAGATCGTGAAATTGTTAAGATAACGGACATCCACAAAAAACTGGTAGAGGAAATACAAGTGAACCTAACTAAGCCCCAAACAAAAAAGAGAACTGCAGGGGCACAGCCACCTAACCCTTGGTATGACAAGGAATGTAGACTGGCCAAAACTAGGCTTATTAGTGCCCTCATAAACAAAAACCGAATTGAGATTAGAGTAGAAAGAGCTAAATATAAGAAAATGCAAAAGATAGCCCAAAGAAACTGGGAAGACAGTATCTGGGAAGAGCTTATAACTGCGGCAAAAAATAGGGACCAAACCATGTTTTGGAAACTGATGACTCATGGAAGCAGATATGATACGACGGTTTCTGACTATTACTTAGATCCTACCACCTGGCAAAGACATCTTACAAACCTTTATGATATCAATGATGACTCGGAACTAGTTAGATACTCTCCATCTAATCCTTGGGGGTCCTTGTTTTTAAACCAAACAACACCACTACAGTTTAGTATGGAGGAGACCGCCCTTGCTGTAGCAGCTATCAAACCATCAAAGGCACCAGGTCCCGATAGAATTCCGGGGGACCTTTTTAAACACAGTCAGGAAGTATGGGTACCGTACATAAATGAATTAACAAACGCAATAGCTAGGGGACAGGCGGTGCCAGCCTCCTGGAAGGGAGCCGAGATAGTCACCATTTATAAAAAGGGCAGCAGGGAAGACCCTGCAAATTATAGGCCTATAATCCTGATAGATGTTCTACAAAAGGTTTATGCAAAACAGATTTTAACTAGGCTCACTGATTGGATGACAGAAGAAAATGTACTATCATCATGCCAGGCAGGATTTAGGCAATAAACAAGCACATTAGACCAGGTATTTAGACTGATGATTATATGTTGGAAATACACTAGATTAAGATCTAGCCACCTATATATCGCCTTTATTGACCTAAAGGTGGCATTCGATTCCATCACCAGGGCACAGTTGTGGGAATCCTTACACCAACAGGGTGTTCCTGATGAGATTTTAATCCAAATTATCAGACTACACCAAGACAACCACACAAAAGTGTGATGGGGCAAGGGAGGTGAGCTAACTGATGAGATTCCTGTCAGGAGGGGAGTGCGCCAGGGCTGTGTCCTGGCGCTGACTCTATTCCTCTTGTATGTAAATGACCTGGTTAACCACCTGCAAAACTGTGTACATGATTCCCCTAAATTGGGAGGTAATCACATCTGCGCCCTAACATTTGCGGACGACACTATCTTATTGTCCCAAACACCTAATGGCTTGCAGAATTTGCTTTACAGCTTAAATGATTACTGTAAAGCAAAAGGTCTTGAGGTGAACCCAACAAAAACGAAATACATGACAATAAGGCCACATAGAAGTTTTAAGAATAAAATATACCTGAACGGTACAGAACTAGAACGAGTATCTAATTTCGTATACTTGGGGGTCACCTTAGACTCAAAACTTTCTTGGGCACCACAAATAGAGAAGTCGAAGGCTATTTTAACACAGAACTCCATCCCTATTGTAAAAAAACAATCTGCAACTTCCTCCAAAGCTATTACTCCAGCCCTGGAAGTATACAAGGCCAGAGCCCAATCTGCTGCCCTATACGGTGCGGAGATTTGGGGAAGTGGAGCCCTCAAACCTTTAACAATAGCAGAAAACAAAATCCTGAGAATGTTTGTTGCCCTTCCTCAACATACTCCATTGATTCCCCTGACCTATGACTTGGGTATTAAACGCTTGGAGTATCTGGCAATTTGGAGAACACTGTCTTTCTGGATCAGAACCTGGATAACACCGGAGCTAATTGTGTACAGAGAATCATTGATCGAACTCCTGGCACTCGACACTCAACCCACGGTCCCCTGGTTGATCCACATTAGAAAGTGGCTTTTGGATCTAGGACTTAGCAGATATTGGTCGAACCCAAGTCTGCTGACTCCTGAGTCAAAAAGCGAAATTAAATTGTTATTTTGGGAATTTGGGAAAGACAAGGTAACTCAAAATGGTTCACATGGAAGCTTAACTACACAATTTCTTGAGTTTAAAACGACACCTCATTTTGAGCCATTTTTAGATGAGATAGAACCGCTACTGGCAAAGTGCTTATATTTGAAATTTAGATATGGAATTTTACAACTAAACAGCTTTGTTGCAAAATGGTGAAGGCTACAAAACAAGGAGGGGGACCCTCGTTGTGCCTTATGTCAATTGGGGGTTGATGAAGATATTGCGCACGTTTTGTTTTTCTGCCCAGCATACAAACTAGCTAGAAGAAAATGGATAAAACCATTAGCCAGGTGCCTTAGAGTCAGGAGAATGAATGTTATGCTGAAAATACTAAAAACTGACAACTCCTGCTTAATAGTGTTTAGTCTCAGCTGATTTTTACTGGCTATTAATTTTATAAGGAAAAAGGGAGGGCAAAACCTATAACTTTATAAATCTGGCTGTTAATTCAAAGTATCTACTTAGATATAATGTTGTACAATCTGGCAGAAACAAATACGACAAAATTCATAATGAACTGTATATTATGGTCAAGATTGAACGAAAATCTTAAAAGGAAATAGTAGAAGTGTCGGTGTAAAAATTGAAGTCTTTTAAATCTACATGTACTGTATTAGTTTCCAAGTTTTTAGTAATAATTCAATGATTTTAAGTTTTGATAGTTTTTATTACAGGCATCTCATGGGATTTTAAAGAATATCTAAATTTTGGTAGATTTTTTTTTTTATAGTTTGGATATAAATCAATTCATGCCGATGGTCCTGTGGTATAGTGAAACAATTTGAACCACTCTATACCTAATGCACATGCACTTTCTAAGAATTTATCATTATCATAGAATAAATTGTGTTTTCTAGCTACAACATTGCACAGGCACTTTATAAGCGAACAAGTTAACAGGGCAATTTTTATATTTTCAAAAATGAGGTGGTATTTACCTAGATTCAATATGAACTGTAAATAGACTATATGTACATAAATTTGACAATGTGAGCAATGGAGAATGTATTTTAATTTTATTGATGCATGTATTGTATATTACTGTATATTACTGTTTTCTTACTTTAATGGCCTTATAGGCCGAAATAAAGTATTTGAATTGAATTGAAAGTGATGTGTTATTTATGCATTCCATTATCTCGAGACTGTCATTACAAATTAGATGAAAGTTTTGAACTAAGGCAGAGAAACCTAGGTGTCTACGTCAAATAAGAAATACATCTAAAAATGCTTTTAATTCTGCAAGTGTGAAAGATGCAAAGACAAATGTTTTAGTTTTCAAAGTGGCAGTGGGAAGTCATGATAGTTTTAAATATAACCTGACCAAATTGGCCGTACGAGATTAATCTTGTTTGAAAACAAAAGCGAGCTATATAAGTATTCTGAAATGAAGTGGTGAAAAGCCTTTTTGGCTCACTACAGTAAAACAAATTATCCCCGAAGGAACTGCACTGTTTAAGAATGATATATTTTCTGAAAGGATTCCTTTACACATAGTCTCGAGGCACTCAGTCTCCAGTTAGATGAACTGGTCATATTGTTATGCACTAGTTCATAGTTATATTTGTATTTGAGGAGTAAGTGAGTGTAGTAGAGCAGAAAGCCAAAACATAAGTACTTATGTATATAGGTTGTGAGCAGGTATTACATGTCGTTTCTTTCAATAGGTTCAAAGCCCAATACGGAAGTAAAGGTTTTGTTTATGTTGAAATGCTATGCAATGTTTTTGTTTAAAACATTTATTTATTGCCATTTATAGCGTACACTTCACGGAAATGAAGACATGGCGGCATGTATGAACAAACAAGAGGAGCGCAGCAATCCAGTGGAATAAAAAAATGATACAAACAGTATTTACCCACGCAGATGCAATGGATGTAACCTAAATGTGACAATGATATGAAATAACAACATAGTAGTTCTATAGTGTAAGCAAGGCAGAACAGTTCAGCCCAACACAAATGTAATACACAAAGCTCAGCATTCCATCTCCTTCTCTGCAGTGTCCCATCTAGAATCTGTCCAGCCCGCCATTTATACAGTTCATCAACTATTGTGACTGTCTAGCTCAAAGCCCAGTGTCACCCAAACTAGTCCTCAAAAGCAGGATAAAGGGGATTCGTAGAGGCCAATGAATATAAACGTAGAAACCAAAAAGCCAATTAAATCGTCTCAAGGGTCGCACAGGCCAGTTAATACTGAGAAGTCAGAGTATCACAAAGGGGGAGGGTATGAGGCCACTTAGTGGCCTACAGGGGTGGGGGGGGGGCGGCTGCAGGAACAGTAGGCAGAAAACCAGTGGGGAGGCATGAAGGCACACTCCCAACAGGTCTACAACCAGAAGGGGATCGCGTCCCAACCAGGTGGTACAACTGTCCATCTCTACTAGTGTATGCGCTCTCCCTCATCAAAGCCTTCAGAGGAGTCATCCCCATCTCCCTCAATTGGTCCAATCTATCCCTATGGGCTCTCCCCTGAGTCTCCTTCCGGGTGTTCCCAAGACTCTAACACTTCAGGCCACAACCCCGCTATCAGATGCCTCTGAATGCCTTGGATGTCATCCCTAAGTAGAGCCCTCTCCTCAAGTCCTGGACCACATAGTAACATCCGTCACACATGTCTCACCCACTGACCTCACCGCAGACTCCCAGGCCATTGCTATCCTTCTGAACATAGTTAAATTGAGTATATTTCAACCTCAAATTCCTGGAGTCCCTTTTAGGGTATGCCAGGAACTTGAACCACTTAAGATCCATAAATTCACGCACCCAATATCACCCACCACCGACGTCGAAGTGCCACCAAGGATTTCCAAACCATTTCAGACAATGACTTATAAAACCACTTCACTAAATACTGTGCAGTGCCCATGGACACCAAGAATTGCAGCACTGCATGTGTCGCTGGTTCCTTCCAGCCTCCGAACCATAAGTCCCTGAAGGTTCTCACCAGTGCATCATATAATAGAAATTGACCCGGGGATAAATTGTATTGGGCCACGAAGTCGTCCAGTGGGATCAGGGCACCCAACTGGTAACAGTTCCTGACCGTCACCAATCTAGCTTCCGTCCAGGCCTACAATTGTATATACGTAAAGAAGAAAAAGAGGGTCCCATGTGGGAGACCCACCAACGGTAATACAGGGGCATAAAGGGGGTTGCCACGTTTTTTAGCAAACAGCGTCTCAAACTTTTCAAGGCCACCACTAACAAGACACTTGGACAGGGGATCCCCACTGCTGGACAAAGCAGCTTCACAAGCAGTGCTCCCTGGTGCTGAGACAACCCCACTGAACCCATCTTCTCTTGGTGAGCTCCATCAAGCCACTGAGTGCCCCACTGGAGCTGTGCTGCCAAAAAATACAGCTCAAAGTCTGGGGTTGCCCAGACCTCCCTCATCCAGGGGGCACCAGAGGACCTCCAGGGACACCCTATGGTGGCCACTGTCCCATATCAGTTCCCTAAGTAGCGTGTCCAACTGCCAAAACCAAGAACTCTGTACCACGATTAGGAGATTAATAAAAAAATAAAGCCATTTCGGTAGCATAACCATCTTGGAAACCGAAATCCTAGCCATAATAGGCAGTTTAAGAGAGCGCCAAAAGGGGACACAAGTTCTAAGGGACCTAAGGGTAGTCCCCATGTTACCCTCCAATAGGTCTTCCAGCGAGTGAAACACCCGAATGCCCAAATATTGAAAGGACGTAAGGGACTAGGTCACATCCTATGGAATATCCAGCGGCCGCTAGGCGCCCGGCGCCATGCGGAACAGACAGGCTTTAGTCTTATTGACCCCTGAGGCCAGAAAGCGTTGCAAATTTCTCCAGCAGATGCATCGCAGCTGCAGCCCCACAGGGCCATCATCCAAGTAAAGCAGAAGGTCATCCGCATGAAGGGAAATAATATGTTCCCAGCCTTCTAGCATCACACCGATGCCTACCCCCTCCTGATGAGAGAGCTCTGCCAACAGCTCAATAGCCAAGGCAAAGGGAAAGGGGGGATAGGGGACATCCCTGTCTGATGCCCCTAAAGACATTGTACTGCTGGAAAAATGGCAGTGCCTGTTCTGAGCTGTGCGGTAAGACTCAAGTACAACAGTCTAACCCAGTTAATTCAACATTCTCCAAGACCCATCATGCGCATGACAAAAAGTCCCATCGCACTGAGTCGAAGGCCTTTTCAAGGTCCAACGACATGAGTGTAGCCCTTGGCCGAAGCTGCTCATCCGAGTGATAAAGGACGTGATACAGTCGTCGAAGAGTTGACGAAGTACTCCATGCCTGGATAAAACCATTTTGATTTCTATGTATCAGTGCAGGCACATGGGGGAGCAAGCGAAGGGCCAGGACCTTCCTAAGGATTTAAAATACATATTCAGCATGGATAAAGGATGGAATGCAGATGTATGAGCTCCGTGCACCATAGACTTTGGAAGAGGAATCACAACTGCATCCCTGGTGGATGCAGGCAGAGCCCCCAGCAGCAGCAACTCAGCATATAGAGCCTCCAGCTGTGGGGCAGAGGTCCCCACAAAAGCATGCATGAAACTCTGCGGGCAAGCCATCAGGGCTCTGTGTTTTGCCAGAGGCCATTTCTTTTATAGTGAGCTGGAACTCCTGGGATGACACCTGGCCTCCCAGGGCAATTCACAATTCACAATTTTATTTATTATGATTTAGAATTCCGCAGAATTCCACATAAAGGTACATCTTAAAAACATATTAAATTCCACAACAATTTCCAATGTAAATTCGAGTTGTCATTTTCATCTAAAAGCACGAATTAACATAGCAGAAGCAGTCGGTCTTGGAGTTTTCAATGCAAGAAGGGGTGAACCTTAAATAATCGAATTATCATACATATATTCTTACAAATTTATACACATTTCTAATCTAATACTATCATAAAACATTCAATGATAAAACTTATTATAAAATTCAAAAATTTAAAATTCACTATACAATACTGGCCAAAAATCATCTAATACATGATAATTTTGCGGCAGAGCAAATTTAGTAAAGTGCTTAAGATCCTAAAAATGAGTAACTAGCAGCGGAGAACATTAGAAAACGTGTGCATGCTTAATTGCAAACATAATAAATCAGTCATAAAGACCGGAAGGTCAAGAAAAAGTGCAAGTGCTCTGTACATACGTATTAAGAAGATCTTTACTAACGAGTAACTAGCAGCAGAAAAAGTTTGTAAAAGTGCACATACTCAGTTGTAAACCTAACTAATCGGTCATAAAGACCGAGAGATCAAGATAAAGTGCAAGTGCTCTAAACATATATATTAAAAAGATCTTTCTGACCTTAATATATGTTTAAAAATTGTTTAAAAAAGCTAAAAAATTTAAAACACATCAGTTCGGATGGGGGGGACAGCAGACAATTTCGGGCCTGTTCTGCTGTAGTGATATTATACTTTAAAAAACAATTCCTTAAATATCTACGACGTATTGATTGTAATGCGGGACAAACAAATAAAACATGATTCAAATCTTGTATACAGGAATTACATAAATGACAATACCTCTCATGTCTAGGAATACCCTCCCAAGATCCTGTTACAATTCTTAGGGGAGTAAATTCAATCTCAGTAGCAAAATCACCCTGCGAACTCCGTGTTTAAGATTCCATAAGACATAAGGTTGGGGATTTTTGACAATACTACTCCCCGCAATACAATCCATGTTTCTGTCCTCTGAACACATTTTAATATCTCTTTCACGAGAAACCCCGTAGATTGTTCTCTTAATTATACTTTTCAAGGCCCTTTTACAAAGAACCGCCACCCCATCCATATCTAAACCAAACATTGATAATGCTTTTAAATTATTCCTAAAAATAGCACTTTTTTCCTTCATATTTACAAATATTTCTCTGTACAACGCCACCCTTAACAAATTCTCAGAGCTATTTGTCAGTGCATTACACCATCTTAAGCACGCGGCCATTGATAGCACATATGTAGAAAGAAGTCCAAATTCGAGCCTGAGCGCTGCAATCGGTGCTGCGCAATTCAAATTACATATTTGACGCCAGATTTTACCTTCCACTGTCTCGAAACTGGCCCACTTTTGTGCATCAATTGTTTCACTAGCGTAGCTCAGGGTTGGTGGAATCTTTATTTTATAGACCGAAATAATGTGTGAAAAATGTCTTTTCCCACAATGTGTATACAGACGATTAATTGCAAAGGCTTGTGAAATCGCTTTACCTCTGCAATGGTCCATATGTCTAGTAGCTGAGCACCTATTTGTAAATATTTTTCCTAAATATGGATAAAATTTTACTACTTCCAATTTTTCTTTTCCCAGGAACCAATTCAAATTTTTTCTGACCTTACAACCTTGATAACTAAAAATCATAACTTTGCTTTTTAAAATATTTATTTTTAGATAATACTCTTCTGTATACCTAATTAACTCAGCAAGTCGTCTTTGCAGTCCAATTGGAGTTAAATCCATTATTATTGCATCGTCTGCATATAGCAGACAGCTCAACTCTAAGTTTCCTAATTTAGGGGATCCCCTTTACTAAGGCCCACTCTTCTTGGCAGATCATTAATGTAGATAGAGAAGAGTAAAGGGGCCAAAAGGCACCCCTGCTTCAACCCATTGTTGGTTACTATTTTCTTCGAGAGGCCTTGTGTTCCCCCCAATAATACCTTAGTCCAGGTAGAGGAGTGGAGAGCAATTATTAATCTTAAAAGATTCCCTGGTATCCCCATAGTAAGCAATTTCCTCCACAGCTTCCCCCGATCTACCCTATCGAATGCTGTGGAGAAATCTATAAAAGCCGAGTATAACGGCACACCCCGACATACTGGATATTTTTCAGCTAAAGTTTGCAAAATAGAGATATTATCCAGTGTGCCACTATTCTTACGGAATCCTGTTTGTTCCAAAGGAATATAATTATTTCCAAATGCCCACTCTTGAAGATGAGTGAGAATACTCTTTGCAAACAGTTTCCCGGTTGCATCCATGAGCGAAATCTGTCTAAAACTGGCCGGGGAATTTTTTGGACCCTTTTTATATAACGGAACAAGTATACTTCCCTTCCAGGATTGTGGAATATCCCCATAGGTATAACAATGGACAAACAACGGATGCAAAAATTTTGCCCATTCTTCACAATCCTGTTTTATTATGGCTACTGGTACATCATCTGGGCCCATTGCGCTAGAATGTCTTGCCCCTTTAATGTAACCCTCAATCTCCATACATGATGGTGCACCATAATCGCCCCCCGTAATTGGAGTGGTGCTAACCTCTTGGATCTGTCCAACTATGAGATTTAAAGCATAAAGCTGGGAAATATATGTGGACCATTCTGCTTCTGGGATTAAAATGGGTTTTGACTTCTCTCTCCCATCACAGAATTTCGCAATCAGTGCCCAATATTTCCTAGTATCCCCGGAAAGAGCCACCTCTCGAAGTCTAACCCATTTTTTGTCTTCAGCTCTCTTTCGATCCGATGATATTTTCCTTTTCCGTACCTGTTTTAGCCTACTTATTTCTCTCTGCCTTTGTGTCGTGGGCACCCTAAATTGGTCTCTAATTAAACCATTAATTTCCCGATTCAGGTTTTTAATTTCCCATGGCATTATTACTAATGGAGTAGAACTAAAAACTTGCTTCTTTCTTCCGAAAAGTTCTAATTGCAGCCAAGACTCTCTCGAACCTCTGAACTGTTGTTTCTTGCTTGGGAATAAAAGCGGTATTCTCAAGAACCCTCTTAAAATTTGGCAGCAAATTATTTGACCAGCAAGTACGCCCATTATTACAATTATAAGAGACATTTTCATCCCTCTGATTCCAAAGTTCAGGTTTCTCGATTTCTATGTCCATTTTTACAACTAAAATATAATGGTCACTCATATTTGTGGTAGATACCTTGAATTGTGTACATGCATTAAATAATTGAAAAGAAACTGCCATATAATCAATTAAAGAGTGACCCTGTGCCCCACAAAAGGTGTAAGCTGCGGGGGAGTCCTCCGGGAATCTACCGTTTAACGTTACAAGGTCTAAGCTTCTAGATCTCCGGGCGTTCCTCAATTGGCTGAAACACCAGCTGCAGCGGGCTGTGGTCGGAGAGTGCACACCCCAAATACTCGATACGAGTCACATACTGGCTAAGTATGTTGAGGCAAACACACATATTTAATCTAGTGTGAAGGTGATAGACGTGCGAGTAGTAGGAGTAATCTTGCCCCTGCCCATGATGATTTCTTCAGACATCTGCCAAATCCCAGTGATCCAGCCATTCACTAAGGCCCACTGCAGTTCTATGTGCCAGGACCACGGGCAAAGGAGGTTAGAATGGTCAAGCGTAACCATCAGCCAAACAATTAAAATCACACTCCAATAAAAAGTCGTCCGTCACCAAGGGTGCCAGAGGAGCCAATAAGGCCTGGAAAAAAAGCCACCTGGTACTTATTCGGGCATACACACTCCCTAAAGTAAAATCCCTAACCAACAATTTACCCTTAATCAGAACATACTGCCCTTCCTTGTTGATGGTGGGTTGAATATAGCATGTTACATTGCATGCTATTACATCACGTTCCTTTACAACGTGGTCGTTACAACAACCGCGTTGTTAGAACGCGATACCTTTACAACGCAAGTCATTAGATCGACTTGCTGTAGGGGGCGCGCTGGATTTAGGATTAGTATAATTTACTATTCTATCTCCAGCCTGCGCAACAGTAGGGAAGGTGTTGGAATAGTAAATCATACTATTCCTTATGTTAGAGCTCCCCCAACAGCAAGTCGATCTAATGACTTCCGTTGTAAAGGCATCGCGTTCTAACAACGCAGTTGTTGTAACGACCGCGTTGTAAAGGAACTGTGATGTAATGACTGCGTTGTAAACGCTGTCTCCCAGTGGGTAAGCTCGAAATGTGTCCCAGTCCTAATCTAAATAAGTGCCCCCCTGGCATAGGCCGAATAGGATGTAGCATTCAATTGGCCCTGCTGCCAACGTCTCAATGGATCAACCTCCCCTCCAGTGAGATGAGTCTCCTGCAACATAGCCACCTGTGACCCCCCTCACCTCAAATACCTGTGTATATTACGCGTTTAGAGGCAGAACCCATCCCCCGGATATTCCATGACAGGAAGGTTAGGGTATGTCTTGAGTCTAGCATTCAATCAAGCAGTGTTTGCTTGGTGTGGCCCACACAGTCACACCAGTCCAGTTCTAGGCAATTGTCCAGGTATATGATCCAGCCTATACCCCTTAGTTGGAGCCCCAAAAGAAACATAAGAATCATAATTATGTAGGCATTTTTAGGCATTTTTAGGCAGAAACAACCATCAACCCACTATCCCCAGCACAGGAGTTCCACCTCCAAATTACTGCGACCAGTGTAACGTAGTTTTAGTGACATCTCATCATATCAGTTCCTCCACAGACTGCGGGGTCACCTTAGGCAGGCCTTCCCCATCTAGCAGGGAGGTCTCAGATTCTAAGACCCCCAACATGCGTTCTGAAGGGGTACCAGTCTCCGTATCAGTTTTCTGTATCAGAGCTGTCTCAGCCACAGTCTGGAGCATGGCCGCCCACTCCTGTTCAGCCTGATAGGGGGACGGTTACTAGGAGGAAAAAATACAAGAGAACTCCCCCCAACAAAGAGAGGTGACAAAGTGGTATTGGATGTTAGTGCAGGGAGTCGATGGAGCCTTCAGCCTCCCAGAAGAGACTTGGAAAAGATGCTGGAAGTGACATCTTCATGGCAAGTATCTATATCTACACTTTGGAGTACAGTAATTTCCGCACCTCTTAAGAAAAACCATAAATTCACTCTACACAGAGCGTACTGGACTTCGCAAAAGCTAGCCAAACTGGGAGACCGAGAAAAGAAAGCATGTTTTAAGTGCAGTTTGGAGACGGCCGAAGATGTCCATATGTTTTGGCAGTGTCCTGCCAACCAACCTCTTTTGGCTGGAAGTGGGTAAGGCCCTATCCGATATAATGGGAAGGGAGGTCAAGGTAAGCTTAGAACTGGTGGTCTTCGAAATCTTAGAAGATGATGGGTCTACTATAAGGCTGCATAAGAGATGGAGAGCACTTCTATTCACCTTGGTTCTACTTGCAAGGTGGGAGATCTGCATGAAATTGGTATTTCACATATCACCAGAGTTTTGGGAGTAGGCAATTTCCACAGAGATTCAGCAAACTTGATTGCAAATGCATGCCCATCAAAATGGCGGAAATGTGGGGACCACTGGAACAGTGGAGGTTGGAAAAGACACAGGAGACATAAATAATAGAATCTCCGGTGTGCAATAATTATGACTGATGGACATGGCGGGACAGTTTGTGGACCTGGTTGTTGGCTGCTGGTGGGACTCTGTCCCAGGAATCACTTAGGCAAGCGGAGGAGGAGCCCTGTTCTCACCCGCGCCGCGTCGCGCTGTGAATAGAGCTGCTGCTCTACTGCGGCGCGGGACAGCTTGTGGACCTGGTTGTTGGCTGCTGGTGGGACTCTGTGTCCCAGGAATCACTGAGGCAAGTGGAGGAGGAGCCCTGTTCTCACCCATGCCGCGTCACGCTTGGAAAATCGCTGCTGCTCTACCGCGGCGCGGGATGCGCGCAGGCTGTGCCTGCGGAAAAGCCCGGGCCAAGGGAGGGCCCATCTGCGCCCGTCAGAGATCGGAGGAGGCCAGGTCGGGCCCATCCTCTTGGTCTGTTGCTCCAACCCTCCCTCGATACTCATAGTGGACACCTAACATCTGGAGAACTGTTACTGGAGTGCGTGGAAAGCGGGCAAGCATCATCCTTTTGAGGACACAAGGTAGGCCAAGTCTTAGTTTTCTGCTACAAGAGCGGGCATCCAACACCTGTCACTGCTCATGCTGCGTAGTTACTGTCCTCTCCTGCCACACGTTGCCCCGAGCAAACCCAGTTAAGCTAAAGTTAAGCTGAAAATCAAAGCAAAGCTTACCATCCTACCTTGCCATTTTACAGGCCCACCTTTTAATTGTGATAACTGCACCCGGTTTGCTCTTGGCCGTATGGGGAAGTGCAAGGTGATAGTAGCAGCCCCGGCAATAACAACAATGGACTCCTTCCTGCAGTGAGCAGCGGGGGTCTTAGATAAGGAGATTGAGCTTGTGGCACGTCGGCTCTCGCGTTCACCAGGAAACCAATTGCTCCCCTGCTCACCCAGCCTATCAAGGGGGCCAGGCTTCATTTTGCATAGCCCAGAGCCGGTGGACTCGGTGGAGCCTGCTGAGGTGTCCTCTCATGTATTATCTAGGGGGAAGGGTCTAGCGGTTGCCCCGGATATCATGGACAAGGACAGAAGGGCAAACCTAGCAATAGTGCCCGTATCTGACTGCAGTATAAGTTCCCTCAAGCTAATGGCACCTCGCTTTCCTGTCCTGTGCTGCAATCACTCGTTCAAGTACGAGATTAGAAAGAGACATCATGGGGGCCATCAATGCTGCTCGCGAAGACACACACCTGCCGAAATGCTTTCCACTCAAGTACTCCTACAAGTTAGATGCACAAAACAAACCGTATGCTCTATTTCCAAGAGAGGGGGATAGAGTTATACCAAACAATGATCGCAGATTGGGATTTATACTAGATGCACACGAGGGTCTAGGGTCAGCACATACAGGGGTTACTGCTACAGTCTCGCTACTGAAGCAGCGCTACTGGTGGCCAGGTCAAACTAAACAGACCAAGGACTTTGTCCTCAAATGTGACATCTGCCAGCAGATGAAAGGCTCAACCATAGCACGTCCACCTCAGACACCCCTATTAATCTCAGACAAGCCCCTGGCTTGTGTTTATTTGGATCACTGTGGCCCTTTACACTCAGACGGGGCTTACAAGTACATCTTGGTGGCAGTGGATTCATGCTCCAGATTCCTATGGGTTTGGCCACAGTGCTCGACTGATGCTCGAACTGTTATAAAGGATTTGCGAGTCTTCATCTGGACATACGCAATTGGCACACTACATTCCGACCAGGGTCCGGTGTTTAGCTCTCGGGCTTACAAAGAAGCCATGGGAATTTTGGGTGTGACCTTGCGATACTCATCCCCCTATCATCCCGGAGGAAATTCGATAGTTGAGAAGTAAAACCGTGACTTAAAATAGTCCTTAACAGCAAGGGTATTAAGCTCGGGACGCAGTTGGGTCAATCCGCTATATGGGTTCCAGTGGGCACTCAATAACTTGCCAAGAAAATCCCTGGGGGTCATACTCTACGTGAAATCCTGTTTGGTGTGAGAATTTGGTTACCAGACCTCAATAATGTCAGCACAGTGGTGGCGGAAAGACCGTTTGACTTCAATGAACGTTTGGCTGTTTTACAGGAACTCAATGAATTCTGAGGTGTAGAAAGCAACGTCCAAGTAAAATGCACCACCACTGGAGCAATAAAAGTTGTACCAGCAAGATCCGCCTGTGTCCCGAAGATTGGGGATCTGATCAGGGAAAAAATTGTGGACAAGAAAGAATTTGGGCTATCTTACAGAACGTCTGTACCTGTCCTTCTGTCGGAGGTACCAGAACTGTACTTCTTCCGCCTCTTGCCAGCCGCCGAGACAAAAGGTTTGTCTCCATTGATCTGATTGAACCACACTATGTGGCCGATTATCAACAGTAGGCGGTGTGGGCTCCTGGGTACCCGCCGCACTCTTCTCGCTACCTAACAAGAAGTTCAGATGGAAGCTTTAATAACTACAGAAGATTACCCTCTCCAAAAAGAAACAATAAACAACAATGAAGTATTACTTCTTCCTGTTGAAACAACTACAACTGTACAGTCAATGAGTACAGAAACACAAATATTAATTCAGAAAATTGACGAGGCTATGTGACTATGCCACAGATCGAGTCATCTTCCAGTTCTACAAAACCTGCTGAGCTGCCAAAAATAGACTGGAGGGCATCTGGCTACTTCGTGCATTACAACGATTTCTCATCGGATTCAAGTGAACCTGAGATACCACCGCCTCTTCCTTTCAAGCTACAAATGTGTGCTCTCTATCTTTGGCTGAAAAAGACATACTTTGTTACTCCTTGGTTACACCTCTGGATTACAATCAGATTACTATTCATGGTCCTCTGGATTGGTTTGGTGACTGTCTTTTTTCCTGCTCTGAATGGACACTATCTCCCAGAACGCTCTGCAGTACAACTTGTGAACTTGGTTCTAAAACCATATGCATCATCGCATCGTGAACTAAGGGACCTGTCCCTGGTGAACATTACAGCAGTTCCAGTTCCAGAAGGAATAGTGTGGGACAGGGTATCGTATGATGTGTATGGTCCTAGTAAACTTTTACAAATACCAAATTTGTTTAAAATTTCCTTAAATGACATCATCACCTCTAGTACTTTCTATGATGATTGGGACATTGAAACTGTGCACAATTTGCTTGTAGATCTAGAGCAATAAGCTGCATTTTCTTCAGATGAATTGTATGATGGTACATATAATTTTGGTGATATGTTTTGCTAAATCACATTATGGTCACTGTTAGAAATGGGATCTCTGGTTGGCTAAGGCTTGCGCCAAAGCCAGGCAGAGACCACCACTCTAGTCAGGGCAAGGGAGTTACACGCCAAAGATAACCCCTGCTCACCCCCTTGGTAGCTTGGCACGAGCAGTCAGGCTTATCCCGGAGGCAATGTGTAAAGCGTTTGCGCAACACACTCACAGAAACAACATACTAGGCACACCACAAAAAGGAACTCCACACAAGGTTATATATAAAATTAGCCTTTGTATTATCATAAAACACATTAGAATAGTACTCACATAATATACATCGTGCCACCTGGCACGGGGTCATATTTACAAGGGAATTATTTACACCTGACCGGGCCAACTGGACCACTGTCAGAACCAGCACAAAGCGAACTTAGTATAGGTAGTACTTATAATAAATGTAGAACACATCATGAACGTACAACCAGTAATCACTGGTAACCACTGTACTTAGCATCAGCCTGTAACATAAACTACATTATGCACAGTATCACATCAGGCGCAAATTACATTCTGCGCCAACCTGCCCAGCATAAATTCATTATGCAATCCTCTCATAAGTCTAAACCCATTAGACCCTAACCTCCTAAGTATAACTCACATTAGGGGCGTAAAGCACAGTAGAGAATAACTCACAACCTAAACGCATTAGGTAATAATAAAATCACAAGCATAAACACATTATGCAAAACCTCATAATCATGACAGTACATTAGAGGCATAAAACAGGGTGCGCAAATCATAATACATGAATCACATTTCCTAGCACCACCATATCACTTTAGCACATACCTCACAGTAGAAACCTTAGCAGAGGCATAAATCACATTAGGGCCTGGCGCCCTACAAACCTAACAGTCCCCCTGGCCAACTGGCCATCTCAAGAAGTGGCCAACTGGCCATCTCAAGAAGGGGCTCAAATGCCCTATGTCCCAAAGTCAGGGCGCGCTGCTAAAGCAGCGGAAAGTCCAAGGTGCGCACTGCGCAAATCTAAACGTAGCAGCTGCCCACTACTTGCTGGGCAGCTGTGGAAGTCAGGGGCCAAGGAGTGCATCTCACTCCTAAATTCAAAACATGCCCCCAAAGAACAGCGGCCTAAACGATGCAGCTGCCCACTACTTGCTGGGCAGCTGTAATTATTACAAGGTGTCCTGGACACTCCTGGTGCCCTTGGAATCAAATGCAAAACGTTGCAGCTGCCCGCGCTGGTGCGGCGCAGCTGTGAGTAGGGAAAGGACCTTTAAATCATAGTGGCCCCCTCGCTGCAGCTGCCCTCTGCGAACGGGGCAGCTGGGGTAAAGAAACTGAAGGGGGCCCTGGCACCTCTGTGCCCTCGGGGCCCCACGGGGCTTTTCAATAAACTTTGCCCCCATAACGTTGCAGCTGCCCTCTAGCAAGATGGGGCAGCTGTAGAAAATGGCCAACACGGGGAAGCACGGGCGCCACCGGCCCTCGGAACCCCCCACCGGGGCCCTTAAACAAAATATGGCCCCCGTCGTTGGAGCGACCCCCTATCAGGCGGGGGCCAACTCAAGGAAACAAACAGGTGCCCTCACTGGCACCACACCGCCCATCTGGAGTCCCCACTCACCGGGACTCACTGGCGGCTTCCTGCCTCCTCCACTTGCTGCTGGGACGGGGACCGGCACCGACAACGTGCCACGGCTGGTCCCGCACTCGGTTCCTGGCAGCCTGCACCGCGGGGCTCTCCCTTACTCACAGGAGCCCCGCGCTACCATTGGCGGACTCTTTTCCCTTCACCCGGGCCCCCTCCTGGGACCCGGGACTTCGCTGTGGAGCCCGCGAGGCTCCAGGCGGCTTTCCTCTGCGGCGGGCGGGACTTCCTGTCCTTACTCCGCCCAACGCCAGGCAACTTTGCCTGGCTTCCGATTGTCGCCCGGGCCGCAGCGGTGATTCTGGCAATTAGAACGCGGGGTGGGCTCCCGCTAGAAAATTAAAATACAACACCAGCGGGGTGGGCACCCGCCATTAAGATTAAAAATAAGCGGGGCGGGCACCCGCGTAATAGAGGAAAAAGGCGGACAATGAGGGGTAGGCTCCCTCCTAATTAAAATTAATAAGCGGGGTGGGCTCCCGCTCGGCAGCCATCACGGGGGAATCCCTCCGGTGGGGGATCCCCTCTACAGGGCCGGGCAGCGCCGCGCTGCGCAGCCCACGCTCCTCCCTTCTGTTGGGGGAAGAAATAAAGCATAGCGCTCCCAGGGCGCAGAAGAATGCAGCCAAGTCCTGCATAAAAAAAACTAATAAGTCCAGCAAAAAGGTTTTTAGGCATCAAGGGGCCAGGCAGGGCCCAGGGAGGCAAGCCCTCATGGCAGCCCCCCCTGGGCCCCAGCAGCAGCACGCCCCAGCAGGAACAGCACCAAAGACTGAACAGGAACTGAACATTTTTATGGGGTCACAGCCCCTACATTTATACACAAAATCCCCTTTGTCTAAAGGTGCAGGGTTTAGGGATACCAGTTAGAACTGGTTTGGGGGAGCTTTGGAGCACTTTGTTTTGCTCAGCTCCTCTCTCCTTTCACAGGACAGGCTAGGGACATCAGACGCACCACAGGGGGTGGAGCCAGCATTGTGGAGGGAAGGCACAGCCCTATTCAGGTCCCAGGTGCAACTCCTCCCTCCCATTTAGATGCAGATCTCCCTATTTACCACTGCGCTGACTCACCCTGCCCCTCCTGGAGCCACACACACCTCCCAACCCCTGTCACTCACAAGCCAGACATGCAATTCACATCAGGCAGGCAGACACAGAGCACACATAAATGCCAACTTCTAAAAGTGGCACTTCTCCACTAGTCACAATAAATCTGCGCACACCATTGCGCAGCATTTATTCTCACGAGTTCGCACATACTAAACTCGCCCCTGCACTCCACTCACACCAGGAATTACCATGGACACACATATCCCCTATGCATTCCTATGGGAGGGCAGGACAATCACACCACACGCACTCAGCGCGCACGCACTTTACACTGGACCACAGTGCTAAAGTGCCCAGAGACTTAAAACTACTAACATACAAGGCAAAAAGTTTAGGGGTGAACCTGCCAAAAAGGGCCAAGTCCAACAGTCACCATTTTGTACACAAAGCAAGTATCCCACATGCTGCTTATAATTACATTCAATGGAAACACTATCCAACACCACCGAAAGGTAGTTCAAAAACATTTGCACAAAAGTTTGCTTATTTTTCTGGTTTTGACATGTGAGACTCAGCCTCTTACCACTATAGGCTTGCACCTACACCTGCAAAGAAAAATATGCTAACAAATACTAAGCTAATCTGTCTGAACAGAGTTTCGACTTTTGGAAAGACACCATAGACACAAAATCTGTCTGGGGGACAAAAGACTGGCAGGTTCAGGGAACTGAGGCCATGTTCGGAGCATGCCTCATACCATATCAGATAATATTCCTGAATAAAATAGTGCAGCAAACTTCCTGTCTTGGAATAGCCAAGATAAAGGATTTGGACACACACCTCGTATTCTCGCATTCTCACGCCTTGAGAACTGGCAGCATTTCATACAATACAGTGAGGATACATTAGATACCATGGTACGAAATGGTTCTTACAATTCATCAGCCCCCAATTGGGAGGGATGGTTGGTTTGGCCAGGGATGGTTGGTTTTGACAAATGGGTGTCATTCTAGATTCCTGGGCAACACCATAGGGTTTAGGATCAATAGGCCTGATCAGCGATATGTAGAATCAGAACACTCGGATGGTGAGGACATATAGTGTTGGGAAGTTGTGCCTCGATTGGCTAAAAACCTCAACACTTTCTCAGATGAAACAACACTTGTCCCTTCTTTCTGGGGACATGGATCCCAGGGACGTCTTGTTATGTCCCCGAAACCCACGTCAAAAGCGCTTCTTGTATGCAATATACAATGAGCTGTGGAAAGTTTCTTAACAGGAGGCTGCTGAGAGACTTGCGAGATTGATAGGGTTAATTTAGAAAAGGCTTTGGCTGTGGTTGACAACTGTATGACCACATTAACATCCAGAATTTATTCACTGGGCAACATACTATCTTCTGCAATTGATATAATACAGCAAGATATGTCTATCTTACAACATGGATAACCACAACTATGGTCCATCGTGTTATTAAGCTGGACGTCGCAAACATTGTGTCCTGGCCACGTGCCGTGGCATTATATCAATAGAACAAGTCTGTTTTCGGCATACGAGCTGACTGAAAGACAGATATTAATGGCATGAAGAGATGCAAAATATACCATGTTGCACATTGAAAAGTTAGACCTATTACCTTTCACCGTGGCTGAGACACCATCCATTGAATGGATAATCCATGGTTACATCACCTTACCGCTCCAGACTTTCCAATTCTAATATTGTCTACAATACCACCAAGTAGACAGATATGAAGCGCTAGGGGAAGGCTATGTGCTTGAGTACTGCGAATTACCATTCAGGTTTAGATGCAGGAATGGGGACACAGACGTTTTCCTTATTGGTTCTGACTGTGAGGATGTTTTAAGCTGGTCCTTAGTTTACAAGGACATTTCATTTCATGGGGCATGCAATGCTTCAGTTGTAAACTTGTCCTGTTATCTGAAGGCTTCTCTGGCTGCCATGATTCATCCGGTCTTCAAGCTGCTCTCGAATGGGAGCCATGTGATGCTGAATGGTCAAGGTTGCTGTCGAATGGAACTTGGCATCGCTTATCTGGTAACGGTTAATTCCATAGTCACTTGTTCCACACAAGTACTGTTTCCACCTGCCCGCACAGTTAGGGAGGCAACACTATGACCTTTTATAAATGTTTCCAACATACGCTTTGATTCTCTGAGCAAACTGAAAGCCATGCTCTTTAAAAAGATGTGGCCTTAACATCAGCCAGAGAGATGTTTGGTCTCCAGGTTGCAAGGCCCTCATCAG
Source organism: Calotriton arnoldi (assembly GCA_963921515.1). NCBI lineage: Eukaryota > Metazoa > Chordata > Amphibia > Caudata > Salamandridae > Calotriton > Calotriton arnoldi. The sequence goes on from CAWUFW010000086.1 coordinate 5,593,920, forward strand.
AGATACAGATGCTGCTCCATACTAACTTCCTGTTGCATTTTGGGGAGCAGGTCCACTGTTTCTTTAATATGTCTGATATGAAGGGAATAGCACACTTTTTTAAATGTATTGCCTCTGGACTGGTTAGCACGTTTCAGACGATTTTCAGAGTTATACAATCTTTCATACACTCAGTGTTGGGAAGCGTTTTTGGAGGTCTCCCGCTTGTCCTGCTACTTGTGGCGGGAATTCTGATTTGAATTTTTCAGCTCTGCAATGGACATCCCAGTTCAACCTGGAATGGAGACAGCACAGCCTGTGCTACAATGCTGTGAGCTCATGATACACTGCTTCAGCACACATCGGCTTCGAGAACTGAACGAGCACTGGTTCTTGCCCTTCAGGCCTTTTTGGCTTCACTGCATACAACCTGTATTCCGCTGCCTGCTTTGCAGCCATAAATAGGTATTGGATTTATGCCTCGGATCAAAATCGGTTGTGCCACTGGACATTAAAGTATTGATGGACCCCTTGAAGGCCCATGGGTATTGTTGTACCCAGCGTATTCCATTGCTGATGAATGCATTCTTTGAGCCACCTGGGATGCTTTGGCTCCTAGTGAACTGGGAACCGGCTCTACGATACGCTTACAGGATGCAGTCCCTCCCTCAGTGGCTGCTGTGGGAACTGGATGGAATAATCTTTGCTCCATAAACTTGCTTCGAGGTGTGCCTCTGGGAGTGTGGTCTGCAGCTGCCTGCGACAGCAATGTTGCGACTGCCACTCGGAACACCTAAACAATTGGCTTTTCCGTGTGGTGGTGACTATTTGGCCTATTTTTTATTAACAAAACTGCATCATAACAATAATTATTTTTTGCTTTTCTATGCACCATGGCTTTCTGAGTGCTTGGAGTTTCAAACAGTATAATGACTTTTAATGGCTTATATGAATATTTTAAAGGGAAGCTTGCTTTTAGATAATTTTAAAAAGTGGTTTTAGACCTTTTTTTAGTTTGCATTTCATTATGGCATGCTACCTTTTTTAGATAGCTTTCATATATCGACCCTTAGTATGAGGAGTGGGTGTTATGTGCCTGGGTTAGGCCCAAGTAACGAAGCTGCACGTTCTCTTACATTGTCCTTCTTTTGCACAATAACATTTCTGCTGTGACCTTTTGCACATATTCGCATGCGTGAAAATGTTGGATTAGTTTCTCTGAAACTACTTCTGTTTACACATCTAGCTTCGCATAACATTGTCACGATGCCTTGAACATCATGTACAAGGCCTTTTTACACTCAATGTACAAATTTCATAATATCTTCTTCCACGGGGCGACAAGGCTAGCATACATATCCATAACATTGCTAATCTATACGTACATCACAAGGATGCTTTCTATTATAAATAATGAGCATCCCAAAAGATTAGCAGAGGAGGCACTTCAGCTGACATTGAGTGTCCCTGCATGCTGAGATTTCACCATGCATCAGTCTCACATCTCATGAGGGGTGTCCAGTTTGTGGCAATCATTCTTTCCCACCAGGTAATGGGGTTGGATCGTCATTTGGGGGGATTCTTGGCTTCACATCTATACACACTCTAGGTACACACAGAGTAGGGTTTGCATAGTAGGAGTACCCCTGATTACTACCTTGTTTTATATGCCTGCATATATACACTGTTTTAGCACCATGGTAGAACTGTATCTACTGTTTACTCTTTTGGTGCTTGTAATCACTTTAATCTGCTTCTGTCTACTGATTATCGCAGCACATGTATTCTATACAAGAATAACGTTGATTCAATAAATATATTGAAAACGTCCCAGTGTGTATTCTCTGTATACTTCTGAGAGCAAGTAAGCATGAGTGACTGAGCGAAAGGTTCTGATCTGTTACCATGATCCCTGAGGGGTCAGGGTTGTCATGTTCAGTGGTTGCCAGAAACCTTTCGCTCCCTGGTAAGGTTAGGGAGGCTTATGGTGGCACTGTGAGCTAGCCGGTCTCTAGGCCAATATATCCTGCAGCGGTGCTTGGAATCAGTCTGAGCACCTCGCCCAAAGTTTATGTTGTCCAACAAACATGCAGATCCTACGGATTAGTGGGAACTACACGACAATACTTTCCCTGTCCTGAACACCTAAAATCTCCTGAATCTTCTCCTAATTTCACAAAACACCCACAGTATCAGTGCACTAATCAGTGTTGGAGAGAGAACCAGCTCGGGACAACAGAGTGACATATACAGGGCCGGACTGGGAACCCAAAGCAGCCCAGCCAAATTTTGTCAGACAACCCCCCACACGGTGCATACTGAGTGAGCGCAGCGAGCGAGCCTGACCACTACAATGGGGAAGCTATGCACATAAAATGCTGTTCTGTGATCTGCTTAGTACACACTCTTATGATAGGCATATTAACCCTCTATGCTGCCTTAGATGTGTCAAGGCTGCCACTAGACAAAACTCTGATCAGAAGGTACATTAATCACCAGAGTGGTCTTGGCACTTTAATTGTTGCCTGAAAATTGTTGCTTATCTAGGAACTTTGTAGTGCTTTTAAAACTGCTACAAAACCGGTCCCCAGTACCAAAAGTGCCCCCCCACCCTTACAGTCTACTGGGAGAACGTCGGATGCACCGGTACGGCCTGTCTGGCCTCGGACATATACCTTTCTTATTTCTATTGAGGGTCTCTATGGCTATCCTAGCAGTTTGGAGGAAAGGGAACCAGTGAGAAAATGTGACAGAAGGTTAATATAAGATCCACAGTTTTCCTGATGTAAGGCCCTATTAAGGTATCATCAAATGTTTACCATTAAAGAGCCATGCTTCACTGTAATTTAGACTCTATCGTACTACACTGAGTCATCGAGATGTGATGATGACAAGAGCTAGAGATTCCTTTGGCTAGATCAGTACCAATCCTACCAGAGTTGTTTTCTGCACTTTGCTAAATTTTCTTTAGTCTTTTCATAGGAAACTTTTCGGAGGGAATATGAGTCAGGAAAGCAGCTGTATTTGGCGCGCACTGGCCACGAAGATGGCCCCCTGAAATTGGTGTTCCGGTGCGTCTGGAGGCCCTGAGGGGGAATACGCAGATAACCAATGATCTTCGGCCGCCACGATTGCTGGGTGTGCCCCCGACCGTGTGGGGAATGCGCAGATGCGCAGAGCCACCCTGAGGGCACTGGTGCACACTTCGCTGAGCACGGAGTCCCCAAGAGGCCCGTCCTGGGGGGACATCAACTGTCAGGCCCCACACATCGGCAGCCCGCTCCCAGCCCCTGCAGTTCTATTAACACTTCTGCAGGCAATCCCGAAGGGCTGGGGAAGAGTTGGGGTGGCAATAATAACGATAATAATAATGCCGCCTCCTTCAATTTCGTCACCAAGGCATTTAACAGTTGAAGTTGAGAGGCAGTATTCTTTGTTAACCACAAAGAGCTGCTCCTAACTTAGTGACCACTGTGAGGTTTGGGATATGTTGTGAGTGAAGACATCTCACAAAATGTAACGGACTGGTCTCACACACCACCTGGTGTCATGCTTCATCATTGACCAGTCCTCGCACTCTAAAACCTTGGTTTGATAGAGGGCGGGCATACACCTGACGACAGGGATGCACTTCTAAACTAAGTGGGGGCCCATAAATAAGTGAATGTGGTTAAAAATCATTATAGTTATCTTTATCGTGTTTTTAATGTGAAAGGTAACTATATGATATTAAAATCAAATGACGGTATATGGGGGAATTAATGTCCCCTAACCGTTATGTGAAAGGTCAACATGTTTCTGCCTTGTTGGCCCGGTTGGGTCCAGGGCATTCATCAGGACCTAATTAGAACACGAAGGGCTCCGTTCTTACCAGCTGGTGGCAAGAGTAGACCACTGTGTGGGCGTGATCAATGTCACTCTCCACAGTTTGATGGCTTCTAAATTCAAGCCCTAAATACCAAAGCTACTTGCCCCATGGAAGGAGGGGAGGGGAAACCCCTGTTGTCAAACCTGCTTCAAGGGAAATTTCCCATGTGGTTCCTAGGCGACTGCTCCCGTTCCTCCCCGATGTCAGGCCCAAGGATCATATCAGCACCATGGACAGTTGCTCATCAGTACAACCCAATGCTCGAATAACTCCTGCGTATTTATCTAAGTGACCACTAGAGGGAGCCATAAGATGAAATATGTTTTTCTTTATCAATCAACAGCTGGACAACGGTGGTGGCAAACACATCTATCATTTATTTACTTAATTTTTTTAATTTTGTAACTTTTTCTCTGGCAATGCTGCAACTGAAAGGCATTAGTGTGCTTTACACAGAACAGCTGCTCTCAGCCCCAGTAATCCCTTCTTCTCTGAAGGCGATCCTGAGGCGCTGTCAGTTGACCCAAGTGGCGCAGTATAATTTCTACAGGCGGCCATATTGCATCTCTAACCATCCCTGGCCCAGAGTTTGTAGAACAACGCAACTGAAGAGGAAGCCAGCAGTGACCTGTCCCTAATTAATACACTGGCTGCAAAGCCTAGGGTTGGAGCTGTAGGAGTACAGAGAGCGCGGACTAGCGACCAGGACCAGGGTCATCGAGGTTTACAGAGAAGACCTCTTCTGGGCATTAATGAACAGACTCAGGCATGCTAGTATCCGGTGGCCTTGGCTATGTTGGCAGTGTCCTAGGGCTGATTTAAGCTGCGCCTGCACGGCTGCACAAGTCTGGTGCCAGGGTCTGCGTTGAGTGAGGGCCACGACACATAGGCAGTATGTGAGAGGATGAAGATCGCTGTCTCTTGTAATTCACAGTTGCTAGAACAGAAGCCAGTAGTAGCAGCAAACTGACAACCCCAAGGGCTGGAAGGAGAGATTCATCCATGCTATTCCATCACCTCTTGCGTCACAGACACGCCTCAGTGGCCAAGAACCTCCAACAACTGAGCTAGTAAGCGCAAGAAGGAACCATTCACTCTCACGTGAATCATCCTCGTGGTGTGTAGCCGGTTCCCCAACAGAGTGAGGGTTCACGACCTGTGTGCAGTCTATCCCTTTCACCATGCCAGAGGTTCGACACAACCATTCTTGTCATTCTCCTATGGGAGCATAGGCTACTTCGGCTCCCTGGCCACCTGCTCCTGCAACTAGTCCATCTCTGTACCAGGACTCTGAAAGGACTAGCATTAACAGCAGTAGTTGATATCTGAGGGGACGCTTTGGACTTGAGCGCTCGCAGCCGGATGCAGCCTGCCTCTCATTCATAATGCTGCATAGCTCTCCAGAGTGGGACACAGATTCTTTGCTGCTAGGCAACTGCTGGCTCGTAGTATCCACTAGCACATGACCAGCTCCTTCCTAGAGAGTCCAAGGTATTTCCGATATGCCCTGGTAGCCTAGTATGCCACTGGTCTGCTCCCTTTCAGGCACACATTGACACCGCCAAAGAGACTTACACTAAATCGGCATCCCCTGACATCCTCCGATGAAGAGGAGGAGATACACATTGTCTGCACCTGAATATTGCCCATTGCCAAAGAACAACTGCACACCAGCCCAGGATGGCGTCTGGGAAACCGACGAGGCGGATGCTCATCACAGAGGTGGTCTCCCAAACTAAACCTTCATCTCCTCTGCAAGGATCTTCGGAGACCACAATGGACCTGATCCTCAAAGATGTAACTTCGGTGGGTCATAGGCTGGAGGTGATAGACGTAAAATTATAAACCTCACCACTGAAACGAAGTCCATTTGTGCTGAGATATCTGGTTTCCATGACAAGGTGGAGAAGCTGGACCACCGCTTGTCATCTCTCAAAGCCAGGTTCGAGCTCCTGCAAGACAGGGACCTGGAACTTGGCACAACAAAATTGTGGACCTTGAGTACCAAAGCTGCAGGGACAATGTATGCTTCTTCAGGATCCCTGAGAAAGCAGAAGGTGCAGATGTCGAAGGCTTTCTTCGCGACTTCTTGAAAACCTTCCTTGGGATTGCCTTTTCACCCCCGCTTGAGATGCAAAGAGTGCATAGAATAAGATCATGGCGGGCCTCGACCTCATCAGGTCCGAGACCTATTATTGCCTGCTTTCTCCGGCACAAGCAGGTACGTCAGATCCTGACAGCGGCAAGGGTTCACTGGCCCTATGACTCAATGATCACAAGATTCAGGTGACAGCAGATTTTTCCAAAGAGACAAGCAATTAGAGAAAGGCTGGCTCACATGTGGCACTCATGTGGATCACCATGGATGGCAAATGCAAGAACTTTTTTGATCCAGGGAAACTGCAGGCCTTTTTGGATGGAATACATGAAGGGGTCATGGACACTTGCCAGTGCCCTCCTAATCTCTCTGCTGTGGAGGGGACCCCTCTCGTCCAGAGGAGCTCTGAAACACATCCATGAGCGCCCCGGCACCAGGACAAAAATCATCGCATGCAAAGTGATAAGGAGAAGATATCAAAAGCGGCGGCAGAACACACACAGGACAGAGTGCACGACAAATCCCGCTCACCACTTAAGCCGAGCCTCCCTGCAGTCTTATGGCTGATGTACTGGACGCAAATATTGATCCCTCAGAAAACCCCAGGCCTGCAAACTGAGTATAGTAGACTGCATGTTTTTTTTACTGATGGGGTAACATTTCACCCTGGCTCTTTGACTCATTTGTTCATTGTAGTTTATTATTAAATGTTTGATACTCGAGCCCGGCCGTTGGTGGTTCGGCAAAAACAAACATCCATTTTCCCTCCACCTCCCCTCCCGCAGAATAGAATACTATGCTATGTTATGCTCCACTTAGTCGCACTCTTCACAGATTATGACACAAAAAACTCCCCCAGCTTCACCCCTCAAACGTACACCCTATGGGGTTATGATTCATATGGCTGCATTTGCCCCCCAAACTTCCCCTGGTGCATCGTCTCCCCTTGTGCTGAGATACAGTGTGTCCTGTCTTCTCATCAATTGCCCTTCCACTCAGCTTGTAGGCATTGGAGCTGGCGTGCTTGCAGCCTTTCTCTTTCATGTCATTGCTCAACCACCCTCTGATCTTTTCCATTGCCAATGTCCTGGACTCTTTATGGTGCCTGCTCCCTACCACCCTCCCCGGGGCCTTCCGCATGTGACGGCCCCTCAGATGTAGACCGGTTGACTACAGTTGAAAGGACACCCAGTGCAGTGTACTTGATTGCATGATTGGTTTTTGGTTCACATAGCAATGTGCTTATTTGTGCATTGTTTTTTTATCTTTCCCCCTAATATGTGTTCCCTTTCTCTTCTTCCTTTCCATCTATTCTGTTTTCACTTTTTTTCATCTCTCTTGGGTATTCAGTTAGGCTCCCTCTCTCTTTTTCGCATTGTTTCTACAGCATATTTTCCATCCCCCCACCTGTTGATTCTCGTCTGCCATTTCAACATCCCGTAGACTGCCAGAGGAACCTGACTAACGTCCCCACCTGCCCAACATCGTTCACGACCCTCGTACTCCCCCCTTGGTTCTTGCGATCTTCATGTCCGTGCACACGTCCTTGAGCATTCTTTCCTGGAACGTCAATGGACTTACAAATTACATCAAGCGAAAAAAAGTGCTCTCCTATCTCAATTCCAAATGCGATGACATAGCTCTTTGCCAGGAGACTCACCTCACTATGACAGAAGCTGAGAAGCTCTGGTGGGATTGGGTGGACAAAGAGATACACAGTTGTCTTCTGCGAGTGGCAGATGACTTGCCGGCACTCTGGAAACATGGCATAGCCATATTGATTCGGAAAACATTGCCCCATGTAGAACTTAAGGCCTGGGTTGATCCGGAGGGTCGCTATGTGTTTGCCAAACTAAAGATTAACAGGACAGTACTATGCGTAGGTTCAGTGTATGCGCCCATGGGTCCCAACTGCGCCTTTCTTCTTCAACGTACCCGTGTATTGACGGATATAGATACCGCTAACATTCTGATAGGCGGGGACTAGAACCTGGCCCAGGATGCGGTCTTAAACCGTACCGGTCCAATTGATGTATGCAATAATGTGGACAGAGCCCTCCTAGGAGATCTTGGGGCTGATCATGGCCTTGGCGACGTATGGCATCTCTTGCATCTGACGGACCGGGAATACACATAGTTGTTCATGGCACGCAATCACGGTCGGATTTTATCCTGATGGCCCACGCCTTGCTCCCCGTTCTCTGTGAGACTTCAATACTAGAGGGCACACTTTTGGAGCACTCCCCTATTGCCCTGCAGGCTGATCTGGGTCTGTCACAGCCAATTTGCAAGCCCTGGCATCCCAACTTCTCCTGCTACAACCACCCGGTGGGCAAGAATCAGCTGAAAATCCAAGTGCATACCTACCCGGAGCATATTGGCGGCTCGGTTGACTTTGCCCTGACATTGTGGGCGGCAGCGAAGCGACCATCAGAGGGCAGCTGATGAGGGACACTGCCCTGTCCAACGGGCAGAGGGAGGAGCGTCAAAAGGTGATGGAGGAAGATATAGACCGTGCCTACTGGCTCACCCTTCCGCTGTTTCCAGGCGCAGCCTTGGGAAGGCGCGCATGGACCTCAATATCCTATTTACCTCCAAAGCTGAGTATGCTCTTCAGAGGTTGAAGTACTGGCACTATGAACAAGAAGAGAAGGAAGGATGCTACTGACGGCTCAGCTCAGGCAGAGGGAGGCGGGAATAGCCATTCCAGCTATCATCACTGACTCGGGTATGCTGATCACCAAGAGCAGGAAATCGCAGATGCATTCATATCTTACCACAGAGTCCTCAACTCTATGGAAATTGCCCAGGGGGCCAATGCAGGTAAATGCGTTCTTGGATGGTATTCGCTTACTGTTGCTCTCTGAGAATGACAGACAGCTGCTTTAGGGCATGATCACCAAGGAGGAGATAGAGCAGGTCATCTCGGATCTACCCTATCACAAAGCCCTGGGTGAGGACGGCTACCCGGCAGAGTTCTACAAGTGGATCAAATCCGAGATGGTGGATCTTCTACATGAGATCTTTGCTGAGGCTGATTGCTCAGGCTCCTTGGGTTTACTGTCCAACAGGGCGCTGATTTTGGTCCTTACCAAACCAGGAAGGGACCCTCTCCTTCAAGACAGTTATCACCCTATATCCCTTCTCAATGGGGATGTCAAGATATTGGACAGCATTCTAGCTACCTGCCTCAAGCCAGTACTCCCCTCTCTTATTCGCTATTCGCAAGTGGGGTTTGAACCAGGCCATCCGTCATGCAACCATCTTCGTATGTTAGCTCATGCAGTCTGGCTAGCAGTGGACTTTCCGGATGTGGCCTTGGCACTGTCGTTGGATCCCGGGAAGGCCTTTAACAGGATAGAATGCTACTACCTATATACCGCGCTCTGTAAATTTGGCCTTGGTGACAACTTCATCTCCAGAGTGAGATGGCTCTATGACTCCCCCTTGATGCAGGTCAATTGTGGGGGCTTTCTTTCGGACCCCTTCACGGTCCACAGGGGTACCCATCAGGGTTGCCCACTCTCTTCCCTTTTATTTCTCCTTGCAATAATGGAGCCTTTAGCTGTGTCCCTGTGCCAATCGGATTGGATCATAGGTATTCCTAGGCCCAGAGGTCCCTCAACACTGTACCTATATGCAGATGACATCTTACTCACCTTAATGGCCTTACCCTCCTCCATTTCCATGGTGTTAGAGACCATTGTCACTTTTGTGGCAATATCTGGCTACAAGGTGAACTGGGGAAAGAGCGAGGCCTTGCCGCTGTCACGGATCACCACAAGCACCATTATCGCCAGTTACCTATTCCAGTGGAAGAATTCCTGTCTCAAGTATCTGGGCATTCTAGTTAACAGGGGCCTGGAGTGCATGGTGGAGGATAACCTGGACCCACTTATGGAGCAAATGCGATTGGACTTCGCAAAGTAGTCCCACATGAATCTCTCACTCTGTGGGTGGACTCAAGTGGTGAAAATGGTTACTCTCCACCGATTCACCTACGTCTTGGGCATGCTTCCCCAATTAATATCCTTTGTCAGATAGACAAGACCATTAAAGCCTTCATTTGGGATTCTGTGAGAACTTGTCTGGAAATTCGGAAGCTTATCGCTCCTAGATCAGCAGCTGGGGCTGGGCCTGACTTCTGTGGAGCATTACTGTCTAGCCCTACATTTGGCACAAATGGCGTACATGCACCCCCTGGTCCAAGACCCCCCATTATGGGTCGCGATCGAACGCAGACTCCAGGAGGCCTCGTTGGGACTACAGGCCCTCTATCTTCCTAGCCCTAACGGGTCCCCCATCCCCATGCTGAAAGCCATGTATGCTGCCTGGATGCGGGCTCAAAAGCTCTTTTCAGTGGACGCGCATCTCCATGATGAAGTTCCCCTCTGGAACAATATTGATATTTGCATGGGGTGGCCATGCTTGATTGGGCCCCTGTTGAAGAGCTGGAATCTTGACTCTTACACACCTGATATCTGGCAATGAACTCAAGTCCTTTGAGATGCTACGAGATGAATTTGACCTGTTGCATACTCAACAGTGGTGCTATAAACAACTACGTCATTGCCTGCTGAGCAAACTGGGGTCCCCAACTCTGGATCATCCCTTGTTCCCTGGTGCTCTCTTACCTTAATACTTGGGGTCAGTTTAAAGGTGTGATTCTACAACCTCCTGATTTGCCACCTCTACTCCCAGCCACAATTGGCTAGCCTCAGGATGACCTGGCAGGCTCGCCTGCAGGTGAAATATAATGAGGAAGATTGGGCAGAACTTTTGGAGGCCCTGGAATGGGGAGTCAGGGAGGCATGGATGAAGCTCGCTCTTTTTAAGATCCTTCAGGGCTTGCACTGGACACGGCCCGGCTTCAGGTTGTAGGGTTGCTTCCTCACTCTGCTTGTTGGCAAATCGATCACATGCCCTGTGATATTGTTCATATTTTACTGGACTGTTCTGCCATTTGTCCCTTCTGGACAGCAGTGAGGTCTACACTCCGGGAATCTATGGATTTACCCTCGCCACTCCCAGACCCGCTAATTCCCCTCCATGGCTTATCGGATCTTTCCGAGCTGACCCACCATGCCCGTCGTTTGCTCGTCACTGCCCTGACAGCTGTAAAAAGATCTGAATTCTGCTATACTGGCTTTCTCCACAGTTGCAGTCACATGAGGAATGGCTCGTGGAGATGTACAAAACTGTGTCCTATGAAAAGGTCATCTACAATTTAATGGACAAAGCAGATATTTTTCTTCTCACATGGACCCCCTTTCTGCAGGATGCCCCCCTACTTTGCATTGAATCTTGATTCTTCCTCTTCACTATCATTGCATTCCATCCCCCCCTTTTTTCCCCAGCATTACTATACTTGGGCTTCGCCTGACGGGACTTCCTGTCCATGCTTTGTAGTTTTGGCTTCCCTCCCTTCTTTTCTTTCTGCCTTCTTCCCTTCCCTCTTTCTCAAGCTTATTTTCTTACCCCTCTCTTTCTTTTCTCCTTTTCTTCTATATTAGAATTGTTTGTTATTGATGCATGTATTGCAGTCAACATTTGTATCTCAATATGGGTCCATGCTCGACATGCATGTCCCTGTATTCGCTGTTATTTTCCAGTACTTTTAATTTATGCCAATAAAAATAATTGCTACACAAAAAGAGCAAAGAGCTCTAGGTCAAATGCAGTCTTTCAGTAATGAGGCAAAAGCGTGTGCGCTTTCTGACCTCTCTTCATTGCTCAGATTACACATATGAATCCTTGCATTGCAGACACATTGCCAGTGAGCATCACATCATCATGTGCTGTTCTCACTCGGAGGGCCTGAGGAGTTCAGCGAAAATAATAAAAAAACTAAACAGAAACAGGAGTTCTTGCATTGTTTTATTAAGCACTGCAGGAAATGTAACGAAGATAGAGGCACCCTGTCAGTGGTCACAAGCTGAAGTCCAGGGGTCCCAGCTGTGCCTTCGGGCGACCCGTAAATGCTGCCACTGGCAGCATCTCATTTGACTCTGGTGTCCAGAAAGCAGCAACCTACGCCTATGAAATCATCGTTTTTACCTCGAATGCCCATGAATTCTCAACTGTTCTTATGATCACTATCAGAATGCACTCTGGTGTAGCAGTTTACGTTCTGGACAGAGTCGAGACCAATATCTTACTGCTTAATCGGTTGGGCCCCTCAGATATAATTGATAACATTGGTCTCCTATGGCAGATTATTTTCTTTATCTTTATTTTCATTTTATATTAAAAAAAAAAAACATTGACAGAGCAATAAAGTCGACAGCACTTGATGAACAGTGACAGGGCACATGCTTCTCAGAATCCAACATCACAACAATTTGCCATATATGGAGCGCTATCTATTCAAAATATTCAAAATACAGGGCACTCACCCAGAACCAAATACAGAGCACCCATCCAGAACCAAATACAGAGCACCCATCCAGAACCAAATACAGAGCACCCATCCAGAACCAAATACAGAGACCCCTGACCTTGACTGGTAGGTCGCTCCCCCACCACACAGCTCCGTCTGTGTGCCCTGCTGCTGCCCCTGATTGTGCTCGTTTTTCCTTTCTGTGCCCCCTTGCTGCCCCTGATTGTGCTCGTTTTTCCTTTCTGTGCCCCCTTGCTGCCCCTGATTGTGCTCGTTTTTTCCTTTCTGTGCCCCCCTTGCTGCCCCTGATTGTGCTCGTTTTTTCCTTTCTGTGCCCCCTTGCTGCCCCTGATTGTGCTCGTTTTTCCTTTCTGTGCCCCCTTGCTGCCCCTGATTGTGCTCGTTTTTTCCTTTCTGTGCCCCCCTTGCTGCCCCTGATTGTGCTCGTTTTTCCTTTCTGTGCCCCCTTGCTGCCCCTCATTGTGCTAGTTTTTTCCTTTCTGTGCCCCCTTGCTGCCCCTGATTGTGCTCGTTTTTTCCCCTTTCTGTGCCCCCTTGCTGCCCCTGATTGTGCTCGTTTTTTCCTTTCTGTGCCCCCTTGCTGCCCCTCATTGTGCTAGTTTTTTCCTTTCTGTGCCCCCTTGCTGCCCCTCATTGTGCTCGTTTTTTTCCTTTCTGTGCCCCCTTGATGCCCTGATTGTGCTCGTTTTCCCTTCTGTGCCTGTTTCCCGCCGCTGCGCCCTGCGGCCCCGCCCCCTCACTGCCCATTCGCTGCCCCATTCCCTGCTCCTCCCTCCCACCTCCCCATTTATGGCGGCCGCTGCGTGGTGAAGAGAGCGACCCCTGACCTTGACTGGTAGGTCGCTCCCCCACCACACAGCTCCGTCTGTGTGCCCTGCTGCTGCCCCTGATTGTGCTCGTTTTTCCTTTCTGTGCCCCCTTGCTGCCCCTGATTGTGCTCGTTTTTTCCTTTCTGTGCCCCCTTGCTGCCCCTGATTGTGCTCGTTTTTCCTTTCTGTGCCCCCCTTGCTGCCCCTGATTGTGCTCGTTTTTTCCTTTCTGTGCCCCCTTGCTGCCCCTGATTGTGCTCGTTTTTCCTTTCTGTGCCCCCCTTGCTCCCCCTGATTGTGCTCGTTTTTCCTTTCTGTGCCCCCTTGCTGCCCCTGATTGTGCTCGTTTTTTCCTTTCTGTGCCCCCCTTGCTGCCCCTGATTGTGCTCGTTTTTCCTTTCTGTGCCCCCCTTGCTGCCCCTGATTGTGCTCGTTTTCCTTTCTGTGCCCCCTTGCTGCCCCTGATTGTGCTCGTTTTTTCCCTTTCTGTGCCCCCTTGCTGCCCCTGATTGTGCTCGTTTTCCTTTCTGTGCCCCCTTGCTGCCCCTCATTGTGCTAGTTTTTTCCTTTCTGTGCCCCCTTGCTGCCCCTCATTGTGCTCGTTTTTTTCCTTTCTGTGCCCCCTTGATGCCCTGATTGTGCTCGTTTTCCCTTCTGTGCCTGTTTCCTGCCGCTGCGCCTGCGGCCCCGCCCCTCACTGCCCATTCGCTGCCCCATTCCCTGCTCCTCCCTCCCACCTCCCCATTTATGGCGGCCGCTGTGCGTGCCGCTGGCGCGCCTAAGGCAAGCCCGTCTGCGCCCGTCCGCGCCGTGACCGCGCCCAGCGCCAGACCCCCTGGTCCGGGCATCCCCGCGCCCGCCACATCAACAGACGCCGATACGACGCCAGCACCCTCCACGCACTCAACCCCGGAAAAGATCACGCCTGCTACCAGGCCACCCCGAAGCGCACCCAAGGGCCCTTCACCTGCCGGAACTGCAGCTTCGCCAGCACCCGCCCCGCCAAACCACCGCCCAGGAAAGAACCCAACTACCTCAGATGCATCCTCCTCAACACCCGCTCCGCCCGCAAACACGCCATCGAACTCTGGGACCTTCTCGACTCAACCTCCCCAGACGTCGCATTCCTGACGGAGACCTGGCTGAATCCCGCTTCAGCCCCCGACATCGCCATTGCCATCCCGGACGGATACAAGATCACCCGCAGGGACCGCACCAACGGAGTCGGAGGAGGCATCGCCATCGTCCACAGGAACACCCTCAGAGTCTCAACCAACACCGACGACACCCTCAGCCCCGCCGAACACATGCACTTCCAGATCCACACCGATCCCAACACCACCCTCAGAGGAACCCTCATCTACAGACCCCCCGGACCCCGACCACAGTTCAGCGATTCCATCGCTGACTTCGTCAGCACACACGCCATCGCCTCCACGGACTACATCCTCCTCGGGGACCTGAACTTCCACCTCGAGAACAACAAGGACACCAACTCCACCACCCTGATCGACAACCTCGCTACCCTCGGACTCAGACAGCTCATGACTACACCCACCCACGCCGCCGGCCACACGCTCGACTCCATCTGTTCTGCAAGCCCACACGTCTCCTTCAACCACACCTCCGAACCCCACTGGACTGACCACCACTGCATCCACTTCACCTACAGGAAGCCCACCACGCACCACCGCACCGAACAAATGCCTCGCCGCTGCTGGAGCAGAGTCACGGAAGACCAGCTAACCACAACCCTCGCCCTGAGCCCACCCGCCGAACCCTCCGACCCCGACACCGCCGCCCGCAACCTCAGACAGTGGATCGACGACTGCGCCAACACCCTCGCCCCGCTCAAGAATCCGCCCAACAGCCACACCAGCAAGAAAGCCACCTGGTTCACCGAAGACCTCCAGGCCTCCAAACGAACATGCCGAAAACTGGAGAAGATCTGGCTCCACGAACGGACAGCGGACAGCTACGCCGCCCACAAGAGCGCCACCCGCAGTCACCATCACCTCATCAGATCCGCCAAAAGGGCCTCACTCAAAGACCGCCTAGACAACAACGCACACAACAGCAAAGAGCTCTTCAACATCGTGAAGGAACTCTCCAACCCCAGCTCCAACACCAACGACATCCAGCCGTCGCGAGACCTATGCGACTCACTGGCCACCTTCTTCCACCGCAAAATCGCCGACATCCACGACAGCTTCAACACCACGACCGCCCCGGCAACCACCGAGACCACTGCCCCCACAACCACCAACCGCCTGCTCTCCTGGACCAACATCAACGACGAGGACACCAGCGAGATCATGAACACCATCCACTCCGGTTCACCGCTAGACCCGTGCCCTCACCACATCTTCAACAAAGCCAGTACAGCCATCGCGCCCCATCTCCGGAAAATAATCAACATCTCCTTCGAGACAGCAACCTTCCCGGAAAGCTGGAAGCACGCCGAGATCACCGCCTTACTCAAGAAACCCAAGGCAGACCCCAAGGACCTCAAGAACTTCCGACCCATCTCTCTGCTCCCGTTCCCCGCGAAGGTCACCGAGAAAATCTTCAACAAACAACTGACCCGCTACCTCGAGGAGAACAACATCCTGGACCCTTCCCAGTCCGGCTTCCGCAGCAACCACTGCACCGAAACCGCCCTCATCGCCGCCACCGATGACATCAGGACCCTGGTAGACAATGGAGAAACAGCAGCCCTCATCCTCCTGGACCTATCAGACACGGTCTGCCACCACACACTACGAACACGCCTTCACGACGCCGGGATCCAAGAGAAGGCCCTGGACTGGACCACATCCTTCCTTTCCGGCAGAACACAAAGCGTCCGCCTCGCCCCCTTCCGATCCAAGGCCACCAAGATCATCTGCGGCGTACCCCAAGGCTCCTCCCTCAGCCCAACGCTGTTCAACATCTACATGGCACCCCTCGCCCACGTCGCCCGACAGCACAACCTCAACATCATCTCCTACGCCGACGACACCCAGCTGATCCTCTCCCTCACCAAAGACCCTCACACCGCCAAAGCCCACCTCCACGAAGGAATGAAGGCCGTCGCCGAATGGATGAGGACCAGCCGCCTGAAGCTGAACTCGGACAAGACGGAGGTCCTCATCCTTGGTTCCAACCCTTCAGCCTGGGACGACTCCTGGTGGCCAACATCACTGGGAACAGCCCCGCCACCCACCGACCACGTACGCAACCTAGGGGTCATCCTCGACCCCACCCTCTCCATGACTAAGCAGGTCAACGCCGTTTCCTCATCCTGCTTCAACATCCTCCGAATGCTCCGCAGGATCTTCAAGTGGATCCCCACCGAAACAAGAAAAACAGTCACCCAGGCCCTCGTCACCAGCAGGCTGGACTACGGAAACGCCCTCTACGCAGGAACGACGGCTAAGCTCCTGAGACGGCTGCAACGCATCCAGAACGCCTCTGCACGTCTTATCCTCGACATCCCCCGACGCTGCCACATCACACCCCACCTGAGAGACCTGCACTGGCTCCCTGTCAACAAGAGGATAACCTTCAAGCTCCTCACCCACGCACACAAAGCACTCCACAACTCCGGACCAGCCTACCTCAACAGACGACTCAGCTTCTACACCCCCACCCGCCAGCTCCGCTCGACCAGCCTCGCCCTTGCCACAGTCCCCCGCATCCGGAAAACGACCGCCGGCGGCAGATCCTTCTCCCACCTCGCCGCCAAGACCTGGAACACCCTCCCCACCAACCTCCGACAGACCCAAGACCTACTGGCCTTCAGAAGACTCCTCAAGACCTGGCTCTTCGATCAGTAGCAGCACCACCCCCCTCTTCCCCCAGCGCCTTGAGACCCTCGCGGGTATGTAGTGCGCTTTATAAGTGACATGATTGATTGATTGATTGAGCCCCCATCCAGAACCAGCCGAAGAAGTCCGACCCCCATGCCCTCTTGAGAGTAGGTACATTTTATGAATTTTCATCAACCATCTTTCCAACTGCACCACACACAGCAACCTCATCTCTCGTGTACCCTTCCAAACCCATGATCATTGTCTCAACATGCATGATATCCCCTTAGCCATCACTGGCCTATCCTGGCACAGTTACACAGTCTTCAGAGCAATCTATTATCATGAGAGTCAATAATTCCTGAAGCATCTCTGCCCTCACCATATTAACCTTATTCTACCTTCTCATCTGTCCTCTCCTCCCACATGCATCTCTGTCTGCTAGTGCCCACTGACATATCCCTAGTCCACTTGTGTACAGTAGATCCTGCAAGAGTCGTCAGCGGATGGCAACTCTCTGTTTCACCAATAGCAACCCCAGTGATGCACATGTATACTTTATCTTTCCGGTTTTAGTAGACAGTGTTTTAAAGAGGCTTCCAATCTAGTGTTTGACACCCTCCATACATCTTGACTTATTAGCTCCCGAGTAGTTCTCAATTACAATGCAACTCCAAAGCATGTGCAAGAAATCAGCAACTTCTGCTCTATATCTGGGACACCTGAGCCAGGTATAACATTTCTGCATAACCTCATAAGTGATAAGTAAGTACGATGCAATACTTAAAAGTGTGCACGCTTGAATCTAGCATTACTAGACACCTCCTTGACCAATGAGCATGCTTTCCTCCAGTCTCATGCTGAAAAAGGTTCCGGGAGTTCGTCTTCCCATTTAATTTCGCTGATATTCAAATTTTAACTCAATCCTTCCTAAAGGCTTCATACAAACGAAAGTCCAGCCTTCTGGAGAAGCCAATATCAAGTCGGACCTAGTGTGTATGCGTCTCTTCAGGTGCATAAGGAATACCTGTCCATATAGCCTTTGCTGTCGTAATTTAGCAAACTGCAGGTATTGTCCCGGTCCCACTGCATACATCTCCTGTGCTTCTGCAAAAGAGATGCAGCTTTCCCCCAGGTACAAGTCACCCAGTGTCTTGCATCCTCCCTCTCTCCATCTGGCCATAGACATCCTTCTGAAAAGGGTTGCAATCACTAAATCTGCAGCCTCTGCGAGAAGGGGGGATTACGCATTATTGCTCTGACTGTGGTCTCCACACCTTGGCCACCTGCTGCATTATGGTTGGGCCTCGGGTCCCATCAGAGACACTGGAAAGTCCCCAGCTCCCGTGACCCCCGCCAGCAGTAATTTTTTCGAATTATTTTCCACTGCACACACCTGGCAACGCATTGATGATGTGCTGATATATAGTAGAGCTCAAGGTCCGGGAGCACAAGACCCCCATCGATTATATCCAATTTTAGGATCCCCAAGCCTACCCTGTTTCTTTTATCCATCCAAACTAAAGAGATCAGCAGGCTATCTATTTCTCTGAACCGGGTGAAGCATTGTGAATTATACAGGACATATGGAGAGTGGGGTAGAAACACCATTTTGGCCACTGTAATTTGACCCAAAACTGCCAGTATTATTTTGATCCAGAAATCAACAGAGATCTGCAGCCCAGCTAACACCTTGCCCATAATGGAATTATATTGCTTATGAAACGTGTACAATACTTGTATTCCCAGATATCTAACCTTTGCCAGTTCCTACCTCAATCCTACAATTGGTAGCTACAGTGGTGGTCCCACCAGCCCTGCCAAAGGAAACACCAATGATTTATATTTGTTAACATGCAACCCAGAGACACTCCCAAATTGCTGTACCTGCAACAGTAGCCGTGGTACGGAGATCAATGGCTGACATAAATACATTAGGGCATCCTCCACATGGAATGAGACAAGATCTTCTGTGTCTCCCACCCAAACATTTAATTGGCTCATCTCCACATGCAGGTGTGCTGAGAATGGCTCCATCACCAAGGCTAATAGGAGCAGAGAGAGGAGGCCATTGATCCAAGATATATACTGCAGACCTGACCCTGGCCATGGAATCTGTATGCAGAAAGGAGACCAACGTCGGAAATTTAGGACCAAGCTCCATCTTCACCATTACTGCCTTCAGATATTCCCAATGTAAAGTACTGAAAGCTTTTTCGGTATCCATTGCAACCAACACTGCTTCCCTACTGGAGCCCTGATTTGTATGCATGACATGCATGACATGCATGATCCTGCGATTGATCATGAGGGTGCTTCTTGCTGGAATAAAGCAATACTGATTCTCATTCACGAATGTTCAAATCCCCTTCCGCAGTCTGGTGGCCATTGCTTTTGCTAGTGCCTTTATATCCGTATTAATCATCGACAGTGGTCGGTAGGAGCGAAAGCGAGTCAGATCTCTATTTGGCTTTGGCAACATCACAACCAATGCTTCTCGCATTATTTGTGGCAACATTTCCAAGCTTTTTGTCTCCTGGAAAACCTTTAGAAACCATTCAGACAGTAGATACGGGTATATGTGATAACATTCAGGCGGATTTCAATCTGTTCCCAGTGCCCTATTTCTAGCCATGTTTTTGATGGCCTCCATCAATTCCTCTTTGGTGAGGTCCCCTTCTAGCTCTGTCATCTGTTCCCTATTTAGGTGTGGGAGGTCATCTCGTTGAGAAACGCTGTACAGCTGGTGCCTCGTTGCTGCTCTGGTCACATACACAAGGTGGCCAAGTACTGATGCAATGCAGTGTTTTTATTGCTATCTGAGTTACAGTCATCTCACTTCCATGGCCATGATCATTGGCATGGGTTTTTCACATTTTAATAGCCAGGCCAGGAGTCTGCCAGGTTTGTCCCTGTCTGCCTATATTCCTGCAGGGTAACTCTATCTAGCTGATCCCAGAGTTCCCCTATTCTCCATTTCGCTGTGAGTGTATCCCTCTCTGTCTGGGAATTGTCTTGGGCCAACCATTGCAGGTTTCCCAGTCTCTCCTTCTGACCCCATTTATCATTTTGTAACTGCTGTTTTATTTTGTTTATTTTTTAAAAGCATTCCCCTCTTAGAACTACCTTGAGAGCATGCCACATTGATGTGGTACCCTTTTTCTCTAAAGTAACCCTCTTATACCTCCCTAATGTCAGCTCTTAAGGTGGCATCTTTTAGGGCTTCAAGATTAAGTCAAGTAGGGATAGCTAGGTTACCACGTGCCTAATAATATGTGAGAAATAACGTAGCATGGTCTGAGAGGAACCTGCCCACATGCACTGGTGATTGTATATTGCCACTTAGGGAGAGCAACACCAATACCCTATTCAACCTACTGTACATTTTGTGTACGTGTGGAAAAGATTTAATTCAGTTGGTAAGGGAATTTGGCGTCCTCCAGGCAGCTATAGAATTCACATGGGCAATTACCTTAACCAACAGTTCTGCCAACCCCATATTTGTATGGTGTCTCAAAGGCTGCCTGTCTAAGTCTCTGTGCAGTATACAGTTAAAATTTCCTGCCCAGAGGAGAGGGATACCTATGAAAGGTGCCAGCATATCAAGGATCTTCCAAAAAAAGATATGCTGTCACTGTTAGGTGCATATATGTTTAGCAGGGACATCTCCATCCCATCTCGAAGGCCATAGATCAATAGGAGCCTGCCCTGTACATCAGCATGCCCCTCACAAAACTGAAACAGTATGCCGGGTGCCATCTAAATGGAGACACCCTGTACATATAAGTAAACCTCCCCTGTCCAGTTTTTCTTTACCTTATCTGCCTCTGCATCAACTAGATGAGTTTCCTGCATAAACGCTCTTGCCATGTTGTAACGCCTAAGGTAGGTGTGCATCCCAAAGCATTTGGGATAGACTTGTAGGCCCCTGACATTCCAGAACATAACTTTCAGTCTCCCCCCATGGCTGATTGACTTCATATATTCCCTCCCCTTCGCAATGGGGTGAAGGGCCTTGTACATCTCCTATCTGGAGCCTCTCAACAGCTTTATTTCAGTCTCCAGGGCCCCGCCATCTATATCGTATTGCAGTGTAATGGGCTTCTGTGCCAATACTCTGCCCTTGCTGCTAAAAAAACTGGGAACTACCAAGTACAATATCCAAAGAACCATCTCTCTCCCCCCCCCCCCGGGGGTAAACACGATGATCAACGTAACTGTGATATTTTCCCAAATCAACCGAGGCATGGTGGAGTTCTTAAAATCAAATATTTAGGAGTCTGGTTCCCTAGCGACATCAAGACCTTGCAAGGCATAATGAGAAAATTACATTGTCTATAGTCAAGAATGTACTGGAAGCCTGGCCCCCCACCTACATTACATGACAGCCTGCTTCTGTTGTGCGTGAGAGTCCCCAGGTGCCCTGCAGGTTTATTAAGTGACGTAGTACGCACGCAGCACGGCAGCTCCCGAAGGACGGTTTTCCAGTGATCCCGGCCCCAGACCCTTCTCGATCCGACCCAGCCTGGACCCGGCCTTAGACTCAACTCGATTACGGAAGAGCCGATTACAGAAGAGCCGATAACGACGAAGACGAGGCAGGCAGGTAAGAAGACCGAGTGCAGTGACAGTAGCTACCGCGTGCAGAGAGGTTGCCCGGGGTCCCTGCGGAAGCGATCCAGATAGGTCTGGGTGCAGCTTACGGGCCACCCGGTGAGCTCCCGCTAGGTCCCAGCCACTCGGCCCGGCCCCTCTCTCAGACAAAGCACCATCTTTGTTTTCTACCCGGATTAGGCCCTGGGTCCGTTGCAACCCCAACGAATAAGCAACAAATAAGCAGTACCCCAGCAATGCTCCAGAGAATTTGATAAAAAGTAACAGAACGGCACATTGTAGTAGGGGTCTGGCCCTCCGCTGGGCCCTCCTCTGAACCCTCCGCCGTGCTCTCTCTGAGCCCTCAGTCGGGCCCTCAAGCATCCATTGCTCAGGCACAGGAGACAGGCGAGGGCTGGACACGTACATCTAGTGCGCATCTGGCCTGTGCTTACTTACATCAGCTGGACTGTCCGGTACACGCACATAGCGCACACTTGCTGCACTGGCCTATAAATGATTTACAACGGGCTATACAGCCTACAATAGCTATAATAATCGGCAGCTCTACGCCAGGCTACTACGCCCAGCAGCAAGAACTGGCCACATATATAGATATATACTCAGTCTGCTATTACTTGATATCTCTCTGAGGAGGCGGCGATAGATATTTGAGCTCAGGCATTGTGGGTACCAAATAACGCAGACGGAAATGGAAGGAGTGAGAATAATCTGAATATTTCAATACAGCAACAGCGTGATTAATGACCTAACCAGTAAAATCAACAAACAACGTGGAATTATTCATCTCCTAAAAAGGAGATGAAACAGGGAAATAAAAAGAAAACAAGTAAATCATACAACGGAAGGGAGCTCTGCTAAAACAGGCATAAAATCCATATTGAGACGCTCTAATATACGAACCAGAGCCTGGTCTGTAAGAAACCAAGAGGACATGATGGATACTGAGCAAATCCGTTCCCCTTCACCAGCAAAAAGTACTTCATCTGCAAAAGAAAGCATTCAGTTTGCTCCAAAAGTAATACACGTTACAAATGACCATTCGCTCCTTTCCTTTCATCTCTTACAGTCGCCCCAAAAAAAATATACACGAGTCAACCACTGGGCCACCACAGTGTGCGGGGACCGCTGAACGCCTTTTTTTTTTTTTTTTGGGAGCAAAAACATAGATAAAAACAGCGAATTAATGAAGTTAATTTGAAAGATATACATCACTAAATAACATATTAATTTAAGTAGAATCTTGATATATAAGTTACATCATGCATCAACTACTATAAAGTGCAGTGCTTTCGAATCCAGTAGAACCGATACAGTACATTGCCACCCCATTTATTTCGCTATAATAGTGTATTTTCTATGTCAGCGACTCTCTTGACATAGGCTTCTCTGAATACCTTATTTACTGGAATTACAAAAAAATGACAGTGAGCTAGAGGGTTGAAACCAATATACCTTACAAAAAAATGACAATGAGTCAGAATGTTGGAATCAATTTACACTGCCCAATGAAAAGGAAGCTGCACAATCTCCCTGTGAATATAGTAGAGTCATGGAGTCAGATATTTGGCTCCGCTTGTTTCAGACTCTAGAAACTACATCAAAGGCTCTTGAATACCAATCGAATAAAATTGACATACAAATAGCTCTATTGCAATCATTAGTACAATTTACTGCAGCCATTGATTCTCGGTTTGAGAAAATGCACTCTACAATAAAGGAGTTATTGAGGGAGGCCACGAAAACATCAACAGTCAATAACCAGCACGACAAACTTAACCAGTGTTGTACTTGTAGCCTAATGATTGAACAAAATACAAGAATTTCCAGCAATTTGTGTGTACACTGGTGGAAGAGATAAAAAGTATTAAGGCACAACTCCCTCTGAACACGGATAATAATCTTACCACATCTACAACAGTTTTAGACATTAAGAAATTATCACAAAAAATATCCCCTAGATTAAATACTTCAGTGCAACAACTATAAACACGCTATAACAGTTGATGTGCATCGTAATCAGGAACCCTGTGGTAACAACGGCTGCGAAAGTCCTTAGTCCATAGATCTGGTAACTGTCATTTATACACCACAGTCACCTGATGATATTCATGTTCTAAATAAAAGTATAATGTTAAATTCTTCAATGGAATATGTCATCATTTCAAAGAGTAAACGGAAAAAGATCCGAAAACAAAAGAAAAAGAAAAAGAAAATTTAAAAGGCAAAGAAACTAAAAGAATCAACTGAGAATTTGTTTCTAATATTTAAGCAAGCAAGAAGACCTGAAACAAATACAGATCAGCATAACAGTATACCTTTTCCTGCTCATGGAGAGCAGTCGAATTTTGAAAGCTCGCCTTATAACTTCCAACAAAGCCAAACAACAAATGGTTTGTTCCCTAACCAGGACCTAAATGGAGGCGATTCCAACTCAATAGTTTCCCAGCAAATCCACAAAAAGGAAAGCATGCAACATATTAATTCAAATATAATAAGATCAAAAGTTGACACCCATACTCCAAGTAACACCAACAGCACTATAAAAGGTCATGTAAATTCCCAGGAATTACAGCAAGAAAGGACCTTGCAGCAACAGCAAATATCTGGTCAAGCCAGTTTAACTCAGTCTGCTGCAGATAATGACCCCCATTTGAAACAACTACCCTCCATTACAAACCAGCCTTTAGTAGAAACAACGCAAAAAAGGCCAATCTCATATAAGAGCTGTCACACTAGTTCAGCACAAACTATCATTAAAAGAGATAGGCTTACAAGTTAATTTAGTTTCATTGGAAGCAAATCATTAACAGATGTTGATTTAGTACAAAAGCTCACACATCAGGAGGGGTCTCAAAGGGAAAACACGAAAACGGTATTTCAACCCCTTTATAAATCACATGGTAACAATGATATCTTAAATAGATCTAATATCTTGAAACTATTGGCAGCACAGGAAGATCGAAAAAAAATCTGCCACCCACACATATAGAGTCTATAGAATTTAAGTGCAGTAATCCATATAAGGCCACACTAGTAACCTGGGCATCATCCAAAATGACAGATCTGATTACATCAAAGCGTAGCCTTTTCTCTGATTCGGGCATAAGCGTATCAGAGGTGCCGGAAGAAAAATATCCAACTGTGTTATTACAGTCTGAGCAAACACATCCATCAATAAAGGGCAAGATACAAACAGAGAAAGGACAGGTAAAGACCGTCTCTTTATTGAGGAATGCTAAAGGTGCAGGTGACGACAACTATACCCCCTTAAGAAGTATATCAGTAAACCGAGTACAAGAACGTACCTGTCAACTGCCCACTAGTGTACATCATAATAAAGTAGACTGGGATTGGCTTGCTCTCACTCTCAATCAAAATAAACCTGAATGATTTAATCAAATAAATTCCAATTTACATAATCAAAAGGATTTTACTCGTTATTGGAACAACACGCCACAAAGGCAGCAACAGTTTGGGGAACAAAAACCAGCAAACAAGAAAATAGATCAAGAGAAACAAGTGGGCAATGCCCTTAAGTATACGTCCATACTTTGATGGAATATTGCAGGCACAAAAAATCTACTCTTGAAAAGTACCTAATGAGCTTTGACATCATGGGCCTAATTACGATGTCGGGCGGACTTAAGTCCGTCCAACACCGTCTTGGTCCTGGGACCGACCGGCCTCTGGTCGTCCGTCCCGACCGCCTAATTAGGATGCTATGGAACACTGTTCGGTCGCATTCATACATTTCCCAATGGGAGCATGCATTATGGCCGTAAACCGGCCATAATACATGCTCCCATAGGGAAATGGCAGGTGCTGTTCATCCCTGCACCCCGTGGCAGGCACTTTGAGGTGCCTGCCATGTGGTGCAGGGATCAACAGGGGGGCACCATAGGTGTCCTTCCAGCCCCCAACCAGAGGCCGCACACACAAGAGGGCCCTGCTGGTGGTCCCCACACACGCTTTCCGACATGGTTTCCATGTCGGACAGGCCGGCACGGAAACCATGCATCGTAATCACAAGGGCAGAAAGGCTCGCCCTTTGGGATTACGAGCCGGTTCCGACTGGCTGACGGGTTCCTTGAGCCCAGTGGAAGCCAGCCAGAATGACCGGCTGGTTTAGTTTCTGACCGCCAGCATTGTTATGAGGCGGTCGTAAAGTAAACCGAGGGGCCGATTACGATGTGGCCCCGAAGGTTCCGACCATCGGTGGGAGCCTTTCCAGGCCGCATTGTAATCGGCCCCTTAATGTTTACAAGAGACGTGGAATGAGCAGGAACAGCCATTAGGAGGATTTGTAGACATTTTACCCCATGCACATAAAGCAAAAAAACATGGTCATGCAAAAGGGGACTTATCTATATATGTATCACTTATTAAAAACTTCTCTCTTACTAGTCTTCCAAATAATGCCACGTCCATAAAAGTAATAGTAATAAGTAATTGAATTATGGAAATACCTCGGTCCTATTATAATTGTTAACATATACATCCATCCGAGTTCAGTTAAAAAACGAAGGAACATAAAATTGATACAACATTTTTTAATGGCATTTGAAATTTCGCACCAAGGTATCCCCACGTATAGTTACAGGCTACTTTAATCTAAACATGGCATATCACCAGGGTAGAAGCGGAAATCTAAAAAGAACAGACTTGCATTGGGGAATCTCAATCCAAATCTCCAAATTTGGCTCAGTTAATAAATTAGATCACAAACTACTACAAACTCTGGAGGCCCTTGGACTCCAGGCATTGATCAGGTGCACGCATGGAGATATCACGATGAGAGTAACAAGAAAATCCAGAAAAACAGATATGGTCTCAGACTACACATTTGTATCACTTAAATTGTTCCACAAAATTTCGTCCTATTAAATAAGTGATAGGTGTGGAAGTGACCACGCCACATAGTCCATCAGTATTACAAATTACAACGTGAAGAGGCAAGCGTATAAACCTACTGGCTCACAAGACTCAGGCTCAAACTGAAAAAAAATCAGGTGGAACAGATTGACACCATCCCGTTATGAGACCTGGAAAAGGACTGGTTCAACAAATAATTGGGACCTCAAAGACCCAATTCTGGCCTGGATTAAAACACAAGAAGAACTAAATGCCTCATTAATAACATCAAATAGTAAATCGGTATCACTACAATGACCCAAGAACCAAACGTGGTACTCAAGTACCCTAAGACAACAACGAAGGGCCCTGGATAAGGCAATGAAAGACATTAACTCCCAGTCAGGTCCCCATGCTCAAGAAAAACTGAAAGAGTTATTGAACTCTTATAAAAAAGCAGTTTGGGAAGTGAAAAGGACAAAAACGGACCAAGATTCAATAGATATAGTCCTAGCCTGTAAAAGTAATTCAAAATCTTTATGGACACCAATAAACCAACCAGATAGACATAGTGCGGGATCAGTTGGAAACAACGCAACAGAAGAAGTATGGAAGGCCCACATAGGCTCCTTATATGATACACAAGATGTTAAGCCATTAATTATTAACAACATTTTATGTGAAACCCCGCTTACCTTTACACTAAATGAAAAAGGATTGAGAAAAGCAGAGGGAATGGTGCTCCCGGTCCAAATGGCCTTCCTGGGGCCACATATAAAGAAGATCAGGAGTTTTGGAGCAGTCACTTTCAAGTCTAATTTAACTACTGTTTAGTTATAGAAGCAATCCCAGGCACTTGGAGTGGTTCTGTTTTACAGCCAAAATATAAGAAGGGTCCTTACTCCTCTCCAGATAGCTTTTGAATGATAGCTCTTATGGATACAGATGCTAAAATATTTGCAGGATTTATATTGGCTGATCTAGAAGAATGGGCTGAAATGAAAAACCTAATCCCATACAACCAGACAGGGTTTAGAGCAAAATCCAGTACGGTAGACAACTTGGTAGCACTCAATATGATCATGGATAAATATGTGACAAAAAAACAATTTTTATATGCATGCTTTGTGGATTTTTCAAAGGCCTTTGATCATGTCAATCGAAATTTATTATGGAAAAGCTGTATAATTTGGATAGTCCCACAAATTTACTGCATGCAATCCAGCTTTTATATACCAATAATTGGGCCCAGGTTAAACTTGGACAAAATAATATCTTGTCAGATAAAATTTCAATAAAGAGAGGCCTGAAGCCAGGTTGTGTCTTGGCGCCAATGCTTTTGAATCTTTTTATGACAGATCTTAGTACCTTTTTTAGACACAGCAGACTCTGATCCACCAAGCTTGGCAGCAAGAAAAGTGACATCTTTACAATATGCCAACTTCCTAGTCCTGTTGAACCTAACTGGGGTGGGCGTACAAAGGTTACTTAACCGATTACACATTTATTGCACTGATAATGAAATGGCAATTAATTTTACAAAAAAACAGAGTATGATCTTTGGCAGGAAATTAAATAAGAAGTGTGGCTGGTCGCTGGGTGGGAAGCAAATTCTCGGAGGTACGTCATACAAATATCTCAGTGTTTGGCTACAAGACCGACAATCACATCAAATGCATCTGAATACATTGAAACCAAGAATTGCCTCCCTGATCTCAGCGTTCCAGAAAATACATTGGAAATTGCAAAGCCCAACCTTTCAGCCATTACTCGCTGCAATACAAGCCAAATTCATTCCAACTCTTTGTTACGGTACTGAAGCATTTCCTGACAAGTTTGGGATGTTTCTCAATTCAGCACAAAATAAGGTTTTTAGACTTATGTTTCAGCATTCTCAGAGTGCATCTCCTTCTCAGATTCGACTGGAATTTGGTTTGACAAATCAAAAATTCGCACAAATAGGCTCATTGATTAAATATATGTCGTTACTAAGATCTTCTGCCGAAATAACACTGCGTTCCCTGATAGGGGAAGAAACTCAAAACAATACACATCGAAATCTGAACATTTGGATTTCAGCTTTACACAAAGCCTTACAAAATCTGAAAGCAAAAGCGCTATGGGATTTGGCACTTCCTCACAACACCTTTAAAACAAGCATTGGCATAGCCAATAGGTCTCGCCTTTGGGACCTTATAAGTGTTTAGCCATGCAACAGTTGATGTTGTTGCACCAAGGATATTGTGCTGGATAACTAAACACTTAGAAGGTTCCAAAGGCGAGACCTATTGGCTATGCCAATGCTTGTTGGAAGTGAATTGCCTCTGATAGAGAGACTCTGCACTGCACGGACACTTTCTCACTGTTCGGTGAACATCATTTATTTTCTTTTTTTACATAATTGCAGCGTGTGCTTTGGACCCAATCTATCGTTTCTGGAAAGTAAGGAGATTGCTAAATGTTAGGTTACATTTAAAGGATAGATGTGCACAACCCGTCATTTATCCCAGTCCTTAATGGAACAAGCAATCCTATCTGAAAATCAATCCTGTGTAAGAATCGAAATATGAAAATAGTGAGTGAATTGGGTGCGGGCCCTTCTTCTATGAAGCATCCAAGGATGTTGAAAGGGGGTGGGCAGGGCCATGCCACCTTCCCCAGCACCAGCGGAGGGTGCATACATAAAGCTACCATGCTCCAACCATGATAGTCAAATATACCACAAGGAAAAATTCAAGATTCCACACCATAAACACACAGCTTTCTGGTCACTCGGTTATGCTTAAATTAAACCCTTCTCAGTAGGCTTCCATCAACCCAAATGCACCAATCAGGTCACGCCTGCTAAATCAGCAGAAATGCAGACAGTAACACCTCCTGTGTACATAAAATAAATAACCACACCTTTCATTATCTATAAATCCCACAGCTATCCAATGTTGTGAACAGCATTTTTAAAATGGTGTCATTCATTGCAATTTTATCACAGCGTCAAAGGCGGTGACATCATAATGCTCAATCCTGTAAGTGGAAAATGCCTTTTTCAATTGTTAGGTCTTTGTTTAATTACACACACATCCAAAGCCCGTTCACAATTATGGACATGTCTGGAACCCATGTACATCATACAACTGTAAAAGGAGAACTGTGAATAAAGGGGATGTTTTTCACCTCAGAGTTCTGAGCGATATTATAGACAACTTGAGCTTCGCTCGCCACTGTCATCCATTTTGTGTAATTCAGAACCCTCCCAGAGGAGTAACTGAATACAAGATGTTTTTCTCCAACTCTACAAATTGTTGGCAAAACTTAAATATAACAATCTAGGCACCATGTCAGATTTGCTTACACCACCACGGGCATGTTTGTTTCCTTGGGTCATTTAGAACCAGGAGATAGGTTGAGGCACTGATAAAACTCTTAATCTGTGGTTCCGTCTGGTAAAATAAATCAGAAAACTGTTGCAGCTGTATTCTGACAGCAGAACTACCAATATGTAGCTACAGTATGCAATGCACGCCATAACTTAAACAGCCCACCAAGCATTTCTCTTGGCAGACCGCCAATCGCATGCGGAAATAAAAGCGAAGTGGTGCACTGAGCATGGCAGGTGGTGTCAGTTAGGATGTGCATAGTGCACACTGCATAACATAACTGGAAAATGTCAGGGGGGCTTTTGGCTTAGTTTTCGCTAACCTGGAAACAAGCTTTAAGTGTTATTTTTTCATTGAATTTTCTTAGGTTTTCCATGATGTACTACATTCATCCTCCATGTTCCCAATTCCATGCAGCACACAAACTTGAGCAGTTGTTTGTCATAGGCCAAGCACCCAACCCCAAGGGCAGACAACCCCTAATGTGCATACCTTTGATGAACAACCGGGATTTTGTACGCATGGGCCAGGCTTTTGTCTTTGCCATGTGCCCAACCCTCTTTAAACAGAAAAGCTGGCCACGTCTTTTGACTAGGGTGACCAATTGACATTGGTGCAAATTCAGGATGGTGAGTGTAAAAATTCAGGACAAAGGGTCAAAATTCAGGACAAAAATTCAGGACAGGAGGTCAAAATTCAGGACAAAACTTTGGGACAAAAGGTACGTTTTACAGACACATCAGAGGAGGTCGTGCAATAGTATATAAGTAAATAGACAAACAACATAAGTACAAGTCAAAATAAGCTTATATTAGGTTGAGACAATTGTGCACTCCAGTTTTTCGCGCAGCTTTGAGCAACTGTGCAGGTCTTTTTGTGGTATTTCATATGATCGTGATCTATTTATATAGTTACTGCACTGGGTGGTCCAGTCTGATATTTCGTTTACAGTTCATGGTCCTGAGAAGGCATGTTTGGTGAGAGACGTGATCGGGGTGATCTGCTCGGACCGACTTTGTTACAGGCATCTCATTTCTGAGTGCCATTGTGAGATGTAAAGCAGCAAGCATAGAATGTAGCTAATTGGGACCTGCAGTGCTGGACTAGAATGCTCTTTTCACACTCACTTCTCGTAATTGACATGATTCGCTTTTGTTGGCTCTTAGTAGTGCATGCTGGTCCCTGTAGTCTCTTCCCGGGCCCTGAAGTCATGTCCTTAACTTTTCAGGCAAAACCACTCATTCATTACTGAATAAGAAGAATAAACGTGTTCAGGTAACTATACTGCTCTGTTTACATTTCACATGCTTTACTTAATCTTGCATTCCCTATAAGGGTTTGCTTTTTCCAGGATATAGTTATTTTTTTTTCCAGACTGCATATTACCCTTGTCTCCCCTCCCTCATAACCTAGTTCCCATTTTCTGGTTCTCTGGCGCTGCGAGGTCATACAAATGACAATATAATCACCCCACTGCAAATAAAAAAACACAATAGGAAAAAAACATTGTTATTTTCAATGCCAAAAGCTCTTACCTGTACAAATGCGAGCCTGATTGCATATGCTTGTTTTTTTTTAAAGTAACTGGCCAATGTTACTTCCATCTAATGTGTTAAAAAAAAATTCCTTGCCTTCAGGCCCACCACATGCCTTAACTGCCCAGACTGGCCCATTGCCATTCTGTATGCGACAATCAGCTGACATACAGAATGACAATGGGTCCATCACAGTGTGTGAGAGGCTGGGGAGGTGCTGCTCTTGAGCACAGAGTGCGAGGCGGCCCCAGCAGGGAGTTCTCAGAACACAGAGGCATTTCAAAGGTGAACAGTGCAGGTCGCTGTAACCCCCCCAAATTACGGACAAAAGGTGTCCGTAAGAGGGATCATCACGGACAACGGACGTGAGATCCAAATTACGGACGGTCCGTGAAATTTACGGACGGTTGGTCACCCTACTTTTGACCTTCCCCTTTGGCTTTGCCACACTTGTCTGATTTGCATGAAACCAGATATGCTTGAATCGGGCTTAACAAACAGCACAAAAGTTATTAGCGAATGCAACTTTCCTTGCCCCATTTACCTTTGTCCCCCATTTAATTGATCTGCTCATAACGCATTAAGCATTTTGCTGGCAGAGTAGCTTACACCATAAGTATGGTCATAATTCCCTCTACTGTAGCAATATTTGGCCACCATTAGGGGAATTTAAGACATAAGAAAGCCACCCGAGAGGGGATCTGGTCATCATGGTTTAATGTGAAATGAATGCATCAGGGGCATCAAAGCAATGCACAATAAAAACAAATTAGCCAAATGTTTCGCAATACACATTAAAATGTACAATTGGTATACACAGTTTAATACATTGTGATATGTTCTATTCTTAAAATAGAGAATAAAATACAAAAGATGTGTTCTCTAATACATCAAAGAAATACTCCAGCTTAGAAGTTGCAATACATCTCCTAAATGTTTCTATCAATGTTAACTGTAAGAATATCACAGCCATCACAACTAAGTAAAAGGATATTTTAGTACGGATGAATTGTTACTACTGCCTACAACAACACCTACTTTGCATGCAACATAATCCTTTTCACTTACAGCTCGAGATCTTGGAGCTCCCACCTGCACTCTTCATCAAGAAATAACACAAACAACTATGCGATAGGAAGCATTATACAGAACACTGCACACAGATGCAACACAACATAGATATGCTATATAGCTGGCCATCCCTTTGCTTACAAACACTCTCCACAAATACATGCTGAAGGAAAGTAGGGTATTAAGTACCAATGAAGTGGGTCCCTCACAAGTAATAAGTATGCAACCTTCCATCTACTGGAAACCAAGTACTACTGTGTTGCAGCAGTTTATTACGCTCAAACTACTCAATTCCATGCATTAACTTACAAATATATACACGTCGGCAACTGTAAATACCTATGATGACACCCTCTGAACAGTTCACACCCCTACGGAGTTCTAAACCCTAAAACCATGCTATCCCCCACAAACGAAACATAATGGTGTGTAGCTACAAAAAAAGGCCACCCCACTGACTTTGTCAGGGTGCATGAAGAGGTGTGCCTCGTAGTAATGAGTAGAAAGAGGCGCTTGAGGTGAAGATGAAGTTTATTGCAGGTTACATATCAGAAGACCCCATCCAGCATTGAGTCAGGAGCAACTGCCACCACACATTCGAGCAGTGCTTGGTAACGATCACCACATTCCAAGTTCTGGAACTAAGACCAGCTTACAAAGCATGTGCTAATCTCTGCTTAGGAATGCTTGAGAACACCACATCACCTCCCCCTTTATAAACAAAACAAAACTTTGTACATCACAGAAAGGTTTGAAAAACACACACAAAGGAGGTACGCTTACAAGTCTCAATCTTGGAGACGAAGAGGAACCCGTTTCACCCGTATGGGTCTCGAACTGCAACTAGATGATTGAAGATCACTTTCTCTTGAACATCCCACACAACTCGCCCCACATTTAACTACCCTTTCTAAATTCCAAATTTTGTGATCACTTGTCTTCACCGCATTTCTAAACACCTTGACCACCTGAAATGGTCGACTATATTTAGATATTCCAGGTGTTTTTCTTGGTAACCTGATCTTGACCCAGTCACCAACAGCAACAATGGTCTTTTTCACGGCCTTCCTTAGATCGTAGCTAATTTTCCTTCTCATCATACCAGTTCGTTCCTTGTCCTTCCACCCATCTACACAATCAAACTTCTCATCCACCAAAGCTCTTTTGCCGGAGATCCACGCTGGAGAGATCTCCACATTTGCTAACCTCCCTTTAAAAAGGCGAAAAGGAGTCACCCCCGTAGAAGAGTGTGGAGTGAAACGATACTCTCTCACCTTTTTCTTTACTGCCGCTTCCCAGCACGCTCCACACGACCTTGCTTGCTGTATCGCTTCTTTGAGGACGCGGTTAAACCTCTCAACCACGCCATTACTTTGTGGATGATAGAGAGAGGTTGTTTTGTGCTTAATGCCCCTTGCAGACAGGAATTCCCCCACCGAATGTGAAGTAAACTGCACCCCGTTGTCGGACAGCACAGTAGAGGGAAACCCTTCACGCTCAAATAACTCATCTAGGAACTTTATCACCACATCAGATTCAACTGAATTGACAATCTTTATCTCTG
This sequence comes from Calotriton arnoldi, assembly GCA_963921515.1. Taxonomy (NCBI): domain Eukaryota; kingdom Metazoa; phylum Chordata; class Amphibia; order Caudata; family Salamandridae; genus Calotriton; species Calotriton arnoldi. The sequence goes on from CAWUFW010000086.1 coordinate 5,627,877, forward strand.
GCCACCGTGAAAACATGTCAACACACACAAGGAGATAACGAGTCTGTGCTTTCAGATTGATGGGACCTAAAATGTCTAAGGCGATGTCAGACCACGGGGCAACAGCTTGTTCTCTCACCACCATTGGTTGAGTTCTGCATTTGTAAGACTTATCACTATTTGCGCACTCAGCACACTCACGCACCAGCCTCTCTATTGAAACATCCATGGCGGGCCACCAAAATCCTTCTCTGACTCTTTCCTTAGTCTTAGCTATACCCATGTGTGAAGCATGGGCACTCCCCACCAACTTTTCTCTCAGGACCAGTGGGGGAATGAGCTTGCTCCCACGCATAAGCACGCCATCAACAACAGCCAAATCTTCTTTGACATGCCAAAAACCTCTCATGTCGACCTCACAGTCTTTCTTTTCGCACCAACCATTCTTCACCATTGCAATCACTTTTTGCAAGATCTCATCATCCAAAAGGTGCTCTTTCCATTCAGATTCCGAAACAACACCTTCACTAATTGTGCAAACGTTGACATCTTCTTCCAAATCTTCACCTCCAAAATTGTTAAAGTCTTCAACCGGGTCAACTTCATTACTCCCCAACCTTGACAAGCAGTCTGCTAGTACATTGTTTGAACCAGGTATATACAAAAGATCAAAATCAAATTCTTGCAGCGCTACCACCCATTTACGAATTCTGTGTGACACAAAATCTATTCCCTTCTTTGTGAACACCTCTTTGAGTGGTTTATGATCTGATAAAATTGTGAACTTCTTCCCCCACAAAAATTTTCTCAACTTGCGTACAGCCCAAAACACTGCCAACGCCTCCTTCTCAATTACAGAGTAGTTACACTCTGCACCCCTTAAAGGCCTGCTCACGAACAATATCGTCTTTTCCACACCACTTGTTTTTTGTAACAGCACAGCTCCTAAACCAGTGGCGCTTGCGTCAGTCATAAGAGTAGAAGGTTTGGATGGGTCAAAACTACTGAGGAAGGTGGCACCATTGAGTTAATCTTTTATGCTGATGAACTCCTTTTCACACTCCAACGATCATGAAAACTCTGACCCCTTTTTTAACAACAGTCTCATATGCGAAGTTTTCCCTGCAAAGTCTTGAATGAACTTGTGGTAAAACTCCGCCATACCCAAAAATTTAATGAGCTCATCTTTACAGGACGGAGAACGCAGACTCAGAATACAATTCACTAGAGACTGCTTAGGTTTAATTCCATGACCTGAGACTGTGTGCCCGAGATATTCAATCTCTAGCACATTGAATTAGCATTTATCGGCCCGTAGAGTTAGACCTGCTTTCTCTAGCTTACTTAAGACAGCTCTCAATCGCAGATTATGTTCGTCTGCGTCACCTCCGAAAACTAGCACGTCATCTTGGTAGACCTTCACACCACCTAGGCCTCTGAGAATGCCCTCCATCACCCTCTGAAACACGGACGCTGCAGAGATAAGGCCAAAAGGCATCCTCAGGAACCTAAAGGTGCCAAACGGTGTGACAAATGCCGTGTAGTCTTGGGAAGAAGAGTGCAGCTTCACTTGGTGGTATGCGGAGCTCAGATCTAGCGAGGAGAAGTGCTTGGCCCCTTCCAGGGAACACAACATCTCAGCAATGTTGGGCAATGGGAAATGATCCACAACTACTGATCTGTTGAGCTCTCTCAAGTCCACACAGAGGCGTGCCTCTCCGTTGGCCTTCCGTGCCATGACGACTGGACTGACCCACTCTGTCGCTTCTACCTCTTCGATGACACCCTTTGTTAGTAGTTTGTCTAATTCTTTTTCATATTATCTCTCACCAGGAGAGGTACTGATCTGACTTTGGCAACTTTGGGAACGACATTCTCTTTTAGTTTTATCTTGTGTACATAATCCTTACAACATCCTAACTCATTCGCAAACACAGCAGGGAATTCCTTAACTAACTCATTTTCAAAGTTATTGACCACTTTTACAGAGGTAACTTCTTTTAGACGGACTTGCGGAATTTCGTTTGGATCCAGAAAAACGTTAAGGTCCCTTTGGTGAAGCCAACTAATGAGAGAGTCCCCTTTCATGGACACATAAATCTTTCCAGAAACGACTCTCCCTTTGTAATTTATCACGCCCCAAAAGTACCCAAACAAATCTATCGGAACCCCTCCATAACCTTTGGGCCTAATGTCGGGTTTCTCTAGAGCAACCTTACCAAGTAGGTGCTCAACATAGAACACCTTTGGAACCAACGTGATTTTAGCACCCGAGTCAAACAGCATGTTGACTACAGCATCATTTATCAAAACATCTTCATAGGGACCATCAGGTTCCGTTCCCTTGACCTGACTAATTACAAATTCATCAGAGTCATACACATCAAAGTCAACTTCCTTCACAGTCTTGTTGGCATTAAAGTTGCCAGAGTTACAACATTTTGACACATGACGCTTTTTCCCACAGACTTTGCACGATGCTCTCCTACCCGGGCAATTTTTGTAATCTGCCATGTGACCAGAGTCCCCACACCTGTAGCACTTCCCATAGGATTGTTTCCTGGTCCATGGTTTTTGGTTGGTTTTATGATTGTCATATGTGAACCTCTGAGGTTGAACATATTGTCTTTGATCAGCAAGAACCTTAGGCTTAATTGACTTCTCCGCCACGACTTTAACGTCGCTTTGATCACCTTTCACCAGAGTAGTGTCTTTCCTTATGGTGTCTATACACGCTTTGGAGTGTTCATGACTCTTGGCTATTGTGATGACTTCATGCAGCGAGGGATTGTCTTTTTGCCAAAGAGAATCCCTTGTCTTATCTTGCGCACACCCTAACATGAATTGATCCCTAAGACGCTCCTCCAGGTTAGCCCCAAAGCTGCATGTTGACGCCAATTTACGTAAGGTTGTGACATATTGTTCAACGGATTCATCTTCTCTTTGCATCCTCCTTCCAAAGTTCCATCGCTCCAGCACCGTGCTGACTTTGGGTAAATAGTGAAGGTCAAGTTTCTTTAGACAAATTTCATACTCATTGAGGGAGGCTGCTTCACTATCCGCGAGGTCTGGAAGGTGTTCGAATACTTCTTGCCCCTCCGACCCTAAGCAATGCATTAGAAGAGAAGATTTGCGCTCAGCACTAAGAGAGGTACCACAAACACGTGCGTAGTGATTGAAGACCTTTTTCCACTTCTGCCACAATATTGGAGGGACACCTGGCGAAGAAAGGAAAAACGGTGGTGCCGGGACATTTTGCATTATATGTCTTTAAAACAAGTGTTTTTATACTTGTTAACCTTAATGAAATGCGTGTGATAATTACCTGCGTGAATTAACCAAAATGTTATTAAATACACTTGTTAGTGCTTTCATACAACCAAATTTTAAGTAGAGCAAACTGTGCACACTGGAAACTCAAACAGTAGTGTAACAAACGTGTAAAGATGAAGCTGTGTGCATCAGCGTGTCGTTATCACATGTGCACTGTCATTTGTGAATCACAGTACTCTTATTTAGTTGACAGAATGCCCAGCGACAGAGGGAGAGGTGCGGGGCACTTCTACCTAGATCATAAGCAAAGAAGAAAGCTGACAGCTGATGGGGCGAATTCTAAATGAATTACAGGCAAAGAAGAAAGCTGTGCGCATCAGCGTGTTGTAGACAGCTGACCAGCTGAATAAGTGCTGTGCGCAGAGGCGTAGGAAGCTGTGCGCGTCAGCGCGTTGTCGACTGCTGCATGGAAGGATTTCTTTACAGGCGTCTTGCGTTGCTAGGTAACGTGGGACAGCCTAGCAACCATGAGGTGAGAAAGATCCTGGACGCACGCACGCAGCGTTCAAGTGCGTCACGTTGCTCCGTCGAGAGTCAGGCAGGACAGGCTGGGGAGGCGCGCGCGCCTGCACGCGATCCGCTGTGGAAAGCGCGAAATTGGAGGAAGCTGCCACCACCACGGGCCAGAATAAGGAGACACGACAGGGGCCCAGGTTTGGGTAAACTAACAGGTAGGGGTCCTCCTTCCCCCCTTGCTCCTTACTTGAGTCTTTTGGTTGTGGTCAGTCCTCCTTACTCTCTTTTGCTCCGTAGTTGACTCGTGTTGGCTTTGTGTGGACAAAGCGGGTGAGGATGAGTTGTTCCTTTAGCCTTGCACAGGTTATCGACGGTGTGTTGGTCCTTCGTTGACTCTGTGGCGGTCCGTTTTTTGACGGTAGAGGTCGGTTGAGTTTTGTCTTTTCAAGCTGTGGGAGTGCTGTTGGGGTCTAACCTTGGAAGTTGCGTGAGTTCTGGGTCGTCGTCGCCAAAATGAAGAGGTGTGCCTCGTAGTAATGAGTAGAAAGAGGCGCTTGAGGTGAAGATGAAGTTTATTGCAGGTTACATATCAGAAGACCCCATCCAGCATTGAGTCAGGAGCAACTGCCACCACACATTCGAGCAGTGCTTGGTAACGATCACCACATTCCAAGTTCTGGAACTAAGACCAGCTTACAAAGCATGTGCTAATCTCTGCTTAGGAATGCTTGAGAACACCACAGTGCAAACACATCAATAAAAACAAATGTCATGATAAATCAATGAAACACTTAAAACCTCCAATGGTGGTACCCTCTTACGATGACATTCATTAATACCTGTAATGATTCACTGCACAGGGAAAAGTGCATTTTGCTCCTGGTGGCACACTTCAGTCACCCGCAGTGGTTTCGCCAGCCCTACTGGCTTCTAAATTTTTTAATTCTTGGGGGAGCCTAATCATTAATGCTCTCATTCTTAGCACAGGATTCGGTCCTGATCTGGATGCCTGGCACTTGTCCTGGGCCTAGGCTCTACCTCTGAAGCGTCCCAGGGCCTAAAGTCAGAGTTCCCTTAAGTCCTGCACCCTCCAGTTCCCAGAACCTCCTGGCTGACCACTTACAGTGCGCACCTGTGGCAGTGAAGCCAGGCCACCCTCCTTCTAAGTTACCCTCATGCAGAGCCAATCCACAAAAGCTCCAGGGGAGCCGTCCAGGTTCTTCATGCTGAAGGTCCACCCCTCTACTGTCTCCCACAGTTTAAAGGGGGGGTCAGAGCCACCGACCCTGGTGAAACAAATCCTTGTGGCTGGTTGCTAGCTGAAGTTCAAAAGTCCCAGAGTCCATCTCCTAAGGAGTCCAGGGTTTTCACTCGCCCAGCTTGGTACTTTCCCAGGTCACGATGGTTCTCAAACGTTTCTTCTTTGTGTGGGTGTTTTTAAAGTTGGGATAAAATGTTCCAGAAGCTAGGCACCTCCAACTCTCCTGCACAGCATCTTGGGGACTTCCAAAATGGTGCCATCAAGTGGTCTGCTGAAAGACTTTCTTCGAAAGCCTAATTTTGACCCCTAACTGCCACAGCTGCCTGGTTCCTTCCCTCCAAAACTTCAAAGGGCAGCACTTCCTATCACTGTTTGCAGAGGTCTAGCTAGCCTCCTTTGTTTCCGTGGGGTTGGGCCTTCCCAGGCCGGCTGCAGCGTGAAAAGTAACAAGCAGACTGTGATCATGCTGACATCTCTTTTCCCGTCTGGGTTGCTTGATGATGTCAAGACTGCAATGTATTGTTGTCCTACGATCATGTTTACATGTTTGATGGGAGTACTTTTAATACCTCTTTTGTTATTCTTCACAAAAATAAAAACATTTTAAAAACAATGTGTAACAGATGCAGATTCAGTCTCTACCCTCTTCTCTCCCAGGTGCAAGCCTAAATACCAGCTAATGGCACTACTGTATAGGGAGGCCTTTGATCCTCTAATTTGCCAGCAGGGTGATTCAAAAGACCAAAACTAATAAGGAACTGAGTCACAGAAAAATTATGACTCTTGAAGTGACACTAAGAGTGCAGATGCATGTAAATGTATTTCAAACCTGCATCTGGATCCTGATTTACCTTAGGGATGGTACATTAAGCACGTCTCCAGGCCTAGCTATGGCAAAACTATATTTCTGTGCAGACTTCGCTCATAGTGCATAATACAGTAAACACTAACTACTCAGCTAAGCACTCCAGATGTAAACACTTCTGCTAATAATGGGCACTCATAAGGCCTAAACAAATGAGCACCAATCCATGAACGGTTCCTTTTCCACAAGAGTATATGTATGCAGATACTGGGCTGAGTTACTGTAGTCTCACACACTCAGCCACATGCATGTGCGCACGTGGTCACATGCAACCAACCCCAAGCCTCTTACCCTAGCTGCGCAGCAGTATTCTAGTGGTTAGCACTCTCAACCATTTCAAAAGGGCTTAACATTGAATGAGAGTCACTCATGCCAGAAGTCCAAAAACCAGGTGGCCCAAAAAAAAAAAATACAATAAAATCCAGATTGGTAAAATCGTGCAGAACCCATTTCTCACACGCACTACACAATAACCTACAAAAGAATACGAAAAGGCAGAACACATAACATACATTTAAATATAGCTTAGATATGTCATTATCAGGCTATTCTTACAAAACCAAACAGAATATACTATCACTAACTGCTTAACGCATATTTGTGGGGCAATGGGCCTGCCTGCACATCCTGAAATACCAACCCTCCTCACACTGCCCCTCAAATCCCATCTGCGCCTAGTGACACCTAACTAGCTGTGGGCCCCCCCCCCAGCACCTTCTTTCTGTGGATAGACAACACCACAATCAGTCAGTTTAACCCAAGCTCAAGCTCTGGAGGTAAAAAACGCACTCTCACAACCTACAAAGTGATTTGTGTACTTTCACATAATAGAGGTGGAAGACAGGCTGTCATTCAATGCTTGTTCAAAGGGACAAAGAATAGAAGGTAACTTAGTACTCAATATTTTTTATAAATCTAGGGGTTTAACTCAAGGTTTTCATTTTGTGCTTATGAAATGAAAATTGATTGTGATCATCAGAACTAAATATTCAATCAGAAAAACACGACAGAAGTGCTAGCTGATTCTCACAGGAGCTAGAAGTGAACAATATGTGTAATGACCAGTAAATTGAGACACTCCACAATCCTGCAGCTTTATGCTAGAGTAGGCCAAACTACTGAAGTTTATGTTCCATACTAGAAGAAATGCAAACAAAATCAGCATGGAGTTTTAAAAAAACTTTTCCAGTAGATATTTCTGCTCAATGCTCATTTACAGTTTTCAGTGTTTATTGATTTGCTTCCAAAATCTACAGTATCCCATTAGTAAAAAATGTTTGCCAAACAATTTTAGTACCAATTGTTTTGTTTTTAGCATTTTTGACCGTAGGCAACAATGCATCTCCACGATCAACAAATGGTAAAGAAAATCTGCAAGGCGACCACGGTAATAGCAAACCAAATCTCAACGAACAGTAGCAATCCTCGCAGTCACCTCTAAGTGCCATGACCCAAGCCATCTTGGCAACCCCACCAGTGACCCTATGATAAATTAGATACATCACACATTCTCTAAGCCTTGAGGTGCATTCAGAAATGAGGGAGTGGTGAGATGAAAGGAAAAATTGGCACGAACAGAAAAGAGCATATGAAGAGCCACAAGAGGAAGTAGTGTTCTGTTACATTAACAAGCTTTAATTAGAACACATGTACGTATGCCAATAATTGCTCTAGGTACAGCACCTACAGCAACAGGCCAACACCAAAGTACAGATTTAACTTTGCATACATACTGTCTTGCGCTAAGATTTTTGCAATAACGTAGTTCAACGAGCTCCTTAACTTTAAAACGACATGTGTTTGCTGAATGATACTAGGACTCTGGTTCAGCATCTTTCATCCCTGGCACGCCAATGACCAAGAGCTGGAGACATATTTTTCTAAATGTGTTGTACAAGTGGCAACACAATTAGAAGTCAAACTTGTGGTGGTTTATATCTGAAAAAGAATCCTCTCCGGTAGTATGGACCACGGATCCAAGAAGCCAGGCGAATCAAACAGAAGACTTTAAACATGAATGAGCAGATAAATGGCAGGAGTGAGTTCAATTTAGTGCACCCACTATTTGTGTCACACTCCAGTACAATAAAAAATGTATTGGTCGGGAAGTTAACATTTGAAGAATTGCGAATGGTTAATTAAAGCATCTATAGGCACTTGGCATTTCACATTCCCAACAAACTGAGCTGGGGGTGGACACTGAAGTAATTCAAGAAAATGCAATTCACCGGGCATGCTTTGCCCAAGCTACCCTCTCAGGACAAAAACTAACTAGGATTGTGCCAAAGAACCGGACTTGGCAGATGAACTGCTTCAAATGCTTCGGAATCCTGTTCGCATTTTATGGTGACTACTACACGACTACAGCACTACCCCCCCAGCCGATTAACTATCTTCAACAGTTTATGATGAAAGAAGAGACCAACCCAGTGTAGAAAGGTTATTTATACCAGAACAGTGAATACACTTCTCTGGAAGCTTGTAGGGAGAAGGAGAAGCAGAAGAGAGTAATGGTCTGGGAAAAGATTGTCCACGTACCACTAACATGCTTCGGAGTAAGCTTTTCGTCAGGCGTAAATGATGCCCTTGCAGTTTGATTAATCAGGCTGCTTTTGGCAGATATTTCACATACAAATGTGCACGTCGGCCACACTCAGCATTTCAATATGTACGGTAAGGCACTAAAGGCAGTCCACTCGGTGAAAGGTGCTGTTAGCAACGTCAGATTCTCCGATATTTTTCAGTTCCTTGTCAAGAATACAGTGTCACGATTGTGGAGAACTTTGCCTGCTCATACTTTGGTCTGAAGTGGTCACATTAAAAAACAAGCGCGCGCGCGCCTCGCGCTCAAGGTAAAAAAAAAAAAAAGTTTGACGAGAGGCAGCAGGGGGAGGGGAGAGAGGAGGGGGGCCTGCGCCGGTTTCCCTTGTGGGAGTAAGCAGGAACCATCTGTTAATTACAAACAGATGGTTTCAAAGCTCGCTCCCGCAAGGGAATTGCCAAACATGCACGCGTTGCCATTGAAGGCAATGCAAAGCGTGCACGTTTTTGGCGGAAAAGGCGAATCGATTGCTAAAGGTCTCCTATGCACCGCATGCGCGCTGCGTAGGCGAGACCTAAAAAGAATCAATAAACAAATCAGGAGGATGTCATGGCTCCAAGACAAGTTTAGTAAAAGAAGACACGCCTGGACAATGATTGATACTTATAGGGAATTACGCCCTCAGAAATATTTTACAACACTACTTAGATCATTTTATAAAAACAAGTTACTGCATTTACGTTTACAGTTTAGGTCAAACACTAGAATATATTCCCAAATGGCAACCAAAACCACAGAATACAAAGTGCAGACTATGCTAATTACATGAAGAAAGTCTGACACACATTTTATCGGTCTGTCCGAGTTTACTAATTGAACGCAAAATTTTAATGAAGAGAATTTTTAACTCACATGGCATTCGATCATGTCGGCATGCCTTACTTTTTTGCATGAAAGGGGAGACGCCTCAAATAACAGCAGCCTTTATAAAATGTTACCTTAAAGCGGATCGGCTATTGACTGAAAAGGGATTGACCACCACTATGTAACTTTGGCACCTTATGAAATATCCTGCTATACCCAATTTGATAATCACAGCTTGTAATTGGCTGTAGAAATTGTTAACTTAACAAGTTTGCATTAATATGGAGTGACAATCTATATTTTTATGCTCTTTATAGAGTCACTATGCAATCACATTTAAAAAGAAGGAACAGGATGTGCACGGTTTCAACTTTATTTACCCCAATATTAGAGGTGACTTTGCACAAATATGACCGTATTTTAGTATGTTTAAGGCAGGAAGATTGGATTTAATGAATTGATTAAACGCTTATATAAGATTAGATGAATATGAATATTTTAATTTACCAGTATTATCAATTTTATGTGCAATTTAGTTCTGATCAAAATTAAATTGTCCAAAATGTCATTTTATGTTAGAAATCAGTGTTTTACACATTTAATGAACTTGTAATTTTAATGAACCAGCTGTATAAATTATTATGGTTTTTATTAACTGAAATAAAATATACTTTGACTTACATAACAGGGAAGGGCTGAATCTCTAAAACTGGTGATAACCCCAATTGTTAATTTGTACTGAGTATGCTTTTCTTTAGACTTTCACAAGACTTTTTAAAATCACTGGGCGGAATCATATCGAATTTCCTATGGCGATCCAAGAAAGTTCGAAATTATTTGAAAAACTAAGACTGACGAAGCAGCATGGTGGTTGATGTGTGGCTGACTTCTATACTAGATGTCCTTCCTCATGCATTAAGATATACATTGGTTCTCTGAAGTCAACCCCTTTTCCCCTCTGTTTCAAGCGATCTACAAATAGCTTGTTTGCTCCTCGTAACCTGGCTGCCCTTACAATCGATAGCATAAACTCAATTACTCTAGTATAATTCTACCAGACACACACCGGCTCACTCACTGTTATATAAAAAAACCTCAAAACAAGCATGAATTAATCTAAACAGTTGTCACTATGGCATAACAAATTATTCAGATCTGATGGTAATTTTATCTTTTGGGATGACTAGAAGATAAAGATAGATCAAGTCTTGGCAATCTAGAAGTAGCATCCTGTGATGTAAGTTTGGCACAGTTACAAAAATAAGTTTGACGTCTCCCAGAGGAAACGCATCTGCAATACCTCCAAATTTGGCACTGGTTACATACACCACTTAACGTACAGGGGGCGACCCGACCCTTCACCCCATTTGAGACGCTGGTCCGCTCATTCGACGAATCTCGAGGCCTGATCTCACGTACATACCAAGTGCTGCAACACTCAGCTCGGATTCAACCCCACACATACCAGTCATATTTTCAAGCAAGCAGTGCGGATGAGATTAACCCCAAACAATGGGAACAACTTTGGCGGGACATACCGAAAATATTTAGGAGCATACCACAGCGAGAGACTGCATATAAACTTATGACGCAGTGGTACTACACCCCTCAAAGACTCCATAAAATGTTTCCCAACACCTCACCCACATGCTGGTGATGCAAGAGCTCGTTTGGAGATTTTCTTCATGTGTGGTGGTACTGTCCGTTGCTAACCACATATTGGAAGGAAATCCTCAGTCATATCAGGGGAGTAGTTGGTTACCCTATACCAGAGAATCCAACAGTAATTATCCTGGGACTTAGGCCCACAACCATTCGAGCCATGACTCATGCTGACTGGCGTAGAATATCCCATATGCTTGGGGCAGCTAAACAGACAATAGCGGTGTACCGGAAGAAAGTGGATACACCACCTGTGGCCTTGTGGTTCACCCGCCTTTGGCATACCATGGCAATGGAACTCCTTACAGCACGAATAACATATAACAAGAGCAAATTCACAAACACATGGCAACCATTGGTAGACTACTTCTCTAGGATAGAATGCACCTGTTTTCAGCCGTCAAAACTCCAAGCCTTGCAACTCTTTGAAGATAGCCTCCTACCTCCGCGCACGGATGAGATTTGGGGGACGTGCCCGGTGGTCCATGTAGAAGAATAATTACCCAGCTCCCAACACATTCACTAAGACAAATTCCTCCCCTTCTCTATTCCCTCTCCCCTGATTCTGGTATTCTTTTTTGTTTCTATATAATGTTCAGAATATTATTTACTACCATTTAGCTCAGAAATATAATTCAAAATTAAATGCCAATTGCAATATTCCTACTGAATATCGGATGAGAAACATGCAATATTGTACAAGCGTATTGGATATTGAGCAAATGTCAATTTTAGCCATTATAGCTGTGATTGATTGAGCCTTTTCTTTTTTCCCTTCTCCTTTCTCCCTTTTCTTTAAATGTAATTGTTGTTAACATGTTATATCTTTAATAAAAAGATTTGAACAAAAAAAGTAAGTTTGATTGCCGAAAAAAAGGACATCTACAGGTTTCTAAAACTTAAAGTATTTTTGTCTAAATTAGGCTAGGCAGGCAATTTTTAAATTCCAGATGTACTGAGAAAGTTCTCTGCTTCTGGCCATTTTGCATCCAAGATGTTTCTTCTTCTTGTTCCAAGGAACTCTAGATTTATTGGTGGATGAGTAGAGCTCCCCTCTCCATTCTTTCTCTCCAGCAGTAATAGAATGCTGACCTCAATCACTGTGAATAGAAGAGGTGGCTTCCTCAATCACAAAACTTCAAATATCTGTAAACTCACAACTCCCTTGGTGCAATGTAGAAATCTATCAATTCATATGTCCTATTGCAGCCAGAATATGCAAACTGGATCTTCTGTGAAAACACAACTCTAGACATTTTCGCATATGAGCCCCTTCCAGACATATTGTGACTGGAACTACTCTTGATAGACCTTATGCTAATTCTAGCTACTAAAATAGCCCTGTCTGAATGGAAAACAGCTGAGCACCTGCTTCAATCAATCAAGCATCAACTGTATTCGATTATAGTTCATAATCATAAAAGTACTTTCAAATCGATAATAGCGTAGGAAAATATTAAAACGTTTACAAATATGCTATTACAACATTAATTAATAAATTAAATAAAACACTGCCAACGAGATGAGTTTCCAAATCATTGGATATTTGCCCATAATCGATAAAAATTGTAATAAAGCAAACTGTTACGGCATTGCACCAAACACTTTAAAAAGGAACCGAAAACAAACCATGTTTCTTGATCCTTAAGTGTTTGCAAATACAAAGTGCTGGTCTGCATAACCTAAACTTTCTATCTTTTAAAAGAGGAAATAAATAGTGTTTAACGTACATAACATAAAATTTACAAAAAAATACAAAATGAATCAAAGTTTGCACAGGAACACCATCACAAGGACATTTGCTAATACAGTTATTCCCATATTGGCCTAACGGGAAGCAGAGCAGACTTTACAAGGAGTCAGACCTAAATTTAAATAGAAGGTCCCTTTCTCGGAGCCCGGGGACATAGAATAAATATGGCTCTTTGCTGAGAGTAGTTTGTAACATGATGTATTCTCTGTTGGTTGATTTGGCCAGTCCAAGCAAATCTCTCTCAAGGCGCTTGCGCTCAAAAAAGGTACTCTTTAGCCAAAGCTTGCCTTGCTTCGTCACTTAACTAGGGTCAGTAAAAAGGTAGTGCCGACCTAGTCGACTCAAACAATGTTTAACGTAGGATAACCGAGGTTTCTCAGCTCAAGGTAACAGTTCCGAATAACCTGTTGATTAAAGATAGTTTTAGCGTTACTCCACATGGATACCCAAAGCAACAGTAGCAAACGTTTTAGTAGATCCTCGATATAGGGCATACCTATCTCCTCGTGGCAAATAAAGTTAGAGCTACAAGGAGCCTGGGATAAAAGGTGCTGGCAAAACCAGTTCTCCTTGCATTGAATAGACAAGACATTGGCATACTCCCAGACTCAAGCACAAGGAATCAGGATAAAAACTACCCCAATGGATTGGGTACATTTCTGCCATCTGGCAGGCACGTTGGATTACCAGTTACTGGATGAGGGAAACCACACCCTTAGGTAAGGAAAGCTAGTTACCTTAGTCAGCTTGTTTGCTTTAGCCAAAAGAGAATTAATTTTCTAAACCTTTGGGCCACAGGCCATAATGTGCGACTTAGTATAGTTGATATCCATGTCAAGGCCTGACATATAGTTCTCAATGCCGGTAACCAGGTTCCACAAATTCCTGGGGGTGCGTGCCAACAACACTGCATCATCTGCGTATAGAAGGGCTGGCACAGCGGCCCCATCAATCACAGGAATATCCTGGCCAAGTTCAGTCAGACAAGAATTTAGGTTGTTAATATATAAAATAAAGAGAACAGGCACTAGAAAGCACCGCTGTCCAGGCTAAACTAATCGGTACAGGTACACTCTCAATTAATGCGGTATCTGACTCTGGCAGACAGATTTCTTTGGAAGTCAGACAGAAAATTAACCAAGGCAGGGTCCATCCCATATGAAGTAACTGGGACCAGAGCTTGGACCTGTTAACACGGTCAAATGCGCGTGATGGGCCTATAAAGGCGAGATACAATGGAAGATGCCTAGCAACAGTACACTTGCTAATTATAGGCTGGTTATTCGGGCTCTGTTCTATTGTACCTAATCCTTCCCTGAATCCATATCGACAGGCACTAAATATGTTATGGTCATTAGTTTAAGCCTTGACTGTATTAGACATTACTATCCTCAGCCCCTTCATCGAGGAGTCAATGAGAGAAATCAGGTGATAACATTGTGGATCTGACCGATCGCCCTTCTTAAAAACAGGGACTATTAGAGAAGTCTTCCAAGAGGGCAGAACGCATGTGGATCCTAGATTATTAAACATCTTAGTGAGCAAAGGAGCCCACAACTCCGTGTTGCACTTCAATAAGTCAATATGGCCACTATCAGATTCTGGGGCCTTATAAGAGGGGCACTCTTGGAGGGCAGCCATTACCTCCTCCAAATCAATCCTGATGCCAGTATTAGACACGGAGGATTGGTTAGAGATAGGTGCTGCCAATCAGCATTCTCCAAATTATATGTACTTGAAAAGTAGGAGCCCTAGTGATCTGCGGGTGCATGAGAACTAATACTAGTGAGAACGCTATTCTCATTTCTTATGCAACTGACGTAAGCTTAAACTCCTTAGTGTCTCTAAGTTTGTTTGCTAATGTTAAAGCATTAAGGTTAGATAGCTTGATTTCTCTCCATCCTGATCTCTTTGCTCTTCAGCACTAGCCACCTGTGCATCAACAGGCTAGAAGCAATAGCCATCATGATGTATGCCAGACGTTTCCCAGGTCTCCTGGAACGCTATAATGTCAAATGCTTCGATCAAGGTTATCCATTCCCCATGATCCTTTTTCGATGCAAGGCCCATAATATTCCAGTTTATAACGCTCACTTCACATGTACCAAGAGTTGCTGAGCCCTCAACAGAATTAACACCTTTGCCCACGGTTTTGATATGTGGGTCAACCCGAGTTACAGTTGTGGTCACCCTCGGTTGTCAGTCTAACCCAGAAGAGTCCTGTAGAGGCAAAAAACGATTCTGCAGTGTAAGCCCATCAGCCGTGGTGGAAGCTGAAGGCTGCTTCCTGTCTAGACGTGGATGGGGAAGAATTATAGCAGGTTTATTTTTCTTAAAAAAGCCCTATGGGTGAGCTTAGATAGCACTAAGGTTGGCATTGAGCTTGCAAGAGCGTGAGAGTACATTGCCAACATGGACTGGACTCTTAAAATGAATTACAATAGTATGTCCTTCATAAGTCATATGCTCATGTGCAATCCATGACACCCATCTCACAAAAAGGATTTGGTTGTAGTAGACAGGGTTGAAATCGAGAAACTTCGAAAGCCAATGAATAACTTTGTTCTTTAGCTGTGAGACATTTTCCGAAGCCCTAACACCCAATGGAGGCACATTGGCGAGAGTTAGAACAAACGGGCAAGCCTCAGGGGTAAATTCATGGTCGGTAGTCGATCTACAAACAGCTAGCGGAAGTAAATGAGATGTTTTGTTGGTAGTGAGACCTCCAGGCCTCCTATATTGAGGTTCAACCCCTGAATGCTCGTGTTTGGACTGGGGTGCAGACAGTACACTCAACTGACCTAACACCTGCCAGTTTAATTAGAAGGTCCTCAATACGAGCTAGCCTGGTAAGTACAGATTCGAATTACTCCCTTAGCAACATACCCAACGTGCCATGTGATCATTTCAATAGTACGGATTCTAATTAAAAAAGACATCGGTCCACCCCCTCCAGTACCAACTGCTTTATCACAGAAGGCTGGCGATCTTGCTGCTGTTTTCTTGCGTTTGACTGCAGGTTCAGCTGGTGGAGACCTGCTGATAACTGGATGCAGGGCGAGCCCAGGTCTAATGGAGACTACATTTGCGCTGTGCGAATGAAAGGTGCTCCCACACTTTTGTCGCCCACCCATATCATATCCAGCCATCAATCCATCACAAGATAGGCATCTTTTGGCCAGTTCAGTTTCTTTATTGATTACCCCAACCGTGTGCACAAGAAAATTGTCTATCATAGTCCTGTGGTGGGATGTGGCCTTGCGTTTTTCCATGGTTTACCAAGCGCACAAACAGGTAACTCTCACCTTAGCCTTGGCGAGCAGATGCACGGAGGGGTAGGTGGCTAAGCCCCATGTTTGTGCACAGACAGGCCCACTCTTGGCCCGATCTATGCTTGAGCACCTCATATTATCTTCAGCCTCCAAGCCATTCCTCCTCCTGGAGACTAGGAGAGTGAAGGAGTATGGGAAATGTAGTGCTCCTACCCCACCTGGCATCGGGAGAGTCCAAAATGCGTACCATGCTGCAGGAGTGAGGGGCGCCTTACATTACCTCTTAGTCCGTCTTCCCGTCCCATTCCTTAACAATGAGCAGCTCGTCTGCTCCACAGAAACCTTATACCTAGCAGAGTTTAAGCACTTCCTCCAATATGGCGATACCTATCCAGTATGCATAAAGTGGGAAGTGTGTCACGAAAATAACCAGTTCTTTTTTTTCTGCATTCGCAATCTTAGTGTGCCTAGCAGAGGTTTGAACGGAGTCTGGTAAGAGTACTTTGTCTTACATGTGTGGTATGTACGCATATGCGGCTTGCTTCAGCAGCCGCATTACTTTCATGTTCATGCTCGGGCCCTGCTTCAGCGGGTGCTGAGTTATCGTTGCAGGCGGAGCTGAGCGTCCATTTGCCGGTTTGTGCCCCGGGCTGCCTCCTCCTCTACTGGGTTCACCCACCTGACTGGCTTTTTTTTATGATTACAAGCGCTTCCTGCTTGTCGGCGCCTCCCGTGAGAGGTCAGGGGCCGCGAGATTTTGTTGCTTAGTAAGTAGTCCATTGCAGGAAGCACCCGTCTTCTGCATATCGGTTCAGTGTGCTGACATGGAGCAGGCTGCTTCTTGCTCTGATGTACCTACGATGGATGCCCTCTGCCTCCTAATCAATGAGGCTGTGGAGGCTGCTTTCAGGGCACAGGAGGTGGATGGTCCTCCTGAAAAGGTGCCTCGCCCTGTTCCCTTGTCTGATGAGGTGGACCCTGAGGAGGAGGATGGTGTGAGGGGTTGCTTTGTTCAGGGAGCTGAGCTCTTTTGGACTTGTTCAGCCATGTCAGGAGTAATTTGGGGTTTCCTCCTCCTGTGGTTGATGGCCTGTAGGATGATTTTTTCACGCAGGATCTTCAACCTGATCCTAACTCTTTATACCTTTCAGACATTTCCTTTGATAATTTATGTGCAGCTGCTTCCGGGGCTTCCATTGCTGCACGCCATCATATTGAGAAGGCAGGGTCCTCTCAGAAGTCTGTCTTGCTCAAATTGCTGTTTGAGGGTTCCAAAGTGTTTGGGCCCCAGCTGAAGGACTTGGTCAAGCAGTCGGCTGAGAATCAATACTTGTGGCGCCCGATCGACCTTCTTCTCGGGGTCTGGGGTTTGGTTATCGTCACGCTTTTGCCTTTTCTTCATCCAGGGGTGCTCAGCAGCCCTTTTGTGGCAGGGGTTGTGGCCAGGGGGCCCCTGGGGGTGACAAGTCCCAGTCCGGTGGTTCTGCCTCCACTCCTTTTCCAAAGCAGTGTCTATCTGCCTTTTCCGGTTGGGGGGTCTCCTTCGCTTCTTTTGTCATCGTTGGCTGAGTCTTTCCGATGCCTGGGCGGTTCGGGCAGTGACCTCCAGTTACTGGATCGAGTTTTCATCTCCGCGAGACTCCTCTTCCACGTCATCCTCTGAGGCAGCCGGCCTTGCTGGAGGGCATTCGGCTTCTCTTGGAGAAGGCTCCGATAGTGGAGGTTCCTCCCTTGGAAAGGGTGCTGGGTTGTTATTCCATCCTCTTTCTGCTCTCCAAGAAGGATACAACAGACTTGCTTCCAGTGTTGAATCTGAAGATGGTGACTTTGCAGTCTATCCTTCAGCTGGTGCAACAGGGTTGCTTCCTTGCCTCCCTCAACCTGATGGACGCCTACCTGCATGTTCCAATCCATCCATTAGATCAGAGGTTTCTGAGCTTTGTGGTGGGCGCCCAGCAATTTCAGTTCGAGGTGCTTCCTTTTGGCCTTTCCTCAGCGCCAAGGGTTTTCACGAAGCTCCTGCCCCCCCGGTGGGGTTTCTCCATTCCTGGGGCATTCAGATTTTTCCTTACACTGTTGATTGGTTGATTGTTTCTCTTTCTTTCTCTAAGGCACAGGAGGATGTGGCTCAGGTCTGTCATCTTCTGGGGTCTTATGGGTTCCTCATAAACCACAGGAAATCCTCCCTTCATCCCTCCCAGCCACTGAAGTTCCTCGGGGCCCTCATCTGGATGGATCTGGCGATGGTGTTCCTGTCCCAGGAAAGACAATTGACTGTTCAGACATCTTTCCTGGGTGCTGCCTCAGGTGTCTGCCCGGCTCTGGTTGCGGAGTCCTCCCTGCATCTCCTCCCTTGGGCCTGTCTGCATTTATATCCCCTCTTGCATCACATTCTGACCCACTGGGATCCTGCCTGTCAGGCCTACAACGCCCTTATTCCTGTGTCTCTGGAGATTCCGACTTCCCTTCAGTGGTGGTTGTCCCCTCAGAATCTCTCCAGGGGTTTCGCTCTTCTCCCTCCTCCTGCCATGCTGGTGTTGTCGACCGATGCCAGTGCCGCGGGGTGGGATGTGGTTCTGGGGGCTTCCAAAGCCCAGTGCAGATAGCCCCATATCGAGGCTCTCCAGTCATTAAACTGGCATGAGTTGAAGGCTGTTTGGTTGGTCCTTGTTTGGTTTGCTCCACTCCTTCTAGGCCATGCTGTTTGTACTCAAACCGATAACCAGGTTGTTCATGCTTATATTAACCAGCAGGGGGGGATGTGTCGGTCTCTGCTCCTTCTTTTCAGGAGGATAGGTCTGTGGACCAAGAGGAATCTCCATTCTCTGTCAGCAGTCTATCTTCCGGGGAGGGAGAATGCGCTGGCGGACTCTTTGAGCTGGGTGTTTCTGTCCTCTGTGAGCAGGTGTCTGTCCCCCCTTCTGTTCCAGCAGATTCTCTCCTGGTTCGCCTTCCCTGGCTAGATCTCTTTGCCTCTGAGGACGCACCCCTTCTTCCGCATTTTTGCAGCCTGATTCCATCTCAGTGGGCCTTGGTGATTGATGCTGTCTCCGTTCCGTGGTCCCAGGGGTTCCTATTTGCCTTCCTTGATTCCCAGGGTCCTCAGGAAGATTGATGTGGATCAACTGGAGGTTCTTCTGGTTGTGCCGGAGTGGTACCGGTGGCCTTGGTTTCCCCTTCTTCTGGATTTGTCAGTGTACTCCCATTGGTGGTTTCCCCTGTATCCCTCTCCGCTGCGTGCTCCTCTTCTCAGTGTGTCCTCTCTGCTTCACCTCCAGCTGGGGGTTTGGCACTTGAGAGGTTAGGTTTGTTGAATCAGGGTTATCTTGATGTGGCTCAGAGCATCCAGTTGTCTCACAGGTCATCGATACTGAGGTCTTATGGTCGTCATTGGAAGAACTTTGACTCCTGGTGTCTTAGGAAGGGTCTGTCTTCTTCCTCATGTGATCCTGTCCGGGCATTGGACTTTTTGAGTGATGGGTTTGTCATGGATCTGGCTGTCTCCACTCTCCGGGCTCAGTGGGCTGCCATTCATGCCTTCAGGGGTTCTCCTGTGGCTTCTGTATCTCCTTTGGTGACTTGGCTTTTGAGGAGTTTTTTGCTTTAGCGTCCTGTTTCACGCTCTCCTGGTCCGGCATCTGGGTCTTCCCTTGGTCCTGAAGGCACTGACCAGTCCCCCTTTTGAACTCTTGCTTTCTGTTGACCTTAAGTTTCGTTCAGCCAAGTTTCTTTTTTTGGTGGCCATTTTCTCTGGGCGGCGGGTTGGTGAGCTTGTGGCTTTGCTGGCTTCTCCCCCTTTCCTGCGGTTTTGCTCTGACAAGATGATTTTGCGTCCTAGTCAGTTTTTCCTGCCCAAGGTTTTGTCTTCCTTCCACTATCAGGAGGATATTGTCCTTCCTGTTTTTGCCTGACCCACGTTCTCCCTAGGAGGAGATTCTGCATTCTTTGGATGTGTTGAGGGCGCTACGCATCTATCTGGATAGGACCCGTGCCTTTCGGAAAGCTGATTCCTTACGTGTTACGTATGGTCTCTCGGGGAAGGGTCTCAGGCCTTCCTTGTATACTTTGACTCAATGGGTGAAGAGTGCTGTTCTTTTGTCCTATGAGGCTGCTCACTGTCCTCTCCCTTCCTCTGTTCAGGGCAGGTCCACCCGGGGTGTTTCCTCTTCCTGGGCCATGTTTAAGGGTGCCTCCTAACGTGACAATTGTAATGCTGCTACATGGGCCTCTCCCCATATCTTCGTTTCCCATTACCATCTTCAGTTGGGGATGGCAGCCTCGGCTGCTTTTGGCACTCATGGTTTGTCTGCTGTACATGATTTGTGAGTTGCACTGCTTTCCTTGTTATTAAATGGACCTGTTGCTTGCTGCATCCTTCTGCTCTTTGTGTTTCAATCACGATGCGCGTGGGTGTGGGCTCATTGTTAAGGAATGGGACTAGAAGACGGATGAGGAGGTAATGCCCAGTTACTCACTGGTAATCTTCATTACTCCAATTCCTGGTCTTCCAGTTCCATTCCTGAGCCCTTCCCTCCCTCCCTATTGTTGTTTCTAGGGATTGTTTTGTGTTTTTTCTTCTCTGGGTTGCTTTGGTATTCGCAGGTTATTTTGGTGGCGCACTTCCCCCTTTATGTATACCGTATAGGTAGTGCCATATTGGTGGAAATGTTTAAACTCTGTTAGGTATAAGGTTTCTGCGGAGCAGACGAGCTGCTCATTGTTGGGAATGGAACGGGAAGACCAGGACTTGGAGTAATGAAGATTACCGGTGAGTAACCGGGCATTTCCCTCAGCCTCCAAACAGCGCCTCCTCCTGGAGACCAAGAGAGCAAAGGAGTATGGGCATTGTAGGGTTCTGTCTCACCTGGCACCAAGAGAGTCTAAAATGTATCTCTTTTGTCCATACCTGGTGCTGCTGACTTACCTTTGTATGCTGTGCGGATAACGCTTCATTCCTAGGTTCATAAAGCAATCTCACAGACAAACCTCCTGTGAGATAAACTAGTCCTTCATTTACCAAAAAAAAACTTAATAGATTGTTCCTTTATTATTTTACCCCACATGGCAGCAATGCCGATCCCCTAGGAATTCAGGCATCATTTGCTGTCCGTACTTTGTAGTCTCTCAGTGTTTACAAGAATGCCCATCTATGTTTGTTCCTCATTCTGCTTGTATATTTTTTCTTCTCCTTACCTTTCCCAAATGTATTATGTTCAAGAATGTTAATTTGTTTCTTTTCTATAATCTATGGTTAACATAAACGGCTAAACGTTATATTATTTGTCCCCGCCATCTCAGAATGCATATCCTTGAGTATTTCAACGTTTAGGATCCTTCAGACCTGCATTCTATGACTGTCTCTTTTCTTGACAGCTTACCCTTAAGATGCAAGCTGTTGTTTTGTTTATTTCGTTTGTATGTTTCTCTCCAACCTCAATAACAACAATTGAATTTAAAATAGATACCTCACCATAACTGATACTCCAATGCCGACCAGAATGAAAACTCCAGCAAGCGATAAGTGCCAAAATCAGATGGTAGTGGGGACCCCAACACTCTCTCGGCATTAAACAATGAAAAGCCCCTTCATATGGCATTTATAACATACTTCAGAATGCAAGAAACTTCCTATTGCGTTTGCCAAAGATTTCACAATATAAAACTCCTTTCAATTGTATTTGACATGCAAAGACCCCTCTTACAATGTCTGTGTTAATGATGTTTCTACCTTCATGAGCATTCTAGCGCCTCAAAAGTGAGCTAATGCAACAGCTGGCCAATTGAATGCTTGTAAAGAAGATCAACAAAGGGATGGACCCAAAGCCCAAGATCAGGAGTTCTTAACCTTTTGACTTCTGCGGACCCCCACATAATCATTACTGGAATCCAATGACCCCCACCGAATCACAATTGGAATCCCGTGAACCCCAATGAGTCATTACTGCAAGCCGGGGAACCCGGCTTAAGCAATTATGATGATTTCACCCACAAAACATTACACAAAAATTCAGAAGCAAGCATTTATCAAGCAAATACACAAATTATTAAATATTTTATTTAATATGCAAATAAATGTCAAAATATGTAATAGATCATTTTAATGGGAAGGTTGGAGGTTTTCTAAATTCAGCTCAGGCCACCTATTGTCCTTAGCAAATTCTGTTTGATGCATTTGCACTGCTCCCATGAATCAATCGAACTTAATTTTTAGCCTCCATATTAAATTCCTTCACATATACGGCACATTTAAACATTTTCAGTTTTACATTTTGCTTCCTTATTTCCATACACTTAATTAAGCTGTTAAAATGATGTAATTTTCTAAGCCTTCACAGACCCCCTGAGTAGGTGTCACAGACACCCAGGGGTCCCTGACCTCAGGTTAAGAACCACTGTCCTAGACTACCTTACCACTGGACTAAACGAAGCAGCGAGTACATCCCTGTAGAACTTGCCCCTCTGGGCAAGCAAGGCAGAGCTGTCCAAGGTTTACTCACGGATATGGTGAGGGTGAGACACACAAACATTTAGTAAATTCATATCCAGCCTTCACTTTTACTTTTTAAAGAAGCATTGGCAAAGCCAATAGGTGTCCACTTTGAGCCCTATTGGCTTTGCCGGATCACTGACAAAATATCGATGGACCGAATATCGAGGTAGCAAATTATCGACGCAAAAATATTGAAGTCAAGAATATTGACATCCTATCTACTTCATGGTAAGTACAAAAATATCGAGAAAAAAATATCGATGTCAAAAATATAGTTGTAAAAAATATCGGTTTTTTTAAATGTTAAAAAAATAATGTAAAATAAAGTAAATAATACATATAATTAAAAGAAACATAGTTAATAATATTAAAACATGTTTAGAAATAATAACTAATACATATAATGTTAAAATAAATTAAACATATACATATATAAAATAATATATATACTAACTCCACAGTGTGCAACAGTAGTGAAAGTGTTGGATAGTGTAGGGGTAAAAATTACTATTCCAACTCCAGAGAGTGCAACAGTAGGGAAAGTGTTGGATAGCGTAGGGGTAAAAATTACTATTCCCACTCCAAAGAGTGCAACAGTAGGGAAAGTGTTGGATAGCGTAGGGGTAAAAATTACTATTCCAACTCCAAAGAGTGCAACAGTAGGGAAAGTGTTGGATAGCGTAGGAATAAAAATTACTATTCCCACTCCAGAGAGTGCAACAGTAGGGAAAGTGTTGGATAGCGTAGGGGTAAAAATTACTATTCCCACTCCAGTGAGTGCAACAGTAGGGAAAGTGTTGGATAGCGTAGGGGTAAACATTACTATTCCCACTCCAGTGAGTGCAACAGTAGGGAAAGTGTTGGATAGCGTAGGAGTAAAAATTACTATTCCCACTTCAAAGAGTGCAACAGTAGGGAAAGCGTTGGATAGCGTAGAGGTAAAAATTACTAGTCCCTCTCCAGTGAGTGGAACAGTAGGGAAAGTGTTGGATAGCGTAGGGGTAAAAATTACTATTCCCACTCCAGTGAGTGCAACAGTAGGGAAAGTGTTGGATAGCGTAGGGGTAAACATTACTATTCCCACTCCAGTGAGTGCAACAGTAGGGAAAGTGTTGGATAGCGTAGGAGTAAAAATTACTATTCCCACTTCAAAGAGTGCAACAGTAGGGAAAGCGTTGGATAGCGTAGAGGTAAAAATTACTAGTCCCACTCCAGTGAGTGGAACAGTAGGGAAAGTGTTGGATAGCGTAGGGGTAAAAATTACTATTCCCACTCCAGAGAGTGCAACAGTAGGGAAAGTGTTGGATAGCGTAGGGATAAAAATTACTATTCCCACTCCAAACAGTGCAACATACTTATAAATTAAATACATTTTGTAATTAAATAATGATTTATTAATAAATTAACAATTAATTAATTAAAAATACCAATAAATTAAAATTAATAATTACTTAAATATCATTACATTACTTCCCACCCTATTCCCCAATAAACACACAACCCACTCCGCATAACATTTCACACAATTAATTTAATTCTCAATTAATAAATTACTAAAAATTAATTACCAATTACTAATTAATTAAAAATAAATTAATTATCAATACCAATAAATAATGATTATTAAAATTTAATTACCAATTAATAATTAATTAACAATAAAGTAATTATCAATACCAATTAATAATATTTAATCAAAATTAATTACCAATTAATAATTAATTAACAATAAATTAATTATCAATACCCCAAAATAAAAATTAATAATTACTTAATTACAATTCAATTACTTCCCACCCTATTCCCCTATAAACCCACAACCCGCTCCAATAATAAATTAATACAATTAATATAATTATCAATTAATAAATCAATAAAAATTAATTACCAATTATTAATTAACAATAAATTAATTATCAATACCAATAAAAAAAATGACTAACTTCTAAAAAATGTATACATATATTTAAAAAAACAGTACAATACTTAACAAAAAATATAGAACACATACATATAAAATACATACTAAAATACATAACACTAATATAAACATCAATATTATTAACATCGATATTTTTGCTATCGATATTACTAACTTCGATATTAACAAAAAAGATATTTCTTACCTTCAGGTCGATATTCTGGTCGTCGATATTCTTGATGTCGATATTCTGTCCCCACGATATATAAACTCGATATTAATGTAGGTCAATATTAAAAACTTGATATTATGTCTGTGCACCGGCTTTGCCAATACCTTTTGGCCATGCCGTATGACCAAAAATGAAAAAGAAAGAAAAATGCCATCCCATTATTTTGTAGGCTCGAGCATACATGATGATGCATGGATCATCACAGGTGTGCGTGCCTACAAAATGTCGTATTTGCTGTTTTTTTAATTTACCAATACAAGGTGGATTCGTAAATAAAAAAAAGAAATAGAATGGTGTAGATTGGATGCTTTTTTAAGACGGAGACTGGCAGCAATTTTGCCTGGCCCTCATTAAACACCTATTGGAAAAAACAGGACTGCAGAGGTCAGATGAGTCGAACAGAATGGAGGAGAGAGTGGAAGGAGGGAAGAAATAAAACGAAAATAAAGCCTGATAGAGGAGAGAAGCACCACATGAGAGAGAGAGAGCAACATGGAGGGTGAAGGAGAAGCATACGAGGGAGAGAGCAACACAAAGGACTAGAAGAGAATGCCAGGAGAGCGAGAGCAACACAGAGGACTGGGAGAGAATGCCAAGAGGGAGAGAGCAACACAGAGGACTGGGAGAGAATGCCAGGAGGGAGAGAACAACACAGAGGACTGGGAGAGAATGCCACGAGGTAGAGAGCAACACAGTGGACTGGGAGAGAATGCCAGGAGGGAGAGAGCAACACAGAGGACTGGGAGAGAATGCCACGAGGGAGAGAGCAACACAGAGGACTAGGAGAGAATGCCAGGAGGGAGAGAGCAACACAGAGGGCTAGGAGAGCATGCCACGAGGGAGAGAGCAACACAGAGGACTAGGAGAGAATGCCACGAGGGAGAGAGCAACACAGAGGGCTAGGAGAGAATGATAGGAGGGAGAGAGCAACACAGAGGGCTAAGAGAGAATGCCAGGAGGGAGAGAGCAACACAGAGGGCTAGGAGAGAAAGCCAGGAGGGAGAGAGCAACACAGAGGACTAGGAGAGAATGCCAGGAGGGAGAGAGCAACACAGAGGACTAGGAGAGAATGATAGGAGGGAGAGAGCAACACAGAGGGCTAGGAGAGAATGCCAGGAGGGAGAGAGCAACACAGAGGACTAGGACAGAATGCCAGGAGGGAGAAAGCAACACAGAGGACTAGGAGAGAATGCCACGAGGGACAAAGCAACACAGCATTAATACCCAGGGGCATCAGGACCCCCCCCCCTCTTTCTCAACATGAGCGGGGATGGGCGCCACTGTGTGTGTAGCATAAAACCTTTAAACAGTTGTTTATTGCTCGGTTTACTTTGGTCGCCTTGGTCTCCAAACAAACCCTCCTAAAAAACGACTGGAAGACCATAGCATGATGGAGTGCGGGAATACATGCAGCAAGAGAGCATGAACTGAAAGACTGAATGAAAGCAAGGAGGGAGAGAGAAAAGAATGGGTGGAAAGAAGGCTCATGGATGAGAGATGGGAGTATGAGTAGATGAGACATGGGTGAGGGATCAGGCAAGAGAAGAGTGAATGCCTAAAGCACAGAATGGATAGGTGTATGGGAAGAAAGATGGGTGGAAGGACAGATGAGAGAATAATGAGTGAAGAGATGGATGGATAGATTGATGGAGAGATAAAGGGATAAAAGTTTAAACGTAATAATGGATGGACAGAAGGATCAAAGGAGTGGATGGATGGAGAGAAGGATGTATGGATGGCTGGGAAAGGGAATGATGGATGAAGTAGGGATGGAGAGTAGAAAGGAAGGGTTGATGGCCAAATTAATTGAGAAATAAGCTTTAAAAGAGGCCGTTTGGAAGCATTGTTTTGAGAAATCCTGTAGGAAAGCAATTGAACAAGGGCCCAAATTGCTAGCCTCACTCTATCACTCAGTGCCATTTGGGATATGGTCCAAAGTGGTGGGGTATACTATTTTTCTGGCTACTCCGTTGTTAATAGCAAAAACTAGAGAGCCGTGAGGACCCCTACCAGCATTAAAACTCAATGACAAAGAGACATTGGCACCCTACCGCTTACAATACCCAATAGCAGACAGCATGAGGATCCTATCAGCATTTATACCCAATACCAGACAGCCATCTGGATCCTACCAGTTTTGATATATAAACGTTGGAACCATGAGGACGCTGCTAATGGTTGACATCAAACTTTGAACCAATGAACACCCCTAGCAGCATTAATGCATTATAGTAAGACAATGAAGACGACCCCTATTAGCATTAACACTCAAAATTAGGCATCCCTGGGGACCCCTACCAGCATTGATATCAGAAGTCACTTTTATGTCATATTATCGAGGTTAAAAATATTGGTATGTAAAGTATAATAATATCGACTACAAGAATATTGTGGACAAAAGTACTAAAATACATAGGTAAGTATATATATTTAAAGGTATTTTACATTAAAATATATTTCAAGAATAAATTATCTTTTAAGAAACTACATTAAAATATGTATGTGTGTATATATATATATATATATATATATATATATATATATATATATTCACTGAAAAAACCATAGGTTTCAGACACGTTATAGTTACAAATTAGCATTTAAAAAACCTTTGAAATTCACTGAAAAAACCATAGGTTTCAGACACGTTATAGTTACAAATTAGCATTTAAAAAACCTTTGAAATTCACTGAAAAAACCATAGGTTTTAGGGACAGTTATAGTTACTTGGACATTGCACTCGTACAAAACCCGTGAAATTCCCCGTTATAGTTAGTTCAGCTAACTATAACTCGCGCCCGAAATGCACTGCTGATGACGTCACATATTACATCACTCATGACATGGTCAGTGACATCA
Organism: Calotriton arnoldi; assembly: GCA_963921515.1. Classification (NCBI taxonomy): domain Eukaryota; kingdom Metazoa; phylum Chordata; class Amphibia; order Caudata; family Salamandridae; genus Calotriton; species Calotriton arnoldi. The sequence goes on from CAWUFW010000086.1 coordinate 5,655,366, forward strand.
CTGATGACATCACTGATGACATCTCAAATGACATCACTGATGACATCATCCAGTGACTGTGTGTTTCTCTAAAGTTTAAATATTTTTAATATATATAGGAAAAGACGTATTGAAGAATGAGTGGGTGTGTAAGTGTCTGTATGGATGATTTAGTAGGTGCGTGACTGACTGTATAAGTGAGTGATTTAACGTATCTTACTGAATGCATGGGTTAGTGACTAAACTGGGTGAATGTCTGTATCCGTCTGTCTGTTGCTGTGTAAGTGGCTGCATGTGTTTGTGAATAGCTACATGAGTGTCTATTTGAGTTATTGAATGCTTGTGTGAGTATCTGTATGGGTGCCTGAGTGTTTGTGTGGGAGGGGTGTGTGCGACTCTGCATAGATGTGTGAGTGGGTGATTCACTGGGTGGATGGTTTCAAGAGTGCATCTGTGATAGACTGTATGGGTGGGTAAGTGTGTGTAAGAGTGTTAGTGAGTGAATGTATGTCCCAGTGGTACATGTGTGAGTAACTACATATGTGAAAGGCAGTATATATGTGTGTTGGAGTATATAAATAGCTATAAGCGAGAGTGACTGATTGTGATAGTGGCTGTATGGATGAGTGTGTGCTTGTATCAGTGATTGTATAAGAGCGTAAGAATGTGCTAGTATTTGTATGAGTAAGTGAGCTGGTGTGTGTATAACTGTATAGGTGAGTAAATGGTAGTGTGTTTAATTATTTGCATGACTGACTAGGTGTGTGAGTACCTCTATGGATGAGTGGCGGTGTTTGGGTGTCTATATAGGAGTATGAGTGCATATGATAGTCCTGTACTGAGTGACCGTAAGTATGAGTGACTGTACGGGTGAGTGAGTGGATGTGTGTGTGTAGACCTAAGAATCAGTGAGTGGGTATGTAGTTATTGGTGTTGGAGTGTCTATGATTTTGCGAATGGCAGTCTGTAATTTAGAGTGGGTGTATCAAAGGTTATATTAGGGTGTGAGGAGGTGCATCAGATTATCACGTGAATGATGTCATCAGTGATGTCATTTGAGATGTCATCAGTGATGTCATCAGTGATGTCACTGACCATGTCATGAGTGATGTAATATGTGACGTCATCAGCAGTGCATTGCGAGGCGCGAGTTATAGTTAGCTGAACTAACTATAACGGGGGAATTTCACGGGTTTTGTACGAGTGCAATGTCCAAGTAACTATAACTGTCCCTAAAACCTATGGTTTTTTCAGTGAATTTCAAAGGTTTTTTAAATGCTAATTTGTAACTATAACGTGTCTGAAACCTATGGTTTTTTCAGTGAATTTCAAAGGTTTTTTAAATGCTAATTTGTAACTATAACGTGTCTGAAACCTATGGTTTTTTCAGTGAATTTCAAAGGTTTTTAAATGCTAATTTCTAACTATAACGTGCCTGAAACCTACGTTTTTTTAGTGAATTTCAAAGGTTTTGTAAATGACAATTTTTAAATGTATTAATTGTTATATTAATTTTTTTCATACTGATTTACTACATTTTTAGAAACAATTTTTTTTACATATTTTATTTTTTAAATTACATTGTAATTACATTATACATTACATTACAAAAAATACTTTCTCTTAATGAATTACTTTAGTTTAAATACTTTGCAGATAGGCAATAGACTTTTAAGTACAGTAGTTACAGTTGTTGCAATGGGCAACACATTTTCAAACACAATGCAACATTCAGCTCAATGTGAATTTCTAGTTAAATGCAATTAGTTACTTTATGGATTACTTTTCTAACCACAGGACTGGATCCTAGATTCAGTCCTGGTACATCTCCTGTAAACAGTTGAGTAAAAGCGTTTTGGTTACAGTCGTGATTTTTAAGGAATATTATTGTATTTTAAAAGTTGACACTTAGAAACTTTTCTCATAGAATCACCAATGTTATCCTATGGAAGGAAATTCACTTAGCAGGTAAAAACTGTTATCGTTACTTTTTCTTACTCAGTGTTGGATCCTGGATCCAGCACTGGTGCATCTCCTGTAAACAGTTGAAAGAATGCGTTTAAATCATACAGGCGATTTTTAAGGAATATTTGTAGTTTGTGAAAATCAACACTTTGAAACTTTTTGCTGAAAACCAGTCAATGTTAGCCTATGAAGGAAATTCAAGTTACCTGTAAGTACGGTTAAAATTACTTTTGAGGATCAGTACTGGGCTGAAACATGCAGCACTGAGGTCTCTCCTGATAACAGGTGAGTAAATCGGAATTCGTATTTCGGCTGATTTTAGAGGAATATTTTAAAGTTCCAAAACTCCACACTTAGAAGAATTTCCAAGTGAAACCAGTCAATGTTAGCCTATGGAAGGAAATTCAAGTTACTGGTAAGTACGGTTAAAATTACTTTTCAGGACCAGTACTGGGCTGAAAGATGCAGCACTGAGGTCTCTCCTGATAACAGGTGAGTAAATCAGAATTCGGATTTCGGCTGATTTTAGAGGAATATTTGTATGTTTCAAAAATCAACACTTAGAAGAATTTCCAAGTGAAACTAGTCAATGTTAGCCTATGAAGGAAATTCAAGTTACCGGTAAGTACGGTTAAAATTACTTTTCAGGATCAGTACTGGGCTGAAAGATGCAGCACTGAGGTCTCTCCTGATAACAGGTGAGTAAATCGGAATTCGTATTTCGGCTGATTTTAGAGGAATATTTTAAAGTTCCAAAACTCCACACTTAGAAGAATTTCCAAGTGAAACCAGTCAATGTTAGCCTATGAAGGAAATTCAAGTTACCGGTAAGTACGGTTAAAATTACTTTTCAGGATCAGTACTGGGCTGAAAGATGCAGCACTGAGGTCTCTCCTGATAACAGGTGAGTAAATCGGAATTCGTATTTCGGCTGATTTTAGAGGAATATTTTAAAGTTCCAAAACTCCACACTTAGAAGAATTTCCAAGTGAAACCAGTCAATGTTAGCCTATGGAAGGAAATTCAAGTTACTGGTAAGTACGGTTAAAATTACTTTTCAGGACCAGTACTGGGCTGAAAGATACAGCACTGAGGTCTCTCCTTATAACAGGTGAGTAAATCGGAATTCCTATTTCGGCTGATTTTAGAGGAATATTTGCACAATGGTGAAGGGAGGGGCGGGGCCTGAGGTGACATCTGTGCAAACGCGCCCCGTGGCGCGTTTTAAGTTGGGGGATTAAGTCCCCTTGAATCCTGAGGGTCCCTAGGGGCCAACTAGCCCACCAGGAACCTCCAATATGCGCCAGGGGCTGCGTTGCAGAGACGTGTAGAGAGGCCACACCCCTTTTACACCTCTCTGCAACGCAGCTCTGTGGCGCTTTCTGGATGTACCTGTTGGGCTAGTTGGCCCCCAGGGACCCTCAGGATTGAAGGGGATTTAATTCCCCATCTTAAAACGCGCCACGGGGCCTGTTTGCACACGTCACCTGAAGCCCCGCCCCTCCCTTCACCACTGTGCAAACGCGCCCGTGGCGCGTTTTAAGTTGGGGATTAACTCCCCTTGAATCCTGAGGGTCCCCGGAGTCCAACTAGCCCACCATATACCTCCAAAAGCGCCACAGAGCTGCGTTGCAGAGAGGTGTAAAAGGGGTGTGGCCTCTCTACACGTCTCTGCAAGGCAGCCCCCTGGCGCATACTGGAGGTTCCTGGTGGGCTAGTTGGCCCCCAGGGACCCCCAGTATTCAAGGGGAATTTGTTCCCCTCTGCAAACGCGCCAGGGGCGCGTTTGCAGAGTGGTGAAGGAAGGGGCGGGGCCTGCGGGCCCGATCGTTTTAAAAAAAATAATAATTTTTGTCCCCTGAAGGGGGCTGTGTAGCCCCCCTTCCTTTTTTCTCTTTTGGGCCCTGGGGACCCCATCCCCCAGGGCCTTACCCCTTTTTAAATTACAAAAAAAAAAAACGGGAAGGGGGCCGCGTGGCCCCCCTTCCCTGGGCCTGTATTGGCCCCGGGGACCCCATCCCCGGGGCATGGCCTCTATATTTATTATTTTGAGGGGGCAGCGTGGCCCCCTCCTCTGGCCATTTTAAGGCCCCGGGGACCCCATCCCCCGGGGCCGGCCTTTCCATTAAAAAAAAAAAAAAAAAAGAAATTCTCTTTTTTGAGGAGGCTGGCCCTCTCCGTTGGGGACTGTGGGGGGGTCCCCAATCCCCCCACAGTCCCGCCGGCTCCCACGTCCCTTGGGAGCCGGCATTGCTGTTCCACATGGGGAGCAGCTGACATGCTGCTCCCCATGTGGAAAAGCAATCGCTTTGGATATTGGAAGAGAGAGCAGGTTTCCTGCTCTCTCTTCCAATATCCAAAGCAGTTTGCTATGGCAGGACGGGAGCCGCGAGGCTCCCGTCCTGCCATAGCAACTACAGTGTCCCGGGGTAGGCACCCGGGACACTGCAGGAGCCGGCCCTGGGGGTGGTGGTCCCAAGGGCCATCAAGGGCTCCAGGAGGGGGCCGCGCGGCCCCCTCCCATTCAGTACACAGCCCCGGGAGGTGGCAGTCCCGGGCGTGTGGGGGCTGGAGCCCCCACACTGGTTTTATAATGTATACAAAAAAGCCCGGGGAGGTGGTGGTCCCCGGGGCTGCGGAGGGCTCAGAGCCCTCCCGCACCATTTTTAAAAAGCCCCGGGGGTGGCGGTCCCGGGGCTTGGAGGCCCTTGAGGCCCCCACACATTAAATTATCCCCCCACCATGCCCCGGGACTTGGGCCACCCGAGGGCCAGTAACTATCGAAGCGCGGGAGACCGCGCTTCGATTCTCGGCAGGATTCGCGCATTCTGAGCGCATCCTGCCGATTTTTTGCCCAGGGGGTCCTTGTGGGACCCCTGAGCAAACCTAGGGGTCAGGGTGTTTCTACCCTGCCCCCTTTGTGCGCTTTGCGCACTTGTTTCTGTCCCTCGGTTCTACCGAGGGACAAAATGGCTGCCAACATTTCCTGAATCGGAATGTTGACAGCCAGCTGACAGCCAATTAACATGCAGCTCGTGATCGGGACGGTGCGCGCAGGGTGCGCTGAGGGTACGCGGACCCTACTCGGCCATAGATATCACTAACTTTTTACTTTTCATTTTCTCAGCAACTACTGAACGGATTTACACCATTTAACAAAAGGGTTCTTTCTGAACCAAGAACTACCTCTTTGCCAAATTTGGTGTAATTCCGTTCAGCAGTTCGGGCTGTAGCCGTGTCTAAAGTTTCCTATGGAAAAGTGCATGGGGAAAACGCGTTTTGGGACCCCCTTTTTCTCGGCCCCCGCTTGACGAATCCCCTGAGACTTTCAGGGTAGGAGCGGACCGGAGCGGGCCACAAAGTTTGAAAATTTCGCGAAGATACGTCAACCGGCAAGAGAGTTATTTCAAATAGAATGTCGCGGATTTCCTATGGATAATAGGTTGTAACTATAACTATCTACTGGCGACCTCCAGTAGATAATATATATATATATATATATATATGCACCAAACACCACTCTCAGCACCTCCTTCCGGCGAACTGCGAGAAACGGACCACCAGGATAATTTCGGCAACTTGTTGTTTTATTATTCTCACTCCTCAATCTCCATGACGCGTTTCGGGCATCAAGTGCCCTTGAACACATTAAAATATGTATGTGTGTATATATATATATATATTCCGTTGCCTCCTGAATACTTCCCGGACACGGACCACCAAATAAGTGCTTAAAGTTGATTTATTGCAGTGTCGCCATATATATATTATAATAAACCTAAACATAAATTGAATAACCAAGCAAATAATTTTTTTTTCAAATAAAATGTATACATCAATATATTTAAAGATACTTAAGCAACACAATTGTTTTATAACATTCAAATAAAATAATACTTAATAATAATCATAAATACAAGAATAAATGAAATTTTAAAAACATAAATAAAAACTCATACAATATAAAACAAAGAAAACATATTTACAATTTCAACTATAATTTAAAATTTAATTGAAAAAACAAACATACTATTATAACTCCATGAAGTCATATGGTGTTAAAAAACACACATAAATCAAAGAAAATACAATGTATTAATCGAACTCCAACCTAGGCAACTGTAGGGAAAGCATTTCACCTTGGAGTAGTCAGATTTCTATTCCCACTTCAAATTAAGCAACAGTAAGAATATTTTGGAGGAGTCAGATTTACTATTCCAACTCTAGCTTAAGCAGCATATGGAAAATGTTGGTCTTTGGGTGTAGGTAGTGCATGTGGGTCAGATTTGCTATTGCCACTACAACGTGAGCAACTGTAAGGAAAGTGTTGGACTTTGGAGGGTCGGATTTGCTATTCCCACTCCAAACTAAGCAAAATTGGTGAAAGGGTTGGACTTTGTAGGGGTTAGATTTACTATTCCCACTCCAATCTAAACAACACTAGAAAATGATTAGAACACTAACAAATCATATTAATTATCCACATACCTAACTAATGAAGGAAATACATTGAATCAGAGTAACAAAACGTTTAAAAATATATATACAGTAAACAAGAAAAAGAGTTTTACTTTTAAAAACATGATAGACACAATACACTGAACAATTAAAATAAATGTATATCAATGTAATTTAAACAAAAAAATCACATTAAAGATTAATAATAAAAATGTAAATTAAAATGTTAAGCAATTATAAATGCATAGACAAAACCAAAATATGCATAATTAAAAATGCAACTTATTTAGTTAAATCTAAAACTTTTTTTAATAATGTATACAATCAAAATAAATTAAACCATTAAGTTACATAATTACCTAACATTTTACCAATTAATAAGTAATATATAAAATGTTAAATTAATCAAAAATATATTGAACAACACTTCTACCCAACTTCCATACAAAACAAACAAAATTTTTCCCATAATATTTTTGTCATTGCAACATTTTTTGAACGATGTTAGTGTGCCATAATATTTTTACAACTATATTAAGAACGAACACCCAAAAACCATGCAATAATGAAGACTCCTACGAGCGCATACACCCATACTAGACAGTCATGTGTACCCTGGGGAAATTAGTACTGAATACCAGACAGCTAAGGAAACCCTGAGCCACATTAATACACAGTCTGTGATTCCCAATTTTATAAGGAGACCGTTGTACCATTAATATCAGTATATGGGTGCCAAGTAACACCAATGCTATGTGTGCAGCTAAAAGTATACATGATGGTTATGTGAGGGCTTAGGGAGCCTGACTACATTTAGATGCACAAATAGAGGACCCTGGTGAATGCGCCTGACAGCTACACCCGTGAGAGCAGGGGCTCCAGCTCTGGTTTGGGGTCCAACAAGGAAGGGGTCGAGAGAATAGACTAGGGGTTCCATAAGACAATAATATAGTGTCTCTCTACTCTCCTATCATTAATGCACCACTTGCACATAGGTGCTCCCAATTCAATATGGAAGACATGTTGGAGTTGGAGTGGTCCAGTGATGAAGGAGGCCACAAATTGTGGTAGAGAAAGGTCGTCCTTTTATCACCTGTGAGCACAAGCAATGGAACTGTGAGCTAGTGAAGGAGGCATTGGCTGGGCCTTCACCTGTGTTTAAGCCTTTTCAGGTTCACACTACCTTTTATTCAATTATATATTGATCCCTTTTACACAATCTCCTATCACATCCTAAGCGAGGGCCCAAACTTTGAAACTGTGGTGGCACTTTCAACCTCTGTGACTGCAACCACTGTGACTCTACCAATCATTGATACCCAAACTTTGCAACCACAGTGACTCGGCCAATCATTGATACCATAACTTTGCAACCACTGTCACTCTGCCAATCATTGATACCTAACCTTTGCAACTACGGTGACTCTGCCAATCATTGATACTCCAACTTTGCAACCACAGCGACTACTACCAATCTAGATACCCACACTTTCAAACCACGGTGACTCTGCCAATCATTGATACTAAAACTTTTCAACCACGGTGACTCTGCCAATCATTGGTACCCACACTTTGAAACCACGGTGACTCTGCCAATCATTGATACCCAATCTTTGCAACCACGGTGACTCTGCCAATCATTGATACCCAAACTTTGCAACCACTGTGACTCTGCCAATCAATGATACCCAAACTTTGTAACCACGGTGACTCTGCCAATCATTGGTACCCACACTTTGAAACCATGTTAAATCTGCCAATCATTGATACCCAAACCTTGCACCCACGGTGACTCTGCAAATCATTGCTACCCAAACTTTGTAACCATGGTGACTCTGCCAATCATTGGTACCCACACTTTGTAACCACGGTGACTCTGCCAATCATTGGTACCCACACTTTGAAACCATGGTGAATCTGCCAATCATTGATACCCAATCTTTGTAATCACGGTGAGTCTGCCAATCATTGATACCCAATCTTTGTAACCACGGTGAGTCTGCCAATCATTGATACCCAAACTTTGTAACCACGATGACGCTGCCTAGCATTGATACCCACACTTTGCAACCACTGTGACTCTGCCAATCATTGATACCCACACTTTTAAACCATGGTGAATCTGCCAATCATTGTTACCCAATCTTTGTAACCACGGTGAGTCTGCCAATCATTGGTACCCACACTTTGCAACCACTGTGGCTCTGCCAATCATTGTTACCCAATCTTTGTAACCACTGTGACTCTGCCAATCATTGATATCCACACTTTGTAACCATGGGGAACCCTAGCGGCAATAATGTATTATAATAACACAATGATTAGGATCACAAAGCCAAAAACAAACAACCACAAGTAATGCTAAGCTGCCCTCATGTATTCACCAAAATCTAGTAACCAACATACCCACTACGATAATAATGCAATAAAATCATGCACCTATCAAACACCTCCCAGCACTAATTGCTAAAAACAGTAACCGGTAGGCAGCCTACGTCTTTTGTATACCAAATAATACACCTCAGACCTTACCAGCACTGATGTATCATACGTTAGGCAATATGTATATATGTTTTTTTAAATTTATTACCTTTATGTAACTTTCAACAAAGACTCAACAGGTGTACAGCATTGAACAGCATGTGTTGGTGGATTTATACAGCAGTGTATCACTATTAGAGTAGGGCCTCCCAAGTTAAGATACACTAAAGCATCAGGGATCAAGGAGCCTGGCAGTGCACTCAGTCCAATTCCTCCTCTGTCGTATCCTCGCTCATCCCTGACTCGTTCCGATCACTCATCCGGGCCAGCTGCTAGGAAAGCACGCGGGCCGGGGAGGCGAAGCCGTACCACTGAGGGGCCCGCGGCAAACCGCTACCGGGAGACGGGCCAATGAGCGGACAACACCTAGCCCGGGAAATCGCCGGGCACGGATTGGGCCGCATGGTTCGAATGGCCCAATAGGCAGGGGGCCCCCTGGGGGTGCACCAGGACTTAAGGGCATAGGGGACCCCCACCAAGAACATGTGCCTTTGCCGTTGATGAGGTGCCACAACCTGCGTCGGTGGATCGTGGATCGTCTTTGGAGTCGTCTTTGGGGTCGGGATAGTCGGCGCAGACGTTCGCAGGAGCATCGTTGGGCTCAGGCAGCCGGGCCTCCAGGACACCGAAAGTGACCGAGCACGCTACCGGACCTGGAAGAGCAAGCGAGGGGCAGCGGGACCCGGGTGCGCTGACCGGCCAGGAAGTGAGCGCGCTGCCTGCGATCGCCGGAGGCTGGAGGCGGACCACAGGGAGAGGCAGGAAGTGACCGTGCTGCAGGATCCGGTGAGCGAGAGGTGGAACGGGCAGCGGCGTGAGCAAAGCAAGTGACCCGCAAGCAACGGAGCCTCCCCCCCCCGCACCGGAGGCTTGTAACTCGGAACGGGCAGCAGTGTGAGCAGAGCACGCGGCCCGCGAGCAACGGAGCCCCCCCTGCAACAGAGGCGTTTGACCTGAGTGGCGGTGGTAGCGGAAGCACAGAAGTGCGCTGGAGGAACGACCAAGTTAGGAACGGGCAGCGACGCGGCTGGGGAGCACGCTGCCCGTGTTTGTGATCACCGGAGTTTTGTTTTTGTGCGGGAAAACAAGGAAACTACCATACCGCTACAAAGGCGGTGAGAGAGCCCGGGAGCTTGCTTCAGCCAGCGGGACAAAGCCGGGTCATCTGGAGCGCGGCCCCGGCTCTGCACGTAGCCACGCCCCGTCGGCAGGCACACTACTTTCATTAAAGGGGCAAAAGAACAGCGGCTTAAAGGGGCAGTCGAGCTGGGGGGCCCGGATTGACACACAGTACTGTGAACGCCCAGGCCCACACTAGCGCCTAAGCTCCGAGAAAGGGAAAAGAGCCGGACACAAAGGTCAGCTGTGGTTCTGCAGCTTCATTTGCAGAAAGGAGGCTGGTGGCAGCGGCGGGCGAGAATGCCAAGAGGCAACAAGAATACCGGGACCCGGGCAGCAGGTGCCGGTAGGGAACGATGCATGCCCGCCAGGTACAGGGATGATGGCAAAGAGGGCTGTGGCGGACCACTGCCAGCAAAACGCGGGAAAGTTACTGAGGAGCAGTTCGAAGGTCCAGAGCTGGATGAGGATTTACGGGAGCTGCTGGGGAGAGCAAGAACCCTGGTGGCGAGTCGTGGCAAAGAGTGGGTCAACAAGTACATGACGGAGGCGTTACAGCTGGAGAAAGCGGGGCGGCCAGCGAAGGCTAACCCCGGGAAGGCTAATGGGTCACAGCAGAGAAGTCAAGGCAAAGGTGGGCCTGCAGCCAGACGGCGACCACCGGATCACGACTTCCTAGGAGCCAGCGGGGGCAGCACAAGGCAGCAAGGCCTACAGTAACGGACACATCAGCCTCAGAAGGAGCTTCAGACAGCGAGAAGGAAGTGGACAGCGGTGCAGAGGGAGCGCCTGTAGCCAGCACGGCAGCGGCCTCGAAGCTCACAGCGCGGCAGGTCGAAGGACAAGCAGGAGCTACGGGTGAGCAAACAGCGCGCAGCGCGCTTGGGGGCGGTGGTCTATGTATAAATGGGAGCTCGGTAACTACCACAGGGGTTACAGGCATGAGTAAGGGTGGGAGCGCTGGGCTTCCCACGGGTGGGTTGGTTACCCAGGGCCAAACAGTAGAGGTACCAATCACGGTAGCACAAGAAATGGGCGCAGGGGGCAAGGGGTCCTGGGGCTTCCAGGCTTGTGCAGCACAGGTCCGTGGCAACCCGGTCCGGCGGGGGCAGGGGGGCCCCTTTCAACTGGTCACCATGGTGGCCATGGCAAAATGCAGGAAGCACAACATCACTGCCCGGATCCGCTCTGCCTTGGTTAGGCACATAGTCAAGCCAGGGAGGTGGGGGCCGGGAGTAACAGCTCCGGGGGGATCGCAGCCAGCAGCGCAGGAGGTAATTCCGGAAGGACAAGCCAAGGTGCCCAATCCAACATGGGGTGCAGGTAGGACGGCAGGTGAGGCAGTGGCTGGGACAGCTTTGGAGCCCACCACAACAGGGAGTAGTGGTGCAATAGCAGCTGGAGGGGAGGGGAAACCGGCCAGCGAATATTTAAGACCCTCCCCAGGGGACCCGCCGGCCATTGCTAGGCAAACCAGTTTAGCCAGCCTAATCCCTTTAAATGTAAAAGAAAGGATCTGGCGCAAAGAATACATTGACATTTTTTCACTACTGGGGGTGCGTCAGGCAGGTTTAGATCTGGCAGCGCAGGATAAAAAAGAGGAGGACAGAAAAGGAAAAAAGAGGCAATGGGTGGAGCACAATATTGAGAACTGGCTCCAGGCATTTAGAACATTAGCCAGTGTATTTGTGGAAAAGTTCCCCCAGAGCGCAGCAGCACTGTTCCTACACGAACAGAAGGTGCACAAGGCACAACAAAAATACCAAGGCGACGCCTGGCTCCGCTACGACAAGGATTTCAGGTTAAAAATGCAAATGTGGCCATGCATCAAATGGGATCATCAGGATGTAGAGGGGTACACTACACATATGGTGGCAGCCAGAGAAGGAGTAGGGAGCAGGGAGCCGTGTTTTTTGTGGAAGAGGACGAAAAGGGAGGCAGGAAGTGAATCTCCAAAATAGCAAACAGAAGTCACTGGCAGGCGGTAGGGCGGGAAAAGGCCGCAACACAGCCTGTTGGAAATATGACATGGATGAATGCAAGTGGGGACAGTCGTGCAAGTTCAAGAATGCCTTCAGCAACTGTGGGGGGCACACCTAGCCATCGAGTGCAGAAAACCAAGAGGGCAAGAGGAGGCAAAGAGTACAGTTAATAAAAAGTAAGGAGGCGGAAGCACGGAGTTCAGTGACAGGAGGAGAATTTACCAGGCACCTACCCACACCCATCAAAACTTTGACCATGTTAAAATTGCTTAACGACTACCCCAATCCAGGAGATAAGCAGTTGCTAGGGGAAGGATTTTCAGTAGGCTTTAGGATCCCCTACCAAGGCCCCGTGAATCCACGAACTAGCCAGAATTTAAAGTCAGTCAAGGATAACCCGGCAGTGGCCAAGCAGAAGGTTGACAAGGAGGTCCACCTAGGGAGAGTGGCTGGCCCTTTTACGGAACCCCCAGTAAAAAATGTAGTGGTATCACCCTTAGGGTTGGTGCCCAAGAAGGATCAAGTAATTTCAAATAAAATATATACATAAATATATTTAAAGATACTAAAGCAACACAATTGTTTTATAACATTTAAATAAAATAATACTTAATAATAATCATAAATACAAGAATAAATGAAATTTTAAAAACATAAATAAAAACTCATACAAAACATATTTACAATTTCAACTGTAATTTAAAGTTTAATAAAAAAAAAAACATACTATTATAACTCCATGAAGTCATGTGGTGTTAAAAACACACATAAATCAAAGAAAATACAATGTATTAATCGAACTCCAACCTAAGCAACTGTAGGGAAAGCATTTCACCTTGGAGTAGTCAGATTTCTATTCCCACTTCAAATTAAGCAACAGTAAGAATATTTTGGAGGAGTCAGATTTACTATTCCAACTCTAGCTTAAGCAGCATATGGAAAGTGTTGGTCTTTGGGTGTAGGTAGTGCATGTGGGTCAGATTTGCTATTGCCACTACAACGTGAGCAACTGTAAGGAAAGTGTTGGACTTTGGAGGGTCGGATTTGCTATTCCCACTCCAAACTAAGCAAAATTGGTGAAAGGGTTGGACTTTGTAGGGGTTAGATTTACTATTCCCACTCCAATCTAAACAACACTAGAAAATGATTAGAACACTAACAAATCATATTAATTATCCACATACCTAACTAATGAAGGAAATACATTGAATCAGAGTAACAAAACGTTTACAAATATATATACAGTAAACAAGTAAAAGAGTTTTACTTTTAAAAACATAATAGACACAATACACTGAACAATTAAAATAAATGTATATCGATGTAATTTAAATTTTTAAAAAATCACATTAAAAATTAATAATAAAAATGTAAATTAAAATGTGTTAAGCAATTATAAATGCATAGACAAAACCAAAATATGCATAATTAAAAATGCAACTTATTTAGTTAAATCTAAAACTTTTTTTGATAATGTATACAATCAAAATAAATTAAACCATTAAGTTACATAATTACCTAACATTTTACCAATTAATAAGTAATATATAAAATGTTAAATTAATCAAAAATATATTGAACAACACTTCTACCCAACTTCCATACAAAACAAACAAAATGTGTCCCATAATATTTTTGTCATCGCAACATTTTTTGAACGATGTTAGTGTGCCATAATATTTTTACAATAATATTAAGAACGAACACCCAAAAACCATGCAAAGATGAAGACTCCTACCAGCGCATACACCCATACTAGACAGTCATGTGTACCCTGGGGAAATTAGTACCGAATACCAGACAGCTAAGGAAACCCTGAGCCACAGTAATACACAGTCTGTGATTTCCAATTTTATAAGGAGACCGTTGTACCATTAATATCAGTATATGGGTGCCAAGTAACACCATGTGTGCAGCTAAAAGTATACATGATGGCTATGTGAGGGCTTAGGGAGCCTGACTACATTTAGATGCACAAATAGAGGACCCTGGTGAATGCGCCTGACAGCTACACACGTGAGAGCAGGGGCTCCAGCTCTGGTATGGGGGTCCAACAAGGAAGGGGTCGAGTGAATAGACGAAGGGTTCCATAAGAATGAATGAATAGGGAACTTATAGAGCGCGTACTGTCACTCCGAAAGGAGCATCCTGGCGCTATAGAGTTAAGGGCATGCAGAGCAGAAGAAGCAAAACCTATATGAGGGAGTGGCAGACTTCATCTGATATTCCGAAAATCCAGGTCTTCAATGCCTTCCTAAACTGTTTTTCTGTTTCTAAGGATCTCAGTTTATCTGGCATGAAGTTCCAAGCCTTCGTTCCTAGACCTGACAATGATATAGTGTCTCTCTACTCTCCTATGATTAATGCACCACTTGCACATAGGTGCTCCCAATTCAATATGGAAGACATGTTGGAGTTGGAGTGGTCCAGTGATGAAGGAGGCCACAAATTGTGGTAGAGAAAGGTCGTCCTTTTATCACCTGTGAGCACAAGCAATGGAACTGTGAGCTAGTGAAGGAGGCATTGGCTGGGCCTTCACCTGTGTTTAAGCCTTTTTAGGTTCACACTACCTTTTATTCAATTATATATTGATCCCTTTTACACAATCTCCTATCACATCCTAAGCGAGGGCCCAAACTTTGAAACTGTGGTGGCACTGTCAACCTCTGTGACTGCCAATCATTGATACCCAAACTTTGCAACCACTGTGACTCTGCCAATCATTGATACCCAAACTTTGAAACCACAGTGACTCTGCCTATCATTGATACCAAAACTTTGCAACCACTGTGACTCTGCCAATCATTGATACCTAAACTTTGCAACTACGGTGACTCTGCCAATCATTGATACTCAAACTTTGCAACCACAGCGACTCTACCAATCATCGATACCCACACTTTCAAACCACAGTGACTCTGCCAATCATTGATACTAAAACTTTTCAACCACGGTGACTCTGCCAATCATTGGTACCCACACTTTGAAACCACTGTGAATCTGCCAATCATTGATACCCAATCTTTGCAACCACGGTGACTCTGCCAATCATTGATACCCAAACTTTGCAACCACTCTGACTCTGCCAATCAATGATACCCAAACTTTGTAACCATGGTAAATCTGCCAATCATTGATACCCAATCTTTGTAACCACGGTGACTCTGCCAATCATTTATACCCAAACCTTGCACCCACGGTGACACTGCAAATCATTGCTACCCAAACTTTGTAACCATGGTGACTCTGCCAATCATTGATACCCACACTTTGTAACCACAGTGACTCTGCCAATCATTGGTACCCACACTTTGAAACCATGGTGAATCTGCCAATCATTGATACCCAATCTTTGTAACCACGGTGAGTCTGCCAATCATTGATACCCAAACTTTGCAACCACAGTGACTCTGCCAATCATTGATACCAAAACTTTGCAACCACTGTGACTCTGCCAATCATTGGTACCCACACTTTGAAACCATAGTAAATCTGCCAATCATTGATACCCAAACTTTGCAACTACGGTGACTCTGCCAATCATTGATACTCAAACTTTGCAACCACAGCGACTCTACCAATCATCGATACCCACACTTTCAAACCACGGTGAATCTGCCAATCATTGATACCCAATCTTTGCAACCACGGTGACTCTGCCAATCATTGATACCCAAACTTTACAACCACTGTGACTCTTCCAATCATTGATACCCAAACTTTGTAACCACTGTGACTCTGCCAATCATTAGTACCCATACTTTGAAACCATGGTAAATCTGCCAATCATTGATGCCCAATCTTTGTAACCACAGTGACTCTGCCAAACATTTATAACCAAACCTTGCAACCATGGTGACTCTGTCAATCATTGCTACCCAAACTTTGTAACCATGGTGACTCTGCCAATCATTGGTACCCACACTTTGTAACCACTGTGACTCTGCCAATCACTGGTACCTACACTTTGAAACCATGGTGAATCTGCCAATCATTGATACCCACACTTTGTAACCACTGTGACTCTGCCAATCACTGGTACCTACACTTTGAAACCATGGTGAATCTGCCAATCATTGATACCCAAACTTTGCAACCACTGTGACTCTGCCAATCATTGATACCCACACTTTGTAACCACGGTGACTCTGCCAATCATTGATACTCAAACTTTGCAACCACTGTGACTCTGCGAATCATTGATACCCAAACTTTGTAACCACAGTGACTCTGCCAATCATTGGTACCCACACTTTGTAACCACGGTGACTCTGCCAATCATTGGTACCCACACATTTTTAAACCACTGTGACTCTGCCAATCATTGTTACCCAATCTTTGTAACTACAGTGACTCTGCCAATCATTGGTACCCACACATTTTTAAACCACTGTGACTCTGCCAATAATTGTTACCCAATCTTTGTAACCACGGTGACTCTGCCAATCATTGGTACCCACACATTTTTAAACCACTGTGACTCTGCCAATCATTGGTACCCACACTTTGTAACCACGGTGAGTCTGCCAATCATTGATACCCACAATTTGTAACCACGGTGAGTCTGCCAATCATTGATATCCAAACTTTGTAACCACTGTGACTCTGCCAATCATTGATATCCACACTTTGAAACCATGGGGAGCCCTAGCGGCAATAATGTATTATAATAACACAATGATCAGGATCACAAAGCCATAAACAAACAACCACAAGGAATCCTAAGCTGCCCTCATGTATTCACCAAAATCTAGTAACCAACATACCCACTACGATATTAATGCAATAAAATCATGCACCTATCAAACACCTCCCAGCACTAATTGCTAAAAACAGTAACCTGTAGGCAGCCTACGTCTTTTGTATACCAAATAATACACCTCAGACCTTACCAGCACTGATGTATCATACGTTAGGCAATATATATATATGTTTTTTTAATTTTATTACCTTTATTTATCTTTCAACAAAGACTCAACAGGTGTACAGCATTGAACAGCACGTGTTGGTGGATTTATACAGCAGAGTATCACTATCAGAGTAGGGGCTCCCTAGTTAAGATACACTAAAGCATCAGGGATCAAGGAGCCTGGCAGTGCACTCAGTCCAATTCCTCCTCTGTCGTATCCTCGTTCATCCCTGACTCGTTCCAATCACTTATCCGGGCCAGCAGCTAGGAATGTGTTACAAAGCTCCCTCCACATTCTAGGATCCTCTTCTAGCTTGTCATCCCTTCGGGGAACTTTCATATGTGCTTCCGCTGCCAGTGTCCATCCGCGCACATGCCTCAGCCTCCCATCATCGCAAGCCAGGTGACGCTTACACATCCATGTTATTGCCACCCTACGCCTCGCTACGTTGGGTAATATTAACATCTGATACTTACAGCGCAGCGAACAGGCAGAAAACGTGCCACTAAACGCCATGAAAAAACGCAAACTTATTATTACAAAAAGCCTGAGGGACCCTAACAGAATTAGTATACCAAAATATACAACATTATAAACCCATGCATCATTGATAGCTGTAAATCGGACAGCTAGCAGAATCTCCCCTCCCCCGGTATTAATACTCCAGATATTCTCGGGTATTGCACTCTTTCCCATCTTCGAAACCCCCGATCCCCGCCACGCCTGAGGTCTCTCGTCGTTAACGCGGTAATCAATCCATTGTAACCAGGTTCAATCTTTCAACAGGGTCCGCCCTGCCGGGGGCTGAGTTTAAACTCCTCCCTGCCCATCCCAAATGTCCCACAAACACAACCTGCTGCTCTATAAGCCCATGACTCGTGCCCCTCAATGGGCTTTGTATTTCCAGCGGAAGGTAGACGAAGATTTCAACTCCTGGCCTTATGCATCAATCACTCTGGTCGCCATGGAGACGCTGCCTCGGGATTCCTTCCTCTTTGGAAAGGGGCCCAGCGTGCCACTGATGGCTTGTGTGCTCTGGGACTTTTCTAAGCACCTATACTTGGGTAAACATCGATGGCGCACGCTACCTGGGCACGAGTTAAGAGATTATTTGCCAGAACACCGCTATTAGAGTGCCCTGTCAGGCCGCCACAAAGAGACTCTGCCAGTGTGCTGCTAGATGAGACATGTTACGAGGGTACTGCACAATACACGAGCGTTGATGCAGGGGAACATTCTTGGACACTGCACAAGGAGGCCTCCCACTTGTTGACTTACAGAAAGGGCACCCGTCTGAGCACTTCAGGAAACGACCCTCTGCCTGGGTACCGCTCATCATGGGGCAGCTCCGAACCTGGGTATCTATGTATGGCATATTCAGAGGGACCACCCTGCATGGACATCACGTGACTGGGCAGCTGACCGGTGCAGCGCTAGAAGCAGACCCTTCATAAGCGTTCTAACCGGGCGCCAAGAGAATGGGCACCATACTCGGGCATTACTGGAGGTGGCATCTAGCCTTGGCATGGAACCGGCGTTTCTCTACCAGGGCGCCATGAACGAGGAGACACTCGCTGGGCATTGACCCAAGGGCAACAGTACATAGATGGGCATTATCAGGGGCACATTCTAGCAAGGCATTGAAACAGTGGGGCCCAACCTGGACATGGTTGAGGGTGGTGATCCTACATGATGATAATCCTAGGGGCACCCTCCCTGAAAACTGTCAGCGTGGCACCCTGCCTGGGTATCAGCAGTGGGACACAGTATGTGGGCATCACCACAAGAGGTACTCGGTTTGAGGACATGGTGTGGTGAAACGGCCAGAGCTGCCGACTTTGGAACTCGAGTTTCGGCGTCGGCTCAACATCCTGTGATTCTGGGCAAACCACCTGATCTCCCTGTACCTAAAAACATGAATGTGACCTTGTGTAATGTAACCGGTGCTCGTGTAAAGCGCTCCGATACCTTCTGGGCCAGACCGCGCTATATAAAACTGCTGAGGTACTTTACATTGGCATGCATTCAGGGCGCAACCCACCTATGCATCATCAGAAGTAGCCCTCTGACTAGGCCTCGCCAGAGAGGGCACTTTATCTTGGTGTCTCATCTCCAGAGGTGGGTGGCTGCATGAGCAGGCACTGGGCGCTCAGTTTGGATCCCACCCGGTGGATCACGCCTCTGCTTCGGCATCATTAGAGGGTTTGACCTATTCGGGCACCAGGAGGGAGGTGGGGGTTTACCCTACCGTGGAATTGTCAGAGGAGCACCTCACCTGGACATGCCCTGTGGAAGGCCTCCTACTTAAGAGGCGCCACACACAGCATTGCTTCAAGGTGAACCATGCCTGTCATCCTGGGGGGTCCCTGTGGGTCATCTCCAGGGAAGGCGCCCCCCGAGGCGCTGCTGCAGCCTGAGCATGCATGAGATGGGAGGCTAGCTCCTGGAGGCGGCGTGCAAGCACAGGTAGCAGGAGCGGTGGGACGTCAGGGCAGAGGGGCTTTCCCTCTCTCCACACTTCACCACCACCCGAAATCTTTGACCCCCCCGGCCCCTTCTCCTCCCCTCCACAGCTTCCCCGGGGCGCGCGGGCCCCCAGGCCACTCACCTGCTCCTGGATGAGCTGCAGCAGTGAACGTCTCTCCATATACCCACCGGGACTGGTTGCAGAGGTGGGAGGGGGCAGTCGGACAAATTCACGCTCAGACCCCGATTGGAAATAAATAACGTGATACAACAGGAAGGGGCAAATAGCCGAGCTCGTACACATACACAGGGATGTCACACACACACGCAGCCAGAGGGACGGCAGCCCCCTCCCCACCCCCTCCCCTGCCTTTACTCCAAAGGCATCAGAGAGAATAATCATGGACCTGCAGCCGCTGGGCTCGGAGAAGGGGCAGGGCAGCCTCGGCCAATCCGGAGCCGTCGGACAGAGGGGACGCGGAAAGGAGGCGGAGTCAGAGGAGGAGCGACAGAGAGGAAAGATGCACACAGGGCTACCCCAGCAGTAGCATTTCTCCAGGCGAAGATCACTGCGGCAGGAGTAAGTTTACTCAGACAGAAGGGACTTGCGGGTCCGAAGGTAGAGGGAGTGTGTGATGAGTGGCGCCAGTACCTCAGTCCAAGCTGGGCCAAGTTCAGGGGAGGTGCACGGGTAGTAGGCGGTAGACCGTGCCAATGTCTTACTGGCTGTATATAGAGTGACAGGTCATGTATCACAGCTGGAGAAAGGGAGGAAGTGACAGGCAGTAAGGGAGAATGGGATTACTGACAAATCAGTGCTCAGATCTGTAGTGCAACTTGAAGGAGCAGAAGCGAGAAGCTCCTAGAGGAAAGGAGAGCATAGAAAGAAGTAAATAATTCCAGCCCTTTGGGGAATGGGGCATAGGACGGGTACTACTTTAATTTAGGACCGGAGCGGTGACTAGCAGGTCATACATAATTCCAAAGCTGAGGTGAAACAGCGGAAATGAAAGCTGTTGTTCCAATCAACAGGAAAAAAAGGGAACTTAGAGCTCTCATAGCTATCTCTTAAGGGCAAGAAAGAGGTGACAGGCTGATGAGGCTGGGGAGACAAGAGAAAGGGTCAGGTGATGTTCCAACTCTAGGAACGTCCGTTCTTCTAGATCGCCTCATGTTTTTATGACTGGGACGAGGAGGGCAAGACGAGAGCAGGGTCAGACTGGGTCAAAAAATCGACCCGGGCACCAAAATAAAAGTGGCCCCCATTAGTGAACCAGATAGCTAAAAAAGTGGCCCACATTTGCAAATCAGGCCAGTTTTGAACTCGTAATGAGACAGTGTATGGGTATTTCGTAACGTATGGGCGACGGCATGGATTTGAGCTTTCTGCAGCCAATGTTTGTGGTAATATCAGGAAAATCAACAGTAAAAACTGTCCCACCTGGCCATAAAACCGGCCAACAAACTGCTAAAAAAACAGTCATTCTGCCATAAAACCGGCCCACAGACTGCTAAAAAACACTGATTTGTTAGACCGGCCCATCGGGCACTGTCTGAATGCCTCATAGGGCAGTCCGACCCTGAACGAGAGGGTCATTTATTCTTCAGTCAGGAAGCACATCGGAGGACTCAATTACCAGCACACTGCTAGGTGTTCTCACAGCCTACACCATGCAAGCATTTCAGTAGTTGTGGTCATGGTCACCTGGATCAGAGCTTCATAACTCACATGGAGCGCTGGGAGAGACTGCAGAGTTGGATACTGGACAAAAGACTTAGGGCCGATTTATATGTTGGCAGGAAGGGAACTCTGTTGAGGTGGTGACATAGTTCCCTCACCGCCAACATAGTGGTCCGACCACCCAATTTATTTTCAGGCAATCAGTTTGGCCACTGTGGAGACTACTCTGTCTCTGCCTTGGCCAAATTTCTCACATCGCTCTCACTCTCCAGGGCTGTCAGAGAAATGGTTACATGTCTGCCCGCCCAATTTAGATGGGTGGGCATGTCGCCATTTTTTACTGTCTTTAACCACCCGGCAAAACCAGGTGGTGAAGGACAGTAAAATCATAATAATTCTCCCCCAGCCATGGGAGAAGACTCCCATGGTGAGGGGAGCATTACTGTTATCTTTACAAAAAGAAAATCCAGTTTCGGGATTTTGTATTTGTGAATAAAAAAAGAATACTGTGTGCTACAGGGTTGCGTCCTGCTGACATAGCCCCATAGCACAGTGTAAAATGCAATAATAGTGATGGAGCAGGGTTTTGAGAAAATAAAACCTGCTCGGATTAACTCCTCGGTAACATTTACTAACAGTGTGCGGTGAAACTAACATGCAAAAACACGAAAAAACACGGGGAAATGCTTATGCGCATGCGTGCATTAATACGTGGACTAATGCATGAAAGACTAGGCCGCATTCACGTTCTGCTTAAAAAATAAAAATAATAATAATGCTGCTTTCTGCACGTTAATGCTTTGTTAGACAAATAACGTGGGATAGTGCAAATGGTGGGCGGTAAAACAGTGAGAATTATATTTCATGAAATTAATAATATCTGTGTTTTATTCATCATAATGATGCTTGCATGGGCCTACATCGTTGCATGACGAGTTGGGGGTTAAAAAGAAAACTAAAAAAATAAGCCGAAAATCGAGCTCTGAGAGAGAATGGAGAAGGCAAAGGTTGATGACCTTCGAAAATTTATTGTGTGTCTACCAAGTAACGGAAGGATGGCCGTGGGACCAAGTGCAAATGTACAAACTTCTTCCGCGGAAGCTGCTGAGGCGGACAATGAAAATGTAGAGATTTGTAACATGTTACTAGTTGGAGGAAGCGTGTATTCATGAAACGTGGATTACGTATTGTTAGAAATGTAAAACAAAGAATGCTGTGAAACATGGACGTGACTATGGTGGTGTGATAGAACACCCCTAAACTGACCAATGAGAGACTAAGATTCTGAAAATGTTGCTACAATGGTGGGTTGGACATGAAGGTTTTTAGAGTATAACTGGGGTGACTGGGGGGTGTTAAGCGCGCCTCTTTAAAGAAGCTAGAGAGGGGAGATCGTCGCTGTCCGACGGTTTGCTGTATGCAGATAGAGGCCTACCTGTTTCCTGTTCCTGACCTAGTCTTTGTTCCCTGAACTTTCTCGGGGAACCCCCATCTATTCTCATGGCCAGGGGGTAGATTTTCCACAAAAATACTTAGGTTAGTATAGCTAAAATCTGTATTTTGCATAATCATTTGCAAATGTATTTTTGTCTCTGAAACTTTTGTCTCTTCATCTATCCACTCCTTCATTGCATTCTGTTCATTGTGATTTGAGTTTGACACCTTTTGCTTTGATTAATGTTCTCTCTCTGTGATTTATGCATTGTTTGCCTTGCAAAACTGTACATGATGAGCATTTACCTTCACATTATTTGCAATAAATATTATTAACCTTATTCCGAGTTTGTGATTTATTTAGTAATATAGATTGATAGTTAGTTCTAATTATTACCATCAACTTCTCAACTAATGGTCCATCGACCAGAGGAAAAAGAGTTGATTACAGGTTCAATTATGTATCTTGTGTGTTAGGACGAGCCTGTAGTATATGAACAACTGATTTAACGTAAACTTGAAACAGTGCAACAGGGATTTATATGTTGGGTGTATGAGTATGGGCCAGTGATTGTGTTTTATCGATTATCGATCCCTGATTGGCGCTGGATCAGTTTTTGGTAGCAGAGGACGGTTTATTATTGATTAGTTTTGTAATAATTATCGATTATTGATTATTTGTTTTCCTAACATGAAAAGTTAGTGTTTTGTTCTATGTTGTCTAGAAGTACGGGTACGGAGTTACCTAAGATCCTGGGATGATAATGTAGTAGCCTGAAGAGGCAGAAGAATAGTGTGGATAAGATATCACACTGCAGAAGTACTTTGTCTGTTGTCATAATACTTAACGGCGAAAGGCTGTTAGTGTTATATTAGGTACTATTTGTTTGAGAGTAGATTTTGCTTGAAATAGTGAAGGGTCCACTTCCGAAACTCTGGCCTTACATCCCCAAAGGAGTACCAAGACCTCTTTCCATGTAAAAGTCCTCTTCCGAAACTTTGGCTAGTATCCCTAGAGGAGTACCAAGTCCTTCCGTAGCTTGTTTGGGTGTAGAATAGCGCTGGTCGTTATTTTATTTGGAGTGAAAGAATCTTTCTTTTTGAAGTGGAGACTATCTCTTTATTTAGTGGAACAGACAAAGTAGCATTGTTTTATGTTTGTTTTCTAACAAGTTTTGTTGAGAAAAGTATAGAAAAACATAGTCCTCAACCTCCTGATCAATACACCTATATTGCCACTACGCCTTGACTTAGGGCTTAAGTCCATTACACATTTTGCTGTTCTTAAAGCCTTAATGTTTTGGGTCAGAATTTGGACTAACAATACCGAGATCCCTGTAAAAGAAGCAGTGGTGGAATTACTAACCCTTCAAAGACAGACAGGCCAACTTGCCTGGTTTAATAGGGTCAGGGAGTGGCTCTTTAGACTGGGCCTGGATGTGATGTGGGAGGCCCTACAGTCTATTACAAAAAAAATGGCCCCCTTGTTAAAAAAGAGATATTAGTATTTTGTTGATTCTTGTATTGTTACTGTAGCACGAGGCACTTTAACTCTTCAGTTTTTAAATGTTAAAAGTTGTTTTAAGTTTGACATGTATATGGATGATATTGAACCCCCCCAGGCACGAGCACTTTACATACAGTTTAGGACAGGGACTCTCCCACTAAATGCATGGAAAAACAGTTGGGCAAATGTTACTATATCTCCCCTGTGCCCGACCTGTCATTCTACCCCAGAGACCATAGAACATTTTATTTTCCTCTGTCCTACGTATGCTAGCTCAAGGAAATCATGGATTATTCCAGCCTGCTGAGTGCTTTCCTTCTCACGCCCCTCTGAAGCTTTACGCATATTCAGGTCAGATACAACAAAGTGGCTGTTTTTGCAATAACCAGATACCTGTTATATGCTTGGTGGCAGAGATCGAAAGTTGTATTATAACAAGTGTTGGGCTTAGACTGGTTTTAATATACGTGTCTTTAAATTGATACCTCCGTTTTATAGATTTGTAAAATTGTAACCTGTCTTAAGTTCACTTGGCAGTTGAGCTAACCTATGTTTTAAATCATTGTTCTAACTTTGTTTTAAGAACTTGTTTTTAATGTTTCTTATGCAATAATGTGTATTTGAGATTTTTATGCTGTGTATGATCATGCTCTTGGTCGATCAATAAACTACATTGCCGTATTATTTTGTAAAGGGAGCGTCAGTAGTTGGAGTAATACTGACGTCACGAAAAGCAGCGCTGGTATTGGTCAGACAGCTAGCATTTGAAGTGCTGTGATTGGTTGATTACTGTGAGCAACGCTGGTATTGGTCAAGGTACTGATTACGTAGGAATGTTCTGATTGGTAGGTTGGTGTGAGTCGCGCTGGTATAGGACAGTTCTTAGCAAATAGAATAAACTGAAGTACGAAGAGTTTGTTGTTTGCTTATTGAATTGTATTTTAGCGAGAAGGATTGGGAAAAAATGAAGCTGATTAATAAGATAAAGAGTTTCTTTAAAAAGGACAAACCAATAGTTACAAGAGAGGGAATTCCTATTCCACCTCCAAGAACAGCTGCTTCTTTTATGATGTTGGAACGTGGTTATCATACGTGTACTTGGTTAGAAAATTGGGTGAAATACACAGAAGATGATGGTGTTTTAGCTTTTCCGAAGCATGGTACATTTAATGTAAGGATTCTAAAGAATTTGAGAGGAAGAATGAACTCCTTAGAACCAAATCCCAGACCTACACAGTATGAAGCGCTTGAGGAATGGGAACAAGTAGCGTATGATCGAGAGAAGTGTAGGGGTGGAAGGAGATATAGGAGTATAATGTCTAGGTATCCTTTTGAAAAACGGGATGATAAAATGAAAAGATGGAGGAGAGTGTGATAGCGGATGGTTTGTACTCAGTTTTAGTTGCTGAAGAAGCAACTGGAGGCAAATGTAAAGAGAAGAAGAAAAATGTAGAGACATTAAGGATAGATTTTGACCCAAGTGATTCTGATGATGAGTTGCTAGATGACATTTTGACTAAAAGACCTCCACCTTATCAAGAGAACTTAAGTGAAACAGTCCCAAATGCACCATTAATGGGAACCCCACTAATTCCGCAGGTTTCACAAGTCCCGGTAGTTACTGGAGTAGTACAAGAGAGTGAAATGGACATGCTGAATAGGGCAAGAGAGGAGTTGACTCAGAAAATTAATCAGTTGAATCTGAATGCGGAAGCATTAACAGTGCCAGTAACAATTGGGCCTATAGTTCCGTTGTACGGAGAAAAACAGAATATATCAAGAGTACATGCGTTGACAGTCCCAATGAATAGAGACAGGAATAAAGTGGTAACGATAGTTGATCAGGCTGAACAAACTGACACAAGTACTTCATTAATTGATCTGCTAGTTTGTGAGATGTTAACTGAAACCCCTAAGAGAAGTGCGCAAATGGATCCGAGGAGAATAGTGCAGAATGTCACTCCAGTATCAGGGAGTTCAATGGAACCATCACCAGATGAATTAGATGATTGGATAAGGGGAATGGAAAAGCGAAAACCTCAACCACAGAGTGTAGATGTGAGTAAACTGAGAGTGGATTTGGAAGAAATGATTATTGGTACAATAAGCCCAGACTGAGTAATTATCGAGATGAGGAGTTGTTATTCCTGTGCAAAAATATTACTTGGAGAGCGAGAAATCTTCATGAAAAGTTAACAGAGGCTGCTTGTGAATATGGAGTGGACATAGAAAAGTCAAGAGTGTTACAGAAAACATATAGACTGTATTTTACTGAAAAGGATATAGAGAGCTTGAATGCATCTGGCAAAAGATTGCAAATAAAAGAATTAATGAGTATCTTGAAGAAATGGGGAGATGTAGAATGGTGGAAAGGTAGATGGGCGAAAAAGAAAGAAGAAATGATTGCCAATAAAAATGCGACTTTATTTCCACTAAGAGAGTCAGAACAGGCTGAAAGGGTGGTCCCATGAGAGAAGTTCCGGGTGGTGGATATGTTCACGTTCCTTGGACAAGACAGGATATATTATCCTTTACTAATGACTTCCCTAGGTTGAGGGAAAAGCCAATTGAATGGTGTAAACAAGTAGAGAGGTTTGTGAAGGTTTCAAAGATCTTGTTGAAGGATCTGGATGGTTTATTTGAAATTGTTGTTCCAGCAGATTTATGGACAGAGTGTAAGATTGCTGTTGATTGGCCTAAAGAAGAATACCATCAGGTAATTACTTACCTGAAGGGAAAAATTTCTCCGAAAGAAACAGATTGGGTTAAAATTGACAGAACAACCCAAGAACCAAAAGAGTCGGTACATGCTTATTATGAAAGATTGTTACAGGTGTTCAAACAGTACAGCAGGTTTGAGAATATTGGAGATAAAGATATGGGACATTTTGTGTATCGTTTTGTATTTGGATTAAAACCAGAAATTAGTAATATGATTCAGCAACATTTGATTTGTTGGCAGAGTAAAATGGTTGATGAGATACTGAGGTATGCAAAGTATTGTAGTGATGATATTGAATCGAGGCATAAGAAGCTAAAAGAGAAAATGATGTGGGCACGAGTGAAAGTGGCAGAACAGCAAGAAGGAAACAATGGTTCTCAAACAGATTATCAGATGAAAGGTCAGAATCAGAATGGTCAAATAACGAGTGGTGGTAGAGGTAGAGGTAAAATGAACAAAGATGAAATGAAAAAGAAATATCCTTGTCATGCGTGCGGAAAATTTGGGCATTGGAAGAACGAGTGTAGATCTGTTCAGAAAAATAATGGTTAAATCAAAATTTAAATTCACAGATGCAGAATGAGGTGGTTGTGAATCAACAACAGCAACAGCAGCAACAGATAGTTACTCCACAGTTACAGGTACCACAAGCTCCTATGCCAAATAATGTGAATGCTCAAGTGCAGAGATACAGTGCGAACACTGGGTTTCACGCAGGTGAACAAATTGGTAAGAATCAAAATGTGCAAATGGTTTCGCAATACTTGTTGCAGTGCAATGAGAGTGATTCAGACTCATCTCAATGACGGTGCCTGAGGGGGGAGGAAGAATGCGTGCTTGGAGCAACTCTAGAGGTAGATCAGTCAGGTCCATTTGTTGATGGAAGAGTGGAAGGTAATGATATTACACTCCTAGTGGACACTGGTGCTACCCGTTCTACTGTGAGAGTAGCAGAAATTCCAAACCTACCCCTCTCGGGAGAAACTATCCAAATTGTAGAAGTCTCCAATAAGCATATCAAAACCCCTATAACAAAGCCAATAGAAGTTCATATTGGAAGATTCAGAGACATGCATCGGTTCGTGGTATGTGATACGAGTCCGGTAAATCTTTTAGGGAGAGATTTACTGTGCAAGATGAATTGCACTATTTATTGTACACCAGATGGTATTGCTTTCCAAACACCAGATGAGGATGTTGCGTTTAAAATGATGTTAGCAAAGCAAGGGACACAAGTGGATGAACTGTTTTCACTTCTTACTAAAGAAGATTTGCCTGTGGAGTTGAGAAATACAGTAAGGTCTGATGTATGGGACTTCACAGGAAAAGAGATTGGTCTGATGAAAGGTGTGGATCCTATTCAGGTTGCGGTGAAACCGGGTGCAACATTTCCAAACACACCTCAATACAAAATGAGCCCTGAGATAACAGCAGGAGTTATTCCTGTGATTGACCAAATGATTGAGCAAGGTATTTTAAGAGAAATACTAAGCAGTCCTTGTAATTCGCCTATTATGGGTATTAAAAAGCCAAGCGGAAAATATAGGATAGTACAAGATTTACGAAAAATAAATAAGATTGTAGTACCCTGTTGTCCAATAGTGCCAAATCCAGCAGTGATTATATATCAAATTCCCTGTGATGCAGAATGGTATACAGTAATTGATCTGAGTCAAGCATTTTTCTCGATTCCTTTACATCCGGATAGTCAGTATTTGTTTGCGTTCCGGTTCGGAGACCGTGTTTTGGCATGGTGCCGAGTTCCCCAAGGGTACACAGAGAGTCCATCGATTTTCAATCAGATTTTGAAAAAATGTTTGGAGACTTTATGCCAGAAAAATCAGTTTTGGTCCAGTATATTGATGACCTACTGGTGGCATCAAAAACACGAGAGGCATGTGTGACAGATACAATTGCCTTACTGAATCATCTGGCAGAAGGTGGACACAAAGTGTCACCAGCAAAATTACAGTTTTGTAAACAGGAGGTTCAGTATTTGGGACACAAAATAGAGAAAGGAGTCAGGAAGGTGACACCAGAAAGGATCAGTGTGATTCAACAAATGAACCCTCCTAAAACTCAGAAGGAAGTGCGAATGTTCTTGGGAATGGTTGGATACTGCAGTGGAACAATGGCTTTTCACTGATTGCGAAGCCTCTACAGAGGTTGACACACAAAGATGTGACTGATCCGATTGAATTGGATGATGAAAGCATGAAAGCTTTTATTGAGTTACGAGACAGTCTTTGTCGAGCACCTGCATTGGGAATGCCGGATTATACAAAGGATTTTGCGTTGTACTGTTGTGAGAGAGATGGGTGTGCACTTTCAGTTTTAACTCAGAGACATGGAATGGCACGACGTCCAGTGGCATATTTTTCTGCTACTTTGGATTCAGTGGCTTTAGCGCTACCAGGTTGTTTGAAAGCAGTAGCTGCTACTTGTGTGAGCTTGGAACAAAGTGAAGCGATTGTGATGGGACATTCAGTTAAAGTATATGTGCCACACTCAGTTGAGATTCTTTTGACAAGAACACGTTCACAGCGCATGACCTAAAGTCGGCTGACTAGGTATGAAAGAGTAATATTAGGTGCTGAAAATGTGACTGTGGTGAGATGTACGACAATAAATCTGGCAACATTGTTGCCTAGTCCATTTTGTGAGTAAGTGAAAGATGAAGCAGATCATGATTGTTTGGATGTGACAGATTTGTGCACAAAACCAAGGCCAGACATTAAGGATACTACGCTAGAGGAATCAGATAGTGTGATGTTTGTTGATGGATCTTGTCTGAGAAATGAAAAAGGCGTATTGAGTTCTGCTTATGCAGTATGTACAGTGGCTGCAGTTCTGGAAGCATCCTGTCTAAAAGGGGTAAATTCTGCACAAATTGCTGAGCTCATAGCTCTAATTAGAGCATGCAAAATTGGCAAAAATTTGAAAGTAACCATATTTACTGACAGTCAATATGGTTTAGGGGTGGTTCACGATTTCGGACAGTTATGGATGCAAAGGGGATTTCTGACTTCTTCAGGTTCTCCGATCAGAAATAGTAAAAATGTGAAAGATTTATTGGATGCTTTGCAATTGCCCAAGAAAATTGCGGTGGTCAAATGTTCTGCACATAAGTCAGGAAATGATTATGTGACAAGCGGCAACAGATACGCTGATCAAGTAGCGCGTTTCTGTGCTCAAAATTCAATTGCGACAAACAGAGGAGTGGAGAAGAAAAATACTAATTGCCACCTGATGTTTTCCTCCTGGGAAACTTGGGATGAGATTAGACAGTTACAAGAAGAGGCAAGTGATGAGGAAAAGGAAGTTTGGAAAAAATCAGGCTGCAAGAAGAGAGCAGAAGATGAAGTTTGGGTGTATATAGATGAAAGACCAGCTATGCCAGATTCTTTACTATCCCAAATGGCAAGGGTATACCATGGAATTGCACATGTTGGAAGAGATGCAATGATTAGGCTCTTCAAGCAGTTATGGTATAGCCCAAAATACAGGGTCATTGCAGAGAGTCCATGCCAAAGGTGTGTTATATGTCAGCAGCAAAATCCAGGCAGAAAGACAGTTGTGAGTTGGGGATGAATTGGAAAGGCAGCAGGACCATTTACGAGGCTCCAGCTCGATTTCATTGAGCTTCCCCCATGTAACGGACTAAAATATGTATTAGTTGTTGTTTGTTTGTTTTCATCGTTGGGTAGAAGCTTATCCAACAAGAAGGAATGATAGCTTGACTGTTGCAAAGTTGCTCCTAAGAGAACTAATTCCAAGGTTCGGTTTTCCAGTCACTTTAGAGACAGATA
Organism: Calotriton arnoldi; assembly: GCA_963921515.1. Lineage (NCBI taxonomy): Eukaryota > Metazoa > Chordata > Amphibia > Caudata > Salamandridae > Calotriton > Calotriton arnoldi. Next base: position 5,685,939 of record CAWUFW010000086.1, read on the forward strand.
GGGGATCTCATTTTAATAATGAGATAATTCGGATGATCTGTGCAGCACTACAGATTGAGCAGAAGCTGCATTGTGCCTATCGACCAGAAGCATCTGGAGTGGTCGAGCAAATAAATGGCACTATAAAATCTAGACTGGGAAAAGTATGTGCATCCACAACACTGAAATGGCCTGACGCTTTACCCCTGGTATTGATGAGTCTTAGAAGTATCCCAGATAAAAAGACTGGATTGAGTCCTCATGAAGTGTTAATGGGAAGAGCAATGAGACAAGCGATTGTACCAGCAAACAAACTGATGAATATTTCTGATGATCTAGTGCTAGATTATTGCAAAGCATTGGCTGATCTGGTGCATTCTGTGTCTTATCAGGTTGGAGAAATTGAAACCACAACACAGCCGGATCAAGCACATGATCTGAGTCCAGGAGAGTGGGTTCTTGCCAGGAAACACGTGAGGATGTCGTGTTTAGAACCCAGGTGGCATGGACCGTATCAGATTATTTTGGTGACAACAACAGCAGTGAAGTGTGGTGGCTTGCCAAACTGGATCCAGGCAAGTTATACCAGAAGAGTCCCAAGTCCACTTGAAAAAGAAGGTGAGCAGCAACTGGTGAATAAAGATAAGAAACCAGAAGCTGGAGGTTGTGAAGCTAAAGAATCTAGAGTGACAGATTCTGACAAGCTTGATGAGGATGAATAACCAAGCACAAGTCAAGTAGAGTGGGCACCAGCTACTGGGTTTCGTAAGACTGCCGTTGAGCAAGTAGGAAAGGAAGTTACAGAAAATCAAGAGCAAGTTCAACAAAGAAAGGGACTAAATAAAAGAACATGTGAACCGGAAAGAAAAGGTGAAGAAGTGGTTCAAGCTAAGAGAGCGAAAAAAGGTGACAATTGGCCAAGTGGAGTAAAAAGACTGAAATACACTCTTGAGAAGAGAAAACCAGAACCAATAAATGAAGTATCAAGTCAAACTGAACAAGAAGAATCAGAAGAAGAATTAGTACGAAGAACGAAGAGAATAAGAGTCCCAAGCAAGAAATATACAGCTCCGGAATGGACATATGTAGTATTGGAAGAAATTGAGAGCACAGATTAAATAGAAAGAGAAGTTGGTACTGGTACTGAGCAAATTGATTAAAGCAAATTGAAACCGCCTTAAAAGAGAACAGTAAAAAGATTAAGGTGCAACAAAGTTCAGCGAAAATATTTGGGAAGTTCCAGATGATTTGAAGAAAACTTTTTATTAAAAAAAAAAAAAAAGAGGGGAGTAAAGAAGAAGCTTTCTTCGGTGGTTTTTGGACAAGTTTGTCAAAATTTTTAGAAAGTTGTTAGGAATTTCCTTACGTTTTTCTTAGATTTTTATTTTTATAGTATACAAAATGGCAGAAGATATAGTGACTGGACATCAAGAACCTAGTTTTAAATGTAGATGTATCAAAGCTTGCTTATGTAGTGTCTTGCTATTAATGTTAATATGGTTAATATTAACTGTCTTTGTACCTGTTTTAATGGTAACTAATAACAAGAATAATACTAATAATGTGATAAGTGAAAGAATGGACCCTGTTACTAAAGAAACTCCCAAAACTAACAATGATCGGGCTGATGATAGCATTTATCATCATGATAAATCAATTAGTGATTTCTAGTTAAATGTCTTTACAAAATTGCTTTACGAATATGTTGACACAATGGATGATTGCTATGTATGCATGCAATTACCTTCGTCTGTCTCAGAGGGGGTGACTTATCATCACCTTCCTTTAACATATGGCGTATCATGTAGTGTACTAACTAGTCTCTTCTACGTGATGGGGAAGTTACAGTATTATTATTCAAACATGGATTTAGTGTTTTCAGAAATTCCTATTAGAAAAGATATGAATAAGGTGTATAGTAATAGAAATGCGGGATACATGGGAGAATTTTTCAATATTACACAGACAATAGAAATAGTATATGTTCATAAAAATAATCTAACATGTAGTTTGCGGGCTGAAGAAAAAGAATTCATTAACATGGTAGAAGATAGAAGACAGGATTTCCAAAGAAAAGCTGCTGAACAGAAGTCACATGTACCACCATGGGCTTTTAGAGAGGGAAATTATAAGAAAGGCAAGACTTACGCTGCAATGTCTCTGGATTGGCATCATAAAGGGAAACTTTGTTTACTTAGACTAAAAACTGACTATAATAATTATTTAATTGGTACTAGTGAATGTGAACACACTTTCCTGATAACTGGTGGATGGGGATTGAAAGGTGGAACTGATCCTGTATTTCCAGGAGTATATTATGTGTGTGGTAAGAATGCTTACTATAGGTCGACTATGACCGGAAGAACATGCTGTGACACAACTGACTCTGAATCGCTCAGAGCGACATTGTGCCCCGTGACCGCGGACGCGGCTCGCAAAGATACAGATGCCGATCTTGGCATTTTATTACACGCGATATTCTCTTACATTCCTGGTACCTTCGCATTGACAGCGTCTTCCCTTTGAGCCCATTTGCTCCCCATCACCATCACCATATCCACATTTGGATTGGACTCCAGCTCATTGGTCATACATCCTATTAAGGGCGAACTTCCATCTAGCCCTCATTGTGGCTACTGTATACAGGCATGTCATTTGTAATGTCCTGAGGATGATCCCATTATTTAGTTAAGGGATCGAAACGCCGTCGACACTTTGTACACCATATACACTCTGTAAAATATTATGTTGAATGTGTAATGGTGTCCTCATTCTAATCTGTTTGTTTTACTTAAATTGTGCTCTGAACAAACAAACTTTTCCTTGCCTGAACCCTTCACTATATGTTTTACGTTCCTTCTTTTTCCCCCTTGTTTGTTAAGTTGGATGCAGGCTTGTGTCCCACTTTATAATCTTTATTTATATTAAATGAAGAAACTACTTTGATTTCGTATTAAAATCCTGTCCGGCTGGACAGTGGAATATAGCACTGATTGAGTCTATATTTACTCTCCTACATTTTCATTGTCTAGGGACCACTGTCTTTAGAAACTACTATAGGTTGCCAGCACACTGGTATGGTAGTTGTTACTTTGGGATCGTATTTCCCAAAGTATATCACGTAGATAGAAATAATAAAATCAATTAAATAAAGCATGGATTAACACGCAAAAAGAGAGCAAGTTTTTCAGAAATAATTGGTGATATTTTTGGTGCACTGATACCCTCAGTTGGAGTCGTTCTAAATTCGCATAAAATTCGGAAATTGTCCACGGTGGTTGATTGTTTATCAACAGACACTGCTGATGGGTTTTTGATGATTTATACTGAAATGGTTGCAATTAGATCAATGGTTTTGAAAAATCGACTTGCCTTGGATATTTTATTGGCAAAAGAGGGCGGAGTCTGTGGCATGTTGAAAATACAACACTGCTGTACTTATATCCCTGACAAAAGTAAAAGTCTTGAGGGATATATAAAGAATATTACGAAATTACATGAAGATTTGACTCAACTGGAGGTTGACGGTGTTTGGGAGAAACTTGGTAAGAGTTTTTCCTCTATAGGTAGATGGTTTTCCACATTTGGGAGTAGTTTATTAGGAAAAATATTAATACCAATTATTTCAATAGTTGTAGTGATTTTGTTTATAATGATGGCATATAAATGTCGTAAGTATAGATGTGGAAAGAAGGAGATGACAGAAGCAGACAATAAACGTAGAGCTAGGAAAAGAAAAAGAGAAGAAATAGAACTAGAGGATATGAGAGGAAATTATTATGAAATGATGAAAGATTTAGACGAGAAAATGGCAAAACGGGAAAGAAGTACAGTCCTTTAGATGAAAATAAAGGTGCTAATTAGTATGATGGTGATTTTTGTGATGGCTCAAAAATGCCATCAAAGGGGGGAATTGATGGAGCAGGGTTTTGAGAAAATAAAACCTGCTCGGATTAACTCCTCGGTAACATTTACTAACAGTGTGCGGTGAAACTAACATGCAAAAACATGGGGAAATGCTTATACGCATGCGTTCATTAATACGTGGACTAATGCATGAAAGACTAGGCCGCATTCACGTTCTGCTTATAAAATAAAAATAATAATAATGCTGCTTTCTGCACGTTAATGCTTTGTTAGACAAATAACGCGGGATAGTGCAAATGGTGGGCGGTAAAACAGTGAGAATTATATTTCATGAAATTAATATCTGTGTATTATTCATCGTAGTGATGCTTGCATGGGCCTACATCGTTGCATGACGAGTTGGGGGTTAAAAAGAAACCTAAAAAAATAAGCCGAAAATCGAGCTCGAGAATGGAGAAGGCAAAGGTTGATGACCTTCGAGAATTTATTGTGTGTCTGCCAAGTAACGGAAGGATGGCCGTGGGACCAAGTGCAAATGTACAAACTTCTTCCGCGGAAGCTACAGAGGTGGACAATGAAAATGTAGAGATTTGTAACATGTTACTAGTTGGAAGAAGCGTGTATTCATGAAACGTGGATTACGTATTGTTAGAAATGTAAAACAAAGAATGCTGTGAAAACATGGACGTGACTATGGTGGTGTGATAGAACACCCCTAAACTGACCAATGAGAGACTAAGATTCTGAAAATGTTGCTACAATGGTGGGTTGGACTTGAAGGTTTTTAGAGTATAACTGGGGTGACTGGGGGGTCTTAAGTGCGCCTCTTTGAAGAAGCTAGAGAGGGGAGATCGTCGCTGTCCGTCGGTTTGCTGTATGCAGATAGAGGCCTACCTGTTTCCTGTTCCTGTCCTACTCTTTGTTCCCTGAACTTTCTCGGGGAACCCCCATCTATTCTCATGGCCAGGGGTAGATTTTCCACTAAAATACTTAGGTTAGTATAGCTAAAACCTGTATTTTGCATAATCATTTGCAAATGTTTTTTGTCTCTGAAACTTTTGTCTCTTCATCTATCCACTCCTTCATTGCATTCTGTTCATTGTGATTTGAGTTTGACACCTTTTGCTTTGATAAATGTTCTCGCTGTGATTTATACATTGTTTGCCTTGTAAAACTGTTCATGATGAGCATTTACCTTCACATTATTTGCGATAAATATTATTAACCTTATTCCGAGTTTGTGATTTATTTAGTAATATAGATTGATAGTTAGTTCTAATTATTACCATCAACTTCTCAACTAATGGTCCATCGACCAGAGGAAAAAGAGTTGATTACAGGTTCAATTATGCATCTTGTGTGTTAGGGCGAGCCTGTAGTTTATGAACAACTGATTTAACGTAAACTTGAAACAGTGCAACAGGGATTTATGTGTTGGGTGTATGAGTATGGGCCAGTGATTGTGTTTTATCGATTATCGATCCCTGATTGGCGTTGGATCAATAAGAACCGCCATTGACAGAGGTTCTTGGCAATGCTTTTAAAAATGGCCGCCAGCTTGGTGGTCATTTATAAATTAGACGGGCCATTAGTAATTTACTCCGTCCCCATGGCAGAACGACGGGCCATCTGCCATGATATAAATCAGGGCCTTGGTTGTCTTTGTGTGCCTCTTTGATGCAGTGTGGGAAAAAAGTGGTGTGGCCAAGCTTTATTAAATGCTATTTTCAAAATGGTGGTCTGCCTTGAGAATACTGTTCGAGCTTTCTAATACAAGATGGAGCGTAACTTTTTTCCAGTGATGTCAGTCCCTGTTTGAACCATTTATAAAGGAGACATTAACAAGAGATGTGATGCGTCACAAACATTTGTTCCCTTATTTTTCATCTTGTTCATTGGCCATTTGAACTGTTTTCGTCCCCAGTTTTTGGTCCAGGCATCAGCATTTTCTTATTAATCTTCAACGCTATGTCCCGGCTTGGCTCTTTCCTTAGCACTGATGTCAGGGAGAGTTTGGTACCTTGTTTATCTACTTCTGTATTAATCTTCATCTTTAATCAAGAGCCACAAGATTGACAAGAACATGTTTTTTACCCTGGTAGCTTTTTCTTCCTAACTGGGATCCTCTTAAGGAGACAGAACCTTTCATATGTGCTGTCAGAGTGCCACCGTGGCTATTGGAGGAGTCACCCTTTCTTCTGGCAATCAAGAAGGAAACCTGACAGACTTCCACACCTTCCAATCCCCGACAGATTGAAACACCAACACCGCCATAGGTTAGTTGATGCTATGGATCCCTCTCTGAGGCTAGCATAAGAGTTACAACATATTAGCCTTGAAAACGTGGTGTTAATGCAGACTTTGGTATTAAGGTCTACACATATGCCAGCATTACCTCTGTCTTTCTGGGGATACTGTGAAGTTAAGATACATTTTGGCTTCTCTTACCATGAGTTTTTTTTTTTTTTTTTTTTTTTTTTTAAGTTTTAAAAACGTGAAATTTATTTAAAAAAAAAAAAAAAGAGAGAAGGGGAGGGGGAAGGAGGGAGAAAATACAATGAAAATACATCTAAATGACAAATCAGAAAATTCGAAGAATGCATAGCTAAAAGGTCATACAATAATAAAAACAAAATAGATGCAAATATAATATAAATCTGGTCAAGTATTGAAAAATGCACAAAATATAATGAAAGCAGTAATATAAACAGTATTAATGATACGAATAAATGAGAATGTCAAGGGGGTTTCAATACCTCTTGAGTCGGAATTTTACGTACAGAGGAAAGTCTAGCATGACAATCTGTGAAACTTGTAACTGGGGACCACAAAAATGAACGTTTGGGAGCTAAGGAGATTGGGAATACGTAAACGTATCTAACCTGTGATTATAACACACGGCATACCACCAAGCCTGAAAGGATAAGTCAGATAACTTTTTCCAGTGCTTGGTGATCTGTTGAAAGGCCACTCCCAAGAGTAAATCCAAAACTTGCAGAGGTAAAGAACAGTTCAACCAGTCCTCAGAAAGAGAACCCAAAAAAATATTGACAAAGGAAAAGGGAACTGTCTGATGAAAAATTTGGGTAATTTGTTTCCAGACCTTCTTCCAAAAGTCTTGAACAAAAGGGCAGAAAAAAAGTAAGTGTTTTAAATCAGCGTTGGAGAATGAACATGACCAACATGCATCAGGGAGTTCAGTATTGATCTTATGCAAAAAAGAAGGGGAAAGAAGTAATCTATTGTAAATGAAAAATAGTGTTTGCATAGTGTTAGCTGCTCTAGAAGTTTTTTTTATTTTAAGCCAAATGTGATTCCAGACTTGGACAGGCCAGTCCGCCTGAAGGTCTCGTTCCCAATCTAACTCCACTTTGGTTTTATCTCTGAAGAGGCTCGGTTTGTGTAAATACTTATAAATTGCCGAAGCTTTGGGACTAGAGCTCAAAAAAGTAAAAGCGTTCGTGGAAGAGGCTATCGATTGATCTGAAGATGGGACAAATTCCTGAATTGCCAAAATTAAAGCTTGCTGTAACAAAATATATTTATTAAAAAAAGAGGTAGGGAAATTAAATGTCAATTTGGCTTGGGAAAAAGGTATAAGCATATCATTTTGAAATAATTGATGAACCCAAGTTAGGCCTTTTTGTCTCCATGATTTCCAATATATGGGTTTATCTTTGATCAGTATGCGATGATTATGCCAAATTGAGGAATTAAGAAATGAGTTGATATTAGGGGATCTGTCTAATAGAAATGGGTCTAGTAATTTATGCGTAAGCTTGACAATAGGTGTGGATAATCTTTGGGGCTTGCGAGTGAAAGAGAGGTATTCTGAAAAGGAGAAAGGAGCAATAAATGACTGTTCAAGTGATACCCAGAGAGGGGAGTGTGAAGAGGGGATGGTGAGCCAATGAGATGATTGGCGTAGATTAAAAGCTTTATGATAAGCAGGGAAGTCGGGAAAGTTAACCCCACCTTCTGATTTGGGGCGACTGAGTCTTGTTAATGACATTCGGGCTTTCTTCTTACTCCAGAGAAAGGAAGACAGCAAAGAATTGATCCTTTTGAAGTATTTTTGGGGAATAGTAATTGGAATATTAGAAATAGTAAATAAGATAATTGGGGATAACATCATCTTAATGGTATCTAACCTCCCCCACCAAGAAAGATACAGGGGGTGCCATCTATCAACAAGAGAGGAAATTTTTGAACAACACTTATCCAAATTGATAGAAACTGAGGAGAGGATAGAAGAAGAGAAATATATTCCTAAGTATTTAATATAATTAGTGTTCCAAGTGAAGTTGGAAATCTTAAAGTCCTCTTTAAAAGTGAACTTAGTTAGGGGTAAAATTTCGCACTTGTCATTATTTAATTTATAACCAGATACGGATGAATATGATTGAGTTTCAAATAAAAAAGCGGGTAGAGAAGAGGTGGGGTTAGAGATAAACACCAATATGTCATCGGCGTATGCTGCCAATTTAACATGTGAATCACCAAAATTGAAACCTTGAAGATCAGAGTTCTGACGGAGTTTACATAAAAATGGTTCTAAAGCTAAATTGAACAAAAAAGGGGATAAAGGGCAGCCCTGACGGACACCTCTGCCCAAACTAAAATACGGGGAAGTAAGGCCATTAACAAATACAGCAGCTTTAGGATCTGAATATAAGAGAGATATCAAGGAAATAATTTTAGAACCAAAACCAAACCATTTAAGGGATGAAAAAATAAAAGGCCAATAAACTCTGTCGAATGCTTTCTCTGCATCTAATGCTATAGCCGCTAAAGAATGAGATAGATGAGAAGATTTCGAGAGAATATCAAAGAACAAGCGAGTATTATCAGTAAGAAAGCGACCTTTCACAAAGCCTGATTGCTCTTTGCCCAAAAGATCCAGAAGAAGGGATTCTAAACGTGATGCCAAGGATTTTGAGAAAATTTTATAGTCAATGTTAACCAGTGAGATTGGTCTGTAATTCTTGCAGAAACGGGGATCTTTGTTCTCTTTAGGTATGAGACAGATGAGAGCTTCCAAGAAGGAACCTGAAGCAGTCCCAGATTGGAAGAAATAAGTCAAGTGTTTGTGTAATTTAGGAAGGAGGAGTTGGGAAAAATGAGAAAAGAACTCGACAGTGAATCCATCGGGACCCGGAGCCTTATCTCTCTTAAGAGTCTGCAGAGCGTTATGCAATTCTTTCATTGAAATATCCGTTTCCAACTTTTGAAAGTCTAGGTTACGGTCCGGGATCTTAGTAATAGAAGAGAGGTAGTCTGCAATAGATTGATCCGTAGGGTAAGTCTCAGGAGTGTACAGAGATTCATAAAAGGTATGAAATTCTTGTAAGATTTCAGAATCTTTAAATTTGGGTGTCGACTGAGCATCAAGTACTGAGTCTATGTTGAATTTGTTTTTTTTTACTTTGAGATAGTTTGCCAATAATTTGCCAGATTTGTTGTTACCACCATAAAATGTTGCACTCGACTTGAGTAGATATAAGGAAGCATTATCGGTAGATACCTTATTAAATTTAAGCTTGGCAGCTACTAGGGCGTCTAAACAATCTCTCGATTTTGATAAGTAGTAAGTATGTTCCAGGGATTTTATTTTAGCAAAAAGATCTGTGGCGGATTTTCGGGCTATATGGCGTTTCCTGGAAACATAATTAATAATAAAGTCTTGTGATGCCGCTTTGAACGCGTCCCAAACAACAGAAAAGGAAAGGGCGTCTGAGTCATTAAGAGAGAAGTATTCAGTAAAAAAGAAGTAAAGGAAGATGTAAAGAGGGGATCAAGTAATAATGAGTTATTAAAGCGCCAGCGTCGAGGCGCAGAAGACTTATGAAGAATATCTAGGGAAACAGAGACTGGAGCATGATCAGAGATTAGGATGGATCCAATGTCAGATGAAATTATAGACTGAGAAAGAGCATGAGATATAAAAATGTGATCGATACGTGACTGTGTGTGATGTACAGGAGAAAAGAAGGTATACTCCCTCAAAGAAGGATTAGACAATCTCCAGGCATCCGCTAAGTGTCTGTGTTGAAAGGCATGTAAAAATGCTTTATGAGGTTTGGAGGGTATAAAAGAGGAAGTGGAATTACGGTCAATAAAGGGATCAACAATTTGATTACAGTCTCCAGCTAAAATCAAATTATCATGAGGGAGTTGCACTAATTTCTCTGCAAGATGGGACCAAAAAGAACAGTCACCAGTAGTTGGAGCATATATATTAAATAAGGTGAGGGGAGATTTCCCAATCAACAGATCTGTAAGTAGCCAGCGACCTATGTCATCAGTCTCTTGAGAAATAAGTTTAGCATGGAGAGATTTGTGACAAAGGATAGCAACGCCATTATGCCTGCCGTCGCCTGGGGGAAAGAAAACCTCTCCAACCCAATCTCTTTTTAATTTCAGAGACTCGGATTCAGTAAGATGGGTTTCCTGAATCATGGCAATATCAGCATTCAGTTTAGATAGATGTGATAAAATACGTTGTCTCTTGATCGGGGAGTGTAAACCCCGGACATTCCATGTAACAATATTCAATGTCATCTAAAATTCATTAAGAGGATAAACCGGATAAGACCAGATAAAATAGTAAACTTGCCAAACAGTAACCATAAATGCATATTAGTAAAATAGAATGTAATAACATTTGAGTAAAGAGTCATATAAGAAAATAGATAACTAGCTTTAGAGAAAAAGAAAGAAGGAAGGGGAAAGTGAGAGACAGAGGGGGGAGAGAAAGAAGAAAAAAGAAAAGTTGACCATAGAGCTGAGTTAATGGTGTTGAAACGAAGCAGGAGGATAAAATAAGCAAGACAAAACTTTTTGCATGGGAAAGTAGCAGAAAAGCTGAAGAAGAAAGATGTAGAATAAGAGGAAAATGCAGAAAAGCGGATAGAATAATGAATTAACAGCGAACTAATGAAATGATGAAAGAAGAGAGGAGAAAAAGTACAAACAAGAAAAAATATGAGAACAAAAAATGAAACACACATACCTATAGAACTCCAAAAATGGGAGGTAGGGGAGGGGTGAAACCACATGAAAGGGCAGCACATCTGGAGCTCACGAAGGGAAGCACAAATAAGAAGAAAAAATAAATATACAAGGTGCGAGACAATAGATGAACAAACAGCAGGGGTACCTGCAGGAAAGAGAAATATGGTTAGAATATCAATATAACATCATAAGAGTGGTAATAAAATCAGAAGAACGTGAATCAAAAAATATTTAAATATTCTAAAGCAGCAAGAAAAAACATTTCATGCAGCAATGTAAGAAATTTAGAATACAGCAATAAAGCTTAAAACAGGGTAATCAGCCATACTGCGAGGAAGAAGCGCTAGTAGTGTCCATAGTATCAGCCTTACAGAGGTGAAGAAAACTTTTAGTTTGAGAGGATCTTCATACGTGGTGGTCTTGTTCTTATATGTAACCTTGAAGAGGCACGGATGAAAAAGGCCATATTTAGCACCAAGATCACGAAGCTCCGGCCTCATTTTCAGAAAATCCCTACGACGATCAGCAGTGCTTTTAGCGTAGTCCTGTGAGAAAAACAGCGTGTGGCCTAACCATGAAACACGTGACATTTTTTAGAGGCCGACAAAACTTTAAGTAAGTCTGTATACTCCAAAAAGTACAAAATGACTCCTCTGGGACGAGTAGAAGTAGAAGCAGATGTAGTAGAATGCTGACGGCCCAGTCTGTGAGCTCGTTGAATATTCAAAGCTGGTTCAGCAGGTATACCCAACACTTTAGGCAGGAAAGAAACAAAGAAGGACAGAGGGTCTGCACCCTCCGTGTTCTCCGGTAAACCATAAATTCGTAAGTTGTTTCTACGATTTCTATTCTCCAAATCTTCAACATGTTTCTGCAAATGAGATACCTGCGATTGAAGAGCATGGACCTTAGAGTCAGTTACCTGAAAAGAAGAAACACTCTGTTCCACCACTATGAGCCTCTCATCAAGTTGAGACCATCTATCAGTCAAAAATTGAAGCTTTGAATTCGTTTCTTCCATAAAAGGTTTTAGAGATCTAATTTCTTCAAGAAGAAGGTCCATAGAGACAAGTGTAGGAGATTTTGCCGGAGATGGAGGATCCTTCTTAAGCCGTTTAGTAGTAGTTTTGACTGTATTAGCCGATGTAGGTAACGAGGATTGTGACTGAGGGGAGGCACCAGGTCTCGCTGAAGAGGCTAAAGCTGATTCCATCTTGGCAAGTTTTGTAAAAATTGTAGAATTCTTGATAAGTCGATGAGGAGGAGATATAGAAGAAGAGGCAAGTCTCCGCAGCCTCCCCATAAAAGTGAGTAGGAGAGACCAACAGGAGACCTACAGAGCATTCACTGATGTCAACGACTCAAAAACAACCCACATGTCAATGACGAGCATGAGTTGAAAAGAACATTCCTCTCAAAAATCAAAACGAGGCAGCAGTAGAGAATTAGTTGCGACTTGAGCAAAGATGACGACCTCCTCACAGCACTTTGAAAGGGCAAGGCGTGTCTACATATGAGACTCCAAAATGAGGTCAGCAACTGCAACGACAGTTAAAGTAGTAGAATATCCTTGGAAAGTAGTGTTAGCGTGGAGACACCATACACAGCATAACTTCATAATAATAAGTGCAACCAGCAATGAGAATTCGCTACAGGCGCATACCACCTCAACCAGGAAGGGTGAAGTGCTTCAGCACCTGAAATCACAAAATGGCGGTCACAGCTGTGGTGGTAATTAAATTGGAATAATAGTTTCAAAAATGCTGGTATCGTGACAGTACAGATTGAGCATAACACAGTGTATCCAAACACAGCAAGCCGATGAAGCCGTGCACCACCTCAACTTAATGAATTAAAAGAACGAGGAGCGTCGATGCATACGATCTCAAAATGGCGGTCGCAACATAAGCGGCATTTAGAAGAGTAGAAAAGCTGATGTTAGCGTGGTATTAGCCGAGTCCACAAAGCCATCAGTGCAAGAAGGAGCGGCAGAATGTTAAAAAAGAAGTACCGCTACAGCAAGAAAGGACGAAGCGCTTCAGCGCTTCAGCGTGAGATAACCTCAAAATGGCGGCCGCGGCTGTGGAAGCAGTCGAGGTGGAAAAATACCTTGAATAAATGACTTTAGCGTGTCCTTTTCATCTTCAACATGACTGCAAGAGCTTCCGGGCGATGGAACATCTTTCCAAAAAGGGCTCTGGACGCATAGCTCGCACTTAGTGAGAGAATTCGGAGCTGCACCGTCGGAGCTTACGGAGTGTCCGCCATCTTCCGTGGGCGGCAAGCCACGCCCCCTCCAACCATGAGTTTTGATTTCTGATCTGCACAGTTCAATCAAGACCGAGTAAAGGTGGGTTACTTGATTGTTTGCCTTACTGGTCCTGCTTTGTCATAGGCATCTCCTATAGTAACATCTTTGGATGCTTGTTGGACACTAATGATGCTTTCTCACTTGCTCTTAAGAAGATGTTTGATTGTCCTGATTTGCAGCATTCCACTGAGGAGGTATTGTGCAACATTTATCAAGATGAAATGGATGTTTCGACTTTTGTGACTAAATTATGCCAATTTGTAGCTAAAACTACTTGTGTTGAAATAACTCAAATTACTCTTTTATAAAGAAGTGTGAAAAAAGAGATTTAGGATGACTTGGTTAGTTTGCAATGTCCTACTTCATTTTCTGTTCTCATGGAATTAGTGTTTTTAATTGAACATTAATTACAGGAAAGACAAATAGAACGATGTAAGTCAGTAGGAAATGACTCTAATTTTACTAGAATTTCATAATTTGGTCAGCTAAATGCTCCTGTGAGCTCTTTGCCTCAAAAAGAATGTATGCAAACAGGGGCGCCAAGGCTTCAGCTGACAGTGAAAAGCAACGTCAGCGTAAGGTCAGATTATATCTATATTGTGGTGATGCTTGACATATGATTCAGATTTGTCTCAAACAATTTCAGAAGAATATAGGAAGACCCCATTTATGTCTGAGAAAAAGAGAGAAACAGGTGTGCTTTGGCTTTAGGGTGACCATCTCACTCTAGGTTATTATGTACCCTGCCTACTGGCAAGACATTTTAATCTACAAATCAATGATTTCATGCGTGTGAGTCTAATAAGTTCAATGAAAGCAAAACAAGACTACTACACACAGAATGCATTAGGCTAGTGGTTCTTACCTTTTGACTTCTGTGGACCCCCACTTAATCATTACTGGAACCCGGTGACTCTCAGTAAATCATTATTTTGGAATCAGGGGATTCCCACTGAGTCATTACTAAAAGCTGGGGTCCCCGGTCGAAGCATTTTTGATGATTTGAACCCAGTGGCGTAGCTAGACGTTGTGCTACCCATGGCGGTCACTGCGTTTGCCGCCCTGCGGCCGCATGTAAGAGCGGGGGGATGCTGGTGATTCCTGCGACGGCCGCCCTATGCGGCCACAGGTAAGAGCGGGGGGAGGCCACCGCCCCCAAAACTCATGCCACCCGGGGAGACCTCCCCCGGCCCCCCCTTGCTACTCCACTGTTAGAACTGGAAAACACCACACAAAGTACACTGAAAAAGCATTCTTCAAACATGTACACAAAATATTAAATATTTAATTTAATTCACAAACCACAAACAAATTAAAAACAAATCTACATTTTAATTTAAATGGAAAAGTTGTAGCTTATTTAAATTTAATTGATGCCATTCATTGTCCATACTATATTCTGTTTGATGCACTTGCACTGCTCCCACAAATCTATTTGAGGATACTAACTTAATTTATAGCCTCTAGTTTCAAATTGATTCACATTTTACAGAGCATCTTTATTTATATACACTTTATTAATTTGTTAATACTATTTAATTTTCTAAGCAGTCGTGGACCCTGTGAGTAGACTTTGCGGGCCCCATGTGGTCCCCGGACTACAGGTAAGAAACCACTACATTAGGCTATCACATACAAGTCCAGGATGTAACCACTGTCCGTAATGACTTTGATAAAATTGGTCACCCTAGTTGGCTTTCTTTTTTTGATTGTCAGAACAGAAGAAGGGGAAGTTGTTAATGTATCTGCAGTGCTGCATAGTGATGCCCTGTGGAATGATAACTGATCTGAGCTGGCCCACTTAAAATAATATTCCTTTTATGAAAACAATTTTTATTGAGTCGAGATACATACTATTACCACATGAAATGCAAGGTCAAAATCAAGGTTTATTAAGACAAATTTGTCCATAAAACTATTATATATATATTAAAAGTACATTCAAACATAACCCTTTAAATACATAAACTTTTAAAAGCTTGTAAAATATGCCCAAGACCTATTGCTACATCTAAAAAATTCAAATCTCTTAGTAGCTTTAGAGCTGAAGTTCGTATGAATGTTGCATTGTTTAAAAAAGGGTTTCAGAAATTTCTTTTGAATACTGCCAATCTAATATGAAATGATTAGATGTAGATTTAGTATCCAATGGGCAAATCCGTAACTCATCATGATTGTTTACCCTTAATAGTAATTCTGTTTTTGAAAACAAGGGATTACACCCCGTTCAAACTGAATCATGCACCCCAGTGGCATACACATACAGCACCTTCCTATATCAAATCTATATTTTTCATGTTCTCAATGTTTATTGCGCTCTGTTATTGTTTTCTCTGTACCCCTGTATATGTCTTTTCATTTATGTATCATTTTTTCTTAATTTTCTATGATATTTGAAATATAAGGTTTTTCTACATCTGATCACCCGGTTACTGTAATTGATTTACTAATTTATTTTATGTAATTTAGTTAGATTTATTCTATTCAGTGTTATTAGATGTCACTTAATAGATATATATACATAGAACTATTCTAAATCTTTTTAGCTCTAATAAATCCCTTGTTGGCATCTTTACCTTTCGACTCTTAGAAGGTGGGAATTTTCTTACTTTACCATCCTGTGTGCCTCTGACTGTTTGTGCATTCAGCGTCTGGTGTTGGAGTGACATGGCTTGGGGCCAGGGATCGCCCCCCTGCACCACGGGCTGGGTGGCACAAGAATGTCTGTAGCTGTCCCGCAGCAGCTGCAAGGGTCAGTTCGACCAATGGTGGAGACCGGTGAAGGTGTCCCGTGTGGAGAGCCCGAACGGGCCCCCCTACTCCCTTGTAGCTACACACCACGGGGGCCTTTTGAAAGATTGGAAATCAACTGCAGGACAGCAGGGAAACCCTGGACGGAGGTCCCGATCCTGCTCAGGCTCCTGTATAATTACTGTATACCCTGTGAAAGCATATAACCTTGTGTGGAGTCTCTTTTTGTGGTGTGCCTAGTGTGTCACTGGTGTGTGTGTGTGTTGCGCAAACGCTTTACACATTGCCTCTGGGATGAGCCTTACTGCTCTGCCAAGTTACCAAGAGGGTAAGCTGGGGTTATCTTGGGTGTGTTACCTCCTTACACTGACTAGAGTGATGGGTTCTGCCTGGCTTAGGTGCATACCCTAGCCAACCAGAAACCCTATTTCTAACATTGATTGTCAGCGATGAGGATAGGACTTGCTTTTGCACAGTATCACATTAACAAGGTGTATTATTACACTGTGAGCGACCTAAAGGAGTTCTGTCAGGATCTTGGTTGTCATGTGAGAAGTTCCGTCAGGAGGGGGAACTGGGGGAGGCCTTGTTGGCCTGGTGGACAGCCAAAAACCCGGGGGTTGAGGATGAGGACGAGCAACTGGGAGAGGAAAACCAGTCAGGGGCGGTTTGTAGCTCAGGATCTGCCTGTGAGGGTAAGGACCTCCAGGCCTTGAAGCAATGTATCCTCTAGGCGTATGTCCCCAGAGGAGCTGGTGGATAGGCAGAGGGTCAGGGATTATGAGTTGGAGCTTGAGAAGCTCAGAGGAGAAGAACAGGAAATGATTCTGGCTCATGAGGCAAGAATGAGAGAGCTTGAGGAGTTCGAGAGTATTGATTTGGAGCTGAAAGCCATGAGGGCGGAGTCCAGCTCAGATGGTGGCAGCCGAAATGTGATGTCTAGTGATGAGGGAGAAGTACACAAACCCAGCGATGTGGTGCCTGACTTGATGGAGAGGGTTGACATACACCAGGGAGGAGGACAGGGTGTGGTCGAGCCCTCCCCAGTCTTCTGCCCAGCCTCAGGGTACAGACCCAGGGCAGATGGGTCAGTGGCAGGATGCCATCCCTGACCTGGCAGAAGGGAGAGTGGACAAAGGGTGCCAGGTACCTGGGGCTACCACCCCCCACTCTCTGACGCCACAGAGGTTAGAGAGCCTCGAGAAGCATGAGGCCTGCCTCTCATCACTGACTATGGCTTACTGTCCTGGTGGACAGAGTTGTCCCTGGAAGGGGGATAGGAGTCACACTCTGAGGGTGGACTGGGCCACACCACTGTGTTGGCCATGTGGGTACTGTCTACCTGCTGGGACACATCTGTGAGAAAAGTAAGGTTAGGCGCTGTACAGATGGGGTCCGCAGGCGAGGAGAAGGGTTCCCTATGGTTTATCTTAGTGGGCCCTGAGAGTATGGATAGAGGGATCCAACTGGATTCAGGAAGGCGTAGAACGGGAATAAACCCCTGCTGTAGTGGGCCAGGTTCCATGTTCTATCGCCCCAATCAGTGAAGTCCATCAAGGTATTGATTTGTCTCCCCTGACTTTAGGCTGGTGAGAGGTTGTGTTGGAATTGGCCCTTTTCTCAGGGTTATCCCCAAACCTTTTGCCTTTTGCCTCCTATTTTTCTGATCCTGTTTTTGTTGGCTATAGGATTCTAGGCACATTACCACTGCTGACCAGTGCTAAAGTGAATATGCTCTCTGTATAAATTATGATATGATTGGTTATCCATGACTGGCATATTTGATTTACTGGTAAGTCCCTACTACAGTGCACGGTGTGTGCCAGGGCCTGTAAATCAAATGCCACTAGTAGTCTTGCAGCACTGGTTGTGCCACACACATGAGTAGCCCTGTAAATGTGTCTCAGACCGACCACTGTAGTGTCTGCACGTGCAGTTTTAAACTGCCATGTTGCCCTGGCAGTGCACCTACTTGCCAGGCCCAAACCTTCCCTTTCCGTACATGTAAGGCCCCCTATAGTAGGCCCAAAGTATCCCCATTGGAAAGGTGCAGTGTATGTGAAAGGTAGGACATGTACTGGTGTGTGTGACATGTCCTGATAGTGAAATACTGTGTATTTCATTTTTCACTATTGAAAAGCTATCTATCCTATAGGCTAACATGGGAGTTGCTTTGTAACATCTTACAAGTATAACTTCCATAGGGACAAGATAGAGGAATGGAGTTTAGGCTCTATGAACTCAGAAATTTTTAATGCACCTTTTGGTGAAGGTGGTTTTTAAATTCTATGTTTGAAAATGCCACGTCTTAGAAGGTGGGGTGGCGTAGTGGGCAAAAGAACGATGGATTTAACCCAGATCTTTTGACTGGGGGAGAATGTTTGCATTGTCAGCATTCCGTCCATCATTTGTTTGCTGTAACACTCTTAGAAGGTGGGCATTTTCTTACTTTACCATCCTATATGCCTCTGACTGTTTGGGTATTCAGCATCTGGTATTGGTGTGACAGGAGCTGGGGATGTGCATTTACTCTAAACAGTCACGGGGGGAGTTGAGGTGTGCCCTTCCTTGCCTGAGTGACTCATCGCTGGGCTGAATTGACCTGGTTTGCCTTCAGAGTGGTGGGAGGGGTTTCACTTGCATCTGAATAGGCTCTGCCTCCTTTTCACAATGCTGTCTCTGCCCCCTCTGTTCATGCTGCACCAAGGAGGACAGGACTGGTTTGGACTGGGTTCAGAGACCCTTGCCACAAAGAGAACAATGACAATTTGGGATACAAGTATTGGCTCTGAAACGTCAGGACTTTAGATTACTTCAAGGAACAAGATGACCTTGCCAAGAAGATGAAGAGTGGCAGAACTGTGTGAGGAGCGCTAACTTTTCTGAGTGAGGGGTGGGTTGGCCTACAGTTGCTACTTCTGTCTGTGGTGGAAGAAAAAGACTGACTCTTTTTGCCCTGATGTGGTATCCTGCTTGTGGAGGATCTCCAAGGGCTTGTGTGTGCTTGCCTCCTGTTGGAAGTCTCAAGGATACAAATGACTTCAGGAGAAAGATTCATGCTATATCTAAAAAGAATAACCTACCTGGGAGGAGAGCTGGAGAAGATGTGTGAGGAGCGCTGCCCTGAACGTTTGTGGGGTAGGACGGCCTGCAGTGGTTGCTCCTGCCTGGAGCAGAGAAAGGACTGGACTGTCCTTGTACATGTATCTTTGCAAAAGAAGTCAGTGCGCATGGAGCACTTTTGTTTCACAGCCCAGTGCGCGCAGAGCACTGTATTCTGCCCCTTGAAAGTCCCAAGTAAAAGCGAGTGAGGAGCGCTTTGGTTTGCACTACTGCGCGTGCAACGTCGCCCTTGCCTCGTGGTTACCCAGTGACGGGAGGGGAGACCTGAGGCAGAAGAAGCGCTCTCCCTAGTGGCCTGTGCATATGCATGCAGTTAACTACAGCTGGGGCTCTGTTATGTGGCCCTGGGCTGCACAGGATCACAGCTACCACAAGGAAGACCAGGCAGCAGGCACCGCCACTCTGTGGAGTTTCTCCCTGAGGCAGTGCAGCAGCGAGGGGAGTCCAGCGCAGCCTCAGGGAAGAACGCAAGGAAAGAGGGCAGGGTCAGCAAGGTGGCCGGAAGAAGGAGCACTCCTCATCAGCGGCAGAGCCCCTAGACAGACCCAGCGCCTGGGAAATTAGCCGCACCAGGAAATCCCTCTGCAGCGCAGCCCCCTCCCTTCGGAAAGGGAGCCGCGAGGTGTGATCCGGAAGGGCAAGGGAGCTCTGGGTTGGCAGTCTGCCACTGCCTAAAGAGGTACTGTCCAGGACAGGCTGCCACGTGTTGTGTTGTCTGGAGGAATTCCAGCCCGGAACCCGGTGAGGGCTTGGGCCCAGGGAACGCCCTCTGCACCACATGCCGGGTGGCCCGATATTGTCGGCAGGTGAGCCACAGGCTCGCGGCAGTTGCAGGGGTCAGTTTAGCCAATGGCGGAGACCGATGAAGGTCTCCCGTGTGGAGAGCTCGAACAGGCCCTCTCCCCCACTTCGTTGTAGCTACACACTGCGGGGGCCTTGAGAGATTGGAAATCAGCTGCAGGACAGGAGGGAAACCCTTAACGGAGGTCCCAATCCTGCTCAGGTACCTGTATATTTATCGTAATCCCTGTGAAAGCAGCGCAGCAGCACTGCGGCTGCATGTTTAAGGTACAAAGTGGTTATTTGGGCACAATGTTATCTGGTAATTCAGGTGATTATTGATATTCACCTACAGTTGTGTGCCCTGATGTGAGGCTATGAGTGCAGTGACGGGCCAATGTGACATATGTCAGGAGTGATATAATATGTACTGTGATAGTGTAATGCAGAATGTTTTCACAATGCTTTTCTTTTTGACATGTGCAACTTATAGGTCTTTGCATTAGAGCACTAAATGTGGTGTTCTGACAATTACCTAGTTGGTAAAAGTGATTTATGACCTATGTAATGTCGTGACCATTGCCTAGTAGTGAATTATGTGATTGTGGTCTATTGGGTTTTTGGTATAATACATAGGAAATTTTTATATAACCTTGTGTGGAGTCCCTTTTTGTGGTGTGCCTAGTGTGTCACTGGTGTGTGTGTGTGTTGCGCAAACGCTTTACACATTGCCTCTTGAATAAGGCTGATTGCTCTGCCAAGCTACCAAGGGGGTGAGCAGGGGTTATCTTAGGTGTGTAACCCCCTTACCTTGACTAGGGTGGTGGGTTCTGACTGACTTATGTGCATACCCTAGCCAACCAGAAACCCAATTTCTAACAATTCTTTAGAGCAGAACCCAGAATTCTGTTTTCTAGATCTCCTGGAACTAAGGACCTATTCAATGTGCCAACTTGAGAGAGAAAACCAGTTGGACTGCAACCTCCCCTCAGCCCACTGAGCAATATTTGAGTGAGATGTGTGTCACGTAACAATCAATCCATTGAGAAACCACAGGGGTAGTTACTGGAACCCAGTTCCTTTTTAGTTAAAGAAAACAGCCCCAAGAACACTAGGAAACTGTGGGTACAGTTTAATGATTTATTCCTAAAATCAAAATCCTATCTTAATATGCACAATATTAATTGCAACTGCAAAGAAGACAAATAGAATGGTAACTGCAACATGTACTAAAAAGGTGAACAGCAAGCAATATTGTATCAATTGGCAGTGTATTTTATAACAATCTCATCCTCATTCCCTTTACTTAATAAGCTATTGTTAGCACCAAAAGAAGGCCTAATTTGAGTTTGAGATAATTCTCATCCACCTAGTTGTTTGCACAATAGGGTTTTATGTTAAATATAATAGCAAAATCTGCTATTCTCGTCTGCACTTACATCCAGACTCAGCAAATGAAGGCTGAATGCCTGCAGTTATCCTAAAGCAAGAGTGGGTAAATTCAATTCTGCATGGCCTGTCTGCTCTGTGTCGCCTAGTACGAACAATAACAAGAAACGAGAAAAATGATAATCAGCTTTTTATGAAACTTTGTTCACAGCTTAAGAATAATTTTTAACACATCATTCAACTCAGATTAGATACTGTGAATGTATTCAAGCAGACTTGTTTATCAGGTTGTAAAGAGAAATAACATAAAATAAATGCAAATTCTACATTGAGCATTTTCATTCTTGTTTAATGATTAACATAGGTCACCTAAAAGAGGAATACCTAAAAGAGAAAAGGCATAATAATCATAAAATTATCAGAAAGGTAATAAAGGTATATGTAGTGAATATATTTGTATATTATATTTAAGGCTCCCGGCTTTCCACTTAAACAGATTTTTACATATAAATGCAGATGGAAAACCTTTTTTCCTTTGTCTGTATTTATAAATATAAGCAGGAAAAGTACTGACAATCTGGATTCAGACAACCCTGTGGCGCAGCTGTGCTCCAGCCCAGGGTTGGCTACTCTGGTGCATAGAAGAATGCTGCTGCCCTTGGCACATGAAGGACACCTTTACTAAGAGGGCAGACTCTTAGTGCAGCATTTGGCACACTGTCCACACAGGCCATTCATCAGGAACCCTGGGGGGAGCCTGGGGTAGTCATCCTCATCCGGTATGTCTTCCGGTACGCTCCGGGGGGGAAAAAGTGCATTGCTTTACTGGCTGTGCATTTTCGCAACCCCATTGTTCTACGGGTCCGCTCCGTGGGAAAATGTTTTTATTTAAAACTGCTAAATCATCAGAATTTATTTGCAAGACTGCACTGCTGATGTTGAACCATGCGCTGCACGTTACCTTTAATTGGAGTGCACAACGCCGTCTGCTGCTGGGTGAAACACTTTTGGCAGGTTAATCAATTTAAATGTTTTCATTGGGGAATTTAGGTTTCTGCATCAGCAAAGCATCATGTGATTCTGGGCATATCATTTAATTTCCACATGCCTGTAAACAAAGCATATGACCAGGTAAAATTGAATTGGTGCTCAGGTAAAGCTCTCCAAGACCTTTGGGTCGAGTTCCATTGTTCTTCGTGCTCGCTCCAGGGGAAGAATGTTTCCAATGTTAAAACAAAGTGTTTCACACCCTCCTTCTCTCCTCAAAAATATGAACACTCACCTTGCGTTTTACCAATTTATAAATAGATATTTCTCATTGTGTATGCTGGAAAATATTTATCTACTCCAATTTAAAAATAGAAGAAGAAAACTCCACCAAAAGAATTCTTATGTATGTCTGAATAATCCCAGTGAAGTTGTTCTACACTGAGAAAACAGAATGGGTTGCTCCCTCTAAGACACAGCTTGACATTTGACCTCTGTCTTTGAATGCACAGCAAATGTGACAAGGTAAGAACCGGATTTGAAGGCCTGTTTACAGAAAGCGAGTTCTATCCTCCCCTCTGGTCCCTGGGGTGTACAGCCCCTAGTAAAGGTTTCTTAAAGCAAGTTATTCAAGGTCTGCTTATGCCTAAGTTCTCTTTAAATTATTTTGGTAAAGTCTTCAGATGAAGGTATTGTCTATTGTGTTTACTTAATTTGTCGTATATATATAAATATATCTAAACTTATAACAACTGAATGCAAGTGCGCGTTGTCTATTTAAATAAGTGAGAAAAAATACTTGCTGCAGCGTCTTCTTTTGCTTGGGACAAAAATAAATGTGGATAAATACAGATAAAATGACCCAAAAATAAATATGGATAAATACAGACGGAATTGTTAAAAAAGTAAATACCATAAAACCAGGAGGCCTAATTATATTATGTGTGCAATGCTAAATAAAATAAGCCAGGCTGGTATATTCATTTGCTAAGTAGGGTGGCTGGCTACAAACTGTCTAACATTTTTAAAAGGTTCAACCTGTTCTTCTATGAGCTTTAAGGATTTTTTTAAAGAAGGGCC
The DNA here is from genome assembly GCA_963921515.1 of Calotriton arnoldi. Classification (NCBI taxonomy): domain Eukaryota; kingdom Metazoa; phylum Chordata; class Amphibia; order Caudata; family Salamandridae; genus Calotriton; species Calotriton arnoldi. The sequence goes on from CAWUFW010000086.1 coordinate 5,709,220, forward strand.
ACACATCTCCCAGGTTTGGGGCATTATTTTCTCCTAGATGGTGTAGCTGCCTTAAATCTTTCAAAGAATGAAGATGTTGACACCACAGATGGTAAAGGAACCATTGATGATGAATGATGATAATGGGGGTGTAGTACCTTGTAGAACACCACCTGTTGAGCTCAACAGCTTTGGTCTTGTTGTTGCCATTGATGATGGGGTACACACATTTTGAAGTGCAATTCCAGTGGAATCCAAGGATGCAGACACTGTTTGTCAGAGCCGGTGAAAGAGTAAGTGTTGTTTCACAATTGCCAACTGCATTTTAGTGCAGTATGATTGATACAATCTTATTGGTCGAATCGTCTCTCGTTTATTGAAAGATACCATTGGGCGTAATTCCAGTGAGATATCCAGGCAAATTATTTTAAAACAGTTCCTGCACGAAATAGAGGGTCTCGTTTGAGGAGCTTGGAACTTGAGAAATGACAGAGTCCGAGTTGCACTTATCACATTCAATAAGTCTCCTCCAAAGTAGAATGGCATATTTCACAACATTGTTGTTCAATCGGTCAGCTGTCATTTCCATTAACAATGGCATTCATGTTGGCTTTATTTTTTCTTTAGAAGACAAATATGAGTTGTGCTATCAACTATCATGAGAGTAGTTGAAAATTCACCAAACAGGCTTGAACACAGTGAATTGAAGAATGAAGGAATTAGTCCAAAAATAGCATTAAAGCCAGTCAATAAGCCAGAACCAATGTTTTTAAAAACTTGATTTATATCTGTTGGGTTTGATGAATGGAAGATGGTGTGAAATGAATCAGAAAAATGGGTAGCCAAATGTATCTGCAGAAGCCTTTGAATTTTCAGATGCAGACTAGAATGTTTGTAAGGCAAATGTTTCTGCCACAGATGTTAAAGACACCTCTTTCTGTGTTAATATTGAAACAAACTTATTTATCTTATCAAATCACATATTTATCATGTCTATCTTTGACCATGAAACGCATCTCCAACAACTTCCTTGGAGGACAATATTTAATTTTTCTTGGAGCAGTTATCAAGAAGGTGAAACCAGGATTTATAATTGCATAGGAGCAAATGACCTAGCGGGTTAGTGCATGCAGACATGCTTATAAATGCTGGCTTGTCTTTTGTCAAGCAATTTAATTCAAATGAGAATGTCCATTTATGATAAAGGAAGGCATTGTATGTTTTCTCTTACCACCCTACAGACATGTGTTTTAGACAATCATAAAAAATAAAGGCAGTGATTGTCAAGGAGATTACTCCATGTATGAGCCACTTACTATGTAGGTCTTTTGCCACAGAAATGGGCTACCCTCTATTTCCTTGACACTTAAAAAAGTGTACAATGCTTCTTTTCTGGCCATAGTAATCAGTCTTTAGGTCAAATTATGAGAGTCAAAAAGGTCACTTTCATATATGAGCTGTCTAGGCATTTTATTAACTTTTAAGCTTTGTAATGCGCAATTTGACTTTGTTGTAGCTCTTATATGAGCCTGTTCTTGATGCAGAAGACACATCTTCATTTAGAAGACTTAGGTCTGAGCAAATTATAGTCTAAATGTTGTAAACTAATTTTGAGGCTGTCTGGAAACCATTAAATCTTTAAATGTGGCTTACATTATTTCTTTATCAGTTTCCCAAATTCTTTCTGTAGTTTCTCTTTCCTGAATATGCCTGTTCTTCTTTATTAATGGCATATATTAGAGTTGATACAAATCGATTGTTTTTCACAGCATGTGACCCAGGAGGAAATCATTAAAATCCATGTCCTCATTAATCTTAGACAGGTGTTCTCTCATAGCATTTAAGCTGCAATCAGCTAGCCATTGTTGGCACAACTTACCAACACTATGGGGCCGATTCCGATTCGGGCCGGAAAACGTACCGACCGACTCGGTACGGGAATAAAGTCCGACCGACACGTACCTGCGCTGCCCGACCTGGGTAGTACGATGAAATGCATGTGAAACACGACCGACTCGTACAGAACACAAGCCGAACGACCGAACAGGACGGAAACAAGCTATCCGGACGGAAAACCACGCAAATCGAACCGACCGACACACACCAGGAAGGAACCCGAACGGAACGTACACGCAAACTCCGAGCCGCGCAGTACGATGCAATGCGTGGAAAACCAGACCGAGTCGCACGGAGACCAAGCCGCACGACCGACACGCATACAAAACCCAGCCGAAGCAACCCAATACACCGCGACCGACGCGTACGCCGCACAATAAACCTAGCTGAAACACAGCGTGAACAACTCGGAGAAGCTGGCACGAGACAACTGCAGCGTCCTACTCGGTCAGAAGAACGTCTCCTACATGCACAAAAAATACAAAGGGAAAAATACAAAAAAAAGGGCCAAACAAGCAATGACAAAGTCAATAAATACAGGGGGAAAAAAACAGGGAACAAGGACACCCCCCCAACTCCACCTATATATAGGCCACAAATCCCTACCATGATCCTTTGCAAATTCAACTGACCTGCCAGCACAGAACACCAACACACAGCAACCACAGACACACTCACAGCTCATCCATCACACAAGCCACACACCATTAGCACCTCAACAAATAGCACCCTCACATACACCCAGCAAAACCTACACACACACACACTCACTTGCACACACACAGACATCAATCACCACCACCACCCATCACCATGCCCCCAAAGAAGAATCATAAGTTCCTAGACAGTGAATTGGAAGTCCTGGTAGATGAGATCCTCAGGGTAGAGCCACACTTGTTTGGCACATTGGTCCAACAGACCCCCATGTCGCAGAAAACCAAGATGTGGGAGAGGATCGTCGACAGGGTCAACGCACAATCACCATGTTTGCGCACAAAGGAAGACACCCAGAACAGGTGGTATGATGTGTGCAGGAGGGTCAGGGACCTACTAAAGAAGGATTACATCGTGAGCCAGCGCACCGGCAGTGGCCCTCCTGCCAAACCACTATACCTCAGGCCCTGGGAGGAGAAGGTGCGGGCCATCCTACCACCAGTGAGCGTATAGGGACTAACAAACATCCCAGAGCCTGGTGAGTACACAACTAATATACCCAATATTGTGTGGCAATACACACACACATCACTGTCAAGGGGATAGTCAAACCATGCACCCTTAGCAAATGCACAGCAACCAAAAGATAATCATACCAAGATGACTATGTTAGTCAGAGAAACACAATACCTGCCATCTCTTAGTGATATGTAACAGTGTCATGACAGGTACAAACCTAACAATAAATTGAGCAAGCCAGTGGCACAAATATAACAAACAAACAGTCACATATGTTGCCACCACCAGAACAGCACCTCACAGGGAAGCTCACTGAAAGGAAGGAATTCTGGGTATGCTGGTGAAGTCAGTGTAGGCAATAGCATGATGGGAGTTGTAGTCACAGATATTGGTCAGCCTCACAATTGGCCCATCAACACCACTCTGAACCATGCTCACATCACAGGGAGTGGGAAAGGACTGACAAGATGGCGGACACTGGGGACTGCTGTGGGGAGCACAAGGCCCTGCTGGGAACTGTGCACCAACCAACAGCAGGACACCACTGACTGACATCCTGAAAGCCAAATTGCACTCCCTGCAATGGAAGCACGTTCCATGGTGGGATATCTGGCTGGGTGGGAAGGAGGACTGACAGCTCTGACCATAGTTACAAGCAGCTTTTCCCACATACCCCCTTAACACAAACTCCACACAACTCACCTGGGAGAATGCAATGCCTCACACTTTAATTTAACATCCCACAAAGAACCACCACACTGGGTTATGCTGTGTGAAGCACAGGGACACTTTTGGGACTTGTAGCCAAACAAACGCCAGGACAACACTGTCAGCCATCCTGGCAGCACTGGCACACTACCCCACAGGGAAGCAGAGTCAAAAGGAAGGAAGTATGGGCATGCTGGGAAGGGGGTTGTAGGCAATAGCATGATGGGAGTGGTAGTCACAGCTCAACATCCCCCACCCACATGGCCCAGCAAGCTAGCACTGAAGCATGCACACCTCACAGGGAGTGAAAAGCCACTTCAAAGATGTCTGACACTGGCCTCAGCTGTGGGGAGCCCAAGGCCATGCTGGGAACTGTGCACCAACAAACAACAGGACCACACTGTCAGCCATCTTGCCATTGCTGTCACACTCACACACAGTGAAATCCACTCAAAAGGAAGGAAGAATGGGCATGCTGGGAAGGGGGGTGTAGGCAATAGCATGATGGGAGTTGTAGTCACAGACATTGGTCACCCTCACAATTGGCCCATCAACACCACTATGAACCATGCTCACATCACAGGGAGTGGAAAACAACTGACAAGATGGCTGAAACTGGGTACTGCTGTAGGGAGCACAAGGCCCTGCTGGGAACTGGGCACCAACAAACAACAGGACCACACTGTCAGCCATCTTGCCATTGCTGTCACACTCACACACACTGCAGTCCACTCAAAAGGAAGGAAGTATGGGCATGCTGGGAAGGGGGTCGTAGGCAATAGCATGATGGGAGTGGTAGTCACAACTCAACATCCCCCACCCACATGGCCCAGCAAGCTAGCACTGAAGCATGCACACCTCACAGGGAGTGAAAAGCCACTTCAAAGATGTCTGACACTGGCCTCAGCTGTGGGGAGCCCAAGGCCATGCTGGGAACTGTGCACCAACAAACAACAGGACCACACTGTCAGCCATCTTGCCATTGCTGTCACACTCACACACAGTGAAGTCTACTCAAAGGGAGGAAGTATGGGCATGCTGGGAAGGGGGGTGTAGGCAATAGCATGATGGGAGTTGTAGTCACAGACATTGGTTACCCTCACAATTGGCCCATCAACACCACTCTGAACCATGCTCACATCACAGGGAGTGGAAAACAACTGACAAGATGGCGGACACTGGGGACTGCTGTGGGGAGCACAAGGCCCTGCTGGGAACTGTGCACCAACCAACAGCAGGACACCACTGACTGACATCCTGAAAGCCAAATTGCACTCCCTGCAATGGAAGCACGTTCCATGGTGGGATATCTGGCTGGGTGGGAAGGAGGACTGACAGCTCTGATCATAGTTACAAGCAGCTTCTCCCACACACGACCCTTAACACAAACTCCACACAACTCACCTGGGAGAATGCAATGCCTCACACTTTAATTTAATATCCCACAAAGAACCACCACACTGGGTTATGCTGTGTGAAGCACAGGGACACATTTGGGACTTGTAGCCAAACAAACGCCAGGACAACACCGTCAGCCATCCTGGCAGCACAGGCACACTACCCCACAGGGAAGCAGAGTCAAAAGGAAGGAAGTATGGGCATGCTGGGAAGGGGGGTGTAGGCAATAGTATGATGGGAGTTGTAGTCACAGATATTGGTCACCCTCACAATTGGCCCACCAACACCACTCTGAACAATGCTCACATCACAGGGAGTGGAAAACAACTGACAAGATGGCTGACAATGGTGCTCTGTTGTGGGGAGTACCAGGCCCTGCTGGGACCTGGGCACCAACCAACAGCAGGACACCACTGACTGACATCCTGAGAGTCAACCTGAACCCACTGCAAGGGTGGCATGCTTCATGGTGGGATAACTTGGCTGGGTGGAGAAGGAGGGCCGGATGTCCATTAAATACAACCAATGCTGGCCATGCACACACCTCAACATTCACATTTAAATGCCTCAGGTTTGCAGGACAATGTGCTACACCAATATCAACCTCTTACTGTGACAACTTAGGTCAATGCAATGTACAGGGCCGCATCCAGAGGTACAGTCACAACTGTCAGGTGTGTGAACCATTGATGCCTGTAGAAACATAACATACATTGTGTGTCTCTTCCAAAAACAGGTGATGATGGGGACACAGCAGCAGACGATGAGGAGTCCCAGTCCCAGGCTCCGGGGGACACTGAGCTCACTGGTGTGGAACAGCCTCTGCCCTCCTTGGATGGCGAAGACCTACCTGGCACCTCCGGTGTGAGTCATCATGCAGCACCAGCAGGACCAACATCTGCACCCCCTGCACCCACTCCTCCAACAACTGCCAACACACAGACCACCCCCGCCGACACGGACAGACCAAGGACCACCAATGACAGCAGCACAGGGACCCTGGCCCAACGTCGAGCTACGGACAACGACCCCAGTAACAACCCCCAAGGGGGCCTAGGGACACCTGTGCGTGCCACCGCAGGTCCCACACGTGTCGCCAGGGCTGGTGGGAGGGGTGGTAGACATAGGTCGCTGTTTGCAGAGGGGTCTGGACTGCATGATGACCCACAACTGGTACGCATTGCTGATGCGTACCAGAATAGCACCGGAGAGGTCACCCAGGTAGTGGGGATCCTCAAGGACATTCAACAGCAGCAGGCTGCCCATCATGCCCGCTTGGACTCACACATGTCCCGTGTGGAGACACACATGGCCCGTGTGGAGACACACATGTCTGGCATGGAGTCCAAGTGGGACACATTGCAAGAACTGACAGCGGTGCATAGGGACATATTGACATGCCTCCGCCAGATTAGCACCAACATGGCCACACCTCCCTGTGTGCCCACAACATCTGGTGCTGCAACACCTGCAACTGCCACAGGGAGGGAGGAGGACTCTGGCGGAGAGTCCCCTGCACCGCAGCAGCCTGCACGTGAGGGTCCCCCCCAAAGAAGAGGGGTCGTCCGAGGAAGGACAACTGAGAGGCCGATGGCCATGTACATCCCCCAGGAAGCCAACACCTGTTCTGGAAATTCTCCTTTGTGTGCAAACTGTTCACCCTGTCGAATGAAACACAACTCACCCACATGACATGGGGAGTTCAAGTTGGACCAATGTATCAGATCACTGTTGACTTTACCCTGGACATTTCTGCTACCAAGACTTCCAACTCACCTGGGAACTTTGGATCACAATCCCAATGTACAGCACCCACCATCCTGTGCACTAACCTCACACATGTATGTAATAAACTCACCAATACACCATACTTGCCTCTGTTGTGATTCCAACGTTGTTATCGTCACGGAGATGATGATCTGCTAAATGACACCGTGCATGCTAACTGCCACAGCAAGTTCAACACCGTCATGTGAGTCATGGCGACGTGACAGATATGAGGGAGACACACCACTAGGGCTACACAACACATAGACACCAGGGCCATCGGACTCATCGCCTACACTGATGTTGCCAGGAAATATTGTGGAATGCACAGACACCACACCTATTCAGAGTCTGTGTTAACTAGCCCACAGGTGCAGTAAGCAAATGTCAGTCAGAAGTGTGACCACAGACAACGCACATCCCAAAGTGAAGCACAGGTTTATTACACATTTGCAACATGTTGTTTCCACTACAGATGCAAGGTAATCCCACGTGGCAGTGGCCACACAGTCAACAAGTGTAGAAGAAAGAAAGTCCAGGGGTGTGGGGCACATCACCTGTAGGGAAATGACTGCTTCCACCCTGGAAGTTGAATCATGGTGTCGGGGGATCCGAGTTGACCAAACAACTCTGAGAGCGCCCTGTGAAGGACAGACATGACACACAGTCAAAAGCACTGAAGAACAGGACAGAACTGCAATACTCATGCCCAATACATGTCACAAGATACCTACACAAAACCAAATTAGCATGTCAACACTGTTGGGGAGTACAGACTACCTGTAAGGACACATCGCTGCACGCATCCAGTCAAGTAGCACATGGCCACACTCAAACAGCAACAGAGCACCACCAACACATATCATGCAAACTCAAATCATTGACATGACATCTCTGGATACTCACATTCAGCTGAAGAAGCTGGTGATGAGCTGTGTGCGGACATCACCATCATCATCATCATCATCATCACTGGCATCGTGGCCCAGGCCAGGATCCTCCACAGGTGGCGGATGTTGGTCATCGTCATCCAGGATGAGAGGCAATTCCTTCCGCACTGCCAGGTTGTGTAGCATGCAGCAGACGATGACAATCTTGCACACCTTTGCTGGGGCATATGGGAGGGCCCCTCCTGTCTTGTCCAGGCAGCGGAAGCGGCTCTTCAGGAGACCAAATGTCCGCTCGATCACTCTCCTGGTCCGACCATGTGCCTCATTGTAGCGCATCTGGGCTGGTGTCACAGGGTTCCTGAGGGGTGTCAGCAACCACGGCATGTTGGGGTATCCGGAGTCACCTACAGACAGACAATTGCACATTAGCTGAGTTGGAAAAGAGTGCGGAATACAACATAGCAGAACACACACAATGGTACAAAGTCAGTACACACCGACAAGCCAGGCACGCTGGTTCCGCATCTGTGACATCATCCTCGGGATGCGACTACTCCTCATCATGAAGGCATCGTGTGCCGAACCAGGGAAACGTGCACACACATGTGAGATGCTCATATCTGCAAGACATACCACCAGAGCATTGATCGAGTGATAATGTTTACGGTTCCTGTATGCCTGCTCATGTGCCTGTGGTGGTACCAAAGCCACATGTGTCCCATCAATGGAGCCAATGACATGTGGCATCCTCCCCAGGGCATAGAAGTCACTCTTGACGTCAGTGAGTTGTTGACGTTTAGGGAAATAGATGTACTGGTTTAGACATCTCAACACTGCCTCCAAAATATCGCGTAGCACATGGCTGAACATAGTCTGTGACATCCCACCAGCAGTCGCCACAGTGTGTTGAAAGGTACCGGTGGCAAAGAAGTGTAGGGCTGCCATCACCTTCACCTTGGGGGTCAGCGCTGTAGGGTACGGCCGGCCAGGTTGCAAATGTGGGGCCAAGCGCACTGCCAAATCCTCAATCAGCTGCCTGGTGAAGCGGTACCGTCGGATGCAGTCACGTTCCACCATCGTTGCAAGGTCAGGGAATGGTCTATGGACAGCTGGTGCCCTGCAGTGCATAGGTGAGGAAAGAAAGATTGTCAGTCACCCCACATATGTGGCATAGACCAGACTCAATATCACATGATACAACATTACGAGACACAAGTACATGATGTGTGTGCCGTTCCGTAAGGACATGTATGGCACCGAAATGTACAACATCTAACATCACAGTTCAACATGTGTCCTCAACAAGTCCCAGGTTGTGACACACACACGCACAACATCAAAGTCCATGCACAAACAACGTGGATGTGGAGACTGTCTCCCATTGTGCACATGGAATCAGAGACATTGTAACACAACATGCACACAGACTGTGGAGGGCCATCACTATTGTGGCAATGGGTCACCCTGTGATGTACATACCGTCCCACATGGGACTCAGGGGGTATGTGACATGACATACACATACACAACCGTGAAATGTGACCATGCCACATGCTCTGAAATGAACAGTTGCACATCACAGTGGTCATGTGCACAACACACAAAGGAACCTGTCCCCATGAATACGTGCACAGCCTGGGAGTGGCTGCCCCCAAGTGCCACCCCAAAAACCACATGTTGACCCCCATACACAGAAAAGGTAATGCAGCCTTACATGCCTTAGGATACAGTGTGGACAGGCTGTGGTGTTGTAGGTGTGCCCCTGAGTCCCTGGCAAGTATATGTTACTGGCATACGTTCACCAGTGACAAGCATGGCGACATATGCGAGAGACCTGTACAGGGAAGCGTCGTACAGCAATGGACCGATCGGTGTGCACGCACTGGCCATTGAATCTGTTGTGAGTGGGTACGCGTTGTACCCGGAATACGCGTTGTACAGCAATGGACCGATCGGTGTGCACGCACTGGCCATTGAATCTGTTATGTGCGGGTACGCGTTGTACAGCAATGGACCGATCGGTGCGCACGCATTGGCCATTGCATACGATGTGACCGGGTACGCGTTGTACAGCAATGGACCGATCGGTGCGCACGCATTGGCCATTGCATACGATGTGACCAGGTACGCGTTGTTTTCGAAAACGCGTTGTACAGCAATGGACCGATCGGTGCGCACGCATTAGCTATGGCCTGGCATGGCAACGGACGCGTTTTCAAAAGTTTAACGAGTCTGATGCTGTGAATTCAGTTGGCCACCCACAACAATGTTGCAAATTCATGGGTGTCATGAAGTTGAACTTTTGAAGGATGCAGTGGGCGTGTGTAAGTGGTGCAATTCCATGGATTGGCCAGATTCAAAAGATGCAAACGACTTGGACCTATCACTTTGGACACATGGGACAGTATCTGCTCAGCAGCACACATATAATGCTGGCTGTTCCCCTGAGAGCTCACTTGCCTGCACTACATGCTCCAGGACGACATCTGCCACCACCACTGCTGCTGTCTCTGCATCCTCTGGATCCTGCAATGGCACGTACTGTGGAGAGAGCCCCAGCCTTCAGCACTGAGGAGAACCAGGCCCTGCTGGACAGCCTCCTTCCACAGTACAGCAAGCTGTATGGGAAACCAGGGGAGCAGGTGAGTGTGCTGTCCACTGCCTTACAAATGTGCATGTTGTCTGACTAGCCAGACTTAGTCTGCACGCCACTGGCTAGCAGGCTCACTGAGTAGTTGTCACCCCCCATAGTGTGTAGTTACATGCACTGAACAGGTATAGTGCAGTAACAGTGCATTTAAACAAGGTTTGACTTCCCAGGCAATGATACCATGTAGTAACTGCTGGCAAACTGTTCATAGCCATAGTTGCACTGCCTGTGTACATCATATGCCCCTGTGATTGAGACATGTATATCCAAATGTGTGATGCACGGATTTGTTGCATGTGTAGTAATGGCCTTTACACTTTGTCATCCTCACAGGTTGATGCCCACCAAAAGCAGGAAATATGGCTGGACATCGCCCGGGCAGTAAGGTCTGTGGGGGTCTACAAGCGCCGGATCCGCAACTGCCAGAAGAGGTGGCAGGACCTTCGGGGCTGGACCCGGAGGATCCCAAGGGTCCAGCTGAAGCTGTCGCCTCTTCGCAGGAGGGGCGGACACCGGACCCTGACCCCCCACATGCTCAGGATCCTGGCGGTGGTCTTCCCTGATCTGGATGGGCAGCTGAAGGGCAGACAGCAGCAAGGAGGGAGTGAGTCCATGACTGCACTGTGAGCTTTGTCTGACATGCTATGTGCCCTCCTCTGGCCTGTTTAAACTTCAACAGTACATCAGTTATGTGGTCCAGGACCCATGTCCCTCAATTGTGCACTGCCCACTCCTCATCTGATACCCAGGTGTGGCCCTTACAGTCAGGAAATTGTGTCACTTGGGTACTGTGTCCTTGCATTTTGCTTAGCTCAAGGTGGGGGACAGCATTTGTTCACGTAACTCTGTGGTGGGCTTCATGGGTGGGTCCATTGCTTACACAATGCCTGAGTTCTGACATGTAATCTGCGTGTTACTTTGATATGTGGTCCAATTGCTGATCGGATTCACCACATGTGCCTGGGGTATTTGGCACATACCCATGCTGCTGGTGGGAACAATGTTTGGGCCTCAGGAGTATGAATATCAAGTGTGTCACACATGCTTAGCCACCTGCCTACTGTCCAGGGCTCATCCCTTTTTCACGTGGAGCAGGACAGTCATGCCTACTCCAGGCCATGCAATACACTCTGTACTCCCACTCCCGTGTATCAGCTGACACGTTGTGCTCAGTGAAATGTTCCCTCAGGTGTCTGCCTCTGTGTCATTGTGCTGTGGCTTCGTTGTCTGGACTACTGGGGTGTTTATCGGTTAGGGCTCAGCATGCCACCGGAGATGTGACCATAGGAGACGATACTTGTGTGACATATAGGTGTTTGATCACTTGACCGTGCATACTGGGGTGTGCGACTGTGTAGTTCAGGCAGCTGTTTCCCATTCACAGCAGATTGTGAGGTGCTCAGGTTCTGAGGGTTGGGTTTCATGTCTCCCATATGTCCAATTGGTATGACGTGGACAAATGAGAGTTCAGATGATGTGGTTTGTGGGGGATGGATATGTGCACTTGTCAGCTACAGGACTTGCATTCCCCATGACCTAGAATTGTGACACAGTGCAGACTGTTGTTGTCTGGCTGCCCTGCCCATGTGACTGGAGACAGTGATGTATGACTTTGCAGGCATGCCTGTGCCATGGCATTAAACTTCCTAAGAGTGATCCTGCAGGGGAGTGACATGTGTTACATGCACCCCATTGTGGCATTGACTATCAGGACATGGGTGCATCATGGTGTCTGGTGCTGGTATGCATCACATGCATTTCAAATATAGACTCTGGCCATCCCTTTATCCGGACACCTGTACTGACTCAGTGGCAAGAGTTGTGATGTGTGCATGTTCACATACTTCACCGTGTTCTCTGCACTGTCCAACTACTGTGTAGGTGGTGCATGTGTCCACACTGGGGTATTGCCATCCGACAGACACCAGACCGATGGGTGCAAGGCCAGGAGGGATGTAAGTGCCATGGTTGACCATCAGACTGACAATTGGCTTCTCCTACTCTGTTTGGGCACTTTTGGCAATGTTCAACTAAGGATGCCAGGGCTTGCTCTGTAATGTGCTGTACTTACTGTGGTTTTGTGCGGTTAGTGCAGGTGACTGATGTCTGTCTGTTTCCCTAATTGTTTGCAGATACATCCACGGCCACAGGAGGGGACAGCTCCATGGACCAGGAGGAGCCGCAGAGCCAGACTGGGTCAGCAGCCGAGGAGTGGTCAGAGGGACCCAGTGGCATGGAGGGCGAGGGGAGCCACACCGAGGAGTCCTCAGCACCATCCACCTCAGCTGAGGACCACAGCAGCTCGGAGGATGACTCCCTTGTGGAGGCGGGTGTCAGCAGCCACCACACCCCAGCTACTATTGCTGTCCCCGCCACCACCACCACCACCACCACCACCACCACCACCGCCCTCCCATCAGCTCCCATTCCAGAGGTCCGTGGAAGCTCCCGTGTTCGGGAGCATGTCTCCTTCGTGCCAGGCACCGCAGCCCCTGCCCCTGTGTCCCCTGCTGCCCTGAGTGAGGAGTCTGTGTACCTACTTCGCCAGCTCCATTTAGGGCAGACAGCAATGTTGAGTGTCCTCCATGCCCACACCACTCTGTTGACTCAGCTGGTGTCGTTCATGGAGGGCATCTCATTGGGCATGTCTGCCCTACAGAGGAGCAATAGGTCCATGGACTCCTCCCTGACGGCAGCAGTGTCCCTCCTCCAACAGTCCCTCACCCCTCCTACCTCTGCCCCATCCACACTTCCTGGCACCCTACCTGTCCCAAGCACATGCACACCTGCACATTCACCCAAACACACAGACACGAGCAGCACAGACACACCCACTACAAAAACAAGACGTGCACGCAGGCATCCTCAGGGGACTGATACCACACCCACAGGGGAAGGGGTACATACACACACACAGGCATCCACAATCACTCCGCAGTCCTCCGATACCTCTCCCTCCAAGGCCCCTTCCCTTGCCTCACCTGCAACCCCACCTACACAGCAGCTCTTCCTCTGTGACCTCGGCCTCTTCCCCTCCAATCCAGCTGATCCAGCATACAGGGGGAAGAGGAAGTCCACCCACACAGAGGGGAGTGCCCCTCACCCCCGGACACCCTCCCCCAGGCGCAGACAGACTGAGGCCCCCATCCGCAAGTCCCCCGGACCCGGAAGAGCAAGACCCCGCCACCACCCTGCAGCTCAACCACCAAGTCTCCTTCCTCCATCCCTCAGGCCCCCACTCCACAGGTTCCCCCACCACACCCTGCCCCAGGTTCCCCCACCCACAGATACACCATCCCCAGAAAGATCCGGCCTTCTCCCCCTACCACTTGCTCTTCCAGCACCACACCCCCGCTGCGCTTGTTTGTGCCACTGGTGTGGAGAGCGTGTCCTCCCCCTCTGTCCTGCCCACCTTACCTGAACCCCATTCTACTCCCCTGGAGATAGGCACTGCAGTGGAGTCCACTACCACCCTGTCTGACTTGGGCACTGCAGTGGGGAACCTGTCCACTCCATCTGCACGGCCCACTGCAGTCGTGCCGGCACCCACACCATCTGACTCATGCCCCCAGTTGTGCCGGCACACACCATGTCAGACGCCTCCACTGCAGTTGTCAGTGACTCTCCAGCACCCACCACCCCTTCCCTGCCTCCTTCTGGTGAGCCCTGATCCTGTCCCTGCGGTGTCTGGCCTGCCCCCCGTATGCCCCCCCGAGGGGAATGTCCCTGCTCCATATCAGTGCAGGCATGCAAAGGGTGACATCTGGCACTGTCACCCTGTTTGGACTATTGTTATGGACTGGCCATTGGCCTTTGTTATATTTCTGGACTTTCACTTCTATACACAAAAATGCTGAATAAAGCTACTTTCTGTTCTCTAGTGGTTTTGCTTCTGATGTACATGATAGTGATGATGCTAACCGTGCCCTTGCTGCACTGATGGTGATTTTTGATATCAGGGAAATTAAGTGTTACTGTGCAGGACCCCATGTGGTCCAGGGGGAATGTATCCTATCCCGGTGTGTATCCATGTCATCCTTTGCAGCAATAAGAGGGTGTCATGTTTTCAATATTTGGCAATGGGATTTCCTACATTTATTTGCAATATCACATCTGTGGCTTACACCCCTGCACATCTGTTGTGCTTGCCATTGTTCAATTTGTCTATTTCCCTGACCGTGTGACCATCTCCACTGGACATGCAAGTTTGGGCATCAATGGGGAAGGACTCATCTGTGTGATCAGTGCAACTTGCTATACATGTGTGTTGGATCTGTGCAGATGGTGTCGGTGACACTGCCATGACCAGGCTGATGTGACGAGAGCCTTCATTTTGTGCTAATTGTTGACTGAGTGACCAAGTGTACTGCTGATATGATAGAGCCCGGCAGAGACAACGTATGGCACAGCTTTCCTTACACAGGAGTGGAGTGCCCTCATGGCAGTGTGTAATTCTGTGACATTGCCTGAGCCCAAGGTGTGTGTTGTGTGAGCATGTCTGTGTGTGTTCACTTCCGTTTTGCAACACAGGCTGGGATCCCTAGTGATGTTCCTGTTTGTGATGCTTGCTGAGTTGACCTATGTTCCACCATAATCTTCGCACTGGGTTCTCTGGGATGTGGGTGCATGGCACATTACTAGTCATCAGGGTGTCATCCATAGGTGTGTTTGCTGTCAGGGCTGAGTTTGTGGGCAAACGCAGATGAGACACAGTCAGGATTCCCCTTGGCACTTGTTGGTTACACAAGTCATGTAATTTCCAGTTTGTGTTAGCTTTCAGTGATTGTGACACGTTGTGTGTGTGACTGCTGCCACTCCTCTGGGTCAGAGCTGCAATGTTCGACGTTGTCTATGTGTGTTCTTTGTGGGTGACCTTGACTTCTTCATTGGTGTGTGACTGTGTCCGGGATCACATTGATTGTGGTGGATTTCACATCATGCCCATGTACAGCGTACTGTGCAGTGTGTCAGACATTCACGAGTCTTGTAGACTGGCCATGTGTGATGGGTTTCTGCACCTTAGTTCCCAACACCACCCCTGGGATTGTCATGGGTGCATGTGCAATGTCACCAGTCTATGTGAGCTTCACTGCTGCACATTGTTGGAGATCAAGGTGTGTGGTGTTGAGTGTGTGCAAATGAGAGTTGTTGCACGGCTAGACCCCTGCCTCCATGTTGGCCTTGGCTGACAGGCCGTGCTGATTGATTTGTGCTTGTGTAGGTGTGATGGTAGTTTGTTGCTCAGGACACATGACTGTGGTTCACAGTGTGAACAACATCTAGCTTTGTCATCACAGTGGGATCATCATGCAGGCCACGGTCACCACGATGTGGGGTCCCTGGGGGTAGTGCTGTGGTGGGTCTGTCTCTTGCTGTGTTATTTGCTGTTCCTACAAGCTTGTGAGACATGTGTAATTTGGGCTCCCTCTCATCTAACAATGCCTGTTTGCCCACATAGGGGAATCCGATCCATGAGTTACTTTTGTGTGGCACTGTATACACATCTGTGTAATTGTGATTCAGGCCTCCTCATGTGTTGTGTGGTTGCCTGGGGACACTGGCACACCCCCCATCACCTGTTGTGTTTGATCTGCAGTGTGAGGCTGCCTGTTTGTGTTTGTGCATCTGCACCACTGCATTGGCTGTATGTTGTTTGTTGGCTTTCCCCTGCTGTCCCTGGGACTCCTAGGTCATCAGTCAGCACAATGATCATGGTTTGTATGTCCCATTGCTGCCATGGTATGGTATTTGTTCACCTGACATCTACAGTCTCCAAAGGATATCTACATTTGTGTGTCCATTGGTGCAGATATGTGGGGCTGCATTATGATGGTCACTTCTGTCATTGTGTTATTGAGGGATGTTGACAATGTCAGCCCCCATGGGTGATGTTTGTCTGCACATGGCCAAAGGTATATCTTATTTGCACTGCACTGTTTGCCTCACCCAATGTATGTTGCTATGGGACACAAGCACTACTATGCCACAGATTTGTTTGTTGTTCTGTGACCAGGAATCATCCATGCTGTTTGGCATTTGCAGCTTTTACCATTACTACACTTACCTTTTGGGCACTGTGGTGATGGGTGTTTAGACCCCATTGCCACAATGTTCAGAATGTGCTTCAGCTATGGACCCCACACTTCCCTTTTGGTCACTGTGGTGATGGGTGTTTAGACCCCATTGCCACACTGTTCAATTGGGCTTCAGCTATGGACCCCAGACTTCCCTTTTGGTCACTGTGGTGATGGGTGTTTAGACCCCATTGCCACAATGTTCAGAATGTGCTTCAGCTATGGACCCCACACTTCCCTTTTGGTCACTGTGGTCATGGGTGTTTAGACCCCATTGCCACACTGTTCAATTGGGCTTCAGCTATGGACCCCAGACTTACCTTTTGGTCAGTGGGGTGATGGGTGTTTAGACCCCATTGCCACAATGTTCTGAATGTGCTTCAGCTATGGACCCCACACTTCCCTTTTGGTCACTGTGGTGATGGGTGTTTAGACCCCATTGCCACACTGTTCAATTGGGCTTCAGCTATGGACCCCAGACTTACCTTTTGGTCACTGTGGTGATGGGTGTTTAGACCCCATTGCCACAATGTTCAGAATGTGCTTCAGCTATGGACCCCACACTTCCCTTTTGGTCACTGTGGTGATGGGTGTTTAGACCCCATTGCCACACTGTTCAATTGGGCTTCAGCTATGGACCCCAGACTTACCTTTTGGTCACTGTGATGAGGGGGTGTTATACCCCATTGCCACAGTGATCATGGTCTGCTTGCATTGTGGAGGCCACACAAATTTATGTGTGACACATGTGATTGGGGGTCACATTGTATGCTCAATGACATGTTCAGTGTTGTGGGCATTTGACACACACTACACACTCTTGTCATGGTGTTGGTGGGATGTATTTTCAGACATTCCTTATGTTGGAGTATGCTGGTTGTGTCATGCATTTCCCGTCCTATGTTTAGGGGTGGTGGTAGTGGTAGGCATCCATCCCCCTATTAGTGGGGATGGTAGTAGTGACAGGCATCCAGCCCCCCCTGAGTAGGGGTGGTGGTAGTGGTAGGCATCCATCCCCCTATTAGTGGGGTTGGTAGTAGTGACAGGCATCCAGCCCCCCCTGAGTAGGGGTGGTGGTAGTGGTAGGAGTCCAGGCCCCCCTGAGTAGGGGTGGTGGTAGTGGTAGGAATCCATCCCCCTATGAGTGGGGATGGTAGTAGTGACAGGCATCCAGCCCCCCCTGTTTAGGGGTGGTGGTAGTGGTAGGCATCCGTCCCCCTATTGGTGGGGTTGGTAGTAGTGACAGGCATCCAGCCCCCCCTGAGTAGGGGTGGTGGTGGTGGTAGGCATCCAGGCCCCCCTGAGTAGGGGTGGTGGTAGTGATAGGCATCCAGCCCCCCATGAGTAGGGGTGGTGGTAGGCATCCAGCCACCCATGAGTAGGGGTGGTGTTGGTGGTAGGCATCCATCCCCCTATGGGTGGGGTTGGTAGTAGTGACAGGCATCCAGCCCCCCCTGAGTAGGGGTGGTGGTGGTGGTAGGCATCCAGGCCCCCCTGAGTAGGGGTGGTGGTAGTGGTAGGAATCCAGGCCCCCCTGAGTAGGGGTGGTGGTGGTGGTGGTAGGAATCCATCCCCCTATGAGTGGGGATGGTAGTAGTGACAGGCATTCAGCCCCCCCTGAGTAGGGGTGGTGGTAGTGGTAGGCATCCATCCCCCTATGAGTGGGGTTGGTAGTAGTGGCAGGCATCCAGCCCCCCTGAGTAGGGGTGGTGTTGGTGGTAGGCATCCATCCCCCTATGGGTGGGGTTGGTAGTAGTGGTAGGCATCCAGCCCCCTGAGTAGGGGTGGTGGTAGTGGTAGGCATCCAGCCCCCCTGAGTAGGGGTGGTGGTAGTGGTAGGGATCCAGGCCCCCTGAGTAGGGGTGGTGGTAGTGGTAGGCATCCAGCCCCCATGAGTAGGGGTGGTGTTAGTGGTAGGCATCCAGGCCCCCTGAGTAGGGGTGGTGGTAGTGGTAGGCATCCAGGCCCCCCTGAGTAGGGGTGGTGGTAGTGGTAGGCATCCAGCCCCCATGAGTAGGGGTGGTGGTAGTGGTAGGCATCCAGGACCCCCTGAGTAGGGGTGGTGGTAGTGGTAGGCATCCAGCCCCCCATGAGTAGGGGTGGTGTTAGTGGTAGGCATCCAGGCCCCCCTGAGTAGGGGTAGTGGTAGGCATCCATCCCCCTATGGGTGTGTATGGCATTGGTGTTAGCCATCCCGCCCCTATGGTTCTGCTGTTGCACGTCATTTCTGCATCCCTATGTGTGTGTGACATATGTTGGGTACGTGTGGTTTGTTTGTGTAGTGGGTGTTTGACTTACCGTCTTCGCCGTACGCGTCCGTACCGGTCCCGGTAATAGATGTAGAGTATTGGTAGGACCTGCGCGATGGGATTCATGGTTTGTTCGTCTCGTTCGGGTTTCTCGTGGCTTCGACTCGTACTCGTCGCTGGCTTGTTTGTCTCGTAGCCGTGGATCGTCTTGTGGCGCGAATCGGAGCTTATGTGCAGCTCTCCCGGATGCTCTGACGTGCCGGACGTAGCGACGGGTTCGGCGCGTACGGAATGCGCATCGTACTAGTCCGGCCGGAAGGTGCTGTATATTTGGTTCCGTGCGACTCGATTGGACGTTTACGGATCCGGCTCGGGCGGGGAACAGGAGCTGAAATGGATGAGTACGGCTCGCTCGGAATCTGGGCTGTTATGCGCATCGTACTTGTTCGTTCGGACGGCTGTTCGAATCGGTCGGGAAACATGCGTTCGGCTTGGTTTTTTTCCGGACGAATACTGTTAGGTGCGCTTCCGGCCGAGATCGGAATCGACCCCTATTTTGCCCGTTTTTCCTTCTGTTCCCCTCGCCTCCCCCACTTAACTGTGTCCATTTTTCCTTCTGTTCCCCTCGCTGCCCCCATTTAACTGTGTCCATTTTTACTTCTGTTCCCCTCGCTGCCCCCACTTAACTGTGTCCATTTTTCCTTCTGTTTCCCCTCGCTGCCCCCATTTTCCCTGTGTCCATTTTTCCTTCTGTTCCCCTCGCTGCCCCCATTTAACTGTGTCCATTTTTCCTTCTGTTCCCCTCGCTGCTCCCATTTAACTGTGTCCATTTTTCCTTCTGTTCCCCTCGCTGCCCCCATTTAACTGTGTCCATTTTTCCTTCTGTTCCCCTCGCTGCCCCCACTTAACTGTGTCCATTTTTCCTTCTGTTTCCCCTCGCTGCCCCCATTTTCCCTGTGTCCATTTTTCCTTCTGTTCCCCTCGCTGCCCCCATTTAACTGTGTCCATTTTTCCTTCTGTTCCCCTCGCTGCCCCCATTTAACTGTGTCCATTTTTCCTTCTGTTCCCCTCGCTGCCCCCATTTAACTGTGTCCATTTTTCCTTCTGTTCCCCTCGCTGCCCCCACTTAACTGTGTCCATTTTTCCTTCTGTTTCCCCTCGCTGCCCCCATTTTCCCTGTGTCCATTTTTCCTTCTGTTCCCCTCGCTGCCCCCATTTAACTGTGTCCATTTTTCCTTCTGTTCCCCTCGCTGCCCCCATTTAACTGTGTCCATTTTTCCTTCTGTTTCCCCTCGATGCCCCCATTTTCCCTGTGTCCATTTTTCCTTCTGTTCCCCTCGCTGCCCCCACTTAACTGTGGCCATTTTTCCTTCTGTTCCCCTCGCTGCCCCCACTTAACTGTGTCCATTTTTCCTTCTGTTCCCCTCGCTGCCCCCATTTAACTGTGTCCATTTTTCCTTCTGTTCCCCTCGCTGCCCCCATTTTCCCTGTGTCCATTTTTCCTTCTGTTCCCCTCGCTGCCCCCATTTAACTGTGTCCATTTTTCCTTCTGTTCCCCTCGCTGCCCCCATTTAACTGTGTCCATTTTTCCTTCTGTTTCCCCTCGCTGCCCCCATTTTCCCTGTGTCCATTTTTCCTTCGGTTCCCCTCGCTGCCCCCACTTAACTGTGTCCATTTTTCCTTCTGTTCCCCTCGCTGCCCCCACTTAACTGTGTCCATTTTTCCTTCTGTTCCCCTCGCTGCCCCCACTTAACTGTGTCCATTTTTCCTTCTGTTCCCCTCGCTGCCCCCATTTAACTGTGTCCATTTTTCCTTCTGTTTCCCCTCGCTGCCCCCATTTTCCCTGTGCCCATTTTGCCTTCTGTACCCCCTGTTGCCTCTCTCCACTCCCGCCGCTGCGTCCCCTGCGGCCCCGCCCCCCTGACTGCCCATTCGCTGCCCCTGCCTCCCGCCTCCCAGCTGCTCCTCCCTCCCACCTCCCCATATATGGCGGCCGCGGTGCGGCCGCGCCGCCGGCGCGCCTAAGGCAAGCCCGTCTGCACTTGTCCGCGCCTGGACCGCACCCAGCGCCAGAACCCCTGGGCCGTGCGCCCCCCGCTCCAGCCTCGAGGACCGACGCCGATACGATGCCACCACACTCCACGCTCTCAACCCCGGACGGACGCACAACTGCTTCAAGGCCGCCCCGAAACGCACCCATGGTCCCTTCACCTGCCGGAACTGCAGCTACACCAGCCTCAGAGCCACCGAGGCGCCCGCCAAGAAGGACCTCAACCACCTCCGATGCATCCTACTGAACACCCGCTCCGCACGCAAACACGCCGTCGAGCTCTGGGACCTGCTCGACACATCATCACCAGACGTCGCCTTCCTGACAGAGACCTGGATGAACGACTCCTCCGCCCCCGACATCGCCATAGCCATCCCAGACGGCTATAAGATCACCCGCAGAGACCGCGTCAACGCAGTAGGAGGAGGAATCGCCATCGTCCACAAGAACACCATCAGGGTCTCGACCAGCACCGACGACACTCTCAGCACCGCCGAACACATGCACTTCCAGATCCACACGGACCCCAACACCACCCTTAGAGGCACCCTTGTCTACAGACCCCCTGGGCCCGACCCCAGTTCAGCGACTCCATCGCCGACTTCATCAGCATGCACGCCCTGACCTCTATCGACTACATCCTCCTCGGAGACCTGAACTTTCACCTGGAGAACAACAATGACAGCAACTCCACCACCCTGATCGACAACCTCGCCAACCTCGGTCTGAGCCAGCTCGTCACAACACCGACCCATTCCGCCGGCCACACGCTTGACCCCATCTTCTCCTCAAGCTCCCACGTCTCCTTCAGCCACACCACGGAACTCCTCTGGACCGACCACCGCTGCATCCATTTCACCTTCCAGAAACCCACCACACACCACCGCACCCTACAGATCCCCCGCAGATGCTGGAGCAAAGTCACCGAAGACCAACTACGGGCAAATCTCGCTCTCAGCCCTCCCTCCGACCCATCCAACACCGACGAAGCTGCCTGCAACCTCAGACGATGGATGGACGACTGTGCCAACACCCTCGCCCCGCTGAAAAAACTCACCTACAGTGACACCACCAAAAGAGCCAGCTGGTTCACCTCGGAACTCCTAGCTTCCAAGCGTACCTGCCGGAAACTAGAGAAGAAATGGCACAGTGATAAGACACCGGACAGCCACGCAGCCCACAAAGACGCCATCCGTAACCACCACCACCTCATCAAGTCCGCCAAGAGAATCTCCTTCAAAGACCGCCTCGACAACAATGCACACAACAGCAAGGAGCTCTTCAACATCGTGAAGGAACTCTCCAACCCCAGCTCCAACACCAACGACATCCCGCCGTCGCAACCCCTGTGCGATTCCCTCGCCACCTTCTTCCACCGCAAGATTGCCGACATCCACGACAGCTTCAACACCCAGACAGCCCCAACTAAGATCGATGCACCAGACCCGCCGCGCACCATCGACCACGACCCCCTGCCAGCCTGGGCCAGCGTGAACATCGATGACACCATCAAGACCATGAGCACAATACACTCCGGCTCCCCGTCAGACCCTTTCCCGCACCACATCTTCAACAAAGCCAGCAGCTCCATCGCACCCCACCTGTGCAACGTCATCAATCTCTCCTTCGAGACCGCGACCTTCCCAGAGAGCTGGAAACACGCAGAGATCAACGCCCTACTCAAAAAACCCAAGGCGGACCCGAGAGACCTCAAGAACTTCCGGCCCATCTCCCTGCTTCCGTTCCCAGCCAAGGTCATCGAGAAGATCGTCAACAAACAGCTAACCCGATACCTCGAAGAAAACAGCATCCTGGACCCATCCCAATCGGGGTTCCGCAGCAACCACAGCACTGAGACTGCCCTCATCGCCGCCACCGACGACATCAGGATCCTGCTGGACAACGGTGAGACCGCAGCCCTCATCCTGCTGGACCTCTCCGCCGCCTTCGACACTGTCTGCCACCGCACTCTACGCGCACGCCTCCACGACGCAGGGATCCGAGACAAGGCCCTGGAATGGGCCACCTCCTTCCTCGCCGGCAGAACCCAGAGAGTCCGCCTCCCACCATTCCGATCCGAAGCCTCCGAGATCATCTGCGGCGTACCCCAGGGATCATCCCGAAGCCCAACACTGTTCAACATCTACATGGCCCCGCTCGCACGCATCGCCAGACAGCACGACCTCAACATAATCTCCTACGCCGACGACACTCAACTGATCCTCTCCCTCACCAGGGACCCCCTCGCCGCCAAATCCAGCCTCCATGAAGGAATGAAGGCCATCGCCGATTGGATGAAGATCAGCCGACTAAAACTGAACACGGAGAAGACAGAGGTCCTCATCCTCGGCTCCAACCCCTCAGCCTGGGACGACTCCTGGTGGCCAACGACGCTGGGAGCAGCCCCGACACCCACCGACCACGCACGCAACCTGGGAGTCATCCTCGACTCAACGCTCTCCATGGCCAAGCAAGTCAACGCAGTCTCCTCCTCCTGCTTCAACACCCTCCGCATGCTTCGCAAGATCTACAGGTGGATCCCGACAGATACAAGAAGAACTGTCACCCAGGTCCTCGTCAGTAGCAGACTTGACTATGGGAACGCCCTCTACGCGGGAGCCCCGGCCAAGCTCATCAAGCGACTGCAACGCATACAAAACGCCTCCGCACGCCTGATCCTCGATGTACCACGCCACAGCCACATCACCCCCACCTGAGGAACCTGCACTGGCTCCCCGTCGACAGGAGAATCTCCTTCAAACTCCTCATCCACGCACACAAGGCACTCCACAAGACTGGCCCAGCCTACCTCAACAGACGACTCCTCTTCTACGTCCCCAACCGCCAACTCCGCTCCGCCGACCTCTCCCTCGCCACCGTCCCTCGCATTCGAAGAACTACCACCGGCGGCAGATCCTTCTCCCACCTCGCCGCCAAGACCTGGAACACCCTTCCACTAAGCCTACGACAGACCCAAGACCTGCTGACCTTCAGGAGGCTACTCAAGACCTGGTTGTTCGACCAGTAGCAGCACCCCCCCCCTTTTTTCTCCCCAGCGCCTTGAGACCCTCGCGGGTAAGTAGTGCGCTTTACAAATTCTGTGATTGATTGATTGATTGATACTGTTATGGGGAAATACATGTTATATTGAGGGTCTGGTCTGTTTTTTATAGGGATCAGCAGCTTTAGAAAGGAATCCGTGCATGTACACATTAATATCCATTGGCCACAGGGCAATCCCATCTGAATTAAATGCAGTTAAATGATATGTTCTGTTTTGTGCAATAATATTCAAGTTAGCATCAGTAATGCTTTCCTTCCATTGCTAACTTGGGAATTGGTTACATTAATCTTTACAATGGATGGTGTTTTTAGGTTTCTAGTAGGTCGAAACCCTATGTAGTATGCTGAATAGTTTTCTTCAAAAATATAATTTCTTTAGGAATCATGCACGGCCTGAATAAAGTCTTTGCATATTTAATTTGCCAAAACTTGCTACCCCAAATACTTTTTTTAATTTATATTTTCTTTCCAGTATTGATAATCTTGAACAGCAAGTAAATCAATCAACTATGCTGAATAAATGAACCTGTGATTTGTGACCAGAATATTTTAAGTCTTTCTGGTTTTGGAATTTGTTAGACCTGGCATCTTTGGTGTGTTTTTACCCTGTCTTTTTGCTTCTGACCTCCAATTTTTGACCGTGTACTGCATTTCGTTATTTGCTTTGTTTTTGAACTCTGGGCACTTTACCACTGCTGATCAGTGCTAAAGTGCAAGTGCTCCCTGTGTAAATTATGATTGTGATTGGTTATCCATGATTGGCATATTTGATTTACTGGTAAGACCCTAGTAAACTTCACGGTGTGTGCCCAGGCCTGTAATTCAAATGCTACTAGTGGGCCTGCAACACTGATTGTGCCACTGACATGAGTAGCTCTGTAACTATGTCTCAGACCTGCCACTGCAGGGCCTGTAGGTGAAGTTTAAGTTTTAAACTGCCATGTTGACCTGGCAGGTGCACCTACTTGCCAGGCCCAAACCTTCCCTTTTTTTACATGCAAGGCACCACTAAGGTAGGCCCAAGGTAGCCCCATGGGCAGGGTGCAATGTATGATAAAGGTAGGGCATGTACCAATGTGTTTTATATGTCCTGATAGTGAAATAGTGCCAATTACGTTTCTCACTATTGTAAGGACTATCTCTCCCATAGCTTAGCACTGGAGCTGCCTTGTAACCTCTTGCAAGTGTAGCTTTCAATTGGGAAGAGATAGAGATTTGGAGTTTGGGTTCCCTGAACTTAGAATTAAAAAATACATCTTTTAGTGAAGTTGGTTTTTAAATTGTGTGTTTGAAAATGCCACTTTTAAAAGGTGGGCATTTTCTCGCTTTACCATGCTGTATCTCTGCCTGCCTGTGGAATCCACGTCTGGTTTAGGCTGACTGGGCTGTTTGTGCATTCACTCTAGACAGTCACACAAAGGCTGGCTGATGGGCCTTCCTGAGCTAGAGTGGTGGGAAGAGTTGTCACTGACAGCTGAATAGGGCTGTGCCTTTCCTCACACAAAGCTGTCTTCGCCCCCCTGTAGTGTGCCTGGAGGCAGGTCAGGGAAAGGCCGGGTCTTGAGCACTACAAAGACTATCCTTTGAAGTTTGCCTACTTCAAAGGCAGAAACTGGTATGAGTACTGGAGCTGTGACCCCACATGTTTAGAATACTTTTGGATCAGGAGGAGATTCTGGCAGGAAGAAGAGCTGGAGAAGCTGTAGGAGGGGCACTGCCACTCTGCTTGTTGCTGTGCTGGACTAGTCTACTGATTGCTGCTTCTATCTTGGAGAGAGAAAGGACTGGACTTTCATTCTGCTTGTCAAGGTTCTCCAAGGGCTTGTGTGTGCTTGCCTCCTGTTAAGAAGTCTCAGGGCCATCAAAGTTCTAGTTCTGGGCCCTTGGAAGTAGCTTCTGCTGCAAGAAGAGAAGAAAATCCACGCACTGACCTTCAGCGCCTGTTTTTCCAGCCACAGTCTCACCGTGCTGTGCAAAACCAACACATCGCCATGGTGCAGCCGAAGAATTGACGCAGCACCAGCCATGCGGCCGGAAGATCGTCGCAGCCCAAGTTCTGAGAACTGTGTTTCCGACGTCCAAGACACCTGCTCTGACTCCAACGCAGGCCCTGCTGTGCAGCTGAAGTTTCGACGCATCACCTGCATCGCGGCTGGTTTCACCGCTGCCGCATTAACCCAGTGTGGCCGTATTTTCCACGCATCTCTCCTGTGCACCAAGACTTCATCGACGTTGCCCAGCAGTAAGGAACCGAGGCCGCGTGTCTGACATTTGACCCATCACCTCCCCTCACAGAAAGGAACTGACGCATCACCTCCACTGACATCAAGGAATCGATGCATCACTTCCACTGCATCGCAGCAAGGAATCGACGGATCACCTCCTCTGGCAGTAAGGAACTGATGCATCACCTTCCCTGAGAGTAAGGAATTGATGATGCATTGCTTTATTTTCAGTGCCTCATCTCCCCAGCGCCTGTTTTCAACTTTCAATTTTTTTTTTCAAAATCTTTTTATTGAGTTTACACAAAGGTACAAACTTTATAGCTCAACCGAGCTCATATATTCCAACAGGCAAATGCCAAGATCATTAGATAGCTAAAGATAGTGTACAGCTTATTCACAAGTTCCCAGCATGCCTGAGGAATTTAATCAAGAGCAGGAAGCCCCATCAATGCAAAATACCCTTACAACACATTACATGTTATTTCTGCTTCCTATTGTAGGAGCTAAAAAATCAGGCCTAACATAAAACACAAACCTATTAAAGGAAAAAAGAGAAACAAACATTTCCAAGGTGTCATGAGTGCACAGTCACAGTGAGGAGGAGTGGGGTGTGGAGTGCTGGCCTCCCACGTCCAGCGTGAGAAGGCCCAGGGGAGATCAAGATCCATGGATCCCAAAGGGGGCTCTATCAATTATGTCAAGAAGAGGTGGAGGGCTCGCAGCCTAGGCCCACAGGCAAACAATGGTAACCCCTCCGACAAATATCCCACCAAGGGACTCCAAATATGGTCAAAGCTTTTTCAGGAATCTTCAATGACATCCGTCATCCATTCAAGGGCTAAGGCGCGCCATAGACGGGCGTGCCATTGAGTAAGGGAGGGGGCTTCGGGCAGGCAGCAGCTATGGCCATCTTAGCCGCCCCTAGGCATAGCCACATAATTGAGCGGTCTCTGTGGGTTTGGTGTTTGAGGCCAGGTCCCAGAAACCCAAGAGTACGTGTTCTAGAGAGTCAGAGATCGGGTAGCCAGGATTTGTTTAGTTTGAGAAAGGATCTCCTTCCAGAAGGGTTGAATAGTGGGACAGTCCCACCAAATGTGACGGAACTCTCCCAAGAGCCCGCAGCCCTGCCAGCATCGATCAGACGTGTTTGGGAAAATAGTGTGTAATTTCTGGGGGTGGAGATACCATTTGTACATAGTTTTGTAGTGAGCTTCTCTCAAGAACATAGAGCAATTGTACTTGGTGATATCTTTATAGAGGGACACCCATTGCTTCTCCGTAGTAGGAGCCTGTAAAATGCCATCCCAAAATCTTCTATGTCGTGGAGTCTGGTGTGGGCCGAGGGAGAGCAAGAGGGCATATAAAAAGGAGACGCAGCCCTTAGCTGTGATACCGGATTGGACAAATGTTTCCACCGGGAGCAAATCCCTGGTCACCGCCTGTCGCATCTGAGGTTGCTGTACCCAGTGTTTTAACTGGACGTAATGGTACTCCTCCGTAGATGGGAGCTTGAAATGGGTTACGCAGTCTGCGAATGTTCGAACCTCTCCCATACGGAAGAGGTCCAATATCATGAGGCATTCCCCCTCTCTCCATTTATCAAAGGGCCCTTCCTCGAGCGCTGGGGGAAACGCAGGGTTGAAGTGAATAGGGGTGTAAGGGGACGGGAAAGTAGTCAACGGCAAAGCTTTAGTTACACTGTCCCATATCTTCAGGGTGGTAGCCGTGGGAATACTCAGGTAGGTGTTAGTCGGTCTATCTGCCTTCCGTTTCCAGGACAAGTCCCAGATAGTTCTCCCCACCACCTGTCTATCCATATGAAGCCACAGTTTATCTGAGGCCTTAAGGGACCAGTCTCCCAGGACCCGAAGTTGCTCGGCTCTATAGTACAGAAGGTAATCCGGGAGAGCAAGATCCCCCTCCGAACGTGGTCTTGTTAGGGCAGACGTGCCCTCTGGCCTTGCCAGATGAATTTTGTGACCATAGTCTGTAATTCCTTGAATAGGTCCTTATCTAGAGTGATAGGGAGGCCATGGAAGAGATAAAGAAGGTGGGGAAGTACGTTCATTTTGATGGCATTAATTCGTCCTATCCATGTTAGGTATGCCAAGCTCCATCTTTTGAGATCGGCTTTGAGTTGTCACAGCAGGGGGGGATAGTTAGCCTTGTAAAGGTCTGCCAATTTGGGGGTAATACTGATGCCCAGGTATGTGATTTCTTTGCGTGCACATCTAAAGGGGAAGGCACCCTCAATGTCCCACTGCATGCCTGGAGGCATTGTCAAATTTAATAAAAAGGATTTAGAGAGGTTAACCTTGAACCCCGACACTCATTCGAAATGTGCAAGTTCAAGCTGTATCGCCATAAGAGAATCAGCGGGGTTAGTGATAGGCAGTAGGACATCGTCTGCAAAGAGTGAAATTTTATGCTCATCTGAGCCAAAATTAATGCCACTAATCCCTGGGTTGGATCTGATCTTCGCCGCAAATGGTTCAATACTAAAGGCAAAGAGCATTGGGGACAAGGGGCAGCCCTGCCTGGTGCCCCGGGCTAGATCAAAGAAATCAGAAGCCACCTCATTTTCCAATACCCCGGATTTCGGGGATCTATAGTTAGCTTTCACCATTCCCAGGAAGGCCTCACAGAACCCAAAACAGCGCAGGGTATGTAGTAAGAAGGACCAATCAACACGGTCAAAGGCCTTCTCTGCATCCAGAAAAAGCAGGGCCGCGGGTATACGTTTCTTCTGGACTTTATCCATGCAGTGGAACAGTCTATGAAGGTTGTCATGGGTCTGGCGCCCTTTGATGAAGCCCAATTGATCGGGGTGAATGAGAGTGGGCAAGACCTCCTCTAATCTATTAGCCAGGACTTTGGAATATAGTTTAGCATCTAAATTTAGCAGGGCATTAGGCCTGTATGAAGCGCCTTTGGGATTACCGTGATTAAGGCTTCCCCCATGGAAGAGGATACAGTCTGGTTCGCTGCTATGTCGTTAAAAAGGTCAGTGAGTTGTGGAGTTAGCTCAGTGGCAAACGTTCAGTAGAACTGAGCAGTAAGTCCATCGGGTCCCGGGGCTTTATGCAGCTTAAGCCCGTCTATAGCACCTTGAACCTATTCCTGTGTTATGGGGCGACCAAGCTCATCACTGGCAGCTGAAGCGACCTGAGGGAGCACCACGGAGTCTCGGTATTGGGTCTGGTCTTGTTCCAGTGGGGGATCAGCCGTATAGAGGGCCCAGTAGAAATCACAGAACGCCCTGCTTTTCCTGCTTCGTTTAGTTGTAGGGCACCCTACCCATCCAAAATCTGTTTTATATATTCCTTTTCCTGTTTTGCCCTAAGCTGTCGCGCTAGCAGTGAACCAATTTTGTCCTTACCCTCATACCCTCGAGCTTTGAGCCTAAAAACTGTTTTCTCAGCCCTATTGGTGTAAATTGCTTGGAGCTTCCCTTTTATAGCTTTAACTTTCCGCAAAGAAAGGATGGACGGGGAGTCCTTGTGCACCCTCTCTGCCTCGTGTAAGTCCCTCTCTAGAGTCAATCTTTCCTTAGTCTGGAGTTTTTTCAGGGAGGTAGTGAGTGCGATGCATTGCCCTCGTATAAAAGCCTTGAAGGCATCTCAGTTATTTACATAGAATGTATCAGCAGGGACATTAGTGGTGAAAAAGTCCTTGATCAACTTTCGCAGATCGTCTCGGTGAAGTCTATCTCGGCATAAAATATTGGGAAAGTACCATCTAGCCAGTTTGGAGCGTGGCGCCGGCCAGTTTAGTAAACATGTTAACGGGGCATGGTCCGAAAGGCTTATGGGGTGGAAGTGGGCACCAGTGAATGCCTGTAGGAGTGATTGACTAGCAAAGACATGATCAATCCTGGAATATGATCTGTGGGAGTGGAAAAAGAAGGAGTAGTTGTGTGTTGAGGGATTAAGGGCCCTCCAGACAGTCAGCAGCCCCATTAGTTGCAAGGATGATTTCAGTGCCTTACTAAAGACCCCCCCGTGGCCCTCTGTGGGTGCGTAGTGTCTGTCTTTGGATCCCAGATAAGATTAAAGTCTCCCATTAAGACGATGTCCCCTGAGGCAAAACCCTCCAGTGTTGAGAGAAATGTGAGAAGAAAATCTGACTGTCCAGTATTCGGAGCATAAACCAGGGCAATAGTGCAGGGCCGACCCATAAATTCCCCCTGAACCATCAGGAACCTCCCTTCCTTGTCTGTTTTGGTGTCATGGGGGTGAAAATGTATAGAAGAGTGAAACATCAAGGCCACCCTGTTCTGCTTTTTCACGTTGGAGGAACGAAAAACCAGGGGGTAGTTTCTATGTTTAAGCCAGTGGTCTTCCCCTTTCCTAAGATGGGTTTCCTGTAAGGCGACTACTTGTGCCTGCTGGTCCCCAAGGAATTTGCACATACGCTGCCTTTTGTTAGGGGAGTTGAGGCACCTAACGTTCCAAGACATAAAGTTAACTACCATTACGGTGCCACGACATATCGTCCCTGTGAAGACCCATACTTCGTATTGCCCAACCAGTCATCTGGACCCCCAACCCCCCTCCCCCCCCCCATCAATCCACTCAAAAGATCCACATGGTAGACACCCTGGAAAAAACATTAACAATAAACGAAACCAAAAAGAGTTGTTTCGGAAGTCCGCAAAGCAACCACAGGGCTTTGTTCCTGGCGGCTCCTGGGGCAAGACCATTCCCGCTCCCAGAACCCCGTGAGTGTTCATTTTTGACACTAAACCTGGAGCGTCAATACTCGAAGTCCATGGCAAGGCAGAGAGAGAGCGTCTGAGGGCAAATTGTTCCTCAAGTAGAGAGAAGACAGGGGATTCTCCCCATCTCTGATTCCCAAGAACTGAGATCGCTTAGAAACTAGCTCCTCTATCGGCGTGGCCCCATCCCCTATAACAGACCTACCATTGGTGTAGCATGTGATATGTGTCCGCTCTGCCCGATATCGGGACAGGGATGCGACCCTATTGTTAACGTTGCACTGACCTGCCCCCCTTCTTAGATGTCTGCCAGGGTCCGGTGCACCTCGATCCAAAGGTCGCTCCGTTCTCATATTCCCTGCTGCTGCTTCCTGCTGCGGGGTGGGTTTCCCGAGGCCGAGGAGGACCGCCACCCCCTCCACCTCCGTGAAGTGATGTTGTTTATTGCTGAGGGAGAAGGCTATCCCGAAGGGGTAAGTCCAGCGATATTTGATCTGGCGCTCCCGTAGGGCCGCTGTAATCAAACCAAATTGTTGACGACGAGCGAGCGTGGCCTGGGCCACGTCTTGGAAGAATGCGCATGATGCGCCCTGGAATTCCACCCAGTCTCTGCTTCTAGCTTTTTGAAGGACCAGTTCCTTGACTCTAAAGGAGCTAAATTTAGCTAGGATATTCCTCGGGTGTCTGTTCTCGCCTTGTTGTGCCGGGCCCACCCTGTGAACGCGCTGCAATTGTACCTCCGCAGCTTCTTCACCAAGCACACTAGAGAAGAGGCCTACCATGAATGAGTCCAAGTCTGAACCTTCTCTTCCTTCTCCAAGGCCCCTCACTCTAATATTGTCTCTTCGGGAGTGGTTTTCTAAATCTTCTCACTTTAGTAGGACGGAGTTCAGTTGAGCGGTGAGGGATTCTGCGCTCTCCTCCAATGGTTGAAGTCAGCCTTCTAGCTCCTGACATTTCGCCTCCACATCCAGGGTGCGTGTGCCGATTGAGCCCACATCCGCCTGGAGCACCACCATCTTTGTTCCCATCTCTGCTTTGAAGGAGTCAAATGAGGCGCCTATGTCCGCTTCCCAGTACCCTCTTGAACTCCCTCAGGGTTGCCAGTAGGTCCTCCCGGGTGAGCGCCATCTTCTCGGCCGCTGGGTTCCCCTCCTCCTCTCCCCCACCAGGCCTGGACGAGCCAAAGTAGCTGGAGACCTTCTTGGGCTGGGCTTTTTTCAGTGGCATAGAGGCAAGTCTCACGGTCTATGCCGCGCCGCCCACCGTGTGTGTTATGGGGTCGGGCGGGGAGGTTGCGGGCGCTAGGAGGCTACTCACTGCCAACTCAGAGAAGCAGAGCCGAAAAGGTTCTTGGGTACTTCCAGTGCAGGTTCAGGTGATGATTCCTCCAGGGGCCCCCACTCAGATTCCAGGGTGCATAGTTCATTTAGTGGGACTCACTCCTCGCTGTAGCATGCTGCCTTCATTTTTCTCTCTTTGCTGGTGACGGGCGCCATATTAGAGTCAGGCACTGGCCCTCAATCTGTTCATCCAGCTCTGGCAGACTGCTTGCTTTTCCAATGGGATGGCCGGCATCACACCGCTAGCTTCTCGATTGATTAACGCCCTCCATATCTCCTTAGGATTTCCCCACTTGTGTTTTAAGCGCCGCATGGTGGGCTGTCCTCTCCTTCCACCCGCGCTTCACCGGGCGTGTCACAGGACCTCACTGCGACCCGGGCTTGATCACATCTGCGTCGCAGTGGGATCGGAGGCGCCCCCCCGGGCAGCAGCTTCTTCTCGGGGCGAGCTCCCCCACAGTTCCAGTCAGCAGGGAGGCCTCTTGACTCGGCGCCTAGCAGCTGCCGGGCGCCACCGCCATCTTGGCCTCGCAGCGCGGCCCCGTCGCCGCAGTCCGGTAATTAAGGCCTCTCTCCTCTACAGGCTGGAGAGCTCCGAGTCATGTCCTCTTATGCTCGCACGCTGGGCACCGGCATCTCAGTGTGATTTTACCAGGTGCTGCGCGGCGGAACGGGCAGGCTCATGGGGCTCATCGCGGAGCCCATCGGAGTCACGTCCTCACGGCCATGATGGCTGGCCACGCCCCCATCTTTCAATTTTGACGCATCCCAGGTACTTTGCACTAAAAAGTGACACATCCATAGTTTTCTATGAACTGAACTGTTTGAACATTCTAAAATGATTTCTTTGCTTGTGTATGTTGGTCTTTTGTCAATTTGGTCTTGTTTTATTCCGATAAAAAGTGGTTATTTTTCTAAACTGGTGTGATGTCCATTTGTAGGGTTTTCACTGTGTTACTGTGTGTTTATGTACAAATGCTTTGCACATTGCCTCTGAGATAAGCCTGACTGCTCGTGTCCAGCAACCAAAGGGGTGAGCAGGGGTTATCTTGGGTGTGTAACCCCCTTACTCTGACTAGAATAAGGGTCCCTACTTGGACAGGATGCAAGCCACTGCCAACGAGAGACTCCCATTTCTAACAGAAATGATAAAAGGCAGATGGGAACCTTTTGGGAATTTTCAAGGACTATTTATTAGTGGAGCACTACAATGCTTCCACTGTCTAATTATATATTTCTCAAGGGGTATTTGGTCTATGAATATAATGTTTTTCTTAATGATGAAATCAAAACAGCTGTTGGTGATTTTCAGCATTTAAATAAGGAACTTCTTTGTCTAAAGTGCCAAGAGAACTCATACATCAATTGTTTACCAGCATTTATGTCGCAATAATTTGTAAAGGGGCCAGAAACTATAATATAATCTAGGTAAACTTTAAAAAATAAGGAATTTGAGTCATTTCTGTCAGACCCATAATCTTTGTCAAACAATACCATCCACCACAGGATACACAATGATGCTAATAGCATGATGATCCTGACATGCTATGTGAGAAGAAAAATGCAGCTGTAATTCCTGAACCACAGGAGACAGCACTGTCCTATCAGGAATATAGTTTCCATGCATAAGAAGCAAACTTGTAGATAACATTATGATTTACATTAAAATGTAAAAAACGACAGTAGCAATCCAGATGTATGGCTATAGTGGAGTAAGGTATCTTTCACTAAACCAACAACATAGCAAGAAGCCATCTGTAGTGTTGTTTAACTGGAGAAGAGATTATTATAGCTCCTCTTTCAAAGCCTGTATCAGATTCATTTTTGTACAGCACAGTTTTGTGTAGCTGATTCATTTTAGTTGATGTTTGTTCTGTTGGAGGCTCATAATAAACTGCTGCAGTGGTTTCAATAGTTGGAATTATTGAAATCACAGCATGAGGTTCATCTGTTGAAATTGGTGCTTGGTGCAAATCTGGAAACACAGCAGAATTCTCAGTCCCCAGAATGGAGCCCAGGACTTCAGTGCAGGTGTACTCTTCTTGGGATAGCTCTTGAAGAGTAGGGAGGGGATGTTCTGATCTACTTCAGAGGCACTTTGGTGTCATGGGGGTCTGCTGAACAGAATTGCTCACATAATGGTTTTTGATGTGAAGGATCAACATTTTTGTGTTTTTTATTAAACAGACTTTGGCAAGTGCCTTTTACCCCAAGAACTGGAACACGTGGTTTTTAAGTTAATCCAAAGACTTGTTTGTCAGGGATCTTTCCTTGCAATAATTAACCCACTTAGGGAAGCCACTCGTCAGCAGCTTTATGTATCTTATCTCCGTTGGTGGCATTCTTCAGATTAGATAATTTATTCCTAGTTTCTTGAATGTTCTGCAACAAAGTGAATCGAATCAAAGGATCAGGTGTTTTTGACTCTTTCTCTTTTCCAGGGACATCAAAATCATGCACATACATTAGTACTTCAAAGATCATCTTGTATGGGGTGTGACCACCTAACCCCCCTCATACAGGTTATGTAGCCAGCTCACTTCCATACTTAGGACCTGGTGCTCAAGGTTTGTTTGAGTGTACCATTAGCTTGTTCTTGGTTTCTGGTGGAACGGGTGCAAACGTAGTAGGAGTAATCTAAAGCACACATAACATCCATGAATGCCTTAGCAGTGAACTCAGGACCATTGTCTGAATGAAAGGTATGAACTGTTCCCATTACCACTAGGCACTGCAAGTTTTTCATGACGACTTGAGCAGTGGAAGACTATTGTGGCCAAACCCAAAGGAATCTGGAGCATGAAACAACAGCAAACAATTTATAATTATACCTTTTAAGACCCTGGATTGGCCATATGTGGTCGAGGAAAATTTCCCCAAAGGGTTTAGCAGACAGTAAAATGAGTCTGTGCTGGCTTGAATGTTTTATCTGTTGACAAATATTGCATTGCTGCATGTTTTTCTTTGTAAGCTTTGGTACATGTGGCCACCAGTAATGTAAGTGTAGCATTGATACAGCATTACTAATGCCAGTGGAAGGTAACCTTTCGTGAGCTGCCCCAAATAAGTCTAATTTAGTTTGCTCATTAGGAACATGTCTTTCTCCCCCTCTGGGGATGAAAACTATAAGAACGTTAAAGTTTGTGAGGGAGTAGGAATATTTAGAAGGAAAACCATCAGGAGGTTTCTCTCCTCTTTGCGTTGCTTATATTGCTACCAAAATGTCTGCATCAATCTTAGTTTGAGACTGGGTTACAGCAGCCACCTTAGAGATTTTTACCACTGCTTTTGCAGCCAAGTCTGATGCCAATTTCCCTTTAGCATGAATTACTTCACTTTTATGGGGCATGCTATGTTGTCCATGGACCAAAGGAAGCTTATCTTATAGGACTGCCACCTTTCCCTCAAAGTTGTGTACTTTTTCTTGATTTCCTCTTTGAATCTCTGAATCCGTTTAAACACAAATGAGGAAAATCTACATGGTACACTGAACACAGAATGCCGAATCTGACACAATAAGAGTAGGAACTGATGGATCAACCTCCTGTAGAGCAAGAAACGGGGGCATGTATTTCTGCAAGTTCTGCAATGAAATCACCTAAAACTTTAGTGTGAGTGCATAGCACCTTAAAGTCACCATATTCAAACATTTCCTGCACTGCAGCACAAGCCACAAATTATTTAATTTGGGGTTTGAGGAATATTTTGCACATATTGCAAAATATTTTGTGTGGTAAGTCTAGGATCATATTCAATTTTTTTTTACATCAGCAGCATTTAAAAAAGCGGTAAACTGCACTCAACACAGGTGTAGAGAGCAAGCATTAGGAATAATGGCTTTTGTTGCTGCTTCTAGTGTATTTTAGGAGAAATTCTCTAATATGTAGGCTTCCAGTCCATGAATGATAGCTGTGTGTGCTTTTGTCCAATATTTTCCAGCAAATGTGGGAGGAATTAAATCATACAAAGGCTTCACCGCTCAGTATAATGTGACAAGTAAGCTCTACGAAGTCAAGAAACCGGATCAGGGCTTGAAACTTTCTTAATGTGTTCGGAGGTTGTAAAGCAGCAGACATCTGTAGGAAGTCAGGTGCCAAGTCTTTACCTTTGTATTCAAGAAAAATCACATTTCAATATGAAATATTTGATTTTTTAAATTTTAGTTTTTACACATATTGAGCCAAAAGGAGTTTGTTCTGTTCTGCCCCATCTGGAGGGGGATGTTTTGGGAGGGGGCAGTGCTGCTCAAGAAGCCCCAGATACGGTTTCACTTGAAGCAATCTATCAAAGTATAATGGCTCATCGTGAAGAAAGACAGACAGAAAGCCGCAGAACTAAATCTGCCTGTCATAAATTGCAGGGTGCTATTTGCCGGTTCACTAAGAATTGCTCTGAATTCTCTGAGAAGATGGGGTAGCTGAGAACAGAATCTTAACCCTAGAGAGTGATTCAACAACGCACAAGCAAGTGGCAGAAACCCTGGAGGTTCAAATGGTGGATACTCAGTCGAAACTGTTAGACTTAGAAAATAGACTCAGACTAAATAACCTTAGAGTTTTGGGTATCTCAGAAGGGCTGGAGGGAGCGGACATTGGTAAATATATTGTGGAGCTCTTCATGGGAGCCTTCCTGGAACTGTCTGATTGGAACTCGGATTTGGAGGTTCAGCGGGATCATAGGTTCCCCTTTAAATAGAATCCCCGGGCCATGCAGGAGGGGGTGAAGCCCAGGGCAATATTAGTTTATCTTTGTAACTTTTTGCTATGCCAGGCAGTTTCTGATCTGACACGTCCAGATCCTAAGCAGTTATCTGTGGGGTGTAAAGTTTTGTCAGGCTGGAGTTCTGCCACTTCACTGTAGTGAGAAGGTGGCGCCTTCGACAACTTACACCCTTTTCAAAATAAGGGAGCACAAGTGTATTTAATGAACCCAGCCAAGCTCAAAGTGGTTCTGCAGGATAAGTTCCACTTCTTCACATCAGAAGTCAAGACAAAGGAATTTCTAGAGAGTCTGAGTTAAAGCTAGGGTATTCTAGCCTGACGGTATCCCAGGGTGCTCCTATGAATGCACTTGTATAATCATTCATTTACTCATATATATGTTGCAAGTATGCATGGTGCAATTCCTTTTTCCGGGGATTAGACTTTCCACAGTTCTTTTGAATTGTCAGCAACAGGGCCTGTAGCTTTGAGTGCTCTTTTCTGGTGAGGAAGTGACTTTGAGTGTGTAAGAGAGTGTTAACTGGGGCTCATTATTGGAGAGGGGCATGCCACCATCACCGAACCTGATTGGTCTATCTGCTTCAAGGAGGTGGCAGGTGAGGGATAGGGGGGTGGAGGTGGTCAGGTGTAGGGGTAGCGTCATGGAGGTGAGGGAATAGGGGTGGGAGAATGGGGGTATGGGCTGGGTGGGGGGTGGCTGGTTGGGTAGGGTAATTTTTCTGACCCATACCTCAAGCAGTAATTTTTTTTCATTTAATGTTTCATCACCTGTACCTAATGGAGGTCCCTTAACTATTCTTAGGTGTCCCATAGTTGGTCCTGATGAAGACCCTACTGTAAGAACTCCAGTTGTCTACATTCATCCCCCAGGCTCGAAACGTCGACGGCTATACATTGTATTTACCATTGTGGACAACAGTGATAGGTCCTTCATGTGTCCATATACTATGGTGTTGTAAATAGATTGGCCATGTATTATAGGCCGGATTGGCATTTTACACGATTTGGATGTATATATTGCTCACTGCCCTCCCTCTCCCACTTACCCTCACTTTTGCACAACGCTGCACTTACCTTTCCTTTCCCATTGGGGCACCTTTTTTGAATTTTTTGAATTTGTACCTTTGTTGTATTCTCAGTGGACATGAGAATCCGTGTTCCAAATGAATAAATGTACTGAATTTATCGCGAAATTGTTTTGAATTAATTCCACAGGTGATGTTAAAATATTTGTCTTAAACATTGTGTCCACTAGGGCCATTTGTTTCATGTACCGTACTTTACCCAGGTCCTAGTGATTTGTCTGAGTTTACCCCCTTGCTTTATAACTCTGTATACAGGAGACTCATATTCTTTGGGACAAGCGGGGGCTTCTTAAGGATTTAAGCTTTTCACTCTTGGCTTGTATGTGGCAAAGTCTGGCATTCAGGGGTGTGGCATTTTTTGCAAACAAATCTACTTGCTCTGGTTGGCGCACAGCCGCATATAAGTAGGGCCCCTGGGTCATTGTGGAGTGTGGTGTTGGTAATGGTTGGTTCACGCTGTGTTCAGTATACAGT
Organism: Calotriton arnoldi; assembly: GCA_963921515.1. NCBI lineage: Eukaryota > Metazoa > Chordata > Amphibia > Caudata > Salamandridae > Calotriton > Calotriton arnoldi. The sequence goes on from CAWUFW010000086.1 coordinate 5,747,682, forward strand.
TCTAATGTGGATGAGGCCTCTATTTTCGAATTTTTAAATGTAAAATTGGCATCATGGCCACTCCTTCATATTTAATGTAGAGATCTAAATATGCACCTTGATGTTGAGAATGATCCAAGCGGGAGCCAACCATACTCGGGGAGGAAGCCTGTGGTGTACAGGGCTTTGCAATGTTTGGTGAGGAACCATGGTCTTATTGATGTGTGGAATAAGTGCAAGGCCCAGGGTTTACATTTTATTATTTTCCGCATAGGAAACTGGTGCGTCTAGATTTTTTTTTTGTATCTACCACCCTGGCCGGCCAGGCCAGTATAGGGATATTCCCTAGGACTCTCTCAGATCACGACCCACTGGTTCTCGAAATTCCAGCAATGGGCATTACCAAGCCTCAGGGGTCTTGGACCTTCGATAGGAAGCTTTTGTCAGATGCAATATATCTGGACCATATATGTAAATGAATCAGGCAGTTTCTGGAAATTAACAAAGTGACTTCGCCAGCTGGCCTGGTGTGGGACGCCCTTAAGGCAGGGATCAGGGGGGAAACCCGTAGTTTTAGTTTGTATCAACAGAAACTAAAGCAAATTGAGATCCAGGGGCTTTATAATGGGTTGTTCTTAGCAGAGGAGGAACTGACCCGGACGCTGATTAAGGTTATGGATCTTAAGGAAGCCCAGCAAGAAATAGCTATTTTAAAATCAAAGATCAACCTCAACTTTAGATGGAAGTTGTCTGCTAAATTTCACCATTATAGGTCGGAATGCAATGAATACGAGGAGAGCACCGGGAGACTATTAGCAAAGCGGATTAGACAGAAAGAGGTGGAGAATGGGATACTCGCTATAACAGATCAGGAAGGGAGGACTTTTGAATCGCCGTCCGATATTATTAGGGTCTTCAGGGACTTTTATGAAACCCTTTACAGGAAAGAACTTAAACTTCCGACAGATGAGTATGAGGATTTTTTATGGGCTTGGACTGGGTTAAATTAAATAAGGAGGATCAGACCATTCTGGATGCTCCAGTAACCTTGGAAGAGATGCCAGAGGCAATAAGTTCTTTAGCCACTGGGAAAGCCACAGGGCTTGATAATCTCCTGCTGGAATTTTTTAGAGCTTTGTTTGGAGCACTTCGACAGGATAGGTTTCAGATTTTCTTGCAGGCACAAGAGGGGACTATCCCACCATCATGGGAAACAACTAATATAATTGTTTTAAAGAAGAAAGGCAAATCATCCTTGCTCCCTGGTTCATATGGGCCGATCTCTTTATTAAATTGCAATGTGAAAATCTACGCCAAAGTATTGTCAAATCAGCTGGGGAAGGTCATCTCGCCATTAGTATCACCTCAGCAACATGGTTTTATTCCTGGGCATGGTATAGTCAACCACTTTAGAAGGGTAATTACCTTGTTTGACATGGCAGCAGCCTTAAAGACACCATTGGGCTTAGTTTTACTAGATGCAGAGAAGGCCTGTGACCATGTGTCATGGGGATTTCTGTGGGTGGTGTTAGAGTGGAAAGGGTTTGGTAAAAGCCTTATCAAGGCCGTCAAGGTCTCATATAAGGTCCCCAGGGCTACTTTACAAATAATGGGGCTGGAGTTGGATGGTATACAAATCTCAAGACGTACTACGCAGGGCTGCCCATGCTCACCTTTATTATTTGCATTATATATCGATCTCTTTATAGCAAAGCACGATAATAATTCACGTTTTAAATCGGCTCTCGTTAATCAAGTAGAAATAAAGTGCTCGCCTATGCAGATGACATTGCGCTGGCAACTACAGATCCCTCAGCTGCTCTCCCTGAAATTGAAGATCTAGCTGGACAGTTTGGGGCATGCTCAGGATATAGATTAAATGAGGATAAAACCCAGGTTTTATGCACAGAGGGACCAGCGAATAGTGACTGATGCAGTATACCTGGGAGTTAGAATTACGGCAGCCCTGGATAAATTGGTAGAATTGAATATGGCACCATTATTATATAATATTAAGCAAGATCTCAATAGAATTAATCATCTACATCTCTCGCTATTTGGGAGGTGCAATGTGTTGAAAATGACTATTCTACCAAAGTGCTTGATATTTTTAGGATTGTCCCTTTAGAAATCAGCAAATATTGGTTGTCTAAACTAGAGAGTGCATGTTTTAGCTTTTTGTGGGGATATCCGAGGCCTAGATGGGCAGTTAAATACATGACTCTGCGAGGTTGCGTGGCGGATGATCAGTCCCGAATTTGACCTTTTATTATTGGGCTTGCATGTTGCAACATATGGGGATTTTAATTACAGGTGGGTCAGGTGGAATAAGTCCGGCAGAAACTCCAACAATCTATGATCTGATCTTGGGAACTTATGCTAGGGGATGTCTTGTAAAAAAAAGTGGAACCCAGCTATTATAAGAAAACCAGGTTCAAGGTTTTAAAAGCAGCATTTAAGGTTTGGTGCCAGATTAAGCGGAGATTAGGTATTCCCGAGATTAATTTTTATACACATATGTCAGATTTGTCAATTTTTCCACCTGCATTTAAAAATGCAATTACAGATAGATGGGCACATAAGGGTAACCCTGGGCAAAGCACTACGCTACGCTCGCGTAGTTTGTGAAGTTTTCGCTACTTCGCACAACGCGAATTGCACGTAGCACAGTGCAAACACGCGTAGCGTAGTGCAGCGGTCATTTTTTGCTTGCTCGCGGTCCTCAACGTCAAGTTGGCGACCACGAGCAAGCAAAATGACATCCCGGCGAGACTTTTTCCTCGTTCGCGATCAGCAACATCAAGTTGCCGATCGCGAGCGTGGAAAATAAACCTGCCGGCGAGATTCTCAACGCGGGGAGGTCAGGTTTCTCATTGCGAGTGGTCGCGTATTCTCGCGACCGCTCGCGATGAGAACTACCAGTCCGCGTTGAGAAGCTGCCGCTCGAGTAAAAATCTACTCGAGCGGCAGTAAAGACAGCTCGCACTGTGCAAGATGCCCTTTTCAATGATTGCACAGTGCGGACAAGCATCCGGCACTGTGCAATCATCGCGAACAGCGCAGTACGCAGTTCGCGTAGTGCTACGCGTAGCTCGCGTAGTGCGAACTGCACTTCACCTAGCTTCGCGTAGCGCTACTTCGCGAACTACGCCCAGGCTTACATAAGGGCCTTGCATTCCTGGGGGATCTGTATTGTGATGGCAAACTCCATTCCTTCACCAAGCTATAGGAGATCGTTGGATTGGTTTAGGGTGATTTTTAAAATTTAATTGGCTACAAGATTTTCTCTTCAAAAGATTAAAGGAATTAATCTTCGTAGCAAAGGTCCCCTTAGTCGAAGTGGTGAGGTGGAGGGATAGAATTGGTTCAATTTATGACTTATTGGTACAAGGTCAACCAAATGATATGGAAGTGCAAAATTCTAAGTGGGAGGCTATGTGCGGCACTGAGGGGCTCTATCTTCAGGAGTCATTGGATTTAGGCAATAAAGTGCTGTTAACAGCTGGTTTGAGAAGCCAGCACTTTAAGAAAATATTCAGTTTATACCACACCTCGGCCAAGGTGGCTAAGTGGGTAGTAGGTTTGGTGGCAAGTGCAATAGGTGTGGCTTGGAGCAGGCCGAAATTATTCATATGTTCTTCTCATGCCCCAAATTGGATTAATTGATAAAAGATATTGGGATCTTTATGGGTTCAATTATTGATAGGCAGGTTCGGATTACCCCGGTATTGATGATATTGGGGGTGATTGATGGCTCGGAGGACAATGGTGTATTAAGGAGAGAAGCATATTTAGTCCTGATCCCCCCAGCATTTCTAATGTGGAGATCTAAATTGTTAGCAGTCTACAACATGGAAACTAATTTGTATAAATGCAGAGGGCGAAAGAAGCAGCAGTGGGGGGCCAGGATCTTGGCGTCAATTACCAATTGGATGGAAGGGTTGTCAGGGTAACAGTGAATTTAGGGGGACGGCAATGAAGGCAGTAAATCATGTGTTAGCTCTGGCCCTTATGGTCATAGGGAGGTGATCACCTTGTCCCAGTTCATCTCTGTAGCTGGCATTTGCACTCCATAGCTGTTTTTGATATTTAATTCTGCCATCTTTGTGGTTTATAGGAACACTGCTGTTTTTATGAATTTCATGCTGCTAGCACATTATGGCAATGATTCAAATTATGCTGGGGTTCATAAGTATACCAGAATGGTTATGCATTTGCACTTTATAGATTATTGGTACTGATGGGGAGATAGATATGCTGCTTCTATATAAATATACCAATGTTTTCATGTATTTGTACTTTATGCTTTAGGGGCTTCTGTCTATGAAATGGTATTGCTCTCGGTTTTAGAACAAACACTTTAGGATCTAGAACGAGATGTGTTTTAATGTCAGTGATATCACAATTATGACATGTTAACCATTTATTATGTATCTTTGAGCTGATGCCCTGGGGATGTGGTCCCCAAGCTTAGCAGGGCCCTCTCAGCTGCTGCCTGGGTAAATGACTCCTTTTAAAAAAATCTAATGTCTTGTTAGAATGTCTGCTGTGTATAATGATGAAACACTTGGGCAGAACAGTCCCACACTCTTTAGCAACAGCTGTGAGTCTTGGAACACCCAGCCACATGCTACACAGAGTGTAATTCCAGTCAAATCAATTGAGGTCAAGGCACAGCGAAGCATCAGTCAGTAAGTGCAAAAAGCAAATAAAAGCAGTAAAGCCTACCATCAGGAGTGACCCATAACGAAGAATCAGAGGGGGTGGCCCTGCCCTGCCTCTTCCTGGCATGACGGGCAAGGAATGGCCCGCCATTGGTCCAGACTTTGCCCGGGCGCGTTCCGCACATCGGAAAAATGAGAATGAATGAATGAATGACAGAGTTTATAGAGGGCGCAGCTACTCCCGAAGAAGTGTCCTGGCGCTACAGATTCACAGACTGCTGAGCAGAAATTATAGGTTGCCAAAAAGCCAAGTTTTTAACATCTTCTTGAAGCTCAAAAGGTCCTGGGCAAGTCTAAGAGGCAACGGCAGCTTGTTCCAAGCCTGTGCCCCTAATCAGCTAAAAGACTTGCCACCTCTGCGTGCTAACCGCACCTTGGGGACACATACATAGGCCCCCAAAGTTGATCTTCAAGCCCTTTTAGGAATATACCAGTCGACTCGTCTTCTAAGGTAGATGGGACCCCTGCCATGGAGGGCCTTAAAAAATATTACTAGCGCCTTAAACAGTATCCTCTCTCTCATAGGGAGCCAATGAAGGGATTTAAGATGCGGTGCCATGTGGACCCTTGGTTTTAAGCGAAGGATCGCCCTGGCTGCGGCATTCTGTACCACCTGCAGGCGTCTTAGAAGGCCTTCTTGTAGACCTAAATAAAGGACATTACCGTAGTCCAGTCTCAATGTAATAAGCGCCTGGACCACGGTCTTCCAATGTAGGAACTTCCTCACCATCCGGAGTAGGCCCATGCAGGTCCCCACCAGAGTCTGAACTTGGGTTCTTAGAGAAAGAGCATCATCCATTCGGATTCCTAAGTTTCTCACTGTAAATTGAGCAACGCTGGGGGGTGAAAATTCAGCCGGCCACCAGCGGCCCCAGTCCTGGACTGTGGGTTGTCCGAAAAAGACAATTTCAGATTTGTCGGAGTTGCACTTTAGCTGGTTTTCCTCTAGCGCTTTATAGAGCTGATGCGGCTTTGCAGGTGGCGGCCCTTCTTCCTCTGATCCGATGCACTCTGGGGCTTGAAGTCCCCCTGTTCAGGCTGCCAACAACGATTGGCCAACTGCATCCAGCGCCGCAGGAAAATGAGAAGCGCTTTATAGTGCTAATGCGGCGATGCAGCGTTGCAGGAGGTGGTTCCTGTTCCTCTGATGCACTCTGGGGCTTGGAGTCCCCCTGTTCAGGCTGCCAACAACAATTGGGTAAAATCAATAAAATGAATAAAAATAAAAAAGAGTCACTATCCTGTCCACCCTAGCAAGGGGTTCAGTCAAGACATCACCTGTAATATATGTAGCATCGATATATGTTGGCGCCTTAGGATCTTCTTGTAAGATCTACATAATTATTCCTGCAAAAGGCCCAGGACTATTCTTATACCCCATTATACCCCCTGCAGTATAATGTGCAGCGGGGTCAGGGTAGGAGCCTCAGTCGGGAAGTCCGGAGTGGCTGCCTTAACATTATGCCTAAGCGATACAAAAGGGGGATGATGGACGGAACGTTTGAGCCAATCAAACACTCACCCCCAGTCAACTGATCTGGGTTTAATCCATCATCATTCTTTAGCTCACTCCACCACCCCAGTTCAGACATGGCCATATGCAAATCAGTCTGACCCTGTGCCTCATGGGAACAGTCCAGCCCGAACTGCCAAACCATGTCTTCCCTGGACCGGAAACAAGCATCCTAGGACCGGTTTCTGGCATTTCAGCCGTCATCAGCCAGGCTTGCTTGAATCCAGTGGCAAAGCGAGCAAGGGACCCACGTCTGGGCATATCCCCGCCAACTTAGGGCGACCAAAGCGATACAAAAGGGGATGATGGACGGAACGTTTGAGCCAATCAAAGAATTATTAGAGTAGAGAATATTAATGAAGAGATATAGCAGCTTGGGGACAATGATCATTTCCATCAGTGCTATACGTCCCGCCATGGACAAGGGCATAGATATCCAGCGTGTAATGGAGTCAGTTAGGGAGTCCAACTCTCTGCCATAATTCGCCCGCATGAGGTCCTCTTTGTCCCTAGTAATGACGATGCCCAGATGTTTGATTTCTGAGTCACAGCATTTTAACCGGAAGTCTGGAGTGTATTGATGAGTGTTCGGACTGAGAGGGAAAATCTGGGATTTCTCCAAGTTAACCATTATTCCAGAGAGTTCTCCATGTCTTATGAATTCCTGTAGTATGGCATTTAGGCTGTTCTGGGGGTCTCTGACATACAACGTGATGTCATCGGCTTAGAGTGACACCAATATGTGCCTGGGCGAATATCTAAGTGCATGCTCGCGATGATGTTGTCTGAGCGTGGCTGCCAACGGCTCCACCACCAGGGCACCAGGAGGGGCGACAACAGGCATCCCTGCCTGGTGCCCCGAGATATATCGAAGGGGGAGAGCACGTCCCGTTGATTGAGAGTTTTGCCAGTGGCTGTTGGTATAGAAGTTGCACCCATGCCAAAAAGTGAGGGGAAAGCCCATGCACCACAGCACAGCCTGCAGAAAGTCCCACTCCAGGGAGTTGAACGCTTAAGTGGCATTTAAAAAGACAGCCACCGCAGCCATCTCCAGGTCTATGTCCTGGAGCACCGAGAATAGGGTACGCAAGTTGTGTCAGGTTGCTCTCCCTGGTATAAAGCCAGCCTGGTCTGGCCGCACCAGCACTTCCATCAGGAGGCTGTCGGTTAGACAGTAGCTTGGCCAGTATTTTCGCATCCCTATTGATTAAAGATAAGGGTCTATATGATTCACAGGCATCTGCTGATTTGCCTGGCCTTAGGAGGGAAATGATTAAGGCCTCCCGCATGGTGGGTGGGAGAGTGCCCAATTTTCGGGCCTCTTCATAGAGAGTTTTAAGGAATGGTGCTAGAATGTCAATGTACATTTTATAGAATTCGGACGTAAGGCAGTCCGGGCCAGGTGCTTTCCCGGACCTTAACTGCATAATGGCTGCTCTGATTTCATCTTCCTCAAAATCAGCTGAGAGGAACTCCTGCTGAGCATCACTTTGCCATCCAAGAGCTACAGCCTCCAGGTAAGTGTCCACGTCCGGGGGAGTGGATCTACGCGTTGTGTATAGCAAGGAATAGTAAGGCCAAAAGGTATGACGTATGGTTTCAGTGTATTTTTGCGGTCTCCCCTCACCATCTTTGACCTCCAAGTTATAGTTTGAGAATCGGGGTTTATAGGTCATTTCCGCTAGCGCCTTCCCTGGATGCTCTCCCTCCCCATATCTTCTGGTCCAATGATATTTGCCACGTAAAAGACTCTCCCTATCGGCCGTGCTCTGATATTCTGTGAGTTTGTCCCTCAACTTAGCTCGTGCTTCTCCCTCATGAGCTGCAGGCAGCTGAGCCTCCAACTCCTGAAGTTCCCTTTCTAACCTTTCCAATGTATTGTGTATGTCTGTCAGGATGCCTCCTGCCTTTGCAATGCAGAGGCCACGGATTGTTACCTTCATTGCCTCCCATGCTATTGGCAGTGTGGGGACCGAGTCTATATTGCGTTTGAGGAAATCCTCTAACTCTTCTTTGAAGTGGACATCCAGCAGTGAATTGGGAGGGAGACGACAGGACGATAATGGCAGTGCAGCCTCCTGCAGGGACAGACGCATATGTACTGCGGAGTGGTCTGAGTATGTACGTGCTAAATGTTGTGCATGTATGAGCCAGGTGTTGGGAGCTCTGGACAGCAGCCAATAGTCTATTCTTGACCAACTGGAGTGTATCAAGGAATAAAAAGTACCTTCCTTGTCTATTGGATGCATCGTACGCCAAGCGTCTAGAAGCTAGTGTTCATCCATGACCTGTCGCAATTGGCGCTGCACATTGGTGTAGTGGTGTGGCTGAGGATGGGACCGGTCGAGGATTGGGTCGATAGTGAGATTTAAATCTCCCCCCCCCTAGATGATGTGGGTAGAGCCAATATTCATAACTATTCCCCATAGTTTAATTTTAAAAAGCTGCATCGTCAATACTGGGGACATAGCAATTAACCAGCGTGACAGACTGGAACAATAACCTACCCCACATTATGCTGTAGCGACCTTGGAAGTCGTGCATGAAACCCTCCTCAATGTAGGGTATCCTCACGAATTATAATGGCCGTCCCTCTCGCATAGGAGGAGTATGAAGAAAAGCACCTATGTGAAGCCCAGCGTGTTTCAAATGCAGGGGTGGAAGCTGGAGCAGTATGTGTCTCTTGAAAAATAGCTCCGTGTATATTGTGCCTGTCCAAGTACGCTAGGATATGTCTATGCTTACGTGGGTTCCCCAGGCCCCAGATATTCCATGTTAATAAGTTAAACCCTGTGCCACGTAGCTTATCTGCCATGGGAAATGAGCCTATTGAGCGTAGTGGGACATAAACCCTACTGTTGTCCCTGTGGGCCATTGGTGGGTGGACACAGCTGCCTGAAATCTTGTGGAATGCACGTGTACTGCAATAACTTTTCACCCCTCCCACATCGGCTTGCCCAACATGCCGAAGACAATCCTCTCCTCCCCCCAACATCCCAAAAAGTTCAGTGCAGCCCCAATATCAAACAGCGAAACTAGTGTTATGCTAAACCAAAAATAATATGAGGTACCAGAAGGTAGAGAAAGAAAAGAAAATATCGGAGGTAGGTCAGAGTAGGTGAGTATCAGAGGAGGAGGTTCAGGGCCAAGGGACAGTGGGGGAGAGGATAGGCTAGCAGTAGAGAAAAGGCAAGACAAAAAAAGAAAAAATATGTCCATGGCTCGTGAGAGGGGTCTCCTGTCGGGGGTATCGCCAAGGGGCGAGGCCATTCCTCCCCAATTGAACGGGGGTGTCCGGGACAGTGGCGTGGAGCCCTGGGTAACTAGTAGCCTTTCATTAGACTGTCAATGTATCTGTTAGTGTCCTTGTGTTGCACATTATCACACATCTGGTGAAGCTTGCTGCGGAGCCGACCGGTAGCCATGTGGTCTTGGGAGCCTCCCTTCAGTCCAGTAGGAGACCAGCGGAGCAACTATCTTGATGTGCTGGTGTGCCTTGACTGAGGAATTGTGACTAATCCGCTGAGTGACAGGATCCACTAGCCCAGTTCTGACAGAGGGAAGGCCGATCTACTCTCTGGCAATGTGTGCCCAGCGGCGCGAGCCTCAGGGCAAATGTTTGAGAAATTCCATCACTTGCTGCGGGGAGGCGAAGAAATGCTGTTTCCCCATTTGCGTTATTCTGAGCCGGGCTGGGTAGAGCATGGTGTAGGTGATGTTCACCTGCTGTAGTTCTTTCTTGGCCGGGAGGAACTTTTTCCAGGTTTCCTGGACCGCTAGCGTGAAGTCTTGGTATAATGCCATGTTGTTGCTCTCAAATGAGTGTCCGCTGTTCCCTTGCCAGATGAAGAGCCACGTTGTGGTCTTGATAGTTGAGGAGTCTAGCCACTATGGGTCTGGGGATACCTTAAGGGGGAGAGCTTGCCACGAGGGATCTATGTGCCCGTTCCACCACGAGCAGCAGGGAGAAAGAGTCTGGGTGACTAGCATGCATTCTACATACTCGTATATTGTTCCTCCTGGACCTCGCCTCCAAGTCTTCATTTTTCTCAGCTATGACCCTCAGTAGGCAGTCCATTTGGCGCATCTGATTTCCTCTTTGGTAAGTGGAGTCCTCCAGTTCCAATATTCTGTGCTCTGCCTCACCTATCCTCCCATCATGTTTTTCTAGCTTTTGGGTTATGAAATCCATTTTGGATTCTATCGATGTGAGGCTGCGTTTCATCGTTAGCAGGAGGGTTTTCATGTCCTCATCCCCAGCCTGCTGGTCGTTCTCCATCTCCTCGGCCAGGGCCGCGGCCTGTTCTTGGCTCTGGCTACGCGCTGATTTGTGGGGTTCAAAAGCCAGTTTCAACTGTCTGCCTTCTGCTTTGCCCATCTCCGGGGTCACAGCACCCTCACCTCACTAGCACAGCATCTCTAAGGGCGGCGTGGTGCCGTAACGCCTAGTCGGCTTCTGATGTGGTGTTCAGTGCAGATGTAGCTTGCTTGGTAGGCCCAGGTTTTCACCCCACTCCTTCCAGAACCTCAGGGGGAGCCCCACCAGTTCCAGCAGACCTGTTTTTGTCCCCAGCAAGTAGAAGTGGTGCCCCAGTTTTCCTCAATGCGGTCCCTCTGACGGGGGTTCAATCGAGCCTGCAAAATCGTGCAACAGTCCTGGACATTAGGGAAGCAGCAAGGTCCTTGCAGAGGAATTACCCCTCCCCCCTTTGTTATAAATTGTGATCTGTATGGCACTTGTGCTGTTGTTCCCTCTCTGGGCCCTGAGAGGCACTCTCACTTATGTTTTTACCGCAGTAACGCAGCGGTTGTTCCTCCACGTGCTCACAATTGTGGCCTGCCCAGCAGTCATCTTGGATGATCTAAGATGGCGGCGTGCTTAAGTCACCGCAAACGCCCCACACCAGACTCTGCGGTGTCGACCCTGCATCTGGGCCTCTCTGTCCCTTAAACGAGCCGCCACCTCCTGTTAGCGGTGTCCTGCGGGGTGTCTCCTTTGGCCTTGTGCTCCCTTCTGCGTGTCTGGGGGAGCCCGCACTCCCCCCCGGGCCTCTAGCTCCCATAGCTGGCCGCTGCTCCCCTCCCCAGCCCAACCCGTCTCCTTATGTCCTTGATACTCGGGCGGGCACCTCCATCTGCCAGCTCCCTGAAAATCGCTGCTGTGCTACTGATGTGGCCCTCTCCTGTCTTTCCGCATCCACAGCAATTTTGTGGTAGCTGCAGTGCAGGTATGGTTTGTCCTCCGTTTCCCCGTCTTTGGTTTTGTGGGCAGCTTTGGAGCCCATCTCAGCTCTGTAGGCCTCCCCACGTTGCCCTGTTGACCAGCACGAAGCAATATAATCCCCGCCTGCCTCAATACTTCACCAGGCTATTCCTGTCATTTTTTGCCATCTTTTATGGCTCCGAGGACAGTATAATGCTGTTTTGTCATCCCGGACTGCAGGAGCCTCATACAGGTGTGGCTATCTTGCTGGCCCGCCCTCTAGTGCCCCCATTTGCTGGACATACCTTTTTGCTAGACCAGACACTTTCTTTTTCTTAGAGTGAGTCTTTGAGTCCAAACCTTTTTCTTCCTTCTTTAAACTAACTTCAGCTTAACGTCCTGCTTGGTGTAGCATCCTTGCCAGCCTGGGTACATGTAAATGATCATGCCACACATGGAGCTCAGTATTACGTGTCTTTATTCTTCAGAGTGTAACCGCTAACTGCCTGGGAATTAATTTCTTAACCACACCCAATCGCTTACGTCACTATTCTACAGAGTCCGTCAGTGACCAGAGGGGTCCTGCTATCTCTAACACACACAACACTACATGCCCCCACCTTTTTAAATAAAAAGTACACAAAAATATATATATTCATCATAACTCTTCAATGAGTTGTCGAGGTGCTTGAATCAATCTTCCAGATCTTGTTCCGTGAGGTTGAGAAGACATAGGAGAGCCCTCTGCAGCAAGCACAGGTGACACAGACACAGGTGCAGTTGTTGGGCTCTCCTGTATCCCAGATGGAAGTGTCACGCTCGGAATGTCTGGAGTCAATGAACCTCAAGGCAGGTGTTTGAAATAAGAAGAATCTCTTGTGATGTACTTTCCAGGACAATGAGCAGTCACCATGTGTCCTTTACTAGTCACAACCCTCAATGGGTCAGCATCAAAAGGAGCATCAGATTTGCATTTCTGTTTCTGCCTGACAATGACTTGGGTTCCTCTTTTGAACACAGGACTCCGAGCACAGTGGCGTCTGTCTGCATAGGTCTTCATTTTGTGTTTGCAAGACGAATCAGTAGTGCAAAGTTTATCAATGTCAGTAGATCTTTCAGTGGTCCATTGTGGCAGTTTGGTTCCCATGGCTCTCCCAAACATTAAGGTGTCAGGGTTTTCACCTGTGGTAGAATGGGGAATTGACCTGTATGCATGAAAAGTTGAGTGAAGAACTGATTTGAGTTCAAGTCTTTCCAGCTAGTCTTCTTGAGGGTGCTCATAAATCACTCGATGACACAATTCGCCTCGGGCCGGAGAGATGTGCTTTTCTGATGCTTGACATTTAGATGAGTGAGAAAATCTTTAAGTTCTCGACTATTGAAATGCAGGCCATTGTCAGATTTCATAATCAAAGGAACACCCCATGTTGCAAAAATACTTTCTAATCTCTCAATGACTCTGTTGTGAGTGGTTGACAACAAAACTTTCACAAGGGGAAAACAAGAGTATTCATCAACAATTACTAGTAGTTGATGTCCATTGTCAAGGGGTTCAAAGAAATCAGTTGCAATCTATCCCATGAATGCTTTGGAAGATCAGTCATGTTTAATGGCTGTGGGGTTGTTTTGGATGACAAGCCATTGCACAAATGGCATGCCCTTAATTCCTTCTCAACTCTTTCATCAAGACGAGGGAACCACACTGGGTCCCATACAACTCATTTAGTAGCAACAACTCCATGGTGTCCCTCATGTGCCAGTTCAAAAACTTGTCTCAGTCTCTCAGGTATACCAATTCTCAACCCTTGTAATATAATGCCTTTTGGGGTAACTGAAAGTTCTTCCTGCACATTTTGGAATTTCTGGTATTCATGGTCATCATGAAGAGGTCGGGTATGTTTTCTCCAAGATTGATGTGTAATAATGTTTTTGAGTATTAGAAAATCTCTGTCAGTGCTCGTGGCAACAATGATTTGTTCCACTGATTTGGCAGCAGGGGTACTGGATTTTATAATGAAGTTAACATAAGCATCAGCCGCTTTTGAAGTGGTTAAATGACACGGTATTGGTACACGTGTGAAGTAGTCCGCAGGGTTATGATCTTTTCCTGAATGATGCACAATCGTAAAAATCATACTCCTGTAGTCGCAACCCCCACCTCTAAATGCGAGGCGGAATCTTGGCTTTAGGATTGCTGAAAATGGTCAGTAATGCTTGGCGGTCGGTGACAACCGTGAAGTGCTTTCCAAACAGTAATGCATGAAAATGCTCACAAGCCCACACCATAGCAAGGCTTTCTTTTTCAGGTTATGAATAAGCATGTTCCGTCTGTGGCAAACTCCGGCTAGTATAAGCCACAATGTGTTTTGGTGCATTAGGATATCTATTGTGCTGGGCAAGTATGGCACCTTACCCCACTGGGCTGGCATCAAAAACAATCTCTGTTTGTAGTTTTGGATCAAAGTATGCCATTTCAGTGGCATTCTCAATTGCAAGTTTGATTTTCTTGAAGCTTTGTTAACATTCACATGACCATCAAAATGGAGCATTTCGTTTAGTTAAATCTCTCAATGGGGCACTTACAGTGGTAAAGTCGCATATAGACCTTGAACAGTAGCTGGCCATACCAAGGAAGGATTTCAGAATAGTTACCTCATGTGGGGAAGAAGTGGATGACAAAGCTTTTACTTTATTTGGATCTAGAGTCATTCCCCCATCAGAAAAGATATGACCAAAGAACTTGAGTTTTGTTTTATGAAGCTCACAATTTGCTGCATTTATAGTGAGACCTGCATCAGCAAGTATACAATACACTTGTGTAAGAGCTTTATCATGTTTCTTTCATGTGGCTCCAAAAACCAATATTTCATCACTGTAATTGAAAGCATTTGTGACTGGCTGTTTTATGCGATGAATGACATCCTGAAAGAGTTCTGCAGCTGATTACATGACGAGACTTAGGGCCTGATTACGATCTTGGCGGACAAGGCTACTCCGTCACAAACATGATGTATATCCCATCCGCCGTATTACAGTTCCATCATATCCTATGGAACTTGTAATATGGCGAACGGGATATCCGTCACCTTTGTGACAGAGTATCCCATTCGCCAAGATCGTAATAAGGCCCTTAGAGTTTTATATCTAAATAAACCAACATGATTTGAAAAGATAGTAATGTACCTGCAATTTTCTTCCAGTTCGAGTTGGTGATACCCTTTGTTCCAATCAAGGCGGTAAAAGACTTTGGCTCCGTTCAGCTGCGTAATCATGTCATCAATATGCAGACCCTGATGTCCTTCTCTTTCAATCGCCTTGTTAGCTTGGCGCATATCAACGCAGATGCGCATGGCCCCTCCACTATCCTTCTTAGGCAACACTGCTATGGGTGACACCGATGGCGTTGGACCAGTCTGTCGCTCAATGATGCTATGCTTTAACAGTGTCTCATGTTCTTTCTCAACAGCCTCTTGTAAATGAAATGCAATTTGACAATGTCATCGAGCAACAGGATGGATGTCCACATTTATGTGCAGTTGCACTTTCATTGACTTAAGTCTTCCTAGTACATGAAACAAGGATGGAAGCTGATTTACTATCTCATGATAGGCATCGCCATTGTAGTTTACAGAAATCAGCCCCATTTCAGCAGCAGTGCTGAAACTGAGTAAACTCAGATGCACTCAATGAAGAGCCTTTGTAAGACATGAATTGGTGCTTTTACTTCCGTGTTTCTATGCTTTACAGTTGCTAGAAATTAACCTTGGCTTTGCAGTGGCATTGAAGCAGCCCATGTATACGCTTTGGCTTTTGATGGGGCAAACGGAGCACTGGAGACAGTTCATTGTACTTTTCCGCTGGCATAATGTTTACCGATGTGCCACTGTCTATAATAAAAGGTATGGAGCACCCATTCACCTTCAATGTGATTTTGGGACAGTGTTCAATTGAATTTTGCACTTTCACTTGTCAATCTCACTTTGACCGGCATTCTTCCTTGCAAGAAGCTAATCCTACATGCGCACATTGGCCAGTGGTCTACATTGACATCGCACACCCATCTTCCCCACTGTTGCTTGACAATGACAAACTTTTAGATGAGGAATTTGACGACCATCAATGTCGTTCCATTTCTGCTTGCCCCAACTGATGTTGCAGCTTGGTCTTGTGGGTGTGGTTCGAACGTCTCTGGAACTTTCTGGCATCCATTTTGTTTTCTCAACGTGATGCACTTGATCTTTCCTTTGCTTTGTAAACCGTTACAAAATGGTTCTCTTTTCCCGCACCCTTTGCATATCTTTCCAATGGAGGGACATTTACCTTCATGTGGAAAGGAAAATCCACATTGAAAACATAACTTCTTTTTCTTTGGCAACATTACTTTGTGGTCTATTACCTTGTGTTTCAGCTTACTTTTCACACTCAGTGCTGATTCATTTTGGCCCATTCCCGCTTCCATGTTAGCGGCTTGTCTGTCAGCTCTTTCTTCTGCTCTAGCAGGCATGCGTACTTGCTCCATGATGAGTGTTTCTTTCAGCATTCGTCATCTGAAGGAATTGGAGAGACAACCATATATTACTCTGAGACACATGGCCTCTTCATTGTTGAACTTGTTGAACTTGCAATGCTTGATGAGGGAATCAACTCTTTCTACAAACTCACCCATCGTTTCATCAACTTTCTGCCTTTCTTGGTTGAAAATGTACCTTTCATTGTAAACATTTGGCATTGGATTTAACTTGGTTTTTAATGCCTCTTTGATTTGACGGTACGGCACTTCATCACCATGTGGTATTTTCTTTATCACTTCTTTTACTCCTTCACCCGCAAAATTCTTTAGATATTTAATGATCTTTTTGTCTTTTGCGTCTTCCAGCACATCAATGAAATCATCAAAGGTTTTGATCCAGGCAGTCCCTCACTTACCACAGCATTCTCTAGCACCTGGCTGTTGCTGCTCATTGCACTTTCCAAACCAGTTGTCACTGCCTTGAGCGTTTCTTTGTGTCAGAAAGGTTTCCGATTTTAGCACTTCCTTGCACTCGGCAATCACTGCCTTTGACGCTTCTCTGTACATGGTTATCGCTGCCTTTTGTGTTGTCATACTGTATGAATGACGGCTGTGGCACAGTATCTCTTGTCTCGACTTTACCAGCAAATTTCTAGCCAACGACAAATAAACTTTTTGTAAGGCCTTCACTTTCTTCACATGCCTTGCACTGGCTGGAGTGGTGCTTTGACTCCACATATGCCAACCGTCGATTTCACTTTGACTGAAGCACACATGGCACGCACGAGCAGTTTGCTGGACCATGTCATGAATTTTTAACCACACCCAATCACTTACGTCACTATTCTACAGAGTCCATCAGGGACCAGAGGGGTCCGTCTATCTCTAACACACATAACACTACATATGGTATAAGCTTCCTTTCTGTGATACTCAGTCGGCCTACTTCTTTCTGCTCTTTTACTGTCCCCAGTACCCTGAAAAGAACGGGAAGAATGGCTTTCAGAATACTGATACTGATCTGGCTTTTTGGTTTTGTCATGGTCTCTTAAATTATATACACCCCTATTGGATTCCTGCTTTGAGGGAGATCCAGTCCTTGTTTTCTGTTTTGCTTTTTCTTAGCTTTGGGCATATTTATTTTCATTTCAGGAATCATCAATCTAATTTTTTGCTATGTGATGTAGTTTAATAGCCTACGAACATAAGGTATCTAAGCCCACAGAGGTGTAAACTTCTAAAATAATCTTTGGAAGTTCCTGTTCATGATCCTGAAGGGGAACTGCTGCAATCCCCTGAAGCACTGCTTAAACTGCAGCTTCTCTGCAAACGTTACCCAGCACTATCAAGGAAACTGTCTCAAAAATACCCATTAATTTAATCTCTATATTGAGAGCCGGTGCAGCTCCATGCTCATTTTGTACTCATATTAGCACCTCTGCTAGCACAGTTAATGAGGACGTGCCATGCATAGTAGTATAAATACTGACAAATACCATTCTCCAAGTGGTACACTCTTCTACACCTGGTACCATCCCAAGGGGAAGGCTCATAATTAAAATTCTTTCCCTCCCCTGGGGTGTTGCATAAGGATAGACCACTTCCAATTGATTGCGCGCAATCAAAAATATAATTTAATCTTGCTTTGGTGGTGCTTTGCCCTTGATAGTGTTAATAGTCTTTAGACTAATTGCCTGCATTGCAGCAAGCACATTTTGTGCAGGTCCAGGAGCAACTGCTTCTGCAGCAGTCGTTTGTAAGACATACTGTTGAAGTTTCTGATAGATACTATCTGAGTTATTAACTGTGTTACTTCTGCAATTGTTAGATTTGTTGTGTCAGGGTATGGTGTCAGAAATTGGGTTCTTAGGGGCCCAATAGGATCACCGGCGGATCGCCACCGCCGGCACGGCGGTGGCGATCCGCCCGCCATATGTCCCTGGTCCGCCCCCGCCATATTAGTATGGCGGGGGCACCGCAGCGGACGGAAAGACCGTCCGCCGCTTTTCCGCCGGTCGAATTGTCGACGTGCGGAAAAGGGACACAATATGGTGGCGGTGTCTACAAGACACCGCCATCCATATTATGATGTAGGCGGTAAATTACCTTTCCATGGCGGCGATGCCGCCATGCAAAGGCATGCGGTTCTTGCTGTTGGGGGCCCGTTGCGGGCCCCCAGGGTGTTGGGAGGGTGGGGGGTGCACATGGGGTACCCCCCCTCATTGCAATGCACTACGTGTCAGGCACCACGTGGTGCCTGCCATGTTGTGCATTGCAATGCTGTGCACAGTCCTTTTACATTGCGAGCAGGTCTGCAGCCAGCAGATCCACCCGCAATGTAAAAGGCCCAGAATGCGCCCGCCAGTGTGGCAGGCACATCCTAATTTGCATGGCGGTGATCCAGCGCGATATTAGCAAACAGCATTCATACACTAGATACTCACTTGGACCCATACATTCATACTACGCTAATACTTACGCTGGGTTTTATCAGTTGTTACTCTTTATCAAAATCCCTGCTACCAATTACCTTCCGATTGAAGAGTAATGACTTACCAATGAATCCTTTGCTAATTGGGAAGTTTAAAATGAGTGACTTTCATTATAGTACATAATCCTGAAATAACCACTGAGTCAGGAAGTTTTAAAATGTTTATCTAAAGATTTAGCAGAGTAAATTACAGAAACACATGGTACTTAATCGCACATCATAGATGAAGTAGAGAAAATAATTATTGATTAATGACGGTCCCTCAGAAAGGAGAAGATAGAGACAGCAGCGCAACTAAAGGTTGCATTTATATTTACCTAAATGCGAGAACCCAACCCTTGGCCAAGGAGTTGGTAAGATTAGGACCCAGGAAGGATGAAGAGCAAAGACCTCCTCCAGGATCAGGACAGGACCGGTGACCTCTCTACAACGACGCCTGCGTCGATCCCCTCTCTGATACTCGACTTCTCCTCGATTCTCCCGTGTCTCCCTTCTAATGGACTCCGCCGCCCCCTCCTCAGGACCTCTCTGGACAGCGGTTCAGTCTGCAATCGATCACCTTGACGGTCTGGAGCTAGAAGCTAGCTAATTAGCTAATTCTATATCTATTATACCCTTCTACGCCCATGTACCTCCCCTTAATGTTGCTAAAATATGGGACCACTACTTCTGATTGGACAGGGACAGGGGGTGGATTCTCACACCATATGATTTTAGTTCATTTTCTGTAGGCCATTGTCTTTAAACTACCGCCCATCCAATTTTATACATTTGCTTTATTTCCCACCCGTCTCACGACAAATGTTATATATTCTTCATATACAAAGTTTCAATTTTCAACAGGAAAGGCAAAAGCACATCAACTTCAGCCACCAGGTCATGGCCTTGGACGACGTCCAGGTTGACTTCATTCTTTGGCAGCCAAGGAGGACACATGCGCAGAATCATTGTCTCTCGAGTTTCAGATCACCAACCCCAGGCCCAAGTTTACGAACTAATAAAAGTCAAAGAAGAAAATATTAAAATCACAAAATAATATGTTTCACTGTATACCCACTCTTTCTACTCTATCCCCATTTACTTATAAATCTATCCCGCATTAGTAGCGTTAAGAAAACGACAAATTAATAATAACACAAGAGCAATCTGAAGCATGTGAAAACATCAAGCAGCCATTTTAGAGCACACTGCGCAGAAACAGAAATTTCCCTCCAAGCAAAGAAAGACGTCACACCATGTGATATGGATGAGACATGCGCAGTAAGGTTCCCGCGCTTTAGCGGCCATTTTAGAAAAAGACAAGCGTTACTTGTTAGTTAGAACACATAGGCAAGCTTCCTTACTATTCGTGTAATGTATGCAACGTTAGTATAAACAATACAAGATTAATAAATTAATACTGTGAGGTGATTGCATTCAAGCAAGTCTAATTTTTGAGTCCTTGCTCCATCAATCCCCTCTCTGATGGTGTTTAAGAGCCATCAAAATACTACCGTCAATCAGATGCCAACTTCTACCAAATAGTTTCATTCTCATTTTTACATTTTCTATTTTTAACATCCCCTCTCAATTTCTTGTATAATTCACTTCTCACATCCTCAAGTTCAATTTCATCAATCTTTCTCTTCTTTCCTCTTCCTGTCACAGTATATGTTCCATTCTTTTTACAACATTTGCACCATATTATCATCGTCAGTACTATTATTGCTAACCCTGCTAAAGGTACTAATATTTGACCTATAAGCCCTTTGCCTACATTAGAAAACCAGGTACCAATTGACGCAATGCTACTTGTCAATCTTTCCCATACACTATCAACTTCCAGTGGTTTAAGTTCCTTCTCAAGTTTAGTTATATTCTGTATATACGTTCCAATTTCTGCACTTTTGTCAGGAATGTAAGTGCAACAATGTTTCGTCTTCAGTAATTTACAGACTCCGCCCTCTTTTGCCAATAATATATCAAGAGCAAGTCGATTTTGCATAACCATAGTTCTAATCGCAACCATTTCTGCATTAATCTTTAGAAATCCTCCAGCAGTATCCGTCGATAAACGATCAACCACTGTAGACAATTTACATATTTTCTTTGAGTTCAGAATTATTTCCACTGAAGGTATCAATGCACCAAATATATCACCTACAATTTCAGAAAAACTAGCTCTTTTACTACGTTTTAATTCGCCATTGTTTTCATTGCTCCCAGTGTTTCTTTTTACGTGGTATATTTTTGGAAATACTATTCCAAAATAACAACTTCCATACCACCTTGCAGGAAGCCTAAAATAAGCCTTATTCCCGCATACATAATAGATTCCAGGAAAAACTGAATCTGTTCCTCCTTTTATTCCCCAACCTCCAAGAATTAAGAAATTGTGTTCACATTCACTGGTACCGATGAAAACATTGTTATAATCAGTCCTTAGTCTATGTAGACAAATTTTCCCCGTCTTTACTAAATCCAGAGCCATAGCAGCTTGATCCTTGCCAGGTGTGTAACTCCCTTCTTTCTCAGCCCAAGGTGGCAAATGAGCCTTATGCTCAGAAGCTTTCTTTTGAAAATCTTGTCTTCTATTTTCTACTAAATTCAAAAATATATTTTCTTCTTCATGTAAAGAACATGTTAGATTGTGTCTATGTGCATGTGTTATGTCTATCGATTTCATTGTTAAGAAAAATTCTCCCATAAACTGTGCGTCTTGACTACTAAGCACTGGGTTCATACTCTTGCGAATCGGAACCTCTGAAAATATCACATCTATGTTTGAATAATAATATTAAAGTCTCCCTGTTCTATAAAATAAAATAAACAATACACTACATGATATGCCATATGTCAATGGTAAGTGATGATATGTTAATCCTTCTGCTACTGATTCAGGTAATTTCATACAGACATAACAATTACTAACTTCCATGGTATCTACATATTGAAATAATAACTTTGTGAAAACATTTAAACTAGTGTCATTATCCGTTATTTCGTGATGAAACTCTGGTTCATTTTCTGCCATTAGTTCTACTCTATTTCCCTTCATGTGTGCTGTCTTCCCTTTAGTTTCGTTGTTAATCTTTTTATCCATTATCATAAGGTAAGGGACTGCTACAATCAGAACTAACCATACTATAAGCACCATTACTAGACTACATATGCATATTGCACAGCATCTTCTACAACATCTCTGTTTTGGTCTCCCAGCAACTCTATCATCAGACATTTCGACAAGGAAGATTGCTCTTCTTATCTATTTTTCGTTTTTCTTTTATGACTCTTTTGCGTAATCAAGGTGGTCTTGTTTCTTTCTCGTACGTCAATTCTGCACTTGTTCCTTCGTCACCACTTTCACTTGACTCTGAGCTCTCGTAATCTTCAAGAATAATGTAAGTCCAATCAGGACCCTTGAATTTGTTATTCACAAGTTTCAGTCTCTTGCTTCTTCTTTTCTTAGTTCTGGTTTCTTGTTCGGTTTGACTTGTTACTTCATTTACTTGATCTGGATCTTCACTTCTGGTTGTTATGTGGTATTTTACTCTTTTAATGACACTAGGCCAATGATCACCTTTTCTTGTTTTCTTTGTTTGCACTGTTTCTTTTTTTTGTCTTCAGCAATCTCTTTATTTTCACTGTTCAACACCTTTTCGTTTTCTGAAATTACTGTTTTTCTTTCTTGCTCTTTTTCAGGCCTTATTTGTTTTTCTTCTGCAGCTCCTCCGTGAGTTTCCAATAATTGACCTTGTTCTTTGTTTAATTCTTCATGCTCATATTTCTCGAGATCTTTTTCTTCTGTGTGATTTTCTAGATCTAACTGGTTCTGATCAGGGCTTATTGCACTTTGTACTTCTGCAGCCTGACCGGATTCTTCTAAACCTGTCTTTCCCTGCTCAAAACTTGTTGGTTCTTCGTTATCTTGAGTCCAGTTTCCTTTCCCTATCTGGTCTTGCTCAGGTTCTTTTATTGTTTGTTCTTCTTTTCCCTGAGCTGCTTCTTCTTCACCTATCTGATCTTCTTCAATTTCTTCCAATTTTGCTTGACTTCTTGTTCTGTAGTAAACTTCAGGAATTTCTACTACCGGTATCCAGTCCTGACTTGTGCTCGGTTGTTCTTCTGCAGCTTCTCTTGAATCTCGAGCCTGAGATTCTTCAGCTGGGCAACCTTCAGCTTCCTCAGTGATTGATGCTGACTGAGGATTTTCTTCTTCATGGTCTGGTACTCTTTTGGTGCGGCTTACATGAATCCAATTAGGAAATCCTGCACACTTCACTGCTGTATTGGTAGTCAGTATGACTTGACAAGGTTTTCCCCATCTAGGTGATAGACACGTCTCTCTGGTGTGATTCTTCACTACCACCCAGTCACCAGGATTCAGATCATGTTCTTGTTCAGGCTGCCTCGAAACTGCGTCTTCTCCGACCTGATGAGAGACAGAACGCACTAGGTCAGCCAATCCTTTGCAATAATCCAGAACCATATCATCAGATATATTCAGCAGTTTGTTTATGGGAACATGTGCTTGTCTCATTGCTCTTCCCATCATTATCTCGTGTGGGCTCAATCCTGTATTTCTGTCAGGAATGCTTCTCAGTCCCATTAAGACAAGTGGCAATGCATCTGGCCACTCCAATGATGTTGATGCACACATTTTTCCCAATCTGGATTTTATCGTGCCATTCAATTGTTCAACCACTCCAGAAGCCTCTGGGCGATATGCACAGTGCAATTTTTGTTCAATTTTGAATGCTCCGCAAATTATTTGAATCACTTCACTGTTAAAATGTTTTCCTCTATCTGATTCCAAAGTTACTGGGAAACCAAACCTAGGAATGAGTTCTCGTAGTACCAGCTTTGCGACTGTAATGATGTCACATCTTCTGTTAGGGTAAGCCTCCACCCACTTTGAAAACAGACATACTATGACTAGTACATATTTCAACCCTCTGCATGGTGGTAACTGTATAAAGTCAAACTGTAGTCTTATAAATGGACCCTCTGCCTTTCCAATTTTCCCAAAACCAATTATTGTTTTTCTTCCTGGATTATGCATCTGGCAAGTCAAACATCTCTGGCAAAGGCTCTCTGCTGCAGCCCTGAACTTGGGATTGTACCAGTTCTGTCTGAAAAGCCTAATCATTGCATCTCTCCCTATGTGTGTGTCTCCATGATACATCCTGGCCATTTGAGACAGTAGACAGTCAGGCATGACTGGTCTGCCATCAGCACAAATCCACACTTCATCATCTCCCCTTTGGGAACAACCCACTTTGATCCATGTTTTCTTCTCACTTTCATCAGCACCATCTTGTAATCTTCTAACCTCATTCCATGTTTCAGGTGGCATATACAACATAAGTTGGCAGCTGATTCCCATTCTTTCCACCCTTTTATTGACTGACAACCTATTTCTGGCACAATGTTGAGCCACAAGGTCTGCGTATCTGTTGCCGACTACCACCCAGTCATCTCCTGACTGATGTGCGGCACATTTCACCACAGCCAATTCTTTTGGTGATTGTATTGCCTCCAGCAATTCCCTTACAAATTTTCCATTTTTAATGGGGGATCCTGAAGAAGTCATGAAATCCCTCTGCATCCATAGTTGGCCAAAATCATGCACAACCCCGTAACCATATTGGCTATCTGTAAATATAGTCACTTTTTGATTCCTCCCAATTTTGCAAGCCTTTATCAAAGCAATCAATTCAGCTACTTGTGCAGATTTTACTCCTGGTAAATAGGATGCTTCGACTATTCCAGTTAATTCACATACTGCATATGCTGCAGTTAGTTTACCATCTTCATGCCTCTGGCATGATCCATCAACAAACAGCTCCCTGTCTGGCTTTCTAAGGGGCTGTTCTTCAATATCAGGACGTGGTTTTGTGCATAACTCTGTGACTTGTAAACAATCATGTTCCTCTTCTTCGTCATTTTTAATTTCCTCATGATACGGGTCTGGTAGTAAGGTTGCAGGATTTACTATTGTACACCTCACTATGTTCACATTTTCAGCACCCATTATTATTCTCTCATACTTAGTCAGCCGACTAGGAGTAAGATGCTGAGTTCGAGTTCGTGTCAACAGAATCACGACCGCATGTGGAACAAACACCTTTACTGGGTGTCCCATCACAATTGACTCACTTTGTTCAATGCTTAAACAGGTAGCCGCTACTGCTTTTAAGCAGCCTGGCAATGCGGCTGCCACTGGATCCAATGTAGCAGAAAAATATGCTATAGGACGTCTGTCCAAACCATGTCTCTGGGTTAGGACTGAAAGTGCACAATTTTCTCTCTCATGACAGAACAATGCAAAGTTTCTCTTATAGTCGGGCATGCCTAGGGCCGGTGCTGAACACAAAGCATTTCTCAATTTTACAAAAGCTCCTACACTCTCATCATCCCATTCAACTGGGTCTTTTGCTTTCTTTCTTGTCATTTGAATTAGGGGCTTCGCTAACAAGGAAAATCCTAGTATCCATTGTCGACAGTAACCTACTATTCCTAGGAACATTCTCACTTCTCTTTGGGTTACATGCATTTGCATTTTCTTAATCAATTGTACTCTTTCCGATGTTATTCTCCTTCTTCCCCTCTCAATTTGGTGTCCCAGATATTTAACAGCTGTTGTACAGAACTGCAATTTTTCTGGTGAGACTTTATGTCCTTCTTCAGCCAAATGATTCAATAGTGCTATGGAATCAACAACACAGTCTTCTCTGTTGTTTGATGCCACCAATAAGTCGTCGATATATTGGACTAAAACTGAGCTTCCTAGCATCACTAGTTTCTCTAAGCACTTTTTTAATATCTGATTGAAGATGGATGGACTTTCCGTGTACCCCTGAGGAACACAATTCCATACATAGACTTTGTTCTCAAATTTAAATGAAAATAGATACTGGCTGTCTGGATGTAATGGTATTGAAAAGAACGCTTGGCATAAATCAATCACTGTGAACCATCCTGCATTCCAAGGAATCTGGTATAGTATTACTGCAGGATTGGGTACTATAGGACAACAAGGTTCCATAATCTTATTTATTTTCCGCAGGTCCTGAACAATCCTATATTTTCCGCTAGGTTTCTTTAAACCCATTATTGGTGAATTACATGGGCTACTCATCACTTCTCATAGTATGTTTTGTTCTACCATTCGGTTGATTTCTTCAATTACTCCTGCTTTTACTTCTGCACTCATTTTGTACTGTCTGGTATTTGGGAAAATCGCACCTTCTTTTACAGTAATTTTAACTGGGTCTATTTTGGCCATAAGTCCTACTTCTTTTCCTGTGAAATCCCATACTATAGGGTTTACGGTAGTTTTTAATTCTTCTGGCAACTCATCTTTTGTTATCAATGAAAACATCTCATCTACTTCTGTACCTTGTTTTGCAATCATAAACTTATATACATGATCTTCATCTGGGGTCTGAACTGCCACACCATCCGGTGTGCAGAAAATTGTACAATTCATTTTGCACAACAAATCACGACCTAATAAATTTACTGGACTAGAATCACACACTACAAATTGATGCATTTCTCTGAAATTTCCAATTTTAACTTCCATTGGTTCGGTAAGAGGTGTTCTAATCTTTCTATTAGCTACTCCCACTACTTGGATAGCTTCTCCAGAGAGAGGAAGGTCTGGAATGTCTGCTGTTCTCACAGCAGACCGGGTAGCACCAGTGTCCAAAAGAAAAGTAATATCATTACCTTTTACACTCCCTTCAACATATGGACCTGACTGATCTACCGATAAGGATGCGCCAAGTACGCACTCCTTCTCCCCTCTCCCAGGCACCGTCATGAACTATATTGACAGAAATCGTCCTGTAAAAGAAACTGTGATGTTACATAATCATTCTTACCACTTCCTCCTTGATATCCGACGTCTGTACCGTGTTTTGCTCTGCTTACATTACCCTGAATAGGTGCAGGTGGCAACTGACTCTGAGGATTTACACCCTGCTGTGAGTCATTCTGCGTCTGTGGATTTAAATTTTGATTTGGGCCATTATTATTCCGAATCTTTTTACATTCATCCTTCCAATGCCCCAATTTTCCGCATCCATGACAAGGAAATTTCTTTTTAGCTTCTTCTCTACTCATTCGTCCTCTCACTTTTCCACCATTCCCAGTATCGCCATTCGTTCCCGAATCCTTTCCTTGACTTTCACTTGGATTTTCCAAATTAATTCCCTGTTTCTCGGCCATTTTCACCTGTGCCCACATCACTTTTTCCTGCAATTTCTTGTGTCTATCCTCAATATCGTCTCCACAATATTTCGCATATTTCAAAATTTCGTCGATAGGTTTCCCTTGCCAACACAACATGTGCTGCTTAATCATCTGACAAATTTCTGGCTTCAAACCATAAACAAATCGATACACAAACTGACTCATGTTCTTGTCTCCAATGTCCTCAAATCCACTATACTGCTTGAATACCTGCAATAAACGCTCATAATAGGCATGTACCGATTCACTAGCTTCTTGGGTGGTTCGGTCTATTTTCACCCAATCTGTTTCTTTCGGTGGTATTTTGCCTTTCAGGTAAGTTATCACCTGCTGATACTTTTTCATTACATCATTTGACGGGGCACCTGTTTTCGGATCTCTAGGATACTCATCACTAGGCCAATCAACTGTAATTTTACAATCTGTCCACAAATCGGCAGGTACCACTATGTCAAACAGACCATCTAAATCCTTCAACAATACCTTTGACACCTTCACAAACCTCTCAACCTGTTTGTACCATTCAATTGGTTTTTCTCTCAACTTTGGAAAATCGTTCGTAAATGACAAAATATCCTGTCTACTCCATGGGACATGTACATAGCCCCCTCTGGGAACTTCTCGCATCGGGTACATTTGATCTGTCTTCCCTGTTTCTTTCATCACATATTCAGAGGCTGTTCTACTGGATCGTGCTTCTTCCTTTTTCTTTGCCCATCGAACTCTCCATTTATCTAGGTCTCCCCATTTTTGCAACACTGTCATTAACTCCTTTACTTGTAACTTTCTTCCAGATGCGTTCATATTTTCTAAGTCTTTGTCTGAAAAATCTGCTCTATAGGGTTTCTGCAACACCTTTGATCTCCCTATTTCAATTCCCATTTGCAAAGCCAAATCTGATAATTTTTCATGAAATATTTTTACATTTCTGGTGATACTTCTGCATATGAACAATAATTCTTCTTCATTGTAAGCATTTAGGCGATCTAGCCCCACATTTCCTGCTATTATTTCTTCTAATTCGACCTTTAATTTATAAATATCCAATATTTTTGGAGGTGTACACTGCTGATCTGATCCTTGTGCCCACCTTTCTAAGTCTTCTGGACTAACTACAGTGACACTTTTTGCTCCTGACGAAGTTATCAAGTTTACCTCTTTTGAGCACCCAGGTGTAGTTCTTCTGGGAGTACTATTGACAGAATCCCGAATTGGTAAATCCATCAATGATATCGTAGATTCACAATCACTAAAATGATCCTCAACCATTACTGGTGCTTCAGGTTTAGGAATATTCACAGGAGTAGGCATAACTAACGGTGGTGGACAACTTCCCTGATTACCATATAATGGAACTACTGGACCAATTGTTACAGGTATGGTCAAAGAATCAGGATGTACTTTTATCTGTGTTATCTTCTGTATTAATTCTGCTCTGGTCTTTTCTAGGGCTTCTTTCTCTTTTTCGTGAAGGATCCTACTGGGGGTGAAATCATGCACTACCTGTGGTACTAAGGGAGTTTTTAATACTGGAGCACTTGGGGTACATCCACTTGTCCCTTCCTGATAAGGTGGGGGTTCCTTAATATTTCTTCTATAAATTCATCTTCAGAATCTCCATTTCTCATTAAATGTTTTGTCTTTTCTGTGCATTTCTTCCCTAACAGTTCTTCTTCCGTAAATATTGGATATAATCCTTCTGTAAGCATAGCTCTCCTCCACTGTTTCATCTGACCGTCCCTATTCTCATGTGGATATCTGGGAAAAAATCCTCGGTAACCCCTATTACTCCTGGATCGGTCACGTTCAAATGCCTCGGTTTCCCATTCCTCTAAGGCTTCGTATTGAGTTAATCTAGGTCTGGGTTCTAAGTCATTCATCCTCAATCTCAAATTTTGAAGAATTCTTCCATTGAAGGTACCATTCTCTGGAAATGCTAATATCCCATCATTTTTGGTATATTCTATCCAATTCTCTATCCATACACAAGTATGATAACCTCTCTCCATCATCATGAATGAAGCGGGCGTTTTAGCTGGTGGAATGATAATTCCTTCTCTAGTTTTGATTGGTTTATCCTTTTTAAAATAATTCTTTATCTTTTGCAGAAAGGATATTTTTCTCTTCTCTCCGTACATTCTATCTAATCTTCGGTGTACAAAATTATATTCTGCAAAACCCAGGAATCGCCTATCTGGACGAGTTCCTGTTAAAGTCGGATCGCGTTCTAACATGCACTAAGATTTTAGCTTCCAAAAATTTCAACCAATCAAGTGTCTGCTAACTTTTATTTCTAAACCAATCCTAAGGCAGCCTTTCGGTGACGTTTGTCTGTCAACCCCTCCTTTACAATCTGCGTTTCTCTGTCCCTCGCTGTTTCAACCAATCCCAGCGCGGTACCTGTGACGTCAGTACTGCTCCTGACTACTGACCCCTCCTTTACAAGAGTCGTTCCACACCCGCTGATTCAACCAATCCCAGCACGGCGTTTGTGACGTCAGCTCCCTCTCCGGCAGCTGACCCTCCCTTTACAAAATCTTACGCAAACTTTATTTTCTCTATAAATCTTAATTAAATTTCAGTAACAACATAAAACATTCGCTATCGTGCCAGTTTCTCTAAAATAGAAAAGATAGTTTTCTCTCACACTTAGTAAAACCTTTCCGTTTACTAAACATACACTACGAGTAAAACCCTTCCGTTTACTCTTCACACAAGCTCCAGAAATACCTGTTACTTCTCCAATGTTACCCTTTCTAGGTGATATAACATCAAATTTTCACCAGCGTACTCTTTTGCTATTACTCACGCATAGATTCCCTAACCAGTACTGATAGTCCTGCTTAACTTTTCAGTACTATTTCTGCCTGACAGATAACTTCACTGCAGTATGGTTTCCACTTACCAACCGCTATTCAATTTTCCCCGGGGATTCTGGACAACATAAAACAAACTTTGAATACACGGATGTTAGTTCATAAAATATAAAATTCTCATTACCCAATTAACAAAGAGTAACCATCCTCTGATTACCAGAAAACTGATCCAGCGCGATATTAGCAAACAGCATTCATACACTAGATACTCACTTGGGCCCATACATTCATACTACGCTAATACTTACGCTGGGTTTTATCAGTTGTTACTCTTTATCAAAATCCCTGCTACCAATTACCTTCCGATTGAAGAGTAATGACTTACCAATGAATCCTTTGCTAATTGGGAAGTTTAAAATGAGTGACATTCATTATAGTACATAATCCTGAAATAACCACTGAGTCAGGAAGTTTTAAAATGTTTATCTAAAGATTTAGCAGAGTAAATTACAGAAACACATGGTACTTAATCGCACATCATAGATGAAGTAGAGAAAATAATTATGGATTAATGACGGTCCCTCAGAAAGGAGAAGATAGAGACAGCAGCGCAACTAAAGGTTGCATTTATATTTACCTAAATGCGAGAACCCAACCCTTGGCCAAGGAGTTGGTAAGATTAGGACCCAGGAAGGATGAAGAGCAAAGACCTCCTCCAGGATCAGGACAGGACCGGTGACCTCTCTACAACGACGCCTGCGTCGATCCCCTCTCTGATACTCGACTTCTCCTCGATTCTCCCGTGTCTCCCTTCTAATGGACTCCGCCGCCCCTCCTCAGGACCTCTCTGGACAGCGGTTCAGTCTGCAATCGATCACCTTGACGGTCTGGAGCTAGAAGCTAGCTAATTAGCTAATTCTATATCTATTATACCCTTCTACGCCCATGTACCTCCCCTTAATGTTGCTAAAATATGGGACCACTACTTCTGATTGGACAGGGACAGGGGTGGATTCTCACACCATATGATTTTAGTTCATTTTCTGTAGGCCATTGTCTTTAAACTACCGCCCATCCAATTTTATACATTTGCTTTATTTCCCACCCGTCTCACGACAAATGTTATATATTCTTCATATACAAAGTTTCAATTTTCAACAGGAAAGGCAAAAGCACATCAACTTCGGCCACCAGGTCATGGCCTTGGACGACGTCCAGGTTGACTTCATTCTTTGGCAGCCAAGGAGGACACATGCACAGAATCATTGTCTCTCGAGTTTCAGATCACCAACCCCAGGCCCAAGTTTACGAACTAATAAAAGTCAAAGAAGAAAATATTAAAATCACAAAATAATATGTTTCACTGTATACCCACTCTTTCTACTCTATCCCCATTTACTTATAAATCTATCCCGCATTAGTAGCGTTAAGAAAACGACAAATTAATAATAACACAAGAGCAAGCTGAAGCATGTGAAAACATCAAGCAGCCATTTTAGAGCACACTGCGCAGAAGCAGAAATTTCCCTCCAAGCAAAGAAAGACGTCACACCATGTGATATGGATGAGACATGCGCAGTAAGGTTCCTGCGCTTTAGCGGCCATTTTAGAAAAAGACAAGCGTTACTTGTTAGTTAGAACACATAGGCAAGCTTCCTTGCTATTCGTGTAATGTATGCAACGTTAGTATAAACAATACAAGATTAATAAATTAATACTGTGAGGTGATTGCATTCAAGCAAGTCTCATTTTTGAGTCCTTGCTCCATCAGCGGGACCGCCGCAGCATCGGCGGTTGGTCCCGTGCTCCGTTACGGTGGCGGGCGGACTTTGTCCGCCCGCCATCGTAATGATGCCCTTAGTTCTGCAGGATGTAGGTCTGTGCAAATAATAGGTCCACACTTATCTCCTCTATGGGAACCAAGCACTCCATGGTAGCACGTAACTCTCTCAGGGAAGCGAAGCAGAGCAGACCAAGGCCTACTCTGGGGAGGTGGTGTGAGCTAGTAATCGCCACTCCCTGGCACTCAATAAATCATTGTCTAATCAGTGCTTTTTTTTAAAAAGGAAAAGTACATTTATTACACACACACTACTAAATACTCGGCACTAACTTACAAATATTGTATTGTATTGTAATTGTATTGTAATTGCATTCATATATCGCTTGCTACCCCTGATGAGGTGTTGAAGCACTTTTTCGGTGAGTAGCAAGCTACTCCGGAACCCATAAAGGATTAGTGGTGAATTAGTATAGTGAAATATGAAAGTAATTTGAGTGGTGGACATGTTAGTCAGTTATTTGGATTGAGAAGGATAGTGGAGGGATAGAAGAGGGAAAAAGGTTTGCATTTATATATCGCTTGCTACCCCTGATGACATGTTGCAGTGCTTTTTCGGCAAGTAGCACGCTACACCGGAACCCATAAAGGATTAGTGGTAAATTAGTATAGTGAAATATGAAAGTAATTTGAGTGGTGGATATGTTAGTCAGTTATTTGGATTGAGAAGGATAGTGGAAGGATAGAAGAGGGAAAAGGTTTGCATTTATATAGCGCTTGCTACCCCTCATGAGGAGTTGAAGCGTGCATGCAATGTGTAAGAAATCATTTGAAGCGAGGAAGTAGTGCATACTGGCTGTGGACACCTGCAACTATGGAATTGGAGATGTGCTTTTGCAAAGAGTGAAGAGAATGGCATTGACAGTGTCATATGGTTCCAGACGTTAAGTCTGAAAGTCTGAAAGAGAATATTCTGTTACTGAACATGAATTAATCACAGGTACATGGGCATGCTTTAATTGGGAAGAAGATTTGTAATACACAAGGATGACAAAGCCCTTTGCAGTACAATGTGGTCAGGTTGAGGAAGGATTCTAATTCCCATGTTGACACATTTGGAGGTGTAATGTGCCTGTGGATTGCATGGTTAGAATTCCATTGGGTGGTGGGAGCATGCAGGAGGAGAGTAGTGTAAGTTAATGTGAGGTTTCATGTACCAGAAGGGGTTTAGTTAACAGTGTTTGGGAAAATGAAGAGTAGACGGGGTTTGAAGTGTCAGAGGACCGGTGGAATTTAGAATTGGAAAGTTATCTTTCATTTATGCGTAGTAAGAGATATTTGGAAAATGTTTGGCCAGAGAAGTACACATTGAATTATTAGGTACGGCAGGATTATAACGTCCAGAATGAATTAGTAATTGAGGATGGTATTGTGGTAAGAGGCAATATGATCATTCTCCAGTTTGGATTGAGGAAGAGGAGGATAAATTATGAAGGACACATTGGTACCTCATAGATCTACTGGAGGCCCCTGTGAGTATTTTTGGTGGCATGCTGTGTGGTAATGTAAGTTGGTGTATATCGTTCATGCTTATTTATTTTAGAACACTGGTGTAGAATGTAGAATAGAACGGGTGATAAGATTCTAGGAGGAGAAGTAAGGTCCATGTGCGTGACGGATGATTTATCTATGTGCTGGGCTTGGGACTGGCATTCGCTTCAATTGATTTCTTTGAATTCAAAAGTAGGAAGTCTATGTGCAAACTATATAGTTCAAAGAAAGGCCATTCGGTATAGGGTTGGCCTGATCAGTGTGATTTGAAATAATATTGTATCCTATATAAAGAAATATTGGATGAATTTCACAAAGTATTTTCTGGAAAGGTTGGCCTTTGAATGATTTTAGCCATAAAATCGAATTGAAGTCTACAGCTAAACCGCATATTCATAAAGTAAGAAATATTCCTTTCTCTATAAGGGAAGAGGTTTCACAGGAATTAAAAAAGTTAGGGCCTTATTTACCAGAAAGTGAATCTGCATCGCACAACAATATGGTGCATCCCTATGCTTTCTCCTACGCTGGCGCACAATTGGCTGCCATGCGCCAACGCAAGCACCCTTGTGCCATGGTGCAAGGGTGTCTGCATTTTAGGGGAGATTGTTTTTGTGCAGGAAGGGTCACTAAAAAAGATAACTAGAGTGTGGGGTTAGTAGAAATAATAGGGCCTTAAGAAGAGGGAAACAAAAAAGTGATGGGTCAACTCCTTAAATTAATCTCAGCCACTTGTTATTGCTCTGGGCCGCAGTCTAGTCCATCATGGTTTTGCCCACCAATCCATCTCAGACAAAAACAAGCCATATGCAAATCAGCTATAGTCCTGCTTCAATAGGAACAGTCCAGTCCAAAATTCCAACTAGGTCCTCTCCAAGCAGGAATAACAGCAACCCCAGACTGGGACCTCGTCTGTCTGGTGCAGTTTGTGTCCTAGGAGACAGTGAACATGGGATTCACGTCTGAGCAAACCCATTTCCTCAGTGCCTCAGCCTTATGAAGAGGGTTCAGAAGAGCTAGGTTTCCAGGTAAGGGGCTCGTATGGATAACTAGTCACAGCTTTCAGATGTATTGTTGTGGTTGCTGTGGAAGTTCATTGTTGTTCTGCTTAGTTGTGGATTCTGTTGGATGGTTAGTGGTAGAGAGTGTGTGAGTGTCTAATGGAGTGTTTTGTGTGTGTGTGTATAAAGGAGGTATGTGGCATACAGCTGAAGATGTATGATGAACTGGTGATTGCAAGGATGAATGAGACGGTAAAGAGTCAGAATATCGAGTAGGAAATGTCGACTTGCACTAATATCGAGTGCAAAATATCGAGATGCATAAATATCGACTGCAAGAATATCGTGGTCAAGAATATCGAGTTTCAGGTAAGAAATATCGTTTTCTAAAATATTGAAGTAATTAATATCGTTTGCAAAAATATAGTTGTAAAAATATCGTTTTATTAGTTAGTGTTATGTATTTTAGTATGTGTTTTAAATGTATGTGCTCTATTTTTTTGTCTAAGTATTGCATTTGTTTTTTAATATATGTGTTGAATTTTTAGAAGTTATTAATTTTATTTTAATTAAATTTTGCGTTTTAGTTCCGTAGCGGGTTGTGGGTTTAAAGCTGAATAGGGTGGGAAATAATTTAATTATAATAAATTGAATATAAATTTTTATTTATTAGTATTTATTTATTTTTGATTTTATAGTGTTAATTGTGGGAATTAATTTATAATTAATTAATAATTGGCTGTTAATTTTTATTGATTCATTAATTGGTAAATATGTTAATTGTGTCATTTTTTTAGGAGCGGGTTGTGGGTTTATAGGGGAATAGGGTGGGAAGTAATTTAATTTTAATACATTTATTTATATTTTTAATACAATTAATTAATTTTATTTTATAGTGTTAATTGTGTGAATTAATTTATTAATAATTTTTATATTTTGCTTGTTAATTGTTATTAATTAATTGTTAATTAATTATGTTAATTGTGTCATGTTTTACGAAATTGGTGGTGGCATTAATAGGGGAATATGGTGGGAGGTAATTTATTTATAATTAATTAATTATTTGTTAATTAATGCTAATTAATTAATTAAAATTTAAATATGCCAATTGTGTAATAATTTTGATGTGTGAGTTGTGGGGTTTATAGTGGTAAATGGTGGAAAGTAATTTTAAAAAATTAATTAATGATTTGTTGTTAATTGATATTAATTTATTAATGTAAAATTAGTTATGGAAATTGTGTAAATATTTTTAGGTGTGTGTTTTGGTGTTTATTGGGGTAGAGGGTGGAAAGTAATTTAGTTTAAATTTATTAATCATTACTTGATCATTAATATTCATTTATTAATTGATAAATATTTTTGATAATTGTTTAGTTTTTATTTTGTTTAGGGATTTAGGTTTAATAGCTGTAACGTTTGGTTTATACATTAATTTTTACATTTTTAAATGTGTTTTATAATTATTAATATTTGTTAAATTGATAATTAATTGTGTTAATTATAGAGGTACACTTTTTGTTTAATTTAGATGTGTGTTGTAAATTGTGTGGTGTTATAGGGTAGGAAATTAAATATTACATTTATGTAATTTTTAATTTTTTGATTAAGATAAATTTATATTACAAAATATTTGTTTGTAAATTGTTTGTTAAATTTAAAAAATTTATATTTTTATGTCAATTTTAGATTTTTGCTACATTAAAATATTTTTATATGTTTTGTTAAATTTTATATTTTTATATATGTTTTGTTTTTGGGTTTTTTGTTATATTTTGTATTGTAGTTGATATTTTGTTTGTTTTTAAAATTGAATTTTGTTCTGTGGGAATAGTAATTTTTATCACTCCGCTATCCAACACTTTCCCTACTGCTGCACTTGCTAGAGTGGGAATAGTAAATTATTTCCCTCCGCTATCCAACACTTTCCCTACTGTTGCACTCACTGGAATGGGAATAGTAATTTTTACCCCTATGCTATCCAACACTTTCCCTACTGTTGCACTTGCTGGAGTGGGAATAGTAATTTTTAGCCCTCTGCTATCCAACACTTTCCCTACTGTTGCACTTGGTGGAGTGGGAATAGTAAAGTATTTCCCTCCGCTATCCTACACTTTCCCTACTGTTGCACTCGCTGGAGTGGGAATAGTAAATTATTCCCCTCCGCTATCCAACACTTTCCCTACTGTTGCACTCACTGGAGTGGGAATAGTAATTCTTACCCCTCCGCTATCCAACACTTTCCCTACGGTTGCACTCATTGGAGTGGGAATAGTAAATTATTCCCCTCCACTATCCAACACTTTCCCTACTGTTGCACTCGCTGGAGTGGGAATAGTAAATTATTCCCTCCGATATCCAACACTTTCCCTACTGTTGCACTCGCTGGAGTGGGAATAGTAATTTTTTACCCTCTGCTATCCAACACTTTCCCTACTGTTGCACTCATTGGAGTGGGAATAGTAAATTATTCCCCTCCGCTATCCAACACTTTCCCTACTGTTGCACTCGCTGGAGTGGGAATAGTAAATTATTCCCCTCCGCTATCCAACACTTTCCCAACTGTTGCACTCGCTGGAGTGGGAATAGTAATTTTTTACCCTCCACTATCCAACACTTTCCCTACTGTTGCACTCATTAGAGTGGGAATAGTAAATTATTCCCCTCCGCTATCCAACACTTTCCCTATTGTTGCAATCGCTGGAGTGGGAATAGTAAATTATTCCCCTCCGCTATCTAACACTTTCCATACTGTTGCAATCGCTGGAGTGGGAATAGTAAATTATTCCCCTCCGCTATCTAACACTTTCCATACTGTTGCACTCGCTGGAGTGGGAATAGTAATTTTTTACCCTCCGCTATCCAACACTTTCCCTACTGTTGCACTAAATGTAGTTTAAAATGTAGGTTTAAAAAAGATTACATATTTTAATATTTTAATTTATATTATAAATTGTTTTTAATTTTTATGTTACAGGTGTATGTATATATATATTTATCTATATTTTTAAATATATTTCTAACATTTTATAATTAATTAAAATTATTATTTATTAATTATTTTTAAGTAAATATATATATATTACATTTTATTTATGTATGTTTAATTTATTTTTAAATTAGATTTATTACTTATAATTGTTAAAATTTACAAATGAATCTAAATATATATTTTTAAGTAAAATGTATTATTTAATTTATTTTACATTATTTATAATACATATAAAAAAATGATATTTTGTACTTCGATATTTTTAACAACAATTTTTTTTCTCGCTATTTTTGTACTTACCATTATGAAGATAGGAGGTTGATATTTTTGACAACGATATTTATGTCACGATATTTCTGTAGTTCGATATTAGTGTTGTCGATATTCTGTCAGTGATCCGAATGAGACAGGCATGTGGTATGTATGTTCTAAGAAAGAATGTGAAATGCTGGTTGGAGAGTGAGGGGCCGATTCCGATCTCGGCCGGTAGGGCACCGAATCGGATTTGGCTTAACCGGATCCGATTCGGAGCCCTCTTTCCCAACCGATTCGTACGTGCGTCCGGCCGAGCGAGTACGATGCGAGCACAGGCGAAATCGCCGAACGACTTGTTCGCGGGTCCGAAGAGCTCCGACCGACTCGCACGGACACGACGCGCACCGCGCGATGGAGACGTTCCCCGGCCGGGCAAGTACGATGCGTGCCGCGAGCAGTCCGACCGACTCGCGCCGTCCAGCTCGAAAGAGCAGTCGGAGCCGCACTTTGGGGGTCCGTGTCGGACCCCCCTGTACGCGTAGCCGCGCGAGTCACATACGGGGGGACCCATGGGTCCCCCCTACCTGTGCATGTACGGCGCGAGTCGCTTCGAGGCGTACCCGCTGTAGGGGGCACCCTTGTTCGTCTCGCACCCATTGGGTCAATGGGAGCCCGCGTACGCGTTGTACGTCCGGCTCCCATTGACTCAATGGGAGTCCGACCGACTCGAGTCCGATTGCATGCGTGCGCATCGTACTCGTTCAGTCGGACTGCCAGTGTCCGATTCGGTCGGAAATCGCTCCGGGTCCGGCTCGGTCGGAGAGATTTCCGGCCTGAATCGGAATCGGCCCCTGAGTGTTTGAGTCGCAGAAGTGGCAGCAGGATCTGCCACATCCTGGACGATTCTCTTGTTTGTCGCTGTGTGTATTACCTACTTGATTACAACTAAAAGACCTTTGTTACTTTACACAGTTTTGGGTGTACCTTCACTATATTTCATCTCACAAATTGCATGACACAAATTTCACATCCACTACATCGACAACAATTACATTGCAAGATAAGTTTAAGTTATTAGATTGGATGTGATATTTTTGTAGGTCAATATTGTCAACCTCAATAGAGTGGCATACAAGCGGGTTGTATGTCTCATATTCCAGCTGTCGTGGTGCATCTAAACAACCACCACTTATGATCGCTGCACTGTTACCGTCCATGCACATGGGTCGCGTTCTTGGCACCAGTAGTGCATAGTCATCACGGTGGGAATAAACCATTTGAATCTTGCATATATGATCTTGTTTCTACAGGGGCATTTCTGTGATGCTTGTGTTTGTGACAGGACAGTAGCTGATCACATACAGAGCAGTTTGATGCTCCCATCTGCTTGCCTCTACAGAGTTGTTGTTGGCCTCATTCGCAGAAGCATGCTGAGTGGTCCTACAACAACAACACAGGAGCTGCACTTCACACAGCCCTTGCTCATTATGTCACACAGTTTAGGCAGAGCCAGGCTCGTAGGACCCATCCTCAGCCTTTGACTAGCAAAGGGTGAAGTCAGTGGAGGAGTGTCCAACCCCACATTTTCCCATCTTTCTCAAAGGCTGTGGGTGGGCACGCGATTCTGACACAACCCTGTCTGTGAAATATTGGGAGAGTGTGGGGGTGAAACAGGCTTGAACAGGCTCGGAGCAGTTTGGGGGGTGTTAGAAGTAAGTCTATTTTAAGTTGGTCGAGCTTGAGTGGATGTATTGCCATCAATGCAGAACCCCAGTCAGAATCTGGGCTGTGATTTAAATGTTATGATGGAAGAAAGTTTTCCTATAGAGCTGACTAGCATCTAGGTAAAAGTGAGAGGAGATATTTTAATTTTTGAGAGAGGTGGCTAGTAGACACATATAAAGACTACAAAAGTGGGAGACAAAACAGACCCTGCTTTGGGGAGCACAAACAAGAGACAGGGAGAAAGCTTGCTTGTCAATTTTACGTGCTCATGTCAGTTTTCCAGGCATGACCGAAGGCTATACCACTGATCCCCATTCTATCCTTAAGAATTCTTAATAGAGTGACTTACCTTGTCAAATACAGCTGACAGGTACAAGAGAATGAGGAGGCAGGAGTCACCTTCATCTGCAATGCGAAGCGCACCATCATCTATTTAGAGAATCACAGTTTCCATGCTGCACCCCGACCTGACGCCTGATTACAGCTCATCTAAGAGGCCATTTTCAGCTTAGGAAAGTTTGAGCTATGCTACATCCGAATTTGCAGGATTTTTGCAACAAAGGCAAGAAAGTGTATGTTAGGGTCCAGGCAGAAATAATTCTGATCTTTAGAATCCATGCACACTTTTTTAGAAGGAGGATAAATGACCTATTTTTAAACAATTCAAAACTGCACCTTGTGACAGGGAGGTCTTGACCCGGTTCATTCAATATGGTGTAAAGGAATTACTTATTTTTTCAGAAAGTATAATGGTTTTGGAAAATGTGAGGAAGGTCTGGCCTTGGCTACCACGTTGAGCATTTTCTTGTGTGTGATTTTACTGAAAGAGACAAGAAATAACCTTAGATACCTGGACATGGTCACACAGTACTCCATCGGAGAATGTTTAAGGCAGTTGTTTTTATGTTATTCCCCAAAAATGTCGACACGCATCTCACATTTTCTTTGGCTAAGTCACTGCTCTGTCTAAAGGGGATTGGGTAGATTTATTTAGGGTGTTCTTTTTGCTAGGGCAGACTCTGTTCTGTTAAAGTAGGTTTGGTTTCATATATTTGCTGTTTGTGTTTCTTTCTCATTTCTCAGCCTTGCAAGGATTTCAAAGGAGGGACTTTGGCGCCCTATGAGTTTTATCACGGCGAGATTCCTATTTTCCTCACTCAGATATTTTTTTGCCATTGTTTTCCTTTTTTTCTATATTTTATAACATTTTCCACAATTTAACAAAAATAAAGGATTAAGTTAATGTAACAAAATGGATTAGAGACTATGAACATTTAACCCTTATCAAACTTCAGAGCAAAGATAATCAGAAATAGATACATTATATTGGCTCTAAGGAATGGATAACCCATATATTAAATACTTTTTGAAGGTATATTAACCCAGGTATGAAAAAACTCACCTACTAATAAAATAAAAAGTGGAGATGATGTTGTGCAGACCTATTTAAAGTAACCCATCCACTCACATGAAAAAAACAAAGGTTCTATAAAACAAACGAATAGATTTTGAAATCTACTCCAAAGTGAATCATATTTGTCCAAACACTTTTTTGCTTAGGAAAAAGGATTTCTCAAGTGTTACCAGTTTACAAATATGTGAATATGTTAAATATACTGAGAAAGAGTATTACATTTCCATTCAGATCTTTTTAAGTACCATCGTGCTGGTCATCTGGTTGGAAAAATACAAATGGCTTCCCAATAGTGTTTGTGATGTCTACATAGTTGCATGCTATTTAGTTTTCAGAATCAGTCTTTTGTACACTTTTTAATTTGGGGTTTGTGATTGTCTCGTTGGAAGAAGAGGTCCAAATGTGTTTTATTGATTTTCTATGCATGATAGGACAATAGTACTTTGTGCAGATCCAAGCATTACAATGCAGTCGAACATGCCATAAACAGGATGCCAGCTTGGCTCAATAGTACACCAGCTGTCATTCTTTGGTAATAAAGAGCAGTATAAACAAACACATGGCCATTTAATAATAACAACTGTAACCGTGGAGTCCACTTGTTATAGTAGTGAGTTGTGTTGTGCAACTGGGCTGGGGGAGAGTAGGCAGTCCCAAACTTGGCCTATATGGCAAGGGGGTCTCATGGGCGTAGTGATTGACGACGTGGGGCGGAGGAGGCACCCATCCTAATAAATCAGTGTCAAACACATTGGGGGATATTCTCAAGAACGTGTGTTAACTATCGCCAAAATCGCATAACGCAACTTCCCACATTGCAGTCTATCGCGGGAAAATAACACCGTGTCAACGCAGTATTCACAACCCGGCAGCACCATGCGATAGTCTCACGATAATGCGACAAAAGCCCGCGTTAAAATTAACGCAAAGCCCAAAAAATGCGGAACACGAACGCGAAAAAAGTAGCGATGACCTCAATGGCGATACAAAAATCAGCAAAAACCAGCGACAGGCCTGCGATTCCCACGCGCCATGCGTGAGAATGCACTATAAAAGCAGGGAAAAAAAAGACAAAAAAATTCAACTGCGTAGCACCATGGACGCACCCGGACTGAGTGCAGAGGACAACGCGAACCCCACAAGCCCCACAGACGACCAGCCAGGAACCCCGGGGCCGGAGAAGGGCAAAGAGAAGAGGAAGACGGGGTTCACTCCGCAGGAAAACCGGATCATCGTCACGGAGGTGACAGAACACTACCAACAACTGTTCGTCACCTCCACTGTGTCATCGGCAACACAAACGGAAATATGGCAGTCCATCGTGAACACCGTGAATGCAGTCGGAGTGTCAAGGAGGACAATGGAGGAGGTCAAGAGGCGCTGGCATGATGTGAAAAGCCAAACCAAGCAGAAACTCGCTGCCAACCGGAAGGCAGCAACGGCCACTGGAGGTGGGAGTCCTGCGCCACAGGAGGAGCTGGATGAGCTGGAGGAAATGGTGGCCACAGTCATCAGTGCGGAGACGGTGCAGGAGTCGGGGGTCCGGACACTGCTCGACATGACCTGACCCAACAGCAACAGGGTGAGTAACCACCAGGGACTGGGGGAACGGGGGGAGACGGGCACAATGGCACACATGCACAATCAAGAATAGCACACTGCACTCCCACAATTACTGTGGAACCTGTCCCTGATGGCCTTGGCACACTGCAGCACACATAGAAACACCAAGTAGGCCCCCGACCACCATGTGCACAAATGCCCCCCATCACCAATCTCACAACCTACCCATGCACATGTGCTGAACACAGCAAAGCAGCGGCTCTGTGAGCCACACTGACAATGCAAGTGACACTGCATTACCAATAGCATGGCTGCAGTCAAAATACATGACATGGTGCATGCCACGACACTGAGGTGGCCCAGTGTGGATAACATCCTCAATGGAGCAGGTCACACTCTGACATATCCGCGTGCACATACAACCCCTGACGTCAACAACACATCTGCAGACAAACAATGCACAAGAGTACAAAATCCGTACAGGAGCACAAATGACCCAAGTCGCCAACATCCCAGCACCGTAAAAGCACACAAGTCAAAGGCACACCGCCTCAAACGGATAAGGGGCCGCCAAATCAGAGCTGCAGGGGCGACTCTCCCACAATGCAGCACACACACATAGCAATCACAGCACATCAACATTGACCACAATGTGGTAGAAAGTGCCACACGTACACCACAGAACAGAGGACACAACTGGTGCCGCATGTGCGTAGATACTGGCCAATCACATCAGGCATAGCAGGAAACTGTCAGATGATAATGTACGGGTACAACCTCACATCCGTCATGTAGTCGGAATGTCCACTGTCCCCCATCCAATACCCAGCTCCCCCAAAACAGTCACAATGTACATTGTCATGCAGTCAGTATGTAAACATGTACAATGCGTGCACATACATGGAACACACTGTTAACCTGCATCTCCCCTTCACATTGCAGAGGGACAATCAACACCTTCTGCAGAGCAGACCAGACATCTCTTCAGTGAGGAGGAGGAGGAACCCCTGGTCATCTGCTCCGACACCCTCCAACAGCTCGTGGACAGCCTCCGCACCCCACCTCCAGGAGCAGGGCAGCCCAGCTGCATCGAGGTGATCCCACCCCCCGCACAGACCACACAGCAGGAAGCACCCACCACCACGGCTGGCTCCCAGCACCTCACCGAAGAACACATGGCATTCCAACGCCGTGTGTCAGACTGCCAGAGGGGGCTGGCTGAACAGGTGCGGGTGGGTTTCGACCTCATGGCAGCCAAACTAGATGCCATACGTGGGTGTCTCAGTCCCATCAGGGACCACTTACAGTCCCTAACGGACACCCACAGTCCGCTCCATGCCCTACAACAATCCTTGGCTGACCTCGCTGGAGCCATTACTTGGATACAAGAACTGGCTAGGCAGAGCGGCTCCAGCGACGACAGCACAGTGTTGGCACAGATGCGGAGGACAATGGAGAACATGGAGCGGATGCAGGCAGGAAGGATGGCTGCCACGGCTGAACACCAGCGAGATGTAGCTGGGATCTACCATGCCCTGCAGATCCTCATCTTGCCATTGCTGCCACAGAGCCCGTCCCAGATGACTGCTGCAGGAACTTCGACACACACATCTCCGCCCCCTGATGTGTCAGTGGCACACAGTGATGCAGCCATACCACCTCCGCCCCCTGATGTGTCAGTGGCACACAGTGATGCAGCCATAACACCACCACACACACCTGGCACACCTGACACAGAAGACGTATCAGAGGACGAAGATGTGGACGGTAATGACTCTGTGTCAAAAAGGAGGTTGTAGCATTCATCCCCCGCCATATGGCCTGTTTCTGCTTGGTACAACCCTCTGCATCATGCCCTGGTACAACACCTTCCACTGTCCCCCGAACACCCTGCGACATTCACCTGGACCCCGACATGGACTGCCATATCTGCTCCGGTTACCAATGACACAGCAAACAGGCTGCGGACTCAACCCTTCCTCTACCGATTAACTTCTCATCCCCTGAAGGACTCTGTTTGGCCCTCCACTGGGCAACCATGTAATGTGGGGTGTGCATGGCCATGGGATGTATGACGATACATCGCGAACTAAAACAACGCATGCCTTTACATCGCAGTTGTTAGTTCGCATGTACCGTCACAACGTAAGTCATAACATCGCAAACCATTACTTCGCATTTCCTTTGAAATGCATACAAAACCCCTTTACAACGCACACCAATCCCCCGCGTGCTCTTACATCGCATTTTTTTTCCCGAGCTAACCCCCCAACACTAATACACTACCCTACATAACACACACTCCACAACACTACCCTACAGGACAAGACAATACATTACCCTAAAGCCTAAAACCTAAATCTTTAATCACTACCCTGCACTACGACCCCCTCACACGACTCTAAACCCTAAACCCTAAAACAGTACCTTACACAACACTAAACCCTAAGCCCTAAAGCCTAAACAGTACCCTACACAACACTAAACCCTAAGCCCTAAAGCCTAACACTACTACTCTAAGCACAATTCCCCTTACCTCTATCTCATCGTGGTTCCTCTCTCCCGGTTCCGGTCCCAGCGTTGTCTCTTCCTCGTCTCTGTTCCGCACGTCCGTCCCGGAGCCCACCCATTACATCACATGCGTTTTAAAAGCATGCGTTGTAGAAGCGCATGCTATGTAATGCGACGCGTAGTAATGGTCCCCGTCGTAACGTCACTTGCGTTGTAACGCTTGCGACGTAAACGCATGCGATGTAACGCATGCGTTGTGATGGCTGTTCGCCATGGCCATGTACTGCTCCAGCTCCGACACTCCACAGGATGTGAA
Source organism: Calotriton arnoldi (assembly GCA_963921515.1). Classification (NCBI taxonomy): domain Eukaryota; kingdom Metazoa; phylum Chordata; class Amphibia; order Caudata; family Salamandridae; genus Calotriton; species Calotriton arnoldi. The sequence goes on from CAWUFW010000086.1 coordinate 5,792,264, forward strand.
TAAAACATTCCTAATCACACAGATGTGTCATGTCTATGTTCAATCAAGTATAACAGTATGGATGACTGTGGGGACATTGATTGCACAAAAAGGCACACCCTGGGAAATGACATCAATGCGCATGTTTGACCGTGACACACATGGCCAATTACATGACTGTGGAGGTGTGAACTAGCTGTGGCCCCATTGATCATGAACAACAATCTCGCAACCCCCCAACGTAGCCCCACGTCCATGTATTAAATAGGTCTGTGTGTAAATGTGTCAAAGTCGGTAGGAGGCCTAAAGTAGTGTCCCACATCACATGTGACAACAGAACATCTCCTCGCATACCTACACACACTCAACTGTGTGGACACAGCCTGGTTTGATAGAACACATTGATCCACATGGCAAGAAGTTGGACACCATACTCACATTGCTGAAGACACGTAAGCGCACAGGTCGACCAGCAACTCTCCCAACCACAATGTCTGGCTCACAGAGGTGGAGCTGGCAATAGGGACTCACCCCTAAGTGAAATGCGTCAGTCAGTCCCTTCCTGTGTACGGACAATGCTCATTGGGGCACACGATTTGGCATGCAAATCAACACTCATCACAGTTGAACACTAGTGAAGCTGCGTACACTTTATTAGCATGTGCGTGTCAGTACGGGCAAGACAAGGTCCACAACATGCAGACCAATGCATCATACACTAACAGGCAGCCAAGGAACATGTAGAGGTGCAGACATGGGGAGGCACAAATGAACACCAACCATGACGGATGCCAACGGTCTCAGCCCACCTTGCCTTGCTGGACGAGTCATGTGGTGTTTGGCGAATGCCCATTGCACCGTGTCAGGGGACACCACTCACAGCCCATGGGAGCTGCATAGTCCTGTACCACCGGACAGCGCTGACTGTCTGCTCTGCTGACAGTGAGCAGGTGAAGGAGTCCAACAAGGTCACATGTAGTACTACATTGCCATGTGTGTACACTCCCTCCAGCGGTGTGTCAGGTTGAGGAACGTTGCCAGGCGCCGCTGTCCACTCACCTTGCACAGGTGTGTGTCAACCCGCAGTCTTGCACGCACATGCATTCTGAGTCCAGCCGAATGCAGACATGTCCACTGTCATGGTGGGATATGTGTTCATTTCCCCAAGATGCAAAAGGGTGTTGGGACCTGTGCCATGGGTTACGATCTTCTGTGGCTGCAGGAACGTAGTTACTCGTCCATGTAAGCGAGCGCAGCTTCATGGGTAATCAGTTCCAAGAGTACGTTGTTGTTGACTTCAACAAACAGGGGGGCGAGCCAATCCATTAGCTGGTCCGGACAGATGTGCTCCGTCCACGCCGTTTCACCAATCCGCAACACAGCCCAATAGGGGAGCGCTTCGATGTGGTCACTGCACACGATGAATTGTGCAATCTCACATGCCCAACTGCCAGCACATACGCCCAATACCAAGGCATCCCATGAACGGGTATCACGGTTACACTCCTGGTCGTGGTCCAACAGGGGGCGCACACACATGTCATAATCCAGTTCAGCTACCGTTGTGTTGGATAGGCAGACATCCATGGGCCACTCGAATATGCATGATCGACAGTGGAACAGGGGCTGGACGCAGGTGACGTACGCAAGACGGAAGCTCAGACGGTAACTGATGCGCAACACTGCCAGTGGCAGTGCCCCCAACAAATGCAGCATTCGGTCACGGTACAGTTCCACGTGACAGGGGTTGTGCATGTGCCCGGGATGTTCTAACATTGCGTTGGTCGCACTCGTGGAACCGGCACTCTTCTGACCTGCGGCTGTTATGTGGATGATATGCCACAGCTCAGAGCAATGAGTCGTATGAGTGTGCAAAGTTTGTACGTATGGGTTGTCCTGTACGTAAGTGTCAAGGCCGTTCCATGCAGGAGTACCTCGAGCAAGGACTTCTGTGTGTGGGGTGTGGATACGTTGATCTTTCATTGGCGCCGTGTGTGGTGTGGGAGTCGTCTTCGTCTGCCATGGTATCTCTCTTAGGGGGTGCCTGCAGCATGCATTTCCAAGATCGGAGGTGCAGATGTCCTTCCGCCTTCTGTATTGAGACAAAGGGGCTGTCATCCCTAATGTTAGTCAGACTACTGCTTGTATCCTGGGAATGTGATGTGGCTTTCGCGCTGCAATTGAGGCTAGGCCTTGGGCTTATGGTGCACCAAAAGCGATGAACACACACAACAGTTGCCATGTATGAGCCAAGACCCCGAGCAGCCTTGCGCTCCTTGTACAATCCCTTCGTGCGCGGACCCCCTCCGGGTGCATGCAACATTGCAACATTGTCGATTGCGGGCCGTGTGGCGCAGGCACTGCAATGGAGACACACGCATCAGTTGGTTTCCTGTGCAGCCCAGATATGAACCACACCCAGAGGCCAGGGATAATTGTTCACACCCCTACGCTGGCCTGGCGTACGCAGGGCCAGCCCACTCGGCGTACGTATAAAGGGGGGACGATGACGCTACGTGTCCCAGTTCTTCCCCACTGCCTGAGGTGACATGGCTGCGTCCGCCTGGCCTACGACGAGACTCAATCATAAAGGGTCCATGACTTGCGTTGCACGGAGTCAGTGGCACCGGTTGCACTGCGTCCGGCACGGGCCTACCGCCACGGGACGGTGACTTACTGTGCACTGAGGTGGGGCACCTAAAGTGCTGAGCGGGTGTGCAGCCTGCGATGATGACGTGTGCACTGATATGATCTCTGCCATAGCAATATCAAGACCCAGAGTCAAGTGTGCGCCTGGTGGACCGCAATGTAGGCCTGAGCCAGCAGGCAGCGCGGGCCTACCGCCACGTAGCGTTGCCTCGCGTTTCACAGAGTTAGTGGCACCTAGAGAGCTGAGCGGGTGTGCAGCCTGCGATGATGACGTGTGCATTGATGATCTCTGCCATTGCAAAATCAAGACCCAGAATCAAGTGTGCGACCTGGTGGCCCGCGCTGCGAGGATGCGTGATGTGGAGGCTGCCAAGTTTGCGGGCCCCGTGCTTGGAGCTTGCACCGGGATGTGGTGGGCCCTCTTGGAGACACGCCGGTGGCGGAAGGTGAGCAGTGAGGCCTGGGTGCGCAGGGGCGGGCAGTCCACGCTGTGCGGCGGGAGGGGCTGGTGTGCAGCGGCCTGGGTGCGCTGGGGCGGCCATGCGATGTTGCCGTGTGCAATGATATATACACTGCCATCATTCGCTGTGGACTCTGTTTCAGATAAGGGACCTGGTGGGCTGCAGTGTGAACCGGCACGTGGTTGGAGACACACCGGTGGCAGCAGGTGAGCAGTGAGGCCTGGGTGCGCAGGGGCGGGCAGTCCACGCTGGGCAGCGGGAGGGGCTGGGGTGCAGCGGCCTGGGTGCGCAGGGGCGGCACTGTCTCTCCCTGTCCCTCTCTTCCTTTCACTGTCTCTCTCTCTCCCTCGCTTTCTCTATCTTTCTCTCTCTCTCTCTCTCCCTCTCTTTCTTTCACTGTCTCTCCCTCTCCCTCTCTTCCTTTCACTCTCTCTCTCTCTTCCTCTGTTACTCTCTCTCTCCTTCTCCCTCTCTTTCTTTCGCTGTCTCTCTCTCTCTTCCTCTGTTTCTCTCTCCCTCTCTTTCGCTCTCTCTCTCTCTCTCTCTCCCCCTCTTCCTATCACTGTCTCTCTCTCTTCTCTGTTACTCTCTCTCTCCTTCTCCCTCTCTTCCTTTCGCTGTCTCTCTCTCTCTTCCTCTGTTTCTCTCTCTCTCTCCTTCTCCCTCTCTCTCCCTCTCTTTCGCTCTTTCGCTCTCTCTCTCTCCCTCTCTTCCTATCACTTTCTCTCTCTCTTCCTCTGTTACTCTCTCTCTCCTTCTCCCTCTCTTCCTTTTGCTGTCTCTCTCTCTCTCTTCCTCCGTTTCTCTCTCTCTCTCCTTCTCCCTCTCTCTCCCTCTGTTTCGCTCTCTTTTTCTCTCTCCCTCTCTTTCACTCTCTCTCTCTCTCCCTTTCTTTCTTTCTCTCTCTCTTTCTCTCTCTTTCTGTCCTTTGTTGTGCGCATGACACACCTTCTTATCTTCAATTTTGTCTTGCAGGCTGTGACGTACGGTTTGTCCAGAGCGGACCTGCCACGAATCTTCCTATCATTGATGATGATTTGAATTTAGATAAATTGATTATTTTTGGAATTCTGAGATGTATGTATGTTTTTCCAGTTTCGAACCACACATGGATGTTGGTTGGTGTACTTGTGCGACATCAGGCGGATTGTTGTGTTGATGTATTTGTGGGGTAGATGTGTAATGTCTTTGTCCGGGAGGGGGCGGGGGGGCCACGGGGGGCGGGCCTGGGTGTGGTGGCGGTGGGTGTTGTGGCCCTCTTGGGGCTCCGAGCTGCATGGTCAGTAGCTCCATGGCATCTGTTGTTCTTCTGGTGTGGCTGTGGGCTGGGCTCCCTTTTATGGTGCAGGTTGTCGCCCGACTTAACACCAGGTAAGAGCAGGTGTTAAATCCCTGCTGCTAACGCGCCTTATCACACGTTTTGTGATCTTATCGCCGATCTGGCTGGTCGTTGGGAATGTTGCGAAGTGGCGTTTCCGCGGGTTTTTGCACGGGAACGCCTACTCTGCATCTCATTAGCGTTAGTTGCTGGTGTCATCCGTGGCGATGTTTTTGGCGGCTGCTATCGCAGGAAAACTGGTGATATCGGCTGTTAGAACCAGCTTGTGAATGGTGCGATGAATTTATCACCACTTTGGCTGCGATGAAGTGCCGCTAACTCGGCGATAAGTCCTTGAGAATAAGCCCCATTGAGTGGTGGATCCCAGGCACATCAATGTCCATAAAACACAACAAAGAAGTAGGAGTATGAAAGATTACGCTACAGGTTTAAGTGGCAAGAATTATTTGTTTGAAAAACTGCCCTCACCCACTTCATCATAGGGCTTGCTAAACAACACCCCTGCGCAGACCAACGCCTGGGGTGAAGCAACAGGGAGGGGGAAGACAATACAAACATATAATTGTAGGGATCAAAGAAGAGAAATAAGTGCAGAATATAGAATTTAAAACTGGCTCGGGAATGTCCCTACTAATACTTTATTCCCAGACTTCCCGGTCAGGATTAAAAAGAGACTGTAGGATGGTGGTGATAGGGCTAATTAGTGGCCCTTCACCCCTCTTATCGCATGTCTGTCAATGGCCCTGTCAGGATGTATGGCCCTCCGGTGCAGTGTTCCCAGGTTCCTCAATGCTTCTCTACACCCAATGATGGACAACTCGCTGTCAGTTATGCGATTGTGGGCCTATATCAGTAGTGTCATGGTGCATTTCAGGGTGGGTGTGCATAATTTGTTTCTTCAACATTAGTTAAATATGTTTCCCAACATTCACCACTTGTCGTGAGTCACCTTTCATACGGAGCGACTTAAGGGTGTTTGCTTCCACGAGTGTCCATGTCAGCAGCATGGCCAGGCAGCGCTGGAGGTCTGTGGGGGCAGGCGCCTTCCAGGACATCGCTACCTGCCTTTTAAACAGGACGGAAGTGAGGTCGAGGAACTCAGGGAGGTGTTTGTCATACTTCAGTCTGGGGCAAAGCCCCAACAGACAGGATTCGGTGTGGACGTGAGAGTGTGCTCCGCGAGTTCAGCAGCTGTGATAGGGACCACTTGCCAGACCAGGAGCAGCATCGGGCAGTCCCATACCATGTGATAAAAACCAGCGTTTACCAATTTACATCAGGGACACTCAGGGTTGGGAACATGTGCTTAATGCGCTGAGGAGAGAGGTAAGCGTGATGCAGGTAGTTAAACTGCATGAATCTCGGATTACGAGATACCTCTTTCACCTGTTGAAGAGCCCTGAACCAAGCCTTAGCTGACAATGGTTGCGGCAACACTCTGTTCCATCTGGGGTGCGCCACCACTGCGTAATCCAGCAGTGTAGAATTGAGTGACACTTGTAGGGTGTTGATAGCGTGACGCGTACTATCGTGAGTCAAGAGTACATATAATGTGGCAGATGTAGGAGGTTCCTCTTCCCCTGTGTTCCACGTGGTGCGCAATGCATGTTGTATGGTGTGGAATGTCAAAAAGTGACCAGTCCCTATGCCATAATTATCCGTGACGTCTTGAAAAGACATGAGGGTGTCATTGTGATACAGCTTCCCAGTTGGTTGACTTCTGCTTCCTTCCACGGACCTGTGTGATGTAGTTGTGCCATACCAATGAGTCGTGGCAGGTCCCATATCTCTATGGATGGGGAATACGGAATGTGAGGCCCTTTACTGTGTACAAATCTGCGCCAACAGACTCAGGCCACAGTCATCTGGCGCGTCTCATGCCAGAAGCGAATGGTTGGGTCAGACAGCCACGTATAAATGCTTGTGTTACCTAGGATCTTGCATAGGAGTGCTTTTTCGAGGCATGCAGCCATCCATAACCAAGCCATTGACCACTGCAGTTGCGCCGCTGCATAATACAGCTCAAAATTAGGCGCACCAAGTCCCCCTTTGGTTAGAGTTCATTGGAGGTTAGCTAGTGTAACCCATCTGCAGCCCTCGCTCCATATCAATTTGAGCAAGAGGTCATGCAACTCACAAAAAAGCTTTTGGGAAGCACTATCGGAAGTGCCACAAAAAAATTAATTAAGCGGGGTAGCACCAGCATCTTGAAGATCGACATTCAGCCGAATGGGGATAAGGGTAATGGGCAGCAGAAGGGCAGAGACCAACGGATAGAACCCATTGCTTTATCCACATTGCCTTTCTTGATGCCCCTTTCTGGGTGGTATATCTGGACATCCAAAAATGTAAAGGTATCGTAGCACCACTGAAGATGATGCCCCAATGGGGTAGCCCTGTGCAATTCAAGAAGTGGTGCCAAGGGGAACAGACATGATTTTGGCCAATTTATTCTAAGCCTTGAAACGTCCCCAAATTCATCCAATAAAAGCATTAGGCCCGGTAGGGAGGCCTCTACGTCACAACGATAAACCATGGTATCATGCGTATACAGTGAGCTGAAATGGTGTGCGCCCAGCTCCCGAATCCCACATTGATGTGCCCACTGTCGAGGTTGGCAGGCCAACGGCTCTATAGCAAAGGCAACAATTAGTGGGGAGAGCGGGAACCCCTGTATGGTGCATCTCTGGATCGCAAAGGTGTCTGAAACCAACTGACCTGTCCTGCCCCCGCGCCATCGATCTATTATAGAGTGTGTGGATCCCTCCCAGATAGTCAGGCCGAGCTCTATACATTCAAGGGTCAGAAGGAGAAAAGCCCAACTCAGGAGATCAAAAGCCTTTTCAATGTCTAACAACACTGCCACCCAGCTAAGGGCCAAGGCGGTAGTACCGTGTATTATGCGTAATAGGTGGCGGATGTTGGTGAAAGTACTATGTCCCAATATGAATTCATACTGGTCATCAAGCACAAGATAGCGGATGATAGGAAGCAGACGGTTTACCAACACTCTGCCTAAAGTTTTACAGTCAATGTTCAGAAGGGAGAGAGGGTGATAGGAGCGAACGTCCAGTGGGTTTTGGCAGGTTTGGGTAGGACTAGGATCAGGGCTTCTCGGAGTGAGTCCTGGAAATGCCTTGTCATTTTGGCTTCATTAAACACCTCCAGCAGGTGTTGAGTAGTTTCAGCGCAGAAAGTAGCGTAATACTCAATCGGCAGCCCATCCGTACCCGGCGTTTTATTCCGAGCAAATTGGGAAATAACTGCCAGTATTTCCTCCATCAGCAGAGGCTCGTCCAGCATGGCATGCTGCATCAGGTTGAACTTGATCAGTGGTAGGTCTTGTGAGAACTCCTGCATGTGACCCAGTGGTGCACTGTTTGCCGCTGTACATAGTCCCCAGTAGTACTCCTGCAATGCAGCATGGCAGTCTGTGAAGTATCTAGTGTGCTGTCATCTAATCTAATCGCCCCCATCGGGGTTTGTCACTGGCCTTCCTTTACTAGCCATGCCAGCAGTCTTCCTGAGCGATCCCCTTCAGCATGCAGCATGGCTATATGTCACTTGTAATCATGTTTCCCCAGACGTGCTTCTGCGCTGGTCTGCTGCTTGCACAGCTGCTGGAGCTGCTCGACCGGTACGGTTAGCCACCCTTATTTCTAAAAGACGCAGCTCTCCCTCGACAGCTACCAGTTCTTTCTGCAGCCATCGTCATATCCCCCATGAGGCCGTCAGGCAATGGCTTGCGTGACAACTGTGTGCACGTCTCACTCCAGTGCCCGGAATGGGGTGGAACCCTTGGTTTGATCAAAGTAGTCCGTGATGCACTGCGCCAGGTCCTCCCAGAAGGGGGGTTAGAAAGAGCTCCACTTTGTAGCCTCCAGGTGGGTATAGTGGGCGTTGTCTGCCCCATCGTAGGGTGAACAACAAGGGGCAATGATCCGAGAGGATGCTCGCTAAGTACCTCGCCTGGGTAATCAGGGAACCCAGTTACAGAGAAAAAGGTCTATCCTGGTGGGCACAAAATGAACCGGGGAATAGAATGAGTACTCACAGTCCAGCAGGTGTCCGAGTCACCATGCATCATGTAAGCATCTGTGGCTGAGCCAATTGTGAAAGTGCTGTGTTGGGCGAATGTAAGTGGCATTGCGCAAAGGAGGGGGAGAGCGGTTGATATCATCGTTAGGCACACAGTTGAAATCACCCCCCCAGAGCCCTGGGTGCTGTGGGTCCCGGAAGAGCGAAGGAGTGAGCATGTCTAAAAATCCCGATTGGTTAGTGTTGGGGGCATAAATTGCCAACAGTGCAAACGGAGCTCTGTTAAGGTGACCTTGTAATATCACACAGCGCACCTCCGAGTCCACCTTGTGATTGTTCACAACACATGTGACCCCCGGCGCGACCCAGATGAGCACTCCCCAGGCATGCGCCAAGATGGATGTGCCGTACACCTGCGGCTGCCCGCGGCCCCCGCAGGGGGCCATCCTAAGCGGGCGGCCCTCTAGTGCCATTTGGGCACCAAACCACCCTCCCTCCAATTCTGGGACTCAGGAAGGAGTCCCCCCTCCTTGCCTGTGGCGCGCTAGGCACGCCACTTCCGGCATGCTGAGGAGTGGGGGAAGGTATATAGGTCTTCCCCCGCCATCCTGGCGTCCTCTGTTGCGGCGGACACGCCGTCTTGCTGGTCGTGCTGTGGGATTGCTGCCGAATCCCTACTCGTGTCGGGTGGTCGGCGTTGTTGCGGTCTCCTTTGCCCCCGCTGGACACGCTGTGATGGCAGCGCGCCTCGGGGGTCGTGTACCTGGGACCAGATGGTGGTCGTCGTGTGCGGTGAGTTCCGGGGGCAGGGAGGACCTTGGGGGCCTTTTCTTTGCCACTGAGCATCTGAACCAGGGGCGAGTCAGGCATGCCAGTCATGCACTGGGCTCCGAGCATCGGGCTTGGATTGGCAGAGAAGGGGGTTTGAGGTCTGGCGGCGCGTGGGGTGTGCATTGAGTTTTGTGTCGCATGGTCAGGCCTTCTAGCGCTGCTCACGCGTAAGGTGAGTGGTTGCCATCGGCGCGTTTGGCGTGAGTCCCCCGCACCCCCCCCTTGTGGGTGCCATTATCCGCGGGATATGCTGGCTTGCTGCGGTGAGTGCCCGGGCGTTGTTCCCCCCCTCACCTGCAGTCCCCAAGGCCGGAGTTTGTGTCTGGTTGCATGGGGGGCGGCATGGGGAGGGCCCGCGATGTGGTCCAGCACGGCCTTTGTGTCCCCTGGGGCCGTGGGTCCTCGCCGTGGCACTCGCTTGGAAGACAGTTGGTGTGCTGTGCCGGGCAGCCCATTAGATGGTGACCGACGCTGCCGCCTTGGCTGTTGCAGGGCCGGGCCTGTGTCTCTTTGGCTGTGTTGAGGAGTGTAGGACTAGAGCGGGTGGCCCGTCGTGAGATCGGTGACTGAATTGGGCGATGGGTTGTGTGACTGATTGTGTCATCGGGGCTCCTCCGGGTTCCCCCGGTGTGTGCCTTCGCCTAGGCGGAGAATTTGAGAAGGAAAGTTGGCAGTGAGTCATCCTGTGCACCCCCCCTCCCCCCGCTTTGTGTCCCCTGTCTGGGGCAGTAGATGTGTCCCCTGCCGCAGCGATGCAGCTGTTGCATGCGCATGGGCCGGGAAGAAGAGTTAGTGATGTGTCTCAATAAAGAGAGCTGCCGACTTTGGTCCTGGGGACCCGGGTTAGAGCCTCGGTGTAGGCTTTATAAATAGGGCTCCTGGTTTTATGCATTGTGGCTCAGGGCAGGTGATACGGGGGTGGCCTCAATTCAGGGCTCCTGTTATGTCATTTTCCCTCCGGTCTCCCCCCCGGATCTCTGAGACCCGCACAAGATCCGCGAGTCGGGTCGTAGATCCCAAAATATCTCCAGCTCTGTGTGATATCCTAGTTAAGGAAGCATTGGTGATGTTGAGCAATTTGTTTCGGCAACGGAAATCCAACACCCACCAAGAAAAGCACTTATACTGTTATTACGAGAGGGTAAGAGATACCAAAAAGACAGTGAAGATCTGGTGTCTTGTTGAGATCTGCATACATGCACTTCTATTGTAAATTAACATTGTGCCTTTTGAATTTGACATTTTTTCATTGTGGTAACGAAGAGCATGGCTCTTGTAGAGTAACACAGATACTAGCAGGCAGAAAGCATGCGTAACGTCTGCATGTTCTACGGGAGGAGAAACAAGCAGCTTCCGCCGTCTGCACCAAAATAACTGAGGGCGAACATACCACTGTTCTTTGTGCCTACTCTTTCCATCACGAGTGTGTAATTTAAGAACTTCCATGCGGCCAGTTCTTTCACGTCGTGCGGGGGCCTGTGTTACGCCCCTGGTCGTAGGCGGCAGCATGTTGGTGAAACTCGACCAGCCGTTTCTCTGGGCAGCGGTTTTCCGTTAAAGCAAACAACTGGGCAGGGTGGAGCTGCGTGCATGTCCTTCCCTGGTCGGGCCGGCGGGGTGAGAATAGGTCATGCCAGTAGGGCCCCCCCCCTCCGAGGTACAATTGCAGTGGACGGCCAGGACCGAGCGCGGCCCGCATATGTAGCCCCGGCGGTGCCTCGGGCTGCTCCATAGCGCGGGAAGTGCCTTAGCGAGGTTGCACTGCGCAATAATATAAAAGGTATTGAAGCGGGGCATGGAGTCATCAGATTTAGTATGATTACCATTGCTCGGTGGCACTTAAGTGTTGCTCTCACTCAACGTGAAGCAATTCAAGTCAGTAAACTTGGCAAGTTGGAAGGCTGAGCTAACCCCTTCCATGTTAAGAAATCTTGAGCTCCAGATCGCTGTAGATGCGTGCTGACTGTAAGCGTAAGGTTAGTCCGTTGATACCCCCTTTTCGAGCGCTAGTACTGTTGGATGCAGATGCAGGGCGTCACTAGGTATATGGCTCATCTGCTGAGGTGTCCATAGGGTGCTGTGGTTGTGCACTATGGTTCTTCCACTTGGACCCATCTGCTGCCTATGCAAGGGTTGTTGGGCTGCCCTGGGATAATCTTGTACTTATCCCCGGTCTGGCCAGGGCGAGCTGCGTGCTTGGTCACATGTCGCCATCGGATAGATAAAGGTCCACGTTTGCCTCAACGGTATTTTCGCAGCGTTTAATTTGAGCCGATGGTTTCTAGCGCTTGGCACGGTCACCGGCGCTGATGACTGTTGCCACATGGTGGCCTGTTTCTGTAATTTGAAGATGTAGCACAAGAGTGGTTGTTAATTCAAGGTACATTGAAAATAACTAGTGCCTGCTCCAAAGCCATTCTTAGAGCTGTGGGGGCCTCGAGTGGTCGGAATTGTTGCACTCATAGGAGTGGCACGGTTGGTAGTTGTGCGGGCACGGTTTTTGCATTACGCCATTGATGCAGGCTTTTACAAGTCCAGAGGGGGCACCCTGCATTAGTTCCAAGGGGGGGGAGCAAGGTGCCGTTTCAGACAGGCATGGCAACTCCCGCCATGGGCACGCCTCCCGCAGCTTAGCCTGCGAATTGCTGTGAACATCCACCCACAGGTTTGGGGGAGTGGGCAGTCTCTTGAACCTTCGGTCCAAATTGTTTGCTGGTTGACCGTCAAACTGGCTGCTCCGCAGAGGTTGATGGTGGCCATCGTCAGAATGGGATCTCCATGTTTTGCGTCTGGCTTGCGTGACTGTGGATTGAGAGGGAGAGGATGCGGCTTGGATGGAGCCCTGCGGGTGGGCGTGCCGGGCCCGGTGGTCGGAGCGCCATAGGTTCGACACTGCGTTTGGCATGTTGTAGCCACGTCACACGTGCTCTGCCTCTCTGTCCTCGTCGGGGGTTCGGGCGCTCACTCGGATCTAGTGGGGTTTGTAGGCAGGCTATTTGGAGGTTGGGACCATAGTTAACTATGGCACGCAGGTTGCACTTACTCACTTGGCATTCCTTTCCCAGTGTGCGCCACCTCATGGACCCCTGTATCGGTTGTTCCGGTTGCATAATTTCGGGTGGGTTGTCGGCAATTATTTCGGGGCAAGCCACGTCAAGTCCTCCCATGGCCCTTGTAGACCTGTTTGACGCTCCTCACCCAGTGGCTGTACTCGTGCCCAGTCCACGTGGCAGTTGGATGTCCCGCTGTGTCCCTAATTTATATTGATATGTCGCCAGAGAGGGCAAAGAATACGCCAGACCGGTTTCAGACCCTCAAGTGAATTTCAAGTAACGGGTCGTTGAGCGGCATGATATAAAGCTAACCTCTTCTGTAGCATTCAGGCATGAGGACTGCGGAATCCTGAGGATAGGACCTGGCACTTAGTAAACCTAGATGGAGCACAGGGAGATTCATTGTCGGCAGGTGCACAGCAACCCCCTAGTCGCACCTTGGCACTGGTATTAAAGCTTCCCGCATGTTTAAGGTATGATTATGATATAGAATGTCTTATTAGGAGGGGCCCAGTGCGGTCATGCCATTGACTATTATTCGGTGACCGGAAATTGGGCCACGTCCAGTTCAAGCAGGGGGCGGGGCGAGTGCCTAATAGCTATATGTAACATGTAAGTTCGGCGGCAGGGAGAGCAAGGGATGCTTGGTCTGCACGCAGGGGCGGGCAATTTCTCATGGGCTTAACTTTGCAGGCTACCCTGCACCCTGGTTGTAACAGACTAGGACACGCAGTGAAATTTGTGGCAGGCATGCGCCAAGAGAGGGGTCTTCCGATACATCTATACCTGGTAGTATCCAGGCTACTGAGTGGGTGCGTGACACTCTGGTGGTGGAGGTGGTCAGCCGGTTGGCAGGCCTTCTAAATGTGGGTTCTAGCTCAGGCATATCCAAGTAAGGGTCCAGGTGCCAGAAGTCGCCCCTGGGATACAATTTCACAGGCCTGTGGAGCGGCAGAACAGAAAGGGGCTTGTGTTCGACCTCTTGGTCACAAGTTCAGATCCTGGGAGGTCCACTTAGCATTTAACCCTTCTTAGGTCGAGAAAACAAGAGCCAAGATACCATGGGGTGAACATATTCCCAATTACAGGCAGAATGGTAATTGCACAGGAATTTGGTGAAGGTACCGGGCTCACTCAGCAGTGTAGAAAGCGAGAGACTTAGCGATAAATTCTTCCGCCCCATAGCATTGGCAGCCAGGCGGGTTGTGGAAGTTGCCATCCCTGAAAGGGGCGTGAGTAATAAGGGACCAATGTGTCACGTGATCCGGAAAGAGGATCACCCCATAAGGTAGCACTGATTGGGTTCTCCACAGTGCTTGGCTCATCAGGCGGGCAGGACAGCAGAGGGGGCTGCCTGCCCTTGGATCGCCCGTAAGATAACACACCATATTGCATACTTTTGTATGGAATAAACCTGCAGCAATATTTTCCCAAACAAAAGTTGTGTTGTGTATTTATTTATTTAGCATGCATGCTATGTGTTGGTGTGGGTGGGGTGTGTTGCCAATAATGGCACTATGCCCCCTCCACTTCGTGCAGACCTTTTGAAGCTCTGCTAGTGTGAGACGAGTTTCCTGTAGCATGCAATGTGTTCGAACGTCGCTTAAGATAAGCATAAATGCGATAATATTTGGTGGGAGTGGCCATGCCGCTCACATTCCATGTCAGGACATGATACTGTGGGTATGATTATCGACAATAATCCCCATTGTGTGAGTTAATAGTGGGTGTTACAGTTAAAGGTGTGGCACTCTGCTGTGCCTTGTGTCAGCAGTGACCAGCAACAGAGGAGGCCACTCTCCGCCACATGTGGTGCCCCCTGAGAGCACATTTGTGACTGGCAGACCATCTATTGGACTCCATCAGAACAGTAACTAAAACTTGAACAACAAAGAGCCTGAATGGCTGCATCTCCCCTAGAGCAGTAGACAAGTGCTTCCCTGTCCAAAATTCCCCAACTTGTTAGAAAAATTAAAGAAATGAAAGAAACAAATAAGTCCTTTTTGAAGCTCTGGCAGGACGTGGTTCTGCTGCTGGGCCTGGTCCCCATCTTCTGGGTCTTGTCCCAGCATCTGACCCAGCGACGCGAGCACAAGTCCCTGCAATACAGAAGGGTTGGATTATTACCCCTGTGTGTAGAGGTAGAGGTCTCAGTAGCAATAGGGTGGTCACAGCAGGTCATCAGCTGACCTCGGTGTAACTTTAGGATCATGGGCACTGCTCATGATCGAAGTCTCAGAAGTGCCTGTGTCCAATTCAGAGTCCAAAACAGGTTTGAATCGCAGTACGGTAAAAGGGTTCGTGCTGTGCTGGGAGGCCGTTTCCATTGCCCGTGCTTGCTCTGCGGCCACCAGATCCTGGCTGGGCCATTTTCGAGCAGTTGTGCACTTCCTGTGTTTAGAGCACAGGACCACCCATTCTCCCGCCTGGTTGTTCTCGGCAGTGTGCATCAAGCCTTTTGCATGGAGCCAGGTCCAGACATCCTCAGGTGTCTAGTAGATGTGGGAGGTTCGCCATCCATCACCTTGAGTTTTGCATGGAACAGTAGTGCATAGCAGAGCTGCAGCTCCCGAAGGCTCTGTTTCACTTTTGTACAGGAGCCCCTAAGATGCTGCACCTCATTTGTGAAGTCCAGGTATGCTGCTATTTCTGTGTTCTCTTATCGCCAGAGCCCTTCATGTGGAAATGTTGCAGGATGAGGTCCTGATCATGATAATAGAGGAATCGAGCGATGAATGGAAGCGGGGGCGTCCAGGTGGGGGCGACCTGCCTGGGATGCAGTGTGCCTGTTCCACGGAGAACAGCTTGGGTACCTTGTTCTCCAGCACTGTGGCCATCAACCATTCCTCGAGGAAGAGTTTGGCGCTCTGGTGTTGCGATCGTTCTGAAAAACCCAGGAAGTGGCTATTGTTGCATTGTGAGCGCCCCTCAGCATCCTCTGCTCGGTGGTGCAAGGAGGCCACCTCTTCCTTCACGGTATCCAGCTTTGCCTGTAGCTCACACACTGTTGGGCCCATAGAGGTCAGTGTGGATTCTGCATCATCAACACGGTCTAATAGTCTGCGAGAATCCGCCATCAATAAATTCACATCCAGAGTCAGCATCTATTTTCACTTCTAGTGACATTTTAGTGTCCAGTATGGTATGGAGAACCTGCTTGAATTGCGCTGAGTGCCTGTCAAGGGTTAATTCCAGGTGCTGCAAGGTGCCCATGGTGTGGTAAGTGGAAGTCGTGGGTGGTGCTGAGGCGCCGATGTCAGGACCCAGAGTCCTGGTAGTTCTATGTTTACCCATTATGATAGTGTGAGGCAACGATTAGATCCTGTAGGATGTTTGCCAGATGGGGTCTCGCTGGTGCCCCAGCTTCCCAATGATATCCACTGTGTGTCGGGGGGGGGGAGCGCTACAACCATGGTCCTCCCTGCGGGCCCCAGAGGGAGAACAGAGCATTCTCTAGTTAGTTCATCAGGAAAGGTATGCGTTCAGGATAACTGGATACCACCCTGGGTGGCGTGTCATGATGTGGTTTTCAGGGACTGCCCAAGCAGCCGGCAGAGAGAGAGGAGAGGGACCCGCCTGGAGGCTGCTGGCAGTGAACTGAGGCAACACCGCACCTGGGAAGTGCGCAGTTCTTGTAGTGGCGAGGGCGCCCGCTCCGTTCAGCAGCCCAGCCCCAGTGTCCTGTCAGCGTTTGAGGCCCACCAAGCAAAGACCCGCTGATGCAGAGGAGAGGGCTAAGTCCAGGTCACAGTCAGCAGGATGTTACTACAAGGGCCACGCCGGCTTGTGTCCCTCTTCAGAGTGCCCCACGACAGTCTACGGCCCCCAAGGAATTAGTAGGGCACATCAAGGGCTTGCCCAATCGGAGAAGACCACCAGAGGGCCAGGCACACTTGCGCTCCCCACGTTGTGCAAATGTTCAGATATTGGGCCCCAAAGATCCACTGGCCCCTCCTCACGTCTCGCCCCCGGGGTCCGGCAGCAAGAGCACTCCGCAGTGGTTCATGTTGGCCCTCAGGCCTGGGGTGTATCCAGGCCCTAATCAATCCAAAAGTTGCAAGCTCCCATGTGTACTCAAGAGGGGTGCACTCTCTCTCAGCCTTGTGTTCTCCTACCAAAGTCCCCAAGGCGATCTTTAGCCCCCACGTCCGCAGATCAGGGCAGTAGCAAGCCCCAAGCATGGCAGCAGTGCCCCAGGCTCACATAGGTGGTTCGCTGCCGTCAAGCTGTCCAGCCTCAGGGTCGGATCACTCGCTGCCTCCCGAGCTCTTTGATGGTGCTGACAAAGGGCCCTTTTGTCGGGGGGCCACTGCCGGTCAGTTACTCACCTCAGGGCCGTTTGGGAGCCACAGACACCAATATGCTCTCAGTGGGGAGGCGCTCTCCCTTAGCCACACTCCCCCGCAAATACCTGCACTCCCTTCAGCAGCCGATGTCTGCAGACATCAATGCGGCGGGTCTCACTGCCGGTGGTAGGGCTCCGGGCTCCAGCCGATGACTCGCTCCAGCTGCACAGCCCCATCTCTTCCGTGATCACCATGCTGCCTTCCAGAGACGGCAGTTACGCCACCTTGGCACTCACGTGGCACAGGATTGCCACAGGCCTCTTGCACCGGCCCCACCTCTGCCCATAGTGCCATTATTGGCAACATCCCCACCCACAGTCCGAGCATGCATGAATAAATAAATACACAACACAACTTTTGTTATGGGAAAATATTGCTGCAGGTTTATTCCATACAAAAGTATGCAATATGGTGGGTTAACTTACGGGCGATCCAAGGGCAGGCAGCTGTAACCAACCTATGCTGCCCTGCCCGCCTGATGAGCCAGCACTGTGGGTAACCCATTCAGTGCTACACCTTTTGGGTGATCCTCTTCCCGGATCACGTGACACATTGGTCCCTTATTACTCACGCCCCTTTCAGGGCGGAGCATAGCAAGGCAAGCCCCTGGTTGGTCAGGCCCCCAACTGCCTGAAGGACTAACGGGGCGCCGACACGGTTTTCCAGGAGCCTGCCCTGAGGCTCCTGGAATTTGGCTCTGGCACCCCTATTGTGCTCGTGCAGAGGTACCCTTCTGTACCCATCTGCTTCCAGATCGCCCTGTAACTCCGCCTGCAACGACAAAAGAAAACATTACAATGTTCTACGTACTTTGCCTGCCAGCCCCACGCCGGGTAAGCGGTAGGCTGGGAGACGGCGTGTCCAGTGCAAAGAGGATGCCAGAAAGGCGGGGGGAGGTATAAGTACCCTCCCCGACCTCTGTGCGCCAGAAGTGACGCGCCTAGCGCGCCAAGGCGAAAGGACTCCTTCCCTGAGTCCAACCACTAGACTAGGAGGGGTGGTGTTTGTGCCCAAATGGCACTAAAGGGCCGTCCTTTTAGGTGGCCCCCTGCGGGGGCCGCGGGCAGCCGCATAGTGCCATTATTGGCAACATCCCCACCCACAGTCCGAGCATGCATGAATAAATAAATACACAACACAACGTTTGTTATGGGAAAATATTGCTGCTGGTTTATTCCATACAAAAGTATGCAATATGGTGGGTTATCTTACGGGCGATCCAAGGGCAGGCAGCTGTAACCAACCTATGCTGCCCTGCCCGCCTGATGAGCCAGCACTGTGGGTAACCCAATCAGTGCTACACCTTTTGGGTGATCCTCTACCCGGATCACGTGACACATTGGTCCCTTATTACTCACGCCCCTTTCAGGGTGGAGCGTAGCAAGGCAAGCCCCCGGTTGGTCAGGCCCCCAACCGCCCAAAGGACTAACGGGGCGCCGACGCGGTTTTCCAGGAACCTGCCCTGAGGCTACTGGGATTTGGCTCTGGCACCCCTATTGTGCTCGTGCAGAGGTACCCTTCTGTACCCATCTGCTTCCAGATCGCCCTGTAACTCCCCCACAGCTCTGGAGGCGGGCCCCGTCGCCGCCAGAGCCCCCCCACCAAAACAGCTGTATTCTCACCTGCAACCTGCCATTTCAAGGCCTCCTGCAAATCCAAGGGGAACAGGACCATTCCCACAGGTGACAAGTGGACCTCATCTTTATCAAAGTAGCCTTTAACATTGGCCTGAATCAGCTCGTGTCTGATGAATCCCAGACCATTCTGATCTGCGAACTTATGCCTTGAACTGTTCACTCTCTTTCGGGAATGTTCAACGGCCTCCTCTGACTTAGCCCCGTGCCACACTCTGCGGGGGATAATCTCAGACCACCAGAGCTCACATTGACCCATGTATTTGCTGATCTCACCTAAGTCAGCCTTTATTGCTTGTGACAATGCCCCCCTACCCATGGCAGTGAGGTCGGTGCCTCCTAAGTGGATCACCAAGATGTTAGGGAAACCTTCCCCCCCAGCCAGTCTCTGCTCCAGAGCTTCAGAGCTGCTCCATCTCATTCCGGGGAACCCCATCCAGACAAACTGCATCTGGGAAACCGCATGGAGCTATTTATCCTTCTCCGGGAGGTACAACTGCCTCACATTATCTGTAGGAATTTGATGGCCTCCCAGGAGGGAGCTCTACTCTTATCATAGGTATATTATGGGACAGCAGCACCCTTGTTAGATGACCGCTTCCACAACCAGCCTATCTACTGAGGCTGTCAGGGCAAGGAATATTGTGCTTAACTGAAGCAACCCGAAACCTTCCCATAGAGCAGACACATACTCCGTTGCAGTTGACCAGACATTTGCACCGGACCTTTCTGATTGTTAAACCATGGTGACCAGGAATGCTCGTATTGCGCACCCCAATGCAGTCACAGCACCCTGTTCGGAGTGACAACTTCCTCCGTCTGCCAGGCTTGCTTAATTAAAGTTCGATCACGTGACCCTTGGAGCTTAATCCAGCTAGAGACCTAGTTCACTCTGTTATCCCTGGAATGATTAAAAAATAATAATAAGCAAGCTTATAAAGCGCATGGTTACACTCACTACTGTGTCCCCGCGCTGCAGCTAGACCTCGTCAGGAACAATAATGTAACATAGCTTAGAGGAAACCTATGGGCGGAAGAGCCATGTTTTCAGTTTTTTCCGAAAAATGATTTCAGAAGGTTCCTTCCGGAGAGCGAGAGGGAGGTCATTCCAGTGTTTAGCGGCTACATAGCGGAAGGATCGGCCACCCATTCTTGCTCTTTTGATAACCGGGGTTTTGACCTGTCCAGTCCCCGAAGATCTTAGATGTCGGGATGGAGTGTAGGGGGACAGTAGGTTGTGTAGATAACTTGGCCCTTTCCCCTGCAGAATACGGTGACTAACACACAGGGCCTTAAAAAGTATTCTCTCCCTCACTGGGAGCCAGTGAAGGGCAGCGAGGGCATTCTTGGAGGAAGCTCTCCTGGGCAGCATCAGAAGAAGGCGGGCCGCCACGTTCTGAATGCATTGAAGTCTCTTCAGACACTTACTACTAGCTCCCAGGTATAGAGCGTTTCCTCCACAAATTCAAATCCACATTCAGCTTACCTTCTAGTCACCTTAAAATTCAGGGTGGGACATACATACCCCACATGACCAGGGAGTCGTGTGTATATTAACAATGATACCATTAGAATCTAAGGTTCCCAGTGTCAATTGGTGACTATCCCGCCATGGAATATGTGACATTAAGCAAGGGAGTCTTCGTGTACTTGCCATTTATCCCTCCTTTCGTACAGTAATTTTGCCTTTACAGTTTAATCTGTGGTATTCGCCCCCAGACTTCCCAGGCTGCGTACTGCTGGCCATGTGTGCAGCTGCTGACGTAATGAGGGAATCTCCCGGTTGCAACTTTCAATAAAACAACGCCCGCCTGAATGTGCTACGTTGTAAGCGATTAAGTGCCTAACTTATTTCTCTTCCCCTTGAAAAGATACCACAAACCGCATTGGTCATGAGAACCTTAAGAAGCGCACAATTTTCACCTGGGCGTACCTCTAAATGAGAATGGCTCTACACCGCCGTAAGGCCAGAGACACATATCTTGAACATATTTACTGGTTTTGCCACTTGGCACCCTTCTGGTTGGTGATACGGAACCTCCTATCCAGCATAAGCTGTCAGTCTTGCGTTCACCTTCCATCCTCCTGTGCAATAGTCATACTGCTAAGTGGGCAATCAATTCAACATCCCTCCTTTCCTGCCAGACTGTTGCCTGTTCAGTTGAATCTGTGGTGACTGCACCCAGACTTCCCAGGCAGCTTTATTGCTGACAATGTGAGCAGTTGCTGACATTGAGGGAATCTCACGCTTGTAACTTGCAACTACAGCGATTATTTAAATTAATATGATACTGTGTATCTGAATGAACTATGCAAAGGTAATTGACACTCTCCCACGTGCAGTCGCTGAGAAACATTTTGGACTAGTCCATCAAATTCCGCCAGCCACCCCCCTAGGTGGAGTCTTGAACTCCCAAACTTCAGCTAGTGTAAACCACGGTCACGCCTCCTGTTCAGTTGAATTTAGTAATTCACGACACGGACAACCACAGGGGCCTAATACTGGGCTGTGTATATGCGGCCCAGGATGACCTTAAACAATCGGCTTGGTGTGGATGGGTATTAACATTGCCTGGCTGAAGTGCAATACCTTTGACAATCACTCCTGACAAGATGTGCCAATGCAGGTAGAAGTAAGAGTTATCAGGCCCGCCTTACTTCCTTTCCCAGTTATCAGTGTATAGCGCTTGATGGAGCATGACGCTTGTGTATTTTTGAAGTGCAAGTGTTCCCGTAGGCATGTTGCCGCTGGATCAGAGATATTTCTTACCTCGCTTACTGATATTCATTTAACAACCACAGAAGGAAGAAAGGGTGATTGAACACAACGGGGGTTAGATTCTAAGACCATGAGGTCAAACCACCACCAGACCCAAAAGCTGAATCGGTCCAGGTTTTTCTTTGCCATGACCCCCTCCTGTGCCCTTTGAACTCACCTTTAAACCCGTAAGTGGCCAATTGGCTGACACACCAGCGGGACCTGACAGTCGTAGTTAACCTTTATATCCTTACAGCATAGCAACACTCACCGCTGCCAAATGCCTTGGTGCGTGAACGTCCGCTGGTCGCACTAGTCAATACAGCGATTAATTAAAATAACAATACTGTGCATATGAATAAAACTATGCACAGGCAGCTGAAAATTTCACACGTTAGTAAATGTGAAACATTTTGGATTTGTCCATCGAATTAAGCCAGTCACCACCCTAGGTGAATTCTTGCCCTCCCAAACTTCTGCCAGTATACCAGGGAGCAGACAAGACAGTGGGAACAGGAGGGGAACAATATGTATCAATACCTGCCCTTTCTTGAATACTGGGAATGCCAAATGTTCTTTAATACATTGTAGCCTACTTGTGCTTTAACTTTAACTTACTGCTCCAACCCAGTTTAACCCCAAAACTTTGGGACAACTTTAGTAGTAACATGCCCTTAATGGTACGTGACATTCTACAAGCACTGCGCAGAAATCCCCCATGTCCACTGGAGACTCCTCTGGTGATGCATGCACCCGGGTGGGGGTGAAGGACTCATCCTTTTAAAGAGTCAGACCTCGTTATACTGCGAAAGAGGCATGTGAGCAGCACTTGAATGAGACAAAATAACTATTCTTTGCAAAAAACAGAGCCTGTCCGTAACTATTGTCTATATTGGGACAAAAGATGAACCATGATATTATCACCGATCAAAGTCTGTGATGTCATTTTCGCTACCTCTGGCATATTTTCATAAATCAACATATATGACTGAAACCGCACTCTCTCATCCTATGCTATTGTGCATCTGACACAGAGTGCCCTGCTTTGTTTTGGCTGTGTCAAACTTGTTGCCTGCTCCACCCTTCAGGCTCATGGAAATTGTGCTGAATTCTCGCTTACTACACTGCTGAGTGAACCCACTGCATTCACCAAATTCCTTAACAATTCCCGTTTCTGACTGTAATTGGGAACACGTTCACCCCATGGTATCTTGGCGCTGCATAACATGTTTATTGTTACTCAACTCCATGGTACTCGTTTTATTGACCTCAGAAGGATGAAATGTTAAGTGGACCTACCAGGATCTGAACCTGTGACCAAGAGGTCGAAACAAGCCACTTTCTTGCCTGCCGCTCCACAGGCCTGTGAAATTGTATCCCAGGGCCGACTTCTGGCACTTGAACCCTTACTTGGACAGGCCCGAGCTAGAAACCTACATCTAGAAGGCCTGCCAGCCGGCTGACCACCTCCAACACCAGAGTGTCACTCAGCCACCCGTTAGCCTGGATACTAAACCAGGTATAGTTGATATTATGCTTGACAATGGCACCTTACAAAACTTTACAGAGCTGTAAGCTTGCCCGTGACTCCCCGGTCTATATATGCGCTCCCCTCTCACCACTGGCATAGAGTCCATCAAGTGCATGCAGAGCAGAGCCGGCTTCACGGGCGTGGCGATATCCCCTCAGACCCATTGATAAGAGAAGAGCAGTGCCCCCTTGTGGCACCGCTTTATGCCATTGGGGCGATACAACAACTTCCTTCACAACCAGTCTACATATTGTGCCCTACTGCAAACCTATAAATAGTTTTCCAGCCTTTGTTACTCAGGTTGAGTTGCCACTCTATGCAATCCTAACTGACAGTAGCCTGTTTACGAATAAGTGTTATTCTTGTTAGTTCATTAGTCTGCACTGCGCACTAACATTTCCGTATTAACATTTACGAGAAAAACCCTCAGGATTGCATAACGCCATTGACCATGAGGGCAAACCCGGTTACCCAGCTACCGAATAATAGTTAACTGGACTGGCAGGATGAAAAAGGAAGTACCAGTGGGAATTGCCTGCAAGATGCTGTTGCTCTGTGCTTGTGAGGCTAATCTCGGGGAGACGTGGGGTGCTCTACTCTTGATATTCCTACCCACTCCTGTCTCGGCCCCCAGGCACTGCACATTATGCATGGTGGCACTCTAATGCTGTGGAAGGTGCCGATGTGACATTTGCATACCTGAGCAAGCATGAGAATTGCGACTGTAGTATAACAACTCCCAGAAGCAACACATTTAAATCTGTTAGCGCTGTTATGCTAGGGGAAATTGTCGCATTACCGGACCCTAGCTAAAACGTATCTGAGCAATAACTCAAAGTCCCAAAGGCTATTTGGTACCACCAGGACAAGGAAGGAGTGGTCCAAATTTGGAGCTTCAGCATGCACCTGCGTGCAGTCGCTTGATCTGTCAGCCTCGCAACATTCACTTGCATATAAAGAACGCCTGATAGTAACATTAAACATCATCAAAGCGAAAAGGCATTTCCAATATTAGCGCTGTTAATGCCCCCCATGCGGCATTTCCATTACACGAGTCCGCAGAGTCATAAATGAACTTGTGATGGAATTGAGGCATAGGTGCCCTCCTAACTACTGAATCAACTTTTAAAATTAGCAAAATTAGTTCTATGAAAGGAAAGCATTGGACGAATCGCTCATCAAAAAGAAAGGACATATCAAACCGCTTTGGTCTACCTTGCTGAAAAGGACAGAGCAACACCTCTGATCGGTATTAGTGAATGCCTTGGAAGTATTCATTCCTGATCAGCCAAAGTGGTTAACACTGCCCCCAGGTGGCCCAAGACCTCATGGCACCATGGCAGTACAAATTGGTTTAACGCACCAATATTCAACCACCAACTGATATCATACTGTTTTGTCCCACCCAGGGCACCCTGTCCGGTTCCAGCCAAGGCAGACGCACCGCAACGCAAGCTGAAGGCAGTGTAAAGGAGGAAGGAGACCTGCCCGCAAGCACGTGCATGCATTGCTCTCCCAACCCGTAACAGAAAATGGCCCGGAATTCGCCCTCACACTGGCGCCCGAGTTGGGCCTTGCGGGTAATGGCGCACCCAACGCTGCGGGAAGTTCCTGTGAAGCGGAAGAAAGAGGCTCGGCAGCGCTACCTTTATGACAACCTCGCCCGCACAACTATCAAGCTCCGGTCCAGGCTAAAATACCAACTATCTCTACAAGGCTGTAATAATCGGAGAGGATCACACACACACACATAGTCATTGAATTATGCATGTCCGAATGCATCACTGCAACCTTGTCTCTGCTCCCAAAGAGTTTACCTGATATTAGAACAACTCCCATCTCACATTTTTTGCTCCGCCACTATAATGGCACCCTTTATATAATGGCCATCCTTGCTCAGCCAAACAGAAGCCTTAATGGCATTATGACCTACTGTTTTAACCTGCCCGAATTGAAAGCACATAGCAGATATGTAAAGTAATATGACCACGTGGAGAGGTTAGATAGAGAGAGATGTTAATATCTGTGGCGAAAAAACATCTACCATTACCTACTGCGCGAGCAGATAATTACATGCGCACCGTCCCTGACGCATCCGTACCTCGGATAATGAGACTGTATAGGAATAGTTCCCCCATTCTTAGTCTTAGGGATCGGGGAGGATTGGGCAGTAATGCGCTCATAGTGACTGCCCTGTACAGCGTCCCTTACTCTGTTCATGCTGCTCTGAGCCATCTGCTGCGAGTATTGTCACCTCGCGATGGCCCCAGGCCAAATTGCAGGGATCCAAGGGTGAGGCTGCCCCTGTTGGGCGCTGCAGTGAATACTAGAAAAGCGTGGACACACTGACACAGAAAGTGTCACTGTGCCGGAAAGGCAGCAGCATCTGACTAGGTAACACTATCTCCTCATTGCGGCGCAGCAGGACAGCCCAAGCCCCTCCTCCAGGCAGTGAGAACGAAGCGAGATCCCACTCCCACTGGGCAACAAGGGCCGTGCCAAACGGAACAGGGGCACCACACCCGGAAGTCCGCAGTAGGGAACATGACCAGCCCCTGCATCCCCTGTCCACCACCACAGCTGGTGATCCTTAACCCCCCTGCGCCCGTGTATAACCTACAGGGCCCATGCTTTAAAACACCGGGAGCAACCAAGTAACCACTAAGCGGTCGGAACCACTGAACAGGGTGAAAGACTTTGGGTGCGGGGGCGATTAATTCCCATGCACTCGTCCAAAAGCCACCATGCAGCCCACTCGCGGGCCATGCGCTCGCATGTAAGCTCTCAATTATGCCAGCCCCCGTGCGGTTCTCCCTATCCCGTGCGTCACTATTGCCCGCAACCCAAGGAGGTCGGAGCCACCGCGTCCCAAAAGGGGAAAATAGGGGGGATGCAGATTAAAACCGGCAATGGCCCTTCCTGGCCCGCACTCACCGCAAACCAAACTGAGTTGAACCCGACGATGCTGCGCTGGAAGTGACGCGCCTAGCGCACCAAGGCGAAAGGACTCCTTCCCTGAGTCCAACCACTAGGCTAGGAGGGGTGGTGTTTGTGCCCAAATGGCACTAAAGGGCCGCCCTTTTAGGTGGCCCCCTGCGGGGGCCGCGGGCAGCTGCATTTCCCGTGGGCTCCCAGCTGATCCTTCAGTTTTCCTGCCCTGCGCCAACACCCAAGGAGGACAGCAAGGGCAAAATGGCGCGTCGGCAGGTCAGATGCCTCAGATTTGGCAGGATGCAATGCAGGCCAAGCACGGAGCTCACTTAAAGAGCGTCCAATGCGGCTTCCATCTTGGCCACGCCCGATCAATAACACTCATGTGAAAAATGTATATCCCTATAAGAAGCTGTGCCCTTCTGGTATAGATGTAGTGAATTCTGTTTTGCTTTTAGGATGTAGAGCCCTGCTAAAAGATTTTCTTGTGGAACTGTCATTAAATCAGTGCAGTGTCAGAACAGATGAGCCTTTCACTGCTGTAACATCAGGGGAGTGAGTAACTGAATTGTGAATTTTTTTGTTGATAATGACTGTGTAGGGCACACTGAAATAACAAAGAAATCTAGTATGCTTACCCAGTCCTTATGTCATTCTTCCTATTGCTACAAGGACCTTCTAGAATTTTATATCCCAGCTCAGAGTTGCAAAGAGGACATGAAAGCTTTTATTCCACATCTGGAAAGGGCTTATGGAGACTAGGGGGAAGGAGTAAAGTAACTGACAAGATATATATCCATGTTGTTTAGGGAGACAGTGTTACAGTTTGTCTCCAATCTCTACTTGCCAGTTTCCATTAGCTGTGCAAGGGAGTAGCTGTACAGGGAGTGATTGGGTATGCAAGCGACAATAAGTGGCGCCTCAAACTAACCCAAGCAAAGACACAATTTCAATTTATGTCAGCTGCGGTCGGTGCAGGTAACAGCGGTGGGGCCGGGTGGGGGGGTATGTCGAGGTACAAAGCCGAGGGAAAATTAAATAAATAATTAATTTTCCCTCTGCATCGTCCCCCGAAATCCCTCCCATTCCGCCACACCGCTGTTACCTGCACGGACCACGGCTGATTTATGTACAAACTGAGAATATTATGCACACCTTCAGACTAAAGAAAAGTAAGATAATGGACTCTAATAGATAGATGTATGACTCTGTAGACATGTGACATTGTGGTAATGTCAAATACCTACTCCACACCAATGGTACAAAGCAGCACCTTATTGTCTAAGACCATTACAGGTATGAATCATATTTCCAACCCAGGCAGAATCGTTCTCCTTAAAATAGACCCCAGGATTAGGCCACATATTGACAATCTCCTCACATTCTACCATCTCCCATCATTACTTA
Source organism: Calotriton arnoldi (assembly GCA_963921515.1). Lineage (NCBI taxonomy): Eukaryota > Metazoa > Chordata > Amphibia > Caudata > Salamandridae > Calotriton > Calotriton arnoldi. Next base: position 5,819,221 of record CAWUFW010000086.1, read on the forward strand.
TTACTTTTGAAGCACTTAATGGACCACTAAACGTGAATCCACCTTTCACTGCAAAGGAAGGAAACAGCACATTTACCAAATCTCCAGCTTCAAACATACACACCCTTACATTGTTGCTCTCATTATACTGCATTTTGTTGCAAGTCTGGCAAGCTTCTGTGGTATAATTAGGACTCCCGGTTTTATGGTATTTATTTTTTTAACATTTCTATCTGAATTTATCCATATTTATTTTTTGGCCGTCTTATTGGTATTTATCCATATTTATGTTGTGTTTTGCGAATATATGGAGTCGTAAAATGGTATATTTCCACATTTATTTAACTGATAAACATGCACTCATACTTTGCTGCCTGTCGGATTTTAGCAAATTAAGCAGTCAAATATAGCATAATTCTACGCCTACAGGTAAATATCAGCATTATAATACAAATATATGTTAACACATGACTGCATTTAGGGAAATCTCAACCTATTTTTAACTTCCCATGCTGTCTATCTGCTCATAATGGTCCTGGAAATCAGGAAAAACAGCATTGAGAGTCGCCCACAAGAAGCACAATTTTCTACATTTTTCCGCTTTTAAAAATAAATACAGACAGAAAACACGTTGTTTTCTGGGAGCCTTAGGTATAATGCCCAGTTCTTCAATAACCCTGTTTGTGCCACTCTCAACAGATAACATCATTTTGATCTGCCAAGGCCCTAGAACCGATATCCTACCTCATTCCTTACCCCAGTGAATGAGTGAGGTGTAACCCTTTAGGCACTAATCCTGTCTTTTTAACTGCTAATAAGATTCACCACTAACTAACACTGACTGCACATGCATCCCTTATAACTTTGTTGACTCTCGCTAGTTGGCCATTACACTGCTCATCACACAGTGCTACATCTCACAATCCAACAAAAAATCTTTTATCGCAAATGATAGCAGCTGAACCCCATTAAAATAGACACAATAACATCGAGATAACTTAAACTCAAAATAAATCAAGATAATTTATCTTTTGAAAGCCCAGCACACTTCCTGTAGTGCCATTCTTCCCAGACTCTGTTTTCAAAAAATAGTTAGCCACAACCGGTGCAGGCTGGACCTTGCAACAAAAAATTGGAATGGATGAAAAATATCAAAGGGACGCTTTTCCAGATCTGCCCTGGCCATCAAGATGTGCCATCAGTGATACAATGGTTGCCAGAGCCCTATCACTCCACACGCCTCTCATTGACGGATCACTCCATCAACACCAGCACTTATGTTCAGCCATTAGAACGACTCCCTCAAAGGCCCTTTGGTGAAAGATAAGCCAGCATGTCCAAGAAGATCAAAATCAGTGAGAATTGACCTCCTTCCCCTTGGCATCACATCACCATAGAAACCACCAGAAACTGGGAAATAAGAGTTCCTGTCTTCCAGACCTGAATTCGTGCCTGATCCACATAACTGTTGACCTTTTTCAAAACCTCAAGGTTCAAATGTATGACACCACACTTGCTTTGACACACCACCTTGCAAACCTGGCACAGTGCTACAACATGCAGCATGGCAGCAACAACATCACCTTCCTTATTTTCTTGCTTTCCCACACTTTTCAAAGGGAGTTGATAAAGACAACTAGCTGTAACATTTTTGTTCTGAGCACATGAACAGCCTCCATCCTATATTCCTGAGCAGTTGTACTAATAAACTTACTGGATATTCCAGATGACAATACGTAAACAATGGCTATATTGACAGTCTTTACCATGCTCATGGTACCCCACAAGTAATGCCAGAAATGTTTGACAACTCACACTCATGTGAGCAACTCACCTTCAGTGACAGACTGCTCTGTTCATCAAGTGGCAGAGACTTGGAAGCAAAATCCATGTTTCATTCTCTGATTCCCAACACGGGAATAACAAAACCATGGGAATTGTCATCTACAGTTAGATCACTCATTCTTCCTCCGTCAGAAGGTTTCAGGATGGGTGTACTGACTATGCACTTCTTAATACCCATGAACTTCACTGCACTGGTCATATGCCTAACTTGCCCTCTCACAAATGGAGGAGGCATATTACAAACAAAATGGTATCCTTTCAAATTGGAATAAGATGTTCAAGTTCAAAAATGCCGCAAGGTACTTTGGCGATGGATGCACCGCAGTTTGGTGGCACCCAGAGCCCAAATCCACAGTTGAAAACAACGAAGCACCAGGCCCAACATGTGGATCCACTCATTTATGTTCAGCCATTACAAGGGTGCTGGACTCGCCCCCCTCAGTCAGAGCACGTTTGTTAAGTGTCATCTCCCTCACATGTCCAAGCAAAGGGAAACCCGTTCTGCCACTTTGCTAACATTTTTCTTTATTAAAAGTACGAGGCATAGCGTAAAAGTTAACAAGCACCTCCATTATGGACACATCTTAAAGATTTTTGGGGCCCTGGGTCACACATATTTTGGGAGTCCCTGTTCAGATCAGCTTTGAATTTATGATCCAAATTCAGCTTTCTCGTGACCTCTTTCGCAAGGTCACTAACACTATACAGGTAGACCGGTCCAAATTCTAAATGTGTTTCCATCTAATATTCAGGGATAGTGATGTGTGTTTTTAATATTGTAATATAGTAGCAGCTCACTAATATTATTGCACATAATCTATATGATCCACTGCCATTTCGCATATGCAAGGTCCTGTTTTAATATAAAAGGAACTTTTTTTTTAATGTTGCATGGTGTTGAAAAACATAATCACATTTCTCTGCAAAATGTCTATAAAAGACTCCCACACATTACCTGTATTAAAAATAAATGAAAGGAAAATGGTATTCAAAATAATCTCTGTTAACAAATCATTCAAAGTCATCAAGGCAGGTCTGTCTGGAGAACAGAGCCAGACCTCTCAGGCGGCACCCTAAAAGGCTGGGGCCCTAGGCGAGACCCCACTTTGCCCATGCCTTAAAACGTGTCTGCATAATCACAAGCTGTCATGAAAGCCACAACTACCCCCACAGTGAAAGTCCTCTATAGGCAAGCTAAACAGTTTTAAATTCAGTGACATTCCTCACATCACACATTAATAGTAAGGTTTCTCATGACACAAACTAATTGTAAAGTCTAGTTCCCATCCATCGCTAGTTCAGCAGCAGTGAGAGAACAGAAGCAGTGATAGAGTATTGAGGACCTCAAACATAGAACCCCATCCCACAATAATTAATTGCTAATTTTAGAGCCTGCTTCCCTGAGTTCTTTTCTTGGTAAAAATGTGGGCGGTAACCAACAAAAGCAAACATTCCCAGCATGACCCATTCTACCTATTGAACTACTGAATATCAACACAAACAATACTGTGGCATACAAATTTTGAGGACATAATATCGAGGGACACAATATTGAAAGGTGAGTGCATATAGAGAAGTATAGATTTACTATTCCTAAATCCACAGCTATGTACCTTGAGGATATATGTACCAAGTAGGAACATATACATTTAGTTAGGTGTAGAAAATCTAGACTTACTTACCGGTCAATATTTTATTTTCGATATTCTGTCCTTAATATTCCATCCCATCGAAATTGTTGATTCAATAATCAGGGGCACACCCCAGTGCCTACCCTGCAAATGGTGAGCAATTAAACCCCCATAGTGAACAGCTCAACAAATTCAAGTATTATAAAACAAGGGAAACCCCACAATTTTCAGAGAACCTGGGATAATAAACTGTATTGTAAAAAAACAGTGGTTCACTTAGGCAATTAGTCAAATAAGAGAGAGACAAAAAGGTCTAAGATAATCTTAAGACCAGACAATTAATAGTCCACCAGGACAAACCTAGAGCAGGCACATAAACGAGGTTATAGTGCAATTAATATATTCATTGCACATTATTGAAGCTTTTCAAATCTTTTGGTAGTGTAAGGCAAGATCCAATTGCTCACAGGTAAGTGAAAGAATGTACAGTGATAAGTGAGTGATAAAGAAACGTGCATCAACTCAAAACAACTCTTTTAGTTATTTTTATATAGTAAAATAGTAGTCAATATCTCTACAGTCAACAGTGTTTTGACCTCTATAGATGCCACTGGCTCATGAGTAACTATCATACCGACTTGGACCGTAGCTTTCTGCTCCATGCAACTGCGAGTAATTTCTCTCACAGACCCTTGATTCATTTTTTCATCTCATTTAAATACTTTATTCGATTTTATTATAAAATCATAAAAGTGCAATACAATACATTGTAATATCTTAAAATCTTAATACAAAGCATACAGCAATAAACACAATTCATAAAATCGGACACAGAGGATTTCTTATCCATATTAAAAACACTGCCTGATCTTAATCAGGAAAGTTTGAATTAATTAAAATTTTCTTCCTGGCATTAAATACAGCCGACAAAAAACTTGACCTACTACAACATATCTCCAGGGTAGACAAAGACTGTAGATAAAGAAAAGCAGGGCGACATTGTGAGAAATTTAAAACAGGGAAAATGTAATGTTTTCCCAGGTTAGTGTAAAATTTACAAAAGTGGACTACATGCAGGGTACTCTGCGCCGTCAAGGATCACAGGGGCAATTTGCTAGAGTTTCGGACTAATCATTCATTACAGGGAAGCTAGTTAAACAATGGTAAATATCCATTCTTTCTTAGGCGAGTGAGAACATATCTATGCCTAGAGTTTAGTACAAACTTAAGAAAGGGCTGCATTTCGTACTAAGAGGGTCATTACGATGGCGGGCTGACAAAGTCCGCCTGCCACCGTAGAGGTGAATGGGACCGTCCGCCATAGGAGCGGCGGTCCCGCCGCGAGTATTAGGATGCCACCGTGGCGGTGGCATCCCCTATTCCCAACATTGTGGCGGGCGGTGTTCACAGCACCGCCCGCCACAATGCTGGGAATGCACATCGTGCATTGGCATGCACAAGGTGACAGGCACCGTGCGGTGCCTGCCACCTTGTCCATGCCAATGCAGGGGGGTACCATAGGTACCCCAATGTGTGCACCCCCACCCCCCCAACTGCGAAGATCGTATGCCTTTCTATGGCGGCGTTGCCGCCATGGAAATGCTGCTCTCCGCCACCATCCTAATATGGATGGCGGTGTCTTGCAGACACCGCCACCATATTATTGCTCTTTTCCGCCCGGTCCCCTGTTGGACCGGCGGAAAACCGGCGGACGGTCTTTCCGTCCGCCGGGCTCCCTCCCGCCATCGTAATGTGGCGGGGGGATATGGCATGCGGACGGAGGGGAATGGCGGGCGGATCGCCACTGCCATACGGGCGGTGGCGATCCGCCCGTCATCGTAATGACCCCCTTAGTTAGGATGGTTTGATTTTTTAATACACTAGGCTTTAATATTTCGATGGACAACCTAAGAGTCTCAAGATGCACCAGACATTCCTTTTTGAGGTCTTTTCTATTAATATTTCCAAGGATTCGAGCTTCTCATAGTAGTGAGGGTACCGCAGATCGCAAAAAAAAGGATATATGTCAATCACGGTATACGTAGGAGTAGATTCGCATTAAGGCAGTCCCTAATGATGGCACGATTTAAGCCGGTATACTCCGATGTCCATCTTTTGTCCCATAATAAAATGGGCTGCAGCGATATTAGGTATGTAATGAAGCGCATCCCCAGTTCTGCGTGACAGATGAATGAAGAGGAGCTCTTTGGGATGGCAAGAAGGTGCTTTAAAAACTCGTTTTCCACCGTCTGCAATGCCCAACAATTAGAGTGTCCCCACACTCCCGCCTCATATAAAGCAAAGGTCACACATTTAGCTTTGTAGATCTTTACCATTTCATTCCGGGGCTTTGTGCCTAGTCTTCTGGCAAAATTCTGCAGGGCTATGGTTGATTTTTTGAACAATAGCTTCCTGGTGGTAATGGCACTCGGTCCATGAGCGAATAATATGCCCAAGTATGAGAAAGTCATTGTAGTAGCAATATTTGTGCCCTTCATTTTTTTTGACTCAGCTCTTTGCCGTTCTTCTCCCACATTTCATAAGAAACTTTTTGGATTGGTTAACTAAAAGTCCTATATCCTGCAGGTAGTCGATGAAATTTGCAAGGAGGCTCTGTAGGCCCAGGGGGTTCGAGCCATAAGGACGGCATCTTCCGCATAGAGGAGGGCCGGGATAGGGCAATGTCTAATTTGTGGGAGGTCCTTACATTGGCTGGCTAGCACAGCCCCTATACTATTTCTGTGTAGTGAAAAAAGAAAGGGTGCTAAAACGCAGCCCTGCCTTACCCCTCTCTCTATGTTAAATAGTTGTGTACATTCTCCCCTGGTGCCATAGCGAACCCTAGCTCTACATTCAGAATAAAGTTCTCTTAGAAAATGAATGATAGATGCCTCCACTCCCAGTTCTCTTAAAATAGCCTAGAGCTTAGCATGGATGACACAGTCAAACGCTGATGACAAATCGACGAAGGCTAAATAGATGTTCCCCTCTTTGATCTTTGTGCACTTTCCAATTAACATGTAAAAATTCAGTCCCTGCTCAATCGTCCCAGTGCCAGGGCGGAATCCATATTGCAGATCTGACAAGGTATCATGAGTTTCCATTAAATCCTGTAGCCTATTCAAGATGATATGGTCAGCTATCTTTGCTAAGGAGTCGAGGAGGACGATTGGTATGTAGCATGCAGGGTTGAGACGATCTCCCTTTTTATAAATCGGGACAATAATTGATTCTGCCAATGTTGGTAAAAAACCTGTGTTACAGCATGCCCCCAATACCAGCGTCAATAGAGGATCCCACAGAGAGGTATTAACCATAAACAAATCCACTGGTATAGCATCGGGCCAGGGGCTTTCTCCCCATCACTTGCATTTATTGCCCTGTTAATTTCCTCCAAGCTAAAAGGAGGACTAATGCAACCTTGGGGAGTAGTATCAGTAATAATTTTACAAGTGTCCTGGCCTGTCTTCGGCATACTGATTGAATAAATGCCAGAACAATGTTTTATCCACTCTGCTTCCAGGATTGCAACCTCCATCCTGGGGCGTACCTCTTCTCTCATGGGTGGAGAGTTAATTACCCACCAGAACGCATTATTGTCATTACCGATACTTGCTTCATGCAAGGATTCCCAAGCTTTATCCCTCAGGAGTATTTTCCTTTGCTTCACAGCCCTTTTATAATCTAGTCTACCCGCCTGGATCTCAAATTTACATCTAGGAGATTTATGTAAAGCCCCCTTTAATCATTTGTGGGCTTTAGTACATTCAGAGTCGAACCACCCTTTTCTCACATGTCCCAAGTGCTCTCTAGCAACAAAGAGGCTTTCTTTTATGCCTCGTGTAATCACCATGAAGGCCTCAATAACGGCGCTTGGGTCGGAGGTTTCATCTAGACAGGTCTCAAAAGCGTCTTTATTGGTGCTGATTAATTGTTTTAGGAACCCCTTGGGCACAACCAGTGACCAGCGCAAGGTGTATCCATTTAGGATGGCCAGCTCAATGTCTTTGGCCAAGCTGGTAATTTGGCTATGTGGCCTGCTAGAAGGTGGCGCAAGAGAACATTTTATGCTCTGGGGTAAAATGATCACTTAATGAAATGCCATGAGTAACAAAGTTATATGCACACACTGCGTAGTTGTTGGACAGTAAGACAATATCGATGGCACTGTGGCCATCTCTGCCATTTAAAGCACTTTTAAATGGTGCACAGAGAGAGGACATTTCGTTAGAAAAAGTTAGATCGAATTTATATAACAGTTTGTTCAGCTTATCCCCGTATTGATTATGGGTAAAGTGTGATTGAAAAACATTTTCCGAGTTAGTTAAATCACATATTTTTCCAGAAGGCATGTTGCACAGATATATATTAAAATCCCCCCCCCATAAAATAATCAACTTCTTACTATTTCTTGTACCAAGAAGGTCCAGGTCATTGTCCAGTTTTCGTAAGGTAGCAATTATATGCGGCATGGTAGCATTATTATAAAAATTGATCACTGCTAGCCGAATAGGTCCCAGGGTGTCACATGTAATCATTTGATAATAACGGTTATGTGTCGCCATGATTGTTTTAGTAAGTGGGAGGTTATTAGAAACATAGATACATAACCCACCCTTTGGTCTTCCATGATTTGAAGCAACTGCTGGAACATGATATGTTCTAAAGCCGTTTATATGTACAGGGTCCATAAGCCAAATCTCCTGTAAGCAAAGGAAGTAAAAACCCGCTGCAAACTCTAACCATTCTGTATTGTTAATTTTGTTCCGGAGGCCTGCCACATTCCAAAACAGGAATTCCATAAGTACTACTGGAGAACTGCCTAATTGGGTATTGGATAAGGGAGCCACGGTAGTCCTGTTATTTGATGTAGGGATGGTTGCGGTTAGTGGAGTTCGAGGTTCATCCACCAGCTGTAGGAAGGAACACATATCATTCTAATCGGGGGTATAGGGCCTCCCTAGCACTCCCTCACGATCCCCAGGGTACTCCCCATTAAGTCAATCTAAGTCATCTAAATTTGATAGGCTCTGGAAACCATTATTAGTTTGGAATAGCATAGTTAGGGTCGGTCGGTGGCCTGAAGTTAGCTTGTTTCTGGTGCCTTGGCGCGACAGATGTATTAACTGGTTGATAAAAGTAACCTAGTGGAAGGGGAGTAATAGTGTGGGAAGACACAGTTGTGGGCCCAGTTCTATACAGAAGAGATTCCACCAGCCATGGGGTTTTAGAAGACAACACAACGCAGTCACCAGGTAAGGTTTTCCAGCCCTTGCCCACCCATTTAACTCTCCTGACCATCTTTATATCTTCAAAGCATTGCCCTTTTAGACCCATTCTAGTGCCAAGCCAGTTTAAGGACTTAGGGGTACATTACGATGGCGGAACGATCGCCACCGCCGGGCCGGCGGTGGCGATCGTTCCGCCATCATATTGAGATTTACCCACCGCCATATTAGGATGGCGGTGGTGCGGGGGACGCAAAGTCCGTCCGCCGCTTTTCCGCCGGTGGCAATCACACCGATTGCTTGGTGGGCGGAGCAGGGCCACTAATATGGTGGCGGTGCCTAGCAGGCACCGTCCGCCATATTAGGATGTGTGTGGCCAGGCGCCTTTCCATGGCGGCGATGCTGCCATGGAAAGGCTGGCGGGATTGGGTTTGGGGGCCCGTTGCGGGCCCCGCATGTGTGGGGGTGTGTCGCTGCACTGGGGGGTACCCATGGTACCCCCCTGCATTTCCATGCACCAAGTGGCAGGCACCGCGTGGTGCCTGCCACGCGGTGCAGGGAAATGCGGTGCAAGCACTTTCAACATTGTGGACGGTGCTGCAGCCAGCAGCACCGCCCGCAATGTTGAAAGCCCAGGATGCGCCCGCCAGTATGGCGGTCGCATCCTAATCGCAGTGGTGGGACCGCCACATGTGTGGCGGGCGGTCCCATTCACCGCTACGGTGGCAGGCGGACCAAGTCCGCCCGCCATCGTAATCAGCCCCTTATTTCTCAACTATGTCCATGTTTCCTTGCATTGTGGTGGTAGAGTAGGAACATTTACCAGGACAATTATGTAAGGTGTAGCAGTCAGGGGTAGATCCATAAAATCAATTATCCGGGTCAAGGGTTCTACGGGGGAATCACCAGAAACAGGGATAACTGTAACTTGACGGGGAGGTCTCTCCCTGTAGGACATATCAAGGTCCATGATCTCTCTAGGCAGTTGGCTATGTGTGTAATTAAGGGATCCCTCTATACTTCCTGTGCAAGTGTTGTTAGATGCTACCTTAGTGTTCAGTAAATCTAGGCAAGTAGTAGAGTTGCTTTCTACTTGCTTTAATTGGCTGGTTAGTGAATCCAGTGTTTGTTGTACATACTGTTCCAAGGATTTAATCAAGTCGCATAGATACTCAAATTTTCGGGTATAAGTTTCAAGGAAATCAGAGGTCATATTTTTAATTACAGCCATAGCAGGTGCAGGCCGAGTGAAAGCTTTAGTTGTGGAGTTTGTCCTCTTAGTTCGGTTTGCCGCCTTGGTCAAATAGGTGGGCATAGGGTATAACTGGGGTTTTCTGCTACGTTTGGGTGGGGAGTCAATTTTGGGCATGGAAATAGAATCTGAAATATGGTGTATACACCCATTGACCCCCTTTTCAGTGTCCATACCTGTAACTTCACCACTGCTCGGAAGAATATCAAGATCATTAGAAGGAGAGTGAGGCGGCAGCATAGAGACCGCTAAACGCTCTCCACAAGTTAACAAAGTTTCCTCAACGCAAGATATTTGCTTATCAATTGCCGCCATGGCTCCTAAAAAATATTCCAGTAAGGATGACTGTGTTTAGTTTGGATACTGGGGTTTTCTAACAGCTGCGATGTGCTTTCTCTTGCTCATGCTCAACAATCCCAGGGAGCTAAAGGCAAGAACTCTCCGAGATATTTAAATTCGAGAGAACACGCTCCCCCCTATCTTGTGTCTGTATCTCAGTATCGCCCACCTCGGGGGCAGGGTTGAGATGGCAGCTCTTTTATCTCCCTCACATCATATGTGGTGTTATTTTACACATCTGTTCAATAATTCCACCAGGTTCCGCAAGATTTGAAATGCCCCTGGGTCAGTGTTTCGCAGTTTATTGGTATCTCAGAATCGATGGCAATGTCTCAAAAACACAGGCTCAGCTGAAGCTGGTGAGTGAAATGTTCAAACACTTCCAAAATTCCTTAATGTAATGTATACAAGTGTATGTTTACACAGTTTATTACGCTCTAACAGAGGGTACCTTTTTGGGAACGTTGTGATCGTTAGGGGGGGGGGGAGTGGCCAAACCCAGCCTCCTCCGAGCTGATGGTTGCAGACGGGCCCGCCCTTGTCCCAGGCTTCACCCAGGTGCATCCCACGCTGCGGGGGTTATGATGGCACTCTATGGTGCAGCAACAGGAGGTGGCTGGAGTCTGCCCCTCCTCTCAGGCAGGGTCTTCTGGGATCTGAAGTCCCTCGAGTTGGCTAGTAAAAACAATTGCGTCCCCCCAGCACAGTGCATCTCACGCCACGGGGATTATGACGGCGCTTTATAGCACAGAAACAGGAGGCGGCTGAAGTCTGCCACTCCTCTCAGGGCAGGGTCGTCTGGGATCTGAAGTCCCTTGAGTTGGCCAGTAAAAACAGGTTCGGCCCCTGTAGTGTCTTTGGGCAGTACAAACCACACAGACACTATGCTGAGTAGTGGGAACTTTATTCACTTGCATCCACTACGTTCCTGCTCCCGCTCTAAACTAAACTTATCTTTGCTCCTCCTCTTCCGCCACCCAGCTCTCCTCCCACCTCTCACTCTCTGTGCTGGTCCTAGCGCCCAGCACATATCACAACATTACATCTTCCCCCTTCTTAAACAATTTTAACTATCTGAGATGTGTCCGTGCATGCCAGATTAAGTATTTATATAAAACAACATAGTTACAGTTCTTCAATCAGGCGAACTGGTCTTCGATGAGTTCGTTGCGGCCGGAGATGGGCATCTTGAGCCGCCCGTTCCCTTTCGTCAGGAGACGTGGAAGGTCGATGATCACTTACTGACTCAGGTGCATCTCCTTTTGCCACACTGTGAGGTGCGGTCAACGCTTCCCGGACATTGGGCGTGCATTTCTGAAAATGCGTCACATTCCTTCTGATCCTCTTGTCTTCCGACGCCGCTGTAATCATGGTCCCTTTTTGTTTTGTCACCAGCAGTGGGCATGCATGATATCGACAGTCTGCTTTTCTCTGTCGACCCAATACCCAGTCTCCCTCATGGATGGATGGCTGTGTAGCTTTTCTCCGTCGGTCTGCATTTTCCTTCATCTGCTCCTTTTTCAGTTTGTCTCTGGCTGCTAATTCTTTGTGCTCAGAATCTTGAGACAAACCACTAGCTGCATCTTCCCAAGCTGGTATTCTGGTGCGCACAGTGCGACCCAACATTAATGTTGCCGGACATCTGCCTGTGGTAGTATGTGGTGTAGTTCGATATGCGCGTAATACTTCATTTAGGGCCACTTGCACATCACACTTTGAAAGTTCTGCCTGCTGGATGGTCTTCTTTTGAGTGGCCATAAATCTTTCCACCATTCCATTGGCCTGGGACCACAACGGAGTAATCTTCCGGTGTCTGAAATTGAGGTGCTTGGCAAATGCAGCGAAGTCTTGCCCATTGAATGGTGGGCCATTATCTGTTTTCACTACCTTCGGTATGCCCCACGCTGCAAAAACCTCATCGAATACAGGTATAGTGGTGGCAGCTTTGGTTGAGGTTATGAGGTGCGCAATTGGGAAGCGTGAGTATTCGTCCATTATGACCAGGATATACTTGCCAGATTGTAGTGGTCCAAAGAAGTCCACTGCGACATGATGCCAGACGCCATCCGGCAGTTCAGACATTTGAAGAGGCGCAGGTGGATCCTCTCGACTTACTAGCTGACACTGTGGGCAGTCCTTCAGCGTAATTTCCACCATCTGATCAAGCATAGGGAACCAGACCCGTTCCCGCAGCGCTCTCTTCGTGGCTACAATACCTCTATGCCCTTCATGCGCTAGGTTGATGACTCCTTGGCGCAACTGTTTTGGAATGATAATCCGTTTGTCCCTTAGTACAAGACCATCTGAGGTGATGGACAGTTCATCCTTCACATGTCTGAAAGAGGACAGTTCCTGACTGTCAATCTGTTCACTCTGTCCGGATTCCTCCAAATGCCTCCAACTGTTCGTCTGAATGCGATGTTTTACATTTTGTATCGTGGCATCTTCATTAGTAGCGTCAAGGATGGCCTCCAGAGGGACTGCGGGTGGTTTGGCTTGAGCCACTACAAAATGGATGTATTCCTCAGCTAATGATGGATTGGATTTGGACGTTGCCTTGGGATGTCGAGACATATAGTCGGCTGGATTTGCAGCTTTTCCCGGCTTATGGATGATAGTATAAGTATACTCTTGAAGGCGGATGCCCCAGCGCTCTATTCTGGGTGGCATTTTGGCTCGGGGATTTCCGAAGATGGTTATCAGGCCTGGTGATCCATGATAAGTGTGAAGTGTTTTCCGTAGATGAAGATGTGAAAATGTTCGCAGGCCCAGACTACCGCCAGGCTTTCCTTTTCAGGCTGGGAATACGCTCTCTCTGTGTCCGTGAGACTCCGACTGGCATATGCTACAATATACCGCTGATCACTCTCTCTGTCATATTGAGCCAATATCGCTCCCAGTCCTACGGGACTTGCATCCACGGTGATTTCAGTTTTTCTTCTAGGATTGAAATATGCAAGACTGTTGGCAGATTCAACCGCAGCTTTGATTTCATGAAAGGCTTGATCACACCTTGTGGTCCATTGAAATGGGTGTCCTTGTTTGGTCAGCTTTCTCAGAGGGTAACTGATAGTGGCATAGTCCTTGATATAGCGTGCACAGTAGCTCGCCATGCCTAAGAAGGAACGTACATCCCCCGCGTCTCGCGGCCTGGGGGTGTCATTTAGAGCGGCAATCTTTTCTGGATCAGGTTTCATTCCGGAGCCTGAGAAGATGTGTCCGAAGAATTTTAACGTAGATTTGTGGAATTCGCATTTGTCTTTATTTAAGGTGAGATTGGCATCCAACAGAGCATGACAGACTCGGTCCAGCGCTGTGTCGTGTTCTTGCATTGTTGCTCCATAGACCAGGATGTCGTCACTGTAGTTTAAAGTGTTGGGAATGTGATGAATTACCTTTCTGATGGCCTCCTGAAAAATCTCAGCGGCAGAAGAGACCCCAAAGCTGAGTCTTTTGTATCTGAATAGACCTTGATGAGTCGAGAATGTGGTGATATATCTCGATTTTTCGTGAAGTTCCAGCTGGTGATAGCCCTTGTTGAGGTCTAGTTTGGAGAATATTTGCGCCCCGTTGAGTGACGCAATCATGTCGCTAATATGAGGCCCCGGGTGTCTTTCTCTTTCAATGGCGGTGTTGGATGCCCTCATATCTACACAGAGGCGCACGTTGCCAGGTGCGCCCTTTTTAGGCACAACGACCACTGGAGAGACCCAGGGAGTGGGTCCTGACGTTCTCTCAATGATGTCAGCCTGGAGAAGATCCTGCAGTTCCTCCTCTACAGACTGTTGAAGGTGAAATGGAATTTTTCTGTGATGTTGTGCTATGGGAGTCACACGTTCATTTATGTGCAATCGAACTTGGCAATGAGCCATCTTTCCAAGTCCGGTGAATAGCTTCGGAAATTTGTGAACTATGTCCGGTTCATCATCAAGTTTGTACAAAATTTCTACTAGTCGAAGTCGTTCCGCCGTGGGCAAGCTAAGAAGACAATCTGCTTCAGGGCCATCAATGACGTGAATGCGGGCCGGAATGGTTCTGTCCTTGTACGTGAGATTAGTCGGGGATTGTCCTAAGCAAGGAAGAGGTTCCTTTGACATCCAAGTGTACACCCGCACGGCGGCTTTATGCAAGTGTGGTGGTGGACTCATTTTCTTGTATTCTGCAACTGAAATATAGTTGAGAGATGCTCCACTATCCAGAACAAATTTGGCCAAGTGTGTGTCCATTTTCAGATCTAGTCGCGGGTATTTCTTCAACCGGTCCGGATCTGCAACCATGCAGACGTACTCATCACTGTCTTGCGATATTGGTGACAACGACCTCGACTCACGAGATTGTGATCGACGGGATCGATATGTCCCATGAGACTGACGGCTGGACTGTGAAGAGCCAGTGGAAGAATCTCTGCGGTCCCACACCGCTTTGGCATGATGGCGAGTGTTAGACTGTCTGGATTGTCTGTACTTGTCTCTGTGGGTGTCTTTGCGAGGAGCTCCGCAGACGTTCTCAAAGTGGTTGTCCCGGCCACACTTCCTGCATTTTTGTCTTAATGCAGGGCAGGTCTCCGTGTGAGGGAAGTCATATCCACAGCGATAGCATTTAAGTTGGCGCTCCTGTCGTTTATCAGTCCGGCTAGTACTGCGACGTCGACGATTTGTATACTGGGACTGAACTTTGGATCTGGATGATCGTTGCTTTGCAGGGGAAGACCTGTTAGTGTTACAGGATTGGAGCCGAAATGCTTGTTCACATTTTCCGCCTCTTCCAGCTTCCATTCTCTTGGCCTGTTCTTCTGCCTGATCGTGTACTCACGTCATTTCTTCGATCTCATCCAGAGAGTAACTTTTCTTTAGTAGACGTCTGCGCAACAACTCAGACTGGCATCCTTCTATGATTCGCAGGCGAAGGGCGTCTTCTGTCGAGAAAGAGTCAAATTCACAGTAGCGGGCCAAGCGTCGAAGTCGCATAATGAAGGTACTCATGGGCTCGTCTTTTTCTTGAGAAGTCAAATTGAATGTATATCTTTCATAATCAACGTTCCGTTTGTGAAGAAATTTTCTGTTTAGTGCGTCACGCACATTGGCATTGGACGAAGCAGCGTCAGCCGGAAGCTCCTTTATAATCTGACCAACATCTTTTCCGATTAAATTGCGTAATGCAATCAGTTGCTGCTCCTCCTCGGTCACATGAGACCCTTTCATGAAGTCTTCAAAGTCTTCTAGCCATTCCTGCCAGCGAAGGCCCATACCTCCCACTGATATGAGGACCAAGGGTTCCGGTGGGCGTAGAAAAGGGACTCCGAGCAAGCCAACTCTGTGTCCACCCATTTGCGCTGTGGACGTAGGTGACTCCTGCCTGGTGCTGGCGCTAGTAGAGGCATGACTCTGTCTTGACGTTGGCGATCCAGACATCGCGTAGGAATACGGTGGGACAAACACTTTGTGGTGAATAGTCGACCCACAGGAACCCTCACAGCGCCTGCCACTCGGTTCGAAATGCCACCGTTAGCGCCAATCTTTAATTACGTTAGTGTAGGGTCAATAGCAGGGCGCCTATGACAAGTAAGAGCAGACCACCAGCTACTTGATGTGTAGGGACTGCCACTCGCATCCAGGAATATCAAGGGCAGGCGACAGGACGAGCTTGCAGTCCCATAAGTCCATTGAGATAGCCTTTTAATGTATGATGAGGCACCTGACAGCTCCTCTGACAGTCATTTACCAATGCTTGTTGAGATTTTCAGTAGACGCCTGACCTCAAAATGGCCGTTGGGCATTCCTCGCAGGGGATTGGTTGAGGCGCCTGACTTCAAGATGGCCGCCGGTGAAATCTCGCTCCTCGCGAGATTCTCAGGCTTAATTCACTCAGTGGGAGCAGCAGCACGGGAACAGACAGACTCCGGTACCTCAGAGATGACACCTTCAGTCACCGGGCACAGCTTCGGACCCCGCACTCCTCCACAGACAGCACGTGCACTTGCAGCCCAGAGCACGCGACCGGGGTGGGCTCCCGGGTCGCGATTCACAGACTGCGTCGTCTCCTCTACACACGCGACCGGGGTGGGCTCCCGGGTCACGGCAACGCCGAATCCCCTCCAAGGACACACGCGACTGGGGTGGACTCCCAGGGCGAGGCAGCGGACAGCAAACACAGCGGGGCACAACGCGACCGGGGTGGGCACCCGGTCCGCGACTCAGCACAGCTCCAAGGCAGCGGAGCGCACGCCAGTATACAGGTAGGCAGGCAGAGTTTACAGCCACCCTCGTCGCCAGTTGTAGTGTCTTTGGGCAGTACAAACCACACAGACACTATGCTGAGTAGTGGGAACTTTATTCACTTGCATCCACTACGTTCCTGCTCCCGCTCTAAACTAAACTTATCTTCGCTCCTCCTCTTCCGCCACCCAGCTCTCCTCCCACCTCTCACTCTCATGTGCTGGTCCTAGCACCCAGCACATATCACAACATTACATCCCCCAGCACACTGCATCTCCTTGATTCATTCTACGTGTCATTGCACCATCAGCCACTTGCAAGACACAACTCTAGTGTAACAGCTGTTACACTCCTTGGGTCCACGTGGTACTCCACCGACCACATCGATTAACTCCCCAGAGGGGTGATGCACGACCCTTCCTTCCATGCATATATCTCTATTACACAGAGCTAACCGATTGTCCTTGTTATTGCATTCTCCCAACAGGGAAGACCCCTTGCAAAGGATTAATACCTTAAGTCGCCCACCAGATACTACCTTGTCCTGAAGATGACCTCACATCTATAGAGGTCGAAATGCCGTCGACTGTAGACATATCGACTCCTGTTTTACTATACATAAATAACTAAAGGAGTCAAACATCTTGTTGTTTTTAGTTGATGCATGTTTCTTTATCACTCACTTATCACTGCACGTTCTTGCACTTAACTGTGAGCACTGCACTGCATCTTGCCTTACACCACCAAAAAATTTGAAATTATTCAATAATGTGCAATGAATAAATGAATTGCAATATAACATTGTTTATCTGCCTGCTCTATGTTTATCCTGGTGGACTACTAATTGTCAGTCTTAAGATTAACTTAGACCTTTTTGTCTCTCGCTCATTTGACTAATTGCCTAAGTGAACCTCTGTTTTTTTTTTTACAACACAACAAATTCAAGGCACAGTGTCCCTGACAAATTCTTCAAGATCCGCCAATTTGTATGAAAACAAAACTCTGTCCAGCGTTATAGAAATCTTGAAACTCTCAAACTCCTTCCTGATCAGCCACAAAGTAATCAGATTACGTTCAACACAGGATACATAAAGATGTGCACTCCTCTCAAAATAATTGTCTTCTTACTAATCATGGCTTTCAGGAAGTGCTTCCCACAGTCCTGGGTCTTCAGAATCATCATGACTGTACCTTCAATGTCATTCACTTTCTCAGGGCCCTTGGATGGAAGGCTGATATCCCCCTCACCAGGGGTGCTCAGGGGCATCAGAACCCCTGTCTAATCAGATGCCAATCCTTCTAAGCATAGCGCAAGTTCCTCCTATTTTGTGCTGGGCAGAATGCCCAACAATTGAATGTGGAAGCCCCTGAATTGATTGTCCAAACCCTCCAAGACAGTATTCATTGCAGAAGTGATGCCAGTAGCAAAGTGCCTAAAACGGCCACTGTCCTGTAAGGAAGTTTCATCATCATCTTCAATCTAGGCGCACTCTAGGCCAGTGGCGTAGCTAGGGGGGGGCGGTGGGGGCGGTCCGCCCCAGGCGGCACTATTTTGGTGGCGGCGCGGCGGCAGCTGCGCTGCACAAGTGTATGAAGTGCAAGCGCAAATGCTTGCGAATGCTGCTGCACGCACGTTTCCAGGCCGGCCTGGAGTCTCCTGGAGAGTCGAGGCGCGCTGCTTCCAGCAGGCTTGGGGGTTGGGCGATACTGCTCGCAGGCAGCTCTAGCTGCTACAGTAACAATGTAACAGTTTTGACCGCCAATCATTAATAGGCCGCGGGACGTCCTGCCGCCCGCGGCGCGTGCAGAGCGAGGGTCAGTTACAGTTCGTTGGGCGGCTGCTAAGCCTGCTAGCAATGCAGCAGCACAGCCAGCTCATTACTATACTAAACCTAAAATGAATCCCATCCCGCGACCGGATACACCCAACCGTCACCAGAGCAGCACACCACAATCCAGTCAGTGTAGAGGTGAACCGCCCTGAATGCCCTCCCGCCCGGCGTTCTGCGGCCCGCGGGAGAATCGGAGTCCTACTTCTGATTGCGGCCACAAGCGCCCTTTACCGAATTGCCGCGCTCGCAAGCTTTAAATTGCAGCAAAAAGTAAGTAGAGCAGGGAATTCTCTGCTTTTGTTTTCTAAGTCATAATTTAAATAGGCAGCCGCCGGCCGGTAACTGTTAGGATATAAATAAATAATTCTCGTTTTTTGTCAGGGCAGGCTCCTTTCAATGCACTCATGCATGCCTCCACAGCCTGGCTGGCTCCGTCAGTGGATGGCTCGTGACTAACTCCAGACAGAATCAGGTATTTTTTACAAGTGCTGCCGGGCCCTCAGGAAGACATTGCTGCGACCCTGGTAGGGCCTTGGCAAAATAAAGTACTCCACTTGTTTCCTGTTACGTTATGGTGAGCCCTGTTTTTAAAAGACACCCACCGCGCACACTGCAGTTCTGCTGCTGATAGCATTTGCCCTTTCTGCCCCGGTCAGTGCACTGTGGTGTATGGACTGCCCCACAGACTCAAGCACAGCACTGTCTGTGAGCAGCTCTGAGCAGAGCAGCTGTCAGCAGTGAGTTCGCCACTGCAGCTTAGAAACTACAGACCCAGGCAGGATTTTCTCATTGGTAAGTGGCCTGTTACACTACGGAGCAAGCACTAGAATCAGTGCAGTGATGTTTGTGTTTAGGAAGAGAGCACGCAATAAGGTTCAGATTGCAATAAGAAAATGAGTTGAGTTGCTGAACTAAGTGCGATATGGTGTTCCGTAGCCAAACATGATCTGGCAATTTTACACTGTCAAATGCAATTTGTCTGTGGCTTTGCAAGACGCAGTAATGATTACAAGTGTAAAATCATGTAAGATGTGAGTAGATTGTGGGTATATAATCGTTTTACAGTAGGGTCAGGTGTTTTGCAGCAGTTTCAAGTTCTTTTCATAACTTGTCCTTGCTCAAATGAGTGTAATTTCTTAACGTTTATCTGTTTCCATGTACTTAATTTGTTGATTTTGCTCGAAACATAGTGTCATACATTTAGTAGTTGAATGTCATTCATAGGTGTCCTGAAACCTTGAAAATGTCACACATAAGCACTCTTAAAACGTGGCAGCTATGCAGTCTGTGTTTCATGTCAGATAGTGCCCTTTGCAATAGTTTTAAGATCTTTGTAGAGTTTTTCGTTGCTGAAATGGCTGTAATTTCTGATATATATGTTTCACTCATCTTCCTTGCTTGATTTTTGCTGGCGAGAAAGTGTCACTCATAGTTGTTGAATGTCACACATAAATAATTACATTGAAAATATGAAAATGTCACACATAAGCAATCTGAAACCTTGGCAGCTATGAAGTCCGTGCTGGAGGTGGGACTGGAGCGCCGACTGCTGCTCCCTGTAACAGTCCGGTGAGAGACGAGCCGGGGCTGTCCGATCTGCAGGCGGACGGCAGCCCTGCCCGCGGCCTGGTGTTTAACTTTGGGCCAGCAGCAGGGCATCGCTGACTTTTGAACCCTTAAGTAATATACAAACACACCCTGAGCTCTGCACCACCACCAACCTGTTTATTGGAGGCTGTTTTGAAGCAACCCATAGCAACCCCCTGGTCCGGGATCAATGTGTGAGGCTCCCGGGGAGGCCGGGGGTGAGAAAGAGCGATACATCCCGAGACTCAGGGCCGGGGCGGAGCCAGGCCTTAGCGAGTCCGAACACCGAGTCCAGCGCGATTTCATCTCTTCTAGCCACCCTAGACCACGCTCCATTGCAGCCATCCTAAACAGTCGTCTGTAAACACCATCATAGCGTCTCCTATTCTCAACCTCCCCCACACCCCTAACTAATTTCTAAATCGTAATCTTCTTGAATTCGAGCCGCGCCACTCTCCTTCAGTAATAGATTTCCTGACCTCTGTTACAGATGACCTGATCTCTCACGTGTTTTTCTTCTTCTCTCAAACCATCACCAGCCACCTTTGCCTGCCTCCACTCACGACGACCCCCCTCCCTTACCTTCACGGGGCCCTTCACACTCTTCCCCCCTTGTGCATGGGTGACCTGTGACGTTTGTGGCACCCAAACACATCCTTTTTCCCCTTCCTATAGCGCACTGCGTCATCCATAAAGCACGCGGTGGAACCTTCAAGCCCACCACCACCCCATGTCTAAATTATTGCTAGAGCTCCTATTGCTTCCGCCCAACACCCATCTTGGTAGCCTTTAGGCAAACAACCTTTAACAAACGAGCCCCCTCTGGGGTTAGAAGAGAGTAGTTCTCGCAGTTTTGACTGTTGAGTCACTGACCTCTGTTACTTCAGCAATACTGGAAGTTATACAGTTCTTTTACTAGGAGTGCAGGCCTTTGGAAGGCATGTGGATGAGAGAGCATGAAACTGCCTGCGCTGTGGGCAAAAATAGGTACATTGTATTTTTTACTCTTGAAAGTAATGGGGGTAATTTTGGGAAAAAATTGGCAAAGCAGGTTTTGTTTTTGGGTAAAATTATTCCTTCCTAAAATGGAATGCCTTGAAGCTGTGGACTTTCTTGCAGCTCCAGCACATGGGTGGGGACTAACCTAGTTAGTCAGTATGCAAGTGACATCATGGTGTGTGCCATAACAGTCAGTGATGTCACAATGCATAACATCACACATGGCATCACAGTAACTGACAGCACAAGAAGTAACAGATGATATTATGATCTCACACATCTGTTTTTATTAGGTATATCATGAGTGCATTTAAGCACATTATGAGATTTAACAAATTAGATTTTGCTTTGGGGTTGTGCTAAAAAAAAGTGGCGCAATCCCGATGCAAAATCTGCGTCTCAACTAATTTTACAAATTTTTTAAAACCCTGCCACAAAGAAATTGGCAACAAGGAGAAGCATGTTAGCAGATCTTTTATGATTAATTGGTTACAAAGTCTGCGTTTTCTAATATTTTTATAGGGTTAAGACATCTGCTGTAGAGGTGCCCAGTAAATATCAGGGAATAATAATTGGTGAGATAACCCTGGAGGTTAAAATATTTCTTGGAGAGATTTCTGTTTGTGTAGTCCCAGATCTGACTCAAAGTAGTATAGAAGGTTAATGTGCCTGCAAAGCACATCATGTAATATGCAGATGGCAGAATTGTGGTTTTTTTGATGTAGCTAGGTAAGTGGGTTACTGCTTTGAACACAGATCCTTTTGTTACTTGCAGTTCTTAAATACTAAGCCTTTTAAAATAGCACAGTGAGCTATGTAGGATATAGGACTGCTACACCTTTTAACCCTCACTGACTCATGCAACACATCTTGTACACTAATTTACACACTTGCGTGATTTATTGTCAATCTGTATGTTATGTAAATCTCTCTGACACCCTGCATTGGGATGCGAGGTTAGTGTTGGGCACGCTGCACCTCCGCTCTGAACTTTGCTTTCACCTGCAGTGGAGTAGAGAGTGGCGTCATAACTTAAACACTGCCAATCCATCCCGCTGCTCGCCGTACTTTTTCCCCCGCACCCCCCCGCTACCTGCCATGGGCGGCAATCTGGGGGATAGCCCCGGGCGCCAGAAGCTCTAGCTACACCACTGCCGGGGGGCCTGCACATGAGGGTGCCGCAGAGGATGTACCTGTGCCTGGTCCGGATCTTGGAGTTGACGTGGTCCATGGTCACCCTTGGGTCATTAGAGTGCGTGGTCAGTCGGAGTGTGCTTCTGTAGGTGATGGCAATGTCTCCTCCCTGATGGTTGGGGTGCTCCTTGTGGGTGATACTACAGCCGTCGGTGATGGCGATGTCCGGTCCGGAGCAGAGGTTGGTCCTGCCAGGCGAGGTGGTGTCCAGGGTTGATGGCGAGGAGGCTGCTGGCGTCTTATCGGTGGAGTGTCCAAGAGGAATGCTCCTTGGGGCTGAGCGCGGTCCAGGGGCAGACGGACGCAAACGGCATAGCCTATGGGTTGCCTTTGGCACGGGAGACGACCATTACAACGCAGGCAGTACATCGTTAACAACGCAACTCTGACGACGCAGGTGCCTTAACATCGCTTTTGAATACAACGCATTGTGAGGTCAGTAATGGGGTAATTTCAACTTTTTCAGGTGTGCATGGTTATTAGATGTAAAATATGAAAATTGGGCTGTTTTTTGGGGTAACATATGAAGAATGGGGTGTTTTTTGGGGTAAAATATGAAAAATGGGGTGTTTTTTGGGGTAAATTTTTGTATTTTTGTGTGTATTTTTTGGGGTCGAATTTCTAAATCCTGGGTGTGTTTTGTGCCAAAATAAAGAGAAATGTGGGGGTGCATTTGTCTTAAATGTGATCTTTTGGGTGTCTTCTGGGGGTTCAGAAATGAATTCCAGGGTTCACAGTTGGGTCTGTAGTGCAAAGGTTATTCTTGGGTCGCACTCACTGTAGTGGGAACAGTGATCGTCATGTCTCAGCTATGCAACACCTACTCTACTGTTGCAATGTGCCTAGCATTAGTATGTATTAGAATGGAATGCAAAGTCATGGCATGCATCGCAATTAAGTATGTGCCTTTGGCACACGAGTGGTATGCCCGCTGTGCATGGGCGCACAGCGGCCACCATTGAGAAGTGCGGAGGGGGGTGTCTGGACAGCTGTGAGGTGGTAAACCCCGTAATGAACACTGGATGGTGCGTGGCCGCGGGGATGTGTGTGTGAGCGTGTGTAGTTAAGAATTTATTGAGGGAAGTCTCACCTCTAAGCCGTGTCCCATGTCTACGTAGCTCCTGCTCTCCTGCGTCTGCTTCCAGGAAAAGGAAGTAGGCAGCCAGGCTCCCTCGCATAAGTCATTCACAACGCTGCGATGCAGCGGTGGTATTGTAATTTGGCAACAGGACAAGTCATGCAGCCAGGGGCCGGAGGGGTGGGCATGTTCTCCATGCAGGCTGCAATGCAGCCTGCATTGCGAACAGAGAAGTGCGCATGTCTGCATTGGGCGGCCTGAGTGGGCCGACCAAACAGTCATTGCGCACTTGAGTGTGCATGCCAATCCGCACATTCCCTGCCCCGTGTTTGGAGCAGTCCTACCCACCCGCCCAACCCCTGAGGATACATAGCATGATTACATCCGTTATTTATCCCTTGTTTGTCCCTTTTTTAACTGTTTCATTGGCTTCTCTGAGCTTGCACTACACGCTTCCCGCCGCTGCTGCCCCTGCGGCCCCGCGCCCCTGTCCTCGCACATTCCTGCCTCCCAGCTGATCGTTCCTCCGCCCTCCCCTACTTAATGGCGGACGCTGTGCAATTGCGCAGCGGACAGGCGCTGCTGGCGCGCAGAAGGCACACTTAAAACAAGCCCGTCTGCGCACGTCTGCAACCCAACCGCGACCAGCGCCAGTAAGCCTGGATCATGGGCCGCCCACTGCTACGGCACAGCCACCCTCCACGCACTCAAACCCGGGAAAGTCAGAGACTGACAACAGGCCTTGGCAAACATGACCCACGGCCAGTTCTCCTGCCTCCACTGCCGCCGGAGCTTAACCACCACCCCGGACTCCAACACAGCCGACACCAGCACCGGCTACACCCTAGGATGCATCCCCCTCAACGGGCGCTCCGTGCACATACACGCCGTTGAAATCTGGAACCTATTCGACTCTCTCTCTCATCCGACATCGCCTTCTTCACGGAGACCTGGACCAACGCCTCCAAGACCGTCATCCCGGACAGATACAAGATCCATAGGAAGGACCGCACCAACCACCTGGGAGGGTGCCTCGCCATTGCACACAAGAGCACCCTCCGCCTCACCACCCCCAGCGGAACCTTCCCCTCCCCCAGACACCTGCACTTCCAGATCCAGACCAGCCACAACTCCACACTCCGAGGAACCCTCGTCTACAGACACCCCGGGCCCCGGACACACCAGCCAGCCCACCATCTCCACCTGGACGCCAGTCACAGCCGAAGACACAGCCTCAACCATGAAAGGCATGCACTCGTGGGCCCCCACCAACCCATGCCCTCCCACATCTACCACAGAGCCGCGGCCGCCATCACACACGAACTGCAATGCACCATCAACACCACCTTCAAGACAGGCACCTACCCAGACGACTGAAAGCGTGCAGAAGTCTGGCCCCTTCTCAAGAAGACCACAGCTGACCCCACCGACCTCAAGAACTACCGGCCCATCTCGCTCCTCCCCTTCGCAGCCAAAGTTGCAGAGTAAACAGTCAACAGGGAAGTGACACGATTCATTGATGACAACGCCATCCTCGACCCGTCCCAATCTGGATTGCAAACCAACCACAGCAACGAGGCCGTCCTACTGGCCGCCACAGACGACATCCGCACACTCCTGGACCAAGGCCACTCCGCAGCCCTCATCATACTCGTCCTTTCAGCGGCCTTCAACACCGTCTCCCACCACACACTAGTCGCAAGACTACACGACGCTGGCTTACAAGGAACAGGCCTCGACTGGATCCGATCATTCCTCCCCGGAAGAAGCCAAAGGATCAGACTGCCAACCTTCCTCTCCATTCCCACGTAAATCACCTGCGGAGTCCCAGAGGGTTCATCTCTGAGCCCGACCGTCTTCAACATCTACATGGCACCCTTGACGCCAACGTCCAACAACACGGCCTCAACATCGTATCCTACGCTGATGACACACAGCTCATCCTCCCCCTCACCAAAAAGACCACCACCGCCAGACTCAACTTCCAGAACGTAATGCAGGACGTCGCAGTCTGGATGACCAACAGCTGCCTAGAGCTCAACGCCGGGAAGTCAGGAGTCCTTGTCACCACACCTTCAGCATGGGACAACACCTGTTGGCCTTCGCCCTCGGAAGCCCACCTACCCCCTCGGAGCATGCCAGAAACCTCGACATTATACTCGACCCATCCCTCACCATGAACAGACAGGTCTACGCCGTCACCTTCAGCTGCTTCAACACCCTCCGCATCCTCCGCAAGACCTTCAAATGGATACCCCCAGAGTCAAGGAAGACAGTCACCCATCATCAGCAGACTGGATATTGGAAACGCACTCTACGCCGCCATTTACAAGTCCATACTCCGCAAACTACCGACATTTCAGTACAACGCTGCCAGACTCGTCCTCGGCATCCCCCGGCACTAACACATCAGCCGACACCTACGTAGACTCCAGTGTCTCCCCGTGGTGATAATAGTCACCTTAAAAATCATCACTCACACCTCCGAATGCCTAATCACCAACGTAACCAAATATCTCAACAACAGAATCAACTTCCACGTACACAAATGAGACATCCGATCTTCCAACCTCGCACTGTCCGAAACGCAGCGCATCCACAGTGCCAGAGCAGGCGGGAGATCCTTCTCCCACATTGCATCCAAGACCTGGAACGAGCTACCGGCAGACATCAGAGGTGCCCCCTTCCCTGTACACCTTCAGGAAGACCCTCAAGACCTGGCTCTTTGGCTTACAGATCTGCGGACCCCCACCCCTCAGTGCCTTGCGACCCTCACGGGTGTGTGGCGCGCTTACAATTCCCCTGAGTGATTGATTGATTGAGTTATCATCATGTGATGATTGTTCCTCTTCTGCACTGCTTGAGGTGGTGGGGCAACGCTCTTCCAACATAGCGGTAGACCCGCCACTGGGGGTGCGTCATCTACGTGTGATAGGTATGAGCGACTCCCCCCGGCACTCCTGCGCTACGCTTACCACCTTCTCCTTACCTGGACATTGACCCCGTGGCGCAATCCACTGCACTCTCTCCACATCTGTGACTCAGCCAGCAGGAGCCTGAGACAGGTGTGCTTTCACTGGGCTGGGTACAGCAGTCACCGCGTAGTCGGCTGGTGGACCGCCCGATGCAGTTGATGCAGCAGGGCTCCCTTAGGCATGTAGTTGCAGCGCTCAATCCACACAAGTTCGGTGTCGCACAGGGACCTCACCCTCCAGGGCGTCTGGCCAGCCCAACATCATCCGTCCTGTGATGCAGGGAGACGGCACCCACCGTTGGTAATCCCCTCCGTGCACCCCGGTGTAGTGGTGGATCATAGTATGCAAAGCGGACATCACTAAGTTGGTGCGCAGGATCACCTCTACCATTGACTGCACCAAGGTGCGCAAGGTGGGCTTCTCACACAGGTCAGCAACGTGTCTCCATGCGACCTGCCAGACTTCACCACCAGGTATGGGTGATCGTCGCACATCAATGTCTCTCGCCACGGCTCATCGACTCCACATTTACTCCACATCCCACTCCAGGCCACAGACGCAGGTCCAGCGAGGGATCCAGGAACCAGACGCAGCTCCAGCGAGGGATCCAGGAACCAGACGCAGCTCCAGCGAGTGATGCAGGAACCAGACGCAGCTCCAGCAAGGGATCCAGGAACCAGACGCAGGTCCAGCAAGGGATCCAGGAACCAGATGCAGGTCCAGCGAGGGATCCAGGAACCAGACGCAGGTCCAGCGAGGGATGCAGGAACCAGACGCAGCTCCAGCGAGGGATCCAGGAACCAGACGCAGGTCCAGCGAGGGATCCAGGAACCAGACGCAGGTCCAGCGAGGGATCCAGGAACCAGACGCAGGTCCAGCGAGGGATCCAGGAACCAGACGCAGGTCCTGCGTGGGGACCAGGATCTCATCCTGGTCAACCGGGATGTTGGGTGGCTTGAGGGGGTTGTTGGTGTGTGCTGCACTATGCCCTGGCTGCTCAAATCTGCATTAATGCTTTTTTTTGGTGCATCTTTTATGTTGGAGGTGGCCAGATAGGCTAAGTCAGAAATTGCGGGTTAGCGTGCCTTTTTCTATCGCTAAGGGCTTATCGCTGGATTCCACCCGCTATCGCCGGTTCCATTAACGCCGTCGCGTTAATGTTAGCGACGGTTTTGCCGCTGATCCCTGCAGCTATCGCCTGTTAGCAAAACGTTGCTAATACGTCGCTAACAGGGCGATAACTTGCAGGGATCGACGGCGATAGAAAAACTAGCGCTAACCTAGGTTAGCGATAGTTATCGCCATTTCTTGCTAATATGCCCCCGTGTGTCTCCCAGGGGAAGGCTATAGGAGCGTAATGTCGTTTGAAATAAGAGTAAATGGAGTAGCCTTTACGCGCAGTATGCATGCCTCTGACATTGAGTGTGAGGAATATGGTGGATATTACAGGTGCCATTGTAGGAATGGTAGGGCTGTGATAACGTTGAGGACATGACAACGATGAGGCCATGTGTAGGTGATGCGTGCTCTGATGTGCCCCCTTGGCCAAGCCTCCATAGGTTTGATGTTGTGTTAGTGCTGTGTGCCTTCGTGGCGCTTAGTTGGGAACAGTTAAGGATAAGGGGTGAGCATGTAACTGTGAACAAAGAGAGCCTTCCGCAACAGGCAGAATGCCCAAACTGGGTGTTGGTGAGAACGAGTCGAATTAAGTGGGGGCATCCATGGTGTGATAAGAATGGGTGTAACAGGCCATCCTATGGACGTTAAGTCAGTGTAGTTAGGCCCATCAGTGCAGGTGCAGCGGAATGTGGGAGGCATGCCCGTGCCATACCTTCGCGTGAGCGGCAGGGAGCGTTGTGGACTAGGCAGAGCACAGTAGCAATAGTGATGCAACATAGCCGCGTATGTAATGACATTCATCAAAAGAAGGTAGAGGCATTAAATTATAGTTTCTGCAGTCTGAGGTGTCACCAACGGGAGAGCAGGTGAGGGCTGGGTGCTGACCTGAGACAAGTCTAAGTCTCCGTCTGTGGAGAAAATGTGAGGACTGCTGTCTATTTCTGTAAAAAGCAGTCTTCGCACCTGTAATGTCCTGCCGGACACGTTCTAGCGTTCGGCAGGAAGTTGTACTCCCAGCCACTCCCTCGAGGGCTGGACACACTTGCACCCCCACATCCATCCATCACGGGTGTCACGAGTGACGTGGCCCCGCTAATAAAAGGGCCCGGGTGCACGTGCTTGTGGCCAGTTCCAGTACCCAAGCAGTGTGTCTCTCTGATTCATTTGCCAGCATGTGGGCCTAGTGCCCACTACATTACATTGGCGACGAGCGGGTACTGCCCCGCGTGTAGGCTTGCAGCTACTTCGGGTCATCGTGGGGGAAATGTGGCCAGAGTCGAAGGCCCACCCCCGCACTGACTACCAGCTGGACGCGGCAGGGCGAGACGTCGGCCATCCAGAGCCGGCACCAGCGAGGCCATTACGACCCTACTGCTGACCGTGATAGCCGCATGAGGTCCACAGGAGAAAAGGAGGAAGTAAGCTTGCGCTGTGCTGAGGCTGCCTCCATTTCACCAACACTCCTATAAGAGGTGAGAAGCATCCCCACTCCGGAAGTGCCCATGGTGGCAGAGCGAGAGACCCAGGGGTGTGGTGGACGGAGTGCCCGCAGGGGAGAAAAGAGTGGATCGGTCCGCGGCCGCACCTAGGGTGAATGTAAAGCCCCTCGGCAGCGATCAGAAGTGAGCCCTTAAACTAGACACGGCCCGCAGCGGGATAGTGGGCCGCCAGCATAGCAGCTGTAAGAGACGGCAGGGCGGCTGCCCTCCACCGTACCCCCCCTCCCTGTCCGCAACGCGCCAGCAAGCTCCCCACAACGGCCCACATCATAATACCAGCAGAAAAGAAAAGGGACAGCCTACCTCGCCTCCGACGCCTGCGTCTGTCTCCAGCCCTCGCGGGGCCCACGGCGTGAGGAGAGACCCCCGGCGCCTCGTTGAGTGGCTGCAGCGCTGAGATCGGTGAGGAGAGGACTGGGGCCACATCGGAGGGTGGCAGGCCTGAGAGCAGGCGCCTGCAGCCCCCCGCATAGCACTTGGCAGAAGGGAAGGCATGCCAGCGCGAGAGGGGGCCGAACGATGCAGTGCTTTCACAGGAACGGCTGCCTGTGAGCTGTAACGCCACCGAGCAGTTGTTCGCGGCACCACATTCCGACCCGGAGGCATCACAAGCAGCTTGCAAGAAGAGCCCCAGATGAGACTAACCTACTCGCCGGCACAAGCGCCACACAACACTGCCCGCAATGGAGAGAAAGCTGCTGCGGCTCCAGCGCTGCCCAGGCCGCATGGGCATCCTCAGTAATCGTCAAGGCCTGCAATCAAAGGACAGACTACACGGCCCACAAGGACTGCCGTAAACAGCGCCACCTAGCTGCACGCTTCACCACACCGGCACCCTCTGCATGCTGCGAGGAGGTTAGCGCGGTAAAGAAAGAAAGAGGCATAGCGACATGGAACCATGATGGGGTGCACCACAGGCTCTATTCCCCAAACTTGTCAGCCCGCACTCCTGCCACCAATAAAACTCGCATCTCTCACACCCTCTGCCTCGCGGTGAAGAGGAGGCACAGGGCTGCTTGGCGAGAAGCACTATTGGGAACAGCCCATATGGCCGGCATCCACCGGCAGCGACCCTGCCAGCAGAGTAGTAGAGCACAGCCAGAGGCCTCTCCAGCACCGTCGGCCTTCCTAATACCGCCAGCCCGCTGCAAAAATCGAGGCAACTGCAGCCTGCAATGAGTAAGGACAGCGCCACCTAGTGGCCAAAGTGTCAAACTGCGCCCCAATCGGCCAAACTAGGAAAACTGTAGAAGGCTGTAAAAGGCTCATCCAGGACTAGGGCTGAATGCACCATGAGCCCCTTAGTGGCAGTAGGCCACTGCTGCACCACCACCACAGCAGGAGAAAAGCCCTCTACCTCCCACAACACCTCCACTCACCTCCACTGCACTGAGGGAGCACCGTTTGCCACAAGTAAGAGGGTGGAGAGTCGCACCTGTACAAAGAGTGCCCACTGATTTACTGCAGAACCGCAGCACCGCAGTGGCCAAAATCAGCAGCAAAGAGCCCCTCAAGAAGCCACAGTGCCCCTAGCACAGTGCACGACACAGCACCTCCACACAGCGTGCACAATGCTCGCAGCAAGAGGAAACCTACCAAGGATCAGCGGAATGCCCTGCACAGCCAGAGGAGCCACAGCGACACAGGAGAAGTAGCCAGCGGCAGTGCAAATGCTTCCATGCACACACAAAGACCTCAAGAAGTCCAAGACGCCCCAGGACACAGACTGGCCGTTCGAGCCAGACGGCGACACTCACCGCTGCAGCAGCACCACTGTGGACCCAACACTGCTGCGACACGCATTAGTAGCAGAACTGACACGGCCAAGACAGTTGACGAGTGCACCACATGCCCCAACGGGCTGCCTATACTTTCAAAGGAGAAAAACGGTTGCACGTCACCAAGAGCCCCAAGGAGCCCGAAACCTCTCCAGCCCAGGCAAGCGCTGACTAAACACAAGCAGCAACACCAAAGACAACCCCCACCAGCAAGAGTGGACTACCAGCCAGACAGCAACGTCTCAAGGTCGCTGTCCCCACCAACAGCACAAGAGAGACTGGTGCAGAGCGTGCACCACACGTGGCTGCCCAACGCCACCGCCAGAGATATCGCACCACTCGCTCCTACTGGTGTACAGACACGACCGCAAGCTACACCACAGGCACACCAAGTGCCAGAAGAGAGCGCCCGAGAAGAAGACGGAGCGCACTAGGTCAGAGGTGCGCAGAAGGCCGCGCCAGCGAACCTGACAGCACGGGCAGGCGCCCGGGAGATAGAGACATCTCCACAAAGAAGCATTGCTGAACACAGCACAGAGAGCAACTACATCTCTACTGCACCAACGAAGCCCCGCAGTGGGCCGAAGACCACACACTGTGTCCTCCCTCACACTGCCTCAAGACGGAGTCGGCGGTGACCCACGACAGGCAAGAGAGGAGTTGCACACCCCACGTGGCGAGCCGCCACAGCTACATGCGCTCCAACAACCAGCGACACGCGACCGGACGTCACGTCGCCCAGCAAGCAAGGAGCGCGCCGGAGCGAAGGCAGAAGCCGGCGCCATGACAGCGCCGCCTCGAGGTCCAAGCGCAACGCCCTCGAAGAAAGAAAAGAGTGACAGCCCTGTCACCCAGAAAATCGGAGGAACATTGGTGGGCTGAATAGACCAACAAAGGGAGAAGACCGAGGACTCACAGCAAGCCAAGAGCACACCCTGACACACCAGACAGCCACCAAGGCGGACCGACGTCCCAGGGCACAGCCTCACGGATGAACCGAACGTAAACCGCAGCAAGTGCAGACCGCGTCTCATCCCAACGCTTCCCCAGGCGACCGTCCATCCCCGAGCGTCGACAGTCTAAGTCAATCGGCATCCCTGCTCCTGTCCGCAGATGCCACGGGTGAAGATCAGCACTGGGTGCCCACCCTCACACCGCCTCAAGATGGAGTCGGCTGTGGCCCCAAAACAGGCAAGAGAGGATCCGTACACTCTACGTGTCAAACCGCCACCGAAAATCAACCTCAACAAAGCGGAGACACCTGGCTGCTAAGTCCCTCCTGACATCCAAACTCTCCCAGCAAGTCACCACCACCTATCATTCCGACTCACCACATGGCTGGCAACCGCCATCACGCCAGCCATCAGCACATGCGTCAAACACCACTCCCCACGGCGATGGACTGGAGTCCGACACCGTTGCCACACCAGCCGACTAAAAGAAATCAGAAGCCACCTGTGAACCTGGCCTACACCGGAACCGCGGCAGCGAGTGCAAGTCCTAGCCAAGACTCATCCACCCGTGAGGGTTGTGCGTGTGACTAAGTAACGGCTCCTCAGCGGTCCTGCAGCTGCCCCCAGACGGCACACAAGCGGCCCCCAGCGCAGCCCTCCTACAGTCCCGCAGCAACCCCGACGAAGGGCCTACCCAGGCGGGAGAGCGAGAAGAGACGTTGCCCCACCAACAGGTTACCGGTAACAGCCAAGCAGTTCAACAGGGACAGTCGGTCCAGCAACACCTCTGTGAATCCTCACCGTGGACTCCATCCATGCTCACGACGCAACCCACTGTAAAGAACTGTTAGAGCTTACCACAGACCATCACCGATGTCAGCAAGGTGGGAGCCATGCAAGACCGTATGACATGTCATCATCGGTGAACTGACGGTACGCAGCGGACGTCTCCAAGCCAGCGGTCGTGTCCTGAGCCCCTCAGGTTAAACTACGAGTGCCCGCCGAGATGGGCCTGCTGCAGGCCGAGTCCCCGGCCCATGTCTGATGTCTTCCCGCCACCTGACTCAGAAGACTGATGGACCCTGTGGCATTTCTGTTAATCGTTTGTTTTGTCCCCACAGGTTTGGACTAAAGTTTTACTTGTTCTTCCATAAAGTTGGGGAGGAATGTAATGTCCTGCCGGACGCGTTCTAGTGTTCGGCAGGAAGTTGTACTCCCAGCCACTCCCTCGAGGGCTGGACACACTTGCACCCCCACACCCATCCATCACGGGTGTCACGAGTGACGTGGCCCCGCTAATAAAAGGGCCCCGGTGCTCGTGGCCAGTTCCAGTACCCAAGCAGTGTGTCTCTCTGATTCATTTGCCAGCATGTGGGCCTAGTGCCCACTACATTACAGCACCCAGGTGTGCGGCAGCTGCCAGAGCCTGTCGTCGATTCTCAATTATTTGCTCCAGATCGGGGGCTTTCAGTGGGGGTGATTTCTGTACAGGGGGAGGAGGGCCCCCCCTGTGAGCGGTTTCCCCATTCCATTTTGGCCTGGGTGGTCTAGAGGTTCTGGTGACTGAACGTGACAGGAAGGTATCAAAGTTTCTGTCTAGCCATTCCCATGCCTCTTTAGGGTCAGGAAAAAAGGGAGTCTCACCCTGATGCATCATTCTGAGTCTTGCGGGGTATAACATGGAGTATTGCGACCCTAGCTGTCTGAGATGTCTCTTGGCTTCAAGAAACGTGGTTCACTGGCGTTGAACCGCAACTGTATAATACGGAAATATCATTACGTTTGTCCTCCAGTAAAAGGGGGCCATTTAGGTGAGCCGCATGCAGATGGCATCCCGGTAGTTGAAGTCAAGGAGCTTTGCCAGCATGGGTCAAGGTGGTGTCCCCGGGGGGTGGGGGGGAGGAGGGTGCCGCATCGGGGCATGATGTGCCCGTTGCAGTGAGAAGAAGGCAGTCCCTATTTGATGCATAAAAATTGTTTCTTCTTCATTCCCATCTGTCCTGATATCCCTCAACAGGACATGGATATCATACACTCTCTCGCTATCAGAGACAGCAGCAACTTGGAGCAGTATGAACGAGGTTTCACGTAATAGAGACATATATATATATATATATATATATATGTATATATATATATATATATGTATGCATATATATATATATATATATACACACTCTACAGTTGTGATAACTGCTTCTTCCACATAACTATTATTTCCTAAAAGAGCACTGATGAATAAAAATCACAAAATGCAAATAAAGTTTTGTTAAAAAAATACAAATCACAGCTTGTTGTGTTACTCATTATGAAATGGCATGTGAGGATCCATGAGAGGCCTGGGCTAATGGACCTCAGTTTTGGGGGCCAGGTGTTTTGGCTGTCTTGTCCTAGAGTCCATCTTACTATGTCTTAGCATAACTGTGCTAAATCCAACCCATCCAGTGTTGTGTGTTTCCTACATGGACATTGTCGTTTCCCTATGTTATCCTAACTATGCACGTTGTAAGCCGCTTCTGCTTTGCACACATTTTTGTCCCTTTCCTGGGATTTAATCTGCACAGCCTAGGCAAGGTCAAACAATACTGCTTTTTGTTATTCTCCGTGGTCGGACACTAGCACCTAGACATAATAGAGACACCCTGCTGCTGTTTTTGAAAACACATGTTTTGCCATACAACTCAGGATATGTCGACTGGCAGACAGCGCAAAGGCCCAGAGACAAGACAGCTGGGTCAGCTGGGATGTAGAACAACTATCTATGAAGGCTAAGGTATTGGGTGTGCTGCCAAGCCCAGAGATCTATAATCTATAACCATTTAGCTTTCGTAGTGATGGTGGGTTTAGGCAAGTCTGTCAGATAATATGACAGGACTCTATTGGATACGGTCTAATAGCTATGCTAATGACATTACTGACCTATATTTGTTCACTAGTTGTGGCGCAACTATTGCACATTAGAGCACGATAGTTTAAATAAACATTATAAACTTTCCTTGTGTCTCTTTTCTATTTATTGTGGACAAGTATGAGTGAGAGCGAAAGGCGGTGACCTGCTACTGCGGTCATGAGAGAGTTGAGAGGGTTGTGCTCTGGGGTTCCAAAACACTTGTCTCTCTGGAATGGTTAGGAGGGCAAGTGAGGCACTATGAGCTAGTCGGATTCGGGCCCGAGATGGTGATGAGGTATGGTGACTCAGTACCCACATGCTGACGTTTTATGGTCCCATGCATAGTTCTGTTCCTGAGCAGAATCTCTGCAACACCAGCACTTGGCTGTCAGTGGTAGTGAGGGTGAACAATCATAGGCTTCTTAGGGGGGTTAGTGTGGGCATGCAGCACACTCTGACGCCAATGTATAGTCAAGAGTGGATTAAAACAATTGTGCTTCCCAATGCTTCTGTTTCAATAAAAACAAGTACTTTATGTCAATAGAAAACACTATTACACACCAAACAGAAAACAATATTAGGAAATATGCAGGTATAGGGCTTACACATTTGGGTTGCTGATTCTCTGTGACTCAGCCCACCCTCTTTTATAGTGTCAGGTATATTAGGCAACATACACATTGCAGGCGCTGCAATACGCCTCAGTTCTTGCAAAGTATCTACAATTGTATTTTTGCACTCTACAGGCAGTAGCAGGGAATGGTGTCCTTTCCACTTACAATCTGCTGTTACAAGAGGTAGGGTGTGTCACAGTTGAGTGGCACAGCTGTGTCACTCTGGTCAGCAGGCACAGGCCACTTTGCAATGTTATTGAGATACTTGTATATACATCACACTATTTCTGCTTTCATGTCGATGGGTGATGGATGTGTTTTTTTTGTTTTTTTTAAAAGGTATAGAATCATTGCACTTTTGAAGCCCCAACCTACACAGTGTTATGGGTGAGGATCTTGAGTGTCACAGCAGTGTGTTACTTAGTTGACGAAACGGATCCACATCACCATGACATCACTTTTCCATTCCTTGACTTTGATTTTATGCATCCTTATGATCAAGTATGCTTGTCAATAAGGTAACTGAAATTTAAACTTACTCCGACAATGCAGTGATATACTAAAATAAAATCCTAAACTGAAACAGTTTTGTCCCAGTGACATGGATTTGTCTGTTTACCTCACTCCTACCACCTATGTTTGAAATTGCATTGTAGAGGTGTCTGAGAATTAGTATGTGCTATCTGAATATGATAAGAGCGGGTGGACATTACAGAGGGATGATTAACTTGATAAATGTTGCCATTACATAGGAGTGAAGGGTGTGAGTTGGGGTCAAAATGTGATGTTACACCTGTTTGAATGTTTTTCTAATATGAGGTATGTTCAGGATAATGGTGTGACAAAGTGAGGAAAGGGTAAATTGTGATTACATTGGGAATGTCATGAGTTGAGAACAACATCATTTAGCATACTTGCGTGAACAGGTTGTCATTGGTGCAGAGATTTATGTTAGGGAATAAGAATGCCAGAGTGCAGAAAGGGTGAATGTGTTAACAAGCAAGAGCTAGTGTTTGTACTTACCAGTCTCTACCCCACCTGGAATTCCCAAGATGCCTTTGGTGTGGATAATGTAGAACACCTTCTCCTCCCAGGGCATGAGTTCGAGAGTCCTGGGAGACCTACTACGTGTTGCCAGGGCCTCTACTGTGTGGCCCTGGAAGCAAGGGAATGGACTCTCCCACGCAGGTCATTCCATCACTTGAAGATGGTCTCTGGTGAGCCTCTGTTGTTGGACACAGTATTCACCTTATCCACAATTCTGGCTGACATATCCCTTCTCTGGCTCATGAACGTTCTCTGGACTTGTGCTCCAAAGTACTGGGGCTCAACCCTAATTATTTCATCCAACAACACAGTTGACTCATTTTTGAGAATCTGGGTTATCTTTAACAGCTGTGTTTGAAAAGTGTAACTCAGAAGCTCTGCTGATGCTTCATTGGTTTGTGTAGCGTGAGGAGTGTCGTTTGTAATGGGAGCTGCAGGTGTTGTTGATGAGTTGGTTTTTGATAAGGTATGTGTTGATGGCCGTCTGTCAATGTTGAGAGACCTTTCCACTGTTGGAAACCCAGTCTTCCATTGCTGTCCTCTGTCGTGAGGGTCCTTCCACCTCACTGTGATGGCAGACAACACTAAATATGGTGGACAAATGTCGGCCATACCAAGGTTGATGGAGGCCAGGATATTTGCCTAGGCCCATCCATGGAATTGCAGCCTCTGGATCCCTGATCAGGGGACCCTGGAACTTCATAAAACATAACATTCTGGGTTTTAAGTTATCACCCAATGGTCCCTCACCTCTGCCCACTTGCTCACATCCTCTTTTCACACTTATAAGGGCACTACTGATGTAACCTAACTGCCTGGCAAGTGAAAAGAATCCAGCTCACAGGATCGAATAAGGTGAGAAAAATAATGAAGCCTTCCCAAACGCAATGAGCAACGTTTACTATAGCTTGCAGGGCTTGAAGCAGGTTCCTTACCCACTGGAGTAAATGCAAAGCCATAAAATAGTAACAAGAGCACAGATGCAGAAAACTGAGAAGTGTTGTGCTGCCTACAGCTCTATTTATTTATTCAGAGTTTTATATCGCGAACATGACCCATGGGTATAAGAGCGCTTGACAATTACATAGTAGCAAAATTATGACAAAAGAGAGAGAACATCAAACGAATCATGAGGACCCAATGTAGATAGTAATAACCAGGTCCATGCAATGTACTTGGAATTGACAATAATACATTGAGGACATTATAGGCACTGCTCTACTATTTTATTTTATTTATTTATTAAGTTTTATATAGCGCAGACTAGACCCGATGAGGGTATCAGAGCGCTTTACAAAAGTTACATCAAAAGAAAAGTTGAGCGCTAGTCACATATAAATGAGTATCTAAGATGAGATCGTATATGTTGTAAGTTCTCGTTGAATGTCAGGATTGTGTTAATCATTCTCGTTTAGAGATCATCACGCATCCTGGTAGATGAGCAGCTTCTGGTTGGTATCAACTTGCATCAGGGCTGGCATCAGGAGAGAGTTTTATTCATTAGAAATAGTTTGACTTCTTTTTTGAAGGAGGTGGTGGAGGGGTTCATTCTGATTGCTTGGGGCAGGGCGTTCCATATCCTAGGTGCTAGGCCAGAGAAGGTGCATGTGTAGGTTTTCCTTTTCCTAAATTTTTGTTGTTTCAATAGCAGGGTGTTGGTGCTTCTCAGAGTTCTGCTATTGCCTAATAATTCGAGTTTATTGGGTAGATACTTTGGTGAATTGAGGTGCAGGGCTTTGTGCGTCATGCATGCAATTTTTAGCTGTGCTCTTGCCTCATAAGGGAGCCAATTCAGTTCCTTTAGATCAGGGGTGATGTGGTTGTTCTTTCTGGAGCCAGTGACAAGTCTTGCAGCTGCGTTGAGTGAGGCTCTTAAAGGAGTCAGACTGGATCTCGGCAAGCCACATAGGGTTGTATTCCCATAGTCTATTCTGGGTAGAACTAGAGATTGAACTGCTGTTTTTAGGTCGTTGTCATTGAGGAAGGGTTTTAGTTTTCTGAGAATTCTCATATGAAAGTTGGCTCCTCTGGTGGCTGTGCTGATGTGTTCCCTCAGTGTTCTATTGAGCAGTGAGATGGTTAGGAAACACATTCACAATTACAATACACTCTCTTTCAGTGCAGTCAAACACAGGCAGCCAGGTTTATGCCCAGTTTCCTAGGTTTTAACTCCCTCCTCCTAGCATTTCTTCTAGGTTGAATGTACTGCCGATGGGGCTGCCAAGTATGCTATGATAACTGAGAATGTTTTTTCCCTTCTACAGAACAGGACAGCTTATACCATATTTTATACTTACCATAACACAATACATTTTGGAGTTTCACTTTCATACTAAGAGAGTAATGAGAAGATGTGGTAAAGCTAAAGACAAGCTTTTATTGAGCAAGAAGTTGAGCGTTGTTAAGAACAACTTTTAGAACAGCATCCTGAGAACTGGGGGCAGGAGCATGTTGTGCAACAGTGAAGTGGCGAAGAGCTGGAGATGGGTCTGTGTTTTTTTTTTATCCATCGCTGCTCTCCACACTGGTTTCGCTTCACTGTAAGCATCACCGTCACCAACTGCACTAATTGCTTTTCCAGAGACGGCCCCCTGCACAGAGTCCAGCCCTCACTTCTTTGACAGAGTTCAGTCTCGTTCAGGCGAGGCTGCCGCCATCTTGTTCAGCTGGCTTCTTTTTCCACCTGAATGCGCGAGTCGTGTAGATGGCTCCGACGACCTGGAGTAGAAAAATAAAGGGCAAACAATTCAACCTCGGAATGTTTCTAGACCCCCCAAACTACTCTCCACGGTTCATCCGTTGAATCAATCAGAGGCGGGTTCATCTTGTCTGCCCACCTTACCTGTGCAGAGTGCAATAGGGGTGGGTGAAACAGTACAATAGAGAATGGTGGGGTAAATTTACAGAAGGCAGTAGTACAAGGACAGTAAAGGCAAAGGAGTAAAGATAATGTAAGGAATTGTATAAGCGTACAGTTGGGGATTAAATGACAGCACATAAGGCAATAGTATAAGAATGCTGTAGGCAACAATGGAATGGTACAAAAGGCAATGATAAAGAGTAGCATTTTTATCAACTTTTGGTCTAGACAAGTAGTCACCTTGAAAGTGTTCTATTTTGTAGCTTGTGTATGTAGGCGATATACGAAATTTCGAAAAGTCTGCTCTCATTATGGGGTGATTGATGGAAAAAGGGAATCTGCATGTGCTCAGTAAACAAAGGCTGATGGAAAAACAGCATACTTTGTTCATGCACAATTGATAGAACACACTTCTGCATATGCTGATTGCTCAGGAAGGTTTTAGGGTGGCAGAGACAAATCTGGCCGTTTGACAGAGCTTCTACCGTCATCATCAAACAGGATTTGTAAAGCGTGGCTAATCACCTGTGAGGGTCTCCAGGTGCTGTGAACCCTGCGGCGAAGAGGGGGGGGGGGGGGGTTCAGTTGAACAGCCAGGTTGTGAGTCCTTTCCTGAAATCCAGCAGTGAGGATGAGGTTCAGAGGTGAAGGGGGAGGTGGTTCCAGGACTTGGCAGCGAGGTAGGAGAAGGAACGACCTCCACTGTTGCGTAGGCAAATGCGGGGGGTCTGAGCAAGGAGGAGGGAGGCGGAACACAAGTGTCTAGGTTGGTGGAAGTTCAAGTGGTGGTTGATGTATGCTGGTCCGTGGATGTGCAGGGTGTACCGTCAGTGTACACCTCATATAATAGCTGCTGTAGAATCATTCACATGTTGATTAGACCACATGACAGTCACTGGTTGCTGTAACTGTCAATCACACCATATTGAATATTGCCTGTCCCTCCAGCTGATGGTTCTGCATGGACTTCTTGCTTCCAGGTGAACACCATCCTCACCCACCAGGTGTGCTGATGATCCACAGCATGGAGGTGCCACTGCTAGAGGATCTGATCGCTGAAAGTCAGACCTACTGTCAATTAATGCTTACACTGGTGCCACCCATGGCACATCTGGAAATGTAACAGAAAACTAATATCAATTAGAACCAAGTAGTGACCAGTGACTCTGGAGGAAGCAACATTCAGCAGATCTAATTTAGAGGTGGGAAGTAATGTACCATTTGATGATTGCCTGCCAGAGAATGCAGTAAATCTGCCATCAATATGTCTGCCAGAAGAAATTCTGCTCATGGAAATACTGTTGTTGTGTTGTATTAATACAAGATGATAACAATATTCCTCTGGTGGGGGATTTAGCACATCTAATGATTAGTAGTGACTTTTGTATTACGAAAAATACCTAAATCAATTCCCGGGTTTCTAGTCAGACCAACTCATTAATAATGATGAGAAATGCAGCAGATGTTTCTAAAAAGAAAATATGTTCACAATAGTGAAAGAAGGGTGATTAGACAGAATATCGGAAAGAAAAATATCATGGGAATATTGTGTCAAGAATATCGAGGTCAAGAATATCATGAAAGTAAGTTTCTACAGGTAAGTAAAGTTTTACTATATATAACTCCATATATATGTACTTTGATGATATATATATATATATCGTCAAGGTACGTAGATGTGGAGTTAAGAATAGTAAATCTATACTTACCTATTTGCACGTACCCTCTCGATATTTTGGTCCTCATTATTTTTGACACGATATTCTGTCCACACGATATTTTTGTTTCCGATATTCTGTCCGTGATCCAAAAGAAGTGACTGATCCACACTGGAAGCAAGGAGCCGAAGGTGCAGGATGTTTGGATGTTAGATAGTTGTTTAAGAGTGCTTCATGATGAAAAACGGCAGTACTGCAGAAAAATCTCCCTGCCTGCCTGAAAGTATCAGGAGAGTATTGACCATGGCCAATTTCAGGGGCAAGTGATTAAGTAACCAGAACTGGGTCCAGGAGTTAGTGTGACTTGAGGATGTGGTAATGTGTGCCATCCAAGCTGGTGGTGTAGACACATAAAGACTTGTGTCAGCCGCAAAGGGTGCATTTTGATGGTATCAGACCTACAAGATGCCTGTGGTGGGAATTCATCCTGAGCAACACCAGAAACCTGGCCATCTGTAGTTGGTAGCAGCACCCCTTGAACTAGTTGATACTGTGGATACAAGTAACAGCTGTAATATTGAAATGGCACACTCCACCTGGGGCCCCCTGAAGAACACAAATGGGGAGCCTATGAGACACATGGTGTGGCTATGCAATGCCATATGCTTGTAAATGCAGATCACCCATTGCAGATTCCTTGTTGAATTAAGGTGAGTAGCAATGCCTTCCTGAATAGACTCATATTGGTCTCCCAAAATCACTCTAGTGCATGCTATTGTAGACTGGATTGCCTTTCTCCCAAACTCTTGCCGGTACCTTGAGCTGAGTGCTAGGTTGCACAGTATAGAACACTGGGGGAACTGTAATCTATGCGCTGGGGTTAAACGGCCATTTATGTTGTATGCATGTATGTATGTCGTATTTTTATAGCAGGAACCTGGCCAAAAGTCAGCGGGCCCGTACAAGATCAGGTATAACAATACATTCAATAACTAATTATAGGGATATCTGAGTTCTAACAGTTTATATGGAGTGGTACTGCATCATGATTCATGATGTAGCGTTCTTTCAAGAGAAATGGCCTTCAACGTTTACTAAATTAAAGAAGAACTGGGAATGTCCTGATGCATATGGAAATACAATCAGAAATCTGCTATACTCTCTATGTTTAAACTGTGGTAACAGACCAAAAATATCTTGCAATCATGGGATGGTTTAGAGGTGCACGTCAACAAAATATGAAAATCTTCAAGGTTCAGGCTAGGTCTCTTTCAGATGGGAACACGTGTTGGTCTGGATTCTAGCCCAAAGCGATTGCCAGTGTTTGAGATTAATTCAAGCACTTGTTCCGTCACCCTGTTGTTGTTGCAGTAGACAGCATGACGGGTTTGCCCAGACATGTATCCTTTCTCATGGTGGATACAGTCACCAGTGAATGGGGACTAACCCTGATCACTTCACAAGAAGAAGGGTGGGAAAGCAATTTGCCTGACAATGACTAGTGCTCTAACCTCAAGGGGATTGTGCTATTGCTCATGAATGTCGCTATTCCTTTGCATGTGTAGTGTTAGAAATAAAATACTTCTTTTGTTTACAAAAGTAAATATTTGGCTGGATATTGATGTATTACACTTATTATTCATATTGTGGTGCACTTGAGTAATGAGTCATGTTCACTTACCTGTATCTACACTTCTCCGAGGGCGCCTTTGACTGTTCATCCACAGCTACTACTGAGAGTCAAGTGCGGAAGGGATACTTGGCCCAGTTCTCAGGATCCATAGTAGG
The DNA here is from genome assembly GCA_963921515.1 of Calotriton arnoldi. Classification (NCBI taxonomy): domain Eukaryota; kingdom Metazoa; phylum Chordata; class Amphibia; order Caudata; family Salamandridae; genus Calotriton; species Calotriton arnoldi. Next base: position 5,861,581 of record CAWUFW010000086.1, read on the forward strand.
TCGGGACACCAGGAGCAAAAGGCCTCAACTACGATGGTTGGGCCCAGTAGCCCTGGAAAGGGCTATTGGGCCCAACCCTGGACTGTGGCCCTGTAAAGGGGTACTGACAGGTGGTCTCTGGCTAGAGAGACAGTGAAAAATATTAGTCTTGAATGTAGCCTCAAGTGATCACCAGTGGCTGAGATTAATTCAATAATTCCTTCCATCACCTTGTTGTTGCTCCTGCAGCAGAGTCTCTGATTTAACATGGCACAAGATGGAGGTTGAATACAGCTTGTCCAGATTGTGGAAATATAATGACCGTATTCCTGTGGATGGAGGGGGTGGACCATTAGAAATTCAATGCGGCCCCCCTTAGAAATTCAATTAGCTCTTAGTTAGCAAATGCTGCCGATTAGTTGCTCCTGAGCAATGCAATTCGGTGGATGGTAGGTGTGAGGGGTGGGACTTCAGTTTCTCTTATTCAAGTTGAGGACATTTCTAAGCAGGGCCTGTTCTTTAATCTGTCCTTGATTACTATTTCAAACATCGTGATGACAGTTAGATTCAGAGATCTCACATTTCATTGTGCCCTTGTTTTCAGTACTTCTGTTTGGAGCCAGATTCGTTGCTGCCTGCTGAGAGAGTCATCACTTAGCACAAAAGCTGTGCCTGAGGAGTAGCCAGAACATGACACTGGAAAACAAACCAGCCCAAACCAGTTCTGAAACCTTACACAGTGGATCCACATCCTTTCTTTGGAAAAGTTGTATAAAATGGGATCCAAACAGCCCCACTTTGTTCCAGTTCCACATTCTTCATGATTAAGGCAAGGGGTGCTCCACAGGGTACTCAAAGGACTGCTGTCTGACCAAAACTAGTGTCTGCATGACTGCCATTCTTCCAAGGGTGAAGAGACGTCACCTAAAGTATGCACATTCTGCTGAAGGAGATGAGGGTCTGCCTAGAGCCTAGAATCCTGCATGCCTGCTGAGAGAGGGAAGGAGTGTGCCTTACTCTGGCCAAGCAAAAGAAGGAACCACCCAGCAGTAGAAACCCAGTATGTTCCTGGCATGGGGAATAACCAGAGACAGTGAGCAACTGGAAAGCAGCAAATCCCAGAATGAGCAATGACCAATGTGTGGAAGGGGTCCCCTAGTTTCCCGAACTGGTTTTGATCATGAACTGCATCAAGACTTCTGAAAAATCAAGTATCGACTTTGATAGGCAATCAGCATCGACTGAAAGATTTCTGCTGCCACTGCTGACGCCAGAGTCTGAACACTCAGTCAGTGGGCACTCTTGTCAGTCCAGAGGCTATGAGAACTAAGGGGCTTATTTACAAGCCCATTGTGCCACCAATACGTCACTTTTATTGACACACCGGAAGCACAATGGGCATCCCCATGTTTACAAGGCCATGTAAAGTCACCCTGCATGACTTTTCATGGCCTTGTAAATATGTTTCCCTTTTACGCATAACTCTGCGTGAAAGGGGCATTCCATTTGTGTTGCTGTGAATGTTCCCACGCAACATCTATGGAACTTGACGCATTCCCAGATTTCCAACATTTTGTAAACCTGAGAATGCGTCTCAATACTACACATTGTCAGGGGATTATTTATGTTAGCCCCGGGGAGGTGGCGGTCCCTGGGGTTGAGGAGGAGGCCTTAGGGCCTCCCCCTTATTGTTTAAAAAAAAAAGTATTTCACGTATGTGCCCCGGGGAGGTGGCGGTCCCCGGGGCTGCCGGGGAGGCCAGAGGGCCTACCCCCGGATTATTTTTATATTACATTTGTGCCCCGGGGAGGTGGCGGTCCCCAGGGCTTTGAATAGCCCTAGGAGGGGGGCCCGTATGCTCTCCTCCTACATTTCCACAATGCCCCGGGACCTGGCCCACCCGGGGTTATTCCGAGCCAAGCGTGGGAGTCCGCGCTTGCTTTTAAACAAAAAATTACCAGAGATTTGCTGATCCACCTGCGAGTCCGAGTCAAAATAAAAGAAAATGCTTTTTATCCCTGGCGTGGTCCTTCAGGGACCCCCCCACCATATCTGTGGGGTCAGGGTATTCCTACCCTGCCCCCTTTTCTTTTTTTTAACTTTTTTTCTGGGACTAAGCTTCAAGCCGAGTCCCAAGATGGCTGCCAACACTTCCTGGTTGAAGTGTTGAAAGCCAATCAAATTTTAGTAGGATTCGCGAGTCCACTGCAAGTACTCGCGTCCCCAGAAATGTATGTTTTTTCAAAGATATATATTTCAAAAACTACTGAACGGATTTACACCAAATCAGAAAAACCACGCTTTCTGGACCAACATCTCGCTTTCTGCCAAATTTGGTGTAATTCCATTCAGCAGTTCGGGCTGTAGTTGTGTTCAAAAAATGAAAAATCCCCATAGACTTAACATGGGGATCACACATTTTGGACAACTCCTTTTTTCTCGGCCCCCGCTAGATGGATCACTCCGAAACTTTCAACACAGCAGCTGAACAAAAAAGGGGAAGTTTTGTGACAATTTCACGGAGATTCATCAAGCAGCGGCAAAGTTATTGGCAAAAAACAAAAAACGCTTTTCCTATGGAAACTTTGGTCCTAACTATAACTACCTACTGGCGACCACCAGTAGGTAATATATATATAATACAAATAATTGAAAAAATATATAAATGTTTATTGAAATACCAGTTTAAAACTTGTAAAATCACATTAAATAGATGTACTCATATTCAATATACTTGTAGGAAGCCCAAATGAAAAATACAAAAATGATAACAATAAACTAGAACAATATTTTTCTACACATAGAACTAAATACAAGGAAAATAGTGTGTTTTGAGGCTTTCCAAAATTACACTGCTAGTTTATCACTTCAGGGCTTGGTAATATTTCATGATTACAATGAGCACAGTCAATACAGCCAACACATGTTTCGTCTGGATGACTTCTTCAGGGCTATCTAGACCAATTTCAACTGTAGTGCTGGAATAAGAACTGGAACTTTGTGGGACAAAACTCTTTGTATCATACAATAACGCATAAGTATAGAAAGTCCCCCATATTGCACATCATGGAGTCCCAATATGCAGATTGATATACAGTCTTTGATTATTTCTCGTATATGTAAAAGGGGAGATTTAATGTTGCCAAAGTGTTATGTGGCCGGTGCGGTAGCCATATTCCAAGTAAGGTAAAATGGGCTACATGACTTTGCTGGGATTTATATCATTGGTATTACTATTAGTAATCACTTTAGTTATGCCTCGTGGTAGTAGAAGCATGCTCTTTTGTAGCACCACCTGATTTAGCTTAAATTTGACTCTAGATGGGGGCGTGGCCAGCAGTATGGCCGGGTAGCAGCGGGTTCCGTGATCTCCGCCGGCCCTGAGACTCATCCTGATAATTATCCTGATCCTCCTCGCCCATGCAGCCTGAATCTCGGTCCTGAGGTGCGCGAAGACGGAGGGGTGATACCGGCGATGTGATTGCGGCCGTACTTCGCTCCCAGCGGAGACCATCCCGGCGCGAAGACCGACGCGCGGTCTCCCAAGATGGCGGCCGCGGGGAACTGGATGCGGCTGTAAGCTGCGACAGCGGAGATCTGAGTTTGTGGATCGCAGGGGCTTAGCGGTGGAGGCAGCGCCGGTCCCCTCGGCGCGCCCGCGCCGACCCCTGCTGCAGATGGAGTGAGCCCCGGTTCGCGTCTGAGGCTGCTCTGGTGTCGGTGGCGAGGATGGCTGCTGGAGAGGGGTGGCGCGGCGGTGCCGAGGCCCTGCGGCCCAGCCGAGTCTCTCTGAGACGGCAGACAGCGTGGACCCGGGGGCCCCAGAGTGGCAGACATCAGCCGGGATGCCGGTGACCTGGGGTGAGCAGTGGTGAAGCGAGTGCTGCTAACCGGGAGGCACCGGAGGAAGGCGGGAGGCCGGAGAAGGCAGTCCCTGAGGCCGGTGAGTGCTGGAGGTGACGGAGCAAATACTCCGGAGGCGAGAGACATGCAGATCGGACTGCCAGGCGATTGTGGTGTGCTGAGAGCGGCCTGGGGCCTCGGGACTGAGGGATACCTGCTGATGTAACGCTGCCCACCGGCCTCTGATGAATAAAGTCTGTGAGGGAGAGACAGTTCTGTTTTGCAGGCAGCGCTGATGCTGCATGGTCCTATCCCGAGGCGGAGACAGCATCTATTGAGCATAAGGGGTGCTGAAGGGAGACCTGCGGAGTGGATGCCTCTTTGCCTGTAAACGGGTCTTTGGGGTAGCTGTGGCCCTGGGGACTGGCCTCTGGCGCTGCAGTGTGGGACAGCACAATGGACCTTGATTATTGACCCCCTCCGCGCACGACCGGCGCGGTGAGTGCCACTGGATACATTCTAACCGGCGGGAGGCTCGGGACATCGGCGAACTTCGTGAGGCATACCGCTGGGCCCCTCTGTTGAGCCCTTTTCACCTAGTTTGGACTGTGGCTATTGAACCAGAGGGGGGCGCCGCCCACCCGAAACCTTCCAAAGTGTGCCATACGACGGTCCACCCTGTGGAGTACGGGGGGTAGAGAGGGTGCCCTAATCGGCCGCCAGAGGGGCCATACTTGAAACGGGAGATACAACCCTTACGGAGCAGCCGAGGTTGGGGGCCCACGGGCGTGCGACTGAGGCAAGTGGTTGCCGTTGTGTTCAGAGCCCAGCAGTCATGGCGAGAGACAAGGAACCTAAATCTTCATCCAGACAGGGAAAGCTAGACCGATTCACCAAAGCAATGCCGCCACCCGCTGGGGCCGAGGGGGAACCCGCTCCCCGGCAGGACACGGATACGATACTGCAAGCCATCCATGCCTCTCGTGAAAGTTTGGAGGGTAAGCTGGCGGAGGTGCGGACAGAGGTCTCTTTCCTTCGCCAGGACCTGAGAAAGGTGTCCGAAAGAGTAACCGAGGTGGAACAGAGGGTCTCGGAGCTGGAAGACGTCTCCCGAACCACATGTACAGATGTAAAAGGGCTCATGGCAACAGTCAAAGACGTAGCGTGGAGAGTCGACGACGCTGAAAACAGGGCACATCGGAATAACCTCCGCTTTATAGGATTTCCAGAAAATGTGGAACGCTCCGACCCGGGACAATTTCTGTTCCAATTCCTCAAGGAAACTCTGCCAGAGGCCCGATTTTCGCCCTGCTTTATTATAGAGAGAGCACACAGGATGCCGGGAATCCGGCCGCCGCCGGGGGCCCCCCCTAGACCACTGATCGCCCGGTTCTTAAACTTTCAGGACAGAGATACAATACTGAGGGAGTTCAGGAAGAAGGGCGAGAACAGATTCGGAAGTGCCAGGGTGATGGTGTTCCCAGATTACTCGAGAGATGTGCAGAAGCTGAGACGTACTTTTGACTCAATTAAAGTGAAGCTCCGAGCGATGGGAATCCAATATATGCTCCTGTTTCCTGCAAAACTCAAAGTTATTTATCAAGACAAAGCACAGTTTTTCCAGTCACCGGAAGAAGCCTGGTCCTGGATTGAGGAGCGGCCTAGACTACGGCGAGGGTCACCACCTGTTGCCCCAACCACGCTCAGTGGGAGGTCGGTGTCCATGAGAGAGCAGCCCAAAGAGCTGCGACCATGTAGACTGCGGAAACGGAGGGTCACCAGAGGAGCCACGCCGGCGAAAAGACCAGGGGGAAGCGAGCGCTCACTCCATGCCTCGGAAGCAGACGACGATACGGCGCAGGACTGTGCATCTCAAACTTCCCAGAAGTCGGATGATAATGTGGACTCTGAACACTCGGATGGACAGGACGTGGAGGAAACAGCTGCTGCGCATCCCCTGCTGGACAGCATTCAACGAATGGAGGCCTCCGGTTTGGACCCCCACTGGGTGCGACCCCCAGTCGCGACAGCTTTACCATGGTGGGGAGGAGGAAAGTCGAGACGGGGCTGGACGCCCACAAGGAGACCCTGTAGAACCCCCGTGATGTGGCGGACATTTTGGACTCTAGCCATCATTAAGGGAAGTATACAGTGGGCTGTTATTTGTGCCATACGGTTTTTTTTTTTGGGCTGTGTGAATTAGGGGAGGTGGGTGGGTTACAGACCTCTGATTGGTTTCCTTTGCCAGTATTGTCCTGTTGACGATTTGGGGATGGTGGGGGTGCCTGCGGTGTGTGGGGAGGGGGTATGATGGGCTTTACAATTTGTTTTTTGATATGTATGTTCAGGGGGCGGGGGAGGCTGGGTCGATATGTTGACATGAATGCAGACGCACTTCGTAACGTAGTAGTCTGGGCATTGTTTTGAATTTACATGCTGGCACGATGTTTTGACAGTGGATGGCATACAGGGCATGGACGCACACTTTATTTCGACAGGACTGGCAGTCCCACTTCTCAGTGCTGGGATTGGGCGACATTTCATTTTTCTTTGCTACCAATATGGTTGCGGAAGAATACACACTGCTGACGTGGAACGTCAATGGCCTGGGAAGCAAAATTAAACGGGGGTTGGTGTCCAATTATCTTAAAAGACTAAAACCGACCTTTGTATTCTTGCAGGAAACCCACCTTATGGGACCGCACTGTTCGTTTTTGGGCAGGGGACAATACACCACACTGGCACATGCAGGCTTTACCCGGGGTTCTTGGGGAGTAGCGATTCTTGCACGTAAGTCGCCCCCTTTTAGGATCACTCAAAAGTGGGAAGATCCCGAGGGTACATATGTCGTGGTCCAAGGGGTGTGGAATCATGCCCCCTGGATACTGGTTAGTGTGTATGCCCCACCACGCCTACAACAACGTACACTAGACAAAGTGGCGGAAATTCTCTTACAAACAGGACCCGCCACACATCTCATTGGGGGTGATTTCAACGATGTATGCATTCCCACCTTAGATCGCACACTTACACGGGCAGGGTCAAGTGAGGTCACCATGCTGGCAAGGTTCCAGGAGGCTCTGGGGTTAACTGACCTGTGGCGAAGTCACCACCCATCCAGGCGTGCGTACTCATATTTCTCCGGGGCACACAGGGTGTTCTCAAGGTTAGATTATCTCTTTGCCCCAGCCGGAGAGGTTGGTCATATAGAAGAGGCAGAATATCTGGCTCGAGGTATTTCTGATCACTCGCCGCTATATTTGAAGGTGGGGAAATGGAAAGGCATGCATACCACCTCTTGGAAGTTGAATGCATGGGCCCTGAAAGACACTCAGGTGGCTACTGAAATTAAAGTGGAGGTAGAACTCTATTTTAAAGAAAACTATGGTTCAGTGCAGTCGGCCATTACGCTCTGGGAAGCTTTTAAGACTGTGTTACAAGACAGAGCGCAAAACATTATTGCATACCGTAAAAAGCGTGACTTTCAGTTGTTGACCCTAGAGGGAAAACTGCTAGAATTAGAAAATAGCGGCACCCACACGTTAGATGCCAGTACACTCCGTCAGATTGATATCACTAGGCGTGAGTATCAAGCGCTGGCCACGAAAGAAGTGCGGGCACACCAATTAGAGGTGCACCATTGTCTGTATGAAACAGGGGATAGAACGGGTAAATTGTTGGTGTGGTTGGGCAGGAAGGAGCAGGATTCCAGATGGGTCGCGTCCATCAAGGGGACAGATAGTTGCTACACCACGCCACAGGAATTCTCCGAGGCTTTCGCCCGATATTATACGACACTCTATGCCTCCCAACCCAGAAGCAGTGAAGAACAAATAATTGAATACCTAGCTGATATAGAACTCCCCTGTCTTCCCCCGGAAGAGAGTAAGGCCCTTGACGTAGACCTCACGCTGGAGGAAATGACAGACACCATCAGCTCATTAAAATTGGGAAAGGTCCCAGGCCCTAACGGCCTCCCGGGAGAGTTTTTTATGGAACAAATCTATTTTATTAGAGATTTGCAAAGCAGCTCTTCATTGTACACAGCCTTCTGCCTACAACCACAGGGGCCGGCGGCTACAAATAATGCTGTCGGATGTACAAGGCCCATAGCCCGAGGGGAGGCAACCAGAAGAGTCCAGGCTCGAGAGTTCAAACATCCAATGCCCTCGGGGGTCCCATTGGCACAAGCAGGATTTCTATGCAAGAAAAAAAAACAAGCAGAAACCCCCCTCCCTGTCCCTCCCACCCACCCGGTTCCCGTAGTCAAGAAACAAACCAAAGGAAAAATGAAAGGGAACAGTAGGGGGAATTCCGTACGGGAGAGTTTTTTAAAGGACATAGTGCGCTGTTGGCACCGCATCTACTCAAGCTGTTCTTGGAGTCCAGAGAGGGTGGGCTACTCCCTGCGGCTCTCAGGGCGGCAACAGTGGTGGTGATACATGAGGCAGGGAAACCCCCTGGGGATTGCGGGTCTTACCGCCCTATTTCTCTGTTAAATGTTGAAACTAAAATATTAGCCACTGTTTTAGCTACACGACTCATAAAAGTAATTACCACACTAATACACAATGACCAATCTGGATTTATGCCAAAGCGCGCGACACGGTATAACTTGCGAAGAGTGGCCAACTGGATGGACACGGTTCGGGATCAGGAGGAGGAGCATTTGCTCCTCTCCCTCGACGCTGAAAAGGCGTTTGACACTGTGCACTGGCCTTTCTTGACCCATGTCCTGGAGAAATTCGGATTCGGTCCGGGTTTTCGAGCCTGGATCACACTGCTCTACGCGAAGCCCGAAGCTAAGGTTAGAGTTAACGGGGCCCTATCGCATACCTGGCCAATACAAAGGGGCACTAGGCAGAGTTGCCCCCTCTCTCCTCTGCTATTTGCCCTTGTCTTGGAGCCTCTTGCCTGCGCCCTCAGGGCCACTTCTGGGTTAGGAAGGTTTGTAGATGATACTATTCACCTCGAGGAAGAGCGCATATCCTTATATGCAGACGATATATTGCTATACGTCACCGATCCGAGTGTGACTCTCCCTAGCATTTTGCAGATTTTCGAACTATATGGGCGCCACTCTGGTTATAAGATTAATTGGAATAAATCGACCTTATCTCCAATTAGCGGGAGGCCTGAGCCTCGATTATATCCCGAGTGTCTATCCTGGTCACTGGAGGGATTTACGTATCTTGGCCTCTACATCACCACAAATGCCACCGAGAATCTGAAACACAACGTCCAGAGAGTCCTCCTTAACTTCCAGGAAGATGTCAAGAGATGGCGCAAATTACCTCTTACTCTCATGGGTAGGGCGGCCATGTTTAAGATGGTTACGCTCCCTCAGTTGCTCTACGTGTTGCAAAATACCTATTGCAAAATCCCGGATGCATTGTTCAACCAAATAGATGCTGAACTGCGCTTGCTTTTATGGGATGGAGCACACCCGCGGGTGGCGCTCCACACACTACAGCGGGGGCAATACAATGGGGGCTTAGCCCTTCCTGACATTAGGGCGTACTACAGGGCTTCCCATCTTATTGTCATTAACGAATGGATCCATATAGACGGAGGCCACTCCGCCTATAGGCTGGAGAAACTACAATTTAGACCACGCACCTTCCTCCACTACCTATATGGGGGTAAGGGTAGCAGTCGGCTGCTGCCAGCAACCCAGAGATCGATAGAGGCATGGAAAGCCGCAGAAAGGCAGATGCATTGGGACAAGAAGCGCACCAGGGAGACTCCGTTATGGGAGGGTAAAAGGCTGCCAGAGATTGGGAAGCTCCATGGCTTTAAAAAATGGGACCTAATTGGTATTTCCAAGATAGGGGACCTCCTGGAAAGGGGAGGGTTGGCCTCCTTTGGCACACTTAAAGACAGATATCGACTTCATGGCACGCAAGTCTATGCCTACCTCCGTCTGAAATATGCATGGACGGCGGAGGGATTAGAAGAGGAGGCACTGCCAGAATACGCCCCGTTGGAAGGTCGCCTGCTGCAAGAAGAGATACCGGCCAAAGTTGTTTCGTATACCTACAAAACACTGCTTAACAATATGCCAGATAAGCTGGGCCCACTGCGGGCGAAATGGGAGCGGACCACCGGTGTGTTGGAAGACATAGACTGGGAGGCCGCTCTCATGCACCCGCGCGACGTAGCAATTAAACTTAGGCTACGCCTCATCCAGTACAAAATTCTGCATCGTACATACTTTGATAGGGTCCGACTTCATAAAATAGGGAGAGCGGAGAGCCCGAACTGCCTTAGATGTCATGGGGAGGAGGGTACTTTTATCCATACATTATGGGAATGTGCAGAAATTCAGGTTTATTGGGGGCAGATTGTGAGTGAGCTCAATAATATTCTTGACATACACCTTGACCTGGAACCCAAATACCTTCTCCTCGGTATCCCAACAGATGTAGATATCACACGACGGCAGTTACTCTTAGCTAACCTGGGGTTGGTGGTGGCCAAACGCGAAATAGCGAAGCATTGGGGGGCACCGCAAATACCTACACTTGCAGAATGGAGGGCTAGTCTAGACCTCTATATGGTGGCAGAACAAGTGATGTACAGGGCTAGGGGCTGCCCTCGGAAATTTAAGAAAATATGGACACCCTGGTTGAACTACTACGGTTTAGAAGTGGAAGGGGAGGCGGAGGAGGGGTGAGTGATGCCATGACGGTTAAGGGACAACCCCTGCCAGGGATCTGTTTCGGTGTGGACTATGCTGCATACAAAGTCCAGAAGCTCGCTATATGTGTCTCATGGTTTTAGTTCTTTTAGGTCCTTTAATGTATATTTTGTAATTGATAATTTTTGTGGGTCTGCGCCAGGAGATCTTTCTATGGTTCATTCTGCCCTGCGTGTCATGTATTCATGCCTTGTTTCTTATGTTCCTTTTCGTTTTTTTTGTTAAAATGAAACGAAATAAAAATATTTCCCAAAAATTTTTTGGGACTCTAGATACTATGTACTAATAATTATTGGAGAATGTGCAGGTATCCTTTTCCACTGCTACCCTTGTGATGGTCAGTGTTTCAGTGCATGTTGGACTTGGCCCTCTCTGCAGGGTCACCTCAAACTTTTTGCCTCCACCCCTCCTGTTTTCTGCTTTTAGGACTCTGTGCACTTTACCTCTGCTAACCAGTGCTAAAGTGCTTGTGCTCTCCCCCTAAAACATGGTACAATTGGCTTACGCCTGATTGGCACATTTAATTTACTTGTAAGTTCCTCGTATATGGTACCACGGGTACCCAGGTCCTGTAAATAAAATGCTAGTAGTGGGCAGCAGTCCTCATTGTGCCTACTACTAAAAGTAGCCTTTTAAAACATGTCTCAGGTCTTCCATTGCAGCCTATGGTGCAGTTTTAAACTGCCAATTGGACCTGGCAAACTAAACATTTTGCCAGGCCTAAGCCTTCCTTTTTAATACATATAACACACCTATGGTAGGTCCTAAATAGCCCATAGGGCAGGGTGCATTGTATTTAGAAAGTAGGACACGTTTTTTCCAAGTTTTACATATCCTGGTACTGAAACCCCTCTACATGTGTCAAAACAAATCTACCAGGTTGTTTTGTGATATATCTGTCTAATTCATTGTTTCATAATGTTTTGTACATTTCAATGTTGAGTCATACATGTTTTATGATGTTTTAATGGTCAGTTATACGCGTTTGATGAATCTATTTTTCCATTTCTGTTTGATTTAAAGGTCTCCATTGATATAGAGGATATTGTCCCGTAAGAGATACTCAATTGCAACAAAGGAAGGTGTAAATAATTGCTTAATTTGATGTGAAATAAATACACAGACCAAGGTTATGAATTAATTTGACTTGGTCCGTTTAAAGTAAGTAACTTCTAATTGTTGCAGCCGTATATTTTTGTTATAGAATTTTATTGAAGGGGCCCATTCTGGCTGTGCCCAAAATGCCCAACCCCTTATTTTATTAACTTTTAGAAAGTTGGCATTTTTCTGCCCTGAACTTTGAGGCCTTCTAGGAGTTTCCAGCTGTCTAGGACTATTTTTTGCTCCCCCATTAGGAATACGTTTTGGGCCCAGCCAGTGAAAAATAGGACCTGGGTGTAGCTGGGAGAGGGTCATCTTGCCGAGATGGGATGAGGAGACCTATTCCCTGCCCCACTTACATTTCAAAGGGCTGCCTCCAGCACAGTAACACCAGCCTTTTGTCACCCTAGACATCTTGGACCAGGGCAGGGGAAGAAAGCGGAAAGAAGGAATTGTCCAGAAACAAATGTGGGGGGTGGACTAGAAGTTTGCCCAACTTTAAAGGGTGGCCCCAGGTACACATATTGGACCTCATGAGCCACTCATCAGGACTTTCCTGGACAGATGAACATTACAGAATTAGATTGCCTTCTTCCCCAGATTGTCCGGCTGCTTGAGGCCTGTCTTGTTCTCCAGAGAATTCCCCTGCTGCTTGAGGTCTGCCTTGTTCTTCAGAGGACTGCCCTGCTGCTAACATAGGACTGCCTTGCTGCTTGAGGCCTGCATTGTCCCCCAGAGGACTGCCCTGCTGCTTGAGGCCTGCCTTGTTCTTCAGAGGACTACCCTGCTGCTAACATAGGACTGCCTTGCTGCTTGAGGCCTGTCTTGTCCCCCAGAGACTGCACTGCTGCTTGAAGCCTGCCTTGTTATGCAGATGACTGACCTGCTGCTTGAAGTCTGATCTGCTCTCTGAGATGGAAGACTGGGCCTGCTCCACTCATCCCAGGCTAACATGAGTGACTCCAAGGGTGAGTTGGCTGATCTCCTGTTCTGAGCTACAGGGATACAACAAACTCCAGAGGCCTCCCTGCAAACTGCACAGTTGACCTGCTGCAACTGGCCCTGCCTGGACCTGCAACTGGGCCTGCCTGATGATTGCTGGCCTCTGCTGGACTGTGTTCCTGATCCCTAAGAGGTACCTCCCCAGGTCCTGGACCCTTGGCTAGCATCAGTTTAGCTCCTCCTGTGAAATGCTGAAGTTTTGAACTCTGCACGCCAGACTTTGAGAAGGTAACATTTTCAGCTGGACTAACCTGCTCCCTGTGTCCGGCCCACACTCCATCGTGATCAGCCTGAACCTGTGACTTTGTCCCAGTCTAGCGCAACCAGATACCTACAGTTAGCGCTTTCTGCTTCTTGACGCTATTTTTACTTGAACCTCTAAAACTGCATATCTCCAGTACTAGTGATTGGATTTTTGTTGTGTTGGTCTCATATTATTTATTACATTTTACTCCATATTTCTAAATTGGTGTGGGGTATCTCTTGTGTTGTGTTATCACTTTGTTACTGTTTGTGCGCTGCATAAATACTTAACACAATGCCTCTAAGTTAAGCCTGGCTGCTTTTGTGCCAAACTACCAGAGGGTTAAGCACAGTTTAACTTAGTGACTCTTGTGGTTCACCCTGACATGGACTGTGGTTATTGCTTGAGAAAGGTTTTTACCCGCCTCAATCAAAACCCAATTTCTTACAGTGTATATCTCAGCAATTTACTACCAACCATTGTCTCAAACCTCTACCACCCCTTAGGTTTACTCCCTTTGCACTCACCCACCACTGACTGCCTATTGAAGGAGATTCCATCAAAGGTCCTGTCGATAAATGCATCCATATCTTCAGTCACATCATCATTCAGTAACAAACCTGAAACATAAGAGTACATTGCCAAATAATCAGAAGATATGATCCTAGTAAATTGATTGTCCCGTTGAAAAGCATACGATTACACCAAAGTGGACAGCAATACTAAGCAACAAACTTCTATAAATACAAGGAAAGTCTCTTACAAGGCACTGATTGAAGAAGTGCATTCCTTTTACGGTATCTACAACCCCTAGTGAACTAGTTCGGTACTAGTATCTCCTGATTATTGAGCCAAAGAGGTACCTAAGAATGCAGTCTTAGAAGCATACTGGCTAACCAGGCAAATGAACAAAGAAGGAAAATTAGACAGAGGAGGCTCCGTAACAGGTATGAACAGCAAGACACTGACCCGCAAACATAAAATATGAAACAAACTGCAGGGAACTTGGGTGCAAGGAATCGGAATGGACACAGGCACAATCAAAACAGACAAAAAGAGGACGCACAAACTTGCACAAAGAGGAATTCAGTCCAATGCTTTACAAAGTTACACAGGGGTCAAGCAGAATCTAAAACCACTCTGCACTATAACATAATATATACACCACATCATATCACCATAGCACACTGCATAACACCACCACACTATCAAACACCACACCTCCTGACAACATACTGCACAACATCACTGTACACTATAACACTTCAATATATATCCTGCGAGAAAAACTCCATATCATTCTATACCTCACCTTACAACATGATTCAAGGTCACAGTACACTATACCAGATCACATCACTCGACACCACACAATATCTTCCCACTCCATAGACTGTAACATCAAACCACAGAACTCCATATCGCACCGTACCACTCCTAAAACAACTTAAGTCCACCATACAACACCACATCTCCTCACAACATACCTCACTACATCACACTGCATCTTAACCTGCCACATCGCACAGCACCATATCACACCACACTATGCCACCCTATATCATACATCACTGCATGTACCATAAGAAATCATCGTCGCTAAGGAGAGACACTGTTCCTGAGATGGAAGTGAGAAAAAAGGGAAATAAGTCGTTCTTAGAAAGGAGTCGGTGAGACTTTCACTTGATGCCCTCACACACCCCAAAGGATGTCATGCTTCATCATGGGGCGGTGCTCCTTGTCGGGCCGGCGCTGCAATGCCCTACGGGTCCCCCGAAGGGTCACTTTATCGGAGATATTTTTATTGATCTAGCTGTTAGGTGTGTGCGAGTCTGTGTGCAGTGGTATGTGAGGTGTGAATGCTAAAAGGTGGCTAGAGGGAAGCTAAGGTAGATTAATCTAATGAAAAGGATCCCTCTGTCATCATTTAAAAGACCAAAAGGTAATGTGCTGCTCGAGGGTAATTATGACCCTCAGTAGCTAGGCGAGTGCAGAGTTTGTTTAAAAAGGGGATGGGGTCGACATGTTTCGTGCTGTGGTATGGTCTCAGGAGTAGATCCTTCGCGTTTCTTCAGGACCAAGGGGAAGTGAACTAAGTGGTGAGGTTGTATGGTGGCCTAGTTAAGTATAGTAGTGCCACTCAATGGACCTGAGTAGTGGTCCTATCTAAAACGACAAAGAGAGAGAGAGACAAAGGTACATATAGACAATATGAACAATTCCATAGAGTAGTACTGTCTCAATGCAAAGTATAGATCCCCCATTAGTGGGCCATGGTTTTTTGATACAAACAAAACCCACAAATCACTCAGTTGTTCTTGTGGGTAGGTAAATTGCGTGAGTCAAAAGGTATACAAACAAACGTAGGACAAACAAACAGGTAAGCTAAAGAATAATACTAAGGAAAAAATCATCCTATCATGCCAAACATTTGTGGAAAGCATATCAGCGTAGAACCCCAATTAAATCTCATGGTAGGAGAGGGACGTGTAATGATGCGTGGTATGTCGTTAAAAATGGTCATGGGACGACCGTGAAAGTTATAGAAGTAAAATTAATCAAGGAGCTGATTCCCATTGATGGCAAGCCCTCTTAAATCACACTGTTCTATCTATGGTAAGTGAGATGCGACCGCTTACCTATTCAGTTTGGATATAGTGTTCCATAAGTCATGGCGGAGGTATTTACCGTCGCAATCTGTGCGAAAAGGTGAGCATTACTGTCGCATCTTTAACAAGTACGTAGCAGAAGCATGCAGGGACGGGAAGCATCAGTTTTTCAGTACTTACAGTTGCGTCGGTGGACACAGGCTCTTGAACCTACCCGACCTCTCGCCAGCTTAGAGGTTGTTCTGTATGAGTGCTTCGGTTTTTGTGTTCTCCGAGTGGCGCGAACGGAGGGGGGTGTGGCTATGCACGCACAGGTCGTGACAAGATAGTCAAATGTGTATAAGCCGCCAAAGAGGCGGGTGTGGCCGTAAGTGAAGAGGCCATCTTGAAGCGGTGTAAGAATACGTATTAAAAAGTCTAGAGGCGGCCTTCTTATAGCTGTCGATGGTAATGGTGCGGTAGAGGGTAATGTCACTTACGTATTCAATAGTGAATGCTGATGGTTATTTCTAATAAAGAATGGCACCTATTGTGAAATGTCGTGTGGCGCAGGGACCTTCCTAACATCACAGTGTTTGGTGCATAATGGAGGCCAGGATTATCAAAGGCCTTCATGAGGGATAGCTATTACTTGGTGAGGGGTCTCAAGGATAGCGTATGGTTTGTTTCATACATTGGTTGGTGTGTCTCCCAGTGGATCAATCATAAATAGGTGTATGTGGTCGTGAAGTCACTGACCTGGGGGCTCGTTAGTCAAAGATAGTCACATCAGATGATGGAGAAGACGTAGGTAGATTTAGATAAGCAATACCTATATGTTGGACAGTATGGTTAGATCATGTAGTTCTATCCAGGGTATCTCATCGTTTAAACCATTGGTGTTTGAGAGTAGTCGGAACACCCAACATTGCTCCTTGCGGAACAAGGTGGTGGTACTCCAAGAAGGATTGGCCTCCAGGATAGTCCATGTCAGTTAGTCTATGGTGTGGCATTTTTCAATGTAATGATTGCACATTTTAGTAGTGCTGCACCACAGCACCAGGAGCACCACCATTATGGTACCCCGGCTTCCCCGGACCACAACCTCCTTTTCAACACTTCTACCAACACCAGAACCCCCCCTCCTTTTTGGAACAGAGGCAGGGGCAGAGGCAGAGGAAGAAGGATAAATGATCAGAAATAGGTGCAATGGGTGGCCCCCGGGACCCAACGTCAAACCAGGAGCCAGACGATGAAGAAAAACTAGTCGTTAACATGTCCAGAAGACAACTGACCACTGATGAAACGGCGGTCTTCCGTAGAGGATTAGGCTTTGTTCCAACTCCCAAAGAAGACCACTTCAAACTCACTGGAGAACTTCACATTTTCTTCAGGAAATTGAGACTACGCTCGTTCTTTAACAACCGTGAGAACGCCACCCCATCAGATTCTGGACTAAGGAACCCATCCAGGTTTACACCCAACGCGGCTATGACTCCTAGCGAGATTCTCACTTTTGAGAAGGCCGTCCTCAAAGATGCTAACCTCCTTACACCTAGGACTCCCTTCGACAACATACCAGCAAGAGAAAGAAGAGCCATTACGGATCTCAATAATGACCCCAACATAGTCATCAAACCAGCAGATAAGAGCAGCGCAACTGTCATCCTGAATACTGACGACTACAACATTGAGTGCCAGAGACAACTGGCTAATACCAAATACTACAAGAAGCTGGACACAGACACCACCGAATCCTTGACCAAGAAAATAAGAATTATGGTCAATGAAGCAATTACCAATGGCTGGATTACGAAGATTGAAGCAGATTTCTTGGTGAAAACCACACCCACAATCCCATACTTCTACACCCTTCCTAAAATCCATAAAAATGTATAACCTCCTCCGGGAAGACCTATACTGTCTGGCATTGGTTCCATTTAGGAACCCTTAAGCCAATTCTGCTATCATTTCTAACAACCATTGGTACGGAACACCCCATCATTTCTCAAGGACACAAAAGAAACACTTTGCCTCATTGACAATCTCCCCAGTCAGCATGAGATTACCATCCTCGTCACCCTCGATATGGAGGCCTTGTACACCAACATTCCTCAAGACGCCACCATAAGGGTCATTGACGACATCCTCTGAACAACGATAGCCTCAGCCACACCAGTGGAGTTCATCATGGAGTGTGCCAGTATAGCCCTTAAAAACAACTTTTTCCAATATAAGAACCAACTATACCACACAGAACATCCATGGGCAGCACTTTTGGATGTTCCTGGCATGCCTCTATATAGCAGACTTCAAATCCTCACATGTGTTTACCGACACCAACCTCTACCTGAGGGACATTATCAAATGGAAACACTACATCGATGATATTTTGATCTTCTGGGCAGGCACCGAGAAATTATGTGAGGAATTCCACCTTTGGATCAACACAAAAGACCCATATCTCAAGTTTACCCTTTCCAAATCCAATAAGGAGATCCCCTTTCTGGACCTTCTCATCTCCCTTGATCAGGGAACCCTGAAAACTAAGACATACAAAAAACCAACTGACTGCAATAGTCTCCTCCCCTTCAATAGCCACCACCCCAAGGCACTTCGAGAGAATCTACCATATGGACAATTCTTGAGACAAGGAAGGAACTGCAGCAATACAAGCGATTACAATTTACAAGCGGACGCTCTCAGCCACAGTCTCCACAACAAGAACTACCCTAAGAAAGTAACCAGAAACACAAAGAAGAGAGCCCGCAACAACCATCGCGAATCCCTCTTGGAAACCACCCTGAGAACACAAGAAGATACCATGACCTGTGTCACGACATACACCCCGACATCCAATGACGGAACTGGAGCATGAGGCGAAGGCAGCCTACCTGTCAGACTGCATGCACAACGGCAGCGGGAAGGCCCGCATAGCGGGCAGAGGCGGGCAGCGCAAGTCAGCGTCTCCTGCGAAACAGTGCATTAGGTGCAGGGGTGAGGCAAACGGCAGACCATGCGATCCCCAGCATTATGTGCCACACTGTGCTGTAGTGGTCATTGACTGGCCGACGAGCATTAGAGCAAAATGTCACAGAGCAGAGAGTGGTAGGAGGACAGATGGCTTGCCACTGTAAAAAAAAGGTGCAAGTTCATGGAACAGTGTTACCTTTGGAACACTGTCATCAGGTGGCAAACGTACAGGCTTTAATAAGCGAAATTTCTATAGCATAAAATTAAGTTTTGCATCTATCTCCATGGAGATACTAACAGAGCGCTGAGCCTACGGAATTCTCTCAGAGTAAATAAGTACTGAAATGGATGCCTGCTTGTTCTGTGGGGGGGGGGGGGGCGGTAGAGTCAGTGCTTAATTTGTAAAAAAATAAGTGCCAGTGCTCTAGTCGGGAGGCCTCTGCAGCTTGCACCACCCATTGTCACTGTCAGCATTGTCAATGACAGTACCTACACAACTACTGACCAGCACACTGCTACAAGTGTGACAATTCAGACTATTCCAGGCCCCCAAAGCTATAAAAATTGCTTGGGCGGCAGGTAGTTGTTTTTAGTGCATACTGAATTATTAAATAATTGCTGGTCTGCTCATCTCTAAGTTATACATACAGCGCCACCATGAGGCAGCTGTCATAAGTGTCAGTGTCGACAATTGAGTGCCCGTGCCGACAAATTAAGTGCAGGTGCCGACCATTAAGTGCCGGTGCCGAGCACCGGAAACCACCGGCTCAAATTAAGCACTGGGTGGAGGCACTTGATGACGAACACACTCAAGTGAGTCCCTGCCTGTGCCCCGGGGGCACTAGGCAGTGCGTGCTATGTCCGGAGCGCAGAAAAGAAATAAAAAGCATGTTGGAGGATCTTCAGGGACATAATAACAGCACCCTGAGCCCACAGCACTCGGGCAAGGCTGTAACTTTAAAGAAAGGGTGTAGCTCTTGTTTTTATTTTATTTTGCCGATCGTTGCTTGAGATGCATAAAAGAAGTTCCACCAAAGCGGATGAATACAGTACTTTGTCGATGGGAAACTGATAAGAGAAACACACACGGAAGAACAGGAAATAGAACGCCTACAACCTATAGAAACGAGGAAAAGTAAAGTGACAAGCACAAGGACCAATAAGAAGTGAAGGCAGGATGCAAGTCCCCAGCCATAGCTGGCAGCACCATAAGGCTTCAAAGCCGACACGACTCCTTCCCAGCGCCCAGCAAGCTGCTGGGCCCCCTGGGTCATCGGTGTCGGCACCAATGGGCTCTTCGGAGCTGAAAGAGTGTACGGCGTTGAAACGGGCTTCAAAGCCAAAATAGTCTTCGGCGTGCAGTAATAGATGCTATTTAAAATGTGCTATTTAAACCCCTGGATATGGGTTTTTAACAGGTGCTATAAATACTGCCTATCCCTCCTGGCACTCGCAATCGAGGCCAAAGTATTCTGAAAATACCACGTTATAAGGCAGCTCACTCCGATTTCCACAGTATCTGCACTAACACGGGATTAATCTTGGCAGAATACTGACAACGTACTCAATGAAAAAGACGAGAACAGTAGCTCGTGACAGCGCGAGGAATCCTCTGCTGCTAGATTAATGCTTATTTTTTCAAGCAAGCACTGTGACAGCTCGTGTGATGAATTGCTTGCAGCTTGTAAATGGTCACCTCTGAGATAAACTCTGTGAGGGCTTGAGGTGATTTGCTTGCCACTCGAGCAATGTTTACTTTACAAATACTTTGACAAGCAGAGAAAAATATATTGGTCAAAGGCAGCACGTGCATGAAGCTACAAGCAGAGACAGAGCAAATTGTAATTCCTTAATGCCAGAATTATGCACAACAAAATTAAGTTATTTAAAGCACTTCAAGTCCTATTAAAGCACGTATCATCCACATATGAGAGGCAAAGACGAGGTGAAATTCTTTCTTTTCGCTATCCGTTGTTGCCACGTTCTAGTTACCTTCCTCCATTTGTGGCTCTGCAAAGCTTGTGCCCCCAATTGCTATTCTGCTAGAAGTATGAGAACCTACAAATATGGCAGGCGCTGTTCACATACATTTAAAGTGCTATGCGCTATATGTAATATCAGAGCTTCATTTAGGGACAGGATTTGTTGCACAGAATTCGTTTTGCCAATCATATTTAAAAGGGTTGTGCAATAATGCGTCTCTCTCCAGCAGGAACATTAATCGCCAAAGTTTCCTTTACATTTTTATTGTTGCCTCACAGCCTTTGAACACACAAGGACATGTTCTTAGCGGGAGGCATGTTAATCCTCTGCTCTACTTTAGCATGAGTGGGCACAGCCACTAAATAAAACTCTGATCTCTCTCCAGCAGGAATATTAATCACCAAAGTTACCTCTACCTTTTTATTGTTGCCTGAAAACCCTGTGGACACACAAGGACATGTTCTTTGCAGCAGGCATCCTAATCCTCTGTGCAACTTTTACATGAGTGGAAACAGCCACTAGATAAAACTCTGATCTCTCTCCAGCAGGAACATTAATCACCAAAGTTACCTCTACCTTTTTATTGTTGCCTGAAAACCCCATGGACACACAAGGACATGTTCTTTGCAGCAGGCATCCTAATCCTCTGTGCAACTTTAACATGAGTGGAAACAGTCACTAGATAAAACTCTGATCTCTCTCCAGCAGGAACATTAATCACCAAAGTTACCTCTACGTTTTTATTGTTGCCTGAAAACCCTGTGAACACACAAGGACATGTTCTTTGCAGCAGGCATCTTAATCCTCTGTGCAACTTTTACATGAGTGGAAACAGCCACTAGATAAAACTCTGATCTCTCTCCAGCAGGAACATTAATCACCTAAGTTACCTCTACCTTTTTATTGTTGCCCGAAAAACTACTGCAAGGTGACTTCTCCCCAACCCAGCTAACCTGTTTAAAGCCTGGATCGCCAACGATCCTATTGTACTGCAAGCTTCCTTCCCTCACATCTGCCTACAAATTATTAAAGGCGCACACCATAAATGTCCTTAGTAATGCGCAGGTCTAAGGCAAGGTGACCTCTCCCCAGTCCATATAACATATCCAAAATCTTAATATGCAGCAATCTGCAAAAGAGTTTAAGCTTACTCCCCTGGCCCTTTCCCGCTAGTTAGAGGCATACACAATAAACGTTGTTACAAGGTTAGAGCGCTGCTGCAAGGTGACCTTTCCCCAGCCCATGTTTAATTTGATTGTAATACGCTTTAAATTTCTCTCTTTTTTGCAAACAGTACAACTGGCCAGTTTCAAGCGCTCCTGTTCTTTTTTAATCCGAGGACCTTTTAATTATAATGCGCACAACTTCTTTCTACACGAACAGCTGTACAGTTGGTAGCAAATTTGAATTTATTGTTATTGTTATTAACGGAGGCATTGCTTTGATGTCCTGGTCGTATCGCTGACATTTTCCACCGAGGTATGTTTAGTTATGCCTCTTTGGACGCTGCGTTTTTCCTGTGTTTACCAATGCAGCACAGCACTAACTCAGCATCACTTAGCACCATCTGAGCATCAGTGCAGCACTACCAACTAAATATCACTCAGCACCACCTCAGCATCACTATGCATCACCTCCACACCAGCACACCACCACCTCAGCATCACTCAGCACCACATAACTATGTTGTAATTCAGATTTTATTTCCCAACGACCACCCTCCCATTGTTTATGCCCACTCCCATAACAAAAAAATATGTTACACACAAGCATTAGAACAAGCAGGAAGAAGTTGCCAGCATTTCAAGGGCAAAAAACGAGAAGACATTTTTTATGTTAATTCTTTTTTTGATACAGTCGTTCAGTTGTACATAATGTCTTCTTAGTTATATATAAGGTAACAAAAATGCTTAGAATTTTTTTATTGTAACTTTTTAACATACTACACAGCAGACACACTACTCTATAACATAGGTTCAAAACATTAGCAATGCCAATTGCTCTGGCTAAACACTTATAAGGTCACAAATGTGAGACATATTGGCTATGCCAATGCTTGTTTCTAAAGCGGGTGGACGGGAAGCAACACACATGCAGAAACAACACAGGCCTGGGGAGGTGTGACTAGTAAGACAGGGGCGCAGGTGGGGGTCGGGAAACAACACGCAGTGCGCGGATGGGGCAAAGAAAAGCAATAAGCAAGAGGGATAGCAACGTGGAGCAATTGGGGGAGAAAGGCAAGCCGGAGAGAGAGAAAACAATGTGGAGCTAGGGGGCGATGCACACAGATGAGAAAGCAGTGCAGGGGAGAAGCACGTAAGGGCAAGGAAATCACGGAGGTGGACAGGGGAGAAGAATATGAGCGAGAGATGGCAACATAGAGCTCTAAGGGAGGAAGAGAAGCACACTAGGGAGACAGCTGAGAAATTGTGGCTGCCCGCCGCCCCCAAAGGGGGCACCCCTAAAAGGACGCCTCTTTAGTGCCATTGCGGCACAAGCCTACCCCTCGCTCTAGCCTCAGAGGGCTTCCGCCTGGAGCCCGCTGTCCAGGGGGTGTGGGCGTCACTTCCGGTGCGCCCGGGGGGGAGGGAGGGTATGTATACCCCTCCGACCCTCCCAGCGGCCTCTTTTCCGCCAGCCACGCCGTCGAGGAGGTCGTTCGTGTCGGGTCCCTTCGTATTGCAAAGGTTAGTCATCGCCACTTCTTGGGAGGCCGGCGGCTCTGGGGGCGGTGTGCTTCACCCGCCAAGCAGCCCTAGGTGGGTAACCCGTCCTCCACCTCCTCGCTGGTGCGGGCTTGTCAGTGCTGCGGGACAAGTCGTGGCCTTGGGCATAAGGGGGCTATCGTGTGTCGACTGCCCCAGCGTCTCGCGGCAGCCAGAGCGAGCCGAGTGCGGGCGGGGGAGGGGCGCAGGGAACTCTCGGGCCTTTGGGTCCTGCGCCGGCTTGCATCATGTCAGAGGGCACAAGCGTGCCGGTGGTGCGGTGCAAGATTCCCCCCTCCCCCCGATAGGCTCTATATTCCCCGATGGTCACTGAGGCTGATTTGGGCTGAACGGCATTGCAGGGGGCTGTGCGCGCAGTGTCTCCGGCTGGCCAACATACCTGTGAACTCCAGTGTGTGTTGTGGGGGTCGCAGGCCAGCCGGTCCGGGGCCGTGGGCATGTCTGCAGCTTCTCGGGTATCCCGCTGGGGCGAGTGCTCCCCGTGGCGGCCGTGCTCGCTCTTCTCGGAGCGCAGCTCTCAGGCCTCGGCCGGCATGGGTGATGTGCGGGGGGCCGTGTACCGCTCTACCCTCTCGTCCGGGCACAGCCGATGCGCGATTTAGCAGGAGGGCAGCAGCGGCACGCCTGCACCAAAGACACCGGGGTCGCGGCGAGCTCCGGGCCCCTGGTGTGATCACGGCCGACGCCTTAGGCATGGGTGCGTGCCGGATCTTGCCGGGAGGGAGCAGTCGCCATGGGGGTGTAGTGCCGCCCAGCTCCGGGCGTGGATAGGCAGCAGGTATTGGTGGCTCAGTGTAGACTGGTTGACTGCCACGCCGGAAGCCCGGGTTCGGTTCCAGGCTGAAACGTCCAACATTATACTTCCGGGCTGTTGCGCAGCGGGAGAACTTGCGAGGGGCTGTGGTTCTTTGGCGCGCTGGCACCCCCCCCTCGCTCCAGGGAACTCAGGCTTTTCCGATCCCGATCAAGCGCCGCCCCGCGGTAGTGCACGGGTGGCAGCCGGGGCAGGCGCCAGGGGTACGAGTGAGGTGTCCCTCTTTAACGCGCCTACACTAATCACTCTCACAATCACTCATTAAACCGTTTGAGCTTGAAACAAGCCAGCCCCGCGTGCATGTCAGTGAATTCATGAGCACTAGAATATTCCCCTGCATGTTACACTGCTCCACATTTCATGGAGATCTCCAAATATAGCTCATCAGAAAGAGACCGAATGAATCCATGCAAGCGCTAGAAAGCACGAGGCTGTGGGATGACTCGCTCCATCAGCTACCACTGACGCCCTGCTTGGAAAAGCCCCCGCCCGGACCCCCAGGCAGCATCTCCAGTCCAGCACCTGTCTCTTGTCTGCTGTGCGCCTTTCTGTTTTCGTGGTGGGTCTCGGCGCGTAGAGCGCTTCATACCGTTCTCTCAGCGTTTCCCATAGAGTAAAATGGAAACGTAACACGCGTGTTTCCGTTAACACTGTTTCTTCATGGTAGAGTATATCTCCCCCCTTTAGTTTTATAGCGCCACTCATACCTGTGTAGGGTGTCAGAGCACTTAACAACACACACAGATTACACAGAGATATTCAAGCATACGTGTGTAAATAGATGTATTGGAAATGTTACATAAGACAGAGCACTACAAGGTGTAAGAGTTCAGTCAACCATACTGGTAGGCATAATAGTTATACAGTGCCTGGTCTGGAGAAGCACAAAGTCAGAATTTTAAAGGCTAACACCATTAATAATAAGAATTGATGTCTACCCGTATGAACCCTTTGTGCAGCATCAACGTAATGATGGACTGGGGAAAAATCATAATGTTCTAAGCAATACCTTGCAGTTTGCAGGCAGGGCTTTGAGGACAGTTAATAGCTCACTGTTCTATGCTATGATTATGGTCTATTTTCACAGAGGGCTTTTGCGGTCACAAAGAAGGCCAGGCCAGCATTCAATCTGAGACTTTCTCTTGAAGGCTTATCAGCATAAAGCAACGCTGTATGCCAATGTGATGAAGCCTTGTTATGTGTTATCCCAGACCGCGTTTTCGAACTTTAGACAGTCCAGCGAGTGGGTCTCCCTGATCAATCGGACGCGGGTTCGTGGGTCAGCAGCCAACCGTAATAAATGTGCAGCAGGAAGTTGGTCTGGGATCGGCAGGGGTGCCAGGGCAGGCCGAGTGCGACAAACTCGTACAGTGCCGCACGCAGATCATTCAAGGCAATTGAGAAGCTTCGTGTTCGTGGCTTTAGCGACACTGGTGAGGCAAACATGAGGCAAACATGAGTCCTGAACGCGTAGTCGCTAGGATAGCGGTGAAAATTGCATTTGCCTCTCAATCTAAAGGGCACTGAAATCAAGCACGGACATGACTAGCCCCCATCGGCGCTATGGGGGGAGCAATTTGAGCAGCAGGCTTGCTGGCGTAGACTTGCACATGGTGCTTCAAGGTGAAGTTGAGCATGTGATGCCTGGCAATTTGTGCACGATGACCCAAAAAGTGTTCCCACAGTGGTGGGGCCCTCAGCCTATGGGGTCTTTGTTCCAGTGACACACTTGCCAATGTTTTGGGTTGACAGGTGGTGTTGGGGTACAATGATCGGGTAGGCTTGGCGATCGGAGTCGGCGGTGCGAGAGGACCGATGGGCGATGGTGCATTGCCGTTTTACTTGCATTTTGTGTTCAGTATGTGCTAGGTCTTATCAGCCTCCGCCATGTCTAGCGCGTGGGATGCCGCGCGGGGGTGCTGTCAGGAGAGTACATTGTGCAGCTGGATTTATGCACATCTGGAACACTAAACCCTATCATATCCTTGCATCTGGCTGGCAAGTCTAATTAATGACAGAGTCTGTCCTGTGTGGATGTCTGCACATTTTCCTGCGCGTAAGTGTTTGAGCAGACAAGGCAGGAACCATGCAGCGCAGCCACTTTCACACAGTCACACGACCTACACCAGCAGATTGCATCACAGGTCCCACTGCATTAGGGGGCCCCTCCCAAATGGTGCCGGATGTGCACGGCATGGGGGCAAACACAGGGGTGTGTAGGCAAGACACAGGATAGTGAGTAACTCAACAACATCCCGAGATTAGCCTCGCACAGCACAACAGCACTTACAGGCAATACCCTATTGTATTGTACAGGTTTAGAGGCTAGCTGATCAGGGCACCCACGGCAAGGGCCTGGGTTTTTGACCTCTAACATAGAAAGGCGAGTTGCTTGTCGTCAGGAGCGTGATGCGATTAGCTTCCATTGTCAAAGACAATAGTTCTGACTTACTGATGAGGCTGTGCCCATGTTACATCCAGGATGGTGTTCTGACGTGGGGCAAGGCAGTCTTTAACAGGGGCTTATTATGGCTCGCTGTGAGCGGAATATACATTGCATGGGTATCTTAGGTGGGTTGATTTTCAGAGGGTGCGTCAATAGGGTAGGATGGCTCGGCGGCAGGGGCAGCACCCAGATCGGCCCATCAGGCAATGCCGACCTGCACTTCCGTCTCTGCCCAGTGCAGAGAATTCTTGATCAGTAGTTACGAGTGCTGCAAGCGTGGCCTCTCACTGCTCCAGGGGTACAAAGCATAAGTTCCGGTTTGATAGGCAGACAAATGGTTAGTGGCCATGGACCAAGGCACCGTAGGTAGGGGTGGGTGTAGGCCCCCATAGTCACAGGTTCAGACCCCAGCACATTACCTTTGGAGGTCGTATTAACAGATTTTGATTACGCTGAGTGATGTGATAAAGTATTGCAGATAGGGAACATAGTAGGCTCCCAGCGGAAGTGTTGCACAACCAAATCAGGGTATTCAGTGGCAGAGGCACGATAGACATCAGTCACGGATACCAGAGTGATGCCATTCAGGGTTCGCCATAGTCCATCAACAGCATTGCCTGTGCAAATGTCTGCGATACAAAAGGGGATGATGGACGGAACGTTTGAGCCAATCAAACACTCACCCCCAGTCAACTGATCTGGGTTTAATCCATCATGATTCTTTAGCTCACTCCACCACCCCAGTTCAGACATGGCCATATGCAAATCAGTCTGACCCTGTGCCTCATGGGAACAGTCCAGCCCGAACTGCCAAGCCATGTCTTCCCTGGACCGGAAACAAGCATCCTAGGACCGGTTTCTGGCATTCCAGCCGTCATCAGCCAGGCTTGCTTGAATCCAGTGGCAAAGTGAGCAAGGGACCCACGTCTGGGTATACCCCGCCAACTTAGGGCGAACAAAGCGATACAAAAGGGGATGATGGACGGAACGTTTGAGCCAATCAAACACTCACCCCCAGTCAACTGATCTGGGTTTAATCCATCATCATTCTTTAGCTCACTCCACCACCCCAGTTCAGACATGGCCATATGCAAATCAGTCTGACCCTGTGCCTCATGGGAACAGTCCAGCCCGAACTGCCAAGCCATGTCTTCCCTGGACCGGAAACAAGCATCCTAGGACCGGTTTCTGGCATTCCAGCCGCCATCAGCCAAATGTCTGGGCAAAGACAGCTAGGCAGGCACCCTGTAAGCAAGGGAATTTTACGGGTTTCCCCTGTAAGGCAAAAATCACCTGCCTCATAGCCATGGCAGCCAGGCGGGTTGTGGAAGCTGTCATCAAAAAGTGGGCTGCGGGGCTATAAGTCGGGGGAACCCTGTGTCAGAGCACAAATGGGCTACAATAGATTAATAATAGGTTGTTTGTGCAAGTATCGCTCTGTTTAGCCTGGTGTATAGGAATGACTGGCCAGAACTAAGGGGTCTTAGAGCAAGTGGTACGGACTTTGGCTACCTCCATGGAGTCTGTGGGGGCACCCTCTTCAGGAATGGCCATTGACCAAGTTGTGTCTCCACGTCTCGACCGGTTTGTTTGTGGTCAGGTGTCTACCCCGGCCGGCAAGTTTCTTGGCTTATACGGCATGGACCGGAATCAAACCCACGGAGAGCCAGTGGGCTTGGATCTTGCACAAGCTTGGGTTGGGGTCAACTGGGTCTACCACTTAGGCGCTGTTTCTGGAGTTGATGGTCCTTTCTACCATTTATGGCGGCTTTTGGCATGCAAAAGATTTTGAATATTGCCTGTCTGGGGTCCTCCAATTGCATCACCTCTGAGGCATTATATGGTATGCCATGGTCCATTGTGCTGCTTTGAAAGTGTTCATGACCAAAGACGTCCTTTGCTCTTGGCTGCACGACAATTTTCACCCTGCCAAGTAAGTCAAAAGGATAGTTTTCAGTCTAACTATACATGTGCTTGATCTATGAGATGACGGATTAAACACTGCCCACATCCACATACACTTTACAGGCGAACTATATATGTGCTTGACCATGAACTGACAGCCTTAACGCTGCCCACATTTCCATAAGTGGTATCACAACATCACCATTTTCTTAAACTCAGGGCCATTGGCATTATGGTGATGCAGCAGCTGGTTGCACAGATTTTGGGGCCTACGTTTGCCACTCATACACCACTCCACTCTGGCCCACACTAAGACCATTTTGCACTTCTCCACTTTTGGCCTGGCTGATACAAGAAGCCTGTTACTTGTTTAATTTCATTGGACACATATGGACATGTTCTGGTCATGTATTGTTTGTGTCTTAGCAGGAGGGCCTGCAGTTGTTTCAGCTGGTATGTACTTGCAAGGTCCGTAACTGGACAGTGCGGCATTTTCCAATATGCATAACCCCCTGTATGATGTCAGGTTTGAGATTCAGTTTGAGAGCCGCTTCATGGGCGTTCAGGAGCTACATGCAGCTCCTTGCTGTATGCACGGGGGTTAATTAGGGCTTAGTCTGCTGGGCTGAGGTGCGCTGGGAGCACCATGGGCTAATATGTGAGCAGTACCACTTTCTAGCAATCTGAGTGCAATGTGGCGTGGCACCAGGTGCTAATACATGTGCAGTGTGGGTTTGGAACAAACTAAGGGCACCTTGCATAGAACCTATGAATCTGGGTGCGGGGGTGGGCTACGGCTCGGGTGGGGACTCCAACAGGGGACCCAGCATCTGTCATTAGTCTCACCCTGTCCCCGCCCGTTGACCCTCCCCTGTGGTTCCATATTTCGCTTGGTACCGCACATGGTCATCACTGAACATCCAAAGTTGTACTTACCAAAGCAAGGGGGTAGCCATCATGTTATGGCCAAGCTAGAAGGACATTTTCACCGTCTCCCACTAACGGGAGCCCCCAGGGGGAATTCAGTGGGGGGTGCTTGCTATTCGAGCAGAGGACAGGAGTACTGGCACAGGGAGGGCTGCAGCACAAAGAGCATAAGCTACAAGTTATTGGACATTAGGCATTCCCATAGTTTGTAAGGGCAGGCGACTGCTTGTTGGTTCGCCCCACCCCAGTAGCTTTTCTACACACAGGCCTGCCTCCTGGATACGTCAGCTGGAGATCCCTGGACTCCTGCCTGCAATGGCACACCTTGTCATGAGTTGCCTGGGCACAGGTACGCCACGCCTGCCCGGCAGCATTGATAACTCTTCCATTAATCAACCTGAACCCTGGTACTGGGGCTTTTCCAAGTAGGGGCAAACTAGGGCCTAGCCACCCACGAAAGGATAGGCACAAACTTGAAGAACTGGGGGTTCCTCACTGGGCACACCTCCTGCACCTTGGGTATTCAGCCGGCTGCTTTATCTCTTCATAGAGAAGAGGGGTGGGGGTACCCAGTTGCTCTCAGCATGGCACATTAATGTGGGTGCTAACCAGGAGGTTACCCATTAATGTCGCGACTGCACACGATGCTAGCAGTCATGCACCAAGGAAGTCCCCTTGGAAGGTGCTGAACAGGTGTAAGTTCAGTAAGACAGGACGGATTCATGGCAAGTATACGAGGGCACACTTGCTATTATCACTCATTCCTGGTGCATCAGATAGTTCAGCTTGTCAAATGTTTTTACAGGGATACACTAGGGCATTGAGCGAGCTGCATGAGGTAGCAAGGTAACGTGCGGTGAGGCGACGTGGTCTCAGCAAACACACAAAAGGCATCTGCGGCAATACTTGAAACTGGAACAGTGTCGCTGGCCTTACAGCTGGGTGGAGCCAGTCTCATTTAGAGGTACGTCGAGGTGAAAATTGGGTGCTTCTTAAGTTTCTCCTGACCAATGCGGTTTGTGGTATCTCCGAGCGGGTCCACTGACGGTGTACTGCAGCTAACATGTAACTGGGAATCTGGGATTCCGACTCTTTAGCGGGTTAGGATTCAGGGACAGAGAAGGTTAGCAGGTACTGGGATCTGTGAATCCACGGCAGTTATGCAAGCTGGGTGCGCTGCGTATGTTGTCACTACACGAAAGGAGGAGGTGTCGCCAACAGCGGGCACAATACACATATTCCAGACTTGACACCTATAAGGGGTGCACCAGGGTTCAGCAATGATAGGGGCCTGTGCAATGGTCTGGTCAGCGGGGCGAATTGCACCCCGTACCAAGGGTAGGTGAAATGTTGCTGCATTTAAGTTCAAATGCCCCGCCCGGTTAGCTATATTAGCCTCGCTGGGTGGGGACGCTGTCAGCCAACATAGGGTGCTGCTGCCCCAATGAATGGGATAACAAGGTGTCAAGCACTAAAGGCTACTAGGGAGAAGATCATTTGGCATGTCCAGGATTCAGCAATAATCAAACCGAACGGGGCAGGACATTTTTCCACTGCTTGGGCTTCACAGGGTGGGCAGTGGGACCCCCCCTCCTATCGGGGAAATATGGGGGGAAGGTAGGACCCAGTCAATCCTGAATGTTAGGCACCATAGGACAGGCAGTGCGCACGGCATCATAGCGGACAGGTTAGCTAGCTGCTATGCCTAGGGGTTTTCACCAAGAGGGAGCTGAGCAGGCGCAATTCCCATAAGGAATAGGGGCTGCATGGCATGTGCAGGGGTACACAGTTATTAAGAGATTGGCCCAAGGGGGGGGCCCCACCCCCCCAATTCCTTAGGATACACCTAGGGGGTAACAACCTCATTGCCATGGGGAGGAGGTCACTCTTTCAAGCCAGGTAAGCTGACTTAAGGGAGATCAGCAAATACATGGGTCAATGTGAGCTCGGGTGGCCTGGGATTATTCCACGCAGAGTGTGGCACGGGGCTAAGTCAGAGGATGCTGTTGTACATCCCCGAAAGAGAGAACAGTTCAAGGCGTAAGTTCGCAGACACCCATTTTGTTTGGATGGGTTTCCCAGGTATGAGATGGAACAGCATCATTAACAGGCTCGAGCAACGCCTGGCCCTAGGTGTAGCCCCTCCCAATGTGTTGGTGATCCACTTGGGGGGCAATGATCTCATGACCGTGGGGAGGAGGGAATTACTCATGGCCATGAAATCGGACTTGGGCGAACTAAGCAGGCGCTTGGGTCACTGCGAACTGTTTTGGTCTGAACTAACCCCACGCATTCTCTGGCGTGGTGCCAGGTCAAGGGAGGCAGCAGAACATTCGCGCAAGCGGGTCAACAGGGCTATGCGTAAATTCTTGAGTCAGAGGGGGTTGGGCTTTATCAGGCATGAACTCATTCAGGCAAACGTTAAAGGTTACTTTGAGGAGGACGGGGTCCACTTGTCCCCGGTGGGGATGGACTTGTTTCTCTTGGATTTACAGGAATGTTTGGAAAGGGCAGGTTGCAGTTAATAGGAGGTGCAGTGGTGGGGGGCCCTGGCTGTGACGGTGTCAGCCTCCAGGGCTGTGGCGGAGTTACAGGGTGATCTGGATGCAGTCTGGTACAGTAAGGGTACCTCTGCGGCAGACGGGTACAGTAAGGGTACCTCTGCGCGACACAATAGGGGTGCCAGAGCCAAAGACCAGGATCCTCAGGGCAGGGTCCTGGATAACCGTGACGGCGCCCCGTTAGTCCTTCGGGCGGTTGGGGGCCTGACCAACCGGGGGTTTGCCCTGCTACGCTCCGCCCTGAAAGGGGCGTGAGTAGGATGGTAACAAGGTGCCACGTGATCCGGTGGTGGATCAACAAAGGTGTAGCGCTGATCGGGCATCCATCCCACAGTGCTGGCTCATCAGGCGGGCAGGGGCAGCATAGGTTGGATGGCTGCCTGCCCATGGATCGCCCGTAAGATAACCCACCTTATTGCATACTCTTGGATGGAATAAACCTGCGACAAGTTTTTCCCATAAACAAAGTGTCTTGTGTGTTTATTTATGCACGTTCACCATGGGGAAGGTGGGGGATGTTGCCGGTGTTGGGACTATGTGGCTGCCCGCCGCCCCCAAAGGGGCACCCCTAAAAGGGCGGCCCTTTAGTGCCATTGCGGCACAAGCCTACCCCTTGCTCTAGCCTCAGAGGGCTTCCGCCTGGAGCCCGCTGTCCAGGGGGTGTGGGCGTCACTTCCGGTGCGCCCGGGGGGGAGGGAGAGTATGTATACCCCTCCGACCCTCCCAGCGGCCTCTTTTCTGCCAGCCACGCCGTCTCCCTCCCTTCCTCTTACCCTGCGGCTTGGCTGGTGGTCAAGGTGTACTGAACGTTTTAATGTTTTCTTTTGTGTTGCAGGCGGAGTTACAGGGCGATCTGGAAGCAGTCTGGTACAGTAAGGTTACCTCTGCGGCAGACGGGTACAGTAAGGGTACCTCTGCGCGGCACAATAGGGGTGCCAGAGCCAAAGACCAGGATCCTCAGGGCAGGGTCCTGGAGAACCCTGACGGCGCCCCGTTAGTCCTTCGGGAGGTTGGGGGCCTGACCAACCGGGGATTTGCCCTGCTACGCTCCGCCCTGAAAGGGGCGTGAGTAGGATGGTAACAAGGTGCCACGTGATCCGGTGGTGGATCAACAAAGGTGTAGCGCTGATCGGGCATCCAACCCACAGTGCTGGCTCATCAGGCGGGCAGGGGCAGCATAGGTTGGATGGCTGCCTGCCCATGGATCGTTCGTAAGATAACCCACCTTATTGCATACTCTTGTATGGAATAAACCTGCGACAAGTTTTTCCCATAAACAAAGTGTCTTGTGTGTTTATTTATGCACGTTCGCCTAGGGGAAGGTGGGGGATGTTGCCGGTATTGGGACTATGACACACTCTTATGGAGTGCTTAAGACTTAAGAAGTAGTTGTATGTACGTAAGCAGTTGAAGGGCACGAGTAACAATGTTCCAGGGGATGGACAGACACAAGATGGAGAAGGCAAGCCATCGAATAAGAAGCAGGAAATGAGAGGGACAATAAAGCCAGTCAGATGTGAGCAATGGGCAGCCTGCAAGCCCCTCTGTGTTCTTGGTGAGCCCACAATATGTCTTTTGCAACCAGACAGCTGTGGTGTGTGGTAGGCTCTACCCAACAAGCCAGACCGTTTGGCTTTGCCAATGAATCTTTTGCAGGTTATGATAGCGCAAAAAGGCACCATTCTGAGAAAATATACCTTTCTTTCTCCACAAGAAGCTTCCCGTGGTGTCAGAGATGTAAAGCATCCCACACACTGAAGGACAAAGTACATGTGGGTATGAATTATAGTTGTGGGAGCAGTGAGAGGTACTGCGTCTCAGGCTGTCTGGCAATGCCATGCCTGGAGAGATGGGTGAGTATGCCAGGATTGGACGTGGAATCTTGGGTCAGGACTTCCTGGGGAGTTAAGTCAAGAGGTCTCATAAGGTAAAGTCAGGATCGAGGGGCACTGGCAATGTTGTGCTATGATCAGTGCCACTGGAATTATGCGGCAGGAGATGGCCAAATTATGTGGCAGTGTTTAGTAAATTATGCGACAAGAAAAAGCAAATTATGCAGCACATTTTGAAATTTAAATCACAGAGGGGGTAACATGGGGAGCAGGCACCAGACCAACTAGGTACTGCTCCCTAATCATCTAAGTACATACACAAAAAAGGTATGTCTGGTAAACAAATCAAGGCCACAGATAGTGGGAGTTAGATGCATGAAATCTTTAGGATGAGAACCCTCACTCACCCAAGGGTGACATGCTTTATCTTTGGGTTCCCTCCTCACAGCAGGATCGCAAGGCAACTGCTGTGGGCTACAACTCCCCAGCTGGGGAGGAGCGGAGGTGTTTTATCAAAGATGAGCATAAACAGGGGTCTGAGTGAGGGGCAGAGAGCAAAGGACTATTAAAACTATCTCTCGGGTTGGAGAAAAGGTA
Organism: Calotriton arnoldi; assembly: GCA_963921515.1. NCBI lineage: Eukaryota > Metazoa > Chordata > Amphibia > Caudata > Salamandridae > Calotriton > Calotriton arnoldi. The sequence continues at coordinate 5,895,802 of CAWUFW010000086.1, forward strand.
ATTTACTCTGGGGCCCCCAGGGGATAGGATTAAAAACAGTGCTAAGGGCTGTGCAACAAAAGTGCAGTTCATTTATTATGAGGATGACATGTTTCTGCCCATAAATAATTTTTATTTGGGCATTCCTCAGGACCAGAAATATAAGGCGTCAATCTGCATCAATTTGTAAATAAAAGATACCGGCCTTATTTCAGTAAGCCTGGTACTGAATTCGGCGCCCCACCATTGGTGTCTTGGGCCACCATTTCTTTTTCTTTTCTTGTTTTTTAAGTGGACACGCATTACCCCAGATGTTCTGTGATGGCAGCCTGCATTCCCAAAACTGGCAAAACAAGACAAATACCCTGGAGTGTCCAAAGTTCTCGGTTTTACGCACCATTGTTTACCACAGGACCCTCTCACCAGCGGGGTGGGTTTTAATAGATGTCTCTCCTGTGCCCGATCACAGACTGGGGAAGTAATTGAGGCTGGCTGGAGTTTGCCAGCAGCGGGTGCGCCCTCCTCAGTTCAAGAGGCCTCCGAGGTGGGTACGAAGATGAGGCACAGAAATGAAAGCGGCTACCCCCCTCTCTCTCTGGAACTGTGAGATACCGTAATCGAACACTTTTATCTATATGGGTTTTCAATCCTCACATGCAAACAGGTGTAAAATATGAACCTGACCCCATCCCGACCAAGGGGCAGATTTACAAGCCCCTTGCGCCACTTTTGCGTCATGGGAAAAATGACGCAAAAGTGGCGCAAGGGACTTGTAAATCTGCCCCCAAGTGTTTACGAGAGGCTGTTGGCACGAAGGCAACATGACTTGGGCTGTGGACCAGCCCTCTTCACGAGGAGCATCCCAGTAGGCAGGCTTGCGTCTGCTAAGCGGTAGCAATGAGCCATCTAACTACAGACCAGTTCCAAACATCTTATTTGCCAAGTCCAAGCCAATAGGTCTGGACTTGACAAAACTGCTATTTTTTTTATTTCTTTTTTTGAAAGCATATAGGATAATAATTTAAAGTAAAAATGTCAGCATCTATAGGTTGCCTGCATATGATTGCAAAAAAGTAAAAGTGTCTCATTACAAAAAACATTAAAAAAAGAAGCAGTGATTGATCTATCAGCCTTGGCATTGAAGCTGTCTAATTTAAAGAAGATGTGCAAGAGAGTAATACTGTTATTTACAGTGAAGACAGCTGGTGGCTGAAGTGGACTGACTCATTGCCACAGTAAACAAGTACTGAAGTGGATGCCCACTTGTGCCCCGGGGGGCGACTGGAGTGCACGCGATGATGATGAACACCCTCAAGTGGGTGCCTGCTTGTGCCCCGGGGGCACTAGGTAGTGGGGCTTTGTTCCGAGAGTGGGGAAGGAATATAAAATTGGCTAGCATTCGCGCCAAGAATTTTCAATTCTATTAAGGACACGGAGGCGAGGATTATGCTTCTCTTTCTATTTATTGCCACTCACAGCAGCCAATGAAAACTTTGTATTTCTGAAAACAAACTACATTTCCCATGATGCTCATGGTATACATCACATCCTGTAGGGCCCCATAAGAGCCACCATTACCGGAACTCGTCCTCTTTCTTTGCTTCGAACAATAAAAGTCCAACATAATAACTTAAGTCCAACACAATCCTCCAACGTGGAAGAAAAAAGCCAGTCCAGCTGGGAAGTACGTCTTCTTAACCAGGATTACACTTAATCCGTCTTCTTGTCAGATCCTGAAAAAATGAGAGACAAAACAACCCGTAATTTCTGCATAACCAGAATATATACACAACGGGTGGGTAACAATTACAATACTGTAATGTAATCGGGTGGGATAATCCTCGCCTCCGTGTCCTTAATAGAATTGAAAATTCTTGGCGCGAATGCTAGCTAATTTTATATTCTATTACAGGACCGGAGGCTTCAGTATTATGCTAGTTTAACGCTGATTAAATACCACAGAGGATATATCACCCACCGGTTTATAATAAAACTGTTTAAATGTTGACTCAGAGGACCAATCTGCAGAATGCATGATATCTTGAACAGTAGAACCCAGCATGAACGTCTTAGAGGCCATGGCGCCCCGGACAGAATCGCCCCAAACACTTGAGTATTAATACCTGCTTCCTGCATAACAGATTTTAACCATCTGGCTATTGTAGCTGCCGTGACAGGTTTGTAAGGCTTCTGCAAAGCAATTAATAATTGTACCACACCATCAGGCCGAAGGGGCCTGGTACATTCTTCGTATGCTTTAAGGCAGTGAACAACACAGAGTTTTTGATTGCTAGGAAAAGCATGATACTCCACATTACGTGACATTGTTTTTATCCTAGAAGTGATGTTGAAAGAAACTCCTTCAGGAGTAAATACTCTACCTGTAAGATCTAGAGCTTTGATATCTGATGATCGTCTACACGCGGCCAGACATAACAGCATGGCCAATTTGGACGAGAGTTGTTTCCTGGACAGCATATCGTTGCTGGGCCATTTACTAAACAGGGAAAGAACGATCGAAACATCCCACAATGAAGAATACTTCGGCTTGGGCGGATTAGCTACTCTATTACCTTTCAAGAGTTTGCAAATTAATGGGTGCATCCCTACTGGTTTACCCTCAAGTTGAGAATGACCTGCCGATATGGCGGAACGGAAATTGTTGATGGAACGATAAGCTAAACCCTCTGAAGCTTTTTTGGACAAAAAATTTACAACATAGGATAAGTCTGCCCCCACGGGATCCACGTGTTGTTCCACGCACCAACGAACCCAGCATTTCCAGGCTGAAGAGTACCGTTTCCTGGTGGAGGGGGCCCAAGCTTGGTTGATAAAGTCCGAAGCTTGTTCCGAAAATCCTGGCAAGTGCCAACGTTGCCGGAAAGTCTCCAGGCCATCAGGGACAACTGCCCCGCTATTACCATCGGGTGCATCTCTCCGTGAGGGCCCTGGAGCATCGCTGAGGAGCAGGGAATCCTCCTGGGAAAGTCGCAACTCGCCTCCAATAATATTGGGAACCAAGGTTGCGACTTCCACAGGGGAGTGACCAGAATCACCTCTGCCTGTTGACGCATTACCTGTGTGCACACTCGGGGAATCAGAATGAAGGGAGGAAAGGCATAATTCAGGTTCCGTGTCCAATCCTGTGAAAAGGCATCAGTCGCCAGAGCCAACGGATCTGGCCTCCAGCTGAAAAACTTGGTCATTTGACGATTCAGTCTGGAGGCAAACAGGTCTATCTCGCAATGTCCCCATATTGCCTGTAACCATTGTACTATCTGAGGTTGTAGTTGCCAGTCGCTGTAGTCCCTGAGGTGTCGGGAGTTCCAGTCGGCCACTACATTGGATTTGCCCGGAATGTATTCGGCTATGATTGAGATCTGATGATTGAGGCAGTAATGCCAAAAATCTTTCGCTATCTCCACTAACAGGGGAGACTTCGTGCCTCCCAACTTGTTGATATATTGAACCGCTGAAATGTTGTCCATCCGCAAAAGGATGCAACACGACACCTGTTTGGGTGACAGTGTCCGAATCGCGAACGACCCTGCCAGGAGCTCTAGACAATTGATGTGGAGGTCCAGCGCGCCTAAGGACCAGCGCCCTCCTGTGGAAATATTTCCGCAGCGTGCCCCCAGCCCCACCGGCTGGCGTCGGACTCTATGATGACCTCTGGCAGAGAGCCGAAAATGGCCCTGCCGTTCCATGCCTCTACGTGCGCAAGCCACCACTGGATCTCCTCCCGTACTTCCTGGGAAAGGGGAACTAGGTCTGTGTAAGAGAGACCCTTTTGTAGATGTTGAATCTTGAGTCTCTGAAGGGCCCGATAGTGTAAGGGGCCCGGAAAGATCGCTTGAATGGAGGACGCTAGAAGGCCCACTATCCTGGCTATTACTCTGAGAGAGACCATCTGTTTGGATAACAGGGAGCATAGCTCCTTTTTGATGTCCCGAAGCTTGGAGCGAGGAAGACTCAACTGAGCCGTTTGGGAATTTATAACGAAACCCAGAAAATCTATTGTTTGGGTAGGACACAGCACTGACTTGGGTTCGTTGATAACGAAACCCAGGTTTTGTAAGGTAACAATGGTCATGCGTAATTGCTGCACTGCTAGAATTGGAGATTGCGCCATGATAAGAATGTCGTCTAGATAGACTATCATGCGAACTCCCTGTTCCCTGAGATAAGCTATCACAGGCTTCAGCACCTTGGTGAAGCACCAAGGAGCCGAGGAAAGTCCGAAAGGTAGGACCAAATATTCGTACCATCGACCCCGCCATTGAAATTGCAGGAATCGGCGATGGGGAGTTAAGATGGGAATGGACAGATAAGCGTCCTTCAGGTCCAGGCGGACCAACCAATCTCCTTGCTTGAGGAGATCCGCTAAAAGATGGATGCCATCCATTTTGAAGTGTTTGTAGGTGAGGTAATGATTGAAGTCCTTTAAATTGAGTGGGGTCCAACCTGTAACCTCCGCCTTTCTTCTGTACCAGAAAAATATTGCTGCAGAAACCGTGAGGACCCTCGTTGCAATACGCTATCGCGTGCTTCTGCAGCAATTCTTCGAGCTCGGAATCGATGAAATCGCACTCTATTTGGGAAAAAGAAAGCTGTCTGGGTTGCCTGACTTGAGAGGAGTCTGAAAGAAATCGAGGTGAAAACCCTGAATTGTCTGCAATATCCAAACATCCTGCGACATTTGAAACCAATTGTGATAAAAGTATTGAGTACGTCCCCCAGAGGTAGCATGAAAATGTCCGGAGCACTCACCTGAGGATTCAGTGTTTTGGAAGCCTCCACGGTATGATCCTCTGTTAAAACGCCTCCTGTTGAAGCGTTGCCTTGTGGGGTAAAGGTTCCGCCCGGGTGGAGTCCCACTCTCCCCTGCCTCGACCGAAGTCTCCTCTCTGAGGACCTTGGGAGAATTGTCGGCCAAACGAGCGTCCTCGGCCTCGTCCGGCCCTGTTGAAAACACCAGCCTGAAAAACTCTTTTAATTCCTGACTGCGCTTTATCTAGAGTTGTGAAGGTGCCCACATATTTGGCTACGTCTTTGACGAAACGGTCCCCGAACAGGTTCCCGTCCGCCAGAGGGCCTGGTTCAGCCGCGGCTAGCTCCGTGAGATTGGAGTCCATGCGCATGAGGATAGATTTGCGCCTCTCCGTGGAGATGGCGCAGTTAGCATTGCCCAAAAGACAGATAGCTCGTTGTGTCCAGCCTGCCAGGATATGGGGGTCTGCTGCATTCCCCGATTCCTGCGCCTCTAAAGCCATCTCCAGAATTTTTGCAAGAGGGCCAACAACATCTAAAAGCTTGTCTTGGCATCCGCGCCATGCGCGGTCGATACCCTTTTTGGGATCTTTTGCGAACTTTTTTTAGGAAGGTCAAAAGGCTGGAACCTGTATCCGGGGTTTCAGCCACTTTGTCTGAGATGTCTGGACGAGGGCATTCTGACCGGAGTCTGTTACGTACCTCCTTGTCAAAACTTTTGCGGAGATTGTCGTGCAAGTATGCTGCAACCTGTGGAGCAGGCAACCAATCCGACGACCTGGGGTGTATGATCTCTGATGGGTTAAACGTAAAGGGGTGGAAATAGCCGGTATGTCCACATTTTTTGATTTCTTTGATTTTTTCTTAGGGGGAGACTCATTTGGGGTGTCAGTACCCGTGGTATCAGTATCGGTGTCAGTGTCCGGGTCCCTGGTTTTTCCGATATTAGGTTGGGGGAGCGACGAATAGGAGGCAGAGTGAGGCCAGGATCTAGATTGAGGATCGCCACTGGGGGCGTTTACTGGTGCAGTGAAACCATGACGTTTCGCAAACTTTTCTAGCTGCTTGGTGATTGGTTTCAGGGCAGAAGCTAGCGCTTGTTGCACAGTTCCTGGAACTGCCTTTTCCAGGGCCTTGTTGACCGACTCCTGGACTGAGGCGTCCAGGGCTTCAACAATGTTATCCTCTAAGGAAGGATTTTGCACTTCCTCTTGATAAAGGGTATCATCCTCTTCATATTGGACCCACTCCTCCATTGTGGGATCAAATCTGTGACTGTAAGTGTTTATACAGCAAAATATACTAGAGGAGTAAGGGGGGAGCCAACCCCCAGCACACGTGAATGGAAAATGAGGTACCTGGCTCCTCAGCAAAGCTGTATTAATAGTTGTTGCAGCCCACAGGCGTAATTGGAGCCAACAGAGCAGATTAGTATGCAGGAGGTGTGCTCCCTCCAGGCCCAGATCGTTCTTTCAGCCTGCCAGGCGTAGAGAGTTGCTCAAAGGGTGAATGCGACCAAAGGAAAGGAAAAACGATAGAAAATGATCGAAAAACGGGCAGTAGCGACGTGCGTAGCCCAATCCTACCAAAAATAGCCCAATTGGGCTACACACGTCAAAACCAGCAAAAAGGGGAAAAAGCTCCTGGCGCACTCGGCCGATGAGGGAGGCCTCCGCGCCCAGATATAGAGGCATGCATTCACCGCCGAAGGCGGTGCGGTACCAGAAACAGGAGAAGGTGAGCAGCGCTCACAAGCGTATCGTCCCGCGAAGCGGGAAATTCAAAGATGCTTTTGCTTGAATGGAGGCCCGGCGGCAGACGCGCACACCACCCGATGACAGCGGGGGTGCCGCGGTCGCCGGGAAATCGAGCGCGGAGCTCGCGTGCAAAAATGCACCAACAATAGTAGGGATACAATCCCAAACCCAGCGCTAACAAAGCACGCACAGCAAACCAAGCGGCATTAGGCCAATAAACAAATTTCTTTGGTAAACAATTATATCCAACTTAACTGTCTGCGTGAGCAGCAAAGAAAGAGGACGAGTTCCGGTAATGCTGGCTCTTATGGGGCCCTACAGGATGTGATGTATACCATGAGCATCATGGAAAATGTAGTTTGTTTTCAGAAATACAAAGTTTTCATTGGCTGCTGTGAGTGGCAATAAATAGAAAGAGAAGCATAATACGAAGCCTCCGGTCCTGTAATAGAATAAAAGGCACATCGAAGGATCTCCAGGGAGATAATAGCTTGCTGAGCCCACGGCACTCAGGCAAGGCCGTAACTTTTTGATAAACAAATTTTTATTGATTTTAATGATTTGACAAAGGACACCAGCCAATCATCACGACACCATGAAAGTTCAGGAGTACAGACGAGGTTTTGTGCAACCCAGTATACAGACATTAATAAATATAAAACAACATGGATTTGGACATTCCCTTCGGGACTAAACCATACCCCCCAACCATTTCCCCCAGACCCTACGATATTTCTTGGGACACCCGCGTGCCTCATACATAATTTTTTCTTGTGTGGCACACCAATCCACCCCCGACCGCCAGCGTCCAACACTCGGGGGTTCGGGGCATTTCCAGGAGGCCGCTATGTCCCTTTTGGCTACCACCATTGCCGTAGTGAAAAACAACTTCTCATTCCGAGACCCATCCAACCCATCAGTAATACCCAGGAGCGTGTGTTTTGGGTTGTGAGGAACCCCCAACCCCAATAACTCGGCAAGTTCTTTCTCGATATCCCCCCAGAACCGCGACAGGCGGGGGCACGCCCACACCATGTGGAGAAAATCAGCTGGATCGTGCCCGCACCTAGTACAAGCGGAGGTCGGGCGAAATCCCGCTCGGTGAAGGCGCACCGGAGTGAGGTAGGCTGCATGTAAATAGTAGAGCTGTACCAAACATAGCCTGGCGGAGGTGGTGACCGTCCTAGGGGCCATAAGGGCATTGCGCCAGTCCTCCTCCTCCAGGGTTCCCACCCATTCCTCCCATTGAGTTCGCAGTCGGTCCAGGGAAGTGGGGGTATTATTGATCAGTGTGCGGTAGATGCGGGAAATGCCACTTTTCCCCAGGTCCCCAAACATGATCTGTGCCTCAGGCGGGCTATGGTCAGGAAGTCGTGTACCCGTTGTGAGGTGCGTATGGAGAGCATGTCGCAATTGCAGGTACCTATAAAACTGCGATTGGTGCAGGGAGTATCTATTTAGCTCCGTAACTTTAAAGTAAGGGTGTCGCTCTTGTTTTTATTTTGTTTTCCTGATCATTGCTTGAGACGTTTCCACCAAAGCGGATGAACACAGTACTTTGCCGATGGGAAACTGATAAGAGAAACACACACTGAAGAACAGGAAATAGAACGCTGTTAGACCTGGCATCATTGGCGCGGGTCTCCCTTCCTCTTTTCGCTTCTGACCTTTTATGTTGGCTGGATTTAGATGCTCTGGGCGCTGTGCCACTGCCAATCAGTGACACAGCGCGAATGCTCCCTGTGTAAAGATAACTGTATGAATTGGGATAACCATAATTGTCAGCCCCTAGTATCAGTGCACTGTGTGTGCCCAGGGCTGGTAGACCAAATACTGCTGGTGGGCCTGCAGCGCTGATTTGCGCTACCCACCGAAGGAGCTTTTAAAGTATGTCTGTGTAGCATGTTCTAATAGCGAGTTACCCTCCATTTCCCTGTTTACTATTGTGAGGCTATCCGTTCTCATAGGCCAGAATGGGCAGGCTGAGCATTACATGCCCTAGCCCTACCTGCCCCCAGGAACCTGATTGGAACGTCGAATTTGATATGTTTAAGTTCAGAACAGTGAGATACATCTTTTAGTAAGGATTATTAGCGTAGCCCGTGTTCGAAAATGCCTCTACTAGAAACAAGGTATTTTCTGGCCTAAGCTTTCCGGTAGGCTTTGCTAGCGTGTGTATTGGCCGTCTGGTTTTGGTGCAGCAGGGCCAGCGGGGTCAGACCTGGCTGGAGAGAGAGATCGGCATTTAGACTAGGGTGAGGGGTGACTCTTTGATCTGAGCAGGGCCGTGCCTGGCAAGGTGAATGATGGCTCCACCTCCCACTGTGCGTCTGATAGCAGACCCTCAGATTCTCAAAGGGCAGGATGTCGCATCGTAAACCAAGTGCTCCCCGACCCCACCGAACTGGTTCTGGCTGGATGCAGTGATTTGTGACTGCAGAGAACAAAGACTTTTTAGGTATAAAACGCTGCGCTGAAACCTTTTCAAGTGTGTTCCTTCTGGATGTCAAGACGAAACTCTGTCCGAGCGGACAGAGGAAAGGACTTTGAAACTTTCACCAAGTTTGCTGAAGAAACTACCCGAGGGCCTGAATTGAGAGCGCCTCCTGCTGAAGTCTCAGGGACATTAGACTTCACCCCGTCAGCCGCCTGAATTCCTGTGCTAGGGATTCTACTTGCAGGTGAGGCCTCCGTCGAGTAATCCGGAACCTCTAGTTCTACTGTGAGGAACGCGGACTGGTAACCCTTGTTAACTCTGTGTGTGGGCCGCCGCAGCTAAGAGAGAGCTGCCGCCGCTGAGCGCCCGCCTTAGTTTGAATCTTCTGAACCTTTGCTGAACCTGTGTGGGCCGCCGCAGCTAAGAGAGAGCTGCCGCCGCTGAGCGCCCGCCTTAATTTGAATCTTCAGAACCTTCGCTGAATCTGTGTGGGCCGCCGCAGCTAAGAGAGAGCTGCCGCCGCTGAGCGCCCGCCTTAATTTGAATCTTCAGAACCTTCGCTGAATCGGTGTGGGCCGCCGCAGCTAAGAGGAGCTGTTGCCGCTGAGTGCCCGCACTTGTGTCAGCTGTGCATCATCGTGATTTGTCCTGTGGGCCGCCGCAGCTAAGAGAGAGCTGTTGCAGCCGAGTGCCCGCACTTGTGTCAGCTGTGCATCATCGTGATTTGTCCTGTGGGCCGCCGCAGCTAGAGAGAGCTGTTGCCGCCGAGTGCCTGCACTTGTGTCAGCTGTGCATCATCGTGATTTGTCCTGTGGGCCGCCGCAGCTGGGAAGAGCTGTTGCCGCCGAGTGCCCGCACTTGTGTCAGCTGTGCATCGTCGTGATTTGTCCTGTGAGCCGCCGCAGCTAAGAAGAGCTGCTGCCGCGGGTACTCGCACCTTTGCTAACTTTGCATCATCGTGATTTGCCCTGTGAGCCGCCGCAGCTGAGAGAGAGCTGCGGCCGCTGAGGGTCCGCACCTTGGCTAACTGTGCATCATTGTGATTTGTCCTGTGGGCCGCCGCAGCTAAGAGAGAGCTGCTGCCGCCGAGTGCTCGCACCTTTGCCAACTTTGCACCATTGTGATTTGTCCTGTGGGCCGCCGCAGTTAAGAGAAAGCTGCTGCCGCTGAGTGCCCGCATCTTTGCCAACGTTGCATCATCGTGAATCGCCCTGTGGGCTGCCGCAGCTAGGAGAGAGCTGCTGCCGCTGTGCGCCCTCCACGGAGCTGCACGACGAGAGTCATCGCCACCACCCGCCCGGGCCGCCGCAGCCGCTGGGAGCCCGCCTGTCCCCGAGTGCCCGAATCATTGTGAGTACACATTGCGGACCACTGCAGTCGAGAACTGTGGTCGCTGGGAGTCCGCCTGTCACCGTCTCCGCTTCTTCGAGAAGCTACGTACTGTGTCCCCGTCCAACGGCAGGTATCTGGTGCGCAACGGGTTGCGTAGACCCAGGCCTTGAACTCAGTCAGTGCCACGTTCTGGTGAATACGTTATTGCCTTTTTAAAGTCCCTACTGATTTACGTGCATTGTGACTGGTTAAAACGCTTTCGAGAGTCTCGTACTAAACCTTAGATAAAGATACTATTTTTCTATACCTCCTTGAGTTGTGTCCTTTTGTGGTGTCGTTACTGCCTTATTGTGCATGGTCATAAATGCTTCACACACTGCCTCTGAGATAGGCCTAACTGCTCGTGCTACGTTACCACAGGGTTGAGCAGGGGTTATCAAAGGGGGTGTCTTAGGGTTTCTGCACATACACAGAGTTATGCACAGGATAATAGGACCCCGGAATACAGTGGTTTGCCTACCATATACCGTAGCACCCAAAACCCCAACCCAACTAGCTTAGCATCCCATTAGTACCAAAGCACCAATGATTGGACAACCCAGAACACGGTATCTTTATCTCAGGACTCGCAGAAGCAAGAACACTCTTTCGTCACTCACTCGTACTTGTCCACAATGCGCGTATGAAGAGACACAGGGTAGATTAAAATATTTATTTCAACTTACGTGCTCTAAGGTACAGTACACGTGTCAGCACTAATAGCATAATGCATATGAATAATATAAGCAGCATGGTTACAATTCCATAGAATACAAACGGGGAAAGCATTTCATAACTCAGTGGATAAATGTCTAAATAACATTACCACCCTCCCGTGCAGTAAGATAGTTTATTATAAAAATAGAAGACCTCTGGGCTTTGACTAGCGAACCCTCATACCTCGGTCTCTAGATGCAGAACTACATCGGCAGACAATCACAGCTCTTCTCCCTGGAAAGGATTCCTCCAAGTGTATTAAGCGCCAGTAAAACCGCAGTATTAAAGGCACACAAAGTTTCATGTCATTTGCGCCTAATGTTATGTCTGGGTGCGCGAGACTGGCCATATCAGGAAGAACCGAAATACATTGTTATGCGACCTTGTACATGTTGTGCAGTCTGAGCCCAAATCGAACAAGAGAAAAGGTGAAAGACAGAAAATGCAGACAGCGCAAAAGAACTTAGCAAGAGCAAAGGGCGAGGGAGCCCTGGCTCAATGTAACGTGCGCAAAGAAAAGCAGCATGGCAGCTAGGCCTAAGCCAACATAACAAGGCAGGCAACAAACCACAAGACACCCTCCCCTGGTCAGTCCGGCGGCCAAGACAGAGGTCCAATAGAGAAAAACACATCCAGTTGAGCACAGGAAGCGCCCACACGGCGAAGGACAGGTCAATCCATGAAAGTGTAAGTGCAGAAAAAAGCCATACCCTCCAAGAGGACATCATTGGAATCGTCAAAAAACATAGATGCCATCCAATCCATGAGATCAAAAGAGCAGGAATGCTCCTCAGCAGAGGGAGCATCCAAAAGCAATGCGGGACAACTTGCGTGATAAACGAAACAGCTTTGTTGTAGGAGATCCTGGGCAGCCGCCCAGATATCCCATTGCGCCAAAATCCCCAGTGCAGCCGCACGCGCCATACAGCCGGCAACGGAACAGTCCTGCTCATGGGCCTCTAAGGGACCCATCAACTGAACAAAATCCGGAACAGACAATGACGAATTGGAGAGGCAATAATCCAAAGTCCAGGTGAAAGGACAGCGGACACAAGTCATTACAGGTTGCACGCAAGTGAAATACGCAAAGCGAAAAGAAAGAGTATATGACACTCAGTGTCGCCAATGGCAAGACACCAAAACCAGCCAAGAGGCGCTCACGGAGCAGCTGGAGGCGGTCCGGATCGAGCAGGTCCCATCGGGGAGCAGCCATTGCGCAGAAAACAAATTAATAGCAGGACACCAGCCGCCAAAGCGATGATCAACGGGAAACCGCCAAAGACGCTGGAAAAAATAGAATGAATAAATGCCGGGATGACACCAAAAATAGTTTGGAAGGAGGACACCAAACCAGACCCCACGACCTTAAAAAAGTGTACCAGACCCTCAGTGTTAGATGCGTTAAAAATGCGATGAATTAACTCCCCAAAATGTTGGAGAAGATTAGTGTTCAAAAGGGCCTGTATTTCACTGTGGGTACTCGCCACCTGGAGAATGAATGTCTCCCGGGCGGACGTGAGCATAACTTCCTCGTTCAATAATAGTGCCTTTATTCTGCTCAGTCTATTGAAATCTGCCTCCATGGTAGGGATGGAAGGCCAAATAGAGATATCAACCTTGCCATGAGGGGGAGGAAAAAGCACATTTTTGCAGCAGACAACCCTGTGCGAAACTGTTACAATGTAAGGAATGCCAGCCTGCAGGCCACAACAGTTTTCGTTATTTAAAAGTAAATAGCTACCATTGGAAAGGAGAGTGAAAGTAGGAGGAATAACAGGAGCAGGAATACCTTTCAGCACACAAGCAAGATTAGGAGCGGAAACGCTACATGAGCCATGCAATTTAATGTGTTTACAAATAAGCGAATGACCCATAGTCGAGTCGCAGGACTCCCCCGTGAGAAAAACCTCCTTGCCGTCCCGAAGGCATTTATACATGAAAGGCAAGGACCAGAGTTCATGCAGGAAAGCACTGCCCAAGGGCTGGTAACGGCCCACAGGATAATGTTTCATGCACGAGTCAAATTCAAACAAGGAAAAAGGTAAAGCGATAACCCCATGAACTAGCCACACAGCAGAATCGAGTTCTGCAACAGAGAACGGCAAAGGATCCATCTTTTCGATATGTAATAAGGTGTAAGTTGCATCTTTCATGGACATGAATTGCTGTTTGTCAGTTAAATTAAAAGGTAGAAACAAGGCAGAGGTGTTCAAAAAATGCCAAGGAACTTTACCTAACTTGAGCGTTTGTAAAGTCCATGCAAACTGCATAACTGAACGCAATTGATTCTGACCATGATATAACACAGAAACATCATCTTGTACAATATCAACAACAGAGGACACAATATTCTCTAAAGTATAAATGCGAGAAGACAGGGTATTAATACTATTGTCAACAACAGCAAGCACCTTTTCCAAATTTGCTTGATCTATTTCCCGAAGACGGGAAGCAGCTTCAATTTGTGACAGCTTCCAGAGTTCATTATACGTTTCATAAATGAATCTCTTAGGTCGGGGACCACGAGGTCCCAAAACAAAGTCGGACAGATCAATAGTGCCTGAAAGGAGGGACAAATGTTGTTTAACAGAATCAAGGGACGAATGTTGTAGCCATTGTTTGCATAATTTACCAACAGAATATGTAGTGACAGTACGGGAAGCAGTAAATCTCGGATCAGGCCTATCCTGTGTGTAGCCAGTACCTGAGTCGTGAAAACGCATTTGGCATGCATTAGATGATATAGGCCATACCAACCAGGGTGACAGATCGATTTCGGAAACATTAAACGAATTATTCTGTAACAGAGCCTGTAGGGTCGCCAGGGACAGGTTAAGACGTGAGCTATCATTGGGAAAACTCGACAGGGATGGAATTGAGGGCGTGTTTAATTGTTTAGTGGTAGCTAAGCCCCAACACGTAGTCTGATAAATAGAATCATTTAGGAACATTATTTGGGTAGGGATAAGGCAAGCACGGTGCAATGCCTCGGTTCCTTGTACCTGCCATGGCTTGGAACCCCAAATAGATTTCAAATCTACTGTATCCTCCCAGTACTCATAACCACCCACTGCTAGGGCACTTAAAAAGGAACCCGAATAAAGCAATTTGGTGTGTGTTAACATAACTTTCTGAGTTGACGTGGTATTTAGTCTAAAATAATAGGATGCGGGGTTTGACCGATTAAAATCAGTAAAATAGGTAAACTTATTTCGAAGAGTTTGTGAGCTACCTGGCAAGGGGTTTGGACAATGTTCCCATTGGGTGTAGTTAACAGAACTACGCAGGGCACTTGGCTTATGGAGAAAATGATTACCCCAATGTTGGTAACAATACAAATCGGCATAATTCGCAGAATTCATATATAAATCTTCAGCATTAAAAGATGCATAATATTTTAAATCGGCAAACAATGCTTCAACGGCATGCACATCCCAATCATCAGAATGAATGTTATTTTTTACTACATCACCCATTGAAACACGAAGGACATTAGGTACATTAATAATTTCCGTCGGACCATGGATTTGATAGTTCACTGCATCCCATACGATGCCATCAGCAACTGGAAAAGCTGAAATGTTCACAAATGTGTGGTCACGCTTCATGATGTGAGACGAGGAATGAGGAGCTAAAGTTCCAGAAACATAGTCTACAGCAGAGCGTTCAGGTAAATAGTGACCATTGATTAGTAGAAAAAACACTGTGACAAAGCCAATGGACATGAACAAAAAAATCAAGAAAAGTACCAACCAGATGTATGTCCAGGGTGGAATCAAAAAATTGTCTCTAAACCAGGATACAAAAATACTGAACTTGGATGGGACTTTTGAAGAGGTGGAATCCGAATCAAAGGAATAACGAGTCGGGCCAAGTGGCGTTGTTGGTTGATGCGCCACCGATTCAGATGCAGGATAGGTATACTCGTCCTCGTCGATGTTGGTGGAGAGTTGGGGATCAATTATAGTTTCAGGCAAAGGAGAGGATTCAGGCAAATCAACCATCTCAATTACAGCATCAGCGACCGTCCGTGTAGATGGGCCACGAACATATGTCCGATAAATGGCAGGACAAGAGACCGCTGGTGTGACACTATTCAGGATCGGCCAGGCGCTGTAGCTTGACATTTTCCACTGAGATGTATCTGTTCTCCTTGCGACCAGGAAGCGGTGGTAAAATGACTGTACGTGTTCCCTTCAAGCCCAGAACTGGAACCGGTGCACGAAAAGAGGGGCCGAATTCTTTTCTGTTTTCAACATTCTCTCGAACCAGTTCTCCAACCTTTGGAAGCCAGCCGGCTACCGGAATCTGCAACGCAGGATCTGTGGCTGAAGGCAAATGTGTAGTTGCAAGTTTGTCTCGGGCTTCTTGTAAGTCCTGTAACATAGCAGAATGATTATCTACATCAAACTTGGCGGATTGCGCCGCGATGTCTGGACCCTCAAGGTCAGGCACAAACATTCTTATGCCAAAGAGCATTTCGTATGGGGTCCGCCCACCCAGAGGTCTTCTAGGGAGATTATTAAGTGCACGCTGAACGGTATACAAGTGGGCCAGCCAGTTCCTGCCAGTACCTATAACTCTAGCTGTTAAGGATTGCTTTAAGTCACGGTTCATTCGTTCAACGATAGAGTTGCCCTCAGGCCTATACGGAGACGAAAATTTCACCCGCACCCCAAGCGAAGCCATTGCATCCTTGTAAGCCCTAGAGGCAAACGCCGGACCTTGGTCCGAATGGAAGGTGCCGCATGCGAAAATTCCCACAAAGACACGCAAATCCCTGATTACATTTCGAGCGTCAGCACTACGTTGTGGCCAGACCCAGAGGAACCGTGTGCACGAGTCCACTGCTACTAAGATGTATTTATAGGCAGTGTCTGATGAGAATGGACCGCAGTGATCCAAGTAAACACACCCAAAGGGTCTGTTAGCAATGCAGAGCGGGGTCTGTGGAGGGCGTGTTACCGTGGAAGGCTTAATCTGTTGACAAACGTCGCAGGAAAGCACAAAAGCACGGGTGTCTTTATACAATCCACGCCACCAATAACGCTGCTGCAAGATGGAAACTGTAGCTGACACACCTGCATGAGCAGAAGCCATGCCTTCGTGTGCAGCTGATATCAAGGCACTCCTGCGGTCCGCGTTGGGGATCAGCCGATCTCCAACGTCAGGTATTGTCACATAAGGAACCTGTTCGGGACTTAACTTGTAAGAATACTTGGAAGGAAAACCTGTAGGGTAATTAACACCTTCCTTTGTTGCAGCAATAGCTGCTAGAATAACAGAGTCAATTTTAGACATGGACCTGGTAACCGCTGCTACTGAACACGTGACTACTGCCGAACGGGCAGCTTCATCTGCCAGATCGTTACCAATAGCGTGTGCGCCCACCCGCTGATGGCCTAAGGTGTGAACCACCTGTGTGAGGGGCAGACGTTGTTGCAATTCTGCCACTCGAACCCAAAGCATTTTATGCTTAATTGTGCTCCCTTTTGCGTCCTTGTAGTCATTTTTCGACCAGAAAAATAGATTGTCATTGTAAGACTGTACACAGTAGAATGAATCACATACAATAAGAGTTGTCTCATCCTGAGAAGCGAACTCAAGCGCAAGTAGCAATGCATGCAGCTCGGCCAATTGTGCGGTACTATCTCCAAGTGTGCGAGTGTGCACTACAGAGGATTTGAACGTTCCATTTACAAAGGAACCCGCAACAATAGCACATGCAGCTGAATAAGCGTGCTTGGACCCAGTGGCCGGTTGCGCCGAACCATCTGTGTAGATCACACATTTGTAATCCTCAAGCGGCAATATAAACAGAGGAGGAGGATGAACGAATTCATACTGTAAGAACTCCTGAGTCTGAAGAGAAGAATCGAAAATAAAGGCGACGTCTGATGACGTCAAGGATGTAGCCCATTGTATCCAACGGGGATGCATTGCTTTTGAGTTCGGTACGCTTGCCTTTGTCACTGCCTCTAGGGCAGGACAGGGTGTTACCACCAGAATTCGCTTTCCCTGTGCCAGTGCGCGTTCTTTTAGAATCGCCATTTGCACTGCAGTTAGAACTTTTTCGACAGATGTAAAGCGTAATTCAGCGGAAGTGTACAGATGCGACTTGTATGCGATGGGTACTGTATCACCTTCATTAAAGGTTAAGTACGTGAATCCCACCGCCCTCGGAATTATTCTAATCACCAGGTTTGTGTGGTTATCACGAGTCAAAAGATATTTAGACTCCAATAGGTCTGTCTGCAAAGACTGCAGAATCAAGGTATGCTCAGGCAGCCAGCAAGACCTTGAATAAGTAGGTTGTATCAAAGCATACAAAGGCTTGATACGCTGGGCATATTCGGGAATGTAAGTACGCCCGAAATTCAGGAAACCCAGCAAAGACTGAAGTTTCTTCAGAGTATTTGGGGGCACAAATGTACATTTTCCAAGAAATGGGGGCTAAGCCCTTACCTTCGTTGTTGAGCTCATAGCCCAAGAACAGAGCGGTAAATTCAGCAATGTGTGACTTAGCAAAGTTAAATTTGTAACCCTGCTCCGCAAATTCAAGAATAATGCGGTCCACACGGGACAGATGCGGAAATAATTCGTCGTCCGTCAGATAAATGTCATCAACGTACGAACATGCATCTTGGTCTATGCTGTCTAGCAAAGAGACAACACGGGCGGCGAATACACCCGGACTATTTTTGTAGCCCATGGGTAAACGCCGGAACTGGAATAATTTACCACCGGATGTGAATGCAGTCCATTGACCACTCTCCGGGGCTAGGTTGTGCGTGTAGAAACCGTTTGAAAGGTCAAGTGTCGTTTTGTATTTTTTACGAACAAGACTGTCTACAAGCGCAGAACTGTGTGTATTCTGCACCGCAAAGTTCCGACAATGAGAATTTAAATGCCGGTAATCCAAAACTAAGCGGTACGATCCATCGGGTTTAGAAACCACGAATAGGGGATTGTTCATAGGTGATACGCATGGTTCGATTACTCCCTGATATTCCAACTGTGTCAGAATTTCGGAGACGGGGCCTTTTGCCTGCCGTTTGATGGGATATTGGGGTTGTGGCTGCGGTAGTGACCGCAAAGGTATTGCATGGGGAGGTGATTCTACATCCCATCCCACATGGTTGCGGTATAACGCTGGAGCCAGGTACACAGCCCACTCAGCTGCAAGTGCTTCAGCTTTGTCTTTTGGGACATGCCGTGAAAAGCTTGGAAGGATTACCTCCTCTCCTTCATGTGCAACGAGAACGAATGGGGGTGGCCAATCCACCTCTGCTAACAAAATGTCATATGAAGAGGTTAGATTTTCCCAAAAAATCCCTGTTATTTCACGCGGTATATCACCTTCAATTTGGATGACTATGTTGTAAAGTCTGTCAGGGGGTGCCACTCTGGTGTCAGCTGTCTCTACAGTAACGAATGTTTCAGTTGCTGTCGCCTCCATATGAGGACGTAGCGCCTCCCGCACTATGGTAACTTCCGCGGCGCTGTCTAGGAGGGTCACTGCCCACGTCCAATTCAGGAGTCTCGTTCTCACGGTCTGTGGCATATTTCGCTGTTACAGCGGCAACTTTTTTCTTCTGAAATTGCGGTCGAGAAAGGTGAAAGTCTTCTGCTTTCCCTCTGACTTGTTGTCGAGGTTGGTCTCGCTCCTGGGGAGCCTCTCGGCCCCTTCCTCTATCTTGCCGTCCTCCTCCACCAGCCTGTGACGACGTCTGGGCCTGTGAAGAACGAGGAGAACGCGTATCAGAGCTCTGAAACCTTTCTGGTGATTTAATTCTCGACCTATCACGTAAATCATAAGTACGTTCAGAAGAAACAGAAACTGGGGAATCGCCTCTCGACCCCGGCTTCTTTTGTTGCTTACCCTGTTTTTTCTGTCTCCAACTCTTTTTAGTGAAGACTGGTCTATCATCTTTCTCAGATGTACTTTTTGTTTGTGTAATTTGTGGTTGCGATTGAGTTTGCATTTTTACAAAAGGCTTGTTGCCTAGGCTATTTCTTCCAATTGTTTTATAAGCCCGGGCAATAATTTTCGGTAATTCGCGAGGCCTGTCCAACTCTGGGACCAAAGCCAAAGCATTCGCTACTTGAAAGTTCATAGCATCGCCCTTGACATTTCCAAGGATCAGTTCAGCTACTACATCAAACACTCCCACTAGTCTCATCCCTAATTCCACAGCCGCTTCAGGGCCATGCTCGTCCTGTACTTTTTTAATTACAGAGGGTAGAACCGTCATGGAAGGAGTACCAAAACATTTTGAATAAACTGCTGCGAATACCTTACCCCAGTTTTCACATGATGTCAAATCGGGGATTAAGTCTTTTGGCAAACTTATCGTAAGGATGCGGTGTTTATCCACTGGGGATGTATGTGGAAACACCGCTTCTATCTGATCGAACTTTTCTGCAAGCCAGTAAGGATAATCGTCCTTATTTTGTGGACGTTTGCCCATCACAGAATTTACCATGACAGGACTTATGGTCACTCCAGCTGCAACAGCTGGTTGGCCAGCGACTACAGGAGCAGCTCCATGGAGACTACCTGTAACGTATGTCACTAAGGCTCTATGCACTCGCACCAGTTCGGTATGCATAGTGCGCAGATCCGCAATCGATAATGCCAGATAATTTGGATGCGGGGTATACCCGGCCAATACAGGCCAAGTGGCCCCCTCAATGGATAAGGGGCCTAAACGAACTGCGGTAGTTGGTTGTGGGAGGGCGCCATTAAACCAAACACGGTGCTGCCAAGCCGTGAGAGGCACTTCAAGATTAGTATAGGGTCGATAGGCAGCAGGAATAGCGGTGGGTTTATATTCATGAAACAGCTTATCACCTGCATCCACCGCCTCAAAAGTGATCCAAGTGTAAAACACTTCAAAGTGATAAGCCGGATCGGCTTGAACCACAAAGACCAACTCGACCCCAGCATCGGGCACTCCGTATACACCTAGGTGTTCTCGGAGTGGTCCTCGGCTATGTGCAGCTATCGCCACACCAGCCATAACTAAACAATTGTATTCGACAACCTAACAGGGAGCACAAAATGGGTTATTTATGTAACCTTTTTTAATAACTTCAAGCTTGAAAGAACCTATAAAACGTTCAATATAGGAGGTATCACCGTCACTTACGCCTCCGGAAGCGTACGTGAGGGTTTTGTGGACAAGCACAAGTACTACTCAAGCATCTCGCAGATAAGCTGCCCCACGTTGGCCGCGCCATGTCTTAGGGTTTCTGCACATACACAGAGCTATGCACAGGATAATAGGACCCCGGAATACAGTGGTTTGCCTACCATATACCGTAGCACCCAAAACCCCAACCCAACTAGCTTAGCATCCCATTAGTACCAAAGCACCAATGATTGGACAACCCAGAACACGGTATCTTTATCTCAGGACTCGCAGAAGCAAGAACACTCTTTCGTCACTCACTCGTACTTGTCCACAATGCGCGTATGAAGAGACACAGGGTAGATTAAAATATTTATTTCAACTTACGTGCTCTAAGGTACAGTACACGTGTCAGCACTAATAGCATAATGCATATGAATAATATAAGCAGCATGGTTACAATTCCATAGAATACAAACGGGGAAAGCATTTCATAACTCAGTGGATAAATGTCTAAATAACATTACCACCCTCCCCGTGCAGTAAGATAGTTTATTATAAAAATAGAAGACCTCTGGGCTTTGACTAGCGAACCCTCATACCTCGGTCTCTAGATGCAGAACTACATCGGCAGACAATCACAGCTCTTCTCCCTGGAAAGGATTCCTCCAAGTGTATTAAGCGCCAGTAAAACCGCAGTATTAAAGGCACACAAAGTTTCATGTCATTTGCGCCTAATGTTATGTCTGGGTGCGCGAGACTGGCCATATCAGGAAGAACCGAAATACATTGTTATGCGACCTTGTACATGTTGTGCAGTCTGAGCCCAAATCGAACAAGAGAAAAGGTGAAAGACAGAAAATGCAGACAGCGCAAAAGAACTTAGCAAGAGCAAAGGGCGAGGGAGCCCTGGCTCAATGTAACGTGCGCAAAGAAAAGCAGCATGGCAGCTAGGCCTAGGCCAACATAACAAGGCAGGCAACAAACCCCAAGACAGGGGTAGCCCACTTGCCCTGACTTAGGAAGAAGGGTCCCTATTTGGGCATTGGCGCCAGCCATGGCCAACTAGAGACCCCCATTTCTAACATTGGCAGTCAGCGGTGAGGATCAGGACTTGCATTTATGATCCACGTACAATAACTGGTAGACACCACTAGTGAGTATAGACCAAAGCGCAGATACGCGCGGATTTTTTTCCTCTTCGAATTTTTTTTTCATTGGTTGTTTTAGTATTGAATTGTTGATCGCAGCAATGAGTACTGCTAATATGGGAAGGCCAACATCCAATGCTTCGGAGGATCTCGCCTTTGAGGAGGAAAGATTAGATACCTATACTGCCAAACAGCTGAAGTCATTTTGTAAGCAATTCGCAGTCCCCGTGGTAGGTCTCTCTAGGAAGGAGGAGTACCACAAGGCGCTGAAGGCCTGGTGGGAAGCCAGAGGGTCCGCTGGGGATGAGGAAGAGAATGCTGGAGGGCAGCAGGATGATGCAGTAGAGGGGGGGGGAGATAGAACACCCTCCAATCCAGGTACTAGTGTATCCCAAAGGAGCCTGACCCCAGAAGAGCTGGATGACAGGGAGAGAGATAGGAGGCATAGTTTGGAGATGGCGAAATTGGAAGGTCAGAAGGACCTTGAGAGTAAGAAGTTAGACATTGAGAAGAATCGATTGTCAATTGAACTTGAGAAAATGAGAATGGAACATGAGAGAATGTTGAGGGAGATAGAGATCAGGGCGAGGAGTGCCCCGGTCTCCCCCTCTGGTGGCAGCATACCTTTAGTAACTCCTGAGAGTAGAGTTTATATTCCTAAGGATGTCATTAAGGATTTTCACAAGAGTGAGGATATTGGGCAATGGTTTGCCGCATATGAGATAGCAATGGTGTCCCACCGGGTCCCTGAGCAGGATTGGGGAGCGGGATTTTGGGGGCGCTTTGTGAGTGATGGTAGGGATACCCTGTTGGACCTGCTTGAGGAGAGCAGGATGGTGTATGCCCATATGAAAGAAGCTTTGATGACCCGTTATGGTTTGACCCCAGAAATGTACAGGCAGAGGTTTAGGACCTGTAAGAAGTTAGAGGGTACCACATGGGTTGAATATGTGTCTTTTTTCTGCAGAGCAATGGATCGCTGGGTAAAGGGTAGCAAAGTGGAAACTTTCGAGCAATTGTATGATTTGTTTGCGTGGGAGCATTTTTCTAGTAACTGTTTTCCAGAGCTACGCCAGCACCTGATTGATAGCAAGCTGACTAACCCTAGGAAGCTTGCTGAGGAGGCGGACCGCTGGGTGAAAACACGGGTCTGCAAAGGTTTTGTGGGAGACTTCGCCAGAGGTGGGCAGGGTCCCCAGCAGAGAATTGGGGGGGACAAGGGTAAGCCGAGAGCAGAGAGGGCCCCAAAGTAATTCCCAAGGGAACCAAGCAGTGGTGTCCCAGCCTCCCCCTGAGAAGAAGCCAGTGTCCCCGACAGGTAGGCCTGTTCAGAGGGGGCCACTCACCTGTTTCAAGTGTGGTCAAGTGGGCCACCGGTATTATGATCCCCAGTGTCCCCAGAGGGACCCCAATGAATCCCCTCGTGCACCACCCCGTGCACCATCCCGCCAGATTGCCAGTGTAGCCCTGGGGGGGAAGGAGGTAGAGGTCCAAGGTGGGTGGGATCCCGTAGAGTTAACCCTTGTCTCGCTAGGAGGCTTTGAGCAGGTCCCTAACCCCACACTGCCGAATAACACTCAGAAGTACCAGCAGTGGGTGACCATCAATGGCCATAGGGTGGAGGCTCTCAGGGACACCGGAGCTAGTGTGACTGCTGTCAGTTCCCGGTTAGTGTCCAAAGAGCAGGTTGCCCCCCATGTATTCTGCCCCGTAGTGTCAGCGGACAACTCAGAGAGCCAGTGTGAAGTGGCTCAGGTTCCCTTCGAGTGGGGGGGGGGTCTCAGGAACTCTTCAAGTGGCTGTGAGGCCCGCCATGCCTGTAGACTGTCTGTTGGGCAATGATCTAGAGAACTCACCGTAGGCTACGGTGGAGAGAAAGTCTCATTTGGAAATGTTGGGTCTGCCTGAGTGGGCGTGTGTGACCAGTCGGTCCATGACAGCTCAGAAGGATGTTCAGGAGGGTCTGGAGCCTGAAAGTATGGCCCAGGCCCCTGCCTCAAAGAGAAGGGGTAGGGGGCGCGGGAAACCGGCCCTTGCGATTCCCAAGGTCCCGGAGGGAGCAGACCCTGAGGGGGATGCCCTGGAACCTACAGGGGAACAAGTGGCCGAACTGGGGGACCTACCGGAGCTGACCCATTGGCAGCAGGAAGGGGGGCCCTCCAGGGAGGAATTTTGCGAGCAACAGAGAACCTGCCCTTCTCTTGAGGGGTGCGGCGGCAGGCCGCGCCCAAGCAGCAGGTGACCAGACAGGGTCACATTGGATCTATTGGGAGAACGACCTCCTTTACAGCAAGCCTAAGGTTGCTGAGCCTGGTTCAGCCTGTGTGCTGGTGGTACCCCAGCGCTTCAGGACCTTCCTACTCGGGTTGGCTCATGATGTGCCACTGGCCGGACATCTGGGGCAGACCAAGACCTTTGAGAGGCTGGTCAGCCACTTCTATTGGCCCCAGATGCGCCAGAGCTCAGATGCTCACTGCAGGACGTGTGAGACTTGCCAGGCAAGTGGGAAGAGTGGGGGGAAGATTAAGGCCCCACTGCAGCCCTTTCCCGTTGTGAGCACCCCATTCAAGAGAGTGGGCATTGATATTGTAGGGCCTCTGGATCCCAAGACAGCCATGGGCAACAGGTTCATCCTGGTCTTTGTGGACCATGCCACCCGGTACCCTGAGGCCATCCCACTCAGGACAGTGACGGCCCCCGTGGTGGGACGGGCACTGATGGGGATTTTCTCCCGTGTGGGATTCCCCAGAGAGGTGGTGTCCGATAGGGGAACTAACTTCATCTCCAAGTATATGAAGTCTCTGTGGGAGGAGTGTGGGGTAACGTATAATTTCACCACTCCTTACCACCCCCAGGGGAATGGGCTGGTTGAGAGATTCAACCGGACCCTCAAGGGCATGATTATGGGCCTAGGTGAGCCCATGAGGCGTAAGTGGGATGTCCTCTTGCCGTGCCTGTTGTTTGCTTACCGTGAGGTGCCACAGAAGTCCTTAGGGTTCAGTCCCTTTGAGCTGCTCTATGGTCACCCGGTAAGAGGGCCTCTGAGTCTGGTCAAGGAAGGCTGGGAGCAATCTCCCAGGGAACCTACCCTGGATGTGTTTAGTTACATGCTGGCCTTCTGGAACCAGACTCGGCGTTTCAGGAAACTTGCTGAGGCAAACCTGGAAGCCAGCCAGGAAGAGATGAAACGCTGGCACGATCAGAATGCCACTCTGATCGAGTTTCAGCCTGGACAAAAGGTGTGGGTCATGGCCCCGGTGGAGCCCTGTGCGTTCCAGGATAGGTGGACCGGCCCCTTTGAGGTGGTGGAGCGCAAGAGTCCTGTTACCTACGTGGTGGACTTGCAGTCTCCCAGGAACCCCTTGCGGGTTCTGCATGTTAACCGCCTGAAGCCCCACTTTGAGAGGTCTGAAGTGGGCATGCTTCTGGCCACAGATGCTGGGATGGAGGAGGAGAGCGAGCCACTTCCTGACCTCCTGTGTGCAGGGGAGCGAGATGGGTCAGTGGAGGGTGTGGTCCTCTCCACCACACTGACCCCTGAGCAGCAGGGGGATTGTCGCCAACTGTTGGGGCAATTCAGTGATCTGTTCTCCCTGGTACCTAGTGTCACTGATTGGTGTGTCCATGACATGGACACCGGGGACAGTCCCCCCATTAAGCACAAGGCTTACTGAGTGACTGACCGAGTAAGGGCCTACATTAAGGATGAGGTTACCAAAATGTTTGCCCTTGGGGTGATTGAGTCCTCTAGCAGCCCTTGGTCCAGCCCAGTGGTCCTGGTACCAAAAGCTGCAGCGCCTGGTGCCACCCCAGAACTTCAGTTCTGCGTGGACTATCGGGGCCTCAATTCAGTCAGGAAGACTGACGCGCACCCCATCCCCAGAGCTGATGAGCTCATAGATCGGTTAGGGGCTGCAAAATACCTCAGCACATTTGATTTGACGTCTGGGTATTGGCAGATCGCCTTGACCGAGGGAGCAAAGGAGAGGTCAGCCTTCTCCACACCCGATGGGCACTACCAGTTCCGGGTGATGCTCTTTGGAATGAAGAATGCCCCTGCCACCTTTCAGAGGCTGGTCAACAGGGTGTTGGTTGGGCTGGAAGACTTCAGTGCCGCCTACCTGGATCACATTGCGGTGTTTAGCTCCTCTTGGGAGGACCACCTGCGCCACCTCTGGGAGGTATTGATGGCACTGCGGAAAGCAGGCCTCACAATCAAAGCCAGTAAGTGCCAGATTGGGCAGGGTTCTGTAGTGTATTTGGGGCACCAGGTGGGGAGCGGCCAGGTGGCGCCCCTTCAGCCCAAAATTGAAACTATCCTGGCGTGGGAACCCCCCCAAGACTCAGACGCAGGTGAGAGCCTTCTTAGGACTCACGGGGTACTACAGGAGGTTTGTCAAGGGATATGGCAACATTGTTGCACCCTTGACTGAGCTGACTTCTAAGAAGCAGCCAAAGAAGGTAAACTGGACTGACACCTGTCAGAACGCTTTTGACGCCCTGAAGACTGCCATGGGCAATGCACCCGTGCTTCAGGCGCCCGACTTTTCAAAGGAATTCGTTGTCCAGACAGACGCCTCAGAGCATGGTATAGGGGCTGTTCTGTCACAGATCAATGAGGAGGGACTAGACCAACCGGTAGCCTTCCTAAGCAGGAGGTTACTTCCCGGGAACAGAGGTGGAGTGCAATTGAGCGTGAGGCATTTGCTGTGGTCTGGGCGCTGAAGAAGCTGAGACCATATTTGTTTGGGACTCACTTCGGGGTTCAGACAGACCACAGGCCCCTTAGATGGTTGATGCATATGAGGGGTGAGAATCCCAAGTTGTTGAGGTGGTCCATTTCCCTAAAGGGTATGGATTTCACGGTGGAACACCGCCCTGGTACAGAACACGCCAATGCTGACGGTCTGTCCAGGTTTTTCCGCCTTAGTGATGAGAACTCCCAAGGGAATAGTTAGTTCTCCCCACATTTCAGCTGGAGGGGATGTGTGTTAGACCTGGCATCATTGGCGCGGGTCTCCCTTCCTCTTTTCGCTTCTGACCTTTTATGTTGGCTGGATTTAGATGCTCTGGGCGCTGTGCCACTGCCAATCAGTGACACAGCGCGAATGCTCCCTGTGTAAAGATAACTGTATGAATTGGGATAACCATAATTGGCTCGGTTGGTTTACCTGTCAGCCCCTAGTATCAGTGCACTGTGTGTGTCCAGGGCTGGTAGACCAAATACTTCTGGTGGGCCTGCAGCGCTGATTTGCGCTACCCACCGAAGCAGCTTTTAAAGTATGTCTGTGTAGCATGTTCTAATAGCGAGTTACCCTCCATTTCCCTGTTTACTATTGTGAGGCTATCCGTTCTCATAGGCCAGAATGGGCAGGCTGAGCATTACATG
This sequence comes from Calotriton arnoldi, assembly GCA_963921515.1. Lineage (NCBI taxonomy): Eukaryota > Metazoa > Chordata > Amphibia > Caudata > Salamandridae > Calotriton > Calotriton arnoldi. The sequence continues at coordinate 5,922,507 of CAWUFW010000086.1, forward strand.
CCCTAGCCCTACCTGCCCCCAGGAACCTGATAGGAACGTCAAATGTGATATGTTTAAGTTCAGAACAGTGAGATACATCTTTTAGTAAGGATTATTAGTGTAGCCCGTGTTCGAAAATGCCTCTACTAGAAACAAGGGGGCATATTTACGTTCCCTGGCGCATCCCTGCATATCAGCAGGGATGCGCCAGGGAAAATGCGTCACGCAAGTTTACCGTTGCGCCACGTCCGATGCGCCGCATTTACAATGCGGCGCATCGTGGCGCAAGGATAAGCAGATGCATGACGCATCTGCCGGCGGAAGGTTGGCGCAGTGCTGAAGTCGTGTCGCAAGCACGACGCAACTCCAGCACTGTTCCAACCTTCCCTATCCCTAACATGGTGCGTCAATCCTTACGCCTGCTTGAAGCAGGCGTAAGGATTGGCGCACCAGCGTCGAAGAAGTGACTGCGTGAAATCTTGTAGATTTCACTACGTCACTTCTCCGAGGCGTACCTGTGCGGAACGCCCCCCCCTACGCCGGTACGCCCACATGAAACCTGACGCAGGTTTCATGTGGCGCAGGGGTTTACTACGTGACGCATCTCCCTAGATGCGTCACGTTGTAAATATAGCGCAACGCGGCGCATGGTTTGCGTTGCCGCTGCGTCACTTGCGTGACGCAACGGCGGCGCAAAAGTGGCGCAAGGGGCTTGTAAATATGCCCCAAGGTATTTTCTGGCCTAAGCTTTCCGGTAGGCTTTGCTAGCGTGTGTATTGGCCGTCTGGTTTTGGAGCAGCAGGGCCAGCGGGGTCAGACCTGGCTGGAGAGAGAGATCGGCATTTAGAGTAGGGTGAGGGGTGACTCTTTGATCTGAGCAGGGCCGTGCTTGGCAAGGTGAATGATGGCCGGCGTCTGATAGCAGACCCCCAGATTCTCAAAGGGCAGGATGTCGCCTCGTAAACCAAGTGCTCCCCGACCCCACCGAACTGGTTCTGGCTGGATGCAGTGATTTGTGACTGCAGAGAACAAAGATTTTTAAGGTATAAAACGCTGCGCTGAAACCTTTTTCAAGTGTGTTCCTTCTGTATGTCAAGACGAAACTCTGTCCGAGCGGACAGAGGAAAGAACTTTGAAACTTTCACCAAGTTTGCTGAAAAAACTACCCGAGGGCCTGAATTGAGAGCGCCTCCTGCTGAAGTCTCAGGGACATTAGACTTCACCCCGTCAGCCGCCTGAATTCCTGTGCTAGGGATTCTACTTGCAGGTGAGGCCTCCGTCGAGTAATCCGGAACCTCTAGTTCTACTGTGAGGAACGCGGACTGGTAACCCTTGTTAACTCTGTGTGTGGGCCGCCGCAGCTAAGAGAGAGCTGCCGCCGCTGAGCGCCCACCTTAATTTGAATCTTCTGAACCTTCGCTGAACCTGTGTGGGCCGCCGCAGCTAAGAGAGAGCTGCCGCCGCTGAGCGCCCGCCTTAATTTGAATCTTCAGAACCATCGCTGAATCTGTGTGGGCCGCCGCAGCTAAGAGAGAGCTGCCGCCGCTGAGCACCCGCCTTAATTTGAATCTTCAGAACCTTCGCTGAATCAGTGTGGGCCGCCGCAGCTCAGAGAGAGCTGTTGCCACTGAGTGCCCGCACTTGTGTCAGCTGTGCATCATCGTGATTTGTCCTGTGGGCCGCCGCAGCTAAGAGAGAGCTGTTGCCGCTGAGTGCCCACACTTGTGTCAGCTGTGCATCATCGTGATTTGTCCTGTGGGCCGCCGCAGCTAAGAGAGAGCTTTGCCGCCGAGTGCCCGCACTTGTGTCAGCTGTGCATCATCGTGATTTGTCCTGTGGGCCACCGCAGCTAAGAGAAGCTGTTGCCGCCGAGTGCCCGCACTTGTGTCAGCTGTGCATCATCGTGATTTGTCCTGTGGGCCGCCGCAGCTGGGAGAGAGCTGTTGCCACTGAGTGCCCGCACTTGTGTCAGCTGTGCATCGTCGTGATTTGTCCTGTGAGCCGCCGCAGCTAAGAGAGCTGCTGCCGCGGAGTACTCGCACCTTTGCTAACTTTGCATCATCGTGATTTGCCCTGTGAGCCGCCGCAGCTGAGAGAGCTGCGGCCGCTGAGGGTCCGCACCTTGGCTAACTGTGCATCATTGTGATTTGTCCTGTGGGCCGCCGCAGTTAAGAGAAAGCTGCTGCCGTTGAGTGCCCGCATCTTTGCCAACGTTGCATCATCATGAATCGCCCTGTGGGCCGCCGCAGCTAGGAGAGAGCTGCTGCGGCTGTGCGCCCACCACGGAGCTGCATGACGAGAGTCATCGCCACCACCAGCCCGGGCCGCCGCCGCTGCATGCTGCTGCCACTGGGAGCCCGCCTGTCCCCGAGTGCCCGAATCATTGTGAGTGCACGTTGCGGACCACTGCAGTCGAGAACTGTGGTCGCTGGGAGTCCGCCTGTCACCGTCTCCGCTTCTTCGAGAAGCTACGTACTGTGTCCCCGTCCAACGGCAGGTATCTGGTGCGCAACGGGTCGCGTAGACCCAGGCCTTGAACTCAGTCAGTGCCACGTTCTGGTGAATACGTTATTGCCTTTTTAAAGTCCCTACTGATTTACGTGCATTGTGACTGGTTAAAACGCTTTCGAGAGTCTCGTACTAAACCTTAGATAAAGATACTATTTTTCTATACCTCCTTGAGTTGTCCTTTTGTGGTGTTGTTACTGCCTTATTGTGCATGGTCATAAATGCTTCACACACTGCCTCTGAGATAGGCCTAACTGCTCGTGCTACGTTACCACAGGGTTGAGCAGGAGTTATCAAAGGGGGTAGCCCACTTGCCCTGACTTAGGAAGAAGGGTCCCTATTTGGGCATTGGCGCCAGCCATGGCCAACTAGAGACCCCCATTTCTAACAAACGCCTACAACCAATAGAAACTAGGAAAAGTAAAGTGACAAGCACAAGGACCAATAAGAAGTGAAGGCAGGATGCAAGTCCCTTTTAAGATATATTTAATACAATAGATTTCACAAGCATCGCACAAGCGATGTGCAGGCGTAACCTAAAAAGGGGTGTGATAATCGATGTGTCATAACCTGGCGTATAAAAGCATGAAGTATGTTGGTACATAATGCTATTTTGTGAAGTAATGAAACAACACAGCGCAGATCACTGCTACTATCAACCTTCAGAAAGTTACACATGAGAAAAATTGAAGAACTCCTGTCGCATCTAATACACTGTGAACCCCTTGATGTATGCTACAAACTGGCAATCTTTTTTTAATATTTTAGAAAAATTGATAAAAAAGGATTGTCCAATATTAAATTATTAAATTCACCTTCTTATGTGAAGGAGTTTAAAACGTTTTAAAAGTTTTCTCTGTTTTTTAGTTTTATGTTTGTATGTCCTACATGGTATAATTTCAAACACATCAATCAACGTAAACATTCCACCACGTCACAAGCAAAAATGATACTGAGAAGACATAGATAATGAGAAACACTAACAAATGTAAAAACTGACGAAACACAGTCATAGAGATACACAGATACAGAGACAAAGATACTAGCAGACTTTGGGGAAGTACTGGAAAAATGTTGGATCAACAACCAACCCAGAGGAGTTTACATCAGGTTATAAAGTTTGAAAGCTGATTAACTGGGTGAGTAGACAGGCAAGGGGGACAGATGGATAAAAAAATTTTTTAGACAATCCTAGGGTTTAGTGATAATATAATGCAGATCTTAGCAGATCATTACTAGCGCTTGAATGACACTTGAATCACATGCAGTTAAGGACAGATATAGTGGTCCCTGAGAGGTCACGCCCTGCTAAGGATTGGTTAAGTAAGCAATGAAGGGTGGGCGTGGCCAAGAGCATCAAGATGGCGGTCGCACTCTAAGAGTGCTCCAGACCCCTCCATCAATCGCTCTCATCCATGCTGGGGTTCAGGACCTGAGGTTGCCATATCCTGCGGTGCTGTGGACACTTGATCCAGGAGTGAGGACCATACCACTGGCGACTGCGGTGATCGCCTCAGACTACCGTGAGGCTACGGCACCTCTTCCCACAACATGGTGGCTTCCTGAGCGGACTGTGCTTCCCTGCCAGCTAGCGGAGGCGATTGGGGCTGAAACCACCTGCTGTGCCATGAGGTGGCGGCTAGCGTTGTACTTTCCTTACTCTGTCCCCCCTCCACCGGATGAGGGCAACTCTGGGACAGGGAATCCTCCCTCTGATCAACAGGGTGGCTGTGCTGCTGTCAAGGCTACTATTAGAGGGTATGCCAAAGGGCATCTTAAAAAGAAAAAACAGACTGATAACAGACATCTTACCTAACTGGAAGCCCAGGCCCTCCGTTTAGAAAAGCTAATAACTAGGGGCAATGAAGAGGGAACTACCCGACGACTTGAACTAGAACGGGAAGAGATTCACCACATCTCTCTGTAATCAGCCAAGCAGATGTGGAGAGCATCCTCAGCCAGGGTTTATGGCTGGGGATACAAGAATGGTAAACTTCTTTATTGGCTCACATCCCACCCCTTAGCAAACCGGATTAAACTGGAGGTAACCGACACCCAGGGACACATCCAACGCACCCTCCGCAGCATAGCACAGACTTTTGCTAAGTATTGCGAACATCTATACGCGGCAGCCCCACAGCTGGAGCCTGCGCGGATACCCCACCTTCTGCAGGAGATACCTCTCCTGTTGCTCTCCCAGACTGAACGCCAGTTGCTCGATCAACCAATATCGATCGAAGAGGTTGGAGCTGCTATTTCAGCGGTGGCCTTCGGGAAGACTCCAGGTCCCGACGGCTTTCCTGCAGAATATTATTCGACCTTTAGAGAGGACACCCCGACTCCATGCATTTTATGTGAAAGCGGCGGGTAGAGGGGCCTTCCCTTTAGACTTTGACATGGCTATGATTGCAGTAATTCCCAAGTCGCAACCCCTGTCGTCCTCGTGCTCAGACTTTCGGCCAATTTCACTCATCAATACTGAAGTAAAGATTAATGCCATGATCCTAGCCACTCGGCTCAGATCAGTGCTTACCACAATCATCCTCCCTGCCCAGTGCAGCTTCATGCCCCACAGAAGTACGCAACACTGTCTCCGACGTCTGCACGTCTCGTTAGCTCATTGCCACCTTTTATCGCATGATCTGGCCCTACTCCTTATAGATTTCGAAAAGGCCTTTGACACCGTGGACTGGGGATACTTGGGAGAGGTGCTCTACAGAGGCCTAGGGCAGCATTACCACGGACTCATTTGTGGCCTCTAATCCAACCCTATGGCTCGGGTTTAGGTAAACGGTGTTCTATCAGACTCCTTCCTCATCGTAAGGGAGACGCTTCAAGGCTGCCCCCTGTCCCCCCTCCTCTTTGCCCTGGCAATCAAGCCTTTGGCTCACCTTGTCGAGGTGTGATGCCCAGATAAGTGGTTGGCGATGGGGGGATGTATATGAAGACCGCATTGCACTTTAGGCCAACAACGTCCTGCTCTTTTTGTTGGACCCTGCGACGACAGATCCTCGGTACCTTCAGGTGCTCTGTCTTTTTAGTGAGGCATTCAGCTAAGTCTATTTTAGTACCATTGGCTGACTCTCAGGACTGTATCACATGGCAATCTACCATCCAATTAGACGCCTCAGCGTCTGGTATTTAGGAATATGGGTGGCACTCCACCCACAGCTTACCTGGTCCCTGAACCTTAACCCCTTGACAAAGACAGCTAAGTACGACCTCTGCAAATGAAAAACTCTACTGCTTAACCCAATGGTCAGATTAGCCTTATACAAAATGATGATCCTTCCTCGATTCCTTTATGTCTTCCAGAACCTTCAGCCTTGCCTGCCACACCATCGGTTTCTAACCTTGGACAGACTGGCCACCTCATTCCTTTGGAGTGGTACCAGGCCCCACATGGCCGTTGCCCACTGTCAGCATGCGGCCTATGATGGTGGTCTAGGGATAACGAATCTCTACAATTATTACTTGGCAACTCAACTCCTAGTAATGAATAAGGTTTTCAGGGGGCTGGTCAGACCCGACATATCAACTGGAGTTGACCTCACTGGCGTTCCCCAATTCCAGGCAAGGCTTTACGGTTCCCCGATCCCCAACACTATCTCCATGGTGACCCGAGCAGTTTTCCTTGCATGGAGATTTGCGTTACAACAGACACATTGGGACCCTAAGCTGATGTTACAGACCCCCCTATGGTATGGCACCTGGCTGAGAAAGGTGGCCTTACTGGAGGGCATTGGGAGGTGGGACTTCATTGGAATAACACAACTGGGTGATGTCTGGTCTAGGATCCATATACGCACTTTCCTAGAACTGCAAGAAACCTACACACTTAACTCCACACAGTTTTACAAATACTGGCAACTAAGGCATGCGCTCGCTACTCATGTCCCCAGCGATACCTCAGTTCCGGAGGTCTTCCCACTGGAGGCCAAAGTACTAATGGGGGCAATTGAGAAGGGTGGCATCTCCCAGATTTACCGTACACTCATTATTAATGCATGTCCTACCCTTGATCACCTTTAAATGCGCTGGGAGCGATGGATGGGTCCTATGCAGGACGATGATTGGTGGGACGCCCTTATTGCCCCCGAGTTATAAATATCTCCTCCAGACTGAGATTATTTCAAGTGTACTACCTATACCTACACTGTGCTTACCGCCTACCGGCCAGATTACATTGTGCCGGTCTCCTCAAGAGCCCTGCGTTCCCTCGCTCCACAGAGACCCCGGCAGATTTCTATCATATGGTGCGATCATGCACGGTAATAAGCAAGTATTGGTCTGCCATAGTTACAGAACTCACTGAGGTAGAGAGATGGGCAGTCCCACACACTCCTCTGGTCCTCCTCCTGGAGATCCTAGAAGGTTCGGAAGGCTCCCAGGCATATAAGGCATTCTTGGGCACAGCTACCATGGTGGCAAAGAGCGACATAGCCACCAAGTGGAAGCACTCCGCACCCCCCACTGTGACACAATGGCGTAAGCGACTTGATTGGTGTGCTATGTTTATGAAGCAAGAGGCTGACCGAAGAAACATGAACGAGTGTGGGGAAAGTGGTTGGGTCAACTGGAGTGTTTAGTAAGGGTCGTTGGAGTGGAATTAGATCTTATGGTAGATTCAGGGTCTCCTTGGACAATTATTACCAGGGAGTTTTACAAGTAAAAATTAAGTGGAATACTTAAAAGTGATCTTTTACAACCTTCTGACATTGTGGCAGAGAGTTTTGATGGTTCTACCATTGAAATGGATGGTTATGTGAGTGTTCCTTTGCAGTTTAGAGAAAGATGTGCACAGGTTAAGTTATTCATTGCAGTGAAAGGAGTAAACATGTTGGGTTGGAGAGACCAGTGGAAACTGGAACTTATTTTGAATCCCCACTCTAGAGAACCAGTATTATTGAGTGATGAAGAGTGTGTTAAACAAGTATCATACCTTGAGAATAGTGATGGAGAAATACGTGTTAAAGAATGCTTCAAGGAGGTTTTCACAGAAAAGCTAGGAAAGTTAAAAAAATACACACACAGGATCAAACTTAAGAGCAATGCAGTACCTGTTAAACAGAAGCTGCGGGGAGAACCCACTAATGGGCGAGATGAATTAAGGGATATGCTCAATGAACTGGTCAGTGAGGGTATTACTAAAGCTATTGAATCAGCTGAATGGGTTTCCCCCCATTCTTTTAGTACACAAAACGGTTCAAAAACTGAGGGTGTGTGTGAATTTGAGAGCATTGAATGTGAATGTTATAGGTGACTGCCACCCTTTACCCAATATCAAATGTGTCCATGTTAGAAGGTGCCAACATTTTCTCCGCTTTAGACCTGAGGTCTGCGTATCATCAGATCGAATTGTCTGAGGAGTCAAAGCAATAAACGGTATTTCTTATTCCTCAAGGTTTTTACCAATACGCCAGGATGCCATTTGGTTTGGCATCCACAGCCTCAGTTTTCTAGAGGGCAATGTTTCACATTTTCAGAGATATTGACCAGTATGTGAAGTGTTTCCAGGATGACATATTGATATTTTCTAGAAATGAAAAGGAACATATGGAGAATTTGTTTGAAGTATGTAATATGTTGGCAAAACATGTTCTGACGCTAAAGGCACATAAATGTAACATTTTTAAGAAATCAGTGGAGTATCTTGGGCACACCTTGTCTGGTGATGGTGTGATTCTGAAGAAATTTAATGTTGAGGCCATTGTGAATGCTCCTGCCCTGATCGATAAGGAGCAATTATTATCATTTGCTGGTATGTGTGAATACTATAGAAAATGTGTTGACAGTTTTGCCACCAAAATGGAACCTCTAAGAAGTTTGTTGAGACAGAATGTTCCTTATGTGTGGTTGGACCAACAGCAGAAGGCATTTGAGCATATTAAATGCGAAATTGTTAAGGCATCCACCTTAAAACCATTTTGCACGAAAAAGAATGGTTAATTACTGTTGATGCGAGTTTATATGGTGTTGGAGGGGTACTATCACAGAGGAGCGGCAAGGAAGAGTGGAATGTTGCTTTTGCATCTCGCACTCTTAATAAGACAGAACGCAGGTATGCAGTTATTGAAAGGGAATTACTCGCCTGTGTGTGGGCTATTGAGCATTATCGGAATTACATATGGGGCAGTAAGTTTGTACTAAGAACAGATCACAAACCACTGGTGAACATACTGTCTCCTGGGGGTGGTTGGAATTCCACAGCACATATTGCCAGACTAGCGTCTAAGCTTCAGGAGTACAGTTTTAAGACTGAATATGTGCCGGGAAGAAAAATGTAACTGCTGATTTTCTGTCACATCCCCTGTGTCAGCAGAATGACTCTGGAATGATTAATGAATGTGATATGGTTTCCACCATTAAGGACATAGTGTCAAGAGAGTTTGGAGAAATAGCTGAAGAATTGTGGAAAGAATGTGAAAGTGTGGATGACCTGTGGCAAACTACAAAAAATATGTTCTAGAAGGGTGGCCAAGAAAGAGGGATATTAGTTCTGAATTCCTACCTATGTTCAATGTAGCAGATGAACTGGAGATGGAAGGAAACGTGTTGTTTAAAGGGAGTAAGTGTGTTCCTCCTAAAGCAATACAAGAATTGATCCTTAAACTTGCGCATAAAAGTCACTCCGGAATGTCTGCCATGAAACGCCGGGTACGGAATTATTTTTGGTGGCCTGGTATGGATAGGGTCATTGATCGTACAGTCAGAGAATGCAATGTGTGCGCTTCTAGTAAAAAGATGCTAAAAGTGAATACTCCTCCTTTGAAAAATGTTGAGTGGCCTGAAGAACCGTGGCAAAAAAATGCTTTTGATATCTGAGGACTATTTAATTTTTTACCAGTTGATTCCCGTTTTGCTTTAGTCATGGTTGACTATCATTCTAAGTGACCAGAAGTGAAATTTATCTCTCAAGCCACCACTGGCGCAGTAATAGAATCCTTCAAAGAAGTGTTTGCACATGAGGGGTGCCCCTCTGCGTTGGTTACCGACAATGGGGTGCAGCTCACGTCGGCAGAAATGGAAACCTTTCTTAGGCATTGTAGCATAAAACATGTGCTGACTTCATTGTACGAACCTCATGAAAACGGTCAAGTTGAGAGGTTAAACCGAGTGTTGAAGGGGTATGTAGTAGAAGCATTTAAGCATGGAGGTGATTGGAAGAGTTCCCTTAGATAAAGGTTGTGGCTAAATCGCATTACCCTGCACACAAGTACTGAAGTTAGTCCTTTTAAATTGTTAAAAAGAAGGGATTCAGCATCTAGTGTGTGCCCCTGGTGGTTCAGGGAAAGGTGCAGAAGAGAAGGAGAAGATGGTGGTAGTGTTAAAGAAACTGCAATGCGGGTGAAGAGAAAGCAAGATAAAGCCAAAAGTGGTATGACGGTATGGAAGGCAAAACTATGAGTTCAAAGTAGGGGATTGGGTAAGAATCTTAAGACCAGGGCTCATCAGTAAGGGAGCAGCCAGATTTGGGAAAGCCATGAAAATTCAGAAAGTTTTCACTAATAGTGTTATCACCCAAGATGGTAAAGTTTGGAATGTCAGGAGAGTAGCTAAGCGCCTTGATGGGTATAATCCCAGAGCTGATAAGGAGAACATGAGAGAAGACTTCATTGTAAAATAAAACAACCAGGTCCAAAGGTGTGATCAAAATGGGGTGTGTGGAAATCGCCCAGAATTGCCGGGTAATAGTGAAGGTACAGTGGTTTCAAGAATCAAAGGTGCAAGTCGCTTCAGACAACCTCCCAGAAGGTTCTATGATTTTGTCAGATAATCTGCATAATCTGAATGTACAACTATAGTTTTAATTGTGTATCGTATTTTTTTCCCTTTTCGTTCCTAGTTGTTTTCCCTGTTTTGGTTTTGTTAAATGAGGGAGCTGTGTTGCATCGTCATTGTCTATTCCATGCATGCGCTTTCACTGTGGATTCTGTGTATGTGCTGTGTTTATTTTCATATAAGGTTCTAAGTTCTTTGCAGTATCTGTGTATAATTCTAAGGATGCTTCAGTTGCATCTGGAGCTGTCCGGTCTGCGGATGCATTGCTGTGCTGCGAGAATAAACTACAAGAAAACCCATAATTTTCGTATTCTCATTCTAACAGGGGCTTAATCAAGATGTCCAAACTGAGGGATGTGTGAGGACCAAAAGGCTTGAAGAATTTGACCAACTAAGGGCAGAACATAGCACTGAGACTCCTGAATTCTTTAGGTATCCGCACTTGATTCCTGCAATAAAAAACAAGCATTGGCATAGCCAATAGGTCTCGCCTTTGGGACCTTGTGTTTCAGCATGCAGCACATTATCCTGGGTGCTGCAGCGTATACTGTCACTCCTTATCTTTTGTCTTCACATCTGTCAAGTCTCCTGTGACCCATAGCTGTACTCGAAACATCTTTAAGGGATGGGTGGAGGTACCTCACCCCCATCCCAGGCTGTGAATGGAGGATATGAAACTAAGTGACACTGAAAGAGGTTAATCTTTGGAGGGGATATAGGGGGGCATGCCGTTCCTTTGGGAGCTTATTAACCAGTGGTCTGAGGCCGCAGTCAAACACGCAGTACAGATTCTTAGTGCACACAGGCAGTCACACAGAAAATCTTGACCCCATTCGAACCCTGCAGATACTGGGTAAATGCAGATGAATGGATCCAGGCGCAGAGAAACAAAACTCAATGTGCACCAAAACGGCAGCGAAAACACACAGCAGGTACAGGGCAAAGAAAAACAGTGTACGAAGGGTCATCGAGAGAGGTGCCGGGCACTTTCTACTTGCAGATTGGTGCTTGTAGAGGGACGGATGGCAAAAAAGGTGCCAGATACAGTGTGCGTGCGTGGAGACAGTGGGAGGAAATAGGGGTGCCAGCGAACAGTGTGACCAACACGAAGGGCATGGGGAAGGGGAGCCTGGCGAGGTACCACCTACTGAGTGGGTGCACGCAAAAGGTCAAAAGGAGGAGAATCGAGAAGTGCCAGTCTCTGTGCGCCCGCAGAGGGACATGGATGAGGTAGATAATATGGGTGGCAGGCAGTGTGTACATAGCTAGAGACTGCCATCTGAGAGAATGATGGGCACTGAATGGTCCCATCACTATTACCTGAGGTTATTGAAGCCAACAAGGGGGAAAGGGCTGGCAAAAGGTGTGCCCCTAATGCAAGGCTCCCCATGGATCTACACTGGTAGAGAAGTAATCAACCATTCTAGGTGGTAATTCGGGTGGTCAGACGATTTCGAAGTGATGGGCAGATAATATTGGTTCTGACCATAAATATTCTAGGTATTGTGTGTCCAGCAGGCAGAGTCATGCATGGCTTTGAATACGCACAGCTTTTATTTAATTTTGGAATACCAACTAGTTGGTTAAGTATTCACCCAGAGAGAAGAATCCTTTCTATACATAAATGATTTTATAGATGTGAACTTAAGGAGGGTGATAAAAAGGATCTCATTATTTTTGCTTTTTAATTTCTGACACTCATAGTCTTTCTACTATTTCTTACCTGTGCATAATTATCCAGAAGATGACAGGTTACTGGTAAAAAGCCTTTAGTTTTGAAGTTGTCTTAAAATGCAGATATCTGCTCGAAAGTGCAATGTTAGATAAATCATCATTTTAGGAGCACAAACGTTAACTATTTTTTCATGCAATGTGAAAATATAAAATTATTCTGTGCATATGAATTTTGGAAAAACTTTGGCAAAATACCCATTTATGCCCACACTTTGTACACCACACATTGAGTTTTGGTGTCTCGTGGTGTCTGCTAGTTTTACTTTTATTTAGTAAGTTCAATTTTTTCATTAATTTGCTGCTGCTGAATGTTTATATATTAATGTAAAAAAAATAAACTCTTATTTGACACTTGGGTTCAACGGAAGCCGTTTGCAAACAGTAGACAGGAATTTGACTAAGGAAATGCAAGAGTGGAGGTGAAACTGAAGCCTAGTGGCCAACTTAGGAAAGCATGCTGATTTTGTGTTCTCCAAACGTTAATTAGCACAGCCCCATGTCGTTGGTGGCACCTTCACCAGTATATGATTTTACGCGAGTTGTATGTGGCATTCTGGAACTTGTAGGATTACTTTTGACTTTGTGATCTAAGGCTTAGCCAGCATTGTGAAATTCTGTTGGTTAAAAAGTCCACTACGAACCTACAAACGAGAGAACACGTTCAGCATTAGAAACCAAAAACAACATCAGATCCTACTGTTTACCAGAAACATTTCTCTGTAAAATAGGTCCTTGTATCTGGATGCCACTGGACACCCGGCCTTCAGTTAATATCAGAGTGCATTTTGGGATCTATATTTTTGGTTGAGATCTATTCAAGTGACACCTCTGAAAACATTGCTTTTATACAATTAAATTCCAGCACGGGAAAAGGTATTTACCAGTGACTTAGTGACATTATTTCATCTCGGTGTCTCGGGTCCATGTGGGGGCTGGAATTCAGCATTCTGTATTTATTGTTTATTTGTTATCTTTAACATTAGTCAATTTAAACTTGCACATCAGTTAGCCCAGAGGTCTTAAGTTTCCCAGGTTATCACCTCGAGCCCAGACTTTTATTTGCATTCTGGGACTTGTAGTCCTGCTATCTCAATATATAATCACAAGAAACCCAGAATGCACCGCAAAAAACTTGGACTGGATAAGCTACTCGTCAATAGACTTGGGACACTTCAGAACTCTGCTTACACGAAGGTGTATTGTCCACTCTGGCGTCATGAATACAGGTAACATACATAAAACTGACATCGAAAAATTCCAAAGCTGTGCTCGTTTATGTTAAAGTGTATTTTTGAAAACTCTTAGCAGCTGAGAGTAAAGGTTTGAAGTTAACTGATTGAGGGAGCAACAAAAAAAGGAAAACAAATGTTGACTTCGAGGGGTGGTGCCAATGGGCATCAGCAGGGATCTGTGAACCAATAAAATCGGTGTTGGGCCACAGAAGGGGGGCTTTCAAGGAGCACTTTTAAAAGGGAACGGCAAAGGGGACTTCAGAAGCCTGTCAGTTGGCGTGTCAAACGGGTCTGGGAGAGGTGTGAGAAGGGGCGGGGCTTTCTTAAACACTTCCTGTTGATGCCTGAAGAGGGACTTTGTTGATAATGGCAGCTGTAGAAAATGTCCTGCACAGCGCGATACATAGAACAAAAAAAATAGCCCACCTGATCTTCGCACGGGAAGCCCTTGTGCCCCTTAACAGATCTCACCCCCAAAACAACTATTCGGTAAATGCTTAGGCTTTAAAGCTTTTTTTTACGGTACAGACTCGGCTTTATCGTCAGTGATTCCAAAGAAAACAAGCGCACGCGCCTCGCACGGCAGCAGGGGGAGGGGGGAGAGGAGGGAGCCTGCACGATTCACTTGCCGGAGCGAGCGGCGCCAGGAGCGATAATTGCTACCATATGGCGCTGCTCGCTCCCGCAAGTGAATCGCCAAACGTGCACGCGTTGCCATTGAAGGCAATGGAACGCGTGCACGTTTTAGGCTGAAAAGCCGAATCGATGGCAAAAGGTCTTTTTGCCTATGCAACGCATGCGCGCTGTGTAGGCGAGACCTAAACACTTCAACATCAACTCCAGGGAACGTGGCCTGGCAAGATGGCCGACAGGACGTAGCTGAGCTTGGCTCCCATTTCACTCAGCCTATTCTTTCTGTATCCTACTCTACTGTCGCTGATTTTGGACAGTAGAAAGTGGCATCCTGTTCATAAACCTCCTCGTAACGGAGGGGGAAGATTTACTGCCAGTTGGGGGGCAATGGTGGCCCTGTAATCGGTGGCTCGGCAGAGCCCATAGCAAGCCTCTAGTCATGGCGAGGCCCGGTACTGTTGCGTTCTGCATAGCAGGCCTGCGGGGAGGTCTGGGTGAGCTGCCTGCACTGATGGACAGAGAGGGATCGTTGGGGTTGAGGAGGGCTGGAACGGGCCTGTCCCAGAACACCTCCACTGCGGGGTGACACATTCTCGGGCCGGCCAAGTGGAGCTTGATTGCGCCAGCGCCTGCGCCGTCTGTGGCTGGAGGAGTGAGCGCCACCGGGTGCAGAGGGGAGGAGGACAGTTGCAGCAGCGGTGCCGCGACTGGTGTCTGGGGCCCGTCGCCTGTTAAATCTGGGTGCGGCCACCAAGAAGTACCTGTCTGCGGGGTAGGGGGCTGGTGGCAGGACTGCCGGATAGGGGCATGGTGTAGCCGCGAATGGGCCCATTATGGCAGCCAGCCCCTGCCTCTTGTCGGTGGGCGCAGGCCCGAACGAGGTCCTTGTCCTTTCTGTGTCACTGCTTGGCCCAGGTGGGCCTGAAGGTGAGGTTACAAGGGCAGATTCTGCCGCCCCCCATTCATTGAGTGAGACACTGTGGCAGATACCGAGAGGGGCAGTTACATTGGTGCAGCATGGTGGGTAAGGTGGGCCCTGAACGTTGCCATGAACTGGGAATACCCCTGCCAGTTGGCGCTCTGTGGATGAGAGAACATTTGCGGCCCGCTGCAGTGAGATGTGGAAATCCGCCACATATAGGAGCCCTACCCTGAGAGTGGAAGGAGTACAGCAGGGTCAGGCATGCTCCTAGCTCCTAACAGGTAAGGAATTTGGGAGGCAGGAGAGGGGGAGCCCGGAGATCTCGGCCTGAGGGGGCTAGCCCAAGCGATGCCTGCGTGGAGGGGTGCTGTGCAGGACTAGGAGACAGTGAGGCGGCGTCCGGAGGTGATCCGGGTGTCAGAGGTGGGCTGAGAGTCTCCAGAGTTGAGAGTACACTGAGCAGCTCGATGGAATAACCATTTGGGGCCCCCGGAGGTGTCACTTGATTGGGAGAGCGCTCTTGCATAGCCTAGAGGGTCATACTAAGAATGCCTTTGCTGACTGATGCCACAGATCCTCAGGAACCTATTATTATGGGTGGGAGCCGCAGGTTTGAAGGGACGTACTAGCAGCTGCGGAGCAGTGAGCACCATGGGGAAAGACAAGGCAGCTCGCTCATACACCACTAACACTATCACTCAATATACCATGCCTAGGCAGCCGTCCCAACGGGTCACCCTACAGGGGGGTGCAGAAACCAGGAGGACTTCCTCGGAGGGGATGGGCAACCCCTCACGTGTAGACCTGCTGGCCGCGATATAGGGTTCCCGCACGGAATTAGAGCACAAGATTGAAACTGTTTCTATTGACGTCAATCTGCTTAGAGCTGACCTGAGAAAAGTGTCTAACAAGGTGATGGAGGCAGAGGGTAAATTTGAAAGTTTGAAGGGGGATATCTCACAGCTTAAGCAGCAAATGGCTAAGATGACAACTGTGACCCGTAAGTTGGAATAGAGAGTGGAGGAGGCGGAGGGTCATGCTCGCCGCAGTAACATTAGAGTGCTGGGATTCCTGGAGAGAGTTTTTGGAGTGCTGGCTGCGACGACATCTGCAACCATGGGGGCTGACGGAGTTCTTTGTGGTTGAGCGGGCACATAGGGCACTGGCACACCGCCCCCTCTTGGTGCCCCTCCGAAGGCGATCATAGCCAAAATCCTTAACCATCGGGATAGAGATTGTTTATTGAGATCTTCCTGGGAGCAAGAGGTTCCTTTGTTTAAGAACAATAAGATTGCAATTTATCCTGAGTACATCAGGAAGGTGCAGGAACAGTGCACATCCTTTCTGGCTGTAAAGCAAAAGCAAAGGGGTGATGCAATTGACATACATGCTCTTCCTCCCTTCCAAATCGAAAAACATATCGGAAGGGAAGGCACATTTCTTTGTACTCCCAGATGAGGTATGGGAGTGGCTTGAACTACGGTACTGAGCCTCTCTGGGACGCCGGAGGGAACGCAGTCGCAGAAAGCCAGCTGCGGGGTATGTGCTGGGCTCTGGAAGGGGCCTGTCCCACGGGGGACGGAGGGTGGCTGGGTGCCAGGACATTCATAAAGTTACGATTCAAGAGGATGGAACCATGCAGATGATGGAACTGGGAGACACGCAGGGGACTGCCGGTGGGGGGGGGGGGTCTTCTCCTCTCTCAGCTGGACATTACAGATGATGGCCTGGGGCCTGTGACTGCCACTATCCTTGAAGATTTTTTGACTGCCCCGGAGAGCTCATAGAAACTTCTTGTGCTACAGCTCGCTTGGCTTATCCAGAGGGGTCGGACGTGCCTTTGACTGTCATATTTACAGTGCTTTCCTTGCTGGTGGCTGCTGGTGGGAGCGTCGGGGGGAGTGCATCAGCACCTGCTAAAGGGAATCCTTAGCTGGTTTTTACGACATGAGAAAATTGCTGTTCTGGGCTGTGCCGAGGGCCCCTATTGCTGGTTTGGGGGAAGGTCCTTGTCCCCTGTTGAGAGGGGTCCTGGGTGTTTCATCCTTCTTTTCCCCCTCTCTTTTTTCCTTTCTTTTTTTTCATAGTCTTTCTTTTTAGGCTGGCTGGGCGGGTTGGGGCTAAGTGTCGGGGCCCTGCCCCTGTTGGACAGGATGTGGGTACCAGTGTTGGTCGTGGCACATCAATCGGGTGAACACGTGTGGGCAATATGTTTTAATATACTAGTCCGTGGTTGGGGGCAGTTTTGGTTGGGGTTCTTTTGTTTTGGCATGTGTTTTTGCAGGTGCACAGGGTGGTCGTGTATTGCTAGTCATGGGGCAGTTCCTTGTGGTACTACCACGATTACATGGGAGATAGATACAGATTCTTGACCTGGAATGTCCAATAATTGGGCTCTTACACCAAGTAGAACAGGGTGTGATCTTTCCTGAAACATCATAAAATGAAAGTGGCTTCTTTCCAGGAGACTCACTTGAGTGATACAGAAGCCGAAAAAATTGCT
This sequence comes from Calotriton arnoldi, assembly GCA_963921515.1. Classification (NCBI taxonomy): domain Eukaryota; kingdom Metazoa; phylum Chordata; class Amphibia; order Caudata; family Salamandridae; genus Calotriton; species Calotriton arnoldi. The sequence continues at coordinate 5,939,800 of CAWUFW010000086.1, forward strand.
AGAAGTAAAAGTGTCAGATTCATCATGCCTCTTACTCCACGTATGCTAGGGAGTGCTGATTTGGGTGCCACCGGGGACTCAGTTCTCCCTGACATACTCGGAGGTGGATGTGGGGGGCCGATATGTGCTAATACAAGGCTCATTGGATGGACGGGATAGCTCCCTCTTGAATACTTATGTGCCTTAAACAGATGACCCCGATTTCTTTTATGGTATTCAAGAGTTGGTTAGTCAGGATGTGGATGTGCCTCTGCTTTGGTTGGGCGACTTCAACTGTGTGTTGGATGCTGATCTCGATAGGCTTCCCCCATGACAGGGCATAAAGCCCCGCATGACAGCTGCATTGAGGGTGGTGATGCATAAGCTGGGTCTTGCTGATGTGTGCAGGTTGCATTTCCCGCAATGTCAGGTTTACACTTGTCACTCCCTCACGCACAACACGTATGGCAGTTTGGATTGGGTGCTGCTGGTTGGGCTCCCTGTCGACAAGAGAGTGATTGTGTCAGAATATATGAATCATAACTGGGGTAGTATGTCCGGCAGGGCCACTGAATGAGAGGTTATGAAGGCAGTGCTACGGGGCCAGTTATGGGATTGATGTGCGGGGTGCGGCGGAAATTGGGGAGGGAGCTTAGGGAGAGAGAGGTAGAACTTGCTGAACTATAGACTGTGGAATTAGAAGACAGGGGGGAAGGAGACAGAGAGAGTAGGCAGCCATGCACGGCCACATAGCGGACATATGGGCCGGGTTGGACAGGTACATTCTGAAGCAGTATCGGCAGCACCTGCATAGAGAGGGAGACAAGTGAGGCAGGCTTTTGGCCTGGATATTGCATACAGAAGTGGCGTTGACCCCAGTTATACACTTGAGGGCGGCGGACTGAGTTCTGATGGCCACTCGTGCAGTGGTTGTGGATACATTTCAGCAGCACCTGGAGGGGGTTTACATGGGGGATCTGAAGATTACTCAGGCAGCGACCCAGGCCTTCCTTGGAGGCCTCGCTCTCCAGAGGGTGGGGAGGAAGTGAGTCTCAAATTGGAATCTGATCTCACGTTGGATAAGCTGAGGACGACACTAAACTTGCTCCCTAGACGTAAAGCTCCCAGGGTACAGGTTCCCGGCAGAGTTCTACCAGGCTTTCTTGGCTATTCTCATACAGGGTCTACTGGAAGTGTATTTGGAGGCGCGAGACTGGGGTGTTTTGCCCCCAACCATGCAGGAAAGGGAAAAATGTATGATGCCTAAGCCTGGAGGGTACAAGACAGACCCTGCGGCGTATTGCCCGCTCACTATGTTAAACACCGATGTGAAGATCCTTTGTAAAATGTTAGCAAGCAATCTGAGCCCTGATATGGGTGAGTTGGTGCATGAGGATCATCGCAAGTTTATCCCAGGCCATAACACTGCATGAACCTGAGGAGACTCACACACATTTTACATGAAGTGGAGGGGGCGGATGAGGAGATGACCCTTGTCGCGGTGGACTCAGAAAAAGCATTTGATACAGTTGACTGGGGGTACCTATTGGAAATCTGTGTGTTGTAGGTTTTGGCCTGAAATTTCGAGCCTCGATTCACTTATACGAGCCCTAGTGCAAGGATCAGGGTGGGGAATTACCACTCAGATTGCTGGGAACTGGGAAGGGTCACTCGGCAGGGATGTATGTTGTCGCCCTTGTTGTTTGTGTTAGAGTCTCTGGCGATTAGGGTTCATTGGGACCTGTCTCAGTGGGTCATAGAGTTGGGCACGACAAGACACCTTGTGTTGCTGAACGCGGATGATGCATTGTTTTATCTCAGGGCGCCTAGGGATTCGCTTGGAGAGCACTTGCGTATTTTAGACGAATTTGGGCAGTTTCTGGGCTGCAATTGAATTGAAGGAAATCTCTGTTGTTTCTAATGGCGGCGCTGGTGGGAACCCCGCAAGAGGACCTTCCGGATATGGGTCTCTGGTGGGAGTTGGATGGTTTTCGCTATCTGGGAATTAAGGTTGCTCACTCAAAAAAGCCCCAGATGCAATATAATATGTGCAGGGTCTTGGAATCCCTTCGGTCCTCGGTCACCTTCTGGAACACCCTGTCGCTTACGGGCAGGATAGCAGTCTCCAAGATGGCACTCCTACCACGTTGTCTTTATACGATACAGAACTCCCTTTGCCCACAGCCCTCTTGGGTTTTTAGTGTTACAGCAAACAAATGATGGACGGAATGCTGACAATGCAAACATTCTCCCCCAGTCAAAAGATCTGGGTTAAATCCATCGTTCTTTTGCTCACTACGCCACCCCAGTTTGGACCCAGCCATATGCAAATCAGTCTTGACCCTGTGCCCCATGGGAACAGTCCAGACCGAACTGCCAGGCCAGGTCCTCCCTGGACCGGAAACAAGCATCCTGGGACCGGTTTCAGGGTATGTCACCCTTCTTCAGCCAGGCTAGCTTGAATCCAGTGGCACAGTGAGCAAGGGACCCACGTCTGGGCATACCCATCCCACTTAGGGTGAAAAGTGTTACAGCAAACAAATGATGGACGGAATGCTGACAATGCAAACATTCTCCCCCAGTCAAAAGATCAGGGTTAAATCCATCGTTCTTTTGCTCACTACGCCACCCCAGTTTGGACCCAGACATATGCAAATCAGTCTTGACCCTGTGCCCCATGGGAACAGTCCAGACCGAACTGCCAGGCCAGGTCCTCCCTGGACCAGGAAACAAGCATCCTGGGACCGGTTTCAGGGTATGTCACCCTTCTTCAGCCAGGCTAGCTTGAATCCAGTGGCACAGTGAGCAAGGGACCCACGTCTGGGCATACCCATCCCACTTAGGGCGAAAAGGGTTACAGCAAACAAATGATGGACGGAATGCTGACAATGCAAACATTCTCCCCCAGTCAAAAGATCTGGGTTAAATCCATGTTCTTTTGCCCACTACGCCACCCCAGTTTGGACACAGCCATATGCAAATCAGTCTTGACCCTGTGCCCCATGGGAACAGTCCAGACCGAACTGCCAGGCCAGGTCGGTCCCAGACAGACCTGGGGGACCGACAGACCTGGGGGACTTTCCCTGCAGCTTCTCCTCTGTCAAGCACTCTGGGGGGTCATGTTGTCCTCTGGAATGGGCAACTCCTGGCATCATTGCTCTATAAGGCCATGGGGGCGAATGTAACCCATGGACCCTTGAGGGCTCAGCAGGCCTGGGAGACGGACTTGGGGGAGCCTATGGCAGATGAGGTCTGGTCACGAGTGTGAGCTCTGACTAGGATGGTCTCTGGTAATGCGCGGTTTAAGCTAATCCATTTTAACCCCTTCGCTGCTAGGCCTTTCCCCCCCCCCCCTGTGCTAAGCCTTTTTTTGGCTATTTGGGGTAGTTCGCGCTTAGGCCCCTGTAACTTTTTGACCACATAAGGTATCCATGTCAAATTTGCGTCCTTTTCTTCCAACATCATGGGGATTTTAAAGGTACCCAGGGTTTGTTGATTCCCCTGGAGGGGACCCAGAAATTAGCCAAAATACAGCTAAATTTTGTTTTTTTGGGAAAAATGGAAAAAAGGGCTACAGATGAAACCGTCTGGTTTTTTCCTGCAAATGGTATCAACAAAGGGGTTGTGGTGCTGAAATCAACATCTTCCCAGCTTTCAGGGACAAGCAGACTTTTGTCAGAAAACCAACATTTTTTACACAGTTTGCCATTTTTCTGGGACATAGCCTATTTTTGCTACTTTTTGTGCTTTCAACCTCCTTCCAGTTAATGGTAAAAATGGGTATGAAAGCAATGATGGATTCTGGAAAGCTATACATTTCTGAAAAGTAGACAAACTTTTGAATTCAGCAAGGGGTCATTTGTGTAGATCCTTCAAGGTTTTTGTATAGAAACTAACAACTGAAAATAGAAAAAATTGAAAATGAGTTAAAAAAAACCAGCCATTTGTGCCAACGTTTTCACCTGTAACCTCTACTAGGTATGACAGATGTTTGAAAGCAATATACCGTTACATCCGCTGGACCCTTCTGGTTGTGGGGATATATAGGACTTGTAGGTTCACCAAGAACCCGAGGAACCCAGAGCCAATAACTGAGCAGCGTCTTGCAATGGTTTTTTATTGTGTACCGGGCATTTAGCAATTCATTTGGAAAAATATAAACAGGGAAAAATCGGTATGAAAGTCACCTATGTATTTCTGAAATGGGAACAAAATATAGAGTTTAGAAACAGTAGCTATTTGCACATCTCCGAAATTGTGGGTACCCATACCAGCATCTGAATTATAGGTCATTTTTCAAAGTGACTTCTTTTTTACACATTGTCTTACATTTGGAAGGCAGAAATGCATTGAAAGTCAATAGGTAATAACAGATGCTCTACAATTTTGTGTTCCCCCAAGTCTCCCTATAAAAATGATACCTCACTTGTGTGGGTAGGTGTAGTGGCCGCGACAGGAAATGGCCCAAAACGCAACGTGGACACACCACATTTCACAGTGAAAACGGACCCGTTTTTGCAAAGTGCCTAGCTGTTGATTTTGAACCCTAGCTCTGTCGGCACCTAGGGAAACCGAGCAAACCTATACAATTTTGAAAACTAGACACCCAGGGGATTTCCAGGATGGGGTGACTTGTCTGGCTCTCACCAGGTTCTGTTACCCAGAATCCCTTGCAAACCTCAAACTTTGTAAAAAAAAACACATTTTCCTCACATTTCTGTGGTGGAAAGTTCTGGAATCTGCGTGGATCCACAAAACTCCATCCACCTCGCATTCCCCAAAGTCTTCTGAGAAAAATGGTACCTCATTTGTGTGGGTAGGCCTAGTGCCCGCGACAGGAAACAGCCCAAAATGCAACCTGGACACACCACATTTCCACAGTGAAAACGGATCCATTTTTTGCAAAGTGCCTAGCTGTAGATTTTTAACCCTAGCTCTGCCGGCACCTAGGGAAACCTAGCAAACATATAAATTTTTGAAAACTAGACACCCAGGGGAATCCATGATGGGGTGACTTGTGTGGCTATCACCAGGTTCTGTTACCCAGAATCCCTTGCAAACCTCAAAATTTGTCAAAAAAACCACATTTTCCTCACATTTCTGTGGTGGAAAGTTCTGGAATCTGCGTGGATCCACAACATTCCACCCACCCAGCATTCCCCAAAGTCTTCAGAGAAAAATGGTACCTCACTTGTGTGGGTAGGCCTAGTGCCAGTGACCGGAAACGACCCAAAACGCAATGTGGACAGACCACATTTTCACAGTGAAAACGGACCTTTTTTTTGCAAAGTGCCTAGCTGTAGATTTTGAACCCTAGCTCTGCCGGCACCTAGGGAAACCTAGCAAACCTATACATTTTTGAAAACTAGACACCCAGGGGAATCCAGGATGGGGTGACTTGTCTGGCTCTCACCAGGCTCTGTTACCCAGAATCTCTTGCAAACCTCAAATTTTGTAAAATAAAACACATTTTCCTCACATTTCTGTGGTGGAAAGTTCTTGAATCTGCGTAGATCCACAAAATTTCACCCACCCCGCATTCCCCAAAGTCTTCCGAGAAAAATGGTACCTCACTTGTGTGGGTAGTCCTAGTGCCAGCGACAGGAAACGGCCCAAAATGCAACATGGACACACCACATTTTCACAGTGAAAACTGACCCTTTTTTTTGCAAAGTGCCTAGCTGTAGATTTTGAACCCTAGCTCTGCCGGCACCTAGGGAAACCTAGCAAACCTATACATTTTTGAAAACTATACACCCAGGGGAATACACGATGGGGTGACTTGTCTGGCTCTCACCAGGTTCTGTTACCCAGAATCCCTTGCAAACCTCAAAATTTCTAAAAAAAAAAAAAAAAGCAAATTTTCCTCACATTTCTGTGGTGGAAAGTTCTGGAATCTGCGTGGGTCCACAAAATTCCACCCACCCCGCATTCCCCAAAGTCTTCCGAGAAAAATGGTACTTCACTTGTGTGGGTGGGTCAAGTACCCACAACAGGCAAGGGCCCAAAACCTATTGAGGAGACATCAAAAGTACCTATCACAAAAACAACCTTGTTTTGCAATGGGGGTCCCATGAGTTTTTGGCCCCAGGCTCGGCGGCCATCTTGGGAAACCTACCAAACCCACACATTTCTGAAAACTAGACACCGGGGGGAGTCCAGCGAGGTATGGCTTGTGTGGACCCTCCAAAGTTTTTCTACCCATAATCCCCTGCAAACCTCAAATTTAGCTGAAAAAAATCACATTTTTCTCAAATTTCTGTGTGGGAAAATTCAGGAATCTCCATGGATCCACAAATTTCCTACCACCCAGCGTTCCCCCGTTAAAATTTGTACCTCACTCGCGTGGGTGGGTCAAGTACCCGCGACAGACAAGGGCCCAAAACGTATTGAGGAGACATCAAAATGACCTATCACAAAACAACCTGGTTTTGCAAGGGGGTCACCTGGGTTTTTCGCCCCGGGCTCTGCGGCCACCTTGGAAAACTACCAAACCCACACATTTCTGAAAACTCGACACCCGGGGCAGTCCAGCGATGTATGGCTTGCGTGGATCCCCCAACATTTTCCTACCCAGAATCCCCTGCAAACCTCACATTTAGCTGAAAAAAACACATTTTCCACATATTGTTGTGTGGAATCACCATGCCGGCACAAATGTCCTACCCCACAGCGTTCCCCTCAGTCTCCCGAGTAAAATGATACCTCACTTGTGTGGGTGTCCAATGCAGAATTGGCTAGAAAACGTATTTTTAAAAAAATGTAGCGCTTAGAATTCCCGGTGCTATACCCTTAATCCCTATGTTTTTGGCTCTTCCCAGTCACAAGCCCTTGCCCCACCCACACAAGTGAGGTATCATTTTACTCGGGAGACTGAGGGGAACGCTGTGGGGTAGGACATTTGTGCCGGCACGGTGATTCCACACATAAATATGTAGAAAATTTGTTTTTTTTAGCAAAATTTGAGGTTTGCAGGGGATTCTGGGTAGGAAACGTTAGGGGATCCACGCAAGCCATACCTCGCTGGACTCCCCCGGGTGTCTAGTTTTCAGAAATGTGTGGGTTTGGTAGTTTCCCAAGATGGCCGCCAAACCCGGGGCCAAAAACACAGGTGACCCCCATTGCAAAACCAGGTTGTTTTGTGATAGGTAATTTTGATGTCTCCTCAATACGTTTTGGGCCCTTGCCTGTCGCGGGTACTTGACCCACCCACACGAGTGAGGTACCATTTTTATCGGGAGACCTGGGGGAACGCTGGGTGGTAGGAAATTTGTGGATCAATGCAGATTCCAGAACTGTCCCAAACAGAAATTTGAGAAAATTTGATTTTTTCAGCTAAATTTGAGGTTTGCAGGGGATTCTGGTTAGGAAAACATTGGGGATCCACGCAAGCCATACCTCGCTGGACTACCCCGGGTGTCTAGTTTTCAGAAATGTGTGGGTTTGGTAGTTTCCCAAGATGGCCGCCAAGCCTGGGGCCAAAAACCCAGGTGACCGCCCTTGCAAAACCAGGTTGTTTTGTGATAGGTCATTTTGATGTCTCCTCAATACGTTTTGGGCCCTTGCCTGTCGCGGGTACTTGACCCACCCACGCGAGTGAGGTACCATTTTTATCGGGAGACCTGGGGGGAACACTGGGTGGTAGGAAATTTGTGGACCCATGCAGATTCCAGTACTTTCCCACACAGAAATTTGAGAAAAATTTGATTTTTTTCATCAAAATCTGAGGTTTGCAGGGGATTCTGGGTAGGGAAACGCTTGGGGATCAACAAAAGCCATACCTCCCTGGACTCCCCCGGGTCTCTAGTTTTCAGAAATGTGTGGGTTTGGAAGGTTTCCCTAGATGGCCGCCGACCCCGGGACCAAAAACGCAGATGCCCCCTATGTATCGGAAAATGACCTGGTTTTGCAAGGGGGGGGGGTCACATGAGTTTTTGGTCCCGTGATTGGCGGCCATCTAGAGACCTAGGCGGCCCGCCTCCCATGTGGCTAACAGTGGTCTTCAAGAATAGAGAGACAGGCGTTGTGTCACTCCATGCCAGTATTGGTGAAGTTGGAGCAAGCCCAGAGCATATACAGGAGATCTGTATCCACTAAATAGCACCGGGGACAAGAAAGCATCTGTTCGGTGAAACTACTGATTTATTTTGGCAGGAGTAAGGTAAGCCCTGTGTACAATATATACTTTGTAGGGGGGGCTATCCTCATTCAAATTAAAACAGGCAACAATGTGCAAAATCGTGTCCCCAAAGTAAGCTGCCACGCTGTTACAGAAGCCTTGGGAACTTTCAATGGTTTGCTGAGCTGGCAGAGTAAAAAGATTTTTAATCACTTTAAAGAGTTCCTTGGGAGTAATGGTGGCTGACCATATTTTCATTGTAAAGTATGAGGACTTAGCTAACATGATGGCATGTTTGTAACTATGCATCAGTTCTTTGTGCTTATCTTTTTCTTAATTAGAGGGAATAAGCTTCCACCTCCGTTCTTGCCTCCTGCACAAACGTCTGAGCTCTTTTAAATCCTCTGAGAACCAAGGAGTAGATGCTCTGGTTCTAGACCCAGTTTTAGAGGCAGGAGGGGCAATTTGATCGAGGGCGGCTGTAGTATCCAGCAGGATACAGTCTAGTGTTTCCCCCTATGTTGTAACCTACACTGTACACCCACCCACCCACCACAGACGTCACCAGTCAGGTGACCCTGTTAATAAAGGGGGCCGGGCGCACGTGCCGGAAGCCGATGCCAGTATCTCACTAGCTGTGTCAGTGTCCGTGTGTTCCTCACCATGGGGGCCTAGGGCCCAACATTACACTGGCGACGAGGGGGCTGTGCCCGTGCGTGCAGCAGCCCAGCAGTGGTGAAAATGGGGAGAGAGCTGCCCGTGTCGAGGGCACCCCCAGAAGCCGGCGCGGAACGCGCCCGAAAGCCCCAGGGAGAAGGCGAGGTGACCGGGAGCCCACCCCGCACCTGGTGTGCCTGCACCCCCTGTGAAAAGGCGCCGGACGCGCCCGATAGCCAACGGGGCGTGCGAAGAGCCCCGGGGTGCAAGAAGCCAGCGGAGCCCACCCCGCGCTGAAGGATCTGGTGTGTGCCCGCCGGCACGAAGAAAGCCCCGTGAAGGTGGAAGCGCACGGCGAGCGAGGCCGGACTGAGCTGACGCCGGCCGCCGCCGGCCGCCGCCGCAGAACTGCCACGAGGGGCGTGAGGCCTGACCAGGCATGGGCAGAAGGTGAGCCCGTAAAGTAAGGGGCAGTGAAGCGAGCCCACAGTGAGGAAGGCGGAGAGTGGAGTAGCTACCCACTCCTCCGCACCCTGTAGGGAAGAATAAACTGTGCCCAGTGCCCCTAAGAAATGGAGCAGCGTGACCCTCCCCCACCCCGTGCAGCGTGTGAGGCGTGAGGCTGCGGCAGTGGGGTGGAGGAGAAAGGAGAAAGCGTGTGGCCCGCGGCCCAGCGGAGCGGCACCAGGCCCCCCCACCCCCACTCCTGCGCAGCGTGGCGGCGGTGATGCGGAGGAGAGCAGAGACAGCCTCCGGCGATGTAGGGATGGGGCTGATCCAGTGTCAGCAAGAGGTGAGCCGCCCCCCCCCACCAAGTGAACAGACTGCCGGCGTGACAAGGACTGTTTTCGGCACCATGGGGAGTCGAGGGAGACTTCCCGCCGGCAAATTTAGCCCCCGCGCAGCCCGTGAGGATAGAGGGCCTGCTGCAAGGGGCGGAAGCTGAAAGTGGCTGAATGCAGCCGGCGTCGCCGTGAAACGAAAGGCGGAGCCCCAACCACACTGGAGGTGCTAGTGATGCGATTGCACGGCCACAATAAAGAAAACAAAAAGAGAAAACTCACCGCGGTATGCGGAGGAGCCACGGAGTATTGAGGACAGCTGGTGCAGGGAACGGCGACCCAAGACAGTCCACGTGTGTCTGCAGCTCGGTGGGAATCGGGCTGTGAAGATGAAGGCAGCACCCACCAAGAGTTGCCGGCCTTTCCTCCCTCTGCTCCAACGACGCTCGTGCACAGGACAAGGGTAACACCACGGAACCGAGCGAGGTTCCAGAAACGAAGGAGAACGGCCGGGGACTGCCACAGCTTGCCTTGCAGCGCCACCTAGCGGCCATTTGGCGATACCGCACCCCTGAGCAAAAACGATGGTCATTCACGGACAAGTTAGCAGCATGGGTTTGACTGTTGTAGCCGGTGATCAGAGACAAGGGGTGAGAGAGGCAGCACACCTCGTGTCTAGGGCCTAAGTAAAGAAAGCTACACACTGACATGCAGAAGAAAAAAAAAAAAAAAAGGAAAACGGGAAAAAGCGAGATGAAAAAAAACATCGGTACCAGGCGAAATGCATAACAGCCTGGGGACATCCTATTGATGGGAGAAATAGTGCAACTGCCCTAAGGGATGGGGCAGACTCCCAACAGGTGACCGTGCAAGGAAAGCCCAAAGGACAGGTTGCCAAAGAGGGAGTGAGATGCGATGACACCTACTGGCCAGGGGAGGTCATCGCAGAAGGAAATGATATCAGAGACGGAGACACTCAAGCGGCAGGAGCAGCATGGAACACAAGCATCAAGCCTGGAGATCAGAGGGGGCGCGACGGGCGCAGCATGAGCCCCCAGTGGCAGAACCAAGCCACCGCAAGAAGAGCACAGCATGCGCCAAGTGGCGGGACGACGCCATCGCAAGAAGAAGAGCGCAGCATACGTGCCAAGTGGCGGAACGACGCCACCGCAAGAAGAAGAGCGCAGCATACGTGCCAAGTGGCGGAACGACGCCACAGCAAGAAGAAGAGCGCAGCATACGCGCCAAGTGGCAGAAGGACGCCACCACAAGGAAAAGTGGCACAGAAGAGGTACCGCGAACAGTACCGGAAGGACGCCACGGAAGTCAGAGACCTGGGAAGAGGTCAGAAGTCAGAGACCCAGGAAGAGGTCAGGAGTCAATGACCGACTCAGAGGTCCAACAAGGCGGAGGACCGCGAAGAAGACCAGGATGAGGTCCGAAGAGAAGAAGGACAAGTTTGGACGGAATTCAGAAGAAAGCGAACGGAAGAAGGTCGCGATGACAGGTCCAGTCCCAGAGTGAAGTAAGAGCAGTGTCCTAGGGGTAGGACCAGACCGGGGAGCCACGGGTGGAGTGCACGCCACCAAGAGAGGCCTGGTTAAGGCAGAGAAAGAAGAAGAGGAGACTGGACGGTGTCGCGAGGGAGGAGAAGGGAGTGGCAGGACGCCACTCTGCAAAGGAAGAAAGGGCAGTGGCACAACGCCACCGGGCAGACAAACACCACAGGCGTGCCGGAGGAAAAGGAACAGGGCGACAGCACAGAGAACTAGTGCCATCAGCAAGAGGAAGACGCGAGCGGCAAACTACCTCTAGCCCACTCACCCCCCAAGGCCGCCGAATACAGGAAGATCACCGCCTGTCTGCCCACTAAAGAAAACTAACAGTATGTTATCACCATCCAGGTGCATCACCACCAAGGAGCATCGCACCACCCGAGGGAATCCACACCTGCCCCATACCACCGGAAGACAATGAGGCGAACCACCCAGAAACCTTCTGTACACCCCGTCAACCTACAGCCTGCCGAAGTCGAGCACAACCGGCCATTGGAAGATCCACCCTTGGGGACTACACAAGACTAGGCCGTGGCCCTGTTGGGTGTTCCGCAGCGACCCCTAAGCGTGGCCTACGCAAAGGCCCGCACAGCCCACGCGGTCACGTGGCAGTCCAGGGGACAAGGGCCTTGACGGAGTTCCCATGCTAGGGAAGTCCGAGCAGGAGAGATGCGTCGGCACCAGCTCCACGTCAGGCGCGGGAAGAAGGGAGGCCACGGTTGAAGACTGGGTACGAACAAGATCATCAGAGGAAGGCGAATAACCCAAGTCCAGACGGCGAGGACGCCCAGACGGAGACACCACCACCGTAGGCTACAAGAGCGACTAGGCTGTGAGTCCGTTGGCAGTTCCGCAGCGACGCCTTCGCGCGGCTCACACGAAGCCCCGCACGGTCCACACGGTCCCATGGCAGCTAGCGAGAAAAGCCCTCCGAAAAGCTCCAGTGAGAGAGGAGTGCCCTCCAAGAGGCTCCAGTGAGAGAGGAGTCCGGGCGAAAGAGGCAAGTCGGACGTCGCTCAAAAGTCAGGGGCAAGGAAGGCCATCGAGTACGCCACCTCCAATGGAAGGCCTCACTCCCAAAGATCATCTCCACCAGCTGCAGGCTCTGCCATCAACCGAAGCCTGAGTGCCGAGAGATACTCCAGAGTGGATTTCGCCACAGCTCCAGATACACCGACACTGAAACTTTGCATATAAAATGTGGCACCGTGAGATCAGGCCGGTCCACAAGAACATCGTCAAAGCAGAAGAAGACATCTTGACCCCGCGGTCCGAAGGTCCAGCGCCGGCTGGCGGACGGCCTGAATATAATCATTTGTCCCATATGCTTTTGTTTGTTTTACTACAGGTTGGGAGGGATGTAGTATCCGGCAGGATACAGTCTAGTGTTTCCCCCTATGTTGTAACCTACACTGTACACCCACCCACCACAGACGTCACCAGTCAGGTGACCCTGTTAATAAAGGGGGCCGGGCGCACGTGCCGGAGGCCGATGCCAGTATCTCACTAGCTGTGTCAGTGTCCGTGTGTTCCTCACCATGGGGGCCTAGGGCCCAACATTACAGCGGCCTCCACCCACATGTGAAAATCCTCTGTGGTATGTTCCAGTTGACTATTGTTCCACCTCCTGAACGGGGTGCTGTTGCTCTGCATCTGACCTCTGTCGTTCTGTGTAGTAATTCTGAAAGGTACCGCCAGATGATCAGTCCAGCACAGCGGGAGAAGCTCTCCCATCCCCAGAACCCCATGATTGACAAAAATACCCTCTATGAGTGGGTGAGTTCATGGGGCGCGGCTAACAAGTGACAATGGCGAACGCACTCTAAGGAGGCTCCCCAATACTACCCCATTATCCACCACTTATCCTCACCACTGGCTGCCATCTGACGTTACTGGACACATTGCACTACCCCTTAGCCATTTGATACCTGCTGCCACCCTTACTGACCTGATTGGTGGTTGGCGTGGGGAGTTCTGGCCGGGACCTGGTCGCGGCCTACATCCATGTGAGGACGGACCGGGACCAGACTGGAGAGACTGCCTGTGGCCCTGGCTGCCTTTCCAACTCGCTTGGAGGTGTGATACTAGTGCCCCTGGCGTGGGGGGGCTCCTGCCTCTGTGAACCTCATGACCCAGTGCTCATGGTGGCCACATGGGTGCTGTCGCCCGTGGCTGTCCTTGACTGACGACATACTGGGCCAGTAATATGTGGAGGCGACTGCGCTGCAATGGAGCCGTCCGGAGGGCCCAAGCCTCCCTTCTTTTGAACAGCGGCAGCCAAGGAGAGCCGGGAGACCTGATCGGACCGCGGAGAAGGGCCTCACGGGGGGTGTTGCGAATCCGCAGGTGGGAAAAACACCAGTGGTGCTGCTGCGCCGCCGCCCATCCTTATTCCATCCCCCTGTTTGAGACAAGCTGACTGGGAGACAATTGAAAACCTTGCCAGGCCTAGACGGAGTGAGAGCAGGGCCCCAGGGCTGAGGCCATAACGCGTGATGCAGCCCTAATTATCAGTGACTGCACACAGATGCATTGTAAGGCGGTACAGTCCTGAATGCGCTTTGAGCTATAGACTCGGGTAAGGCTTAAGGACAGTGCTCTCTGTGAGCAATTTCACCTGAGCAGGGATCCAGATGTAAGACATGGTTCAGCCAGACTAAACTCACCTGAACTAGCCGCTGCCTTTTTCCCGGCTCTGTGCCTCGTGGGAAATAGGTGGGACCCGGGGGTCAGATCAGACTGCCGTTGCTGGGATCATTGATGCTCTCCCAAGATAGAGGAAGCGGCCCTTGGGTGAGACACAGGCATACCCGCTTTCAAACCAAGATATGCCTCCTACATACATGTGACCTACAGAATACAGCCTCCCACCAAGTACTGGTACATGCCCAACTGGCACTGAGGCAATGCATGTTATTTCACCCGCACCTTCACCCCCTAGCTGGCACGGGCTTGATTGGCTGAAGACCCCTCCCCCCCATCGATTTGTTACCTGTCTTGCATTGGGCCCTGTGGAAGCAGCCCGTCATTCCCTCTGGGCATTTGATGCTGGCCTTATAACCTACCTGAAAGCTTTCCCCCCCTCTTCTCCCTCTCGCTGCTCTGGAAGTAGCCTATCCACTGTAAAATTTGACCTGGCTGTGAGGGCAAGTGCGCAGATCTTGTTAACTGTCTATCACTGGTCTTCTACACATCAAGGACTGGCGACACGAGACTGCAAGTACTACGTGGCTGCTCCTGCTGCAACACCCTGATAACACAAAGGTGTCTGCAAGCGGGCCCGTCTGGAAGCTGACATAGGAGCTACAGTATACTATTGCCGAGCTCCCAAGCTGGTGCATTTGAAACCCCATGATCAACTGGACGCAAGTAGCTGCTCGTGCTACGGCACCGCAACTCTCCTTCTGGTGCACGTAAGCGGGCCCCACATCACGCCATTTCCATTATGTCTGGGGACCGGCGCATCTACCTGGTGTCTCCCTGGCTGTTCATGCTGCTGCGCACCGATGCACACTTAGGCGCACGCAAGTGGGCCCTTCCTGGCGGTGCACCTGCATGGACTCAGATGCCTTTGGTGGGCATGCCACAGGCCACCATATTTCATGCTGACAATGATCCCTGGTGGACCCCGCACTGTGTGTTGCTAACGCACCCAGCGGGCGCAGGATAAAACAACTGGTCTGAGTGTACGAAAAGATAAGTCAATCAATCAATCAATAGATCTTTATTCGGAGTCATAAAAAAGAGCATCCATGCAGCAGTGCAAAATACATTGATACATACATTTCATTTCGCTTTCCAATAATAAATTACACTTCTTACAATATAAAACATGAAGTCCTCATATAAAAACTCTCATCCGGTTCATTTTGCTTTATGTTAATAAATGACAGTCATATATAATGTAAACATAACCACGTCTTATTAAAAAATGTATAATTGCGATTGCCTCCTACTACAGTTCCTTCCTCCTTTATACTTGTGCTTTTTAATATAGACTAAGTGGAAGGAACTAGAGTGTTTTTTTTCCTAGCATAAAAAACAGCCCATAGGAATGATGACATTCTGAAGCACACCTCTAATGTTGGCAACGATTGTAAAAACAAGTATGCAGGGCGAAATTGTAAAGGGGACATGTGTCTAATAAGCGGGTTAACATACCTCTTTCTATACACAGTGTAAAATTTACAAAAAAGTACCGCATGCATAGTATCCTGAGGCATCCTGTCATCACAAGGGCAGTTTGGGAGATTTGGAGACCAATCATTCATAATGAGAAAGGTAATTAGCCTGTGATATATGTCTAATCTTAAACGCGTAAGAATATACCTATGACGAGTATTTAAAACACTTTTAAGATATGGCTGTATATTATAAGTAGTTAAAATCAGTTGGTTTTTTAAAACACTAGGTTTACAAAGTACGGTGGTCAGTTTGAATGTATCCAGATGTACCATGGCTTCCATTTTAAGCGTTTTTCTACTAATCATTCCCAATGATTCCGGTTTCTCGAAGTACTCTGGGTGCGCCATGTCACAAAAGAACCTCTGGACATACGCCAACCATGCAATATGTGGATACGAGGCTGATTTTAAACAATCACCAATTAGTGCACGATTAAGATCTGTGTGATCTGATGTCAAGATTTTGTGCCACAATACAATTGGTTCTATCTTGATCATGTCTGTAACAAAGGGAACGCCAAGTTTGGCGTGAGCTACATATACTGAGGTGCTTTTTGTGACTGCCAAGAGGTATCTAAAAAAATCATTTTCTACTACCTGCACACCTTCGCACTTCTTATGTCCCCATATACCCGCCCCATACAAAGCTATACTGAGGCACTTTGCTTTGTAGATCTTCAGCATCATCTCAGGGAGGTTAGAGCCCAACCGCATTCCAAAGGTTCTAAGAGCCCAACATGCCTTAGTGAATAGTTTCTGTCTATTGTCGATTGCATTATTCCAAGAACTGGCTTTATCGAATTGGACCCCTAGATAAGAGAAAGTGTCAGTGAACTCAATCTTTGAACCAGATATTATTATGTCCCTACATTTCGTGGATTTCTTCCTGCATTTCATAATGTATGTTTTTGATTGGTTCACCTGAAGGCCCAGTTCTCTCATATAATCGACAAAGCTCGTAAGCAGCAACTGCAAGACCAGGGGGGTACGAGCCATAAGGACTCCATCATAGGTGTAAAGGAGGGCCGGGACAGGGCGCACACCTATTTGTGGAAGATCTTTTACAAGTGCCGCTAGCTCCTCCCCCACGCTGTTGATGTATAGTGAGAAAAGGAAAGGAACTAGGACACAGCCCTGCCTCACCCCTCTCTCCACGCTGAACGTTTCTGTGCATTCTCCTCTGGCACCATACCCAACCCTGGCTCTGCACCCAGTATAAAGGTCTCTCAAGAAACTAATAATCGGGATCTCTACCCCCAAATCTTTCAGTTTTGACCACAGTTTGTTGTGTACCACGCAGTCAAAAGCTGATGAGAGATCATTGAAAGCTAAATAAAGCATCCCCTTTCTCATCCTAGTCCATTCTGCCTAGATTTGCCCCCCCAATGCTCGATGCACATAAGTTGGCTATGGGACGCCTCCGCTCGGGAACCCGCGGTGTCGCGACAGCCGTCAACTCTAAAGATGCCATCTGGGGAACCTGACATGGTGGAGTCACCGGACTCATCTTGTCCCTAGGTCACCAAGATAGACATGGTGTTACACACTGTGGAGAAAATTGGGGCGACACGTGAGCAAACACGCACATCTCTTGAAAGTGGAATCGATAAATTAGCAGCGGACTTCACACTGCTAACCGCCGACCATCGCAAAGGGCATACTGTTGAACAGACATTGGCCGAACTCCAACCGGCAGCTCATGCATCAGACTCCTAACTGCAGGCTCTGGTTGACAGTGTACACACCCTGGAGTGCAGAGCGGAAGATGCAGAGGGCTGCTCCAGATGGAACAATATTCGCATGGTTGGCCTACCAGAGGGTGTTGAGAGCCAAGACTCAGTACATTACATTGAAAGCTGGATCTGCACACTCCTCTGGGATGCTAAGCTCTCTCCCTTCTTCGATGGTGAGCATGCCCACCATGTGCCAGGCCGCAAGCCCCCCAGGGGTACAAATCCCAGCCCCTTTTGTTCCATCTGCTCAATTTCCAGGACCGTGACGCTATCTTGCACAAAGTGCGCTAACTAAAGAACATCAAGGTAGATAATGCCCCAGTTATGTTCTTCTCTGACTATAATATAGTGATACAGCAACAGAGGGGTTAAGTGACTGTTACGCGAATTGGACATTCCAAATTCGCCTTTATTCCCGGCCCGCCTCCAAGTGGTTGCTGAGGGGACCACACACTTCTTCGACTCAGCTGAGTAGACCTCGGACTGGATGGAATCCACTGGACTTACAACTTCATGCCCCATGTCATCTGACATGGCAAGCCCACGAAACGCAAACAAGGGCGCCGTCGGCATATACAACGTCCTGTGCAACCTGGCGCTGCCCCAAACTTGGAGCAAGTAATCTTGGAGAGGTGCCGTGCCGTGCAGATGGCGTCTGAGATATGACACAAAGAGCAAAGCCCAGATATTGACATTGACTCTACAAAATCCATCAGTGATGAAGGCTCCTCCACTACATGGCCCTCTAGGGCAAACTCGAGGGCACCACCTTAGGTGACCCCCCAGACAACAGACAACATTATCTAACCTGTCTACAGCTGCTTTACCTGGAGGTCTGTCTGCTTTCCCATTGGCTGTTCAACTATTGGAATGTTTTATCCATGCATGTTATAACGCTTCTTCTCTTGTAGCTATGGGGGGCCTGGCTCTTATTGGGGCTCTTCCTTGCACAATGCGCAGCTTGTCTGTGCCCTATTGTGAAGTGCTGTCCTATGATAGCTCGCAACAATGATTGGTCCATATATATATATGCTTCACATGTGGGGTAGTGCGTCCTTGGCCTCTACACCTCCTCCGTTTCTGCTACACATACAGTAAGTCCAACAGCTGACCTAAGTTAGTTCAATAGTTTGGGAAGATACCTGTTGTTCCTGTGCTCTGATGATGTTCCAAGCTTCATTTTTCTTTTATTTCTCTCGAGTTATGATTAGTTGCTCTGGAGTGCTAGCCCTTCTCATTGCCCTCACCCACAGTTAATCAACAAAAAGGGGGACTAAGGGGCTTTTTATAGAGGTCCAACATAAATGCCCAGTCAGATACTATTATCTAAAGGTATGTAGTTCCTCTTATAGTGGTGCCTAGGAGAAAAAGTAAGCCAAACCACCATCATTTGTAGTTACAACCTCGGTGGAGTAAGGTGTGGGGAGGAGAGTGGGGAAATTCCTTCTTTTGGAACTAGGGTCCTCACACACCCAGCAAGCTAGATGTCATGCTTCATCATATGGACCTGCTCCTCGTCGGGTCGGCGCTGCAATACCCAACGGGCACCCTTAAAAGGGGCTCTTTAGCGGAGATCTTTTGTTCCTTGCCGTATGATGAAGTGCGAGTGTGCGTGATGCAGTGCGAGTGTGTGGAGATTTTGTGCAGGGGTAATTAAAAAGAAGTAGGATAGTCCAAATAAAACTTTTATTCTGGCTGGCTATCCACTTCGTTAAAAAGATAAACAGAGTGGTAGCCTATCTAACTCAGAGGTTTAGTTTAGGCTGTGTTCAACTCTACAGGTCAACATGTTTCTTGCCTAATGGTCAGGTTGATCCGTGGCAATTCTTCAGGACCTACTCAGTGAATCTATCTACACAGTGTGATGGAGTCAATTGCTACCTACCACATGTTCACACTACGAGTCAAAGTTACTGTAGTGTATTCCATTAATCTAAAAGAAGAAAGGGATACAGAGTAAGGTTGTAGCTGTATCACATGTATTTAGGTTTCACAATATCCATTTATTCTCTCTCCGATCACCTCAAATTTAAAGTCGGCAAACTTAATTAGTGCAAAAACTAGGCATGTGCTGAATAAAAACCGGAGCCTAATATTAGACACCCAGCAATGTGAAGTTAAAAATCTAAAAACACAGAAGACTGTTCTCCCCAGTTAAAGACACGAATGGCATTCATACACTTGTTATTTGTCTCATACTTAGTCTCATAAGTGCTCGTGAAAACCACCTAAACGTTTTGACTCAGTAGTGGGCCCACTGTGTATGAAACTCACCTCTCTACTGTGAGGGAGTCACTCCAGTCGGTGTCCGGCGGAGTATGAGGACACCTGAAACATGGTGTCCTGTAAGGCATAAATGTTAAGGTTAATTGAGAAATCAAAGAGTTACACGGGCTCTAGTTCAAAAAACCCATTCCACGCAGGTAATTTACAATGGTATGCGTTAATCAGGGAGCACATAATTTCAACCATCGGCATCCAAAGGTGTCTGGCGGTGCCCCCTATGAGGGGGAGCGAGCCAGAGGTGGGAGAGACCCAGAGGGACCCCGAGTGAGCCAGGCCAAGGCATTATCTCCCAGACAGCGTGGGGCGCCCATACTCTCTCTGGAGCGCCCACCATCATCTGGTCCCATAATCCCAGCCTATGCCCCTCGCAGTCCACCCAAAAGCGCACCGTCAGCACGATCGGTTGCGCGGTGTATTTGATCAGCGCTGATCTGTCAGCATCCATACAGACTACCTGTTCTGGTATGCTTCTAAACCTAGCCCAGTAATCATTCATTACTCACCCTTCCGTAGTTCAGGAGGAGCCAAATCACCTACCCCCTATCGCCGGCACCGGAGAAGTGTAGTTCAGCCCCATCACAGGTCCTGAAATACTCTTCCGAGTTTATGGGCGACAAGGGGCGGGGCCCGGAACATGTCATTACGTGTGGAGGTACCGCGCTCAACCAATGTGGTGCTGTAGTGGCAGTGGCGGCCATTATGGAATAGGGATGAAAGAGTATCACCCTAGTACTGTTGATATTATCGCTATTTGGCGCCAGTTGTTGTGACATCAAAAAAAACATAAACGGCGATGTGTTGTTACTACTCACAGTATGCGTGGATTACCCCGTTAGCGCAAAGTTGCAATCTGATAATCACCCATAGTCGGGTTTTGTCAATAGTTTACCACGCCGGCAGAGGCGGCCATCTTGGAGTGGGGAGCAACAGGCATATCCCCAGTCCTATCATGTTGTCGTGATTTGGCCTATGTGGGCGTCAGTTATCGTTCCTTAATTTAGTGTCACATATCAATCAAGTACACAATTATATCCATTATCATGTTATCTGGTCGTCGCATTACACAGTGTGTTGGTGGCTATAACGTGTACTGCAAACGTGGGTCCAATGGGTCATGCATGTGTAAGGAAACCCTGGAATTGCTGAAGAAAAACCTGACCAGGTTAATGTTTATCTGTTATTCAATGAGGCCCACGGAATGTCATCGTTCAGTCCATGTTGAACTGTGGACAGACGGTGTATCCACCGTTGCTCTATTCTAAATAGTGCGTGGTGTGTAATGTTGGTGTGGGCTTCAAGAACAACCCACTGTAGAGATTCTGGACTATGTCTCTGCTCTCTATAGTGTGTGTACATTTTAGTCGTCACTTTCTGGCATCTTATATTGCTCTTGTGTTCTGTGATGCGTATTCTGATTGCTCTCATAGTCATCCCTACATATTTCTTATCGCACGGGCATATCAACAGATATATGCATTTTGATGTGTTGCAGTTCGTATGGTTTCTTAGAGTCCATGTGAACGTTCCTGTGAGTGTTATCGTCTTGATGGCTTTTGTTTGTTCACAGACCGAGCAGGTACCACACGGATAATTCCCTGTGACCGGAGGAAGATCCCAAAGTGTTCTTTGCGCTCTTTTGTTCACAGTTTTAGGTCTTGTGTGTATAATGATATCTTTCAGATTTTTAGTTCTTTTAAAGGCAAACCTGGGTGTTGGGATCTCCATAGCTCCTGTGTTAAGTATTCCCCAGTGTTTCTTAATTATGCCCTTGATGCGTGCGGAATCTGGTGTATAAGAAGTAACACATGTCAGGGTGTTAGTGGATTCTTTTGGTTTGGTTTGCAAAAGCGCCTCCCTGGGATTGTTAAGGGCTCTTTTAAAGGAGTTCTTTACCAGATATTCAGGGTAGCCTCTCTGTTTAAGGTTATTTTCCAGACCCCTCGCCTCAGTCTTGTAGTCTGTGAGGGTACTACAGTTCCTCCTAATACGGAGGAACTGGCCAAACGGGAGGTTGTCTTTGAGGGCCTTCGGGTGGTGACTTTGGTATAGTAGTAGGCTGTTCCTATCAGTAGGTTTCTTGTAGAGGGTGGTACTTAGTCCTGTGCGGTCAAGTCTCAGGTTTAGGTCTAGGAAAGGTATACTTGTCTCGGAGATAGTGTGTGTAAATCTCAAGAATTCATTTTGTGTGTTCACCCAATTGCAGAACTCCTCACAAGTGGCCCTGTCACCTTTCCAGAAGATTAGAATGTCATCAATAAACCTTTTCCACAAGGATAGGTTATTGATGTAAGGATTGTTCGTGTTCATGATGAAATTCTCTTCGAAAGTGGCCATGTATAGACAGGCTACACTGGGAGCAAAGGTACTTCCCATGGAAGTACCTTGTGACTGATGGAACAGTTGCTTCTGGTATTCAAAATAGTTTTCAGTCAATGCCAAAGTGGCACACCCCATGATGAACGAAATTGGAGTAGGTGAAGTCCAATTTTCCTTCATCAATAATGACTCAATGGCCGTCAGAGTAGCACGCTGGGGAATGTTTGTGTATAATGCTTCTACATCTAGAGTGACCAGGAGGTTGATTTCATCCGTGCCCTGTATACCATCTATGATGTGGAGGATGTCAGTTGTATCACGTATGTATGAGGGGATTTTCTTCACTATTGGCTGAAGGAAATGATCACAAAATCTGGACAGGGGTTCCAGGAGTGACCCTATACCTGACAGTATGGGCCTTCCTGGTACCGGTGTAGTGCCCTTATGTATTTTGGGTAGTGTATAGAAATATGGCACCCTTGGATCCTTCGTTACCAGGAAGTCTGCTTCTTTTTTCGAAATCTAACCATTGGTTTCTGCTTCATACACCATACTGCAGATTTCTGTTTTCAGTCTGGCGGTTGGATCTTCTGGGATCGGGTGTAGTACCTGGTGTTACCCAGTTGGCGTCTACACTCACGATCGTAGTCATCAGTGGATTGGATCACCGTGGCCCCTCCCTTGTCTGCTTGTTTTATTGTTATATTGACATCATCTGCCAATGACTGTGCTGCTGTCTGCTCAGCATTAGATAAATTATGGAAAGGGTTACCCAAAGGGATACCAGCCAAATCTTTCAGTACCGCCTTTTCAAAAGTTGGTATTTCAGGGGGCACCATCCCGTTGTTAGGGGTGAAAGTGGAGGGATTTCGTAGACCTGAGTCATCTGTATCTCCTTGGGGTGTACCAAGAAAAAAGGCTTTCAAACGGATTTTACGGAAGAATTCGTGTATTTCACACGTGTCTCTAAACCTGTCGGGTTTAGGGGTTGGTACATACCCCAGTCCTTTCTCAAGTACCCTCTTTTCAGTTTCAGTTAGGGTCCTGTGGGACAGATTGACCACTAGTTCTTTTTCCCCCTGGTCCTGCTCCTGGTCTCTACTGTGTGCATCGTTTGGTCTTGCCACTGTACTCCCTTTGCATCCCTCTCTTTCGCCCTCTTCCTCTGCCCCAGCCTCTGCCTAAAAAAGGGGGTTGTCCATATTGTAGTATTGGGGTTGACCTTGAGGATATACCGGGAATTGCCAAAAGGGGGTGGTGGTGGAGGCCCATGGTACGTCGGTGCGTTGTGATAGTTGGAGTAAGGAGGGTAGTTACCCCTTCTTTGGTTGTGACTCCCTCTGCTATCAGTACTTGAATCACTGTTGGAGGATCCCCTCCTACTATTATTGTCAGTGCCCTCATCAGATGAGTATCCATTCCTTGATGCAGCATATTCATCCTTTAAGTAAGGATAGACTGTCTCCTTATTGAATTTGTGGATATCCTTCTGTAATCTGGCAATCTTTTGTTTCAGCAAATATTCCTTGTTGTCGGCTATTTCACTATTGATCTTGGCCAATTCGGATTTATACGCTGTCGATTGTACGGCTGATTTAAGAGCCGCCTCACTGCCTGGATCCTGGCGAGTAGGGCATCGGCCAATCTTTTAGCGGTATTAATGATCAGCACCAGAAGATCTCTTGTGCATTTCCAAGAGACCGAACACCAATCTTTCTTAAATCCCGGGTCTTCCAGAAATATTCTGGGTAGGATATTCACTATGAGTCCACTAGGGGCGATGTTGGCCCTTAGGTACTCTGTCATCATGGCTCCATGTAAGATGATTTTGAGCCATTCCCTTTTGAGTGCAGTTAGTGAAGACCAGTCTTCTGATTGTGACCCTGAGGCCATACTTCCTCCAGTCCCTAGGAGGGAGGGTGTATTCTGTAAAATGTCGGCTACAGCTCCATCATTGAAGCTGAGGCCCTGGTTGTCCTCCATCTATGGTAGGTGACAGGGTTGTCCTACCTGATAGAAATGGAGATAACGTGTAATATTTAGGCCAGTAGTGTAGTTCACACTATCTGGTAACCTTGTGTCCCACGGGGGTCGCCCGTGCAAGTAGTCAATCAACAAGAAGGGGGACTAAGGGGCTTTTTATAGAGGTCCAACATAAATGCCCAGTCAGATACTATTATCTAAAGGTATGTAGTTCCTCTTATAGTGGTGCCTAGGAGAAAAAGTAGCCAAACCACCATCATTTGTAGTTACAACCTCGGTGGAGTAAGGTGTGGGAGGAGAGTGGGGAAATTCCTTCTTTTGGAACTAGGGTCCTCACACACCCAGCAAGCTAGATGTCATGCTTCATCATATGGACCTGCTCCTCGTCGGGTCGGCGCTGCAATACCCAACAGGCACCCTTAAAAGGGGCTCTTTAGCAGAGATCTTTTGTTCCTTGCCGTATGATGAAGTGCGAGTGTGCGTGATGCAGTGCGAGTGTGTGGGCCGAAGCGTGTAGATTTTGTGCAGGGGTAATTAAAAAGAAGTAGGATAGTCCAAATAAAACTTTTATTCTGGCTGGCTATCCACTTCGTTAAAAATAAACAGAGTGGTAGCCTATCTAATTCAGAGGTTTAGTTTAGGCTGTGTTCAACTCTACAGGTCAACATGTTTCTTGCCTAATGGTCAGGTTGATCCGTGGCAATTCTTCAGGACCTACTCAGTTCAAAAAAACCATTCCACGCAGGTAATTTACAATGGTATGCGTTAATCAGGGAGCACATAATTTCAACCATCGGCATCCAAAGGTGTCTGGCGGTGCCCCCTATGAGGGGGAGCGAGCCAGAGGTGGGAGAGACCCAGAGGGACCCCGAGTGAGCCAGGCCAAGGCATTATCTCCCAGACAGCGTGGGGCGCCCATACTCTCTCTGGAGCGCCCACCATCATCTGGTCCCATAATCCCAGCCTATGCCCCTCGCAGTCCACCCAAAAGCGCACCGTCAGCACGATCGGTTGCGCGGTGTATTTGATCAGCGCTGATCTGTCAGCATCCATACAGACTACCTGTTCTGGTATGCTTCTAAACCTAGCCCAGTAATCATTCATTACTCACCCTTCCGTAGTTCAGGAGGAGCCAAATCACCTACCCCCTATCGCCGGCACCGGAGAAGTGTAGTTCAGCCCCATCACAGGTCCTGAAATACTCTTCCGGGTTTATGCGCGACAAGGGTCGGGGCCCGGAACACGTCATTACGTGTGGAGGTACCGCGCTCAACCAATGTGGTGCTGTAGTGGCAGTGGCGGCCATTATTGAATAGGGATGAAAGAGTATCACCCTAGTACTGTTGATATTATCGCTATTTGGCGCCAGTTGTTGTGACATCAAAAAAACCATAAACGGCGGTGTGTTGTTACTACTCTCAGTATGCGTGGATTACCCCGTTAGCGCAAAGTTGCAATCTGATAATCACCCATAGTCGGGTTTTGTCAATAGTTTACCACGCCGGCAGAGGTGGCCATCTTGGAGTGGGGAGCAACAGGCATATCCCCAGTCCTATCATGTTGTCGTGATTTGGCCTATGTGGGCGTCAGTTATCGTTCCTTAATTTAGTGTCACATATCAATCAAGTACACAATTATATCCATTATCATGTTATCTGGTCGTCGCATTACACAGTGTGTTGGTGGCTATACCGTGTACTGCAAACGTGGGTCCAATGGGTCATGCATGTGTAAGGAGACCCTGGAATTGCTGAAGAAAAACCTGACCAGGTTAATGTTTATCTGTTATTCAAAGAGGCCCACGGAATGTCATCGTTCAGTCCATGTTGAACTGTGGACAGACGGTGTATCCACCGTTGCTCTATTCTAAATAGTGCGTGGTGTGTAATGTTGGTGTGGGCTTCAAGAACAACCCACTGTAGAGATTCTGGACTATGTCTCTGCTCTCTATAGTGTGTGTACATTTTAGTCGTCACTTTCTTCTTTTAGATTAATGGAATACACTACAGTAACTTTGACTCGTAGTGTGAACATGTGGTAGGTAGCAATTGACTCCATCACACTGTGTAGATAGATTCACTGAGTAGGTCCTGAAGAATTGCCACGGATCAACCTGACCATTAGGCAAGAAACATGTTGACCTGTAGAGTTGAACACAGCCTAAACTAAACCTCTGAGTTAGATAGGCTACCACTCTGTTTATTTTTTAACGAAGTGGATAGCCAGCCAGAATAAAAGTTTTATTTGGACTATCCTACTTCTTTTAATTACCCCTGCACAAAATCTCCACACACTCGCACTGCATCACGCACACTCGCACTTCATCATACGGCAAGGAACAAAAGATCTCCGCTAAAGAGCCCCTTTTAAGGGTGCCCGTTGGGTATTGCAGCGCCGACCCGACGAGGAGCAGGTCCATATGATGAAGCATGACATCTAGCTTGCTGGGTGTGTGAGGACCCTAGTTCCAAAAGAAGGAATTTCCCCACTCTCCTCCCCACACCTTACTCCACCGAGGTTGTAACTACAAATGATGGTGGTTTGGCTTACTTTTTCTCCTAGGCACCACTATAAGAGGAACTACATACCTTTAGATAATAGTACCTCACCCACAGTTATCACTACATGTCACGAGAAGCCCCACCCCGACTGGGTTCATCCCCCGTGAGGCACTAATACACTTCACACATGACCCACACTAACATCATAACCTGGAATGTGTGGGGCATGCACACGCCCTCGTCTCTAGGCAGTGTACTCATACCTTAGATGCAGATCCACTCACCTAGCATTATTACATGAGACACATCTAATGCTAGCTGAAGTCGGCAGACTCTAAAAACAATGGAGAGGCCTGGTACTCGCCAATGCCAGAAGAGTGTTGCGCTGGGTGAAACCGGGGACCCCATTTGTGGCAGATTTGCGGTGGAAGTTGAGGGCCGATATGTGTTCATACGGGGCCGATTAGCTGTCGCCACCTATTGCTGGTGTCCATATATGCTCCCAACACACTCCTGGCCTCGTTTCTGCATGCACTGTCTGGTCGCCTGTCCTCCTGAAGTGGAGTCCCATGGCACATAGGGGGTGACTTTAACTCTGTCTTTAACCCTAGACCAAAGGGATCCACAAGATGTTAATGACAAATATAGCAGACCAAAGGGAATGGCTCAAAGAGAGATGGGAGAGGGACTTGAGTGAGATAATAGGGTACAGATTTAGAAAAAGGTCTTCACTTTTCCAAGTAAGGTAGTTACTAGGGGCAGCTTTAAAGAGGTCCACATCAAGATCCTGCACTGAGCTTACTTTTCCAAAGTGCACCAGAAATTAATAGGTAGCTGATTGTCCCAGGGAATGTATCCAAAAAGGGACCTTTCTATCCACCCACTTTTAATGCCCCAAGATCCAAGCCTTTAGGGGATGGGCCAATCAATACCCTACAGTCTGAGGTGCTGAGAAAGATAGTTGACTACTGGCAACAATTGGCCTTTTAGGGCTATGGGGCAATCAGGAACTGTTGAAACAACACAAAACATTAGCCAGTTAGAGACTGCTAGCAGCACAAAGAAACATAGCTCAGAAATGTGAAAGTCCGGCAGGGCAAACTGCCAGGCACTGGTGTATGGAAGCACAGAAGGTGGTCGGGATGCCATAACTAATTTGTTAAGCTATGGGTTCCCTTGATGCATTACTTTGGGATCAGATGATCCCCTCCCTGAAACAAGTACTCAAGAGATAATGAGGCTGTTCTGGAAAAGGATTGTTAAAAATGCTACCATTTAATTAATTTGTAGTAGTTGCTGTCTGTATGCGGAATACGAAAAGACTCATGAAATAGCGTGAGACTTCTAAGGGAGTGCTTGTCAATGCATTTGGAGAGTAACTATGTTAAAGGCCTGGGGCACAAGGAGTAGACTACAGGACCCACCATAGATACCACCCGGTGATGTGTGACTATCTCAGGACCACATCATTATTGTTTGACTGTATTCGAGCTATCCTTCTGGAAATGTGGCCTTCAGAACTTTAAAGACTACTCCAGATGGAGCCTCCGCCATTGATCACAATACTCAAAAGATTGCCTCCATGAGACGTCCAGGTCTGTGCACAATACCGCAGATGTAGCATACAGAACTGATGACAACACTGTAGGTGTGGCCTTTAGAACTGGATTCAATACTTCAGAGTAGCATCCGAACATTTGCAATATATTGATACTGTATCCCCCAGAACTGGGCTCACAGCTCTATTTGACAGTTTGATAGCAGTGTGTGCCCTGAGGTCAAGTCCATGGACAAACCATGATTATTCATGCTTAGGAAATCCTCAGATACAGATGATCATATCTTAACCATATTTTCACCACATATTTAACCTTAGAAGAGTGAAATAAAACCATATTTTTGCTCGTTACACCTCATCCTAGACACCTAAGCATTCATGTTCCTTCCTGCATAGCCTTGATTACGCACGTATGACCTAAGCGCAAACTATTTTTCCTAATTGGTACCGTTGATAGAGCTAGGCTTTGTGAAATATCATTCTGACTCTTAACATCTCAGTAGCTGTCCTTATCAAGTATCTTTCACTGCTGAAAAACTAGAGACAAACTATAAGGATTTACAATGGCCCCAATCACTGGCTAGAGATTTCTTAAAGAACAGATTTAGAAGATGAGGAGTCAGTGATTGATACCAAAAGTTAAAGGAGAAAAATGTGACGTTTGAGTCCTACCACCTGAGGGTATACCAAAGGATCCCCCAAAAACAACAGATCCCCTGTCTGTGCCTTCAGTAGCTTAACTTCCAATTCAGTGCACTGTAGATGGGAGGTGTCTTGCCAGACTCCTTACTAGTCAGACAAACCACCCCAAATGCAGTGGCAATACCCACATTGTTTGGTAGTGTTACCTATGTGACTCTTGCCATGGAAAAAGAGTGGACTTTGATTGGAAAGGAAGCATTGTGTTCCTAATATGGTCGGAAACACCACCCAGTTTGTTAAGGGGTCAAGATAATAGGCACAGCTAATGTATGCTCAATTTAGGGATACTTTTGCAATGCCCACATTTAGTGACAGAGATTCTGTAGTCCAACCTGATATTGATAGACTTTTTGTAGAGGTCTTCTTCCCACAACAGTGACATTCACTCGGTAGAGTACCCGCTGGTGTTATTGTGGAGAACTAAAAGTCTGGATGGCTTACATCAGCCACACCTGTGGACAGCATTATTCCATCAGCAAAAAATGAAATCAGCATGTCACTTTGAGCCAGATTTATCAAGGGCTTGCGTTGCCCTTACGTCACTAAATGGGACGCACGGGCAATGCAAACCCTTAAGTGAGATTTACTATGTCACACAGAGCCGCCTTGCATGGCTCTTCATGGCATAGTAAATCTGGAGTAACGTAAGGCAGCGCATGTTGCTGCCTTGCGTTACTCTGCCCTGGGAAGGTGTTCCATGGGTGGAGCGTGGGTGTTCCACTCACCCACCCATGGTTTTTGGCACATTCCCAGATTTACTAACACTAGTAATCCTGGGAATTCGTCAAAATGGTACACCTTCCCAGGGGAGGCATAACGAGGAGAAATATGCTATTTCTCCCTGTTTTTTCCTGTTTCTACGTGTGCTGCATTCTGCAGCACACATAGACAGAGGAAACAGCCTCAGGGGACTGTTTTTGTTCAAGGTGTTCCTTCCTGCACAAAAACAATCTGAGCTGTAACGCAGGCACCCGTGCATCATGGTGAGAGAATGTCTGCATTGGCGCTTGGCACCCACAAGGGCACCAGCGCAGAGGGAGAGCAGGAAGGCGCCATATCTTAGTAGATATGGGTATTCCTGCCCTTTTCATTTGACACAGTGTATCAAGTTGTCTTGCTAAGTTGCGTTGCACCAAATATTAGTAAATATGCCCCTTTATTTGCAGATTAAGTTTAGGCAGAAGGGAGCGCATACACAGAGATGATCTATTCTGTAATGTAACTGACTAGACATGTACTCGAATTATCACCTGATATGTCCGCGTCTCCAGTGCTGCCCTCAGGCCTGCAGGATTCCTGGAAGTGAAAATATAGAGATGAGACATTCTTTATATATTGAAGAGCTTGCTTCCTGCAGCCCACATCAGACTTCAGGGGCAAAAGACCACGCTGTGATAAACAAAGTTGATACAGTCAAACATATTTTGAGCCTATTACGTTGTTGCGTTGTCAGAGAAAAAACAAGACAGATAACATTTAAATGCAAACATCGGTGTAGAAGGGTAATAAGAGAGAAACATTATGATATATTGACATGTTATTGACATCAGTGCATAGGTGGAAGCAGTGATCAACTTGTAAAAAACAAATAAATAAAAAGTGCAGCGTCCCAAAGTTTTTCACCTCATGTCCCCATGTTCCTCTACAATACTTCTCCAGTCTCTTAATCTCAGTCTTGGATGTTCTTTTTCATCCTGCTTTATACCTTTGACACTGTTTACCCATCTTTCTCTTCCTCCTTTCTCTGCCTTCTCTCTCTTGCTCAGGGTCAAAAACTATTGATGAAAAAAAGTACTTGTCAGGGCCGGACTAGCTGTAGGGGGCACCGGGTGTTTTTCCGGTGGGCTGGAAGGGTGGGCGGCAGTTTTTGAGTGGCGGGGGCGTTTTTGTTACTGGGGGCTGGTTTTGCAGCAATGCTGCAATATCGGCCCCCAGTAACAAAAGCAGCAGCAGTGCTTCTCACTAGTAAACCCCCTCCCCCGGGGGGCGCTAGAGGGCACACGGCAAGATGGCTGCGCTGTAGTGCAGCTCCGCCGGCCGAATTTACCATCCGTTAACAATCCTGCTTTCCTGATCGCATCTACCACTTGAAACTGAAGGGTAGTGAAGCGGAAATAAGGCGGATGGATTAGAAGCGTCCGGGCTGTGGAATGCTGCCCTGGTCATCGAGAACCCTGCCTTGACAGATTGAGGGCCCGGGGCGGCAACATGGCGGCCCAGCAGAGACTCTGTAAATCAGATCGGCGCCGATCGGACCGGCTCGCCACAAGAAATAAGCTGTGGAACTCACTGCGAGCGGTCCACGGCGGAGGCCCGCACCGTTGATGCTGTAATCATCATCTTTCGGGATGGTCGGTGAGTGCGCAGGTGGCGGCCTAGCTGATCGGGGAGTGCCGCTCGGGCCTCGAGCCCTCTCCCCTCGCCGGCCGCCGTGTAGTGATTGCGGGGACATCTGGGGTGATATAGGCCCCTCCAAGAGCAGAAGCAGCGAGCTGGGCCGAGCTGCGGCTGTTGGCGGGCATCGATGTGCAGACGCCATTTGCCAGGTGAGTGCTGGGACGCGCGCTGAGGACGGCGCGGGTGGCTTGTGCTGGTGGCACCCGTGAGCGCGTTACAATCCTGCCGCCCCTGCGCGGCCCGAACTGAGACTGAGCCTGTTGGTGGGCGCTGCATTATATGGACCCAGTCCCGTGGCACAGACGTGGACCCACTGCTAAACCAAATCATCACTGTGCATTGATGGTGAGATCTCAGTGCGATATTGCCGTTCTGCTAGGCAGAGTGAAAATGGCCCTGCTTGTGTGCTTGCAGCAAAGTTGAGGACTCTGATCCGACATAAGGGAGTTGGTGCGGCGGACACTTCAGGCCAGCATTGAGGTGTGTGCTCTGAGAGAGTGGTGTTGCACCCTCCCTATAGTACACTTGGACCTGAGGGCACGACACGCGGAAACACTGCTTCACACGCCAACAGACATACAGAGTGGAACTTTCTTCCCAATGAGGGGCTTGCCGCAACATCAGGAGCACTGGGTCAATATCTAGACACTAACTTAGTGGACACTGGGAGTCAGCATTGGGGTGATTGCTGCGTGGAGGCGGCGTCTGGCCTTTCCCATCGGATATCCAGCTTTAGGAGCACGGCATACAGAAGCATTGCCCGAGTAGTGCACACTGCATGTGCATACTGACGACCACCCATCCTGTAGTGTCGGGCCATTGGCGGAGTGCGGGGGGCCCCGGGGCGAGTGTGACGACTGACCGCCACTGGGCGCGGGCCTCTCACATATTGCAGAAATACACCACCGAGCAGACATGGGAAAAACCGAAAGAAGTCAATCACGCCTCACATTCGAATCGCGGAAGTCTGGCAAGTCGCAACAGAGAGCTTCTTCTGATTCGGAACTGGAGGCTCCCAATGAGAACTTATCATCCATTGAAAAATCGCTCCTAGCCATGCAGGCCAGCTTGCAGTCCATTGACGGAAAAATAGATGCTCTTAATCTCAGGATGGATCATATGTCCACGAAATTGGACAAACATGCCGTCCGATTGAGCGAGGCGGAAACACGCATATCGGACGCGGAGGATGGCTTACAACAAACGGCCTCCAAGACCCTCGACATGGAAAAAGTGCTCGCCATTATACAAGCTAAAAATGAGGACCTGGAGGCCAGATCCAGACGCAATAATCTAAGGATTACTGGTCTGCCGGAATCCACAAACACCGGGCGACTGGAGTCCTATATAGAGGCGATGCTACGTAAGATCTTTGTGGTGGAACACTTATCCCAGGTACTGATCGTGGAGCGTGCGCACCACTCACTGGCTGCTCGTCCTCCCCCGGGTGCCCCTCCAAGACCGATTATTGCACGCCTGTTGAATTACAGGGATCATGACTCAATTCTTCGTATGTCAAGGGAAAAGGGTACTATAAGCCAACAGGGAAACAACCTGGCTTTCTACCCGGATTTCACCGCCACGGTCCAAGCGGCAAGAAAAGAGTACCTGGCAGTCAAGAAACTCCTAATGGCAGAAAGAGTTCCATACGCCATGCTTTACCCAGCGCAGCTGCGCATTGGTGCAGAGGGAAAATCAAAAATTTTTACAAATCCTAAGGCTGCAATGGAATATGCCAAGGCTCTCAAACAAAGGGACCGGGAGGCCTCAGGCACAGCAGATGAAGAAGACTGAGAATCTCAGAACCCTGAGCACGGCCGTGTCATCTGGGCACCATGGTTGGGTGGGGGGTTGCCTCTGGTTCCCAGTTACATGTTTGTTTTTTGAGGACAGATGAACGTGGAAGTTGTAATATGGCACTCTTGTGTGTTGATCAGACTGGCTGTTCAGATTATTGCTACGCAGATATGATATCAAGTTACTGCTCAAACAAATGTTAGCCACTGCCCTTCTCTAATTTGAACAGTAATAATTTTGGGAAACCCACTGTTGCTGTTTGGCCGCCTACCTTTGCATCTGGGAGGTTAAATGTGCTCCAGCATTCCCCCATGGGTGTTTCCCACAGTTGGTGAGAGAGGGTGAAAACAGAGGAAACAAAAATAGAAGAGGAAGGGAATCCCTCTTGTCGGAACTAGGGTCCTCACACACCCAGCAAGCTAGGTGTCATGCTTCATCATATGGACCTGCTCCTCGTCGGGTCGGCGCTGCAATACCCGACGGGCACCCATAAAGGGGCTCTTTAGCGGAGATCTTCAGTTCCTGGCCGTATGGTGCAGTGCGTGTGAGGGGCCTAGTGGTGTAGATGTGAGTGAATAGTGGTGATTGTAAAACAAGTTGGATAGTCTGAAATGTGACTTTATTTGGACCGGCTATCCACCTGATTAAAAACAAAGTAAGAGTGGCAGCTTGCTGTCATGGGGGTTCAGCTCAGGTTCGAGCGGCGAGGGGTAGGTTTTCCAGCCCATTCCGGTGATTATCAAATCGACACCAGATTTTAGGTGTCCCGGTACCGCTTCGGACACGGATTGAAACAGGTGGTAGCACTGAGTTAGGTTACCCGACATTCATAGAGAGACTGTTTCCATAGTACTAAATGTGGTAGGTAGCACCTGCACCCACCACAGTGTGTAGATAGTTCTTTTACACTAGGTCCTGAAGAATTGCCGAGGATCACTAGGACCGCGAGGCATGAAACATGTTGACCATCAGAGATGAGCATAGCTGAGCTGAACCCCCATGACAGCAAGCTGCCACTCTTACTTTGTTTTTAATCAGGTGGATAGCCGGTCCAAATAAAGTCACATTTCGGACTATCCAACTTGTTTTACAATCACCACTATTCACTCACATCTACACCACTAGGCCCCTCACACGCACTGCACCATACGGCCAGGAACTGAAGATCTCCGCTAAAGAGCCCCTTTATGGGTGCCCGTCGGGTATTGCAGCGCCGACCCGACGAGGAGCAGGTCCATATGATGAAGCATGACACCTAGCTTGCTGGGTGTGTGAGGACCCTAGTTCCGACAAGAGGGATTCCCTTCCTCTTCTATTTTTGTTTCCTCTGTTTTCACCCTCTCTCACCCACTTGAGGAACTGCATACTTTATTCTTTCATTGCTTGATAGGGCATGTATGCTGGACCTCTATATAAAAAGTCCCTTAGTCCCTCTTTGGTTGATTGTGTTTCCCACAGTTACCTGCAGACATGTTTTGCATTTGGGAGTTGTTCTGGAGTTTTTGGGATGGCTTTAGCAAGTTGGGGGTGCTGAAGTGGGCGGGGGGTGGTCCTGGGAGGGTGGGAACTATGGAATTGTTTTATGTGGCTAATTACAATTCAGACCTCAAACTGACTATCGAAAGTTTGCCTCAATCCTCAGATGCAACACGTATGTTGATCAGTAGGGTTACATGACACTACAAGATACTGAAACAATCACATGTTTGA
Source organism: Calotriton arnoldi (assembly GCA_963921515.1). Taxonomy (NCBI): domain Eukaryota; kingdom Metazoa; phylum Chordata; class Amphibia; order Caudata; family Salamandridae; genus Calotriton; species Calotriton arnoldi. The sequence continues at coordinate 5,974,060 of CAWUFW010000086.1, forward strand.
CGTGGAATGTGCGTGGGCTAAACTCCCCTAAAAGGATAAGACAGGTGCTAGCGTATTTAGATAGACATGATATAAAGATCGCCCTCATTCAGGAAACACACCTGAAGAAGCAATCTGAGTCCAGAGTAGGTACGCAATGGGCCGGATATAGACTGGCATCCTCATGTTCTTCATACGCTAGGGGGGTGATCACACTAATAAAGAAAAATCTTCCTTTCACCATGATTAAACACTGTACAGACGCTGCTGGCCGCTATGCAATCACACATGGTAAACTAGCCGGTTTACTGCTGACCATAGTGAATGTCTACGGACCTAACACAGATGAACCCGGCTTCTTTGAAAATATATTTGCTATACTGCGCGACTGGCCTGAAGCTGAAATAATATGGGGAGGGGACCTGAATACGCATTTGGACCCCAGCAAAGATAAATCGGGCAGGCAAGGAGGGCAATCACCTGAAGCGGCTCGGGACATTAATGATGGGATGGCTGAGCTGGGCCTCATAGACACATGGCGCCTTCATAATATCGAGAGATTGGAGGGCACACACACTTCTACCGTGCATGGCAGCTGGTCGCGGTTGGACTATTGGTTGCTGAGTGGGGGCGCGAATGCCTGGGTCTCCACAATTGATATGTTACCCAGAACGCTATCAGATCATAACCCCGTTAGGCTTACACTGCGCATTCCACAAACCATCCATCGTCAGTTCACATGGCGTTTTAGATCTGAAGCGCTGCTTGATCCATTATACGCTACCACAATATGGGAGGCTATAGTACAATATTTCGACCAAAATAAGGGATCTGTTGACAGCGCTGCCATTCTCTGGGAGGCCTTCAAGGTCACTATTAGGGGCAATTGCATTGGCACATCAGCGGGAATCCTAAAGGATATTAGTGGCCAACTTTCCAAAGTTGAAAACACACTGGCTCAGCTTGAGCGAGACTATGAGACTCTCCAATGTACACGGACGTTAGCCCAAATCAAAGACTCTATACTTGAGTATAATGAACTGGCGGCCGGAGAGATCCGCTATCTGTCCAAGAGACACGTGGCCCGCACATATAGTGAAGGTGGTCGACCTGGACATAATTTGGCTACTAAGATCAAAATTCGAAGAGAGAGACAAGCAATAACTAAAATTACAGATGACGCTGGGAGGGATCATTATACCACGCAAGATATTGTCACACAGTTCCGAAATTGCTATGCGGAACTATATACCTCAAGGGGAGGGACTAACATCAAGGAACTTGATGACTACCTAGCGGACGTTGCAATTGCATGACTGTCTGACGGACAAAGGGAGTATCTATGCCAACCAATTGCCGCGACTGACATCCGTGAGGCGATTCGATCCCTACCCAATAAGAAAGCACCTGGGCCGGACGGACTTACATGTGAATTCTATAAGGAATTTGCAGATGAACTGATACCCTACATGTTAGAAATATACGAGGAAGCCTATGAATTGGGTAGACTACCGCCAACGCTCAGGGAAGCCCTGATAATCACTTTATTGAAAAAAGACAAATCGGCTTCCCACTGCAACTCCTATCGTCCATGGTCGCTTATTAATATAGATGCGAAAATATTAGCAAAAATTCTGGCCACCAGACTTCAACCGCTGATGCCGAACTTGGTCCTCCCAGACCAATCTGGATTCATTCCGGATAGGTCCACATCATACAACTTGCGAACGATATTCGCAATGTTCCATATACTTGATCCTGATCTACAAGCCGCGGCAGTGATGCTTGATGCGGCCAAGGCCTTTGACTCTATAGAGTGGGGCTATTTATTCCAAATACTAAAACGTATGGGGTTCCCTGACATTTATAGCAATTGGGTGCGACTGCTGTACACTGACCCCAGGGCACGGGTTCGTGTGGATGGTATTACATCGGACCCTATCCTGATCGGCAGGGGAACCAGGCAGGGATGTCCCCTCTCACCACTTCTTTTTGCCCTGGTGTTGGATCCTCTTGCATGCATCATTAGACAGCGGCATAGAGCGGCGGCCTTGCGTTTTGTACATCGTCCCGTGAGCATATTGCTCTACGCGGATGATATGCTGCTTTTTGTCAGGGAACCACAAACCTTCATGGCGCCAGTGCTACGCGAATATATCAGGTTCGGGCTTTTCTCGGGAATTAGCATTAACTGGAACAAATCTATGGTAGTGCCGCTGACTGTGAATACCACCCCTCTTACTCTGGAGTTCCCCCTTGTATGGTCGTCAGAACCTGTAAAATACTTGGGGGTGTGGGTTCATCGGGATCCCGACATAGTCATAAGGGAGAATTATGGCACTGCATGCACTGTGTTGGAGCAACAGGTGGCTAGATGGTCAACGCTGCCTTTGTTATTGGCAGACCGCATAGCCCTCATTAAGATGGTTGTCTTACCAAGATTTTTGTACCTGTTCAGCAACATACCCGTAAAACTGACACAAATTTTTTTTTAAACTCTGCGGTTGCTGCTTGTAAAGCTAGTTTGGGGAGGAAAGCAGGCCCGCGTGAGTTGGGAGACCTTTACATTAGACTACACTAGGGGTGGTTTTGGTGTGCCCGACATGTATCTATACTATATTTGCGCACAGGCACAATATGCACACTATTGGTACAGCCACCATTACTTCATCCCGCATGTCGCGGTCGAAGAGGGAGATGCGCACCCCATTCCACTGCAATCTATATTGTCGCACTCACGTAGGGGTACACCCAAAAAAGAAATCAACACAATAGATACCACGATAGCAGCATGGCAGGCGCTAGGCCAAATGGCAGCGATACTACCACTGTATGCCCCTCTGCTCCCACTTGCTCACCACGCAGAATTGTCGGTGACACAAGAGGCGGGAGCTATGCACATCCTGAGATTAGCAGGAATAGATAAAATGCAGGATTTATACCCCAACTGCGTTTTTATCACAGAAGAAGAGCTACAATACGTACAAAACAAAACCACACTCTTTCTCTTCATCTTTCATAGACTAAAAAAGGCAATGAAGGCACATTATAACACATTCCCTGCCGAGCCATTGACACTACAGTCCCTCCAGACGCTGCTGGTTAGTCCAATGAGACTCAAACTGGTCACCAAGCTATATCGCATAGCCAGAGATGAGAAAGTCACGGTCAACAATAGGCGCTTGGAGCAGTGGAACACTAGACTTAATCAACAGCTTACACAGAAGGAGTGGGAGTACTGCTGTCAGCTAACCAGTGCGCTCACGTCGAATGGCAATTTACCCATTATCCACTTCAAATATCTCCACCAGGTCTATTATACACCGCACAAACTGTATACATATGGTCTTAGGGACAGCGATGCATGTAGGCGATGCGGAACACAGGGCGCAGACTTCTGGCACTTGGCCTGGGAGTGTAGACGGGTGGCTGAGTTCTGGGCGGAAGTGACACACAGACTGCAAACCATGACTAACATTGAACTACAGTGTACTCCACAAATATGTTTATTGTGTTTCACACGGTTCCTGAAGGGTGCCACGGGTAAATTCGTCAGAATTGCTTTATTGCTAGCCAAGAGGCGGGTGGCGATGAAATGGGAGAGTTCAGCTGCCCCGCTTCGTGATCACTGGATAAAGGACCTTGTGTACTGTAGGGAAAATCTCGTACTGTATGCAGAGGAGCTGCCGGCCCCCTCGAAACCCAAAGACATTTGGGAGCCCTTACTACAATACTTACAGTCCACTGAACAAGAAACGTCATCTGAAAATGCAGAAAAGTAGTACTGTATGTGTATGCTGATGGTACGGCAATTTATCACACTGAAGAAGATTGTACCCGAGGACAAATGATTAATTGTAATATATAGCCACGGGTTGTTTATTCTACTATGTTTTCGTAATGTATGAGACTTTGATCTTGTATACACTGTATGCATAAGAACTAATAAAATAAAAAATATTTTTTTTTTTTAAAACCCTTCCCCGGGCCAGTCCAACTGAATTGCCAGGGCTGGTTTGTGTCCCTGGTTCTGGTGCCACCACCTGCATCCAGCTGGCCAAATGCGGCACTGGTAGAAGTATGTTGTATACCTGCCTCTGGAGGGACGGGCTTTATGGCGAGAACTACCTGAGGCCCTTCTGCTTCCCCAGCCCCCATTTACCACCTCTTCCCTCAAAAAAAAACAGAGCCACTCAGGCTACTGTCGATGTCCTGGGTTGTTTTCATGCCCCTTAAGAAATATCGGCTGCTCAGAACCTTCTAAAACGAGCTGGAAATCCCCTCTTTGCCGTTGTTTCCAGCTTGCCCTGCCTGCCACCATGTGATATTGACTCCTCAGTGGGTGACCGTGTGAAAGGAGCAGATATCGTGTGACACACGGTGGCGCTGTGCGAGCTGGTAGGTCTGCTGTTGGTATGGAATAGTGCAGGATAGCGGGGGAGGGGTGGAGGAGGGTGGGGGGTTAGCTCCCAAAATAGAACACTTTATTCTGAAAAGGCTCGAATGAGAAGAATAATTCTCTTTATGAAAGGGAATTACACATGCAAAAGGCTAGAAACAATGAGCCCTCAGAGGGTCTTGGAAGACGGGCTATCAGCAGTGGTATCACTATGTATTTCTTTCTTTATGTATTAAAGGTATTTGTAGAGCTTGGACTGAGCCGTCAGGGCAGTGGAACACATCACAATTCACAGAGCACTGCCAAACATTTCAGAGGAAACGTAAACGGTGTTTCTTCCTTCGTGGCGCACCGCGCTAAACATGTCACTTAACAAGCATTGGCATAGCCAATAGGTCTCGCCTTTGGGGCCTTATAAGTGTTTAGCCAGAGCTATTGACTTTGCCAATGTCTTCAAGCTGTGCTGTAGAGAAGTGTGGCTGCTGTGCAGCATGCTGAAAAGTTATAATAAAAAGTGTCAGAAGCATTTTTGTTACTTTATATATGACCAAGAAGGCATTATGTAAAACTGAACGACCATATTAAAAAAAGTATTTACAATAAAAAATGTCCTCAGTTTTCTTTTGTTCTTGCAATGCTGGCAACTTGTTTCTGCCTATTGCAATGGTTGTTTGTTAAAGCTTTTTTTTTGAGGGGGCATAAACAATCGGAGGGTGAAGGTTGGGAACTAGTACCTGTATTATAACACTAGCAGCGGCCAGACGCTAGGGGAGAATCAACAGATGCCAGATTCCGAGAGCAGGCTGAGGTGGTGCTGAGTGATGCTGAGGTGGTAGTGGTGGTGGTGGTGACTGTTGCGGAGACGATGCTGAGGTGATGCTGAATGATACTCAGGTCTTGCTGAGTGATACTGCTGTGTTGCTGAGTGATACTGCTGTGGTGCTGAGTGATGCTGTGGTGGTGCTGAGTGATATTGTCTTGGCGCTGAGTGATGCTGTGGTGGTGCTGAGTGATATTGTCTTGGCGCTGAGTGATGCTGTGGTGGTGCTGAGTGATGCTGTGGTGGCCCTGAGTGATGCTGTGGTGGCCCTGAGTGATGCTGTGGTGGCGCTGAATGATGCTGTGGTGGTGCTGAATGATGCTGTGGTGGTGCTGAATGATGCTGTGGTGGTGCTGAATGATGCTGTGGTGGTGCTGAATGATGCTGTGGTGGTGCTGAGCGATGCTGTGGTGGCCTTGAGCGATGCTGTGGTGCCCTGAGTGATGCTGTGGCGGCGCTGAGTGATGCTGTGGCGGCGCTGAGTGATGCTGTTGTGGCGCTGAGCGATGCTGTGGTGGTGCTGAGCGATGCTGTGGTGGTGCTGAGCGATGCTGTGGTGGCGCTGAGCGATGCTGTGGTGGCGCTGAGCGATGCTGTGGTGGCGCTGAGTGATGCTGTGGTGGCGCTGAGTGATGCTGTGGTGGTGCTGAGCGATGCTGTGGTGGTGCTGAGCGATGCTGTGGTGGCGCTGAGCGATGCTGTGGTGGCGCTGAGAGATGCTGTGGTGGCGCTGAGTGATGCTGTGGTGGCGCTGAGTGATGCTGTCGTGGCGCTGAGTGATGCTGTGGTAGCGCTGAGTGATGCTGTGGTGGCGCTGAGTGATGCTGTGGTGGTGCTGAGCGATGCTGTGGTGGTGCTGAGCGATGCTGTGGTGGTGCTGAGCGATGCTGTGGTGGTGCTGAGCGATGCTGTGGTGGTGCTGAGTCATCCTGTGGTGGTGCTGAGTGATCCTGTGGTGGTGCTGAGTGATCCTGTGGTGGTGCTGAGTGATGCAGTGTTGGCCCTGAGTGATGATGTGGTGTCGCTGAGTGCAGCTATGCTGGTGCTGAGTGATGCTGTGGTAGCGCGGGGTGATGTTGTGGTGCTGCTGAGTAATGCTGTGGTGGCGCTGAGTGATGCTGTTGTGGTGCTAAGTGATGCTGTGGTTGTGCTGAGTGATGCTGTGGTTGTGCTGAGTAATGCTGTGGTTGCACTGAGTGATGCTGTGGTTGCACTGAGTGATGCTGTGATGGCGTTGAGTGATGCTGTGATGGCGTTGAGAGATGTTGTGTTGGTGCTGGAGTGATGCTGTGCTGGCTCTGATTGATGCTGTGGTTGCGCTGAGTGATGCTGTGGTGATGCTGAGTGATGCTGTGGTATTGCCGAGTGAGAGATAGAGTGAAGATATAATGCCCAATTAGAGAGGGTGGTGAGAGAGAAAGAGAGAGAAAGGGTGTACATAGAATAAAGAGTGGAGCGGGATAGAGAGAGAGAAAGAAGGGAGAGAGAGTGAATGAAGGAGTTTGAAAGAGAAACAGATAAAGGGGTGAGAGAGAATGAAAGGTTAAAAGAGATAGAGAGGGAGAGTTAATTAAGTAGAGAGAGAATTAGAGAGGGAGAGAGAGAGAAGGAGAGAGACAATAAGAGTGGGGGTGTGGAGTTTAAATAGAGTGAAGAAGTGACGCGGAAAAGTAACCTTAAATATAGCTTTGTGCTTTGCGCGAATATAAAAAAAAAAACTGAGTGAGACAAAAATACTGGTAATTAGGCTGTGACTCCCAATATAAAACAAATAGCGATATAAGGTGAAATCAACCCACCGAAGCAATATTTCTAACTAGACAAAAAAAGCTTGCATTTCAATGCTAATCGCTGTTGTTTTTCATGTGACTGTAGTCCAGGGCCAACAGTTGGTAATGTGAGCTGCTGCTGCGATTGAAACATCAGAGTCCAGAGAGTTAATGAGCCATGATGAGGAAATGAGGAAGAGATAGGAAACCCAGATGCCAGCTGCGCGCGTGCACGCCATCGTGAACGCAAGCTGCTCGCCAGCCGAAAGCCAGTGGGTTTGCACTTCCAAAACCCGCTTACTAAAACTCTCGGCCAGACCATTGCAAGCGCTGGTGCAGGCCGAGACCTAAAAATGAAAGCAGCAAGATGCTTTGCTTATCTGGAATATATGCTTCGTGTGGCATGTAAGTCAGAACTCTGCATTGCACGGTGATGGCCAAAGGGAAGTGGGGAGCCTGAACGCTGTCGGCCAGTAGTGCATAGCTGGTGAATTCCTTGTATGTGGCTCAGGGCCGGTCCTAGGATATGTGGGGTCCCGGGCAGAATAGGAACATGTGAGGCCCCTAAGCAGAGACGACGCAAGATCGGATCAGGCCGGCTAAGGAAAGTTTTTTTATTTTTTTTATTAAACCACCCCCCCCCTCCCCCCAGCGTCCCCCTTCCCGATTGACCCCTGCCCCCACACCCGCGAGTCATGCCGGCTGCGACTGGGTTTTGTCAATGGTTGTTAGCGGTTTAAGCTAAATGAGTAACTACAATAAATGATTTTGCTTTCACCTTGTTGTTTTGCCCAATAAGTAGCTCCTTCACACACGTTTGCATAGAATCACAACTGGAATGCAGGACCATTGCTCTTTGTGCTCTGCAGAGAGGCCATATTTTGAATGATCATGTAATCTGAACACCTTTTGACCCACAGACAGGCACAGTGTGAAAGTTGTACTGCCTGCATCCTCAACTCCAAAATGCTCAACTGTAGCCTGTAATAAACACCTGGAGGCGACTCAGTACAAAGGGTGCATCATCCAAGAGTAATATGCTGTGAAATGAAATACAGAAATACACATGCTGGAAATAGCTACCACTCTTGGGGAATGCAAGATTAAGTAAAGAATGGGAAATATAAACAGGAACAAAATCACTGCCATGGATTACCCTAACATCAGGACCACTGGAATTATGCGGCAGGAGAGGGCTAAATTATGTGGCAGGATGAGTAAATTATGTGGCAAGAAAAGGCAAATTATGCGGCATAATCCGGCACATTTTGAAATAGCATTACTTCATTTTTATTTTCATTTTTAAACTTGGTAACACTGTTTGGGCACTGGTTGCACCCCATTAGTACCAATTTAACACCCAAATTTAGCAGTGGGAAACAGAAAGTTGACTATTCCAGCTTTTCAAAGGGCCTTCCCACATGCGGCAAGACATGTCGCTGCATTTTTAGTAACTTTTGAACGGTGTGAGATAGAAAGCAATTTTGTTGTTAAAATTTGTAGATTATGCAGCAGATGATGGATTATATGGTAAATGCGTCGAATGCATAATCATGCAGAAATCACAGCTGCCGCACAATCGCATAATTCCAGTGGCTCTGCCTAACATGAAGCATCAGACTGGGACAGAAAATAGGCCCCAGTACCAAAATAAAAGGGGCCCCCATTAGTGAGTTAGTTAGCTAGAAAAGTGTCCCATGTTTGCAAACTGGGGCAGTTTTAAACTTGTAAAGACCTGCTGTATAAATTTTTTGTAAGGTATGGAAGACTGCACTGATTTGAGTTTGCTGCAGGCAATGTTTGCTTTAATATCATAAAAATCAACAGCAAAAACCGGCTCACCTGACCATAAAGCAGGTCAACAACTAGTCAAAAAAACGGACAACATACTGACCTGACAGCAGGGCTTTAAGTGGGATGAAAAAACTAGGGGGGTCTTTCAGAGGGGCATGGCTAATGTAATTAAGGGCGTGGCTTAAAAACATGTAAGCTATATAAATCTGTACTTAGCATAGTGCGCCGCTCGACTGGTATTTTGCTGCTTCTGTCATTGCCTGCAGATAAATTTTACAACAAGTAAAATTACACCTATAACAAGCCAGTACTATTGACTTTGTCAGTGATTATTAGTTGCATAAGATGAATAAGCAACATCTACGGCTTCCTTGTATATAATATTGAAAATGCTCCAGTTCTGACATGATGAGACTGTGAAAGAACTATAAGGAGTCTCGTTGAAGTTGCATTAAAGGTAGCGAAGGGTGGCACTGCTGCAGAGTTAAGATTAGTTTTTTCACTCTGAGGGTGAGGGTAAGAATGGAGAGTGGGCCCGTCTCATAACCTGCTTTTTAGAACTTTCATTCATTGTGCAGACACTGGATCAATGTTTTTGCAGGCAAACTTAAGGACATTAATGTAGGGCCCCTTTTCAATGTCCATTTTAATTTACTACCTGGTCTAAGACTTGAGTGATCCAGCACACTTTAAACCCTGCTCCATCCACTTTTGCATTCGGATTCTGCTCCTCTGTTTGCACCTCTTGTCTCACTGCCGCACTCACACCTATCTGCTCCCCACCCCACTTTATTCCGTTTGTCTTACCCATTTTATTCCCCTCTCTGCTCCCTTTCCACTTGTCCTAGGTGAGCATTTTCTATTGCTCTGCGCCGCCATTCTATCTTTTGCTCTGCGCCCAGCAGGGTATTCTGCTGTTCATTGATAGAGGGGCAGGGCACCCTTCACACGCAAGGGCACTGTAATTAACTGCCTAATTGATGTCATCAATATGCAGATGCAGCCATTAGGCCCACTGAGACAGGCCTGCAGGGGAGAATGATCAAAAAAAGACAAAATACAAACTCTTAGGGGGCCCCCTTGGCCTCAATACTCTGGAGTCTTTAAAGGTGCGAGGCCCCATGGCTGCGAGCAGGCGCTGGGCCCTGGGCAGCTGCCCACGCTGCCCATGCCTAGCGCCGGCCCTGATGTGGCTTGGCTAAGAGATAACACAGATTAAAAATGCGTCCAACCTGCAGGACCCCTATCTTTCACGTGTTTAGATGCCAAGATACCAATATCTGTTGTTCTAAGAGTGGTGGGGTGTGACAATGAGGCAGATATGTACATTTCAAAATTAGATTCTTAAAAAGCAAGTGATCAGGCATGGAACACGTTTACAAATCTTTAAAATGACGCTAATTACTATTGAAGATAAAGCGATATGTGAGACTCTCCGGTGGATGGATTTGGTGGCAGTCAGTCAAATCGATTTTAAGGGGAAAGTGACTATGTGGCCAAAATACTTTATTCGGCTCAACTGAGCCATAAAAGTCATAGCAAATAAAAGAAAACCATATACAGTATTAAAATTCATAGGATTGATGGAAACACTTGTTAAATATATTAAAAACAGGTATTAAAAGACATCACTATGTAAAACAAGCATTTGCAATGCAATAGGTCTCGCATTTACCCGAGTTTAAGCTATTGACATTGTAAATGACAATGCCTTTTATTTATGTTTTAAAAACCAAAACATAAATAAAAGACATTGTCATTTACAATGCCAATAGCTCAAACTTGCGTAAAAGACCTATTGCATTGCAAATGCTTGTTTGTTTTGTTGCCTAGGCCTATTTTTTGTCCAAGTGCGACCCTGACTCCATTGTGTGCTTCTCATCCTGCATTTATCTCCCAATCCCCATGTTGTTTTCTACCTAGTATGCTGCCCCCCCAACTCCCCTCACAGCTCCTCCTTTGCCCCCTCAACCCCCCAGTCTTTGTGTTTCATTTTGCTCTTCGTGAAAAGCAAGCCAACATGTAATAATGATACGATAACGGTATCCAGATAAGAACCAAACTCTGTTCCAGGCTTACCCGTACCAAACTGTGTGATCCTGGCGGCATCATATAATCTTCCTTTCTAAGCATTTCCTCGCCTGTAAATTGAGGGGCAGATCTACAAGGAAGTGCTGCTGCGCGGCACCGCAAGCCCTTTGGCTGCACCACGCTGCGGCACTTCCGAAGCACAGGAATGCGACATATTTACAATAATAGGTCGCATTCCTGTGCTATCCCCTGCTCTGGCGCACAAACAGCTGCCATGCGCAGGCACCCTTGCACCAAGGTGCAAGGGTGCCTGCGTCACAGGGAGATTGTTTTTGTGCAGGAAGGGGCACCTTCCTGCACAAAAACAATCACTACAGGCATTTTCCTCTTTCAATGCGTGCTGTAGAATGCAGCACGCTTTGAAAGAGGAAAAAACGAGGAGAAATGAAAACATCGCTGGTATTAAAAGCAAACTCCAAAATCCCGATTGGGGGCAATTTGTACAAGATTATGATGTGTGTATGTTCCAGGAGACATGGGCAAGAGAGGACATTGTTAGGAGGGGATATGTAACTTTTAATGTGCTTGCTACTATGGGGGGCAGAGGCAGACCATCAGGGGGCTTAGGTACGTGGGTTGCTTCACATTTGGATTGTACTGTTGAACAATTGAATACTTCATCTGATGATATTCAGTGCACCCTCCTTACTTTTTATACTAGGATTAAAATAGCCTTTATTAACCACTATTCACGCCCTGTAACTTTCGCACAGGAATCCCTGACCATTGATATGCTAACCACATTTATTGAACTAATGCCCCCGAATACTAGGATGGTTATAGGATGAGATTTTAATTGTCAATTTGAGCCTCTAGCTACTCCCACTGATTCTTCCCTTACTGACGAGGATTCCTTTTGGTTAATCCCCGAACCGCAGATTCCTCCGGTAAAGGCCTCCCTTGGTTCTCCAGATCAGTGCAGCAACACTATCTTATGCACTGAGGGCATGTAACGGCTGAACTAAGTCAGATCAACCAGGGAAGCCTACCTTTAATAGACCAGGACAATCATCCTTGTTGGATTATATTTTAGTGGAAGCGAGCATATGGCACTGGGTTGTTGACTTTGCTGTTTTGCCGAGACACGACAGTGACCATAATGCTTTGGTGCTCGATCTTAAGCTTCCCGATTTTTACAGTCCCTCAATTACCAGCTCTTCCTCTGGCAGCAATTTGACACTAGCTAATAATAGAAGGAGAATTAGATGGGAAACCCAAAAGCAGTCACTGGATAAGGCTGCTGCTCTTTATTCTTTAATTATTACACCTTTAATGGTGATGGAGGAGGCTGCCCAGACACTCAATTCTCCTGATACCATCAGTCAACTTGCGGTTTTACATGTGGATCTGACCACTAGCCTGACCAACATCTTCAATCCCCTGATGCACTCCAAGGGCAAGAGGAGCCCTAAATCTACTTGGTTTAATAACTCCTGCCGAAAGGCAAAGGGCGCCCTTATCGATGCTATAAAAACTAAAGATAGATCCCTGATAAAAACAAATAGGATTCTATATAGTGATAGTATAAAGTTAGCCAAAAAAAACTGGGAGCTTGAAAGATGGGATGCCATTAAACAGGCACTTTCCACCAGGGATATGAAGGCGTTTTGGACTTTAATTCGTACAGATAGTCTCACAGAGAACTCACCTATTGAGCCGAACATCGCTGCAGACGTCTGGAAACTTCATTTCCAATCACTGTATTCCACACATGAAGCCATAGAGTTTATTGAGGGAATCTTGCCATCTTCAGAAGGGAATTCCCTTGTAGATGATGAAGGGTTTACCCTGACTGAAGTATTGAGTGCAATTGGGAAGCTTCCTCTTGGAAAGGTCCCTGGTCTAGATAAGATCCCTGGGGATTTATTTCAGGAACAACCCAATATCTGGGGCCCCTATCTCTGGGTAATATTTAACGCCATTTTAAATGGCATGCAAATCCCGGATACCTGGTTAGGCTCACCCCTCCTGCCCACTAATTACAGGCCGATTAGCCTGATTGACGTCACTCAGAAGTTGTTTGCCAGGATTGTCCTGGAGCGCCTTCAGTCCTGGGCGGACGAGCGCGAAATTCTGAGTGCGTACCAGGCCGGTTTTCGTAAAAATATTTCCACTATTGACCAAATCTTCAGGCTCCAATTAATATATTGGAAGACGGTGTCATTAGAGGGTGGGAGCCTCTATTTGATTTTCGTTGATCTTAAATCAGCCTTTGATTTGGTACCTCGAGATAAACCGTGGGCGGTTCTTGAGCAAATGGGCATTCCGCCCTACTTGCTGTCCTTGATCAAGCGTCTGCATACTGGAAATTTTGCCCAGGTGAGATACGGGAAATGTGGGGAATTAACTCCCCGTTTCCCTGTAAATAGAGGTGTAAGACAGGGGTGTGTTCTGGCCCCCACATTGTTCTGTCTTTTTATTAATGCTTTGGTGGATCAATTAAATGAGGTAGCTGACAATGATGCCCCAAAGCTGGTCCGTGACAAGGTGCCAGCAATGATGTTTGCGGATGACACTTTGTTATTATCTAAGTCTCCCATGGGCATCCAAAGGATTCTTGACAGCTTCTCTCTATTTTGTAAAGACAGGGGGCTGGAGATCAATACATTAAAAACCAAGTATATGGTCTTTAATCCAAGCAAAACATCTCGCCCAAATCCCTCTTTAAATGGTACCCTGCTAGAGAGGGTAGCTGTTTTTGATTACCTCGGTGTTACACTGTCCGAAACATTTGGATGGGGCCCGCAGTGAGCTAAAGCAGGTTTAAGGCTAGAACAGATGGCTGGGGGAATAGCAAAATCTTTCAGGAACTCATTATATAGACTTCCGGGTCCCCTGGCCGAGATTTATAAAGTTCAAATCAGGAGTGCCATAATGTATGGGGCTGAACTTGGGGACATCTCCCTGCAGGTGGATTGGCTAAAACTGAGAATAAGTTTATGAGGCAGCTCTTGGGTCTATCGCTAAGTACCCCTCTCATCCCTCTACGTATGGATCTTGGGATCAGACCCATAGAAGAGGAGATTGGTCAGCGACCTTTGACCTTCTGGCGTAGACTATGGGCGACCCCCGAACTAAGGGGCATATTTACAAGCCCCTCGCGCCACTTTTGCGCCGCCGTTGCGTCACTCATGTGACGCAGCGGCGACGCAAACCATGCGCCACGTTGCGCAATATTTACAACGTGACGCATCTAGGGAGATGCATCACGATGTAAACCCCTGCGCCACATGAAACCTGCGACAGGTTTCATGTGGGCGTTCCGGCGCAGGGTGGGCGTTCCCTCGCAGGTACGCCACGTAAAGTGACGCAGTAAAATCTACAAGATTTCACTGAGTCACTTTTACGCTCATGCTGCGTCAAAACCCTGCGCCTGCTTGAAGCAAGCGTAAGGATTGACGCACCATGTTAGGGCTAGGGCACCCCCGAGCATTGCTGGAGCTGCGTCGCGCTTGCGACGCGACTCCAGCAATGCGCCGCTTTTCCGTCGGGGGATGCGACACGCATCTGCCCATCCGTGCGCCACGGCGCGCCGCATTGTAAATACGGCGCATCGGCGGTGGCGCAAGGGCAAACTTGCGTGACGCATCTTCACTGGCGCATCCCTGCTGATTTGCAGGGATGCGCCAGGGAACGTAAATATGCCCCTAACAGTCTACCAGTCTGAACTTAAGGCGATTCTGGGACTCCCAGGGGTGGGAAAACTACCCTGGTCCGTACATATAAGAGATATGTGTTTTAGACTAGGTTGGCCAAACTTATGGACCCACCCTGAGGAAGTGTCCCCGACAATATCGAGGCTGGAACTAGTTAAAGCGTACAGACTGCTTAGACTGGCTGAAATTCAGGGGAGCACAAAACTAGGCCGCCTAACTATTGACTTCCTTAATTTTAAAGACCATTACCTATTTGAGTCTTTCCTTGATGTTGTTCAACCATTTATGGCAAGGAAGTTATATATTCAGTTCAAATTGGGTTCCCTGCCGGTTCATGCTTTTACAAACAAATGGTCAAAAGCTACTCCCATTGGATGTCCTGCTTGTAGTAGCCAAGAAGAGTCAGCCATCCATGTTTTTTTCTTTTGTCCTGGCTATAATGCAGCCAGGAGGCATTGGCTCTTACCACTTTGCAGGAACTTGGGGTATAGGCAGTGTCTGGAGGCCTATAGAGTCTTGAGAACTGACACCCATCCTTTGATTGTTTTTGCTGTGTCCCGTTTTCTAAATTCTATGTGGCATAAGCGCCGTAAGTTTTTTAATTCCTCCTGCATATGTTAAACGTCCTTTCTGTATTTTTTAATGTTTTAACACTATCAATTTGCAAAATTGTTGTTTTAACTTCTTTTTAAATTTTTAACCTTTTTCAAGTATTGTTATGAAACTCGACTAAAATATTTGCTATCTGGTTATATTTTATAATGTCCAGTTGATGTTTTTATTGCTTAAATCCAGTGATGTATGTATTATATTTTCTGCTTTTATGATCTACAATGACCGAAATAAAGCTTGGAAATGGTAATGGAAAACATTTCTCCTCGTTGCGCCTCGCTACGCCTCCCCTGGGGAGGCGTAGCATTGACACGCATTGCCAGATTTACGAATCCTCGTAAATCTGGAAATGTGTATCGTTCCATGGGTGTTGCGTGGGAACACCCACAGCAACACCCATGGAACGCCCCTTCCACGCAAAGTGCTGCGTGTGAAGGGGCCATATTTATAAGGAGAGGAAAAGTCACACAGGGTGGCTTTTCCTCTCCTTGTAAATATGGAGAAGTGAAATGCGCCTCCAGTACGTCACAAAAAGTGACGTACTGGTGGCGCAGGGGGCTTGTAAATCTGCCCCAGAGTATTTAGAGCGTGCAACCCCAGATATAAGTACTACACTGCTATATTAAAAGTAATGTGCATTTACTTTGTAAATAAGACGAAAGGATAAGGTTTTTATGCTGGCTGCGCTCCAAAAACCATAAACCCAGTATGCTTTTTCACTTCGTGCAGATATGGTTTTGCATGTCGGATAGTTCAGTAGGTTAAGTGCCCACTGCGAAGGTCCGTGGTAGATCAAACGTCGGAATCTCAACAGGTGGACTCGGCCTTTTAGCCTCCCAACGACGATAACGCACAAGTACAGAATTTAGTAATAGCAACACTTCTTACGCACAGCACAATAAAAAACGTGTTAGCCAGCCATAGCTCAAACAAGGTATTGCTGTCCTATTTGCTAAAGGTGAATGCACACCCATCCGAATATTAAAGTCCAGGCACAAACGCAACAAAAAGGTCATTGGAGCCTAGCAATTTCCATTTGAAGGTACTTACATTTTCACAGCACAATACCTGTTCGGTAACTTCCTTTTCTTCCTGGAAACGTATCTCCTGGTACACCACCACAGCCGCAAGGCTGTCACAGAGTGCAGGCGCATACCAACACAACCACTTTAACAACACTAGAGTGTGTCCTGACCTTGGTAGAGTTCGTTTCTGCCTTTCTGCGCCCCTGGGTCACGTTGTATAGTTGTTTGTGTGCTAATAACATCCTCGTACGTTGCTTCATTGCAACTCTCCATTGCCATTGTGATTACTTGTGTGGCAATACATTTCCTGATTCCAAACTGTCGAACAGAGCGAAACAGAGCTGTAGGGGGTCCTTTACAAAAAAAATATGAGGAAATGCATTGGCACATGAACAACGGCGACAACCGTCATTCTTTGTCAGTTGGCAGTTTGCGCTGCGAAGCCAGTGACTGGGCGCCGTTGTGATAAAGCAGGTGAACTGCATAATGTACATCCAAAAAGGGCCCCAATGCAGAGGGAGAATAGAAAGAGAGGAAGGACTGCTGGAGCCAAGGTCCACACCTAAACGTTGCCTGCCCGTGCTGGTCTCTTGCAGTGCAGTCACCCGCGCTATTTTTTGGATGCAAAGTATAAGGTACGTTCTTTTTTCATTGTCTGGAGGATCATTAATAACAAAATACCTATATACTGTACTTAGGATGCGAATTAACTCTTTTGACTTGGGGAAAGGTAAGAGCAGATACTGAAAGGATTTCATCGTGACTAATGGCAAAGGCTTTCATTGAATTGAGCGTTTATATACCATGCACTGAGGTGCCCTGGGATGTTATCTAGTGAAGGGACGTGGTAGGTTGTAAGCAGAATTATTTTGAAACTGATTGGAACTCTAGCATCAGTGCCACTTGGTACGATCTACAGGAGTAAAGCAGCCCAGCGCCTCTGTGAGGATGGCAGGGTCTGGGTGTGAGGGACAGGTCCCCGGCCTGACCAACACTTTGTGAAACCAACCCCCATTACCCCTCGAGGCCGAAAGGTCAGTTCACCCTTGTTTGCAGAAATGCTTCTCCCGATCCGGGTTCGGCCGCGGTAGGCAGTGGCTGCGGCAGGATCGGTACTAGTGCCTTGAGTGGCAGGAGCCCCCGTGCCACCCATCCGCACCCTGAGGGGTTGGGCGGGTGAGGGGCTGGGGAGGGGACTCCCTGATGACACTGCCTCCGAAGCGGCACACAGGAGCATTTTTCTGGGAGGTGTCGGCTGTGTCCCTGCAGCTGCTCGTGGGTCGGTGTGTGCACGGGACCACCTGCCTGGTGAGGGAGAGGTCTGCGCACAGGCTCCAGTCAGAGGGCCACGACCAGAGAGGTCTGCCAGGGAAGCACGGCGACTGAAGCGCCTAATGCCGGAAGCAGGGATCAAACCTGAGACGCTAGAAACTGCCTGTCTTTTTCACGTTCCGAAAGGTAACCTGTTGCTTCAAGTAAGACACTGTGTCACTTGGCTCTGAAATAGATAACAAGCACATCTCTCCCTGAGGCGGGGTGGATTAACAGTACAGACCATACTGGTAGGCAAGTTAACAAGCATTTGCAATGCAATAGGACTCACATTTACGCGAGACCTATTGCATTGCAAACGGGAGGGCGGGCGGGGGCAGGGGGGCGAGAAGGCACGAACAACGGGAGTGCGGAGGAGGCGAGGGGGGCGAGAAGGCAGGGGCAGTAAGAGAACCTCATTAAAGAAAAAAGTGCTCACAATCTAAATAACACATACCGTTCAACACTCGAAGTAAAGGGGCCAGTAGCCATGGAAGGATACAAATGACGACATGGCCGTCATAAGGAGGGACTAACAGCCTATAAACCAATCGGAAGGCAGCATTTAGAAAGGACAAAGACACAAGCCAATGAAAAAGTGGGCGGGGAGTGGGCGTGGCTTCTCCCACAGTACTCTACTACCACAGATCAACCCCAGAGCAGCGCTTGCGCGCTGGCTCAGGGCTCGACCTAAATAGTGGTGATGACCACATAAATGGTGGAACATCATGATGGAGGGAGAACTCTTACACATGTAAAATCATCCGTACTGGACATCAACACGGAATGAAGTCAGAAACAGCAGAGCTCCACTCAAGTACTGGCCTCTCCTGGTTTGATGGCTGCTGCTTTCGATTCGCAATTTAAGCACAAACCTGAGTGGGAGAAGCTTTGAAACACATTTTCCACCCCACGTTTTTCTATTCTGATATTTTCATTGGAGAACTCATCTTGGATACCAGCAACCATTTGATTTGTGAGTGTTATTCTATTTGACAAGTTCTCCATCATGCAAAAGCTCTAATATTAATTCCTGTGATTGGATGTGGCAACCAACGCCATCAGCGCAGGACTGTGGCATCCATCCCAGATACGAATAGAGGTCCCAGTCATTCGGGCTAAGACATACTGATTCATCACCAACATTTTATATTTAATTTAACTGGTTTGTCCCGGCCCTTTTCACCAATGTTTTGAATTTTATTTCGAACACCTAAATTAGATTACCCATGGTCCAACTGCATTCTATGTGCATGACATCGGCACATATAATTGGAGGTCATTGGAGGGATTCTAATTTGAGATTCGCTATTTAAAAATCAACGAATTCAGTGCATAACTCTTTCTCAGTTAGTCGGTCAATTAAAATAAATTGATCCACCATGAGTCCATATAATGACTCCCAAAACAAACTTTTGGCTATGTTATTCCTAAACTTAACATTATATTTAATATTGCAAAAGAATTACACTTGCTCCTGTTTCCTATCAATGCATGGTAAAGTATTGATTCTATTCTACATGTTTTAGACCCTTTTATCCGTTTGTTGCATTCAAAATACCACCATGTTTAACAATGCAGGCTGCAACCCACCTGCACTTTTAAGGGGGATTAGAGATTACCTTGCAGGGTGATATCTGGGGGGGGGGGGGCACAGGACCCCCTTTCTCACCCCCAGTGGGCCACCTTTAGGAGGCACACTGAAAGTGCACCATCTTTTTGTGGCGCAATTTCAGTGCACCTTCGAAAGACATGTTTGCCTCTGCACCCATGCCGTTGTATGGCAGAGAGGCAAAGTGATTGCCTCATTTGCATGGGGCTCCACCCCCATGCAAATGAGGGAACACCCTCTCATGATAGCACTGGTGCTACATGTGCGCCAGCGCTATCGGTATTACAGAATAAGATGCCCAAGTGTCTGTGGCCCCTTCTGTAATACCAATGTGCCCCGGGGACGCCCTAAGCGGCAGCATATGCCCTTTGTGTCTCCGGGGCACAATGTATAATATGGCCCCAGATCTAATAAAGTTTTCGAAATGCAAGGTAATTAAGCTAACAGCACAGTTACAATAAACATAAGCAGTGTTGTAGTACAGTAAGCGTATATTCATATTTGGCAGTGTCTTAATTTGCTAAATGTAATCTCAAAACAGGGTTTTTAGGTCATTTTGGAATGCCAATCGATGAGGTGAGGCATGATGAACTGCTGAACAGAAAGAGGTTTCAAGAGATGCATTTTCAAGAGGCTACTGGAACTGGTTGGTGGAGAAAGAGCCCCAGGGTCAGCAAAAGCAGCACAATTGTCTGTGATTGTGGCCCCAAAGGAAGACAGACAACAGGCCAGCAGTCATTGGAAGGGACCTCTCTACATGCCACAATACAGTGATTGTACTTCTAGCCTTCATTCGGTTTCATGTTAAATATCCAATATCTGGGGCGTGGCCAAGCCGGCGGCGAAGATGGCCGCCAGCTAGAGAGGCTCTCAACATCAGCCTGGCCCAGCGGCGATTTCCCCCATAAGCAGCGAGGTAGCCTGCACCAATTTTACCGTCGCGGACAGCTGAGGCGGCGCTGACTCTGCAGGGTGGAAAAAAACGCTCCAGCCTTCACTTGCCTCGGAGCGGTATCGAGCGGCGAGAGGGCCGGGCCTGCCGGCGCTGCTGCATCGAGCGCCGGGCGGGCCCGTGCGGCGCGGCGCCGAGGACGAGAGCTGGATCCAGGGGGCCCCGGGTGAGTTGGGCGGCGCGCTGTTCCCCCTCCGATTGCCGGTGCCCGCGGTCTGCGCTTGGTCCGACTGCCCTGCCCCAGTAGGCACAGCGAGATAACACCCGGCGCCGTGGGGACAGGGCCCACGCGCCGGTACCGTCAGGGGCTGGGGCACCGGCCTGTGGGAGCGTGCGGGCCCGGCGGGGGGGGTCGGTGCGTCCGCCTGCTGCCCCTTGCTGCGCCATCGCCACACGCCCTGGAGTGCCACAATATCGTTGCATGGTGAACAAGTCCCACAATACGCGACATGATGCCTTGAGACCCCCCACGTTACCTACGCGTCGCCGGAGACACCTGCTGCACAGCGTAGATCGGCGGCCCGGCCTTGGAGGGCGTTTGATCGTGCTCCAGCTGACCAGCTGCCAGGGCGGTTGCTTCTGCGGCCCTCCTGGGCTCCTCCGCTGCCTGGGGCAGTACCTATATCGGGCTGCACGCGGCTATTGCCTTCGGCCGCGGTGTGACCGGGTGACTTGTGGCGCACATAGCTGGATCCATTGGCCCACGCTGCACCTAGAACCCACGGGACTATCTGGGCCCACTTTCCAAACGGCACCATTGTGACGCCATGGGTCGCAAAGACCCCAAGCAGAGCACTCTACCCTTCGGGAAGACGACTGAGGGAACGGCGACATACCCCCCTGAGATGACGGAGGGGGCGCCCGCTGCGGAGACGCCGGAGCCTCCCGAGGCCTCGGTTGCGGCACTACTACTAGAGATGAGGGCGGGTTTCAAGGCGCTGGACTCCCGCTTTGACTCTCTGGAGCAAACTATTGCGTCTTTGGGCACCAAGGTCCAGGCACACGATCGCCGGCTAGATGTGGTGGAGGCACGTGTGTCAGACCTGGAAGACGGGACCGCCCAATCTTTGAAGAGACTGGAACGGACGGAACGCCTGCTAAAAGAGGTCGCCATGAAGAACGAAGACTTGGAGGCGCGTGGGCGACGCAACAATGTGCGCATAATGGGTGTCCCGGAAACAACGTCTACCGGCCGGATGGACCTCTTCATAGAAAAGCTACTTACAGAACTGTTTGGCAGCGAGGCCTTCACCCCGGGCTTTGTTGTCGAAAGAGCACACCGGTCGCTTGGCCCTAGACCGAACCCCGGCCACCCCCGAGACTCATCATTGCGAGACTCTTGAATTTCCGAGACCGTGATACAGCACTGAGGCTGGCAAGAGAACGTGGAACAATTGAGTGGCAGGGATCGAAACTGTCCTTCTATCCAGACTTCACTCCAATGGTCCAGGAGGCAAGACGGAAATTTCAGGGGGTGAAGGCCACGCTCCGCAACCTTGGACTTAAGTATGGAATGTTATATCCGGCGAGGCTGAAGGTGGACTTTGGCGGCAGGTCCAGAATATTCGACACGCCTACGGAGGCCCAGGAATTCTGTCGCACGTATAAGCTGCGAAGCACACAGAACTCGGCGGGGGCCCGCTCGCCTCCCCGCCACACAGCGGATCGGATGCTAGTGCGGAACTTTTTCAAACTCCGGAACTGGATGATGGTTTGATCATATTTGTTTATAAGGCTACTTGCTCTGGGGACTTCGTATTGATTAACGTAATTATCTGATATATCACCTGGTCAGTCTGACTACGGGCTGCCACCCCCCCTGGGTGTATCCTCTGTGGTTGGTTCACTGCATTCTTGGGGTCCACTTCTTGGGCCTCGATTGTTAGCCTTACGGTCCCTATGACCCGCAGGCCGGAGAATATTGAGGGGTATGGCCACCTTCCGGATGGAAGGCGGCTGGGTGGGGGGAGGGGGGTAGGGGTTAGACTTGCATATTGTTTGAATTGTTGTTTACACTTTATAGTAGCATTGTTTATCGCATCGTCATCGCATACAAGTCCTGACAGGCAAGGGTTCACATATTGGACAGATGTCACGGTTAGGTAACATACAGGGGCCCTCGGCCATCACCTTCATGTCTTGGAATGTTAGAGGGCTCAATAATACCCGTAAGAGGAGGCATGTGATCCATTACCTTATCCGACACAAGGTAGACATAGCATATTTACAAGAGACACACCTCCCCATTACAGATTTGGCCCGTTTTGGCGCTAGCTGGGGCACACACAGATTCTTCGCTAATTACAGCAACTACGCTAGGGGCACAGCTATACTGATCCACAAGAGAGTCCCTTTTACACTCACAGAAGCGACCCTGGACCCTGCGGGCAGACAGGTGATAGTCACTATGGTCACAAAGTCACCTTGGCAAATGTTTATGCTCCCAATATCGATGCCCCCGAGTTTTTCCACGACTTAAATGCGCTGATCACAAAACACGACCCCCACGCATTACTTCTGGGAGGAGACCTCAACTTACTAATACACCCCGGCCTGGACGGCACTTCTAAGGCACCAGACACCAAGCCGCGAGCGCGACGCGCCCTGAGGGACCTCTGTGAGCACCACACTTTAATCGACATCTGGCGAAGGCACAACCCCACCCTCACCAAATACACCCATCACTCTGGCCCACACGGAACTTGGTCCAGGATAGACTACTGGCTGATTTCCCCGTGGCTGCGAACTGGTTTGACTCCCATATTACGCTCCCTTGCACATACTCTGACCACTCTCCAATAGTTATACAGTTGATGCTCCCACGGCCGGAAGGGTATGAGAGACAGTGGCGTTTCCCTGGGAGAGCCCTCCTAGACGACCTGTTCAAGGCTGAGATCCGGGAAGCGATAGAGGACTATTTTGAACTTAATGCCGGCTCGGTGGACACAGTGGCGGTCCTGTGGGAGGGATTTAAGGCCGTTATCAGGGGAAAGTGCATATCCAAACAGGCGGGGGTGCTTAAAGACCTTAGACAGACAATGACCCGCATAGAGCGCGAAATAGCTGCGATAGACTCCCAATTGGTGACTCTCCCTGATACAACGGCTCAATCTGCGAGACTGGCCCTACTGACTGAATATAGGGACATAGCAGACCGAGAGATTCTGTATATGGGTAAATACCACACGGCAAGACGATACGGGGAGGGCGAACGACCTGGCAGAGTCCTGGCACAAATGCTAAGACCACCTTACAACAAAAATTACATCACCGAATTGCAATCTGCGGCCGGCACCACTCTCACCTCCACGGTGAATATCCGAGATGAATTCTTGGATTATTATACTACACTTTACACATCTAGAGCAGACCCGACGGCACGGCCCAGACTGCATACCTAGATGAAACCGCATTGGTTTTCTTGGAGAAACACATGATGGACTTTATGGCAGAGCCAATATCCGTCGCCGACGTCATTCTAGCCATAGACACCCTGCGGGGAACCACTGCCCCGGGATTAGATGGCTTTACGGGGGATTTCTATAAAGAGTTCAAGGACATTCTGGCCCCCAATTGATCGAGGTGTATGCTGAGGCATTGGAAAAACAGAGCCTCCCCCCTACAATGCGTGAAGCAGTAATTATACTCCTTCCGAAGCCAGGCAAAGACCACAAACAATGCGGCTCGTACCGGCCGCTGTCCTTACTGAACTTGGACTACAAAATCTTGGCGAAAGTACTCGCCAATAAGCTTTCACAGCTGATGGAGTATGTCATTTCCCCAATGCAGTCGGGCTTTGTCCCCAAACGCTCCACGTCCTTGAACCTCCGAACACTGTTCACTGTGTTGCACACAATACAGCCTGAAGTGCCGGCGGCGGCGGTGTTACTTGACGCAGAGAAGGCGTTCGACTCTTTGGAGTGGCCGTTCCTGGTGGAGGTGCTACAGCGAATGGGTTTTCCTTGTGGCTTCATCGCAACCGTTTCCTTACTATACAGCGGCCCCTCGGCACGACTCCGCTTGAATGGCACTCTGTCAAGACCATTTCGGCTATACCGTGGGACCAGACAGGGTTGCCCACTGTCCCCTCTATTGTTTATACTAGCAATGGATCCGCTAATTAGGCATTTCCAGGACCGCCATTTGCATAGAGGACTACAATTCAAAACGGGCCCCCTCTTAGCTTCCCTGTACGCGGACGATACCATCTTGTACGTTCGGGAGCCCCACTTAAACCTGGCTCCTTTGATACGCGAAATTATCCGTTTTGGTAGGTTTTCGGGACTGGGCATCAACTGGCATAAATCCATCATATTCCCGCTACGGAGGGCACAGCCAAATGGGATTGCGAATTCCCTCTGGAATGGTGCCAGGACTCGGTGAAATATCTTGGCATTTATATCCATCGGGACACCACCCAGATCATACGTTTAAACTATGGACAGACCTTTTCGAAACTAGAAGAACAGGTAGACAGATGGTTGAGGCTGCCCTTGTCGCTGGCGGGCAGGGTGGCCATATTAAAAATGGTAGTTCTCCCCAAATATTTATATTTGTTTAATAATATTCCTGTGCCCCTGTCGGACGTTTTTTTTCGCACTCTACGGACACTCATGATACGACTGGTATGGGGTGGCAAACGGCCCCGCGTGCGTTGGTCCATACTGACCCTGCCATACGACAGAGGGGGTTTTGGCGTCCCAGACTTCCAATTGTACTATTTGGTGGCGCAGTGCCGCTACGCACACGCTTGGTTCCACCCTGACGCTTGTATCCCGTTTTTACGTCCAGAGGCGGACCTGGTTCTTCCGGACCAATTGAGCGAGATACTGCCGGGTGGTTTTCCACGGGACAAGCGGGACATTCAAACGGTGTCAACTACTGCTTGGGCTTGGGCCAAGCTGACAAAGCGTATGGGTACTACATCTCTATACTCCTCTGCACTACCATTACCCAACACTAGATGGTTCCCACTCACTGGTGAACAAATAATACAGCGTACACTGGCCACCGCAGACATAGTTACGATAGGCGACCTGTTCCCCGGGGGTCATGTTTTCTCCATAGACGAAGACAATAGATTTTCTGACTGTAGCTTTATGACCCGCTTCCTAATGTGCAGAATGAAATCCGCATTACGTGAGGCGTTTCCCTCATACCCGGTCGAACCGGATTCGTTCCCCCCGCTCAGTTTGGTCCTGGAGAGCACGAGTGGCGCACGCCTCATTTCCAAACTGTACAAGACCTGCGCCAAACTGCTCCCTGTGGAGGATGCCAAGATTAGACAGGACTGGGAGGCAGATACGGGCGGAGCGATCACCGACGAACAATGGGAGAAGTGCTGCATGGTCACCAGGGACGTCTCGCTTAACAGCCGCCATAAGTTATTACATTTCAAATTTCTCCGACGTGCCTATTTTACACCTGCCATGGCCCATAAGATTGACGCTACTAACTCGCACAATTGCTTAAAATGCACATCCCCACAAGCTGACTTTCTGCATTTGGCCTGGACCTGTCCACGTTTACAGACCTATTGGGCAGAGGTGCACGAGACATTAGGGAACATAATTGGGATTCCTCTTGTCCCCCTTCCTGAAATAGCCCTGTTGGGCTACACAGTTCAGATTCCCAAGAAAGTGAGGAGATTAGCGTCCCTGGGGTTCTTGCTAGCGAAACGGGAGGTGGCGATTCACTGGGGCAGGAAGACAACCCCCAAACTCCTAGAATGGCTGAACAGCTTAGTATTTTGCAACACCAACGCAGAATTATACGCCAGTCTTATGCCACCGACATCCCGCCCCAAAGATATATGGGGTCCACTGAGGGTACATCTGGCCACAGCTAAACAGGGCTCCAGCATTCAGACAGATAACGGCATAGTGCCAGAGGGAGTGGGCTGAGGGGTAGGGGCTGGCCACGCAGCTGCGCGACAAGGCATGGCGGAAGCACGATGCGAGGCCACGGCTTAGAGTGTTTGCACTACATTGCCTGCCTCAGCATTACAGCTCGGAGTAAGATTGTGGGTGGGGCAGGGTCGAGAACGGAGGGTTGCGGGGGGTTTGCCACTGTACTGGTTGCTACATTGTCCATCATTGTACCACAAATGTCAGGCACGATTTGTTTGGGTTGTGAAGAAGACTATATGCAATGCAATGTGAATTTTCTCCTTTATTTGAAAAATAAAGTGTTAAAAAATAAAATAAAAAAAATATCCAATATCTAAATTATTCTATCTTACATGCGACACTCTCCTTCACTATGCAAAACACAAAGGTGATAGATGGAATGCTTACAAAAGTCTTAACCACTGACAATGGTTTATTGTACATCCCAGTCCCTCATTTTTCACCCACTATGCTACTACATAGACCAACCATATACAAATCAGTCTTGGTCACGGTGTACTAGGGAAAGTCCATCCCAAAATGCCAGACCAGATCCCCTCCAGACAGGAACAACAGCTATTCTAGTCTGATTTTGGCCTACTTAGACTTCGCCACTTAGGTATAGGTTGGGTCCTGAGGCACAGTGAGCATGGGATCTACGTCTGGGCATAACCATCACACTTAGGGCATTGCATTGAGGAAAGCACAAAGATGGTGGATGGAATGCTTGCAAAAGTCTCTGCCTCTGGCAATCGCTCAGGGCCACATCCGCCAATCAGGTTTCAGCCACTGTGCCATTTCAGACGAAGACGAAACATATGCGACTAAGCCATGGCCCTGCTCCAATAGCAACAATACAGCCAGAACTGCGAGGCAAAGTCTCCTCTGAAATGAAACAGATTCAAATTGAGTCCTGCAGCACAGTGAGCGTGAAACCCATGTCTGGGCATAACCATTTCACTATGAGAGTTGCACTACTGATGGAGCAAGCTTCACAAGCAGCTCTCTTCCTTTCTGTGTTACTCTCCTCTTTCTATGAACTGTATCAAGTATTGAGTTTACTTTGAGTCAGTGTTGTTCATCATCAACAAACTTTATTCGATTAAGAGACTTAATTTCATTACCACAGTAGATGAAACATACAAAAGATAAAATGACTTGTTCATAGATTTACGACAAAGAGCCAGCCGCGGCCCGTGCAGGTAAGAGCGACGGGGCCGGATGGGGGTTGCAGGGGGTTGGATTTCAACAGATGACGATGAGGGAAAATGTATTATTTATTTAATTTTCCCTCGTGGTCGTCTGTCTAATCCCCCCCAACCCGTCAGTACCTCCCACTGCTCTTACCTGCATGGGCCGCGGCTGCAAAGTACAGCCCTTTTAAAAAAGCTGTAGACAGTAAAGCATGTGTTTTGGTCATTAAGAGTCTGTAGGAAGATAAGAGCTGGTCTACACAAACTAAAATTGTGTAATTTAAAAATAGGCAACAAAAACAACCTAGTGTATCTTCCATAAAGTTTATTAAAAAAATTAAAGGTCAGTAACGCTTGCTGTGATACTTGGTCACACAGGCATGGCGGGTGACTAAGCGCAGATAGAGCCGCTTCTGAATCTCAGAAATAGGAACCTCTTGCAGTGATTTGAACTGTACAACAAGTACGCTTCTATTCCTGTAGTATAGTCTGAAGGGGTAGGTGCTGTTTCCGTAACAGTTTCCCTAAGTTCTCTTAGTTGATACCAGGCATTTATAAATGTGTTTGTAAAAGGACAGGCCTGCCTAGTTGACAGAGAGGGTTGTTAGCATATGCTAGCCATGGCATATTTAGCCCCTGCTCACATCTTAGCCAATCCTTTATCACTTGCTGGTTAAACAGGGCACAGGGTTTACTAGATAACGACATCCAAAGTGATAGACGTGCAAGTTTAATAAGGTCTTCAATCTAGGGAAGCCTCAACTGCTCAAGACAGACGAAGGTGGGACAAATAGGGGGTTGAGATACAAGACTCCTACAAAATCGTTTTTCTTAAATCTAAATGCTGTTTACATTGGCCTAACTCCAGACACCATTCCTGTATGTGGCTGCTGGAGAACATTGTGTTTTATGGATATTTAAAAAAGCAGCCATTGGTTTGCCACCTATCAGAAAGGTCAAGTCGAAAAGGGTGCCAATGGATTAAATGAATTTCAGCCACCAGATAAAAGTATTGGAAGGCCAAGAACCAAATGTCTCAAATTTGATTCCCAGATATGGAAAGCAAACCACTGAAGATAGCAGATTAAAGCCAACAAGCATAGAATTTAATCTAAACTTATTTGGGCGATAAACCATTACATGTTTTAGTATAATTTATGTCCATATCTAGGTCCTCATATTTACAGAAAACCCTTGGAGTTGACGTGACAGGCTCTTGGGTGTAAGCACCATCAATACTGCGTCATCAGCCTATAATAATGCTGGTACCTGGAGATTACCTCGTCTGGGTATACCCATCCCACTTAGGGCAAAAAATGCTGCGGCAAAAAATGATGGACGGACTTCTGAATGAATCAAATATTTACCCCCAGTCAAGAGATCTGGGTTAAATCTAATGTTCTTTTGCTCACCACGCCACCCCAGTTTGGGGCTTGTTGCCACAGCACTTTTCGTCCTAAGTTGGATGGGTATGCCCAGACGTGGGTCCCCTGCTCGCTGTGCCACTGGATTCAAGCTAGCCTAGCTGGCAAAGGTGTTACCCCAAAACCGGTCCCAGGATGCTTGTTTGCGGTCCAGGGAGGACCAGGCTTGGCAGTTCGAGCTGGACTGTTCACATGAGGAGCAGGGTCAAGACTAATATGCATATGGCTGGGTCTAAACTGGCGTGGCGATGTGAACAAAAGAACAATAGATTTAACCCAGATCTCTTGACTGGGGGTGAATGTTTGATTCTTTCAGCATTCTGTCCATCATTTGTTGCCACAGCACTGCAACTCCTTATAAGCACAATATTTTTTGGTTCAATGCCCAGGGCAAGTCTCAACTTGCGGTTCGCGAAGGAGCCAGCTGAATTGAACCATTTGGGATTCTGGGAGTTGTATCTAATAGTTAGTTTCAAGAGCAGCTTTTTCTTCTGCCTGCATAGCTTGGCAAAAAACTCTAATGTGACACCGCTATCACCTTCACAGGTGAAACAAGTGAGGAAGACCTGAAGGTTGTCCTTGATTATCCTTTCCAAAAGGAGTGTGGAATTCGGTAATTTCCATGCGAGACAAATTGTTTTCTTTTGGAAGCGGACTTATAATAAGTCCAGGGACGAGTACATGAGCAGCAATAGGGAGTTATAGGTGCAAGGTAAGAGGGTTATGGTCTCCTATAACCAGACTAAGCATTTCACAATGACTTACAGAGGTGAATAATGATCTGGAAATGAATAAATAATCTGTGATAGATGAACACCCACGACCGAAGAAGGTAGGCACACTCAGAGCTTCCTCGGGCTGTAAGTCATGAGTGCATATCAGGTCTCCTTCTAAAACTAGTTGTCCTAGCTCCAAACCCCTGTTGTTAGAATGCCACTGTGTGTTTCATTTCACATTATCAAGGGAATAGGCACTGACATTCAAAACTGCATTTAAGGTCCCACACAAAATTAGGTTGACACATAGCATTCCTCCACTCAATCGCTTGTTTAGAGAATCTACCACCTCAACTTAAACTTTATAATTGGCAATATTTGAAAAGGAAAAATCATCATTATAAAAATTAATTAAACAAAGTTTAAAGTTGTGTTTACAATCGAGAACTATTTATTGTATTGCACGACTGTCAACTGGGACCAAGATGACTTCACAATTCAACGTAAGTTTTACCCAGAGTGAAAGACCACTTCTCACTCTCCTCAGGCTAGACAGCTATGCAGGAACTGAATACCAGCTGTAGTCGTTCTGTATAATCTTGTCTGTTTCCCGGGTCTCTCGTATAACACAATGTCATAGCTTTCTATAAAGAATGACCATGTACGACACTCCGTCCTGGATGCATAGCCAGCGATATTCCAACTTATGATCTTAACAATTACCGAGTTACCAGAAGCTGAACTTAAGCGGTTATCGAGCCTCTTGCAACCAGTAACATCAACCCTTTCAATCAGGGATTGTTCAAAGTGTTATTGTCAGTCAATGTCTGTTACGTCTTGTAAAGGGGAAAACCTGTTCTGTAATGGAATATCTTTTTCTGGGGTAGGGAATTTATTGCACCTAAGGTTTGAGGCAGTTTTAAGCTGGTGAAATATGGGTTTGTAATAAAAGCCCAGAGGGAGTGCCAAAATATTTGTTGCTGTACCATGTAGGTTACATACTCGTGAGAGCAAACAACTCACACTGTCAGCACTGTTCAAATTAACAATGAATGAGTCTCCTTCAACTAATTTGTTGGCTAGCCCAATCCAGGAAATTCTACGCACAAAAATGATTTTGTTTGCAGGTACAAGGCGATAGTCCAAGTTTTTGCTGAGCCAATGTATAACCCTATTCTTAAGTTGGGTGTGGGTTTCAGTTGTCCCCTCTGTTAGGGGCAGGACATTGGCTAAGGTAGGCATGCGGGCCTCCTGACCGACGGAACTTCACCTTTGCTAGTTTCTAGAGTCAGTTGGGTGCAAGCACAGATGGTTGTAGATCTAGGAGGTGCTGGCAAGGGTAGCTAAGCATGTGGGGGATACTGTTTCCACTGGTAACCCCTTCCTGCATAACTGCTGCCCTCACTGGAGCTGCCAGTGTGGGAATTACCTCAACCTGATCTCTTGTGGCAACTACCCTGTCAATGGCTATCACCAAACAGTCCAGCTTTTCTATAATTGGCTTGAGAAGTACACTTAACATAGTGCCAATTCTTTCACAAAGGCGATCTTCCATTAGCTCTACAAGAGAGGAACTAGAGCCCGCATTTTCAGTGTTTGAGCCCTTATCATAGTTAGTAATAAAGTGACCCCCCTTCTCTTTCTCTTCACCACCGCCTCTGCAACTTGGGGGCTATGATTGCTTGGAGTCCAGCATGAAGTATTAGGGAGAATGGTAGATGTTTTAGCAGAAGATATGGCCACAGTTGTGAAACTAGTGATTCAACAACCCCTTCCTGGATAAGGCCCACAGCAGAGACTTTCCTTTCGGCTAGTTTAATCTCTTTGTTTAACACCACCATTGCTTTCATTATAAACTTGTGGATCAAACTAACGTTCTGTCGTACCGCCTTATACTTTCTCAGTGAAAAAAGGGGCGTTTGTTGGACAACATAAACGTTGGGATGGTGCGAGTCTGATTCCGTGTATCCCCTTAGGAGATGTTGGCCTATAGTCCTGCTAGCTCACAGTGCACCATTTGCACCCCTAACCTAACAGGGTAACAAATTTAAGTGCAATCTCAGAACATGGCAACCCTGACTTTCCAAGGTAAAATGGTAACGGATCTAGAACCTTTTCGTTCGAACTCGCATGCATACCCAAAGGAAATACGCCAGAAAAACATTACCTGCAGCTTTAATATTTATTGAAGCAGTGAGATTCTTGAGTAAAATACATGCATCTTCAATTACTAATAGAATGAAACATGTTACCATAATTAGCAATACAAGAACAGTGGAGAGAATGAATAATTCCACCAAAGTGCTAAAACAATGAATAGATGCTGGCATATATGTAGTGTAATATAGTATAATGTAGTGTGCTCCTACCTAACGCTCCATAACTTAGTTTTGCCTAGGGTGGGTGATCTGCCAAGAATCCCTGCCGGGTGATCTAACTCCCCATTACCCGCGGGAAACCATCCTCAGATTGTTGTCTTGGTGAATAGCGGGACATCCCTCATGGAGGCAACATGAATCAGCTGAGCTGTAATTCTGGCGAGCCGCGACCTCGAAGTGTCAGTAGAGTGCTCCTCTGATTTAAACGAGGAAGTAGATTTGTATATATAATAAACAGTGACCATGCTGGCATGTCAAGGTCTTTACTTGAAGAAATGGGGCGAGGTGACGCCCCAATGCCGGACGCACAGCGTTGCTTCATGCATAACAAAGATGCCACAATTAATCCAGTTTCTCAAAAAACTGGATTAATTGTGGCATCTTTGTTATGCATGAAGCAACGCTGTGCGTCCGGCATTGGGGCGTCATCTCGCCCCATTTCTTCAAGTGTTTTACAAGCACGTGGTTGGGCGGACCACGTTACAGGGCTTGCACGCAAACAGATCAAATGTTGAACAAATCATTGGATGAAAAGTGGAAGAAACTGGTGTGCACTCTGTCACCCCCCTCTTTTGATGTATTACTTTCTGCCCACTTGACGAGTTGCACCCATGGATTACAGAGAAGAACTTTATAAAATTATATCGTCACATGAGAGACTATTGTAAAAACACTTCCCTAAAGTGAATCTTATGAACTACTTTTTTCAAGCATACAATGGAAGACTGTCGGTTGAACTCATTGTTTATTCATGTTGTAATGTTTAACGCGTAGGTTTGCGCATTATCAATGTGTAGAGGATGTTATTGTCATCAATTCATGTTAAAATGACTTGCGGAACAGTTTAGAATCAACGTTATAAATGACAATTGCGGGTGGGCGGGGAACTCAAGTTCAAATGCCTAGGACAGTTGTGGGAATAATGTGTGGTTAGTGCACACAGAAATGGAGGACAATAATTACATTGAAATAGGAGGTGATGGTGAACGCAATGCGTTATGGGACTTGAAGGATGAAGAGTTGTGACAGCTATCGTTAGCGGACGATTTGGAGGGGAGGGGTTTCGCTAAAAAGAATTGTTCTCATAGATTAAACTAAAGAAGTTCAGGAATAGGTAAGGAAGGTGTTTGAGAACTATAGGCATACAGGGTTACTGGCACGGTTGATACATCAGATTTATGTAAAATAAGCCACTGGGATATGTACAGGGAATATGAATAATGAGGTTTTGAAATGTGTCAGTGGAAGAATACGACCGGGTACCAACATCAGAATGGGATTAATTCGTTAGCTTTTGCAGTGCACTTTGGGCTCCGCGGTTAAAGTATTGGTGGAAGTTAATTGGAAAAGCACGAAGGGGCGGGGACGCGCCACAGGTGTTTAAAGTAAAGTGAGGAGAAAGCGGGGCACTAGAATGGTTTTGAACATGACAGAAAGCAATCACCAGAACAGTTTGTGAAGGTATGGGCTCGTTTGGATAAAGTTTCGCTGGAGGGATAACTTGGTTGAAAGAGGTTTTTTACCATATACTAACGGGAATCAAGCAGTGACATTTTAAATAGGCGGAAGGGAAACGAGTGAATTTGTCATAGTTGGGGAGAGGCTGCTCTGGGAAAATGTTTGAATTCAGCGGGCAGACGTTGATTGTGGGGTGAGTCGCAGTTTAAGGCATGTATTTTTAACATTTGGTGCATTGTTTAACATGCTTAGGCAGTTTAAAGTCACAGTCTAACAGGAATGTTTTGAATTTGTAGAGAACCCCTGATGAAGGGCCAGGAATGGCCCGAAATGCATTGGGTGATACAGATTAACCTTTGAGGATTACTTATGCACACTCCGTGCTCCAGAATAAGGCCTGGATAGGCATTTCAACAGCATTTAGGACATAGTGAATAAGTGCCTCTCATGTGATTGGAGAACAAGCAATGAATATTGAAAAGATGTGGATTTAATTGGAATAAAATTTAGAGAAACTGGATTAATTGTGGCATCTTTGTTATGCATGAAGCAACGCTGTGCGTCCGGAATTGGGGCGTCACCTCGCCCCATTTCTTCAAGTGTTTTACAAGCACGTGGTTGGGCAGACCACGTTACCGGGCTTGCACGCAAACAGATCAAATGTTGAACAAATCATTGGATGAAAAGTGGAAGAAACTGTTTGTGCACTCTGTCACCCCCTCTTTTGATGTCAAGGTCTTTGTCAGGCCGCAATTGTTTACGTTTGATAAATAGCGTCATCGCCTACCCGGCAACAATAAGCCGTGACATTTGTGCAGTAAACTCTTTGCGTCATACTGAATGTTCAAGGTGTCATGATAGTGTGCCTACCAAGTTGAAATGTAAGCAAATGAAGTTTCGGGAAATCCTATCCTGCACTGACACATACACAAATGTAGGTCAAAAGTCACGGTGTTGCAGAAAGAAGGCAACTTAAGAAGCGTGAGCAAAAAAATGGCGTAGTTTCTAGCTGAGCCACATGATACCCACTCCTTGCACGGACGGCAAAAAAAGCTATCACTACGGAACGCAAACAATGTTAAAACCTATGGCCTGTAAAATATAAAAACCTCTGAAAACTAAAATATTCACTGTTTCTTTAACATTGTAAGCATAATGAAAGCCACATTAACATTTTAAAAGCAACTAAGTAAAAGCATAAAAAAGCAAATTTTAAAAGCAATTTGAGCATTAACAACAAAGCTGAATTAAAAAAAAGTTCCACAACTCGAACTGGCCAGATTGTTTAAATGTTCTGAGAAGTACACAAAACATTTCTGTTCCCAGCTACTGCAGATGATGTTCCCACAGGCACCCATTGAATCAGATCCATAGAGCAAATATGTTCCCATCCAGCCCCTTTGGGAGCAGCCAGTGCCGAATCCACAGGAGTTGAGCCAAGATCCAATCCACCAGGAGCAGAAGCATCTCAGGAGGGCTCGTAAAATGAATTTAGGAGCAACGGTAAGCGCCATGGACAACAGTACAAATGGGTCATTAACGGACTGATCCGTAGGGCAATGTCGTGTGACTGAACCAATTGCATCCCTAAGCACATATCCAAAGCACACTCAAAGTGCACAGAAGACAGTGGAATACGGGCTGCATGCAGTGTAGCCACACAGGCCGGAATGGACAAGAACTAATGTTTATTTAGTTCCTGAAACAAGGGTGTGCCAAAACACTGTATCATGCTTTCAAAACACAGGCGCACACCTGGAAGGGCCGGTTCCATTTGGCCTCGTGATGGAACATCCATTGCAGAGAAGAAAAAATAAAAGCGCAGTCACAACAATCAGGAGAAGGACCAGAAAAAGACCTCCAAAAATGCTTCCAAGCAGAGAGTGTATTAAAGATGGGATAATTCTGAAGACTGTCTGGAAAGCACTAACCAAACCAGAGCAAAGGATCTTAAAAACGTGTCCTACTCTAGCTCTATTAGACATGTTAAAAATGTGGTGCATCAGCTCCCCAAAATGGTATGGGAAATTAGTGCGAAGTAGCGACTGTATCTTAGAAGGTGACTTTGCAACTTGAAGATCAAACGTCTCCCATGCAGATGTTAAGGACACATCTTTCTGAAACAAAGGGGCTCTCAGTCTGCTTAAGGCGTCAAAGCACACATTCAAAAGCTTAATCGAAGGCCACAGCATTGCCTCCCAACTGTATGGGCAGGCAGAAACAATATTTGCGTACAACAGGTCAAGACAGCAGAAACCGTCACCAGATAGGCTATTCCTTGTTTCATGCCGCAGCAGCTCTGATCGTTCAACCTCAAATAACTCATTTGAGAGCAATCTGAAGGTTGGACGGTTCACAGCAGCTGGAGAACCCTTCAGATAGCAGGATAAGTTAGTTACAGACGTGTTACATGCACAGTGCAGTGACATGTCCTAAAGTACCCTCGCAGTCTGTGCCAATAAGAAAAACTTCAGTCTCGCCATTTCTACAACGATATCTAAAAGGTAAAATCCATGACTCAGGTACGTACCCTTCCCCTAGCGCTTCATATCTGCCTGCTTGATGGAATTGTAAACAGTATTGAAAGTGGAATGTCGATATTGACAGAGAAATAAATCTGTATATTATCCAATCCGTGGAAGGTGTTTCAACAACAGTAAATGGTAATTTTTTAAACTTCTCTATGTGTAACATGGTATATGTCACATCATTTCTTGCCATTATTTTTTGCTTTTTTGTAAGATTGTAAGGTAAAAACAGATTTGTGGCATTAAGGTGTCACCATCGTATGTGACCGGTGCGAAGTGTGTGAAGTGCCTAGCTCAGAAAGATGATAGCCCTAAGCTGTGATTGCCCATGTTGTAAAGTAGACATGTCATCCTGTATGATTCTATTGCCGAAGAGACACTGTTACTCGGAGAGTATATTCTAGTAAACAAGGTGGTCATACCATTATCAACTATTGCCAAAGAACTTTCTAAATTTGCCCTGTCAATGTCCCACAATCTCTCAGCAGCTTCCTGCTGTGAAATCTTCCAAACTTCATTGTATATTGCATACAAGAAGAGCTTTTGACGTCGTTTTCGAGGACCTATGAGAAAGACCTGTAATCCCATGTCATCAGAGAAAAGGGGCAAGTGTTGTTTCACCTGAGACAATGTTGAGCTCTTTAGCCAATCAAGGCGCAACTTCCCAATACTGTATGTATGTTACCACCCCCGAGTGTTGTGTCTGCGTGTACCCTAGGCTGACATCCGTTAGTGCTCAAGGGACACACTAACCATACCATATGATTGGTACCCGATGAACTGTATGTGCCATTGCGAAGCACTGTGTCCAGTATTTTCTCAGTGTAATTCGTGAACTGCTGCCAGTCCGCAAAACGTGCAAATGTAGGAATTTTTGGTGTGTTTAAATCCTTTATCTTAGCCAGGCTAAGACATGACGTTTGTTGCACAGTCTTGTTAAGGAAAATCATTTAGTTTGATATAAAGCATGCAGTAAACAAAGCCTTGTTTTATATGAACTTGCCATTCCATAGTTCCCCCAATCAATTCCATATCTACTGTGTCCCACCAAAAGCTGTGGAACTTCCGTCGAACTTGGAGTTTGCTCGGACCATGGTACATTGACGTAGACACCATCCGTTTTTGGTTGTAGAACAGAAAAGTTGTTCGTATGAAAGTTGTTGATGTAGCAGGTAGAAGGTAGATAGAGATACGTCATCGCTAACTATTCCCAGCCGGGGAGCAGAAGTTACATCAGTGATCAAAGTTTCCAACGGGATTTCTTGTATGGTAGTGAGAGGAGACAGGTAACTACCCAAGGTCATGCACGTTCTACTGTGTAGGACCGACCAGAGGATGTGGCTTGATGAGATCTATTAACACAAATCTCTTGTTTTTGCAGCCAGCGAGCGACGGTAAAAGTACAGTTCTGGTACCCTCAATAGCAGAGGACAAGTAAAGGTGGTCTGTAAGGTAGCCCAAATTATTTTTTGTCCACTATTTTCTCCAGGACCAGGTCCCCAATCTTAGGGAGCCAACCAGGAATCGCTGGCGCTTCCTTCACTCCTCCAGTGGTGGTGTGTTTTACTTGAACATTGCTTTGTGCGTCCCAGGAGCTGTTGAGTTCCTGTAAAACATCCAAATGTTCATTTATTTCAAATGGTGTTTCTGCCACCACTGTGCTCGGACCGTTGAGGTCTGGTACCCACATCTTAACCGCGTATAGGATCTTGGAGTGAGTCCAACCACCCAGGGATTTTCTAGGCAGATTGTTTAGTGCTCTTTGGACCCCATATTGGTGATGGACCCAACTGCGACCTTAGCCAAATACCCTTGCTGTTAAAGACTGCTTTAAATCCTGTATTTTCCTCTCCACAACCGAATTTCCCTCAGGATGGTATGGTGAAGAATACCACACGTCACATCCAACCTTCCCATGGTGTCTTTGTAAGCCTTAGCAGTGAACGCCAGCCCCTGGTCGGAATGGAATGTGCCAACTGTGTATGTCTCGATAAAGACTTGCAAGTCCTTTATAACAGTATGGGCCTTAGCCAATCACTGTGGCTAAACCCATAGGAACCAAGAGCAGGAATCCACCGCAACCAAGATGCATTTGTAAGCCCCATCTGATTGTAAGAGGCCTCAGTGGTCCAGATAAATGTAAACAAGCAGCTTGTTTTAAATCAATACTGCTGTCTTTGGTGGGCGTGTTATGGTGGAACCCTTCATCTGCTGGTAGATGTCACATTTAAGGACGAAGTCCCTAGTCTGTCTGTAAAGACCCGGTCACCAATATGGCTGCTGTAATAATGAAATTGTAGATGCCACCCCTGAATGTGCAGACGCTAAGCCCTCATGTGCTGCTAGTATTAAACCCAACCTTCGGTCTGAGTTTGGGATTACTCTATCTCCCACTCTGGGAATATTAGCAAATGGTATATTTTGCACGCTTAACTGGTAGGATTACTTTGTGGGGAAGCCGTTCGGCAGATGGGTGACTTCGAATACAGTGTTGACAGTAACCATAATGTCTCGATCTATTCTCATGCTGGAATGAGTTATGGTAGCGACTGCAACAGTTAGCACTGTTGCTTTTGCGGCTTGAATTCCCTTCAATGTGTACACCTGCACATTGGTGACCTAGGGTGTGAAACACATGGGTTTGTGGCAAGCATGCTTTCAGCTTAGCCACCTGTCCCCAAAGCGTTTTATGCTTTATTGTGTGCCCTTTAGAATCTCTGAATCCATTCTAGCTCCAGTAGTGTAAGTATTTATTGTATGATTGAACACAATAATATGAATCACACACTAGTAGTGTGGGGAATCTGGGATCCGTATTCTCCAGGGCCAGAAACAAAGCTCTGAGTTCTGCCAGCTGCGCATTCACCTAGTGACTGTGTGTAGGTCTTTTCAGGATGGGATTCTCCATCCTGCATGCGCCCTTTTACGGCTGGCCATGCTGCTGAATACTGATGCTTTGTCCCTACGGCAAGATGATCAGAGCCGTCAGTATGTAGGATGTGATCATAATGATCAATAGGCATTACTTCATTAGCCAGCGGATATTTGTCTTCATACTGCAGGAATGCCTGTGCTTGTAGTGTAGAATCAAATACATAGTCTACATCTGTTGTGGTGAGAGAGTCGGCCCATTGTATCCATCGTGGGTGTAAGGCTTTTGTGTTCGGGTTGCTGGCCTTTGTCACAGCCTCTAAGGCCGGAACTGGAGTGATGACAACTATTTGTTTCCCTTGTGCCAATGCTTTTTCTCTCACAACAGCAGTCTGTACTGCCGTCGGTACAAAACGCATTTCAGCATAAGTGTGTAAGTGCGATCTAAATGCAATTGGTACTGTGACACCTTCATTGAATGTAGCATAGGTGTACCCTGATGCCCCGGATTATTCAGATCACCAGGTTTATGGTGTTTTCACTAGGCCTGGGCGGTAAATTCCGTTCCGCTCGCGGAATTTGGGTAATTTCGCGTTCCGCGGAGAACGCGGAATTACCAAAAATTCCGCGATCCGCGGCTTCGCGGAATTTTTTGCATGTTCGCGCTTTCAAAATGCGTGTTCGCGAGATATTTCTCCCCGAGCACGCAAACCGCATTCGCGAACAGGAAAGAAGCATCGCGAACGGGCGGAACAAGCAATTACGCGTGTTCGCGGAACTTTTGTGTGCTCGCGGAGATTTTTTACCGTTTCGCGGAGCTTTGCGGAGCGCGACTACGCAAATTCCGCCCACCTCTAGTTTTCACATGTAAGTTTTGAAGCTAGCATGTCTGCTTGGACTGAACGTAATATCCGTGTGTGTACAGTTGTCCAGTGTGTACTTGAAAAGTCTGGACGTATCAAGTCGTAGAACGGTTTAATCCATTCTGCGTGATCTGGAATGTAAATTCTGCCAAAATGTAGGAATTCCATAAGGATTGTAGTTTCTGCAGTGTGTTTGGAGATATAGAAGTGCACATTTCTCTAAGAAGTGTGTTGCAAAGGCTCTTGCCTTCACATGGCAGCATGTATCCCAGAAACAAAACATTGAGATAGGCAAATTTGAATTTTTTAAAGTTACATTTATAGCCCATGTGAGTAAATCCTAGAACTATGCGATTAACTCTTGTCAAGTGTGTAGATAGGTCATCATTTGTAAAATAAATGTTGTCGACATAGGACAATGCCTGGTCATCAAATTGTTATAAAAGATCTGTAACCTGGGCTGAAACCAACCCAGGGATGTTCCTATACACCTAGGGCAAACAAGAGAACTGTTTTTGAGAACCCAAAGCGCTGATGCTTGTCAAATACCTGATTTAAGGCACTATATTCTTGCAGAAAAATCCATTCGAGTTATCTAATACTAGACGATATGAATGGTCTGGTTTCATTACTTGAAACAAGTGATTATTCATAGGAGAGGTGGAACTTTCAATTACACCTTGGTATTCAAGTTGTGTGAGAATTTCTCTAACTTGCTTTTTGCCATCATTCTTGATGGGGTACTGTCTTTTAAGCTGTGGCGTTAATCTAACTGGTATTATGTGGTATGGAGAACCGTCATCTCAGCGCACATGGTTGCGGTATAATGCAGGATCCAGCACTAACACCCATTCCTTGGCGTATGAATGTTTCACTGATTCTGGGACGAGGTCAGAGAAGGCAGTTTTCCATTTGGGCAGTCCATGACAAATTCTGGTGGCCAATCCTTTTCAGCCAAGAGAATGTCGTAGTCGAATGACAAGCTCTGCCAAATGAGAACCTTTATTGGGTGCTGTATATCCCCTTCAATCTGGAGCTCCATCTTGTATAAAGGATGTGGAACGCTCACTCTCGTATCCGGTGTTTCCACCTGGATATACTCACTCAATGCTACTGCCGCCAGTCAATCTATCAGGTTCTGGTGAACTATTGTGACTTCGGTTGCGCTGTCCAGCATGGTTAGAGCACATTCCCTGTTCAGAAGCAGTTTCCTTAATATCCGTGGCATGCTTCACTTTGATGCCTGCCACTTTCTTCTTTTTGAATTGAGGCTTGGACTGTTTAGGTTTGTATTCCTTTTTCATGATGTTGTCAGATGAGCATTGTGAGTACTTCTTCGGTTTCACGTACTCCTCTGATCTTCGCTCTGACTGTCCGAGCCTTTTTCAGATTATTCCTGAAAGGAATGAGATGAACGTGTTTCAGTATCCCGATACAAGTCCGGCATTTTAATAGTTTAATGGTTGCTCAGATTATAGCGCTTTTCAGTGGCTTCTTGTTAAGGAGACCCTCCCTGTGGCTTAGTCTTTTCTTTATTTTTCTTATTATCTCACTTCTTCCTAGTCGAAGAGTCGGGTGCTTACATTGAGTTATCCTTTTCAGAATTACTCTTAATTTGTGGTTTACTAGGTCTGGCTCCCAAATGATCTTTACCCACTGTTGTGTACGTTTCTTCAATAATTTTTGGTAATTCACGCTCCTGTTGCCCCGGAGGCAATTCCCTTAGGCGCTTTCGTATAGCCAGTGCTGCCACTTCCCCTCCAATGTTACTTAACATTATGGCAGACACTGCGGCAGAATTTCCCATCAGTTTCATCTCCAAGTCCAGGGCAGAGGCTGCCCCGTGCTCATTTTGAATCTGCTTTAACACTTCAGGTAAAACAGCTAATGAGGGTGTACCATGTATTATGGTATATACTGCAGCAAAGACTGTGCCCCAAGTGGCGCAGTCCTCCACAGGAGGAGCCACCCCCTTTGGCAAGCATATAATAAGAATCCTGTGTTTTTCTTGGGGTCCCGTATGATGAAACACTGCTTCAAGCTGACTTGTTTTCTGTGCAATCCAGAACGGAATTTCCTTCCGCCTGATGGGAACTTTCCCCATGACTGCATTGATTGTTTGTGGGCTGATGCCCGGTGTAGCCTATTGTGGTTGTGCAGCTTGAACAGCCCTCGCAGGATTTAAGGTCAACGATCGCATAACAAACTGTTGGGCTTCTATATATTCTGACTAAACTGTTACATAGTGTTCATACGTGTGCTGATGTCAAATTAGCAATATTTGGATGTGATGTGTAGCCAGCTAAGACTGGCCATGTTGCTCCCTCATTGCTATGGGGAACAAGTCTAACTTCTTCTATAGTGTGTGGTAGGGCGCCATTAAACAATGTTGGTGTTCTTGGTACGTTAGTGGTATTTCTAGATCTTTGTAAGCTGTTTAGTTATGTGGAACGTCAGTTGCAGTGTATGTGTGAAACAATCTCGATCGATCATTAGCTGCTGGGAATTTAACCCAAGAATAGAACACTTCTGTCCAAAATGCTTCATGAGTCTCCACCATGAAGGTAACAACCCCACCCGTGAGTGCAAGACCATGCTGTTGCAGCATCTGAGTAACTGCATGTCTGCAATTTTCAGCTATGTTTATTGCTGCTGGTTCTGCCATCAGAGTACGTGGATATCAGAGAGAGTACCACTATGGGACAATCCTTTGAAAAGTTCAAGCTTGAACAACCTACAGTCCTTACATAGGGGATTTCTACTCAGCTGAGGAGCATTTTTACCCAAACACCTTCATTTGATAGGTGCGTTGGGTTATTTGGGTATGCAAAAGAAAACTACTCAGGCGATCCATTGACTAAGAGCCCGTGCTATAAGGTTGGCGGCACCATGTTGTACAGCTTTATACTTTCTCAGCAAAAACTGTGTTGTCTGTTGGACAACATAAACGTTGGGATGGTGCGAGTCTGATTCCCTGCACCTCTTCAGGAGATGTTGGCCTATAGTCCTGCTAGCTCACAGTGCACCATTTGCACCCCTAACCTAACAGGGTAACAAATGTGTGTGCAATCTCAGAACATGACAACCCTGACTCCCCAAAGTATCAGGGTACTGTTTATGTCAGCTAGATACTGTTGTCGCCTACCGGGCAACAATAAGCTGTGACATTTGTGCAGTGAACTCTATACATCGTATTGAATGTTCAAGGTGTCATGATAGTGTGCCTACGAAGTTGAAATGTAAGCATATGCAGTTTTGGGGAACCCTATCCCGCACTGACACGTACACAAATGTATGTCAAAAGTCACAGTGTTGCAGAAAAAAGGCAACTTAAGAAACGTGAGCATAAAAATGGAGTTGCTTCTAGCTGGGCTACGTGACAGTTCTTAGAGGATCAACAATTATTCTTTGACCCCTTCCTCCTACTCATTTCAGCCTAGGGTTTTGAAGATTGCCAATGTGATTCGCTCCTGGGATCCAAAGAGGGGGGGGCCCGGCCCGGCCTTGAGCAGGCTCCGACAGGCACAGGTGGGTGCAGGCTGAACTTATGGACTGCGCAGTGAGTACAAGCCTCGCTTCCTGGGGGATGGTGCAGCCAGGTGCCAGCTGATCCCAATGATCCACAGGTCAGACTGTATCAGGATGTCCTGCACTGCGGGAGGCCCACGCTGAACTTATGGGCCGTGCAGTGAATAGAAGCCCCGCCCCTTGGGGGCTTAAGCAGGCAGGTGCAAGGTGGTCCTGGTGGTCCGCAAGTCATACTGTGTCAGGATGTCTCATGCTGCGGGAGGACCGCACTGGCCTAATGGGCTGTGTGGTGTGTAGAAGCCCCACCTCCTGGGGGCTGGTGCAGGCAGGTACAAGCTGGTCCCGGTGGTCCACAGGTCGAACTGTGTCAGGAGGTCAGTGTTGTTAATACTCAACTATGGGGAGCAAGTCTGGGTGAGAAGTGGTCACGGGATAGAGCCTGAAAGGGGTGAAGCAGCGACTGGGAGCAGTTCTGGAAACTAGATATGGTGATTAGGGATATGGTATTAAATGGGTATGTGTCAGGAGGTAACAGTGGGTGATAGAATGCCATCATAGTGGAATGAGGGACCCAGAGGGCTACATGTGAGAGAAACAGTGATGAGAGCTTCACAAGAGTCTTACTGTTGGGAACAAGAACAGGAGGGTTATGCGAAACATAGTCAAAAGTGCACAATGAAGTGTGAAGGATGGATACGACAAAGCAGAAGTAAATCCTTACATTATTCTTATAAAGCATATGTGTTGCAAGTGGTGTTGGGGAATTATATAGTGGCAGAATCAATGTTCCTCAAGTCTTCATGTCACATAAGGATGTCTTCATCTGCTCCAAACCTAAAAGGTGCAGGGGAATGTGACCGTTCATCCTAAATTCAGGTGTATGGGTTCCATTTCAGGCATAGCAACACATCAAGTGTACAGAACAAAAATGTGTTTCTTCAGAGGATGACTACATGGGTATACGTAACCAGGTGCCATCAGTTAAGGTCTTCCTTTTACAATCCATTTTTGTTTTCTAGTGTCATTGATTGATTCAACTAATCTAAACTTCGACTTCAACTGCTGGAAATCATTTGTTTGTAAAAAGAAAGAACAAAAGAGCTGTAAGCACTGTGTCTGGCAGGGGTGTCTCAAACTTCCCTGCAGCCCCTTGTGCATGTGGAAGCCTGGAGTCTTTAGAGGATACCCATATCTTGGCCCAGGACCTTTTCTGTGCACATGTTAGCGCTTTACCTTGTGCAGATTTCAGGCCCATAAAGCACTATCTAATTAATCGAAATTTAAAGCTGAGGATTTTAAACAAATCAATGCATTCAATTACAGTGAAGCATATCAGGCTCCACAATGGAGACAGAGAATGATTATTTTTTCAAATCATGAAGGCTTATTAAAGGTTAATCGATTACAGAAGGCAAAAGAATCATCAAGTCAGTATTGATCAATAATCAATATATA
Organism: Calotriton arnoldi; assembly: GCA_963921515.1. Lineage (NCBI taxonomy): Eukaryota > Metazoa > Chordata > Amphibia > Caudata > Salamandridae > Calotriton > Calotriton arnoldi. Next base: position 6,018,382 of record CAWUFW010000086.1, read on the forward strand.
AATGCATCAATAAATATGACGTTCAAATAAAATCAAAGCTATAAAAGAAAGAGGACGAACTAGCATAGAGTTGCCTCAAGGGGAAAAGTTTTGAAAAGTCAGCTCTCCCATAAGGTGATTGCCCTAAATCTTCTACTGTGGTCTAAGATGCATCGAAAAACAGAAAAAGCATTCTGAACTGCAATCTACTCTGTAGTAGCTTGAATCACACAATTCTAACACTTGCTACATCTACACATAGTTCCCAAGACACAATCCAAACAGGTTAAAGTGAAATGATACTATCACAGGCTCATTAGCTTCTCAGGATCTTCCCCAATACAGCTTTTCTCAGTGTCCTTCAAAGCTCACACTATCTGTAGCAAGATGAGATACAGGGATCAGCCGGTACTCTACTGGTGTCTTCTTGACTATGCTACCAATTACAATGTTCCATGATTATCACAGTAAAAGAAAACATTCACACATGGGAAAGAAAGCAAAGACCATTCCATTTGATAATTAGAACTCCGGCGTCACTTAGAAATAAAATGTTAGTGTATCACAAAGCAAGATGCCAACACACTCAAAACAGTGTCTTCACAGAGGGGTGTGGCCTAAAAGAAAGGACACATTTTGACTTCTCACTTACGGGATAAGTATTGAGAGCACACATCTGTATATGTACAAAGAGCTTAGTTTGAGCAAGCGATTATCACAAGCAGTCATTCTGGGTACATGGGCTTCATCTTCAATCATCTGGCTTTGATCCACAGCAATAGACAGGAAGGCAGAAAAAGGAGTCAGAAGACGGAAGATGAAGATAGGAGGAAAACACTGACAAAGGGAGATAGCAGAGATGAAAAAGAACCTGCAGGAGTGAGACAAATAGGCAAGAGGTGGTGGAGTGAGGCTAGGCAGCCTTTGCATTTGGCAAATTACTCCATTCAGCAGCACCAGCAGCGGCCACCTAAGAAAATCTTTGGACCCCTGCACTTACGCTTTTTTTTTTTTTTTTTTATTGAAGCGTGTATACATCGTGCAAATACCACTTCTGACACTAATAAAAGATAGTGGAACACAGAATAAAATGTAACGGTCTTATGCGATCCTGCTCTCTGAGCAGCAACAAATTCACCCACAGGTCAAGAAGAAACATTGGGAAGAGAATTAAAACAATCCTACCCACCAGTTCGCTTACCTTCATGCTGTCCGACTTTAGGGTCAAGAGACCTTCGCTGTAACTGAATCCTTCAGGCGTTTTTCTGTACAACAAAAGATACTTGTCAGGGAAAGTGCAAGCAGATAAAACAAGCATTGGCAATGTCACTCGATCTGACTATTGCACAATGAAATCGTGTTTACCAAGCTGCATTAACAGAAAGCAGAGATACAACGTGTGGGGGGGGGGGCAGTGCAGGTTTACACAAGTAACAAACACAGCAAGTGGCAGCAGCATTGCAGTGTTCTCCCAGGAGGGAAGGACGGCTGAACGGTAGACCTGCATTGAGGTGTATAGCCCCAGAATCAGGCCATGGGCTGTGGTGTGAACATTCTCACTTTGAAATATGGGTCCTTTTTAGATGTATGGTTTTCAAGCCAGAGATGGGGGCGCGGAGATGGGCTGAGATTAACACACACCAAGGCCTCACAAAAGGGAAATCAAGTAAGATGGCCACACTCCCCAAAGTCGACTAGTCCCAATTAGCATAACTAATGACTTAATAGGAACTGACATAACATTATCTGCAATGCAAATTACATCACAGGAAAGGCCTTCATATGAACTGATATCAGTTAAATAAGTTAAAGTATCCAAGATGAGTGCTAAACTAAATTAATAACATAATAATATCCCCAAAATAAATATAACCGTTACTGAAGACATCTCAGCGCTATGAAGGCACAAGATAAACTCTACATCACACAAGGGTGTTGTACAATTGGTGCTGCAGTAAGCCCAAGAGTGCTCCTGCTAGTGGGGGCTGCTCAGCTTGTACTACATGAATGCGCCAGCCAAAGGATAAACGCAATTCTGTCTTTAAAACCAGTAAGTGTAGGTTTCTCTTCAAAAAGGCTGCTGATGCTGATGAAATGTCAGTACCTTTAGCTGTAGCAGCCCCGATGTCCGCGTGTTGTGTTGTAAGCACCTGACTATAAATCAAACGTATTCCGCTGGAGGGGATGTCACAAGCCTTTCCTGTTGATATAGGAACCGTTGACTGTGGTAAAACTCAAAGCATCTAAATCCATGGTGACCGAATCACACTCAACTCGTCATCCATAAGGATTGCCTTATATTGTCAATTATGGACACTATGATTAACGCTCGCGTTCTATTATTGATATGGGAAGTAAATAGGGGGCACATGTCCATTAATCTATTTGAAAAGCTCCAAAAAGGTCCAATTTTTCACGATTCTCTGGGGTTACATTTGATCACTCTTTGTAGTTGGGAACGATCAATCATTCAGGCCAGAATAATACTGCCTACTTGGCACACAGAAGGAATGCCAGTACTTCATTGACGTCCCCGGCATGCACACAGAGCATTGTAAGTAGTTGGCACATGTGGACACCGTCCAGATAGGAGGACTCACCATATTGAAAGTCTCCTCAAACGCACAGGGCCATTACCTCCTTGACACCCCCACTAGTGGAAGCAGCGCTTTGTCACCTGTGTGATACCGGCGTCCGACTAGCAGCTCGGTAAGAAGACGAGTCATCTGTAAGGGCTGCTCATATATCTCTCACCCAATACATTCTAGGAGTCACAACCGAAGGCCCCAGGGTTGTAACTTATGAAAAACATAAGATTGAGCAAGTTTCACTTAAACACGATTGCTTTCATTTAACTCCTCAAAATGGGAATGTCTTTGAATGCTGTTAATTTAATGGTCTGCTTTATAAGTGTTTAAGACGATGGACTATGCCGCTCATACAGTTGTACTATATGTTGGGACTAGGGCAAGGACCGTATAGCACACACATAGAAACGGAGAGCAGTTTCCAAATATTTGCCAGCCAAAGAGTTTTTCGGTTGATGTTCAGACCCTTTCTATGTCACACCTAAATTATTTATGGCTAAGATGAGAACCAGGGCAAGGAATTTAAGCTGTTGGCAAGTACCTTCTTCATAGGAAACAAACCCAATAAACCTAATTTTGCAATCTCTGCCAGGCTCTAGACCAAGAACTCAGCCACATTTTCCCTGAAATCCAACACCATACTTGAATCCCAGCGTGTGTGCCAGAAATATGTGGTTGCTCTGTCTGAGACAGGTCTGATCCTTGACATGAGTTAGTTTGGGGTTAATGTAGGCTCACATGAGACTCTTGTAATACGTAACCTTTAATCTGTTTTTTTCGTGTTACTATTTTTGCATGCTTGTGTGTCCCTAGCTGTTCAGTGTTCGAAACCTGCTCCGCTATCTCCCTTTCCTACTTACTCCTCCAAAGGCACAATTATCCGTAAGCCGGAGGTTCTGCACAAACATTGCCCTGCCATTTTGGGAGTAGTGTTTCACCCCTCCAAAATTTCTGCGATTCTTCTGGATCGCAGATGAATTCTGTGTCTTCTACCAACAAGATCAGTATAGACCGAAGTTTACTAAATACAAAATGATACTTTTACACTAAAAACAATTATAATCAATGGGATGGCCTGTCCCTTAAGATACTCCCTGGATACTACATAACCTACTTCACACTGAACCAATTTGGGTGTCCCTTTCAGGCTTCAGACATTCAAAAAGCATTTTTGGGCAGCATTGTTAAAGATTTATAAACACGTTCCTAGTTTAGGAGTTTCAGACTCAGATTTAGAGATCTGCAGGGGAGGGGACTTAGACTTGAGACAGAGTTCTGCAGAGAGAGAGAGAGAGAGGAGAGGGCAGAGTTAGATGCAGAACTGAAGGTAGTGGAACAGAGGTGATTCGCAGATACAGAGGAGGAGAGGGCAGACTTTGATTGAGAGCAGAACAGATTAAGATGAGGGCAGACTAGATGTAGGCTATGTGTTCCATTCTGACTATTATTAAAAACCCCAAGCTTTATGCTTTGACTAGCTGGCTTTGACAAGGCTTATTTGCTCTATGCTTTATTCCTCTTTATGGGAGATTCTGCAATTATTCATTATTGATTTAGCTTCATGCTAATTTCACAATTGCTTTTATTTTTTAACTCTTCATGAGTTCTGACTGACATAATTCGCGCCACATTTCTTAGAATAGGGATTCTTTCCTTTATGAAACGTGATGTGTGCACATTATAATATGCTCTGCACTAACTTTATTTTTCTATTTTCAATTCTGTAACCTGATTGATATATGATTAATGAATGAAGAAGCAGATAATCTTAAACTTTAATTAGAGAATAAAACCCTTGAGAACTACTCAGACACTCATTATTGACTAAAATATGTATTTGAATTTGATTACTTGCCTGTGTTTATGAGGGAGCTCTTTTGTTCAAAATACGGTGACCAAGATTCAACACCTTGAGAATAGAATTGTGTGTGCAAAAAGGGTAATGGTAATTAAAGGTAATTGTGCCACATTTACTAAATTTTCCAATGAGAGATTACGGCAAGATTTCTGCATTAGCACTACTAAGCGGCGATGTTGGAGCACAGTTTATGAAATCAAACGACATCTCCTTTATTCTGGCAACGTTCTCAGCAGTGTATCAGGCAAGACGCAGTGTATCCGGAGTCAGCGGGCTTGCTCATGCTGAAGTCTAGAGCAGCAGTGAACATTCAGAAAGGCCAACTCCTGCAGTTTAATAGCTCGGATTCTACAGCTGTAGTCTCGTACCACAGTGCACAAAGGAGCTCACATCAGCTATCCTGGGCAGCAAATGAGCCCAACGCCTCAGCAAGGGGCAGGACTGGTCAGTCTGCCACTCTGGCATTTCTATGTTGAGCTTCAGACCCGGGGAAGGATGGGTAATGATCAGCCAGCCATGATCATGTGACCCCTTGCAGTGTGTGGCTGGTTTGAATGTTCTTGCAGGACTGATTATAAATTCCAGTTCAGCCCTGGTCTAGGAGCTGCAGTGTGCCCTACCATGGTCATCACAGCTAGTCTGGTTCTTCTCAGGGCCCCCAGCGAGGTGACGGGCAGGTAACCGACTCACCGCCGCTTCCGGGGTATGTGCACCCAAACACACTAGTCCTCAAAGCACCAGGCTTGCAATATTAAGGCGACTCGGACCACCACTGGGTGGGGACACTCTTTTCTACCATGAGCCCCTAATTCTCTCAACGGAAGTCCAGCGCTGAAACTTAGAGGATGGAGCGCAACATTCCAGGGAGCCAATACTGCAGGTTGTCACGTGGGGATCTCCTCTTAGGTCTGGCCAGTGCCTTCTTGAATGTTGGTAGGTCAGGGCCCTCTTCTTCCTTCACCACACCAACTACATCATGCATGTTTCCAGCTCTTAGCACTAGACACTTGCCTTGTTACCACAATCATTCCCAGCATCAGCACAGCTCAGCTCCACTGTCACAGAGCTTTCCTCAGCCCTCGAGGAGCACTAGGAACTCAACAGCTCTTCAACCGCAGGTTTCGACTCATTCCACTAAAAAAGCACTCTAAGGTACCAGATCTTATCTAATTAACTTGACTTTGACCTCAGTTCTTTCCGATCTTGCCGTACAAGAACCTTTTCCTTTTTACTTGGCTTCACAAGGATAAAGAGTAATTTACGAGAGTGCATCCCTGCAAATTGGAGTATTATGACCATTGTGATTATTAAATAAATTCTCCATATCTAAGACAAAATTGGTTACATGTGGAAATTTAGTATATAAACCAGGCCTATTGAAGTCAAAATCAGCAGCTAACATTAGCTACACGTCCTTCAACCGTCAGTACTGTCAGTAACGTAACAGTGCTAAGAATGCATGCTGCGTAAAGCACATCAGTGTGCGGCTAGTTACAGAACTGTGCTCCTAGCTATTATACTAAGGTGCTGCTCAACAGGTCTGCTAGTAAACCTGGGAGCTGATAAAACAATGGCATGGTAGCTTCACATATATTGAGAGTCCCAGTAGATAGGATCAACGAGTAACTTCAGCAGTCCAGCGAGTAACATGGACGATACTATTGGTAATGGGTGCTGCCAATAACAGAATAATGTGCAGAGAAAAGGATGGTGCCTCTTGCTTCACATAAAAAGGAGTTGGCAGTGCCAAACTGCAAGGAGCACCCAAGATGTGCACTTGTTGCAAAGGAAAGAATGAATTGCTAATGGGAACTTCTACTTCGAAATCAAGGTGCCCTTAAAGGGGGCAGGCAGAGCTGAACTGGCCGCATGGGGCACAGGAAAATTTCCAGGCAAGCTGAGGACTAAGGGGCTCCTTTTAGGAGTGGGTGGCTGAGTGATCATGAGCAGCCTGGCAAACAGCCCCGGGGAATGCAAAGAACTTTGTTCTAGATAGGTATATAATTCCCCACCCCTGAAATCCTGTTGGAGACAGTCGAGACATCTCACTACACTCATTCGGTACACTATGAGGCTGTTATGAACACATTTTCCAGGACTGCTTTTACCTCCCAGTCCAACATTGGGTCATAGAGGGGTAAAGTCACCAGCAAGAAGAATGTCAGAGCAGTTGGACGAAGAAACTCCATCTGCCCCAGCTTGATATGCATTAGTGGCGCCTCTCCATGCCACACTGAACCAGGTGGAAAGGAAGAGCTAGACAATGCATGGAATGCAAGCTGGTTCAAGGACTACACCAGTGCTCATCATTGGAGGGAAAGGCATCTTTGGGCTAGTCATCATCATTATCCACCTGACTTGAGTGTCACTGGCACATGTGATGGGAGTCCACTCATTTGGTTCTGCATCTCCAGAAGGAAAGCACAAAGACCTGTGTTTGGCTTGTGTCCACGGGTTGTTCTGGGACCGTGTTTAGATCATAATATTTCATGATGGTGTCTCCCCAAAAAATTCTCAGCTGGCCTGTAAGGACTGCGATGCTCTTTAGTCCACTATCAGTAAGATGTAACTTTGAGAAGGATGTGGGGGCCGTATGTCAGTTATAGGAGCACTTGGAGCTGGTGGTGGGATTTCCTAATGGTGGCAGCATGCATGAATTTTGCTTCCATTGATGACACCTTTGAGGCTGGATAACACTACCTTCATGCAGTTCGGGAAAACCTATTCTTTGGCTCAAAAATAGGCATTTTTCTTGCCATACTGATGAAGGATTCAAGAAGACGGTGACCCTGGATTAGTTGGGGGCAAATTTCATGTTCTGCATCTAGAAGGGTGCACATGCTGGCAAGTTCATGAAGTCAGGCACAGCATTGGTCATTATACTATCTAGCTTGTGAAGCACCAGGAGGCTTTTTGCTAATCAAACATCTTACAACGCAGCAACGTAGTTTTCCAACCTGGCCATCCAGCACTTCCAAGAGATACCATAGAAGTGGGGGAGACCATTGTGGAAGTTGGATTATTGACTACCCACAAGAGTAGGAGGGAGTTGATGTTACTGAATGCATGTTGAGCAGGGATCTCTTGCTCCTTATGACCAGGAATCCAAGGATGATTGGCACAGCTGGCCCATGTGATGTGTAACAACTGTTGCCTCAAGGTTGTGCATATAAGCTTTAGGCAGGTAGACGCAGCTGGCTCATGAATGACAAAAATGTCACCTAGGTTGTATTTAATGCTCTTTTTCTTCAAACCTTTCTGTACCATCTTGTTATTTCATATTTTCTGCCTTCAGTTGGTGTTGTGGGGCACTGTAGTACTAGACACAGCCACAGCTGCTACTATAAGCCAGTTATATTGCAGCCCTAGAATATATGTGTGTGTGTGTGCGTGTGTGTAGAATATATGTGTGTGCATGTGTATATACTCAATTTATTGTACATGTTTATGTGGAGAGGTGTGTGTGTGTGTTGGGGGTCGTATCACATAATGGAAGAGCCCGACAGTGAATGAGGATTGTGGGCTTCGTTGGGAGAGTTGAAGACCTGGAGCAGAGAAAACTGCACAGAAGTGAAATACCTGCAGGGCGTTTCTTCCTGCCCAGACATGACCATGGCTTTCCATATAGCCTGCAGCCATTTGTTCTGCTCTTCCTTGTTGTGAGCCGCCTGTGGAACAGAGAGATCATGAGTTACTATAAGCTAAAATTACACTGATTTCACCTCACTGTGACAATGCTGACTGCAGAGTTGGTTAATAATGACAGGTAAGAACAGGCTTCAAGGTCAGTAATGCCAAACGTATTTGAATTTGCCACCACATTCCAGTTACCGTCCTCTAAATCCAGCAGTCTCTGCTTTGCTCATTGCCAGCTGCTGAGTTGCTGTTTTCTCTGATAGAGTGGCAGGACCAGACCTATAGCATTTTACACACATTGCCTACTCTGGATTCTTTTTGACTTTTCTAATAAATGTGCTAGTAAGTCGGCATCAGTATGATTTGAACCTGTGGCCTACAGAAGATCTCCACAACCGATACATCAACTAACACTAAACCATCTTATTACCTATAGAGGGGGCCTGAAAGTTGTCTGCAACTTTGCCTCCATGGAGAATGTGGTGCACAATCTGCCTCTGTGCATATGGGGTCAGGAACAAAAAGTGGATGTTCTTCTTGCTCCTGCACAGTCCCAGGTGCTGAACACCGCCCCCTTTCATGCCCCCGTAGGGGAGGAATGAGCCAGGGGCCCATTGAGTTCTTGACTACTAACCAGTGTCACATTAACGTATACAAAAAAGTGATGGATGGAATGCTTGAATTAATCTCAGCCAGTGGTAATTATTTGGGGAAGCGTCCCAGGCCATTTTTATATTGCACACCATGCAACTTAAGTTTGGCCACAGCCATATGCAAACCAGTCTTGACCCTGCTCCAATGAGAATAGTCGAGGCCGAACTGCCAGGCCAGGTCACCCTTAAACCGTAACACAAGCAACCTAGTACTGATTTTGCCCAAATTGGGGCTCATCACCCAGGTATAGCTTGGTTCCAGTGACACAGTGTGCAAAGAACCCATGTCTGGGCATACCTGTCCCACTTAGGGTGAAACACAAAAGTATACAAAAAAAACTCTCATTGGAGCCAGGTTAAGACTGATTTGAATATGGCTTGGTCCAAACTGTGGTGACATTGTATGCAAAATAATGGACTGGGATGCGGCTGAAGAAATAACCAGTGGCTGAGATTAAATCAACCATTCATTCATCACTTTTTTGTACACTTCTTTGTATACCTTAGTGTGTTGCCTTACGTGGGACGGTTATGCCTAGACATGGGTCCTACACACACTGTGTCATAGGAACCAAGGTATACATACCTGACAACTTACAAAATAACTTCACCTTGTGAGGAGGGAGCGGGGCCTGGTGCCGAGAGCTATCTTAGAGGCACTCTGCCCCTCCCCAAGCCCCACACCCCCTTCCCAAAAAAAGCAAAATAAAGGGTCATTGAGGCTGTCGCCGATGTCCTGGGGTGTTTTCATACCTTTTAATGGACATCGGCTGCTTACTGCCTCCAAAAATGAACTGGAAATCAACTGTTTACAATGGTTTTCAGCTTGTTTTCCCTGCCACCATGTGATTTTGGCTCCTCGACGGGTGACTGTGAGAAAGGAGCTGAAATCGTGTGACACACGGTGGTGGCACCATGTGAGTTGGCAGGTCTGCTATACCTGGTTGGTGAGCCCTACCTAGAGCAAAACAGGACCTGGGTTGTTTGTATTCCATTTCAGGAAGGACCTGGTCTGGCAGTTAAGGGTGGACTGTTCCCATTGGGGCAGGGTCAAGACTGATTTGCATATGGGATGTGGCCCCATGTAATTACCAGTGGCTGAGATTAGTTTAAGCATTTCATTCATCACTTTTTTGTATACGGTCGGTGTTGGCTAGTGTTGGCCTTCTCTTTCCACTTCTGGTTTACAGCAAGTGAAGGAGAAAGGGTGAACTACTGTACCACCATTGGCATCAACAGCCACAACTCTACACAAGTTCAATTACTTCATTCGGATAAAACATATCCATAAAAGGACAAACTCACACAATGATACATAAAAGCACACAAATTCATAATAATCATAAAAGGTGCTATATAAAATCGATACAGGTCAGAACAATAAAAATACTATTTATACAGTGTTCATCATATTACGTGCACATACAAAAGTTGTCAGGAAAGCACCCACACGAGATACTAATTAGTCATCTTCCAAATTAAGAACAGTCCTATATGCATCTCTGTAATTGACGTATGAGTGCCTTTTAAAAAGGGGAAGTGAAAACAGTTTAGTGTATTGTATGTAAAACTTACAAAAAAATAAAAAGTGTAATGAAGTTTGGCCTGAATGTCCATTACATGGACACGGCACAAGATCAAGGTTAAATTGGAAGCCAAGAGGAAAACATAATCGATACTTCACAGTGCCTGCCCTTAGTCGGAAAAGGAGGCCCCAATCCCAGCGGCCCATAGGTTTCTGGCCAGGTGTTGGTCATTCTCGATGGTCATAAAGGTGGCTACAGTAGATTTGCTGGGCTCCCTATCGAATCTGTCCTTTCAATAATGCATGTATAGGGTTGCCCGGAGATCTTTTTTGTTTACAGTGTCTAGCTCATGTGGCCTATCAAAAATATGTTCATAATTAATCCCACATAAGCTAGATCTCACCTCAGCTAGCTGTGGGATATCCATGCCAATTGAGGCAATCATTATAATTTCTTTAGTAAGGGACGTCGCAGTGTTTTTAGCATTTGGCTAGCCAAAATAAAGAGGGACGGGCCCTAATGTAATCTTCGATGTAATGTAAGTTTAGTTTACTATGGCAGACATATTGGGACGTAAAGATAGGTGCTCCCAGAAGCTTTCGACAAAACCTGTTCTCCTCGTACTGAATATTACTGCCTTTGGAGGTGTCCCATACCTCGGCACCATAAGTTGCTATAAATGTGCACTGAATTTAAAAAAAAATTTAAATAGATAAAATAACCCACGTCCTCCTGGGTTGGGGAAGACTATGTATTGAATTAATTGATTTGGAAAACTTGTTCCTACAGTATACAGTATGATCAGTCCATAAGCCATTGGCAGCAAAAAGCCAGCCCCAAATAGGGAAAAGTGCTTGTGGATTATAAACTCTTGTTGCCCACAGAAATAACATTTAACGAGTGCTTCCTCAGACGACAAACCATTTTAAAAGTTTTTTAAATTAGTACATAAATCTAAAGAGGCCATAAAATCCACAAAGCCACTAACTAAAGGATGCAGAGCATTGGGTGTTCGGCCCATTAGGACCACATCACCAGCATATAGCAGGGCTGGGAGTATATGGCCCTTAACTCTTGGGACTTCTTTAGTGAGCATTGTTAAAGATATATGTAAATTATTAATATATAGAATAAAAAGTAATGGGGCCAAAACACAACCCTGCCTAACCCCTCTAAAAATACCAATATCATTAGAAACCTCCCCGTGCATGTTAATTCTGATCCTGGCTTTTAAATCTCTATGTAAATACGCAAGAAAGTGTACTAGTGCCTCATCCATTCCACTTTCAGAGAGGATAGACCAAAGTCAGGATCGATTAACAAAGCCAAAGGCAGAGGTCAAGTCCATAAAAGCCAAGTATATTGAGGACCACTGGGCAATTGTGTATTTCCCAATTATGAAGTTGAGGTTGAGGCATTGTTCAATTGTACCCACGTTGTTCCTAAAACCAAATTGGGAGGGATGCAAAATTGAATTCTCCTCAACCCAGATTTTGATCTTATTATATAGAACCCTGCCTAGGATTTTCAGTGTAGTATCTATCAAAGAAATGGGTCTATAGCAGCCTGGCTGGGAGCGGTCACCTTTTTAAAAATTGGGACAATAATGCTAGCTGTCCATGTGCTTGGTACAGGGGAACAAACTAAATTATTAAAAACATTAAGCAGGAACCGGAGCCCAGATGTCTGGTTTATGTTTAATATGATCTATGGGCAACCCATCGGTCCTGGGGCTTTATTACTCAGGCTCTGATGTATGGCTTCCTCCACTTCAGGCAAGGATATCAATACTCATTTAGGGGTGGGTAACTCTGGCAGGTCCTTATCATGTGTGGGAGCTGTATATATTGCAGAAAAGTGTGCTTCCCATGCTTCACTAGTTATATCACAACTTATCAATGTTAGTGTCTGTCCCATTGCTTGCATATCTTTAATAGCGGCTCAAATGGGTTTACCATTCTTTGAGCTCGCAACATTAGCAAGTGCATCCCACCATTCAATCAGTAGCTCTTCCTTCCTCAAAGTGGTAACCAACTTATATTTCTTCCTTAACAGCAGTACTGATAGGTGACACCTAGGTTTTACGGATAGAGCCTTGCGTAACTGACGGTTTACTACTGAACACTCATTATTGAACCATCTGGGACAGTGGTGTATGGCACCGGCAGGTTTCATTAATTCAAATCTAATAGCTGAGCAAAGTTTGATAAATGCGGTGATTACCTCAGGATTGGGTTCCTGCACTGTCAAACAAGCCTCAAAGAGTGTAAGGTTTTCCCTGACCACCTTATGAAATAATTCTGTAGGATCAACTCCTCACCATACCAGTCGTAATTTATCTTTTGAGGGTACAAGGTTCCTTGCTCTACACTCTATTTTGTACTCAGGCCTAGGAGACAGTCTAAATATTGCTTCGATCGGATTATGATTACCATGGTGCGTAGGAACAACTTTGGTGTGCATTGGAAAATACTCTAGACTAGGGGAAATAAAAATATAATCAATTGTGGTAGCACAACCCCTGCCTCTAAATGTCGGTTCAGGTGGGTTGTTATTGTTATTAGAAGCAGCGACATCCAGGATGTTACTTAAATTATGAGATCACAAATGTTCCATCAACTCTACACCCCTATTACAAGATTGTACTCTGCTACAAGTCCTGATAACAGAATAGACTTGGCGAGGTAGCTTAGCATTAAAATCGCCTCCCAAACACATACCTGCTGTGATGTCAAAACCCTTCAAATTTTTGGGAAGTAATATAGTCAAAAAGATTGATAAAATTAGGTACACTATAAAAATCGTTATTGTAAAAATGAATCAAATACAAAGATGCCCCCTTTTATATTTTAAAACTTGAAATTTATCACTGTGGGTTTGTAAGGCATTAACACTGCCCCCTGCCGCAATGTTCACCCATATGCAAGACCACCGGATGGATGTCCAGATTTAGGGAATGGAGCTAGAGTGTTATAACACTCAAACCCTTCCAGGTGTATATCTTTGGTGGCCCAGGTCTCTTGAAACATTAAAATATCATATTGCCTGACTAGCTCCAACCAGTCAACTAAAACTATCTTTGATTGTAAGCCTGCTACCTTCCAGCTGAGTATATTCAAATCCTGGTTATCGCAAGCCATAGGGCCGATAATGGTGGTTGGAACGTGTGGCTTAGGTGCGTGTAATGATCGTGTGGGTTGAAGATCAACCCCACCAGTTTGAGGAAGGGGTGCTAGTCAGTCCTGGGCATCAAGATCGGTTAGCGCTCCAAAATTGTTCTGTACAGCTAAAGGGGATGGTCCCTGCTATAGACCTCTAGGAGGCGGCTTGTAAAAGTAGCCCAGTGGTAAGGACCAGATTTTAGACTGTCTAGAGGTAAGGATCTCCTGGTGTTTTAGCAACGCCCTTACCATTGAAGGTCTAAGAAAATTGATTACAACACAATCCCCTTCTATGTGTTTAGCTGAGCCGCCAACCCATCCAACCTTCCGAACCATGAGTATCTCCTTCATGTTTAACACATTAAACTGCTTGTACTTAGACAGCCAGTCCACACATTTATTATGTAGTTGACCCCAAGTTTCACTCTGCTCTTCCTTAAGGGTAGGAACCCCTGCCAACACAAAAACATAGGGACAAGCTGCTGGTGGCAAACCCAACACATCCGTGTTAGGACTATGGTGAGGCCCACTCGAGGGAAGAGGTATAGCGCTTCTAGATAGACCATGATTCATAGGGCGAAAATTTGGTATGAAGTTAGGTTTAGATGTAGAAGCAGAAAAAGTGAATTGATCAGCCCCAGCTAAAATTTGTGGACAGTCATTAGGCAAGGGAAACTGAGATGTTGTTGCATCCCTAACAATGGAAGACTGCCTATCAATTAGTTGTGTACATGTCTTGCAGGGGGTGCGATTAGAGGACCATCTGGTGGGCACTTGACACTATGGGATGAGCTATCTACAACTGGAGCATTAGACAAATAATTAGTCATTCCCGCAGAGGTATCACTGTTAATGTTGGCTATCTTTCCCCAGTGACAGATTCTGTCCATCAAAGTCTCCAGGTGATCCAGGCAATTCATCAAGGGATTGAGTTTCATATCTATCAAATCACCAATCCGGGAGCATAATACATTAATATAAGGTTGCCCAATGTCAGATAGATCAGATCCAGCTTCAGTCTGGGTTTAGGAGCAGTGACTAGTCTTGCCATTCGGAGACTGAACTGGAAGGCAGGCACTGGATGACGACCGCATCCAGGTGATTAAATCACTCTGGGATGCACCAGTACATGGGTGCTGTTTCCTTTGGTGAAGACAGTCTTCCCTGTCGTTCTTTTCCATTTTGGTGCCACAGTTACAGCTACGGGTCAATGGTATGGTAGTGGTCAATTGTATCACAGGTAAGTCATGCTCAAGATTATGTCCATCATTAACAATCCCACTAAAGGCGAGCTCAGGATTAGCGCCATCCATCGTTTGAAAAAAGTCACGGCCCACAGGAGTCGGGGTTAATGCGGGGGCAAGTGGCACAGTGTGCACAGGACCCATGGCTGGGCATACTTGTCCCTCTTAGGGTGACACACAAAAGTATACAAAAAAGTTCTCATTGGAGCCAGGTCAAGACTGATTTGAATATGGCTTGGTCCAAACTGAGGTGGCATTGTATGCAAAATATTGGACTGGGATGAGGCCGAAGTAATTACCAGTGGCTGAGATTAAATCAAGCTTTCCATCCATCACTTTTTTGTACACTTCTTTGTATACCTTAGTGTGTCGCCTTATGTGGAACGGTTATGCCTGGACATGGGACCTACACACATTGTGTCATAGGAACCAATCTATACATACCTGCCAACTTACAAAATAAGCTCACAGTGTGAGGAGGGAGCGGGGCCTTGGAGGGGGCGGAGCCTGGTGCCGAAAGCCATCTAAGAGGCACTCTGCCCCTCACCAAGCCCCACACCCCCTTCCCAAAAAAACCAAAACAAAGGATCATCGGGCTGTTGCCGATATCCTGGGGTGTTTTCACACCTTTTAATGGACATCGGCTGCTTACTGCCTCCAAAAATGAGCTGGAAATTCACTGTTTACAATGGTTTTCAGCTCGTGCCCCGTGTAACTAACAGTGGCTGAGATTAGTTTAAGCATTTCATTCATCACTTTTTTGTATACGTTCGGTGTCGGCTAGTGTTGGCCTTCTCTTTCCACTTCTGGCGTACAGCGAGTGAAGGAGAAAGGCTGAACTACTGAACCACCATTGGCATCAACAGCCACAACTCTACACAATTACACACAGCACAAAAAACACAATCATAGCACAAGACAATAGCACAACAAAGCACCAGAGCAACACAATAATGAAACAGAAAAACAATACTAATGCACGTAAACCAACACAACATACCACCAATACATCACAAAAAATGGGACAGAATCACAACTAAACACAATAATATATAATAACACATAAACACAATACTATCTAACATAATTAATATTAATGCAAAAACACAGAGTAGAACACAATATGACAACCACAACAGAACTGAACACAATGCCATAATATCATAGATTCCAGGTTATAGTCATCACGGGGCTTGAGCCACACCAATAATTTATGTTAGGGGGCTCGGTATATCTTGTCGGACCCTATGGAGGCCGCGAAGGAACATGATGCCATCACTCTGCATTGTAAGCTGAGGAGGACAAACGGACTCCGCTCACTATTGCCAGGTGCCACCTGCTTCTTTGAAAGAAGTTGGAAAGGTGTAGGGTAAACTGGCATGCCTATTGGCTGTAGGGGCGCATATGTGGCTCCAATTGAAAGCCTTCTACGGCCCTTATAGGACCTTATCCATGAACAAACATGCTCAAAACGTCTTCTACTCATCGAAGATCTTTCTAAATATACCCACCATGCTTACCGCCTTGTCCCCGTTTTAAAAACCTGCCACTATACGCCACATAAATGCTGACATGCCCCTTAATATAAATAGTATTAACATTGGGAAAATATGTGGGAATGAAGTGAATTTTCAGCAGGTAAACCTAACTTTAAAAGTTCTTTTCGCATTTCTGTGTCATGATGTCTAATTTATTTTTTTGTCTATGGCGCTCACACCACTAATAAAAACAGAAAAGATTACAAACCTCAGAGTACCCTGCATTGGAAACTACATTCAAGCCTAACTATCTTTACAGTAAAAATACATACATTTACCATACGTCATCTACATTAAATTGATGAAATGCAGATATAAAGATTGATAGCATCTGAATGCACCACTTATTCAAGTAGTCTTTGCATACCTTAATTTCTCTTTTACTATTTGACAGGTATGATTGACTATTTATAAATGAATGCATTACTTTTTTAACATAGACTCAAGCATCACTGCAATAATACCCTGCTGCTTTGGTGTGACAGTCCAAAAATGATAGACATGAACGTGTTGTTTATATATGGGCAGGCGCAGTGTATACTATACATATATTTACATGCATACATAACAAATATCTACCTTAGCTTTGACTTGAAAATAGATCCCTTTCCACTCAATTGAAAGATAGTTGTGACACATCTTACGAAGGAGCATTACTGGTGCGGTGCATACCATCTAGGCAAATTCATCTCTTATCTATTTTTAAGGTGTGGTACCTGCCTTCCTCTTTCATGCGAAGGGAGCTTGGCTGTCCGGCACTGGGTGGATGATGGTATAGACAATTAAGAGATTGGTGCGTTATGCTTCGTTCAGGGGACTTTCAGAGCGTGGTCACTCCTGGGTATTTCCGTTTGGAAATGAAACCCATGAGTCAGAACCTCTTTCTGCCCTCCAGCAAGCTCCTAGGACAAGATACGGCATTTTGGCAAAGCAGGATGTCACGCATAGTACAACTCAACAGCAAAGTAAAAACGCACTACTACAACATAATAATTCAACAACATTTTCCACACAATACACCATGAAACAACGCACCACCGCAACTCGATAACACAGCAACAAAACAACATATGGTAGCAACAATATACCAACAAAAAATCAAAGCACAACACAAATACCACAGCAGGACACAAGAACACACTACAACAATAAAACAACACAAAACACTACACTATGTGATTTCTGTGCTGTGTGGCTGTGGCCAGTTGTGTTGTTCTTTCGGTGTATTATTATGTTGTGTGAGTATCTTGCTGTGTTATTCTGTTGTTGTATTGTGGTTGTTGTATTACTGTATTTGTGTTTTGGTGAGTTGTGTTGTATGTGTGCCTTGCTGCACTGTATTGTTGTCTTGCCAGTGTCTTGTCATGTTGTATTTTAGCAGTTTGTTGTATTGTGTTATGTACGTGTTCTATTGCGCTGCTGTAATGTTATTGTGTCACTGTAGTGTGGTGTTCTTTATTGTGGTACCCCTGCTGTCATTGGACCTCAGCTCCAGTCCGTCTACTAAAATATGCAAAAATAATCCTGTCACCTATTACCAATTCCACAAATCTGTGTTCATTATTTAGTGGTAAATGCTGTTTGCACTAAGCACTGTATGTACTGTTTACCTCCAAGGACAGGCAATCCCGCTAACCAAAAAAACTGTTGACCCACCCTGAAACTCTGGTATTGGTTGCAAAAGCAAAACGTTTAGTTAGTGTGGTTTGGAAACAAACAAATGAATCATTGGCGAAAGGTCAAATCGGTTAAAATGTGTCCTTTTGAAAAAAGTTCCATGACATTTTTTAGGTCCATACATACATACAAAAAGTGCAAATCTCCATGAACTGATCAGCAAAAAGAATATGTGTTATCACTTGGAAGATGGGATTTAGAATGACACTTAAATGTTGGAGAGACAATGAACTGGAGAGCAGCAGTTAGAAGTCTGTAAAATACAGCACACACAAAATTCCTACAAATCCAATGCTCATTTCTCCCCGTCTATTAATGGTTTTCTTAAGAGCCCAACAGGGGCGGCTCCTCCTCTAAAGAGGAGGAGCGACGCCCCACTGCAGAGCAGAGCAGCAAAAATCAAATGATAATAACTTCGTTATTATCATTTTATTTGTTGTAGCTGCGGGGCTGGGTTAGGGCGGGCGGGGCTGATGGCACAGGGGGAGGAGTGGTGTGCACTCCCAAAGTGCGCATAAACTGTTTGGCTGGCCCTCTTGGGCCGACCAAACAGCTCATGTGCACTTTGATTGTTCCCCACCAGGCTGCATTACACAGCTTGGTGAGAAACATGCAAAGCCTCCCTGTCCCCGTCTGAGCGCCGAACCACGGCGCTCAGACAAATCACAACGCTGCATTGCAGCATGGTGATTGGCTCAGGGGAGCCTGGGGGCCGGGTGCTTCATGCTGACAGGACTGCAGGAAGAGGACAAGGACGGAGGAGAGGCGGCGGCCGGCGAAAAGGTAAATGGTATTTTTTCATTTTTTTATTTTGTCTCTGCCACCCCTGTCCAGTGGCATAGCTAGAGCTTCTGGCGCCCGGGGCTATCCCCCAGATTGCCGCCCATGGCAGGTAGCGGGGGGGTGCGGGGGAAAAAGTACGGCGAGCAGCGGGATGGATTGGCAGTGTTTAAGTTATGACGCCACTCTCTACTCCACTGCAGGTGAAACCAAAGGTCGGAGCGGAGGTGCAGCGTGCCCAACACTAACCTCGCATCCCAATGCAGGGTGTCAGAGAGATTTACATAACATACAGATTGACAATAAATCACGCAAGTGTGTAAATTAGTGTACAAGATGTGTTGCATGAGTCAGTGAGGGTTAGAAGGTGTAGCAGTCATATATCCTACATAGCTCACTGTGCTATTTTAAAAGGCTTAGTATTTAAGAACTGCAAGTAACAAAAGGATCTGTGTTCAAAGCAATAACCCACTTACCTAGCTACATCAAAAAAAAAAAACAATTCTGCCATCTGCATATTACATGATGTGCTTTGCAGGCACATTAACCTTCTATACTACTTTGAGTCAGATCTGGGACTACACAAACAGAAATCTCTCCAAGAAATATTTTAACCTCCAGGGTTATCTCACCAATTATTATTCCCTGATATTTACTGGGCACCTCTACAGCAGATGTCTTAACCCTATAAAAATATTAGAAAACGCAGACTTTGTAACCAATTCATCATAAAAGATCTGCTAACATGCTTCTCCTTGTTGCCAATTTCTTTGTGGCAGGGTTTTAAAAAATTTGTAAAATTAGTTGAGACGCAGATTTTGCATCGGGATTGCGCCACTTTTTTTTTAGCACAACCTCAAAGCAAAATCTAATTTGTTAAATCTCATAATGTGCTTAAATGCACTCATGATATACCTAATAAAAACAAATGTGTGAGATCATAATATCTGATGTTACTTCTTGTGCTGTCAGTTACTGTGATGCCATGTGTGATGTCATGCATTGTGACATCACTGACTGTGATGGCACACACCATGATGTCACTTGCATACTGACTAACTAGGTTAGTCCCCACCCATGTGCTGGAGCTGCAAGAAAGTCCACAGCTTCAAGGCATTCCATTTTAGGAAGGAATAATTTTACCCAAAAACAAAACCTGCTTTGCCAATTTTTTCCCAAAATTACCCCCATTACTTTCAAGAGTAAAAAAGATACAATGTACCTATTTTTGCCCACAGCGCAGGCAGTTTCATGCTCTCTCATCCACATGCCTTCCAAAGGCCTGCACTCCTAGTAAAAGAACTGTATAACTTCCAGTATTGATGAAGTAACAGAGGTCAGTGACTCAACAGTCAAAACTGCGAGAACTACTCTCTTCTAACCCCAGAGGGGGGCTCGTTTGTTAAAGGTTGTTTGCCTAAAGGCTACCAAGATGGGTGTTGGGCGGAAGCAATAGGAGCTCTAGCAATAATTTAGACATGGGGTGGTGGTGGGCTTGAAGGTTCCACCGCGTGCTTTATGGATGACGCAGTGCGCTATAGGAAGGGGAAAAAGGATGTGTTTGGGTGCCACAAACGTCACAGGTCACCCATGCACAAGGGGGGAAGAGTGTGAAGGGCCCCGTGAAGGTAAGGGAGGGGGGTCGTCGTGAGTGGGTGAGTGGAGGCAGGCAAAGGTGGCTGGTGATGGTTTGAGAGAAGAAAAACACGTGAGAGATCAGGTCATCTGTAACAGAGGTCAGGAAATCTATTACTGAAGGAGAGTGGCGCGGCTCGAATTCAAGATGATTACGATTTAGAAATTAGTTAGGGGTGTGGGGTGGGGGAGGTTGAGAATAGGAGACGCTATGATGGTGTTTACAGACGACTGTTTAGGATGGCTGCAATGGAGCGTGGTCTAGGGTGGCTAGAAGAGATGAAATCGCGCTGGACTCGAGCGCGCCCGCGGCCTGGCTGCAGGTGTTCGGACTCGCTAAGGCCTGGCTCCGCCCCGGCCCTGAGTCTCGGGATGTATCGCACTTTCTCACCCCCGGCCTCACACATTGATCCCGGACCAGGGGGTTGCTATGGGTTGCTGCGAAACAGCCTCCAATAAACAGGTTGGTGGTGGTGCAGAGCTCAGGGTGTGTTTGTATATTACTTAAGGGTTCAAAAGTCAGCGATGCCCTGCTGCTGGCCCAAAGTTAAACACCAGGCCGCGGGCAGGGCTCAGGGCTGCCGTCCGCCTGCAGATCGGACAGCCCCGGCTCGTCTCTCACCGGACTGTTACAGGGAGCAGCAGTCGGCGCTCCAGTCCCACCTCCAGCACGGACTTCATAGCTGCCAAGGTTTCAGATTGCTTATGTGTGACATTTTCATATTTTCAATGTAATTATTTATGTGTGACATTCAACAACTATGAGTGACACTTTCTCGCCAGCAAAAATCCAGCAAGGAAGATGAGTGAAACATATATATCAGAAATTACAGCCATTTCAGCAACGAAAAACTCTACAAAGATCTTAAAACTATTGCAAAGGGCACTATCTGACATGAAACACAGACTGCATAGCTGCCACGTTTTAAGAGTGCTTATGTGTGACATTTTCAAGGTTTCAGGACACCTATGAATGACATTCAACTACTAAATGTATGACACTATGTTTCGAGCAAAATCAACAAATTAAGTACATGGAAACAGATAAACGTTAAGAAATTACACTCATTTGAGCAAGGACAAGTTATGAAAAGAACTTGAAACTGCTGCAAAACACCTGATCCTACTGTAAAACGATTATATACCCACAAACTACTCACATCTTACATGATTTTACACTTGTAATCATTACTGCTTCTTGCAAAGCCACAGACAAATTGCATTTGACAATGTAAAATTGCCAGATCATGTTTGGCTACGGAACACCTTATCGCACCTAGTTCAGCAACTCAACTCATTTTCTTATTGCAATCTGAACCTTATTGCGTGCTCTCTTCCTAAACACAAACATCACTGCACTGATTCTAGTGCTTGCGCCGTAGTGTAACAGGCCACTTACCAATGAGAAAATCCTGCCTGGGTCTGTAGTTTCTAAGCTGCAGTGGCGAACTCACTGCTGACAGCTGCTCTGCTCAGCTGTTCACAGACAGTGCTGTGCTCGAGTCTGTGGGGCAGTCCATACACCACGGTGCTCTGACCGGGCAGAAAGGGCAAATGCTATCAGCAGCAGAACTGCAGTGTGCGCGGTGGGTGTCTTTTAAAAACAGGGCTCACCATAACGTAACAGGAAACAAGTGGAGTACTTTATTTTGCCAAGGCCCTACCAGGGTCGCAGCAATGTCTTCCTGAGGGCCCGGCAGCACTTGTAAAAAAATACCTGATCCTGTCTGGAGTTAGTCACGCGCCATCCACTGACGGAGCCAGCCAGGCTGTGGAGGCATGCATGAGTGCATTGAAAGGAGCCTGCCCTGACAAAAAACGAGAATTATTTATTTATATCCTAACAGTTACCGGCCGGCGGCTGCCTATTTAAATTATGACTTAGAAAACAAAAGCAGAGAATTCCCTGCTCTACTTACTTTTTGCTGCAATTTAAAACTTGCGAGCGCGGCAATTCGGTAAAGGGCGCTTGTGGCCGCAATCAGAAGTAGGACTCCGATTCTCCCGCGGGCCGCAGAACGCCGGGCGGGAGGGCATTCAGGGCGGTTCACCTCTACACAGACTGGATTGTGGTGTGCTGCTCTGGTGACGGTCGGGTGTATCCGGTCGCGGGATGGGATTCATTTTAGGTTTAGTATAGTAATGAGCTGGCTGTGCTGCTGCATTGCTAGCAGGCTTAGCAGCCGCCCAACGAACTGTAACTGACCCTCGCTCTGCACGCGCCTTGGGCGGCAGGACGTCCCGCGGCCTATTAATGATTGGCGGTCAAAACTGTTACATTGTTACTGTAGCAGCTAGAGCTGCCTGCGAGCAGTATCGCCCAACCCCCAAGCCTGCTGGAAGCAGCGTGCCTCGACTCTCCAGGAGACTCTAGGCCGGCCTGGAAACGTGCGTGCAGCAGCATTCGCAAGCATTTGCGCTTGCACTTCATACACTTGTGCAGCGCAGCTGCCGCCGCGCCGCCACCAAAATAGTGCCGCCTGGGGCGGACCGCGCCCCCTAGCTACGCCACTGCCCTTGTCTCTCCACCGCCGTTCACTGCCAGCCGCTACTGGAGCCCACTACTCAATACTGGGCTTGCAGAATACCAAGGCATACTAGTACTGATTCCACATCATGCCACTTTCTCTTTGCCTACCCGTTACAGGTTCTTTTTCAACACTGCTTTCTCATCTTATAATTGTTTTCCTATCTTTCTCTTCCTCTTTCTGTCTCCCTTTTCTAGCTCTCTTTTGCTCTGGAGCAAAGATAAATGGTGAAAAAAATAAGCCCCAGTCACTAAAAATGAGTGCCCATGCCCACACCTCCAAGCACTCCACCAGCACAAATTAAGCACTGACCTTAGGTCTTGGTACTTTCTAGTAAGCGAGGGCCGCACATGCTCTTTCTTTTGTGACCACAGCGGTATGGAGGCTGAAAAAAGAGAGCGGGCAGTACATAATTAATGCCCCAGTTACTTACCGATAATCTTCATACCTCTGAGTCCTAGTCTTCCCTGATACAGTCCTTACCTGCAAGATTCTATCTCCGTCCTGCAGAACCTCTTTCCTTGCTGATCTGAAAATCCTTCCACCATGGCCGCCACTACTCAGCAGCCAGTATTCAAGGGAGGAATAATGACATCACATTCCATTATTTCCTTAAGCTTCTAAAATAAAAACCTGCAGAAAAATATATATTCAATCCCATTCTCCAGGCGCGAAGGTGGGAAAGACAGGACTGTATCAGGTAAGACTTGAACTGAGAGTAATGAAGATTACCGGCAGTGCTTAATTTGAGCCGGTGGTTGCCAGTGGGTTGCCAGTGGGTTGCCAGTGGGTTGCCAACACTTATTTTTAAGGACTGGTACTCATTTTTCTGCATCAGATATTTCCCAAGAGCAAAAGAGGGACAAACACAGAAATAGGAAAGACGGAGGAATAGAAAGAGAAAGACAGAAAAAACATCACAAAGAGAAAAAGTAGGAACTTGAAAGAGTGGGATAAAGCAACAGGGTGTGTATGCTAGTGGATGAAAGAGCCATAAAGTGGATTTAAGACTACCAGCCTTGGTATTTGGCATGCCCACATTTAATTGCACCAGCCCTGGACTTCTGGGCAGAGCTTCAGGCACCGGCACTCTTTCTTTTAGAAATTAAGCACTGATTACCAGTAAGTAAGTGGTGCATTACCTCCTTGTCCATCTTCCTTGACCAGGTGCTTAGCTGCGAGATAGTACCCAAGCAGTTATGACTGATTATATAACAGCATAGCAGATCATCACACCAACACATAATGAATGTCAATGAAAATATGTAATATAGGCTAACATCTCCAATGAAAAAAATAATTGATGTGTCTGAAATAGAAGATAACACATGATCTCCAAAAGAAGTAGAAAACCCTTCACCCAACTAAACTCAATTGTACGAAAGGAGAGTATGTGAAGATTTCCATGTGGCTGCACAGCACGTTTCTCCATGAAGCCTCTCTAAAAGAAGACCAAAGACAGACAATCCTCTAGTGGATATATCTTTAATGACTGAAGGAATAGGAGACTGAGCCAATTCATAACACATAACACTAGTGGACTTAATCCACCTAGACAGAATCAATGTTGAGGGACGAGAACTCTTATTCAGCAAACCAAAGGTGACAAATAATGCATTGCTTTGTGGAATTAAGCTGTTGAGTTCAAATACACAGAAAGAACCCTATCCAAGTCCAGACTATGAAGCAACTCCTCCTCCGTCGAAGAAGGCTCAGGGTAAAATACCAGTAGGAAAATGTCCTGAGAAAAGTGAAAAGTCGATGGAGCCTTGGTTAAAAAAGAGGGACTAGAATGTAGGACCACTTTATCTGGGAAAAAACAAATGAAAGGGGAAACTGAAAGTAACGCACCCAGTTCCCCCACCCTATGTCCTAAACAGATTGCCCTCAGAAAAAACATCTTTTGGGTCAACAATTTAAGATCAACGTATTCCTGTAGCTCAAATGGTGAAGCCTTAAAGTCTTAAAAACCAGGGGTAAATTCACAGCTGGGGAATGTACTGAAGGGCGTTGGAAAAACTAAGTGTGAGGCTAAAAGGGCAATTTCTGTTTCAAACTCCCCCTAAAAGCTTGAATTGCAGCCCATTGAGTTCTAATGGTGGAGACTGCTAATCCCAAGATGAAGCCATCCTGTAAAAAAATCCAAAATTCTTACTGAATCACAAAGAGTGGGCTATAAAGCCTTGAACAGACACCATTTCTCAAAATTCTTCCAATGGTGACCGTATGATTTTTGAGTGGGAGGATGATGCGACTGTTGAATAGCATCTGCTACTTCAGCAGAGCAACCCTTGGCTAACAAGAGCAACATTTCAGCTGCCAAACCTCCAGATTCAACCGACTGAATGATTCTGGGGACAAATGTAGCTGGGTCAAAGGTGATTGCTGCAGAGGAAACCACCCCAAAACAACCAGGAGTACTGTGACCAAATTCTTGCAAATCTTCTGTAAGTCCCGATTTAATAGCGGGATAGGAGGAAAGCAAAAGGAAAGACCACATGGCCACCTCACTGACATTGCATCTAACGCCCATGCTTCCCTGGATATGGCTGCAAAACTGAGGGAGAAGAGCATTCTCCGGAGACGCAAAGAGGTATAACTAAAGAAGGCTGGACCAATGACAAACCTCCTGAAATACTGTGTGAGAGAGACAGAGGGATATTGAAGAGGGAAACCTTCTGCTCAGATGGTCGCAAGCCCATTCTCCCTCCCCGTAAGATAAACTACCTTCAGAGAATTGAGATTGGACTCTGCCCGAGTACATATCTCCCTGGAAAGAAGACACAGAGAACAGATCATCCCTCTAGCGGCAGCTCCTTCGCTAAAGCAGAGGAGCGTCACCCCACTGCTCTCAGAGCAGTGGAAAAAGGAAAAATAAAATGGTAATAACAACATTATTTTCATTTTTTTTTAGTATGGGCTACAGGGCCAGGTTAGGGTGGGGCTGGGGTCACTGGGAGAAGGAGTAGTTGGTGCACCATCAGTGCGCATGACAGTTTGGCCAGCCATTTTGGGCCGGCCGAACAGTCATGCGCACTTAGCATTTCTCCACCTGTCTGTGTTGCACAGCCGGGTGGAGAACAGTCCCAAGGCTCCCAGGCACTGTCTGAGTGGCCAAACAGGCCGTTCAGACCAATCATGCCAGCAGCATCGTGATTGGCTTAGGGGAGCCTGTGTGCTACCGGGAGCCAGGAAGAGAAGAGGATGGAGGGGAAGCTAGGGCCATAAACAGGTAAGTAATATTTTATTTTTTTGTTATCCTCCCCTGCTCCATAGCAGCCGCCACTGCATCCCTCCCTGATGGTTGACACAGGCCTTCACAATCTGATAGTCCATCTGAATGCAAACTGACTGATAGCTGATTAAAGGAAGGAAATATGCTACACAAAAAGATGATAGATGGAACGCTGAACATTGTCAAAAATTCCCCTCCAGTCACAGATCTGGGCCTAAATCCATCATTTTTTGGTCGTCACTCTATTCCAGTTTGGACCCAGCCATATGAAAATCAGTCTTGACCCTGCTCCCTTTGGGAACAGTCCAGCCCAAACTTCCAGGCCAGGTCCTCCCTGGACCGGAAAACAAGGATCTTTTTGTGTTGCCATAGAGAAAGGAAATATTCCAGAGCCGCCCTGACTACATGCAGGTCTTTCCAGTTGGACAAACACTGAGACTCTTGAAATTTCCATCTCCCCTGGGCTGTGGAGGTTCCCAGAATTGCACTCCACCCCTTCTTGATGGCATCTGTACATATCACCACTGGAGTGGACTGTTACAACTGGAGTCCCTTGTAAAGAGGCACTGGACTGAGCCACCACTGAAGATCCAATGTTACCTGTGGAGTGATTGGAATTAGAGCCTAGTAGTCATGTGAGAGTTGATTCCAATGTGACAAGACGTCATGTACCAATGGATAAAAGTGAAAATGGCTCCAGGTAACAATGGCCAGAGATTAAGCCATTTCACCCTGACTCCGTAACCACAGTCTTGCTGAAGTCCGACGTTGATGCAACAGTTCCCTCAGATGAGATATAATGTGAGTATCCTGTCTGGATAAGGAAAGACTTCCCCTATGTTTATACAAAACAGGTTTCCGGTGAAATGAATCATCTGAATTGGTATGAGCCGACACTTCTCGAAATTGAGGAGGAAAGCAGAATCCTGAAGAAGGTTGTACAGCTCATTGACATCGCTCTCTGCCTTAGAGAAAGAAGGAGAACAAATAAACCAGTCATCAAGATAAGGATATTCATGGGTATCTTAATTATGCAAAATACCCACCAACAGAACCAAAAGCTTCGTAAAATCTCTTGGGGCTGAGGTGATTCCAAACGGAAGTACCTGAAATTGGTAATAATGCTGTCCCACTGCTAACCGCAGAAACTCTGGTGTACCCAAAAAAATAGGAACAAAAGGTATGCATCTTGCATATCCAGTGACACCAGGTAATCTCCCTGTTTTTAGCAAAGGAAAAATGTTCTGCAGTGTGGTCATTTTGAAGGTGCAATGTTTGAGGAAATTGTTGGGAACCTTGAGGTCTCACTCCGGGCAGGATTTACCAGAGGGTTTCTCAACCAAAACAATTATTGAGTAATAACCCTGACTGTTCGAAGGGTGGCACAGGACAGATGGCATTTTTCAACAACAGCTGTTGGATTCCCTTCCTGAGGGCATGCTGTTTCCTCAGATCCTTTGGGAATGGAGTCGGCTGAAAATGTACAGAAGGCAGATCTGTGAACGCAAGGAGAGATCCCTCTTTCACCAGACTGACTGACCACCAATTTGAAATTGTCTTTTTTCAGATATCCTTGAAGAAAAGGAAGACAGTCCCATTGATTGGCATGCTTTTGAGGAAGTTGCAGAGTTTGCACTGACAGCTGTATACCGTTACCAGGATTTGGCATCTCCTGGCCACAACCACTTCCTTGAAAGGGCTGTAAGGCCCCTTTAGCAATACCCGTTGGGAAAGATCTTTTGTAACCAAAAGCTCTGTCCTTGGAGAATGCTTTAACTGGTGCTACCAATTTTTTATTTTCAGCAGTCTTTTTAATCATGTCCTTCAATTGCTGACCAATAAGTTTACGGCCATCAAACGGTAACTTCATTGAAACTGACTTCGGCAAGGAATCAGCTTTTCAGGCTCTCATCCACAGTTGACGACGAGCTGAACCCGCTGCCTCTGAGGCAACAGTCGAAGCACACAGATTATCAAACGACAAATTCGATAGAAAGCGAACCTGCTGCTCCATGAGGCTCACAAGAGATGTACAATCCGCCCCCTCAGACATGCGTTAAGGTAACTGATGAAAGTCCTCGAGGAGGGATTGTACCATGTAGGTTATGTATGTATTCACCGTCAGTGCTAAGTTAGAGGCCGTGTAAGACCTTTTCATCGCACTCTCCACCTTCTTGTCGACAGGATCTGGTGGGGAGGCATCCTCTGAAATGATGTCACCCTGTGAGAAAAAAACCTGCCATGAGGTTATCTACTTTCACCATTGACGGAAATTCCTCAGAGAATCTATCGGTAGGGTATCACCTGGCCAGGAAACAAGGAAATGGAGATTTATCCCCATCCTTCCATTCATGCTCCAGCACACGCTTTATAGAAGCATGCATGGGACGTGACTCTGGTTCAGGCCTTATATACTCTTCCTTTCCAACAATAGGTTCAGAGGCAGCCAGGCCAATATCATCCCTCAAATGTTGCAATAAATCAGAGAGCTCTACACCATGTGTAAAATGGCCCATCTTTTGGTCTTCATCTGTATCTGCAACAGAATCATCAGTATCCTGGATCCGAGGCACTTTAGGGGTGGAGGAGCCTCTCTGGCCCTAAATGCAGTCTCTACAGCAATCTCAGTCATGTGTTGTATTGAGGCCATTGATGGGTTGTCCAAAGAGGGCCCTGGAGCCTCCATTACCGCTTCCTCTATGTCCCCACTTGAAGCAACAGAAGCTGGATTGCAGCAAAGAACGCCACTACAAGTCAGGTTCCACCGGAAGCGTTGAAACCGACTGACACTCACTGTGTTCGGTTGGTTTCTAAGCAACCAGTACTCTCACGAGAGCACCAGAGAACACGTCACATTGGAACGGGTTGACTGAATGCTGACAGGTGCGCTGAACGTGTATCAATAAATGAAAGGTTACCTTCATAATTCCTCACAGAAAGCAAGGGGAAAAACCATTGAGATGCCACCCATCAAAGCCCCGGCATACAGGACTGCTAAAGCAAGTCCCGGCCGGGAGCCCCATGTCTCATCTGTTTCGCCTGCTAGAGCACGGCGTAGCAGATGAAAAGCACAAAGAGCTGCTAGTGCAAGCCCTTAAACTATGCAACAGTAATTAACAAGCAGTATAGCATAAAAACCTGCATCAGCCAAGTGAACAGGATGCAGAAAGAAATGACAGGAATAATGTCATTGTTCCTCCATTATCTACTGGCTACATGGTAGTGACGGCCATGTTGGTAGGATTTTCGGACCAGCTAGGGAAGAGGTTCTGCAGGATGGAAATGGGATCTTGCAGCTAAGGACTGGATCGGGGAAGATGGATCACGAGGTAATAATGCTGCTATTTGGCTTGAGACTGAGAGACTGAGACACGTTGAAGGTGGGTATGAAGCCAGGTATGGTCTTGCAGTTCACATTTGCTGAACTGCACCTTTTTCATTGCTGCAGTGCACAGCTGGTACATCTGGAGATGACGGTAGTTCGTGCTACGACTGGGAGTCGTTATACTACAAGCTCCTACATTGCACAGGTACTCTGGGTAAATGCATGGCATGCTCTTGTACAGGATTTGTGCTGCAGCTGAAGGCAGTGCATGTTCCTCTGGTGTCTGTAGACTTGTGAGGGGAGAGGGGTGGCCTACTTGCGTTGGTGACAGAAAACACCGGCACACAGGTTATTACTTCGGCCGTTAGGTCACGTGCGACCTTGGCCCCTTTATTATATACCCTCGGACCGAGCCCGGTCGCGAGGGGTGCTGTGCGCGTGAGTGTCGTCACGTAAAGGCCGGGTGACACTCTACATCCCTCCTTTCCTTTAGCCATAGCTAATCTATCAGTTAGAGGTGAAAGAGAGTGGAGATAAAGAGAAGAGAAAGACAAAAGTGAGAAAAGATAGCTTGCAGTGGAGGTGCCACATGCTCACAGAGTCTCTGGCCGGCCCACCCGGCATTCTCCTGCCAGCATCGTTACTTGGCACGCAGAGTCCCTCAGCTTCTGGCTGGGTGCGGGGTTGGGCCTCAACTGATATCGTTGGCCGCGAGATGGCATTTCCTCAGGGCTCGAGGGAGCGCTACTTCGACGACCCACTGCATCAGTACCCCTTGCTGGACTGGACTGGCTTGTCCCGTGGTCTTCGTCTGACCCTTTTGCAGGTATCGGCGCTGGACTCTCTCGGCCATTGGGGACAGTTGTTGCAGAGAAGTCAGGCAAATCTTCTTCTGCCCCGGATGCCGCCTGGTCCGTCTGTGGGCTGTCGGAGATCTCCTTGAACCACGAGATGTTCCTCACCACAATGTGCCTTCCGCGCTGCGCGGTGACCATGGTTCCGTTGATCTGGACAACGACCCACTCCTCAGGTTCGTAGGGCGTGCGAAACTTCCAGCCAGGGTGGCGATTCTTTAGAACCACTCGTGCTCCGACTCGGATAGAGGGTATCTTGGCTCCGCGGCTGAGGGTGGCTTTGTCGTTGGTTTGTTGGCGCTTCTGTTGAGCTCGTTCCGGGTCAAAGCCTGGCGGTGTCCAGTTGGGGTCTTCTGGGATGATATCCCTGGGCGGCCGCCTTAGAAGGAGGGCTGCAGGGGCACACCCCGTCGTTGAATGAGGCGTATAGGAATTGGTGGAGACAAGTCTCCAGGTCTTGATGCCGGTCCACCCCTATGCGTAGTGCTCTGTTCAAAGTCTGCATAAACCGCTCGACCTCGCCGTTGGCTTGAGGCCACTGCGGTGTGATCCGTCGATGTCGGATGGCCCGTTTCTGTAGAAAATCTTGAAATTCCTGACCCTGGAAGGGCGGTCCGTTGTCGGACTTCATTTCCTCCGGCAGACCAAACATTGCGAAGGTCTTCTCGAGTGCTGGCTGCACGTGTGTAAATGCGGTGGTTGGCACGAGCTCGACCACAGGAAACTTGGTGCATGAGCCAATAACTACTAGGGTGTGACGTCCGTCCGGGAAACGGCCAAAATCGATGTTTACCTTGGTCCATGGCGTGTCACATGGTCCTTCCGTGATGACCGGTGCAGGAGCTGGGTCCGCTCCCGTGATGGTGCAGGGGTGACAGGTCCTTACCTCTTCATCGACCATACTGTCCATCCCCGGGAACCACACTTTGGTTCGGAGCCTGGCCTTTGTCTTTGCCACACCTTGGTGCCCTTGGTGTGCTAGGGTTACCAGCCGGCGGTGCAGCTCCCTTGGGACCACGATCCTCTGACCTCTGATTACCAACCCGGATCCTCCGATGCTCAGCTCATGCTTGACTCGCCATATCTGTCTCCTGGCATTCTGCTCTTCTTCGGTGAGTCCCGCCACCCCGTCCAAGAATCGGTGCCATCTTCCTGTCGTCTGGGCTTCTTTGACTAGTTGGAGGGTGGAGTCCGACTCTGTAGCACTGCTCATTTCTTTTTTGGTGATGGCCAGTGGACAGGCACTGTCTTCGATCATTTGCACAACGGCTTCCATGCTTGAGCTGTCATCCTGGGCCTGCCCATCCTCCGCCTGCAGTGGATGCCTCGACAGGAAGTCAGCGGGGTTGTCCGCCCCAGGGCGATACAGTAATTGGAAGGAGTATGCCTGCAACTGCACTGCCCACCGCTCGATCCTCGGAGGTGCCAGCCTGTTGGACCCACTGAACAGGGGTATGAGGGGCTTGTGGTCTGTTATGACCTTGAAGGAGTGGCCACACAGGTAAAGATGAAAATGCTGGCATGCCCAACGGATGGCTAGGGCTTCGCGCTCTATCTGTGCATACCTTGTTTCTGTTGGTGAGAGTGCACGGCTGGCGTATGCTACTGGCACGTATAATCCTTGTCGGTCTTCCTGTAACAGCACTGCGCCTAGCCCCACCGGGCTCGCGTCGACAACCACTTCTGTGTTTCGCTTCGGGTGGAAATAAGCCATAGTCGTTTGGTCGAGCAGGGCCTTTTTGATGCCTTGAAACGCTGCCTCTTCTCAAGGGGTCCAGACCCATGGTGTCCCGGTTTTTGTTAGCTACCTCAAAGGTTCGGAGATTGTGGCGAGGTTTGGTAGAAAACGGCCGCAGTAAGTTGCCATTCCTAGGAAGCTCCTTATGGCAGTCGGGTTTTGAGGCACAGGTGCGTTTCTTATAGCTGCCGCTTTCCTAGGATCTACTCAAAGCCCTTCTCTGGAGAAGACATAACCGAAAAAGTCTATGGATCCTTGGTAGAAAGCACATTTCTTCCGGTGCAGGGTGAGGCCACAGTCCGCTAACCTTTGCAGTGTGTCTCTCAGCCGAGTGTGATGTTCTTCGAGGCTCTGAGAGTAAATAATGATGTCGTCACTGAGATTGATGACTCCGACCAGGCCAGACAGGGTTTCTTGGACTGCGTTTTGAAATACTTCAGCCGCAGACGACACCCCAAAGCTGAGCCGTGTGTATCTTCTCAGACCCACGTGCGTTGAAAATGTGGTTATGTACCTGCTTTCTGGAGCCAACTCGAGTTGATGATACCCGGAGTTCAGGTCAAGTTTTGAAAACCATTGGGCTCCATTCAAATCCGCCACAATGTCGTCCATCGTCGGGGTCACGTGCCGCTCCCTGCGGATAACTAGGTTGGGGAGCCTCATGTCTACACATAGGCGAATGGCACCCGGTTGTTTTGGCTTTGGCGCCACCACCAGCGGGGATACACAGGGAGTGGGTCCCGACACTTTCTCGATCACTCCCATGTTCTCGAGGCTCTGTAGTTCTTGTTCCACCAGCGGGCAGAGGTGTATCGGTATCCGCTGGTGTCGGAGAGCACGTGGCTGGACGCTTTTGTCGATGTGCAGTTTGACTTGGTAGTCTTTTAGTTTGCCTAGCCCTGTGAATAGCTGCGGGAATTCTTTCAGCATGTCTTCGGCATGGTGTTCGTGTACTTGTTTGGCGAAGAACACGAGTTCTAGGTCCTCCGCCGTGTGGCAGCTTAGCAGCGTGCCCTTTTCCCCTTCTGTGACGTGGAATGTTGTCATCACTGTGTGGGAGTCACTCGAGACTTCTACCTCCACCATTCCCCTCAGCGGTATGGGTTCGGTGCCTCCATACGTGAAGATCCTAGCCTTGCTTGGAACCAGAGGTGGCTTGGGCCTCAGCCGGTCGT
Source organism: Calotriton arnoldi (assembly GCA_963921515.1). Lineage (NCBI taxonomy): Eukaryota > Metazoa > Chordata > Amphibia > Caudata > Salamandridae > Calotriton > Calotriton arnoldi. The sequence continues at coordinate 6,051,512 of CAWUFW010000086.1, forward strand.
ATTGCTCAGAGTCCATAACGTTCACCGAGGCTCCGGTGTCGATGAGGGCCTGTACAGGGTGTCCATTGACATGTCACAATGGGGGTGGGCGGCCGTTCCTGCCAGATCGGCCAGCGAATGAAACAACGAATATGTCGTCTTCGTCTTCATAGTATGCCGCACTAGTAGTACAGGCTGCGACGTCCGACTCCTCCTGATCTTCCAGAGTGAGATTCCGGAGACTCCCCTGGCGCCCTCTAGTTGCGCCACCACGTGCCCTTCCTCCTCGTCCGCGACAGACGCTGGCATAGTGATTTGCCCTGCCGCATTTCGCACACACCTGTCCTCTCGCGGGGCACCTGTCTTTTTCCCTGTGGTCGAATCCACAGTAACGAAAAAGAGTCCCTACACATTTGATAATAAACACTAAAAAATCACCACAATGCTGAAAATCAAAATAACAATTAAAATTTGTACATATAGCTATGCCAAAAGTATATAAAAAAAGTTTTACTAATATACTACAGTACTAAAAAGCAGTGGGTCAAGGGCAACAAATGACAAAAAGATTCAAAAATATTAATATTTATTTGCAAAAATATACACAGTCAATATTAAAAACCATACATCATTAAAATTTACAAATTCATGTCAGCTTATGATTACAATCACAGTTAGAAGAAAACAAAGTTGTCGACGCTGCGTTTCGGTGACTAGACAAATGTACACCTTCTTCAGGACAGTTTTCTAAACAAAAAACATTACAAAAAACAGTATATTATTATAAAAACATTTGTTGCTGACCTATTATACACTGCTAACAACATCAAACAAAATTTATTATATAATGGCAGTATTCAACAATTGATCAAAATTACAACCAGTAATTAAAATTACAACCAGTAATTAAAATTATGCTCCACTAGCCATAGAGGAAAAGTGTTATATTATTGTTACTTCATATACTCAAAATTGAATTTTGAGTATATGAAGTAACAATAATATGTACTTTTTAGTACTGTAGTATATTAGTAAAACTTTTTTTATATACTTTTGGCATAGCTATATGTACAAATTTTAATTGTTATTTTGATTTTCAGCATTGTGGTGATTTTTTAGTGTTTATTATCAAATGTGTAGGGACTCTTTTTTCTTGACTGTATCTACCCTGTCCCTTATTTAAATTGAAGGGTACCTCCCGTTTTTGATTTCTTACGAATCCACAGTAACCACACTTGCTGCTGGGCCTGTTTCCCGTGCCCCGTCTTTGATTCCCCAACGGCCGCCGTTGAATGGTCTCTACGGCCTCCTATTTCACTTGCACCTGCTTCGGCGTAGCTCCTGCTGACGTGTTCCTTATCCGAACAGCCTCCATTTCTTCGGCGCGTTTGTCGGACAACTCATGGGATCGAGCCAGTATTAAGATCTCATCCAGCGAGATTCCCGGCTGCCGCAAAATCAGGCGCCTCAGGGCAACAGACTTGCATCCTGCGATCAGCTGCGCTCTTATTTCGTCATTGTGGTCTATTCCTGTGCACGTGACCGCAAGTTTCCGGAGTCTGGCATAATACATGTCCACCGTTTCTGCCTCAGTTTGTCGTGCCTGCCGTAACTTGAATCGCTCATAATCCGGGTTCATCTGGGGATCGAAGTACCTGTTTAGAGCTACAATCGCGGCTTCATAGTCGTCAGCGTCGCCGGTATTGGGCAGTGTCTCAAACAGGTCGTATAATTCCTCCCCTCCAAAATGCATGAGCAACGAGCGCTTCACTTTCCCATCGTTCTCGCGGGTTCCGGTGAAGTAGTGATTTAGGCATCCCACCCAGCGCTTCCATCGTGGTGCCGCTGTGGCTGGGTCTGTTAGCTGGCTAAACGGTGGCAGCGGCGTCACTGAGGCATGCGAATGGGGAGTTGTGTGTGCTGGTCCTTGTTCTGCCGGGTCGTCCCCCATGTTACTTCTTTATTGATGCCTGCACCCACTGTTATGTCGGATCCTGCGCTATTGAGAGCCCCTTCTTTTTTTTTTCTCTCTCTCTCTCTCTCTGCGCACTGTCTCTCTCCTTTACTAGTGCAGTTCGACCTGTGTCTCCTGTGCGTGTGGCCTGGCCTGACCTGCGCAGCTGTGTGTACAGGGTGAACCCAAGACAGTCTCTCACCCCTAGTCTGCGTCTCTCCCGCTGATGGTGTGCTCCTCTACCCCCTCTGAAATCAGCCTTCTTAGTCCTCCAGGCAGCGTGCTGGCGCTTTGCAGTGACCGTGTCCTGGCACCCGCTGACCTGCGAGGTGCTGCAGGGTTGTGCACGTGGCTGTTAGGGTCAGCTTACTAGTCCTACGCTGTGGGTTTTCTCTGCCTGATCTGGGGCGCTCAGCTAGCAGCAGAAGTCACTCACTTTTTTTTTCCCTCTCAGTCTTCGCGCTGAACTGCTCCTCCTATCTGGCGCGCTGAGCACTGCCGCTGTCTTGGCGTCCTCGCGTGACCTCCGCCAGGCTGTTCACAGCTGATACACTGTGATTTCAGCTGCGCTCGCTGTGATCTTCCGGCGGGAGCGCGGCCTGTGGGAGGCTGCGCCGTCCTCTTCAGGTGAAGTCTGCCGCTTTTTTTTTGCGCTCTCTCTCCTTGTCACTAGCTGGTGGGCTGCGCGCTGGGTTCTGGCTTTGGCGATGTCGCAGGCGAGGGTCCGTATACACGCACTCCGTCGCCAGTGTAGACTTGTGAGGGGAGAGGGGTGGCCTACTTGCGTTGGTGACAGAAAACACCGGCACACAGGTTATTACTTCGGCCGTTAGGTCACGTGCGACCTTGGCCCCTTTATTATATACCCTCGGACCGAGCCCGGTCGCGAGGGGTGCTGTGCGCGTGAGTGTCGTCACGTAAAGGCCGGGTGACACTCTACAGTGTCTACATCCGCTACCTAGGATGTAGGCAGGGCATGCTCTGTAGTACATTTAAATCTTCATTTGATGCTGTTAAACTGCCACAGCACTTATGGGCAGTATCTAAATGTTTTGTAAACTGCCCTTGATGAACTCAAGTGGAAAACCAGTCCCTCATTCGAACTGTTCATGTGCAAAGCTTCACCCTTCTCTCCACAATACCCTGCAGTATGCTGCCTAAAGAAAGTCAGATATAATTGCGGCATCCATGTTTGCATCTGAAGCACCTGTCACCTACCATTAAAGCACCAGGGATACAAGGCAAAGCTACATTTTCATGATTGAAGATCCATTTTCAACTATCCTGCTTGCAGCTGTGGCCCCTCCTAATGGGCGAAGAGGCCACACCTCTCACCTTATGACCAAAAAGAAGTTTCTGTCAGCCTGACAGACACTTTATTTTCAGGTCAGGCAGCCAGGAGCTAGACATGCGCTAAATGCGCAGGCTCCAGGCTGCCTGAGCTGAACTTTGCCGGGCTAAATATGTCACATCACATCTCCTGTGGGTGTGGCATCTTCAGCTTGGCATAGCACCTCGAGACCCTCTGGCTCGTGACGAGGGGGATCTTCACTGATTGCCTTGGACCTGAGCGCTTCAGTTCTAAGCCCTGAAGTGCCCAAGGCCGAGTGTCAATCACTGACACCTCGTCACAGATTGGGGTAGAGTCAGCAACTCTCACTGACCCCATCCCGCTCTGTGAAGATTAGGGACTGCTGCCTTCCCTCATTGGCTGACCAAAGGCACTCCTGAGACCTCTTCGGCAGAGCTGCGCAGATAAGTGTGATTTTTAAAAATGTTTGGTGCGTGTGTGTGTGCATGAATATATGGGTGTGTGTGTGTTGTGAATGGATATGTATGTGTTTGTGTGTGTGTGAATGCATGTGTGTGAGTCAGTGTTTATGCAAGCGTTTGTATCCCGTCTGCCCCCCTACCTGCTATAAGTACCAGCCACCACTGCCCGCTTTCGACATGGATACTACATGTGCTTTGCCCTGGGGAACAAAATTAAACTCTGTCCCCCTCCAGGGCTTCAGCCAGTGTTGTACATACCGATAGGTGACCAGCTGTTACACCATTCAAAGGTGGTATATAATGTTTACTATGCATCAACAACACAAGTACAGGCTTCTTTCAAGCCCGAAGGCCAGGTGCAGTATAATTAGCTGCAGTCAAGCTTCCGTTCCTTAAATAGAACAGTTACATCACATGCAGCACACGTGAAAGATTCCTTTACACTCGCAAAACTGTTACAGAACTCCTTCGGTCCTTGAGCCTCTAGGAGCTCTCAGACTGAGCGACATCAAAGTGATTAACCAGTATGACAAGGCCACTGGAAGAGCTAGATAGGTGGTCATATGCAGAGAGAGAGAAATGTACAACTAACAATAAATGAAGGCTGTATTACACATGTACAGAGTACACATCACTAGTTAGGCCTCATGTGACCAACTGTCTCCAGTGCTAGGGGGAAGCGTTCCTTTGCAAATATGTGTCCAGGTTTCATTGTTCCACGTGGGTTATTTCACCTACCTTTACTGGCCATCTCTGGCATATTATGTTCCAATTCGAAGACCACCTCTGGGGTACTGTTTTCTGAAGTGGAGACCACAGCTGGGTGCTCTGGTTAGTTCTGGAGGGCTATCTGGAGTGTTCTGTACATTTCAGGAGACCACCTCAGTCACAATGTGTCCAGCTCTGGAAGACATTTATGGCTCTGAGCCATTTTGGGGAGGTCACATCTCTAGCTGGGTGCCCAGTTCAGGAAGCTTCATCTAGAGTGCTGTGTTCAGTTCCGAAGCACTGATATACACAAATAACACGAGAATAAGGTAAGTGAGGAGTGGGGTCTAAAGACATGAAAGAGGCTACTACAAATATGGTGACACCTTATGCTGAAAGCACAGGAATGATCCATTTTCAGCACCGTTTGTAAATGTGCACAGAAACATGCCATCTTCCCAAAAACATATCTTGCTACTGGTACTTGTTGTGGTGAAGCGGCGGAATGACGACAGAGACACAGGTAAGTTAGAAAAGGTACTTTAGTCGGAGACACAACCTGGCGTCCGACCACCTCGGGAAGACAGCTGCAACTGCCCAACCTCGAGTGCCGTCAGCCTAACATTCTAGACTCATCTTGGACATTCCAGGTAAGAATACATCATCATAACACATCCTTCTCCTTTGCAGAGAAATAAACAAAAAACAAAAGAAAAACAAACGAAACACAAAAATGAAAAACAAAGAAAACAACAAAAAGAATAATAAACAACTACATTCTGACATAGTCCTGTAAATAAGAGGGAGGTTTGCAAACTCTCTCACTCATACCCCTCCTAACACTTGAATTTCCAGAAACATTGTCACAATGTTCATCCAAAACGGATTCAGATTCAACATTAGAGTGATTACTTCGTGCATTAGAGGAATCATCAAAATCTGACATAAACATAGCTCCAGAGCAACCTGTATCAACTTTGACTTGTTCCATACATTTGCCGCCTCTCTGATACAAGGCTACTCTGCGAAAATTCCATCTGTCACCTCCTTCGAGAACCACAAAAAATCTTCCAACCCTCACTACACGAAAAGGCCCTGTAAATTTGCTCAAACCACTTCTCAGCCTACCAGATCTCACTTTGACCCAATCTCCGATTTCAAACTTGAAGGATACTTCCTTATGAACTTGCTCTCCACCACCAACCATCCAATCTTGCAACCACGAAGGTACCAACCTGGAACCAGGAAAACGTCCTCTCATCAGTACAAAAGGACACTTGTGAGTGACACTGTGAACTGTAGACCGATAGGCCCACAACATTTCATCCATTAACCGCTTGGGAGAATGACCACCAGAAAGAGCCAATTGAATGGTGCCTTTCACTAATCTGTTGGCCCTTTCAACCATACCATTACTCATGGGATTGTAGAGAGAAGTACACGAATGCTTAACTCCACATTTCTCCAAGAAACAACGCATTTCACTAGAAACCTATTGCGTACCATTGTCCGTAATCAAAGTATGAGGCACTCCTTCCTCCAAAAATACTTCCTCCAAGACTCTAATGGGGGAAGATGTGGTAATATCTCTCAAAAACTTAACAATCAACCACCTGGAGTGAACATCTACTATCACCACAGCGAACCTCAACTCAACAGGGACATCAGACATTGGACCTATAAAATCCAAACAAACCGTGCTCCAAGATTTTCCAGGGTCCGTAATTTGTCCCATACTGCTCCAACATCCAACCTTCAATCTCTTCTCACTGTCTTTACACAAGGCACACTCTTCTACCATCTCCTGATCTGATCATCCATCCCAGGCCACCAAAAGTCCTCCTTCACTCTCCTGATGGTCATACCTTGTCCTAAATGTCCTTCATAAGCGAGTCTGAAAATGTTAGGTCTTAAATCGGCAGGAGGAACAAAACGATCCCCTCTCATGACCACATCAGACCCACACAGAGACAGTTCATCAATTATTTTGCAAAAAGGTCTAACGGACACAGACACAGTGCTCTCTCTGCGCACACCAAACTTAATCATACTAATCACATCCTTAAGCACCAAGTCTGACCGCATACCATCTTGCCATTGCAGTCTGGAAAACGCACCAAAACTACGGTCATGTACATCACAAATAGAGGCCACTGCCTCTTCAGACTCAAACCTCTCCACAACACTCTTGTCAACATGTTCCCAGTCCAAAGACAAACGGGAAAGGCAATCTGCTTGAGAATTTCTCCATCCCTGAATGATTTTAACATCATATAAGTACTCTTGTAACCTGGCAGCAAACCTAGCCAATCGTGCAGATCCTTTGCCAGCACCACCAGCAGATAAAATTTTGATCAGTGGCTTGTGTTCTGTTCTTAACACAAATCTGTTTCCCCACAAATACACTCTGAAATACTCCGTACCCCACGCAGCAGCTAAAGCTTCTCGTTCAATAACAGTAGTTCTTCTCAGCTTGGGTAAGAGTATGGGAAGCAAAGGCTATTGTTTTTTCTATACCATGCTGGAGTTGAGAAAAAAACAACACCAATGCCAGTTATACTGGCGTCCACAGTAAGAAAAGATTTACATGTCATGTTAAATGTAGCAAATATAGCAGCATTACAAATTTCAATCTTGACTTTTTTAAAGGATTTTTGCTGTTCTTCCTCCCATATATATCTACTACCCTTGCGAAGAAGACTCCTTAGAGGTTCAGTTATGTTGGCAAACCCTTTCACAAATTTAGAGTAATACTCTGCTAGCCCTAAAAAGGACCTAAGCTGATCTTTATCCTTTGGGCATGGTGCAAGTTTAATTGCTTCCAACAAACTGCGTTTGGGTGCAATGCCACTACTAGAAATGGTGTAACCCAAATATTCTACTTGTTCAGTTAAAAACTTGCATTTGTCCTTGTTGACAGTCATTCCCACCTCCTCCAATTTCCGCAGCACCTGTCGCAGAATGGCATTGTGTTGCTCCACAGTTTTCCCAGAAATCAAAATATCATTGTGGAAATAAACTACACCACTCGCACCTTCAAAAATACGAATCACCGACAGAATATCGACGATCAAAATATCGAGCTGCCAGAATAGCGCTGACAAAATATAGACTACCAGAATATCGAATTCCTATCTACAAACAGGTAAGTACAAAAATATCGAATCCTAAATATCGTTGTAAATAATATAGTTTGCTAAAATATCGACTTTTTTAAATCTCTTAAAAGTAATGTAAAATTAATGAAATTATAACTATAATTAAGTAAAACATACTTAAAAATACTTAAATAACCTTAAAATTAATAAATAATAAAAGTTAAAAAAATAAACATGCATTTTTATTTTTTATTACATATATATTAACTTAATATTTAAAAATAATCAATATTTTTAATTATTAAATGTTAAAAACATAATTTTAAATATAATTACATATATCTAAATAAACCTATAATATAAATATAAAAACAAATTATATATAATAAGTTAAAACATTAAAATTAATTTTAAAAAAAATAATATTTTACACTACATTAAATATAACAATACTAAAAAAATTGCATAGCGTAAAAGATAAAATTTCTATTTCCACTACAACAAGTGGTACAGTAGGGAAAATGTTGGATAGCGGGTAAATAAAAATTACTATTCCCACTCCAGCGAGTGCAACAGTAGGGACAGCGTTGGATAGCGGGTGGGTAAAAATTACTATTCCCACTCCAGTGAGTGCAACAGTAGGGAAAGCGTTGGATAGCGGGAGGGTAAAAATTACTGTTCCCACTCCAGTGAGTGCAACAGTAGGGAAAGCGTTGGATAGCGGGAGGGGAAAAATTACTATTCCCACTCCAGTGAGTGCAACAGTAGGGAAAGCGTTGGATAGCGGGAGGGGAAAAATTACTATTCCCACTCCAGTGAGTGCAACAGTAAGGAAAGTGATGGATAGCGTAGGGGAATAATTTAATATACCCCCTCCTGCAATATAATTAACATTAATTAACAATTAATTATTTTGTAAAAATGTATTTACCTCCCACCATTTTCCCCTATAAACATCACCTACAATATTGTAACATATTAATAAATTAACATAATTAATTAACAATTAATTAATTAATTACAATTAACAATATAATTAACATATTTACAAATTAATTGTTAATAATTAATATCTAATTAATGAAAAGAATTACACAATTAACATAATTACCAATTAATTATTAATCAATTTATAATTAATAATAAATTAATTAACTTAATTAACAATATAAATTATTAAATATTAAATTATTAAGTAATAAAATAATAAATTAATTTATTTCAATTAAATTATTCCCCTATAAACCCACAACCCGCTACAGAATAAAATTACGCAAAAAATTTAACATATAATTAATTAATTCTAAATAATGCTAAAAATATATATTATAATTAAATTACTTCCCACCCTATTCCCCTATAAACCCACAACCCGCTACGGAATTAAATTACACAAAAATTAATTAACATAAAATTCATTACTTTTACAAAATTCAAACATACATTACAAAAATAATACATACTTTTAACACATATACTAACACTTATATCACTAAAAAAAAAAAAATCGATATTACTGACTTCGATATTGTGGAACTCGATATTTCTTACCTGCATTTCGATATTCTGCACCACTATATTTTTGCAATTCGATATTCTGTCCATTCTATATTAAAAACTCGATATTCTGTCCAGTCGATATTTTTTTTTCGATATTGTGACGAGTTACCCAAAAATACTATTCATTAATCTTTGGAAAACACTCGCCGCTGATGCTAGACCGAATGGCATGCGAGTGAACTGTGGTGATGAATGCAGTTAATGATTTAGACTCAGAATGTAATTTGATCTGATGGTATGTGCTTCTCAAATCGATCTTGGAGAAGTACTTTCCACCACCAACAGATTGCAGTAACTCGTTGATATTAGGTAAAGGAAATGTGTCTGTGACTATATCCCTGTTAAGAGACCTCAAGTCTATGCAAAACCTCAAACGGCCATCAGCTTTTTGTGTAATGACAACTGGAGAAACCCATGCCGATGCTTCTACCGGCTCAATGATCCCTCTCTTCAGCAAGTCATGTAGTAATTCCATGAGCCCATGTCTAACAGATAACGGTACTCTCCTAAGTTTATGCTGAATAGGTGAAGCATGAGGTTTAAGAATAATATTGTGAACATAACCCTTGACACATCCTAACCTGTCCTCAAATACTCTGCTTGCCTGATGTAAGATATCTTCAATTTGCACTCCCTCCTCCACAGCCATAACTAAGTTGGGCGATCTAGGGTCTATCACAATATGCAGGTCATATTGGTGCATCCAACCAAGGATGGGAGGACCTTCTCTGGCAACATAAACCTTGACTTCAGTGCTCCTAGTGCCAAAGCGGATGATACCAAGCATGTATCCTAAAATGGTGATGGTTTGACCTTGATAGCCGACAGGGTTGATGTCTTTGACACTCAACGTAACATTTGCCCACAATGACAAATAAAGCTTCAGGAATAATTGTGAACATAGATCCTGAATCAACCATCAGAGTAACTTGTTGACCACAGGTACCAAACACAGCCTTAGGTATGGTCAATCTGTTAGGATCCTCACATACTTCTGCAACGTTGGTTTCACACGTTTCTTCAACTACTAATATTCTGTCTGTACTTTGCTTAACATCAGAACTCAATTGCACCACATTAACTTTGGGTTTGTATCTGGCAACACCATCACCTTGTCTGCACACTCGTGCATAATGTCCTTTCCGACCACATTTCTTGTACACTTGGTCAACATCAAAACATCTCTTAGAATCAGCTAGGTGGTATTGACTTCCGCACCTCAAACACTCTCTCCCTTTATTTCTAGGAAAAGTGCTGATAGATGAGGTACTCTTGGCATTTTTCTTTGAAACAGCGTTAACCTCAGTAACATCATCTTTAACACTGGGCTCCAGGCTGGCTACATCGTTCATTCTTCTATCCTTCCCCAGCTCTTTAATACACTTTTGAAATTCTTCAATAACTTTGGCCATATCCACAGCTTTTTTCAAAGAGGGGTCTTTTGCAGCCCACAATCTTTCTTGGATCTTCCTTTTACGACACTGAACAATCAACTGATCGCGAATCAGCTCATCAGTCATTACCCCAAACCGACATTTGACAGAAAGTTCACGCAGTCTTGCAATAAACTCGTCTATGGACTCACAATCAGATTGAGGTTGTGTATAAAATTTGTACCTGGCCATAACAAGATTTACTTCTTTAGCAAACCTGGTTTCTAACCTTTTGATGGCCTCCCAATACACATCATCCATTGGTTGCCCATTGGGTCCCATTGCAACTGGTAAATATTTAAAAATGCGTTGTCCCTCACTGCCAAGGGCACTGAGTAACAAAGCTTTTTTCCTCGCAGGAGAAAAGTTATGACCATCTAAGGCAGTGATATAATTTTCTAACATTTCCACCCAGTCCTCCCAAGCTATAGTGGGAATACCCGGATGCGGAAGAAACATAGGTGGCATGATGACGTTGGACTGTACCGCCATGTTAGATAAGCAACAGTGCAAGGCAACATGAAAATGACAATGATAATATCTACACCACAATACTTCACAATATATAAGAGTGTGTAAATCACCAATGGAATGGGAACGGTACTTTTCTGAATTGTAGTCTGAAATAAAAATTAAATGCCCTTATATTGCTTTTGACATCCAGAAAATATTGTGCTGGCAGATGTACCTACAAACCAGTAAGAGTTTTCAAGGTAAGTAATGTATATGGTACTCTGCAGTTTGTAGTCAGTGGTGTGCAAATCACAGTGTAAAAGTTTTCGTGCGCTTTATAAATTATTTTTAACATTAACATTAACTCTTGCAGTACACGCTCTTGAGGATCAGCTGTTTGATGCCGTTGTCGATCAGTTGTTTCAGCGTGAAGATGACAGGAATACGTATGCACTGTATATCGAAATCTGTGTATTTCCAGCACCAAGATGGCGGCACGTTCGTTACGTAGCGTAAGGACGTGGGAACGCTAAACGTAACTTGAAGAGAAACCAAGATGGAGTCGCGTAGAAAAAACGTGGCTACGTGATGACAAGCAAACATTCAGAGTTACCCTGGTAAATTTTTATAACGCCACGTCTCCTCAAGCTCAGGGGGTTAACAACATGCATGAACTAAATACATGGATGGAGTGCATGGGAAAGAAAGGGTTGGACCTAACATATATGATTTTAGCGGGTGATTTCAACTGCCACCTGTGCCCCTATTTAAGGGAGTCGAATGCGAGTTGGTCATCATGTCCACTAGTCAGTGGACCGCATATGGAGCATACCCAAGCAGGGAGGGATTTGACTCTTTTATTAGACACGTATGGGTTGACTCACACGATGGACATGATGGGCAATGTTGAGGGGGATTTGTTGCCACCCACATTTAAAGGGAGAGGATGCCAATCAATCATTGACTTCATTTTTGTCTCAACCTCACTTTTAAGGAGGGTTAAAAAATTTGATATAGAACATAATGTGTTCAGTGACCATATCCACTCTCCCTAGTGGTACAGTTTCACCAGTCGGTAACAACTAATCAGGGAGTGGGGTCGTCACTGGTGGCAGTGGACCAGGGTAGAAGGTTGAGAAGGGCCCAGGTTGACCCAATTGCCTTTAATGCCACGTTGTTCCACAGAGGTAAGAAGGATGTCATGGACTGTTTAGATCTGGATGTGGAGGGGGAAGAATTAATTGAGGCTTTTACGAACATAGCCAAATTGGCCAAGAGTCTTCTTAATATCCCCTCAACTGGGCATACCAGGGACAATCCCAGGTGGTTTGACAATCATTGCTCAAAGCAGTGGCGTAGCTAGGGAGGGGCGGTGGGGGCGGTCCGCCCCAGGCGGCACTATTTTGGTGGCGGCGCGGCGGCAGCTGCGCTGCACAAGTGTATGAAGTGCAAGCGCAAATGCTTACGAATGCTGCTGCACGCACGTTTCCAGGCCGGCCTGGAGTCTCCTGGAGAGTCGAGGCGCGCTGCTTCCAGCAGGCTTGGGGGTTGGGCGATACTGCTCGCAGGCAGCTCTAGCTGCTACAGTAACAATGTAACAGTTTTGACCCCCAATCATTAATAGGCCGCGGGACGTCCTGCCGCCCGCGGCGCGTGCAGAGCGAGGGTCAGTTACAGTTTGTTGGGCGGCTGCTAAGCCTGCTAGCAATGCAGCAGCACAGCCAGCTCATTACTATACTAAACCTAAAATGAATCCCATCCCGCGACCGGATACACCCGACCGTCACCAGAGCAGCACACCACAATCCAGTCTGTGTAGAGGTGAACCGCCCTGAATGCCCTCCCGCCCGGCGTTCTGCGGCCCGCGGGAGAATCGGAGTCCTACTTCTGATTGCGGCCACAAGCGCCCTTTACCGAATTGCCGCGCTGCAAGCTTTAAATTGCAGCAAAAAGTAAGTAGAGCAGGGAATTCTCCGCTTTTGTTTTCTAAGTCATAATTTAAATAGGCAGCCGCCGGCCGGTAACTGTTAGGATATAAATAAATAATTCTCGTTTTTTGTCAGGGCAGGCTCCTTTCAATGCACTCATGCATGCCTCCACAGCCTGGCTGGCTCCGTCAGTGGATGGCGCGTGACTAACTCCAGACAGGATCAGGTATTTTTTTACAAGTGCTGCCGGGCCCTCAGGAAGACATTGCTGCGACCGTGGTAGGGCCTTGGCAAAATAAAGTACTCCACTTGTTTCCTGTTACGTTATGGTGAGCCCTGTTTTTAAAAGACACCCACCGCGCACACTGCAGTTCTGCTGCTGATAGCATTTGCCCATTCTGCCCCGGTCAGAGCACCGTGGTGTATGGACTGCCCCACAGACTCGAGCACAGCACTGTCTGTGAACAGCTGAGCAGAGCAGCTGTCAGCAGTGAGTTCGCCACTGCAGCTTAGAAACTACAGCACCAGGCAGGATTTTCCCATTGGTAAGTGGCCTGTTACACTACGGCGCAAGCACTAGAATCAGTTCAGTGATGTTTGTGTTTAGGAAGAGAGCACGCAATAGGTTCAGATTGCAATAAGAAAATGAGTTGAGTTGCTGAACTAAGTGCGATAAGGTGTTCCGTAGCCAAACATGATCTGGCAATTTTACACTGTCAAATGCAATTTGTCTGTGGCTTTGCAAGAAGCAGTAATGATTACAAGTGTAAAATCATGTAAGATGTGAGTAGTTTGTGGGTATATAATCGGTTTACAGTAGGATCAGGTGTTTTGCAGCAGTTTCAAGTTCTTTTCCTAACTTGTCCTTGCTCAAATGAGTGTAATTTCTTAACGTTTATCTGTTTCCATGTACTTAATTTGTTGATTTTGCTCGAAACATAGTGTCATACATTTAGTAGTTGAATGTCATTCATAGGTGTCCTGAAACCTTGAAAATGTCACACATAAGCACTCTTAAAACGTGGCAGCTATGCAGTCTGTGTTTCATGTCAGATAGTGCCCTTTGCAATAGTTTTAAGATCTTTGTAGAGTTTTTCGTTGCTGAAATGGCTGTAATTTCTGATATATATGTTTCACTCATCTTCCTTGCTTGATTTTTGCTGGCGAGAAAGTGTCACTCATAGTTGTTGAATGTCACACATAAATAATTACATTGAAAATATGAAAATGTCACACATAAGCAATCTGAAACCTTGGCAGCTATGAAGTCCGTGCTGGAGGTGGGACTGGAGTGCCAACTGCTGCTCCCTGTAACAGTCCGGTGAGAGACGAGCCGGGGCTGTCCGATCTGCAGGCGGACGGCAGCCCTGAGCCCTGCCCGCGGCCTGGTGTTTAACTTTGGGCCAGCAGCAGGGCATCGCTGACTTTTGAACCCTTAAGTAATATACAAACACACCCTGAGCTCTGCACCACCACCAACCTGTTTATTGGAGGCTGTTTCGCAGCAACCCATAGCAACCCCCTGGTCCGGGATCAATGTGTGAGGCTCCCGGGGAGGCCGGGGGTGAGAAAGAGCGATACATCCCGAGACTCAGGGCCGGGGCGGAGCCAGGCCTTAGCGAGTCCGAACACCGAGTCCAGCGCGATTTCATCTCTTCTAGCCACCCTAGACCACGCTCCATTGCAGCCATCCTAAACAGTCGTCTGTAAACACCATCATAGCGTCTCCTATTCTCAACCTCCCCACACCCCTAACTAATTTCTAAATCGTAATCTTCTTGAATTCGAGCCGCGCCACTCTCCTTCAGTAATAGATTTCCTGACCTCTGTTACAGATGACCTGATCTCTCACGTGTTTTTCTTCTTCTCTCAAACCATCACCAGCCACCTTTGCCTGCCTCCACTCACGACGACCCCCCTCCCTTACCTTCACGGGGCCCTTCACACTCTTCCCCCCTTGTGCATGGGTGACCTGTGACGTTGTGGCACCCAAACACATCCTTTTTCCCCTTCCTATAGCGCACTGCGTCATCCATAAAGCACGCGGTGGAACCTTCAAGCCCACCACCACCCCATGTCTAAATTATTGCTAGAGCTCCTATTGCTTCCGCCCAACACCCATCTTGGTAGCCTTTAGGCAAACAACCTTTAACAAACGAGCCCCCTCTGGGGTTAGAAGAGAGTAGTTCTCGCAGTTTTGACTGTTGAGTCACTGACCTCTGTTACTTCAGCAATACTGGAAGTTATACAGTTCTTTTACTAGGAGTGCAGGCCTTTGGAAGGCATGTGGATGAGAGAGCATGAAACTGCCTGCGCTGTGGGCAAAAATAGGTACATTGTATTTTTTACTCTTGAAAGTAATGGGGGGTAATTTTGGGAAAATATTGGCAAAGCAGGTTTTGTTTTTGGGTAAAATTATTCCTTCCTAAAATGGAATGCCTTGAAGCTGTGGACTTTCTTGCAGCTCCAGCACATGGGTGGGGACTAACCTAGTTAGTCAGTATGCAAGTGACATCATGGTGTGTGCCATAACAGTCAGTGATGTCACAATGCATAACATCACACATGGCATCACAGTAACTGACAGCACAAGAAGTAACAGCAGATATTATGATCTCACACATCTGTTTTTATTAGGTATATCATGAGTGCATTTAAGCACATTATAAGATTTAACAAATTAGATTTTGCTTTGGGGTTGTGCTAAAAAAATAGTGGCGCAATCCCGATGCAAAATCTGCGTCTCAACTAATTTTACAAATTTTTTAAAACCCTGCCACAAAGAAATTGGCAACAAGGAGAAGCATGTTAGCAGATCTTTTATGATGAATTGGTTACAAAGTCTGCGTTTTCTAATATTTTTATAGGGTTAGGACATCTGCTGCAGAGGTGCCCAGTAAATATCAGGGAATAATAATTGGTGAGATAACCCTGGAGGTTAAAATATTTCTTGGAGAGATTTCTGTTTGTGTAGTCCCAGATCTGACTCAAAGTAGTATAGAAGGTTAATGTGCCTGCAAAGCACATCATGTAATATGCAGATGGCAGAATTGTTTTTTTTTTTTGATGTAGCTAGGTAAGTGGGTTACTGCTTTGAACACAGATCCTTTTGTTACTTGCAGTTCTTAAATACTAAGCCTTTTAAAATAGCACAGTGAGCTATGTAGGATATATGACTGCTACACCTTTTAACCCTCACTGACTCATGCAACACATCTTGTACACTAATTTACACACTTGTGTGATTTATTGTCAATCTGTATGTTATGTAAATCTCTCTGACACCCTGCATTGGGATGCGAGGTTAGTGTTGGGCACGCTGCACCTCCGCTCCGACCTTTGCTTTCACCTGCAGTGGAGTAGAGAGCGGCGTCATAACTTAAACACTGCCAATCCATCCCGCTGCTCGCCGTACTTTTTCCCCCGCACCCCTTCCCCTACCTGCCATGGGCGACAATCTGGGGGATAGCCCCGGGCGCCAGAAGCTCTAGCTACGCCACTGGCTCAAAGGCTCTAAGGGTGCTAAAGGGGGCTCTAAAGCAGACGCCAAGAGATAGGGAACGGGTAGCCGCCTGCCGTGTAAGTTATAAACTGGCGGTTAAGAACTGCAAGAGGAAATTTCAACGGGCAGCATGGGACGAGCTGCTGGAGGCCGCTGCACTGAAGGACTCGGCAGGCTTCTGGAGGATAATTAATAACCCTTGTTTTGCGGAGTTGGATAAGCCAGGGCTAAGTTGCAATATTTTGCCAGACCAATGGCAGCAGCACTTTCAAGGGCTGTATAGTTTTCCCCATAGGCAGGTTGATTGGCAGCCCCTAGTTGGGTCCCTTCAGAGCACTTTGGTCTCCTTCTCGTTAGAAGAAGTGACATTGGGCATAGAGGGCCTGACCAGAAATAAGGCTCCAGGGCCGGATGGGATTCCCCCAGACCTCTTTTTATGTAATATAGAGGTATGGGCCCCAATACTGACGAGGGTATTAAATGTAGCAATAAGTACATCCATGCCAGTTTCTTGGTCCTCTGCTATTATTGTGCCCATTTTCAAAAAAGGTGACAGGGACAGTCCACATTGCTACCGTCCAATCTCCCTGATAGATGTATCGGCGAAGGTTTTAGGGAGGGTGATTTTAAATAGACTGATGGATTGGGCAGAGTCTAAAAACATCGTTACGGAGGTCCAATTTGGGTTTAGACCGGGGAAATCCACAGTGGACCAATGCCTTAACCTGTATTTAATAACCGCTAAATATACAATAGCTAGGGCAGGGGGTAAACCGCAGTAAACTATGGGCAGCTCTGGGTAATCTGGGGGTGGACCCATCTTTAATAAATATTCTTCATACACTGCACACTAACACCATAGCGGCGGTGAGATATACTCAGGATGGGAAAGTGACAGACTATTTTAGCTGCTCAAGTGGGGTGAGGCAGGGTTGCATACTAGCACCTTTTTTATTTACTCTTTATATTAACGGCCTAGATGCTTCCTTGCGAGGTATAAAAGCGGATTTCCCGAGAATAGGTGAACGAGCTGTACCAGTGCTGCTATATGCAGACGACGCGGGGCTTCTTGCCCGTACCCCTCATGGTCTACAGCTCTTAATTGACGGCTTTGTGGGGTTTATGGAAGATATGGATATGTCTCCTAACCTCACAAAATCGTATGTCATGGAAATGGGGAAAAAGCCAGTAAGATCATACAGTTATACAATAGGCTTGCATATTTTAGCCAAGGTTCCCGCGTTTGCTTATTTGGGTATTTTTTTTTTTTCGATGGGCACTTGAATTTTAAGCACCTATTAGAAGACAAGTGTGTCGCCCTGGCTAGATCTACGGGGTAGATTTCCAACTTTGTGCACAGATTAGGGTGTTGGACCCCTGCTCTGCTTTTAAAACTGTATGACTCGATCTGTTGTGCAAAGGCCCTGTATGGGAGTGAGGTATGGGGATTTGTCAAGCCCACCAACCTGCAAAAGGTGGAAAATAAATATATGAAGCGGTTATTGAAAGTCCCCCAAAGCACCCCTGCATTCATTGTGCATGAGGAGTTGGGAGTAAAGTATATTTCAGATGCGGTAGCAGTGAAACCCCTACTATTTTGGCTTAAGATTTGGTCAAATGAAGAGGCTGGCCTGACAATGTTGGTTATGAAAGATTGCCTCTCACTAGATTAAATTCCCTGGGTAAAATATGTTCGGGACTCCTTTTACATGCTGGGGCTACCTGATTTGTTTATTAAACCGGACTCAATAAGGTGTAAGGATAAGGTTGATATTAAAGCTTGATATATTAAATTTGCTTTAGCACAACGAGAAGAGGTAGAACTGGCTAAACAGACAGTGAGAGACCATGTTCTAACCAAAACCTCTCTGGGTATTGAACCCTATTTGACAATGATCCTGAGTGCGCATGATAGATTTTTAATTTCGCACTTTAGATTAAACCTTTTTCACCACCTTCTGGCGGTACCATCTGGTTTTATTTTAAAACACGAAGACAGAGGGCCCTGTGGCTGCGACGATAGGTCTCCACAGGACACCCTCCACTTCGTGCTCCTCTGCCCTTACTATGGTTACCAAAGAAAAAGGTTTTTCAAGGGTCTGTTGAGGAAAGCTAGATTCAGACAGGCACGGGTAGCACTGTTGTTTTTAAAACTAGCAACGGATGTTTTTACACTTTTTTCTGTGGTAAATTTTTTAAGAAGTGCTTTGAAATCAAGAATCACAAGAGGGGACTGTAGTTTTATATCCTAGTTTTAGATTGATATTATTTATTCAATGGGCTCCCTCATGTCTGTATTAAACTGATGTAAATAGTATTTATACCTATGTAGGAGCTGGATGAAATGTTTTAGGAAATGTTTTACGTACGATTTATTGTGCTCACTCTTTTATGATTTGTGTTCAAATCGAATAAGATGAAATGAAATGAAATGAAATGACAAGCAAACACGTCACAGGCAGTGACCGAGTCTCGAGCGCTGCTGGAAGCGCGAGCCTCTAACTGTCACAACGCCGCAAAGAATCTCCCAAAATAAGCCAAAACAGCACAGTACCTCAGCACACAGATCACAGATGATGAATGGATCGGCGTCATCCAGGTTACACAGAGCAGCAGACTTGAAAGTGATCCCTCGACAGGGACACCCAGCAAACCGTAGGACTGCAAATCTCGCCAGGTTGTGCCTTCCAAGATGCAGGACCCGCCAAAAAAAAATCCAAAATCGTCGCCAAAAACGTTGTGGTGAAGCGGCGGAATGACGACAGAGACACAGGTAAGTTAGAAAAGGTACTTTAGTCGGAGACACAACCTGGTGTCCGACCACCTCGGGAAGACAGCTGCAACTGCCCAACCTCGAGTGCCGTCAGCCTAACATTCTAGACTCATCTTGGACATTCCAGGTAAGAATACATCATCATAACAGTACTCATGGGAGAATTTCTTACACAAATTTCTGATTTTCGATGGAGAGACTCTGGAAAGTGATTCTACCCCCGAGGTTGCTGCTTCGAATTGGTATGATCCTGCGTACAAACTGTACCGGCCAAAAGCGCATTGTCAAATTGAGAGGTATTGAGAAAGACATCCTATGGGAAACATTTTAATGAGAAACACCGAACAAGGCCAGCGAAGCCAAATCTTAAATCAATGCCATGGCACAATCTTAATCCTAAACATTAACAGTTATGAATGGCAGTGATTTAATTCAGGTGTTTGATATTAAACCTCGATAAAGACACCACCTTGTTAATTTCTCTTTGTACAGGCGATTACTTTTGTAGCATTTATTAAATTTAACATTAAAAGGTTAAAATGCAGACAATTCTCATAAACCTTACTACTTTTTATTCATTGGCAACGTTATTGTTTCCATAACTTCCAGGTGTTGCAGTATTTGCGCAGAACTAGAAATATTGTAATGTGAATGGTTGGCAGACTTATTTGTTTCATGAGTGAGGGGGGCAGGCTGCTGACGAAGATCAAGACCTGAGTGGTCTCTTGAATGTGGTTGCCATAAGATGCCATGTGGCCATGTCGTCGGTGTATGTGTGGTTTATTAGAAAATAACAGTGACTGCCCATAATGTGCAGCAGGGGAAGGACGGGCACACACATGCGCATGTAGTGTCATGTGATTTAGAGATGACGGGACCCTTTCGGTTCCTGACGGACTCCGTAGAACAGTAAAATAAGTGTGTGGGTGATAGAATTAATGAGGTTGATTGTTCAGTTGACGGTTACACACTGAGGAATAAAGATGTGTAATACAAAGCGCCATGTGTGGAGGGATCATTTGCATAGGCCTGGGCTTGTGAGGAAGCTACAACTGGCGACGAGGATGGGATTAACTAAACCCCGCAACCCAAAAAACCAAGAATAATCTCCTGGAGAGTTTGCCTTGGTCCAGAAAACTGCTCGTGTATACCACGTGTGCCTCAGTCGAAGTGAAAATCGACGGTTGGCGTACGTGGAGTCAAAGCGCCAATCCAGCCAGTGCAAGGCCTGTGAAAAAGAAAGGCCTTAGAGAAAGTTGGTTTATCATTGGCTAGAAATTTGCTGGTGAAATCGAGACAAGAGATACTGCACCACAACCTGACACTGAGCCATCATTCATACAGTACGACAACGCTAAAGGCAGCGACAACCAGGTACAGTAAAGCGCTAAAGGCAGTGATAGCTGAGTGCAAGAAAGCGCTAATAGCGAAAACATTTCTAACGCAAAGAAATGCTAAAGGCAGTAGAAACCAGAAGGATGAAGAACCTGTATAAGAAACAAAGCTGCTAGTGAACGCCAAAGAAGAAGATAGCACCTCATAGCCGTAGAGCGGGTGCGACGACCCAAATGTCATTACACGGCTAGTGCGGGAAGGTGCCGGTACAAGCGGGCAGCAGAGGCTGCCGGAGCGAGCTCCACTCCAGACAGCAGAAAGTTCCACAGGTTATGATGCTGCGAAATTCCTAAAACCACTGCCTCCCTTTGATACTGCCAAAAAGCAGAATATTGGTGACAGACGGACTGCCTGGATTGAAACCTTTGATGATTTCATTGATGCACTGGAAGAAGCAAATGACAAAAAGATCATTAAATATCTAAAGAATTTAGCAGGTGAAGGAGTAAAAGAAGTGATAAAGAAAATACCACAAGGTGATGAAATGACGTACCATCAAATCAAAGAGGCGTTAAACACCAAGTTCAATCCAACGTTGAATGTCGACTATGAAAGGAACATTTTCAGTCAGAAAAGGCAGAGAGCTGGCAAAAGGTTGGATGAGTTTGTAGAAAGACTTGATTTGTTCATCAAGCATTGTAAGTTCCATGAAGAAGATGCCATCCATCTCAGAGTAATAGATGGTTGTCTCCAATTCCTTAAGACGACGAATGCTGAAAGAGACGCTCAGCTTGGAGTGAGTACTCACGGCTGTCAGAGCGGGAGAAAGAGCTGACAGACAAGCAGCTAACATGGAGGCCAGAATGACCCAAAATAAATCAGTGCTGCGTGTTAAATGTAAGTCGAAATACAAGTTAGAAGGTCATAAAGTAATGTCTCCAAAGAAAAAAAAGTTGTATTTTCGATGTGGATTTTCCTTTACATATGAAGGTAAATGTCCTGCCGTTAGACAGATATGCAAAGGCTGCGTGAAAGACCAAAATTTTGTAACAGTTTGCAAATCGAGGGAAAGATAAAGTGCGTCACATCAAGAAAATAAAATGGAGGAAAGATCAAGTGTGTCACGTTGAGAAAACAAAATGGATGCCAGAACGTTCCAGACGCAATGGTCTACGTGCGCCTAAATGGCCAAGCGACCACACCAGTTGAGGCAAGTAGAAACTGAATGATGTCGATTGTCGTCAAATTCCTTGCCCAAACATTCAGCACCATATTTGTCAAGCAACAGTGAGGAAGATGGGTGTGCAATGTCGATGCTGACTGCTGGAAGATGTGCCCATGTAGGATTAGCTTCTTGCAAGGAAGAATGCCGGTTGAAGCTAAGTCGACAAGAGAAAGTGCGAAATTCGTTTGGACACTGTCCCAAGATCACACTGAAAGTGAATGGGTACCCCATACCTTTCATCACAGACAGTGGCGCGTCAATACCCATTATGCCAGTGGAAAAGTACAATGAACTGTTCCAGTGCCCCGTTTAGCCCCGTTGAAAACCAAAGTGTATACGTGGGCTGCTTGGACGCCACTGCAAAGGCAAGGTTCATTCATAGCGACTGTGAAGCATAAAAAGACTAAAGTAGTAGCACCAATTCATGTTTTGCCAGGCACTTCATCGAGTGCCTGTTTACTTAGTTTCAGTATTGCTGCTGACATAGGGCTGATTTCTGTAAACTACAAAGTCAATGCCTATCATGAGATAGTAAATCAGTTTCCATCCTTGTATCATGGACTAGGAAGACGTAAGACCATGAAACTGCAACTTCACATAAATGAGGACATCTGTCCTGTTGCTCAGCGACATCATCAAATTGCATTTCATTTACAAGACGCTGTTGAGAAGGAACTTGAGACATTCTTAAAGTAGGACATCATTGAGCGATCCACTGGCTAGACACCATGGGTCTCACCCGTAGTGGTAGTGCCGAAAAAGGATAGTGAAGGAATCATGCGCATCTGCGTTGAAATACACCAAGCGAACAAGGCGATTGAAAGAGAACGACATCCAGGTCCGCACATTGTTGACATGATTACAGCTGAATGCAGCTGAATGGAGCTAAAAAAATTTCCCCCACTGATTTGAACAAAGGGTATCACCAGCTTGTACTGGAAGAGTATTGTAGGTACATTACTACCTTTTCGACTCATGTTGGTTTATATAGATATAAGAGGCTATGTTTCGGAGTGTCATCAGCTGCAGAACTCATTCGTCGCATAATACAGCCAGTCAAAAATGCTTTTAATTACAGTGATGGCATACTAGTTTTTGGGGCCACACAAAAGGAACATGATAAAGCTCTTACACAAGTGTGCTGTATACTTGCAAAGCGTGAATTTAATCAAACCAAACTCAAATTGCTTGGTCATATCTTTTCTGATGGTGGAGAGACTCAGGATCCAACTAAAGTACACAGCCTTGTCATCCACTTCCCCCCCACAAGATGTAACTATGCTGCAATCTGTTCAAGGTGTATACTTGACTTTACCACTGTAAGTGCCCCATTGAGAGACTTAATGAAACAAAATCTCCCATTTTGATGGTCAAGTGAATGTGAGCAAAGCTTCAAGATAATCAAGCATGCAATTGAGATCGCCACTGAAATGGCATACTTTGATCCGGAATTACAGACAGAGGATGTTGTTGATGTAAACCCAGTAGTGTTAGGTACCATTCTTGCCCAGCACACTGGACATCCCAATGCTCCAACGCAGAGTGTGGCCTATGACAGCCGAAGTTTGTCATTGACGGAACATGCCTATTCACAACCTAAGAAAGAAAGCTTCGCTGTGGTGTGGGCTTGCGAGCATTTTCATGTGTTCCTGCATGTGTGACAACTTATAACACCGTGTCCAACAAAGTCTCACAGATTATCCGGAAGCACTGGAAAATACTGAAGACAGGCAACTTTAAATGGGCACCACCCCTCCTCTCCAACAAGAGAGCAAGATCCATAAAAGACGCCATAGTGTCCACTAGACCGACACCACCACAAAGACCGGCGAGCACAGTTCTCAATGCTTGGGGGCTCCCAGGCATCACAGGCCACTTCCCGTGCGGGAACTGCAGTGTTTGCCACATCACTGAGACCGTGAAAAACCTCAACTTGGAACCAGGAAAGGTATGGGAGCTGAGAAAACACACTAACTGCAACACTGAACATGTCATATATCGGATCGTCTGCCCCTGTAACCTAACATACATCGGCATGACGACTCGCAAAATCAAAACTAGGATTTGCGAACACCGCAGCACCATACGGTGCAAGAAAAACACCACCAGGATGACAAACCACTTTCTTGAGACTGGACACACGACCAATGACATGAGATGGGTAGTCATAGAAGCACTAGATCCCAATTTACCCAACATCCAAAGCCGCCTACTTGAAAAAGAACAAAGATGGATATATCGTCTGTCAAGCCACATCACAGGCCTGAACGACAATATCCCTTGGAACAGTCTTAGAAGATCTTAGACACCGTATCGAAATACCCAGTCTTGGGCACCTTCCGCTTGTGTGTTAGAGCTAACCTGCGGTCACTTCTGACTAGATCCACGCAATTTTGCCTATTCATTTAGCCATTTTGTGAGACCCCAGAGCCTAGTCAGCGCAACCCACACCGGTTCACCCTTTAGGCAGAACCTCTTGAGGCACAGTATACACCCCCAGAACCATGGGACTCTAGTTGAGGTCCACCTTTACCATTTTTACTTTGCTTGCCTCCATTACGTTTTTGCACTTAGCAGAGTCCACACTCCATTTCTTCTTTTTAACTGTACTTACTAGGCCGAGCGCCCCATTCCGCGCTATGGGCCCCCATATCCTTAGGCTCATCACTTTCCAAAACGTCAGAGCGCTCCACTTTGCGCCATGGGCCGCTTACTGCGCATGCGCGCCCAATGACACCCGTCAATCCCCTGCGCATGCGTGCAGAAAAGCTTCTTTCAACCACATATGCGCAGACAACCGCTACGCTCACACGTAATACCCGGCCCTCCAACGCTCATACCGGCACGTACTCAATGAACCAAGCTGCTACTTAAACCGAGCTCGCACCGGCCCCCATTATCATCCGGGACGACGGGAGACCACAACAGGTTTTTTGCGGGTTACGCTCTGATACCAAGTAAGGTTGCGCTAACGATAGAACTTAGAGGCTTCCCGTGAGCACTTTCAACCCTGCAGCTCACATGCCTCTCACTCCTAATTTTCTCTCCCCAGAGTCTGACAGAGGAGCGAACTCCTCCCGAGCCCCGATCAGCAATTTAAACTCTACCATAGTGTAATTATACCACTTTCTACATAAGCGCTGCTTATTGAAGCGTTCCGCTTCCCTTGCATTTGTTTTTAATAAACGCTTACTTTCTTATCGGCGCGCCACGCATGACGGCACAGTGCCGGTTTCCCACGTGTGCGTTCACTATCATAACGCCCACGCACGACCATACCACCACTGTGGAAAGCTTCTACACTACTGCGCTGCAGCACTGTACATCACGGTGACCACAGCCAACATCGTGACAACCCCCTGTTGCCACTAGATTGTCACATAGAAGCCTTACAGCTTCATAGCAACGCTAAGACTGTAAATGATACTAGCTGCGGCACTATTTCTGCATGCAGCATGTTCACCATATGTATATATATTCTTAACAGGTACCATCACCAGGTACGTCAGTTTGGATGACCATAGCACTTAAGATTGCATTTTATGTTGCTTAATACCACTGTAAATATGCGGTCTATTTGTCATGTGTATATATACATGTTTTGTGCTGTTCTCTTCTGTTCCCACAGGTCCTTTATCATACGTGTCCGCAAGCACGTAGACACGCAGCCCACACACCTTAGCGTGTGTGTAGGTACTAATTTTTATTGTTTTCACTTCTCACGTGGCACTACATTTTTTGCCACTCACCTCTTCTCACGGTCCTGAAGAATGCCCCTCCTACATTCTCATTGGGACCCCAATGATGAAGCATGACACCAACCAGGTTGGTGTGTGAGGAGTCTTTTAACAAACCCAGTGGGTTCCAAACACTGCCTACTAGTGATTGTGCCACACATAGATTGGGTTCGTCCATAATTGTTTAACAGAACTTTCAGTTACCCCAGAAGTCATCATTTTATGAGGGTCAAGAATTGTCATACCCGAAAGTCTGAGAAAACAAGTTACTGAATTGGCTAATGAGGGTCATCTTGGAGGTGTTGTGACTAAACGAGCTCTACGGGACTGAGTGTGGTTCCCTCGTCTTGATGAAAGAGTTGAAAAGAGTTAAAGGCTTGTCATTTGTGCAACGGTTTGTCACCCAAAACAACCCTGCATCCGTTAAACATGCATGATCTTCCAAAGCATGCACAGGAGAAGATTACAATTGATTTCTTTGGACCCCTTGACAACGGACATCATCTACTAGTAATTGTTGATTAATATTCCTGTTTTCCCCCTGTGGAAATCTGTCTTCCACTACTTATGAGAGAATCATTGAGGGATTAGAAAGTATTCTTTCAACATGGTGTGTTAATTCGATTTTGAAATCTGATAATGGCCCGCCTTTCAATAGTCGAGAGTTTAAAGATTTTCTCATTCATCTAAATGTCAAGCATCAGAAAAGCACACCTCTCTGATCACAGGTGAATGGTGTGGTTTAGAGATTTAGGAGCCCCCTCAAGAAGACCGTTCAGGCGCGGTGCTGGAAAAGCTTGAACTCAAATCAGTTCTTCAGTCTACGCTTCGTGCATACAGGTCAACTCCCCAATCCACCACTGGTGAAAGTCCTGCCACCCTAATGTTTGGGAGAGATAGGAACCAAACTGCCACAATGGACCAATGAGAGATAAATTGACATTAATAAACTTCGCACTACTGACTCATCTCACAAACGTTGAATGAGGACCTATGGAGATAGACACTGCTATGCTTGGAGCACTGTGTTCAAGAGACATGACCAAATTATCGTCAAGCAGAAATGGAAACGCAAGTCTGATGTTCATTTTGATGTTGACCCACTGAAGGTTGTGACAAGTAAAGGACACATGGTGACTGCTCACCATCCTGGAAAGTCCATTACGCAAAATTCTTCACATTACAAGCACTGCCTTGACCTTCGCCAGCTCCAGATTTCAGAAGTGAGACTTATCCACCTGAGAATCCGAAGAGCCCAATGACTGTACCAGTGTCTCTGTCACCAGTGCCAGTCATGGACACTTCTGCCGTAACTCCGCATCCCCATATGACCAGATCTGAGTGATTGATTCGAGCACCAAAACAAATTATTCAAGATTAGTGATGTATATATGTATTGTTTGTACTTTTTAGTTAACAAAGGGGGAGATGTAGTGTTTTTTGACTTAGAGATGACGGCACCCTTTTGTTTCCTGACTGACTCCTTAGAACAGTGACGCAAGGGCGAGGGTGTGGGTGATAGAATTCATGCGGTAGAATTTTGAGTTGACGGTTACACGCTGAGGAATAAATACGTGTAACACCAAGCTCCATGTGTGGCGTGATCATTTGCATGTACCCTATCTGGGGAGGACACTATAGCGCACACTCTCTTTCACACACACATACTCACACCCAGAGCATACACATGCACACACCCATTCACAGCACCACGCTCACACAAATACACAAACATTCATACATACACACACGTACGCAAAGCACCCAACATTATTAAAAACATTACTGGGCCGCACCGGTGATCTCGGGTGGCGGGAAGGAAGCCTTAGTGGTTCCTGGAAGACTGGGTCTGCAGCCTCCTCTCTGGGTCAGCCAATGAGAGGAGGTGGCAGTCTCTTACTCATCAGAGAGTGGGATGGGTTAGTAAGATTGCTGATCCCACTCTACTCTGTGACGAGCATCACTGATGGACATTCGGCCCTGGGCACTTGAGGGCTTAAAAATGAAGCACCCAGGTCCGAATTTTATCAGTTGCGCCCCGCTCGCCATGTGGGGAGGCTCCCAGAAGACTTTGTGGGGCTTTGGAGGTCATGCCCACCATGCTGTGAAATTTTCAGCTCATCAAATTTCTGTTCATACAGACAGGTGCCTGCACATTTTGCCCACGTACAGCATCTGGTTACCTGACATGACCATGAAGAGTGTCTGTCAGACTGACCTTTGCTGAGCCTGAAAGACAATCTTAGTGCTCAGAAAAAGGTGGCCGGCTGGGGCTCCCCTGCCATTAATGACAGGCCGGGTGTGGAAACATATATAACTTATACACATGCATGCTGTATGGCTGAACCTCCCTGCTGCAATCAGCAGCACACTCCTTCTCCCCCAAGAGAGCATGTACGAGCAGTTCATTACCTTTTCTCCACAGAGCACCTACCAGCAGTACACATTTTCTTCTCCAGAGAGCACCTGAGAGCAGTACATTCCTTCTACCCCAGGGAGCACCTACTAGCAGTACACTCCACTCCCTAGAGAACACCCGTGGGCAGTACATTCCTTCTCCCCCACAGAGAACCTACCAGCAGTACACACGTTCTCCCCCCCCAGAAGACATCTATTAGTAGTCTGCTCCTCTCCCCCAAAGATGCACTTAGAGCAATACACCCTTATACCTCCCCCGACAAGCACCTATTAGAAGAACACTCTTCTCCTGAAGAGTACCTATCGGGAGTACACTCCTTTAGCCCCACAAAGCACCTACCAGCAGCACACTCCTCACCCAGATAGCACCTACTAGCAGTACACTCCTTCTCCAACAGAGAGCATCTATCAGCAGAACCCTCCTTCTCCCCCAAGAGCACCTACCAGCAGTACAATCTTGCCACTCTCTAGCACAACTTCTAGAGGGTAGTATTGAGTGATCTTTGGAACAGCACGCACAGACTGCATCTGGAGAAAAGATGAGAGAAGAGTGAGATTAGTGACATAATAATCAAAGAATCAAGAACTCAAGGTGCAAGAATCCAATTGATTGTGATTGAGGGGCTGGTTTAGAGTAAATATGATGTTTTGAGAGAAAAAATGAGGTTTCCCAAGTGTGGAAAATTGAAGTGGTTGAACCCAGCAAAATCTCTACTTTTCTCCATGATGTGTACTCAAGCTCTTTAGCACAGTAGGGTAAATTAGAAATGGGATGACAGAGATCAGGATCAGCTAGGTCCAGTATAGGTTTTTTTCATCAGAAGGGTTATAAAAGCATAGCTTAACTCACTTGGTGTTATCTCAGCTTGGGTAAATATTAATATTTATTTGAAGGTAATATCCAATGACTGCAGCAATACCTTTCAATACTTTAGAGTGGAATGCAGTCATAGGAAATACCGGAAGAACAACGGCAAGGCACATATTATTAAGGAAGTACAATATTTGTAGATGGTATGTAGGTGAAAGGTACTTATCTGTAAGGAAGTCAAGATGACATTTACAACAGGTACATCTATAACAAGACTTAGACCGTGTGTAGAATTACCTTTACCTATAGAGAACACATAATCAGTTCTATCATGTGCTTAAAAGTATGCTCTTCACAGTAACTGGATTAAAGTTGTTCGACCTGACATCCTTGGTGTGGGAGTCCCCCAGACCTTTTGCCTACACCCCTCCTATTTGACTAACTTGTTTTTGTTGGCTTTAGAACACTGTGCAATTTACCACTGCTAACCAGTGCTAGTGCTCTCTCCTTTAAACATGGTAATATTGGCTTACACCCAATTGACATATTTAATTTACGGAAAAGTCCCTAGTAAAGTGGTACTGCATGTACACAGGATTTGTAATTTAAATGCTATTAGTTGGCCTGCAGCACTAATTGTGCCATCCACTTAATTAGCATTTTAAACATTTCTCTGGCCTGCCATTGCAGCCTGTGTATGCAGTTTTAAACTGCCATTTCGACTTGGCAAAATACCTTTTGCAAGGCCTGAACTTTCTTTTTTAATACATATAAGTCACACCTAGGGTAGACTCTAAACTGCCCCTAGTACAGGGTGCATTTTATTTATAACATTGGACATGTACTTTTAAGTTTTTCATGTCCTGGTAGTGAAAAACTCTCAAATTTGTTTTCCAACTCTGCAAGACCTACCTCTCCCATAGGATGACACTGGGTTACCTAATTACATTTAATAAGTGATAACTCATGAATGGGAGCAGGTAAGAAAGTCTTGTTTGGTGTGTGAGAAATTGTAATTTAAAACCCTCTTTAATGGTAAAGGCAGATTTTAAGTCACAATTCTGAAAGTGCCATTTTTAGAAAGTTATTAACAACAATAGGGGTTAAGCCCAAAGGACCGGGGCCAGGTAGGGCTATTCAAAATTCAAAACACAACATAAACACCTGGCTCCGTACTAACCTACACTCCTACTATTTATGGCCTAATGCATTCACGCTTGCTTTCTAGAATCAATTCCAGTGAATGCGAGCACGCTCGCTTTTGAGCAGAAGAAAAGCCTGCCTTTTGCAGAGTCTAATATCGGACGAACTCATTTAAAGTAAGTCCAAATGGCAACTGAATTTAAATCGTATAGTGCGGCCACTTGATAAACATTCTATTTAATGAACGCAATACCTTTTCCCTTTTGTAGAATTGTGAGTCCCAATCCGAATAGCTCCTGTCCATGCTCTGCAGCCTTTGCGCAAGGTACATTTAAATTAATTCTTTTTACCGGCATTGAAAGGTTTAGAGGCAAGTCAGGGATCGAGTAGAAGTTTTCATTCTTTGTGATATTCTTGCTGAAACAATAAGTTTAGTCCATAAAATTGGACATTTTACGCAATCACCGTTGTGTTTTTTCACAGATGATGCAAGCTTTAAATGTTTTTTGCATTTGATTTATTGCAAGCTTTAAATGTTTTTTGCATTTGATTTATGTTTGTTTTCATTTAGTGATCTTGTCGCTTGTTGTAATTTGTTGCAAATAATTCTCACTTTGGTGTATGTCCAAATTGTTTTTGATTGTGCATTGTGTTATTTATATGTGAAGGTTTCTGTGTCAATTTGAGAAATATGTGTTTCTTTTTCAGTCTTTTGAAAAAAAAATTTGAATCAATTTAAAGACTATTTAATAAAAATTCTACTTGGACAGATAAAAGAATAGTCTGCCCGTTACTCCATAAATAGTAGGAGTGTAGGTTAGTACGGAGCCAGGTGTTTATGTTGTGTTTTGAATTTTTAGAAAGTTGGCATTTTCTTGCACTAACCATTTGGTTCCTGCAGCCTGTTCCCGGGTCACATGACGAGGTGCAGCTGGCAGTTGGTCTTTGTGTATTCCTTCCAGACAGTATCACAATAGAGGCTCTTGGTGTTGGCAGGATGGGTCATCCAGGCTTAATGAGGGGGCAGAGCTGTCACCCACCACACATGCACTTCAAAGGCACTGGCCCAGGATACTCACAAAAGACTTCACACTAGCCTATTGTGCCCCCAGACAGACTAGGACCAGACTAGGGAGGTAGGAAATTCCAGACACCTCTGTAGAGGGAAAACTGTGAAGCTTCTTCCAGTTCAAACTGGGCACTAGGTATTAATATTGGACCCTCAGACCAAACACATCAGAACACTTCTGAACCTGTGGAAGACTCAGAAGAAGGACTGTTCTGCTGACCTGCTGATCTGCTGCAAGGACTGCCCAGCTGCTCAGCAGCTCTGCTATTCTGCTGCCCTGCTACTCTGCCCGCAAGAAGGACTGCTTTGTTGCCCTGCTGCCTGAGAAAAAATTACTGCACATGGACCTTGAACCCAGGACCACCAGAGTAACTCCAAGGACCCTGCACCTGTACTCTGCCTACTCTGAGTCCTAACCACCTCAAGGAGAGACTTCCCAGTCCTGGACCCTTGGAAGTGAGGATAAATGTGCTCTGCCAACCAGCTGTGGTCCCCATTAGAGCCACACAGCACGATGCAATCTGACGCAGCCCTAGAAGCTCCTCATCAGAACCGAAGCAGTGTGATACAACCAATACGGACCTCACCTCGTCACCCACAAAGCTCCTCATCGGAACCGACGCAGCATGATGCTAATCGATGTAGGACACGTTGCAATGCTCCACATTCAAGACATAAGGTGCAATTGTTACCAGGCATAACCTGGTCCCTGTATCTGGCCTGCGCCCATCGCAGTCGGCCTGAACTTGTGACTTTGTCTAGGTTTGGCTCGGCCAGATAACTACAGTTTGCGCTTTGTGCTTCTAGGCACTATTATTACCTAAATCTTCCGAATTTTATATCTCTGGTTCTACTGATTGGATTTTTATTGTTTTGGTGTCAAATACCTTATTAAATATTACTGTATTTTTCTAAATTGTTGTGGAATCTTTCTTGGGTTGTGTTTTCACTTTATTACTGTTTTGGTACTGCATAAATGCTTTACACATTGCCTCTAAGTTAAGCCTGACCACTTTGTGCCAAGGTACCAGCATGTTAAGCACAGGTTAATTTAGTGACTTTTTGTGTTTCACCCTGAAAGTAATTATGGTTGTTGCTTGAGAAGGGATCACACCCAGGGCCGGACTGGCTATAGCGGGCACCGGGCATTTCCCTGGTGGGCCGCCAGGGTGGGGACCGGTTTTAGACCCATGGGGGGCCGGCCGAGCCGTAGTTGGAATATCGGCCCTCAGCAACAAAAGCGGCACAAAGCTTTAACCTCCCCGCCCCCCCAGGGGTAGGCCGAACTTTGCCAGGGCTGGTTTAGGTTCCCAGTCCGGCCCTAATCACACCTCCTAAACCAATAACCCAACTTCTCACTTTACTAATTGCATCAGGTTCATATTAGTTCACATTGGGTATTAGAGGCACTAAAAATTGCTTGTGCGCAATATTTTTTTTTGTCCTAATGAAATGAAATAGTTATAACATGTTATTTGGTCTTTATAAAGGTCACTGTCATAGGAAAGGTAGATTGACTGCCATTTCTTGCATGGAGTACTGTTAAAACTATTTGCATTGGTGATGTCCAGAGAAATCTGCTGGCACTGCTTTCTTCAGACACGATCTTTGAAAAGGTTGAAGTGGATTTCAAGTTGAACAATATGATCTAAGGCTCAAATTGGTCCAAAAATAGAAGCCCTGCTAAGTGAGAGGAAGATAGAATGAACCACATCTTTTGATGCAGATGTCTAATTTGAAGAAAATAGCGGAGTCATTCTACTGTTACTGCCTTTCTTTCATGATCTATTAATAACAACAGATCAAGGTTTATATGGGCCATTATTTGGGCCAGAGTGATGGGGTTAGGGAACATACAGCTCCTGAATAGAAGATGAGGTCAATGGTATGGTAACACTCACTAATTCAGCAAGGCTCAGGTGTGACCAACAGGCTCACACAATAAAAATCTGAGTCAGTAACTTGAAGTTAAAAGGTTTATTACAAACTCAAACTCAGACTAATATACATTAATCTCAAGAACATACTATGAAAGTACAAAACTATCAAAGGAAGACCAAAGCGGTGTACAATATTGGTCCTCAAAAGCAAGGAGCATATAAGAATTTTTTGGCAGCAATGCAAAAGATAAGGAATAGGATTTGATGACTAGATGAATGGTTTCAATCCTTCACCCCATACATGGAAAAGATTCACAACCTCTACTGAACCCTACACTAAACTAAGGATAGGAGAAACCCTATTGAATCAAGGTATCAAGAAAGGTGTCAGCATCAGAATCTCTGTAGAAGTTCTATAGGTAAGGAGTCATGAATAGCATGAGGGTACACAAACAGAGATGACAAGAGAGGTCTGTACCTCTCCAAGCCAAAAGGGAATCTCACTAAACCCAAGGTGGGTTCACTAATTAAAATGCACAAAGAACATTCAAGAAATATGACCTCATATGCATCATAGTCCTTGTATACCTCCCAAGAAAGAACTTGGCGTCTTGAACATTACTCCCATATTCCAGTCTCCGCTACCAAAGCATCCTTGAATTCCTCCCTTCGTCTGATAGTACCAACTGGTAACACTCCCTTCGTTCTTCATTCAAATTATTTGAACTTGCCACTTCTTCCTCACCTCACTATCTCTGAAATACAATGTGCTTTTTACTAAGAAATGAATGCCTTTGGTCTGCACATGGAGAGGAGAAAAAATGCAGAAAAACAACTTTCACATTAGTATTAACTATCTCAACTGTAAGCTTAAGGCCCACAATCATGCTAACTTAACAGTTTTCTTTAAATGCATATTAATTCTACAACCTACATATAATCCAACAAATGAAATCTTTAATAAAGGAATCAAATTATATTATACTGTACTAATGCCTGTGACACAGTAAACTAATACATTTTTTATTAAACAAAAACAACAACTGGTCACAATTTATAAAGAAGGCATTAAACATACATATGATTCATTCTCACTAATCCCTGGAAAATGCATTGCAATAAATGCATTTTAGCGCACCACCTGACAATCTAAACCTATAGAAGATTAATATCAGCAATCCAGATGCTTCTGAAAAGGAAAAAACGTTAATATGCACACACATATATATAAAGAAAACACACAGTAACCGCACTTTCTATACCTTTGGTGCACCATATATCATTAATATTATTGCATCACACGTAAACATACAATGGAAATAACCTCCAAGGAAGTAGTGATACGTTTTTGCAGGTTCCCCAGCAAATACATCCAGGTTTCTGCCAAGCATAAGTTTAGACCAACTCACAGACTTGAGGCAGAGTCAGGTGGACTATAACCCACGTACCTCCTATGACCCACTTGAAGATGGTGCATTTCGGGTAATTATCAGACCTGTATGACACTACAGGATTGTATTTATAAGTGGGTCCTGGAGCCCTTTTCCCTATGGACAGGGCCACTGGACTTATGTGATTATGCGGTTGCTGCATTTTCCACATAATTACAGGTCTGCCACATTTGGTACATAATCCATCAACTGTTGCATAATCTGCATATTTTAACAAAAAAATGTTTTCCTAGCTCTAATGGATCAAAAGTTACTAAAGATGCAGCAACACATGTCGCGCAGTAGAAGGTCCTTCGCGAAGGTTGACTGGTCACCTTTGTGTTGCATATTGCTGTATATGAGTGTTAAACTGGCACTAATTAGGTAAAACGTTTGCCCTGACAATGACAAGATAATAAAGTAATAGTAGCACAAAATGTGCCGCATTACACTGCATAATTTGCATTTGTGGCACTGAATGGTTGGGTGAAGGGTAGCAAAGTGAGAGATTATGAGGGGCTGTATGATCTGATTTTGAGTACATACTTGCTCAATACTTGCTTTATAGAGCTGCACAAACACCTGATTGACAGCAAGCTTACTTCACCCAGAGAGCTTGCAAAGGAGGCGGACCTCTGGGTCAGCACCAGAGTGTCACAGAAAGGACTTGGGGGTATCACCAAAAGAAGCCACCAGAAGAAAGAGGGGGGAGATAAAGATAAAAACAAAGAGTTCTCAAAAGGCCCCCAACACAGTTCTCAGAGGAAGGTTTCCCAGTCCTAACCTGACCAAAACAAAGGTGGTTATCCACAGAAGAAAGTCTCAGGATGTTTTTCCCCTAAATGCTATGAATGCTACAAGTATGGGCACATCAAGGGGGACCCCCCCACCCACAGCCCTAAAATGCAGCAGCCCCCTAACTAGTGTGCAGACACCATTGATGCTAGCTTAGTGGTCGGGGTGGAAGTTGCCCCAGTTAGTTTGGGGGAATTGCAGAGGTTACCCTAGTTACCCTAGTGTCCCTGGATGTAAAAGGCTCACATGCCTATCAATACTGAAAAGTATAGGCAATTGGTCATCATCAATAGGCAGCAGGTGGAGGTTCTGAGAGACTCAGGAGCCAGCATGACTACTGTCTGGTATCATCTAATGTCTTCAGAGCAGGAAATTCACAACTTATTCGACCACATTGTAGTAGCTGCCTACCTCGTGGCTCTGGTTCCCTTTGAATGGGAGTGGGTCTCACGTTCATTAAAAGTAGCTGTGAGTCCAGCCACGCCTGTGGATTGTCTCCTTGGTAACAACATGGAGCACACCACCTGGAAGGAGGTGGAGCTTTGGTCCCACCTGGAGATATTAGGGCTGCCTGAGTGGGTGTGCCTGACCACACGGTCCACGGCAGACCAAGAGGGAAGTCAAAAGGACCTGGAGGCTGGAAAAATGGAATAGGTACCTGCCAAAAAGAGGAAGGGCAGTGAGCATGGGAAAACCCACCCCTAAGACTCCCACTAACCGGGAGGAGCCAGAACCTGAGGATGATGCCTCGGGCCTACAGGGGAGGACATTGATGTCCTTGGGGACCTACCCGAGGTGGCCACCTGGCAAGCTGAAGTGGTACAATCCTGGGCAGAATTCTACTAAGCCCAGAGAGAGTGCCCTACTCTTAATGTCCTACTGCAGCAGGCTAAGGCCCAGGCAACTGGTGATCACCTTCTCTATTGGGAGAACAATCTCCTATATAATGAAGCATAAGGTTCCTGAGCCTAGAGCAACCCGTGTTGGTGATCCCCCAGTGCTGCAGGGCCTTCCTACATTGTCTGGCTCATGACATACCCCTGGCAGGACATCTAGGGCAGGCCAAACCCTTTGCAAAGTTGGGCACCCACTTTTATTGGCCATGGATGAGAACAACCTCAGATGCCTTCTGTAGGTCCTGTCCCATCTGCTAGGCCAGTGGGAAGTTAGGGGCAAAACAGAACGCCCCCTGCTTCCTCTTCCCATAGTGAGAACACCATTTGAGGCAGTAGGAATAGATATTGTTGATCCCATGGGCCCGAGACTGCCCTTAGCAACAGGTTCATCCTGGTCTTGGTGGATCATGCCACCCAGTACCTAGAGGCCATCCCTCTAAGGACGCGGACTGCTCCCACTGTGGCTAGAAGCAACAACCGACATGCCAATACTGATGGTTCTTTCTTAAATTACTTACAACACACGGCTACAGCCATAGATGTTGGACGAAGAAATGCAGGACGCTGCCACGATTTGAATTCAGGTCACAGAAGGAAAGATTCGCACCTTTGAATTAGACAGCAGCGTCCCTTTGGAGATTGAAGCAACTCTGAGATACCTGTCCAAGGAGATATATTTGGATTGACTGAAGGAATAGATAGCCTACGAGACAATTGGACATCAAGGATATTGAAGATGGTTTCTAATTCATTTTAGAACAGTTGAGATCGGCTGATCTCAAGAAATAGCTTTTTGGTCCTGAAGAGAACCCCAAGATTGAAAAGCGGAGTTCGAAACGCGTCGACCGTGTTTTTTGTCCAAACAGTATTATAAAAATTATTTTGTCCTCTACTGTTTTCCGAATGAAAAAACAATTGATTCGAAGAGTATAAAATCAATTATTCAACAGACTAGGGACAATTTGTCAAAATGAACACTGCTTGGGCTTACCCTTAAATACAAGGTTGAGAAAAAAGTGTAAATAATGTCAAACCTATTAGGGTACGTTTGTCTTGTCAAGTTTATGTCTTAAGTATTTGTCTTAGTCTTTCTTTATGTAAAATTTGTCATTTATGTTTCAGGTTCCATGTCTCAATAAGTTTTTGTCATTTTTTAACATTTCTAGGATAAATAGATGACATTGTGGCAGAAATGTTTCCTTACAATGTGGTGGTGGTGTTTGTAATGATTTATGCAGAAATTGCCCCCAAAAAAAAAAAAGTAAAAAAGAATGTGAATAGTTTTGTATTGAAATATAATAAAGTACATTAAAAACAAAGTTTTTTTCGGGGGGGTCACATGAAGTGATTTTGTAACTTCTAAGTAATTTAAGAAAGAACCATCAGTATTGGCACGTCGGTTGTTGCTTCTTGATTATTGGGCTCAGCCTTACTGATAAGAGCCAGAACCCTTTTTTGTTACCCACTGTGGCTAGGGCACTGATGGGGATATTTACATGAGTTGGCTACCCCAAGGAAGTTTTGTCAGACAAGGGGTACCAACTTCATATCTCCTTACATGAAGTCCATGTGGGATGAGTGTGGAGTAACATACAAGGTTTCCAAATCATACCGCCCCAGACAAATGGGCTAGTTGAAAAGTTCTTCAAGACCTTAAAGGGCATGATTATGGGCCTGCCAGAACTCATGGGGCTTAAGTGGAATGTCCTCTTGCCATGCCTTCTTTTTGCTTACAGGGAAGTACCTCAGAATGGAGTGGAGTTCAGTCCCTTTGAACTTCTGTTTGGCTAACCTGTGTGTGGATCTCTGTGTCTTGAAAAAGAGGGGTGGGAGCAAGCTACCAAGAAACCCCCTTACGCTGTAGTGAGCAACATGTTGCAGTCAGGTCTCATATGAAGCACTTCTGGAAGGCAGCCACTGAGGACCTGGAAGCAAACCAGTAAGTGATGAAACACTGGATGATGGAGTGCCAACCTGGACAAAAGGTATGGTTATGGAGCCTGTGGAGCCCCAGACTTTAAAGAACTGGTGGACCACGCCCTATGAGGTCAAAGAGCGGAAGGGTGAGATCACTTACTTGGTGGACCTCAAGACATCCAGGAACCTGTAAGGGTCCTGGATGTGAACCACCTCAAGCCTTATTTTGAGTGGTCCAAGGTAACCATGACGGATGATGAGGTGGAAGAGGAGAGTGAACCTCTATCCGACCTTCTATCTTCCAACGAGCAGGAGGGGTCAGTGGAAGGAGTTGCCCTCTCCCCTACCCTGACCCATGAGTAACAAAGGGATTACGCCACTTGCTGTTCACCTCCCTTTCCTCACTTACCCTAGGGCTCAACACCTGGTGCACCCCCAACATTGACACTCAAAAACAAAATGTACAGGCTGTCTGACAAAGCGAGAGCCATAATCAAGAAGTAGGTCTCCAAAATGCTAGAATTTGGGCGATTGAGCACTCTGACAGCCTTTGGTACAGTCCAGTGGTTCTGGTACCCAAGGCTGTCCCACCAGGATCCACACCAGAACTCCAGTTCTGTGTGGACTACCGGGGGCTCAATTCAGTCATTAAGACTGACGCTCTTCTCATCCCCTGAGCTGATGAGCTCATTGACCAGTTCGGAGCTGCCAAGTTCCTGAGCACGTTTGCATCAATGTAAGGCAGATTGCCTTAGCTGAGATGGATAAGGAGAGGTCTACATCCTTCACCCCAAAGGGCTACTTCTAGTCTTGGGTGATGCCCTTTAGGTTAAAGAATGCTCCTTCCACC
Source organism: Calotriton arnoldi (assembly GCA_963921515.1). Classification (NCBI taxonomy): domain Eukaryota; kingdom Metazoa; phylum Chordata; class Amphibia; order Caudata; family Salamandridae; genus Calotriton; species Calotriton arnoldi. The sequence goes on from CAWUFW010000086.1 coordinate 6,090,179, forward strand.
GTCCAAAGGTTGGTCAATAGGGTCATGGCAGGGCTGGAGAACTTCAGTGCCACCTACTTGGACAACATTGCCATTTTCAGTTCTAGCTGGGAGAACCACCTGTTCCACCTCCAGGAAGGGTTTCAGTCCCTGTAACAGACAGGCCTGACTATCTCAGCTAATAAGTGCCAGCTAGGGTAGGGATCTGTGGTTAGTTGGACCACCAGGTTGCTGAGGGACAAGATGCAGCCCTTCCAGGTCAAAATCCAGACCATCCTGGCTTGGGAACCCCAAACACCCAGAATGAGGTGAGAGCCTTTTTAGGACTCAGCGGTTACTACAGGAGATTTATCAAGGGATATAGAAAAATACCACTTACCTCTTCCGCCGGCCGCGTCTCTCCTCCGCTTCTCTGGCAGTCCCGGAACCAGGAAGCACCCAGGCTCCCCATAGCCAATCACAACGCTTCAATGCCTGGGTATGTTCCTCACCAGGCTGTGAAATGCAGCCTGGTGGGGAACATGCAAAGTGCGCATGACTGTTTGGCTGGGCCAAGACGGCCGGTCAAGCAGTCATGTGTACTTGGAGTGTGCAAACCACTCCTCCTCCTGTGCCTCCAGCCCCCCTGCCCTAGCCCAGCCCTGAACCTGCGAAAAATAAAATAATAACTATGGGGCCTCCGCCCGCCACCGTAACGGAACACGGGACCGACCGCCGAAGGTGCGGCGGTCCCGCCATGGCAATTAGGATGCTACCGCTACCCTGGCGGTCGCATCCAGCACATTTTACATTGCAGCAGGCGGTGCTGTCAGCAGCACCCGCCGCAATGCAAAATATGCATGTTGTGCATTGGCATGCACAACGTGACAGGCACGGCGCGGTGCCTGCCACCTTGTGCATGCCAATAAAGGGGGGTACCATGGGTACCCCCCAAATGCAGGCATCCACCCCCCCACCCACCTGGGGGCCCGCAACGGGCCCCCAAAGGCATTCTCTGCATGCCTTTCCATGGCGGAGTCTCCGCCATGGAAAGGCATGTCACTGCAGGCATGCTAATATGGATGGCGGTATGTTGTCTGCCTTTTCCGCCCGGCCGGCAATCCGACCGGCGGAAAAGCGGCGGACGGTCTTTCCGTCCGCCACGGTGCCCCTCGCCATGCTAATATGACGGGGGTGAAAAAGGATATTTTGCGGGCGGATCGTCACCGCCGGTGGCCACTGCCGGCCCGGCGGTGGTGATCCACCAGACATCCTAATGGGCCCCTATGTTATTATCATTTTATTGTTCCTGCTCAAAGAGCAGTCGGGCGACACTCCTCTGCCTTAGCGGAGGAGCCTCCCCTAGGATTGCCTTGCTGCCAAAGGACTGACCTGTCACTTTAAGGACTACCTTGCTGTCTGAGAAGGAAGACTGAATCTGCATGCCTTCATCCCAGTGACTCCAAGGGTCAGTTGGCTGACCTCCTCTGTGAGCGACAGGGACACAACAAATGGGCCAGTTCGCGCCAAGACTCTGCCGCCCGTGACGACCACCAATGCAAAGCTTCGGTGAATCCTGCTCTTTGCACCGAGGACAGTCTGCAATCAATGGGTAAATTAAGACCTGCACTTTGCACAACAGCAATGACATCCCTCAATAACTGCCAACACGACAGCAACAACCGTCTGTGATGCTCTGCCAGATCTTCAAACTACAGAGACAACTGTCCGTGATGCCAAGCCTGCTCTTAGCACTACAGCGATAACTATCCACAATGCTCATCCTGCTCCTCGCGGCCTCCTCCAATGTGAACGTAACTCCTTGCTCCAGACTTAGAAGGTAACTCTTCAGCGGGACTAACCTGGTCCCTGTATGCAACCCGCACTCCATCGTAGTCAGCATGAACTTGTGACTTTCCCCAGTATAGCGTGATCAGATGACCACGAGTGGTGCTTTGTGCTTTTAGATACTATTTTCACTATAAACTTTAAAATTGCATATCTCCAGTTCTGCTGATTGGATATTTGTCATTCAGGTATCATTTTATTTATTAAGATGTACTCTATTTGTCTTATTTGGTTTTAGGATTTTTCTTATGTTGTGCTTTAACTTTATTACTGTTTTTGTGCTGCTTAAATACTTACACATTGCCTCCAAGTTAAGCCTGATTGATTTGTGACAAGCTACAAGAGGGTTAAGCACAGGGTAATTTAGTGACTTTTGGGGTTCACCCGGACAAGAACAGTAGTGGTTGCCTGATGGGGGTTCCACCTCAGTCAACCAATAGCCCAATTCCTTACAACATGCTAATCCTCATCCCTTAATTTCAGTCCTATATTATCTGACAACTTATCCAGACGTTCTACTGAGGAGCATCTTGTGCCCTCCAATAAGGCTCTATGTAGTACTTGCACAGTTTGTTACCCATCACAGATATAAGTAGTTCTGCATTCAGTGGCGGCTCGCTGAGGGAGTGCTGCGGGGTGGTAGGGCGGGGGAGGGGCGGGGTGGGGGGGTAGTGGAGTCGGACATACGACAGACAGGAGTAAGGTAAGTAATGAAATAAATAAAACAATTTACCTTGCGCGCTGCATCGCCGAGTTGGTGATGCAGCACGCGCAAGGTAACTTGTTTTATTTATTTCATTACTTACCTTACTCCTGTCCGTCGTATGTCGGACTCCACTACCGCCCCACCCTACCCCTCCCCCACCCAGCCCCACCGCTCTGCAGCACTCCCTCGGCGAGCCGCCACTGTCTGCATTAAAGAATGTGTGGGTGGTACTTGGTCTTCGCCGCCCCAGGTCTCCCTGAGCTCAAAGACAGTCTTGGCATGTGTAAGAAATTGATCAATGGATAAGTCTGTATCCTTTGTCCTAACATAAAACAAGTAGAGGTTGGCTAAATACTCTTACCAAACAACATGAGTACAAGAGGGACTGGGTCAACCAGTCTTTTTGTGATAAGACTGCAGCACATTTCCAGAACAAAATTGACTTAATTTTTAACTCTTTCAACCACTCAGGCAATTCTATCACGTTCGATTCTGATTCCACTAAGTCAGATCCTTCTACCAGTGACCACATGGTGGATACTTTTAATACTTTCTGTCTCGTTACAGTTATTCATGTCAAGGAGCTGATCATCACCACCAAATCAGGTTCCCCGGATGATCCGTGTCCACCCTCAGTCCTTAAACTGGTCTGTGACATTATTGCATCAATCTTACGGATATTTTTAATAATATGTTCAGAACTGGCATTTTCCCTTCTTGTTGGAAAAAAGCCTCCATCTTGCCCTTACTTAAGAAATCAAACCTGGACCAAGAGGACCCAGCCTACTATCGGCCGATTTCGAGACTCCCTTTCCCTGCTAAAATAGCTGAAAAGGTCATGAACATTCAGTTGAATCAATTCATTAAAGATAATAACTGCTTGGATCCCACTCGATTTGGGTTCAGATCGGAGCATAGTACCGATACTGCCCTGATCAAGGCTACAGATGAACTCAAGTTCATTTTGGATGAAGGTGGATCAGCGGCTTTGATCCTGCTAGATCTGCGGCTTTCGATACAGTGGATCATTCCATCTTGATCCGCCGTTTGGAAGAAATAGGCATTAAAAATCTTGCCCTAAAATTACTGTCCTCCTTTCTCTCAAAGAGGCAGAATACTATCAATATTGATGCCTTCTCATCCAATTCTTTTAGTTCTCCCTGCGGATCTCCCCAGGGTTCTTTGCTTAGCCCTACCCTTTTTAATATTTATGTTGCGGAACTGGCCCTATTGGTTCAATCTTTCGGCTTTGCTTTGACTTCTTATGCGGGTGACACGCAAATCATGCTTTCCACGCTCAACACTTCTATTGAGACGAGTTACCGCATTCAACTATGTATGAGACATATCAATACTTGGATGGATAAACACTGTCTCAAGCTTAATGCTGGGAAAACAGAGGTGATTCAGGTGGGGAATAGTTCAAATTTCTGGTCAGGTGCCTGTTGGCCGGCTAAAATGCGATCCCTCCCTATTCCTGTTAGCAAAGCAAAAAGCCTGGGAGTCATTTTAGATGACCACCTAAATTTAGGCAAACAAGTCAACGCGGTATTCTCGTCTTCATATAATGTGTTAACAATCCTGAAGAAAATTCTCCACATTCATATTATCTAGAATAGATTATTGCAATGGCCTCTACTACGGCCTGCAGGCCCAGTACTTGAACAAACTGCAAGTTTTACACAACTCTTTAGCAAGACTTTTACTGGGACTTCCCAGACACCAATCAGTCTCCTGTGCATTGGAAGACCTTCATTGGTTGAAGGTCAAACACAGAATCACGTTTAAGGCACTTTGCCTTACTTACAGCGGCCTTCATAACTCTGAACCCTTGTTTCTGAAAAAAGCCTAACCTGGTATATGCCTACTAGAAATTTTAAATCGTTAGGCGCTTTCAAAGTCAATTTTATCAAATTTAAAAAAGCAAAATGGGAAGGAAGCAGTTTTGTGGTGCGAGCATCCAGAGCTTGGAACCTTCTCCCACTCCCCCTAAGGACAGCTCCCTCCCTTCTTCAATTTAGAAAGCATTTAAAGACATGGCTTTTTAATCAGTAGGTTTTCCCCTCTCTTTCAGGCTCACTTGTTGTTCGCAGGACCAGCGCCAAGACACCTCCGTGTAAACGCAGCACTCTATAAATTGGCTAACATAACATAAACAACATGGATGTGGTTGCACTTGGATCACACTATTTCTTTGACCAGACCAGATTGTCTAAGCCTTGAAAGCCCCCTCCAATGGTGCAAATCGCGGTTCACTGACAGAATATCAATGTAAAAATATAGATGTTAAAAATATTAATGAAAAACTATAGAATGCAAAAATATCGACTCCCTATACTTAAACAGGTAAGTAGAAAAATATCGATAGAAAAAATATCGATGTTAAAAATATAGTCGTACAAAATATCGATTTTTATATAGATATAAAATAAAATAATAAATATTAAATAATAAAATTAATTTAAAAAAATAAAATAGATTTAATATACATCTTAACAAACATAACAAATACACTTAATTAAAAAAGTTAAACACATACATAGTAAATATATATATTTACTTTAAAACAATGATTAAACTATTCATTTTAAATTATTTTATAATTTTAAAAATATATAAAAATTCACACACACATATATATATATATACCAATAACATAAAATCTATTGGAAAAAAAACCTTCTATTATAAATTAAAACATTAAACTATTTAAAAATCTTTAAACTTAAATTTACCACTCCAGTCAGAGCAACAGTAGGGAAAGTGTTGGATAGCGGAGGGGTAAAAATTACTATTCCCACTCCAGTGAGTGTACAGTAGGGAAAGTGTTGGATAACAGATGGGTAAAAATTACTATTCCCACTCCGATGAGTGCAACAGTAGGGAAAGTGTTGAATAGCGGAGGGGTAAAACTTACTATTCCCACTCCATTGAGTGCAACAGTATGGAAAGTGTTGGATAGCGGAGGAATAACATTTACTATTCCCACTCCAGTCAGAGCAACAGTAGGGAAAGTGTTGGATAGCGGAGGGGTAAAAATTACTATTCCCAATCCAATGAGTGCAACAGTAGGGAAAGTGTTGGATAACGGACAGGTAAAAATTACTATTCCCAATCCAATGAGTGCAACAGTAGGGAAAGTGTTGAATAGCGGAGGGGTAAAACTTACTATTCCCACTCCATTGAGTGCAACAGTATGGAAAGTGTTGGATAGCAGAGGAATAAAATTACTATTCCCACTCCAGTCAGTGCAACAGTAGGGAAAGTGTTAGATAGCGGAGGGGTAAAAATTACTATTCCAACTCCAGTGAGTGTAACAGTAGGGAAAGTGTTGGATAACAGACGGGTAAAAATTACTATTCCCACTCCAATGAGTGCAACAGTAGGGAAAGTGTTGGATAGCGGAGGGGTAAAAAGTACTAATCCCACTCCAGTGAGTGTAACAGTAGGGAAAGTGTTGGATAACGGACGGGTAAAAATTACTATTCCCACTTCAATGAGTGCAACAGTAGGGAAAGTGTTGGATAGCGGGGGGTTAAAACTTACTATTCCCACTCCATTGAGTGCAACAGTATGGAAAGTGTTGGATAGCGGAGGAATACAATTTACTATTCCCACTCCAGTCAGAGCAACAGTAGGGAAAGTGTTGGATAGCGGAGGGGTAAAAATTACTATTCTCACTCCAGTGAGTGTACAGTAGGGAAAGTGTTGGATAACAGACGGGTAAAAATTACTATTCCCACTCCAATGAGTGCAACAGTAGGGAAAGTGTTGGATAGCGGAGGGGTAAAAGTACTATTCCCACTACAATGAGTGTAACAGTAGGGAAAGTGTTGGATAACGGACAGGTAAAAATCACTATTCCCACTCCATTGAGTGCAACAGTAGGGAAAGTGTTGAATAGCGGATGGGTAAAACTTACTATTCCCACTCCATTGAGTGCAACAGTATGGGAAGTGTTGGATAGCAGAGGAATAAAATTACTATTCCCACTCCAGTCAGAGCAACAGTAGGGAAAGTGTTGGATAGCGGAGGGGTAAAAATCTCTATTCCCACTCCAGTGAGTGTAACAGTAGGGAAAGTGTTGGATAACGGACGGGTAAAAATTACTATTCCAACTCCAATGAGTGCAACAGTATGGAAAGTGTTGGATAGCGGAGGAATAAAATTTACTATTCCCACTCCAGTCAGTGCCACAGTAGGGAAAGTGTTGGATAGCGGAGGGGTAAAAATTACTATCCCACTCCAGTGAGTGCAACAATAGGGAAAGTGTAAGATAGCGGAGGGGTAAAAGTACTATTCCCACTCCAGTGAGTGTACATTAGGGAAGGTGTTGGATAACAGACGAGTACAAATTACTATTCCCACTCCAGTGAGTGTAACAGTAGGGAAAGTGTTGGATAACGGACGGGTAAAAATTACTTTTCCCACTCCAATGAGTGCAACAGTAGGGAAAGTGTAGGATAGCCGAGGAATAAAATTTACTATTCCCACTCCAGTCAGAGCAACAGTAGGGAAAGTGTTGGATAGCGGAGGGGTAAAAAGTACTATTCCCACTCCAGTGAGTGTACAGTAGGGAAGGTGTTGGATAACAGTCGAGTACAAATTACTATTCCCACTCCACTGAGTGTAACAGTAGGGAAAGTGTTGGATAAAGGACAGGTAAAAATTACTATTCCTACTCCAATGAGTGCAACAGTAGGGAAAGTGTTGAATAGAGGAGGGGTAAAACTTCCTATTCCCACTCCATTGAGTGAAACAGTATGGAAAGTGTTGGATAGCAAGGGAATACAATTTACTATTCCCACTCTAGTCAGTGCAACAGTAGGGAAAGTGTTGGATAGCGTAGGGGTAAAAATTACTATCCCACTCCAGTGAGTGCAACAATAGGGAAAGTGTTGGATAGCGGAGGGGTAAAAAGTACTATTCCCACTCCAATGAGTGCCACAGTAGGGAAAGTGTTGAATAGCGGACGGGTAAAAATTACTATTCCAACTCCAATGAGTGCAACAGTATGGAAAATGTTGGATAGCGGAGGAATAAAATTTACTATTCCCACTCCAGTCAGTGCAACAGTAGGGAAAGTGTTGGATAGCGGAGGGGTAAAAGTTACCATCCCACTCCAGTGAGTGCAACATTAGGGAAAGTGTTGGATAGCGGAGGGGTAAAAAGTACTATTCCCACTCCAGTGAGTGTACATTAGGGAAGGTGTTGGATAACAGACGAGTAAAAATTACTATTCCCACTCCAGTGAATGTAACAGTAGGGAAAGTGTTGGATAACAGACGGGCAGAAATTACTATTCCCACTCCAATGAGTGCAAAAGTAGGGAAAGTGTTGGATAGCGGAGGGGTAAAAGTACTATTCCCACTCCAGTGAGTGTAACAGTAGGAAAAGTGTTGGATAACGGACAGGTAAAAATTACTATTCCCACTCCAATGAGTGCAACAGTAGGGAAAGTGTTGAATAGCGGAGGGGTAAAACTTACTATTCCCACTCCATTGAGTGCAACAGTATGGAAATTGCTGGATAGCGGAGGAATAACATTTACTATTCCCACTCCAGTCAGAGCAACAGTAGGGAAAGTGTTGGATAGCGGAGGGGTAAAAATTACTATTCCCACTTCAGTGAGTGCAACAATAGAGAAAGTGTTGGATAGCGGAGGGGTAAAAAGAAATATTCCCACTCCAGTGAGTGTAACAGTAGGGAAAGTGTTGGATAACAGACTGTTAAAAATTACTATTCCCACTCCAGTCAGAGCAACAGTAGGGAAAGTGTTGGATAGCGGAGGGGTAAAAATTACTATTCCCACTCCAGTGAGTGCAACAATAGAGAAAGTGTTGGATAGCGGAGGGGTAAAACTTACTATTCCCACTCCATTGAGTGCAACAGTATGGAGAGTGTTGGATAGCGGAGGAATACAATTTACTATTCCCACTCCAGTCAGAGCAACAGTAGGGAAAGTGTTGGATAGTGGAGGGTAAAAATTACTATTCCCACTCCAGTGAGTGAACAGTAGGGAAAGTGTTGGATAACAGACGGGCAGAAATTACTATTCCCACTCCAATGAGTGCAACAGTAGGGAAAGTGTTGGATAGCGGAGGGGTAAAAAGTACTATTCCCACTCCAGTGAGTGTAACAGTAGGAAAAGTGTTGGATAAAGGACAGGTAAAAATTACTATTCCTACTCCAATGAGTGCAACAGTAGGGAAAGTGTTGAATAGAGGAGGGGTAAAACTTACTATTCCCACTCCATTGAGTGCAACAGTATGGAAATTGTTGGATAGCAGAGGAATAAAATTACTATTCCCACTCCAGTGAGTGCAACAGTATGGAAAGTGTTAGATAGCGGAGAGGTAAAAATTACAATTCCCACTCCAGTGAATGTAACAGTAGGGAAAGTGTTGGATAACAGACGGGTAAAAATTACTATTCCCACTCCAATGAGTGCAACAGTAGGGAAAGTGTTGGATAGCAGAGGGGTAAAAAGTACTATTCCCAGTCCAGTGAGTGTAACAGTATGGAAAGTGTTGGATAGCGGAGGAATAACATTTACTATTCCCACTCCAGTCAGTGCAACAGTAGGGAAAGTGTTGGATAGCGGAGGGTTAAAAGTACTATTCCCACTCCAGTGAGTGTACATTAGGGAAAGTGTTGGATAACAGACGGGTAAAAATTACTATTCCCACTCCAGTGAGTGCAACAGTAGGGAAAGTGTTGGATAGCGGAGGGTTAAAAATTACTATTCCTACTCCAATGAGTGCAACAGTAGGGAAAGTGTTGAATAGAGGAGGGGTAAAATTACTATTCCAACTCCAATGAGTGCAACAGTATGGAAAGTGTTGGATAGCGGAGGAATAACATTTACTATTCCCACTCCAGTCAGAGCAACAGTAGGGAAAGTGTTGGATAGCGGAGGGGTAAAAGTACTATTCCCACTCCAATGAGTGCAACAGTAGGGAAAGTGTTGGATAGCGGAGGGGTAAAACTTACTATTCCCACTCCATTGAGTGCAACAGTATGGAGAGTGTTGGATAGCGGAGGAATACAATTTACTATTCCCACTCCAGTCAGAGCAACAGTAGAGAAAGTGTTGGATAGTGGAGGGGTAAAAATTACTATTCCCACTCCAGTGAGTGAACAGTAGAGAAAGTGTTCAATAACAGATGGGCAGAAATTACTATTCCCACTCCAGTGAGTGTAACAGTAGGGAAAGTGTTGGATAACGGACGGGTAAAAATTACTATTCCAACTCCAATGAGTGCAACAGTATGGAAAGTGTTGGATAGCGGAGGGGTAAAACTTACTATTCCCACTCCAGTGAGTGTACAGTAGGGAAGGTGTTGGATAACAGTCGAGTACAAATTACTATTCCCACTCCACTGAGTGTAACAGTAGGGAAAGTGTTGGATAAAGGACAGGTAAAAATTACTATTCCTACTCCAATGAGTGCAACAGTAGGGAAAGTGTTGAATAGAGGAGGGGTAAAACTTACTATTCCCACTCCAGTGAGTGTACAGTAGGGAAGGTGTTGGATAACAGTCGAGTACAAATTACTATTCCCACTCCACTGAGTGTAACAGTAGGGAAAGTGTTGGATAAAGGACAGGTAAAAATTACTATTCCTACTCCAATGAGTGCAACAGTATGGAAAGTGTTGGATAGCGGAGGAATACAATTTACTATTCCCACTCTAGTCAGTGCAACAGTAGGGAAAGTGTTGGATAGCGTAGGGGTAAAAATTACTATCCCACTCCAGTGAGTGCAACAATAGGGAAAGTGTTGGATAGCGGAGGGGTAAAAAGTACTATTCCCACTCCAATGAGTGCAACAGTAGGGAAAGTGTTGGATAGCGGAGGGGTAAAACTTACTAGTCCCACTCCATTGAGTGCAACAGTATGGAGAGTGTTGGATAGCGGAGGAATACAATTTACTATTCCCACTCCAGTCAGAGCAACAGTAGGGAAAGTGTTGGATAGTGGAGGGGTAAAAATTACTATTCCCACTCCAATGAGTGCAACAGTAGGGAAAGTGTTGGATAGCAGAGGGGTAAAAAGTACTATTCCCAGTCCAGTGAGTGTAACAGTATGGAAAGTGTTGGATAGCGGAGGAATAACATTTACTATTCCCACTCCAGTCAGTGCAACAGTAGGGAAAGTGTTGGATAGCGGAGGGTTAAAAAGTACTATTCCCACTCCAGTGAGTGTACATTAGGGAAAGTGTTGGATAACAGACGGGTAAAAATTACTATTCCCACTCCAGTGAGTGCAACAGTAGGGAAAGTGTTGGATAGCGGAGGGTTAAAAATTACTATTCCTACTCCAATGAGTGCAACAGTAGGGAAAGTGTTGAATAGAGGAGGGGTAAAAATTACTATTCCAACTCCAATGAGTGCAACAGTATGGAAAGTGTTGGATAGCGGAGGAATAACATTTACTATTCCCACTCCAGTCAGAGCAACAGTAGGGAAAGTGTTGGATAGCGGAGGGGTAAAAGTACTATTCCCACTCCAATGAGTGCAACAGTAGGGAAAGTGTTGGATAGCGGAGGGGTAAAACTTACTATTCCCACTCCATTGAGTGCAACAGTATGGAGAGTGTTGGATAGCGGAGGAATACAATTTACTATTCCCACTCCAGTCAGAGCAACAGTAGAGAAAGTGTTGGATAGTGGAGGGGTAAAATTACTATTCCCACTCCAGTGAGTGAACAGTAGAGAAAGTGTTCAATAACAGATGGGCAGAAATTACTATTCCCACTCCAGTGAGTGTAACAGTAGGGAAAGTGTTGGATAACGGACGGGTAAAAATTACTATTCCAACTCCAATGAGTGCAACAGTATGGAAAGTGTTGGATAGCGGAGGGTAAAACTTACTATTCCCACTCACATTGAGTGCAAAAGTATGGAAAGTGTTGGATAGCGGAGGAATACAATTTACTATTCCCACTCTAGTCAGTGCAACAGTAGGGAAAGTGTTGGATAGCGTAGGGGTAAAATTACTATCCCACTCCAGTGAGTGCAACAATAGGGAAAGTGTTGGATAGCGGAGGGGTAAAAGTACTATTCCCACTCCAATGAGTGCAACAGTAGGGAAAGTGTTGGATAGCGGAGGGGTAAAACTTACTAGTCCCACTCCATTGAGTGCAACAGTATGGAGAGTGTTGGATAGCGGAGGAATACAATTTACTATTCCCACTCCAGTCAGAGCAACAGTAGGGAAAGTGTTGGATAGTGGAGGGGTAAAAATTACTATTCCCACTCCAGTGAGTGAACAGTAGGGAAAGTGTTGGATAACAGACAGGCAGAAATTACTATTCCCACTCCAATGAGTGCAACAGTAGGGAAAGTGTTGGATAGCGGAGGGGTAAAAGTACTATTCCCACTCCAGTGAGTGTAACAGTAGGAAAAGTGTTGGATAAAGGACAGGTAAAAATTACTATTCCTACTCCAATGAGTGCAACAGTAGGGAAAGTGTTGAATAGAGGAGGGGTAAAACTTACTATTCCCACTCCAGGGAGTGCAACAGTATGGAAAGTGTTAGATAGCGGAGAGGTAAAAATTACTATTCCCACTCCAGTGAATGTAACAGTAGGGAAAGTGTTGGATAACAGACGGGTAAAAATTACTATTCCCACTCCAATGAGTGCAACAGTAGGGAAAGTGTTGGATAGCGGAGGGGTAAAAGTACTATTCCCAGTCCAGTGAGTGTAACAGTATGGAAAGTGTTGGATAGCGGAGGAATAACATTTACTATTCCCACTCCAGTCAGTGCAACAGTAGGGAAAGTGTTGGATAGCGGAGGGTTAAAAGTACTATTCCAACTCCAATGAGTGCAACAGTAGGGAAAGTGTTGGATAGCGGAGGGGTAAAACTTACTATTCCCACTCCATTGAGTGCAACAGTATGGAAAGTGTTGGATAGCGGAGGAATACAATTTACTATTCCCACTCTAGTCAGTGCAACAGTAGGGAAAGTGTTGGATAGCGTAGGGGTAAAAATTACTATCCCACTCCAGTGAGTGCAACAATAGGGTAAGTGTTGGATAGCGGAGGGGTAAAAAGTACTATTCCCACTCCAATGAGTGCAACAGTAGGGAAAGTGTTGAATAGCGGATGGGTAAAACTTACTATTCCCACTCCATTGAGTGCAACAGTATGGAAAGTGTTGGATAGCGGAGGAATAACATTTACTATTCCCACTCCAGTCAGAGCAACAGTAGGGAAAGTGTTGGATAGCGGAGGGGTAAAAATCACTATTCCCACTCCAGTGAGTGCAACAATAGGGAAAGTGTTGGATAGCGGAGGGTAAAAGTACTATTCCCACTCCAGTGAGTGTAACAGTAGGGAAAGTGTTGGATAACGGACGGGTAAAAATTACTATTCCAACTCCAATGAGTGCAACAGTATGGAAAGTGTTGGATAACGGACGGGTAAAAATTACTATTCCAACTCCAATGAGTGCAACAGTATGGAAAGTGTTGGATAGCAAGGGAATACAATTTACTATTATCACTCTAGTCAGTGCAACAGTAGGGAAAGTGTTGGATAGCGGAGGGGTAAAAATCACTATTCCCACTCCAGTGAGTGCAACAATAGGGAAAGTGTTGGATAGCGGAGGGGTAAAAATTACTATCCCACTCCAGTGAGTGCAACAATAGGGAAAGTGTAAGATAGCGGAGGGGTAAAAGTACTATTCCCACTCCAGTGAGTGTACATTAGGGAAGGTGTTGGATAACAGACGAGCACAAATTACTATTCCCACTCCAGTGAGTGTAACAGTAGGGAAAGTGTTGGATAACGGACGGGTAAAAATTACTTTTCCCACTCCAATGAGTGCAACAGTATGGAAAGTGTTGGATAGCAAGGGAATACAATTTACTATTATCACTCTAGTCAGTGCAACAGTAGGGAAAGTGTTGGATAGCGTAGGGGTAAAAATTACTATCGCACTCCAGTGAGTGCAACAATAGGGAAAGTGTTGGATAGCGGAGGGGTAAAAAGTACTATTCCCACTCCAATGAGTGCAACAGTAGGGAAAGTGTTGAATAGCGGACGGGTAAAAATTACTATTCCAACTCCAATGAGTGCAACAGTATGGAAAGTGTTGGATAGCGGAGGAATAAAATTTACTATTCCCACTCCAGTCAGTGCAACAGTAGGGAAAGTGTTGGATAGCGGAGGGGTAAAAATTACCATCCCACTCCAGTGAGTGCAACATTAGGGAAAGTGTTGGATAGCGGAGGGGTAAAAAGTACTATTCCCACTCCAGTGAGTGTACATTAGGGAAGGTGTTGGATAACAGACGAGTAAAAATTACTATTCCCACTCCAGTGAATGTAACAGTAGGGAAAGTGTTGGATAACAGACGGGCAGAAATTACTATTCCCACTCCAATGAGTCCAAAAGTAGGGAAAGTGTTGGATAGCGGAGGGGTAAAAGTACTATTCCCACTCCAGTGAGTGTAACAGTAGGAAAAGTGTTGGATAACGGACAGGTAAAAATTACTATTCCCACTCCAATGAGTGCAACAGTAGGGAAAGTGTTGAATAGCGGAGGGGTAAAACTTACTATTCCCACTCCATTGAGTGCAATAGTATGGAAATTGCTGGATAGCGGAGGAATAACATTTACTATTCCCACTCCAGTCAGAGCAACAGTAGGGAAAGTGTTGGATAGCGGAGGGGTAAAAATTACTATTCCCACTCCAGTGAGTGCAACAATAGAGAAAGTGTTGGATAGCGGAGGGGTAAAAGTACTATTCCCACTCCAGTGAGTGTAACAGTAAGGAAAGTGTTGGATAACAGACGGGTAAAAATTACTATTCCAACTCCAATGAGTGCAACAGTAGGGAAAGTGTTGGATAGCGGAGGGGTAAAACTTACTATTCCCACTCCATTGAGTGCAACAGTATGGAAAGTGTTGGATAGCGGAGGAATACAATTTACTATTCCCACTCTAGTCAGTGCAACAGTAGGGAAAGTGTTGGATAGCGTAGGGGTAAAAATTACTATTCCACTCCAGTGAGTGCAACAATAGGGTAAGTGTTGGATAGCGGAGGGGTAAAAAGTACTATTCCCACTCCAATGAGTGCAACAGTAGGGAAAGTGTTGGATAGCGGAGGGGTAAAACTTACTATTCCCACTCCATTGAGTGCAACAGTATGGAGAGTGTTGGATAGCGGAGGAATACAATTTACTATTCCCACTCCAGTCAGAGCAACAGTAGGGAAAGTGTTGGATAGTGGAGGGGTAAAAATTACTATTCCCACTCCAGTGAGTGAACAGTAGGGAAAGTGTTGGATAACAGATGGGCAGAAATTACTATTCCCACTCCAATGAGTGCAACAGTAGGGAAAGTGTTGGATAAAGGACAGGTAAAAATTACTATTCCTACTCCAATGAGTGCAACAGTAGGGAAAGTGTTGAATAGCGGAGGGGTAAAACTTACTATTCCCACTCCAGTGAGTGTAACAGTATGGAAAGTGTTGGATAGCGGAGGAATAACATTTACTATTCCCACTCCAGTCAGTGCAACAGTAGGGAAAGTGTTGGATAGCGGAGGGTTAAAAAGTACTATTCCCACTCCAGTGAGTGTACATTAGGGAAAGTGTTGGATAACAGACGGGTAAAAATTACTATTCCCACTCCAGTGAGTGTAACAGTAGGGAAAGTGTTGGCTAACAGACGGGCAGAAATTACTATTCCCACTCCAATGAGTGCAACAGTAGGGAAAGTGTTGGATAGCGGAGGGGTAAAAAGTACTATTTCCACTCCAGTGAGTGTAACAGTAGGGAAAGTGTTGGATAACGGCAGGTAAAATTTACTATTCCCACTCCAATGAGTGCAACAGTAGGAAAAGTGTTGAATAGCAGAGGGGTAAAACTTACTATTCCCACTCCATTGAGTGCAACAGTATGGAAAGTGTTGGATAGCGGAGGAATAACATTTACTAATCCCACTCCAGTCAGAGCAACAGTAGTGAAAGTGTTGGATAGCGGAAGGGTAACAATTACTATTCCCACTCCAGTGAGTGCAACAATAGGGAAAGTGTTGGATAGCGGAGGGGTAAAAAGTACTATTCCCACTCCAATGAGTGCAACAGTAGGGAAAGTGTTGGATAGCGGAGGGTAAAACTTACTAGTCCCACTCCATTGAGTGCAACAGTATGGAGAGTGTTGGATAGCGGAGGAATACAATTTACTATTCCCACTCCAGTCAGAGCAACAGTAGGGAAAGTGTTGGATAGTGGAGGGGTAAAAATTACTATTCCCACTCCAGTGAGTGAACAGTAGGGAAAGTGTTGGATAACAGATGGGCAGAAATTACTATTCCCACTCCAATGAGTGCAACAGTAGGGAAAGTGTTGGATAAAGGACAGGTAAAAATTACTATTCCTACTCCAATGAGTGCAACAGTAGGGAAAGTGTTGAATAGCGGAGGGGTAAAACTTACTATTCCCACTCCAGTGAGTGTAACAGTATGGAAAGTGTTGGATAGCGGAGGAATAACATTTACTATTCCCACTCCAGTCAGTGCAACAGTAGGGAAAGTGTTGGATAGCGGAGGGTTAAAAGTACTATTCCCACTCCAGTGAGTGTACATTAGGGAAAGTGTTGGATAACAGACGGGTAAAAATTACTATTCCCACTCCAGTGAGTGTAACAGTAGGGAAAGTGTTGGCTAACAGACGGGCAGAAATTACTATTCCCACTCCAATGAGTGCAACAGTAGGGAAAGTGTTGGATAGCGGAGGGGTAAAAAGTACTATTTCCACTCCAGTGAGTGTAACAGTAGGGAAAGTGTTGGATAACGGCAGGTAAAATTTACTATTCCCACTCCAATGAGTGCAACAGTAGGGAAAGTGTTGAATAGCAGAGGGGTAAAACTTACTATTCCCACTCCATTGAGTGCAACAGTATGGAAAGTGTTGGATAGCGGAGGAATAACATTTACTAATCCCACTCCAGTCAGAGCAACAGTAGTGAAAGTGTTGGATAGCGGAAGGGTAACAATTACTATTCCCACTCCAGTGAGTGCAACAATAGGGAAAGTGTTGGATAGCGGAGGGGTAAAAAGTACTATTCCCACTCCAGTGAGTGTAACAGTAGGGAAAGTGTTGGATAACGGAAGGGTAAAAATTACTATTCCAACTCCAATGAGTGCAACAGTAGGGAAAGTGTTGGATAGCGGAGGAATACAATTTACTATTCCCACTCCAGTGAGTGTAAAAGTAGGGAAAGTGTTGGATAACAGACGGGTAAAAATTACTATTCCCACTCCAATGAGTGCAACAGTAGGGAAAGTGTTGGATAGCGGAGGGGTAAAAAGTACTAATCCCACTCCAGTGAGTGCAACAGTAGGGAAAGTGTTGGATAACGGACGGATAAAAATTACTATTCCCACTTCAATGAGTGCAACAGTAGGGAAAGTGTTGGATAGCGGAGGGTTAAAACTTACTATTCCCACTCCATTCAGTGCAACAGTATGGAAAGTGTTGGATAGCGGAGGAATACAATTTACTATTCCCACTCCAGTCAGAGCAACAGTAGGAAAAGTGTTGGATAGCGGAGGGGTAAAAATTACTATTCTCACTCCAGTGAGTGTACAGTAGGGAAAGTGTTGGATAACAGACGGGTAAAAATTACTATTCCCACTCCAATGAGTGCAACAGTAGGGAAAGTGTTGGATAGCGGAGGGGTAAAAGTACTATTCCCACTACAATGAGTGTAACAGTAGGGAAAGTGTTGGATAACGGACAGGTAAAAATTACTATTCCCACTCCAATGAGTGCAACAGTAGGGAAAGTGTTGAATAGCGGATGGGTAAAACTTACTATTCCCACTCCATTGAGTGCAACAGTATGGGAAGTGTTGGATAGCAGAGGAATAAAATTACTATTCCCACTCCAGTCAGAGCAACAGTAGGGAAAGTGTTGGATAGCGGAGGGGTAAAAATTACTATTTCCACTCCAGTGAGTGCAACAATAGGGAAAGTGTTGGATAGCGGAGGGGTAAAAAGTACTATTCCCACTCCAGTGAGTGTAACAGTAGGGAAAGTGTTGGATAACGGATGGGTAAAAATTACTATTCCAACTCCAATGAGTGCAACAGTATGGAAAGTGTTGGATAGCGGAGGAATCAAATTTACTATTCCCACTCCAGTCAGTGCCACAGTAGGGAAAGTGTTGGATAGCGGAGGGGTAAAAATTACTATCCCACTCCAGTGAGTACAACAATAGGGAAAGTGTAAGATAGCGGAGGGGTAAAAGTACTATTCCCACTCCAGTGAGTGTACATTAGGGAAGGTGTTGGATAACAGACGAGTACAAATGACTATTCCCACTCCAGTGAGTGTAACAGTAGGGAAAGGGTTGGATAACGGACGGGTAAAAATTACTTTTCCCACTCCAATGAGTGCAACAGTAGGGAAAGTGTAGGATAGCCGAGGAATAAAATTTACTATTCCCACTCCAGTGAGTGCAACAATAGGGAAAGTGTTGGATAGCGGACGGGTAAAAATTACTATTCCAACTCCAATGAGTGCAACAGTATGGAAAGTGTTGGATAGCGGTTGAATAAAATTTACTATTCCCACTCCAGTCAGTGCAACAGTAGGTAAAGTGTTGGATAGCGGAGGGGTAAAAGTACTATTCCCACTCCAGTGGGTGTACATTAGGGAAGGTGTTGGATAACAGACGAGTAAAAATTACTATTCCCACTCCAGTGAATGTAACAGTAGGGAAAGTGTTGGATAACAGACGGGCAGAAATTACTATTCCCACTCCAATGAGTGCAACAGTAGGGAAAGTGTTGGATAGCGGAAGGGTAAAAAGTACTATTCCCACTCCAGTGAGTGTAACAGTAGGAAAAGTGTTGGATAGCGGACAGGTAAAAATTACTATTCCCACTCCAATGAGTGCAACAGTAGGGAAAGTGTTGAATAGCGGAGGGGTAAAACTTACTATTCCCACTCCATTGAGTGCAACAGTATGGAAATTGCTGGATAGCGGAGGAATAACATTTACTATTCCCACTCCAGTCAGAGCAACAGTAGGGAAAGTGTTGGATAGCGGAGGGGTAAAAATTACTATTCCCACTTCAGTGAGTGCAACAATAGAGAAAGTGTTGGATAGCGGAGGGGTAAAAAGAAATATTCCCACTCCAGTGAGTGTAACAGTAGGGAAAGTGTTGGATAGCGGAGGGGTAAAAACTTACTATTCCTACTCCAGTGAGTGCAACAATAGAGAAAGTGTTGGATAGCGGAGGGGAAAAAAGTACTATTCCCACTCCAGTGAGTGTAACAGTAGGGAAAGTGTTGGATAACGGACGGGTAAAAATTACTATTCCAACTCCAATGAGTGCAACAGTAGGGAAAGTGTTGGATAGCGGAAGGGTAAAACTTACTATTCCCACTCCATTGAGTGCAACAGTATGGAAAGTGTTGGATAGCGGAGGAATACAATTTACTATTCCCACTCTAGTCAGTGCAACAGTAGGGAAAGTGTTGGATAGCGTAGGGGTAAAAATTACTATCCCACTCCAGTGAGTGCAACAATAGGGAAAGTGTTGGATAGCGGAGGGGTAAAAAGTACTATTCCCACTCCAATGAGTGCAACAGTAGGGAAAGTGTTGGATAGCGGAAGGGTAAAACTTACTATTCCCACTCCATTGAGTGCAACAGTATGGAGAGTGTTGGATACCGGAGGAATACAATTTACTATTCCCACTCCAGTCAGAGCAACAGTAGGGAAAGTGTTGGATAGCGGAGGGGTAAAAATTACTATTCCCACTCCAGTGAGTGAACAGTAGGGAAAGTGTTGGATAACAGACGGGCAGAAATTACTATTCCCACTCCAATGAGTGCAACAGTAGGGAAAGTGTTGGATAGCGGAGGGGTAAAAAGTACTATTCCCACTCCAGTGAGTGTAACAGTAGGAAAAGTGTTGGATAAAGGACAGGTAAAAATTACTATTCCTACTCCAATGAGTGCAACAGTAGGGAAAGTGTTGAATAGCGGAGGGGTAAAACTTACTATTCCCACTCCATTGAGTGCAACAGTATGGAAATTGTTGGATAGCAGAGGAATAAAATTACTATTCCCACTCCAGTCAGTGCAACAGTAGGGAAAGTGTTGGATAACAGACGGGTAAAAATTACTATTCCCACTCCAATGAGTGTAACAGTAGGGAAAGTGTTGGATAACAGACGGGTAAAAATTACTATTCCCACTCCAATGAGTGCAACAGTAGGGAAAGTGTTGGATAGCGGAGGGTTAAAAAGTACTATTCCCACTCCAGTGAGTGTACATTAGGGAAAGTGTTGGATAACAGACGGGTAAAAATTACTATTCCCACTCCAGTGAGTGTAACAGTAGGGAAAGTGTTGGCTAACAGATGGGCAGAAATTACTATTCCCACTCCAATGAGTGCAACAGTAGGGAAAGTGTTGGATAGCGGAGGGGTAAAAGTACTATTCCCACTCCAGTGAGTGTAACAGTAGGGAAAGTGTTGGATAACGGCAGGTAAAAATTACTATTCCCACTCCAATGAGTGCAACAGTAGGGAAAGTGTTGAATAGCGGAGGGGTAAAACTTACTATTCCCACTCCATTGAGTGCAACAGTATGGAAAGTGTTGGATAGCGGAGGAATAACATTTACTATTCCCACTCCAGTCAGAGTAACAGTAGGGAAAGTGTTGGATAGCGGAGGGGTAAAAATCACTATTCCCACTCCAGTGAGTGCAACAATAGGGAAAGTGTTGGATAGCGGAGGGGTAAAAGTACTATTCCCACTCCAGTGAGTGTAACAGTAGGGAAAGTGTTGGATAACGGACGGGTAAAAATTACTATTCCAACTCCAATGAGTGCAACAGTATGGAAAGTGTTGGATAACGGACGGGTAAAAATTACTATTCCAACTCCAATGAGTGCAACAGTATGGAAAGTGTTGGATAGCGGAGGAATAAAATTTACTATTTCCACTCCAGTCAGTGCCACAGTAGGGAAAGTGTTGGATAGCGGAGGGGTAAAAATTACTATCCCAATCCAGTGAGTGCAACAATAGGGAAAGTGTAAGATAGCGGAGGGGTAAAAAGTACTATTCCCACTCCAGTGAGTGTACATTAGGGAAGGTGTTGGATAACAGACGAGTACAAATTACTATTCCCACTCCAGTGAGTGTAACAGTAGGGAAAGTGTTGGATAACGGACGGGTAAAAATTACTTTTCCCACTCCAATGAGTGCAACAGTATGGAAAGTGTTGGATAGCAAGGGAATACAATTTACTATTCCCACTCTAGTCGGTGCAACAGTAGGGAAAGTGTTGGATAGCGTAGGGGTAAAAATTACTATCCCACTCCAGTGAGTGCAACAATAGGGAAAGTGTTGGATAGCGGAGGGGTAAAAAGTACTATTCCCACTCCAATGAGTGCAACAGTAGGGAAAGTGTTGAATAGCGGACGGGTAAAAATTACTATTCCAACTCCAATGAGTGCAACAGTATGGAAAGTGTTGGATAGCGGAGGAATAAAATTTACTATTCCCACTCCAACACTTTCCCTACTGTTGCACTGACTGGATAGCGGAGGGGTAAAAATTACCATCCCACTCCAGTGAGTGCAACATTAGGGAAACTGTTGGATAGCGGAGGGGTAAAAAGTACTATTCCCACTCCAGTGAGTGTACATTAGGGAAGGTGTTGGATAACAGACGAGTAAAAATTACTATTCCCACTCCAGTGAATGTAACAGTAGGGAAAGTGTTGGATAACAGACGGGCAGAAATTACTATTCCCACTCCAATGAGTCCAAAAGTAGGGAAAGTGTTGGATAGCGGAGGGGTAAAAGTACTATTCCCACTCCAGTGAGTGTAACAGTAGGAAAAGTGTTGGATAACGGACAGGTAAAAATTACTATTCCCACTCCAGTGAGTGCAACAGTAGGGAAAGTGTTGAATAGCGGAGGGGTAAAACTTACTATTCCCACTCCATTGAGTGCAACAGTATGGAAATTGCTGGATAGCGGAGGAATAACATTTACTATTCCCACTCCAGTCAGAGCAACAGTAGGGAAAGTGTTGGATAGCGGAGGGGTAAAAATTACTATTCCCACTTCAGTGAGTGCAACAATAGAGAAAGTGTTGGATAGCGGAGGGGTAAAAAGAAATATTCCCATTCCAGTGAGTGTAACAGTAGGGAAAGTGTTGGATAACAGACGGGTAAAAATTACTATTCCCAGACCAGTCAGAGCAACAGTAGGGAAAGTGTTGGATAGCGGAGGGGTAAAAATTACTATTCCCACTCCAGTGAGTGCAACAATAGAGAAAGTGTTGGATAGCGGAGGGGTAAAAGTACTATTCCCACTCCAGTGAGTGTAACAGTAAGGAAAGTGTTGGATAACGGATGGGTAAAAATTACTATTCCAACTCCAATGAGTGCAACAGTAGGGAAAGTGTTGGATAGCGGAGGGGTAAAACTTACTATTCCCACTCCATTGAGTGCAACAGTATGGAAAGTGTTGGATAGCGGAGGAATACAATTTACTATTCCCACTCCAGTCAGAGCAACAGTAGGGAAAGTGTTGGATAGTGGAGGGGTAAAAATTACTATTCCCACTCCAGTGAGTGAACAGTAGGGAAAGTGTTGGATAACAGACAGGCAGAAATTACTATTCCCACTCCAATGAGTGCAACAGTAGGGAAAGTGTTGGATAGCGGAGGGGTAAAAAGTACTATTCCCACTCCAGTGAGTGTAACAGTAGGAAAAGTGTTGGATAACGGACAGGTAAAAATTACTATTCCCACTCCAATGAGTGCAACAGTAGGGAAAGTGTTGAATAGCGGATGGGTAAAACTTACTATTCCCACTCCATTGAGTGCAACAGTATGGGAAGTGTTGGATAGCAGAGGAATAAAATTACTATTCCCACTCCAGTCAGAGCAACAGTAGGGAAAGTGTTGGATAGCGGAGGGGTAAAAATTACTATTTCCACTCCAGTGAGTGCAACAATAGGGAAAGTGTTGGATAGCGGAGGGGTAAAAAGTACTATTCCCACTCCAGTGAGTGTAACAGTAGGGAAAGTGTTGGATAACGGATGGGTAAAAATTACTATTCCAACTCCAATGAGTGCAACAGTATGGAAAGTGTTGGATAGCGGAGGAATCAAATTTACTATTCCCACTCCAGTCAGTGCCACAGTAGGGAAAGTGTTGGATAGCGGAGGAATACAATTTACTATTCCCACTCTAGTCAGTGCAACAGTAGGGAAAGTGTTGGATAGCGTAGGAGTAAAAATTACTATCCCACTCCAGTGAGTGCAACAATAGGGTAAGTGTTGGATAGCGGAGGGGTAAAAAGTACTATTCCCACTACATTGAGTGCAACAGTATGGAGAGTGTTGGATAGCGGAGGAATACAATTTACTATTCCCACTCCAGTCAGAGCAACAGTAGGAAAAGTGTTGGATAGTGGAGGGGTAAAAATTACTATTCCCACTCCAGTGAGTGAACAGTAGGGAAAGTGTTGGATAACAGATGGGCAGAAATTACTATTCCCACTCCAATGAGTGCAACAGTAGGGAAAGTGTTGGATAAAGGACAGGTAAAAATTACTATTCCTACTCCAATGAGTGCAACAGTAGGGAAAGTGTTGAATAGCGGAGGGGTAAAACTTACTATTCCCACTCCAGTGAGTGTAACAGTATGGAAAGTGTTGGATAGCGGAGGAATAACATTTACTATTCCCACTCCAGTCAGTGCAACAGTAGGGAAAGTGTTGGATAGCGGAGGGTTAAAAAGTACTATTCCCACTCCAGTGAGTGTACATTAGGGAAAGTGTTGGATAACAGACGGGTAAAAATTACTATTCCCACTCCAGTGAGTGTAACAGTAGGGAAAGTGTTGGCTAACAGACAGGCAGAAATTACTATTCCCACTCCAATGAGTGCAACAGTAGGGAAAGTGTTGGATAGCGGAGGGGTAAAAGTACTATTTCCACTCCAGTGAGTGTAACAGTAGGGAAAGTGTTGGATAACGGCAGGTAAAATTTACTATTCCCACTCCAATGAGTGCAACAGTAGGGAAAGTGTTGAATAGCAGAGGGGTAAAACTTACTATTCCCACTCCATTGAGTGCAACAGTATGGAAAGTGTTGGATAGCGGAGGAATAACATTTACTAATCCCACTCCAGTCAGAGCAACAGTAGTGAAAGTGTTGGATAGCGGAAGGGTAACAATTACTATTCCCACTCCAGTGAGTGCAACAATAGGGAAAGTGTTGGATAGCGGAGGGGTAAAAGTACTATTCCCACTCCAGTGAGTGTAACAGTAGGGAAAGTGTTGGATAACGGAAGGGTAAAAATTACTATTCCAACTCCAATGAGTGCAACAGTAGGGAAAGTGTTGGATAGCGGAGGAATACAATTTACTATTCCCACTCCAGTGAGTGTAAAAGTAGGGAAAGTGTTGGATAACAGACGGGTAAAAATTACTATTCCCACTCCAATGAGTGCAACAGTAGGAAAAGTGTTGGATAGCGGAGGGGTAAAAGTACTAATCCCACTCCAGTGAGTGCAACAGTAGGGAAAGTGTTGGATAACGGACGGATAAAAATTACTATTCCCACTTCAATGAGTGCAACAGTAGGGAAAGTGTTGGATAGCGGAGGGTTAAAACTTACTATTCCCACTCCATTCAGTGCAACAGTATGGAAAGTGTTGGATAGCGGAGGAATACAATTTACTATTCCCACTCCAGTCAGAGCAACAGTAGGAAAAGTGTTGGATAGCGGAGGGGTAAAAATTACTATTCTCACTCCAGTGAGTGTACAGTAGGGAAAGTGTTGGATAACAGACGGGTAAAAATTACTATTCCCACTCCAATGAGTGCAACAGTAGGGAAAGTGTTGGATAGCGGAGGGGTAAAAGTACTATTCCCACTACAATGAGTGTAACAGTAGGGAAAGTGTTGGATAACGGACAGGTAAAAATTACTATTCCCACTCCAATGAGTGCAACAGTAGGGAAAGTGTTGAATAGCGGATCGGTAAAACTTACTATTCCCACTCCATTGAGTGCAACAGTATGGGAAGTGTTGGATAGCAGAGGAATAAAATTACTATTCCCACTCCAGTCAGAGCAACAGTAGGGAAAGTGTTGGATAGCGGAGGGGTAAAAATTACTATTTCCACTCCAGTGAGTGCAACAATAGGGAAAGTGTTGGATAGCGGAGGGGTAAAAAGTACTATTCCCACTCCAGTGAGTGTACATTAGGGAAGGTGTTGGATAACAGACGAGTACAAATGACTATTCCCACTCCAGTGAGTGTAACAGTAGGGAAAGGGTTGGATAACGGACGGGTAAAAATTACTTTTCCCACTCCAATGAGTGCAACAGTAGGGAAAGTGTAGGATAGCCGAGGAATAAAATTTACTATTCCCACTCCAGTGAGTGCAACAATAGGGAAAGTGTTGGATAGCGGACGGGTAAAAATTACTATTCCAACTCCAATGAGTGCAACAGTATGGAAAGTGTTGGATAGCGGTTGAATAAAATTTACTATTCCCACTCCAGTCAGTGCAACAGTAGGTAAAGTGTTGGATAGCGGAGGGGTAAAAGTACTATTCCCACTCCAGTGGGTGTACATTAGGGAAGGTGTTGGATAACAGACGGGCAGAAATTACTATTCCCACTCCAATGAGTGCAACAGTAGGGAAAGTGTTGGATAGCGGAAGGGTAAAAAGTACTATTCCCACTCCAGTGAGTGTAACAGTAGGAAAAGTGTTGGATAGCGGACAGGTAAAAATTACTATTCCCACTCCAATGAGTGCAACAGTAGGGAAAGTGTTGAATAGCGGAGGGGTAAAACTTACTATTCCCACTCCATTGAGTGCATCAGTATGGAAATTGCTGGATAGCGGAGGAATAACATTTACTATTCCCACTCCAGTCAGAGCAACAGTAGGGAAAGTGTTGGATAGCGGAGGGGTAAAAATTACTATTCCCACTTCAGTGAGTGCAACAATAGAGAAAGTGTTGGATAGCGGAGGGGTAAAAAGAAATATTCCCACTCCAGTGAGTGTAACAGTAGGGAAAGTGTTGGATAGCGGAGGGGTAAAAACTTACTATTCCTACTCCAGTGAGTGCAACAATAGAGAAAGTGTTGGATAGCGGAGGGGAAAAAGTACTATTCCCACTCCAGTGAGTGTAACAGTAGGGAAAGTGTTGGATAACGGACGGGTAAAAATTACTATTCCAACTCCAATGAGTGCAACAGTAGGGAAAGTGTTGGATAGCGGAAGGGTAAAACTTACTATTCCCACTCCATTGAGTGCAACAGTATGGAAAGTGTTGGATAGCGGAGGAATACAATTTACTATTCCCACTCTAGTCAGTGCAACAGTAGGGAAAGTGTTGGATAGCGGAGGAATACAATTTACTATTCCCACTCCAGTCAGAGCAACAGTAGGGAAAGTGTTGGATAGTGGAGGGGTAAAAATTACTATTCCCACTCCAGTGAGTGAACAGTAGGGAAAGTGTTGGATAACAGACAGGCAGAAATTACTATTCCCACTCCAATGAGTGCAACAGTAGGGAAAGTGTTGGATAGCGGAGGGGTAAAAAGTACTATTCCCACTCCAGTGAGTGTAACAGTAGGAAAAGTGTTGGATAAAGGACAGGTAAAAATTACTATTCCTACTCCAATGAGTGCAACAGTAGGGAAAGTGTTGAATAGAGGAGGGGTAAAACTTACTATTCCCACTCCAGGGAGTGCAACAGTATGGAAAGTGTTAGATAGCGGAGAGGTAAAAATTACTATTCCCACTCCAGTGAATGTAACAGTAGGGAAAGTGTTGGATAACAGACGGGTAAAAATTACTATTCCCACTCCAATGAGTGCAACAGTAGGGAAAGTGTTGGATAGCGGAGGGGTAAAAAGTACTATTCCCAGTCCAGTGAGTGTAACAGTATGGAAAGTGTTGGATAGCGGAGGAATAACATTTACTATTCCCACTCCAGTCAGTGCAACAGTAGGGAAAGTGTTGGATAGCGGAGGGTTAAAAAGTACTATTCCAACTCCAATGAGTGCAACAGTAGGGAAAGTGTTGGATAGCGGAGGGGTAAAACTTACTATTCCCACTCCATTGAGTGCAACAGTATGGAAAGTGTTGGATAGCGGAGGAATACAATTTACTATTCCCACTCTAGTCAGTGCAACAGTAGGGAAAGTGTTGGATAGCGTAGGGGTAAAAATTACTATCCCACTCCAGTGAGTGCAACAATAGGGTAAGTGTTGGATAGCGGAGGGGTAAAAGTACTATTCCCACTCCAATGAGTGCAACAGTAGGGAAAGTGTTGAATAGCGGATGGGTAAAACTTACTATTCCCACTCCATTGAGTGCAACAGTATGGAAAGTGTTGGATAGCGGAGGAATAACATTTACTATTCCCACTCCAGTCAGAGCAACAGTAGGGAAAGTGTTGGATAGCGGAGGGGTAAAAATCACTATTCCCACTCCAGTGAGTGCAACAATAGGGAAAGTGTTGGATAGCGGAGGGGTAAAAAGTACTATTCCCACTCCAGTGAGTGTAACAGTAGGGAAAGTGTTGGATAACGGACGGGTAAAAATTACTATTCCAACTCCAATGAGTGCAACAGTATGGAAAGTGTTGGATAACGGACGGGTAAAAATTACTATTCCAACTCCAATGAGTGCAACAGTATGGAAAGTGTTGGATAGCAAGGGAATACAATTTACTATTATCACTCTAGTCAGTGCAACAGTAGGGAAAGTGTTGGATAGCGGAGGGGTAAAAATCACTATTCCCACTCCAGTGAGTGCAACAATAGGGAAAGTGTTGGATAGCGGAGGGGTAAAAATTACTATCCCACTCCAGTGAGTGCAACAATAGGGAAAGTGTAAGATAGCGGAGGGGTAAAAAGTACTATTCCCACTCCAGTGAGTGTACATTAGGGAAGGTGTTGGATAACAGACGAGCACAAATTACTATTCCCACTCCAGTGAGTGTAACAGTAGGGAAAGTGTTGGATAACGGACGGGTAAAAATTACTTTTCCCACTCCAATGAGTGCAACAGTATGGAAAGTGTTGGATAGCAAGGGAATACAATTTACTATTATCACTCTAGTCAGTGCAACAGTAGGGAAAGTGTTGGATAGCGTAGGGGTAAAATTACTATCGCACTCCAGTGAGTGCAACAATAGGGAAAGTGTTGGATAGCGGAGGGGTAAAAAGTACTATTCCCACTCCAATGAGTGCAACAGTAGGGAAAGTGTTGAATAGCGGACGGGTAAAAATTACTATTCCAACTCCAATGAGTGCAACAGTATGGAAAGTGTTGGATAGCGGAGGAATAAAATTTACTATTCCCACTCCAGTCAGTGCAACAGTAGGGAAAGTGTTGGATAGCGGAGGGGTAAAATTACCATCCCACTCCAGTGAGTGCAACATTAGGGAAAGTGTTGGATAGCGGAGGGGTAAAAAGTACTATTCCCACTCCAGTGAGTGTACATTAGGGAAGGTGTTGGATAACAGACGAGTAAAAATTACTATTCCCACTCCAGTGAATGTAACAGTAGGGAAAGTGTTGGATAACAGACGGGCAGAAATTACTATTCCCACTCCAATGAGTCCAAAAGTAGGGAAAGTGTTGGATAGCGGAGGGGTAAAAAGTACTATTCCCACTCCAGTGAGTGTAACAGTAGGAAAAGTGTTGGATAACGGACAGGTAAAAATTACTATTCCCACTCCAATGAGTGCAACAGTAGGGAAAGTGTTGAATAGCGGAGGGGTAAAACTTACTATTCCCACTCCATTGAGTGCAATAGTATGGAAATTGCTGGATAGCGGAGGAATAACATTTACTATTCCCACTCCAGTCAGAGCAACAGTAGGGAAAGTGTTGGATAGCGGAGGGGTAAAAATTACTATTCCCACTCCAGTGAGTGCAACAATAGAGAAAGTGTTGGATAGCGGAGGGGTAAAAAGTACTATTCCCACTCCAGTGAGTGTAACAGTAAGGAAAGTGTTGGATAACAGACGGGTAAAAATTACTATTCCAACTCCAATGAGTGCAACAGTAGGGAAAGTGTTGGATAGCGGAGGGGTAAAACTTACTATTCCCACTCCATTGAGTGCAACAGTATGGAAAGTGTTGGATAGCGGAGGAATACAATTTACTATTCCCACTCTAGTCAGTGCAACAGTAGGGAAAGTGTTGGATAGCGTAGGGGTAAAAATTACTATTCCACTCCAGTGAGTGCAACAATAGGGTAAGTGTTGGATAGCGGAGGGGT
Organism: Calotriton arnoldi; assembly: GCA_963921515.1. Classification (NCBI taxonomy): domain Eukaryota; kingdom Metazoa; phylum Chordata; class Amphibia; order Caudata; family Salamandridae; genus Calotriton; species Calotriton arnoldi. The sequence goes on from CAWUFW010000086.1 coordinate 6,118,997, forward strand.
AAAAGTACTATTCCCACTCCAATGAGTGCAACAGTAGGGAAAGTGTTGGATAGCGGAGGGGTAAAACTTACTATTCCCACTCCATTGAGTGCAACAGTATGGAGAGTGTTGGATAGCGGAGGAATACAATTTACTATTCCCACTCCAGTCAGAGCAACAGTAGGGAAAGTGTTGGATAGTGGAGGGGTAAAAATTACTATTCCCACTCCAGTGAGTGAACAGTAGGGAAAGTGTTGGATAACAGATGGGCAGAAATTACTATTCCCACTCCAATGAGTGCAACAGTAGGGAAAGTGTTGGATAAAGGACAGGTAAAAATTACTATTCCTACTCCAATGAGTGCAACAGTAGGGAAAGTGTTGAATAGCGGAGGGGTAAAACTTACTATTCCCACTCCAGTGAGTGTAACAGTATGGAAAGTGTTGGATAGCGGAGGAATAACATTTACTATTCCCACTCCAGTCAGTGCAACAGTAGGGAAAGTGTTGGATAGCGGAGGGTTAAAAAGTACTATTCCCACTCCAGTGAGTGTACATTAGGGAAAGTGTTGGATAACAGACGGGTAAAAATTACTATTCCCACTCCAGTGAGTGTAACAGTAGGGAAAGTGTTGGCTAACAGACGGGCAGAAATTACTATTCCCACTCCAATGAGTGCAACAGTAGGGAAAGTGTTGGATAGCGGAGGGGTAAAAGTACTATTTCCACTCCAGTGAGTGTAACAGTAGGGAAAGTGTTGGATAACGGCAGGTAAAATTTACTATTCCCACTCCAATGAGTGCAACAGTAGGAAAAGTGTTGAATAGCAGAGGGGTAAAACTTACTATTCCCACTCCATTGAGTGCAACAGTATGGAAAGTGTTGGATAGCGGAGGAATAACATTTACTAATCCCACTCCAGTCAGAGCAACAGTAGTGAAAGTGTTGGATAGCGGAAGGGTAACAATTACTATTCCCACTCCAGTGAGTGCAACAATAGGGAAAGTGTTGGATAGCGGAGGGGTAAAAAGTACTATTCCCACTCCAATGAGTGCAACAGTAGGGAAAGTGTTGGATAGCGGAGGGGTAAAACTTACTAGTCCCACTCCATTGAGTGCAACAGTATGGAGAGTGTTGGATAGCGGAGGAATACAATTTACTATTCCCACTCCAGTCAGAGCAACAGTAGGGAAAGTGTTGGATAGTGGAGGGGTAAAAATTACTATTCCCACTCCAGTGAGTGAACAGTAGGGAAAGTGTTGGATAACAGATGGGCAGAAATTACTATTCCCACTCCAATGAGTGCAACAGTAGGGAAAGTGTTGGATAAAGGACAGGTAAAAATTACTATTCCTACTCCAATGAGTGCAACAGTAGGGAAAGTGTTGAATAGCGGAGGGGTAAAACTTACTATTCCCACTCCAGTGAGTGTAACAGTATGGAAAGTGTTGGATAGCGGAGGAATAACATTTACTATTCCCACTCCAGTCAGTGCAACAGTAGGGAAAGTGTTGGATAGCGGAGGGTTAAAAAGTACTATTCCCACTCCAGTGAGTGTACATTAGGGAAAGTGTTGGATAACAGACGGGTAAAAATTACTATTCCCACTCCAGTGAGTGTAACAGTAGGGAAAGTGTTGGCTAACAGACGGGCAGAAATTACTATTCCCACTCCAATGAGTGCAACAGTAGGGAAAGTGTTGGATAGCGGAGGGGTAAAAAGTACTATTTCCACTCCAGTGAGTGTAACAGTAGGGAAAGTGTTGGATAACGGCAGGTAAAATTTACTATTCCCACTCCAATGAGTGCAACAGTAGGGAAAGTGTTGAATAGCAGAGGGGTAAAACTTACTATTCCCACTCCATTGAGTGCAACAGTATGGAAAGTGTTGGATAGCGGAGGAATAACATTTACTAATCCCACTCCAGTCAGAGCAACAGTAGTGAAAGTGTTGGATAGCGGAAGGGTAACAATTACTATTCCCACTCCAGTGAGTGCAACAATAGGGAAAGTGTTGGATAGCGGAGGGGTAAAAAGTACTATTCCCACTCCAGTGAGTGTAACAGTAGGGAAAGTGTTGGATAACGGAAGGGTAAAAATTACTATTCCAACTCCAATGAGTGCAACAGTAGGGAAAGTGTTGGATAGCGGAGGAATACAATTTACTATTCCCACTCCAGTGAGTGTAAAAGTAGGGAAAGTGTTGGATAACAGACGGGTAAAAATTACTATTCCCACTCCAATGAGTGCAACAGTAGGGAAAGTGTTGGATAGCGGAGGGGTAAAAAGTACTAATCCCACTCCAGTGAGTGCAACAGTAGGGAAAGTGTTGGATAACGGACGGATAAAAATTACTATTCCCACTTCAATGAGTGCAACAGTAGGGAAAGTGTTGGATAGCGGAGGGTTAAAACTTACTATTCCCACTCCATTCAGTGCAACAGTATGGAAAGTGTTGGATAGCGGAGGAATACAATTTACTATTCCCACTCCAGTCAGAGCAACAGTAGGAAAAGTGTTGGATAGCGGAGGGGTAAAAATTACTATTCTCACTCCAGTGAGTGTACAGTAGGGAAAGTGTTGGATAACAGACGGGTAAAAATTACTATTCCCACTCCAATGAGTGCAACAGTAGGGAAAGTGTTGGATAGCGGAGGGGTAAAAAGTACTATTCCCACTACAATGAGTGTAACAGTAGGGAAAGTGTTGGATAACGGACAGGTAAAAATTACTATTCCCACTCCAATGAGTGCAACAGTAGGGAAAGTGTTGAATAGCGGATGGGTAAAACTTACTATTCCCACTCCATTGAGTGCAACAGTATGGGAAGTGTTGGATAGCAGAGGAATAAAATTACTATTCCCACTCCAGTCAGAGCAACAGTAGGGAAAGTGTTGGATAGCGGAGGGGTAAAAATTACTATTTCCACTCCAGTGAGTGCAACAATAGGGAAAGTGTTGGATAGCGGAGGGGTAAAAAGTACTATTCCCACTCCAGTGAGTGTAACAGTAGGGAAAGTGTTGGATAACGGATGGGTAAAAATTACTATTCCAACTCCAATGAGTGCAACAGTATGGAAAGTGTTGGATAGCGGAGGAATCAAATTTACTATTCCCACTCCAGTCAGTGCCACAGTAGGGAAAGTGTTGGATAGCGGAGGGGTAAAAATTACTATCCCACTCCAGTGAGTACAACAATAGGGAAAGTGTAAGATAGCGGAGGGGTAAAAAGTACTATTCCCACTCCAGTGAGTGTACATTAGGGAAGGTGTTGGATAACAGACGAGTACAAATGACTATTCCCACTCCAGTGAGTGTAACAGTAGGGAAAGGGTTGGATAACGGACGGGTAAAAATTACTTTTCCCACTCCAATGAGTGCAACAGTAGGGAAAGTGTAGGATAGCCGAGGAATAAAATTTACTATTCCCACTCCAGTGAGTGCAACAATAGGGAAAGTGTTGGATAGCGGACGGGTAAAAATTACTATTCCAACTCCAATGAGTGCAACAGTATGGAAAGTGTTGGATAGCGGTTGAATAAAATTTACTATTCCCACTCCAGTCAGTGCAACAGTAGGTAAAGTGTTGGATAGCGGAGGGGTAAAAGTACTATTCCCACTCCAGTGGGTGTACATTAGGGAAGGTGTTGGATAACAGACGAGTAAAAATTACTATTCCCACTCCAGTGAATGTAACAGTAGGGAAAGTGTTGGATAACAGACGGGCAGAAATTACTATTCCCACTCCAATGAGTGCAACAGTAGGGAAAGTGTTGGATAGCGGAAGGGTAAAAGTACTATTCCCACTCCAGTGAGTGTAACAGTAGGAAAAGTGTTGGATAGCGGACAGGTAAAAATTACTATTCCCACTCCAATGAGTGCAACAGTAGGGAAAGTGTTGAATAGCGGAGGGGTAAAACTTACTATTCCCACTCCATTGAGTGCAACAGTATGGAAATTGCTGGATAGCGGAGGAATAACATTTACTATTCCCACTCCAGTCAGAGCAACAGTAGGGAAAGTGTTGGATAGCGGAGGGGTAAAAATTACTATTCCCACTTCAGTGAGTGCAACAATAGAGAAAGTGTTGGATAGCGGAGGGGTAAAAAGAAATATTCCCACTCCAGTGAGTGTAACAGTAGGGAAAGTGTTGGATAGCGGAGGGGTAAAAACTTACTATTCCTACTCCAGTGAGTGCAACAATAGAGAAAGTGTTGGATAGCGGAGGGGAAAAAGTACTATTCCCACTCCAGTGAGTGTAACAGTAGGGAAAGTGTTGGATAACGGACGGGTAAAAATTACTATTCCAACTCCAATGAGTGCAACAGTAGGGAAAGTGTTGGATAGCGGAAGGGTAAAACTTACTATTCCCACTCCATTGAGTGCAACAGTATGGAAAGTGTTGGATAGCGGAGGAATACAATTTACTATTCCCACTCTAGTCAGTGCAACAGTAGGGAAAGTGTTGGATAGCGTAGGGGTAAAAATTACTATCCCACTCCAGTGAGTGCAACAATAGGGAAAGTGTTGGATAGCGGAGGGGTAAAAAGTACTATTCCCACTCCAATGAGTGCAACAGTAGGGAAAGTGTTGGATAGCGGAAGGGTAAAACTTACTATTCCCACTCCATTGAGTGCAACAGTATGGAGAGTGTTGGATACCGGAGGAATACAATTTACTATTCCCACTCCAGTCAGAGCAACAGTAGGGAAAGTGTTGGATAGCGGAGGGGTAAAAATTACTATTCCCACTCCAGTGAGTGAACAGTAGGGAAAGTGTTGGATAACAGACGGGCAGAAATTACTATTCCCACTCCAATGAGTGCAACAGTAGGGAAAGTGTTGGATAGCGGAGGGGTAAAAGTACTATTCCCACTCCAGTGAGTGTAACAGTAGGAAAAGTGTTGGATAAAGGACAGGTAAAAATTACTATTCCTACTCCAATGAGTGCAACAGTAGGGAAAGTGTTGAATAGCGGAGGGGTAAAACTTACTATTCCCACTCCATTGAGTGCAACAGTATGGAAATTGTTGGATAGCAGAGGAATAAAATTACTATTCCCACTCCAGTCAGTGCAACAGTAGGGAAAGTGTTGGATAACAGACGGGTAAAAATTACTATTCCCACTCCAATGAGTGTAACAGTAGGGAAAGTGTTGGATAACAGACGGGTAAAAATTACTATTCCCACTCCAATGAGTGCAACAGTAGGGAAAGTGTTGGATAGCGGAGGGTTAAAAAGTACTATTCCCACTCCAGTGAGTGTACATTAGGGAAAGTGTTGGATAACAGACGGGTAAAAATTACTATTCCCACTCCAGTGAGTGTAACAGTAGGGAAAGTGTTGGCTAACAGATGGGCAGAAATTACTATTCCCACTCCAATGAGTGCAACAGTAGGGAAAGTGTTGGATAGCGGAGGGGTAAAAAGTACTATTCCCACTCCAGTGAGTGTAACAGTAGGGAAAGTGTTGGATAACGGCAGGTAAAAATTACTATTCCCACTCCAATGAGTGCAACAGTAGGGAAAGTGTTGAATAGCGGAGGGGTAAAACTTACTATTCCCACTCCATTGAGTGCAACAGTATGGAAAGTGTTGGATAGCGGAGGAATAACATTTACTATTCCCACTCCAGTCAGAGTAACAGTAGGGAAAGTGTTGGATAGCGGAGGGGTAAAAATCACTATTCCCACTCCAGTGAGTGCAACAATAGGGAAAGTGTTGGATAGCGGAGGGGTAAAAGTACTATTCCCACTCCAGTGAGTGTAACAGTAGGGAAAGTGTTGGATAACGGACGGGTAAAAATTACTATTCCAACTCCAATGAGTGCAACAGTATGGAAAGTGTTGGATAACGGACGGGTAAAAATTACTATTCCAACTCCAATGAGTGCAACAGTATGGAAAGTGTTGGATAGCGGAGGAATAAAATTTACTATTTCCACTCCAGTCAGTGCCACAGTAGGGAAAGTGTTGGATAGCGGAGGGGTAAAATTACTATCCCAATCCAGTGAGTGCAACAATAGGGAAAGTGTAAGATAGCGGAGGGGTAAAAGTACTATTCCCACTCCAGTGAGTGTACATTAGGGAAGGTGTTGGATAACAGACGAGTACAAATTACTATTCCCACTCCAGTGAGTGTAACAGTAGGGAAAGTGTTGGATAACGGACGGGTAAAAATTACTTTTCCCACTCCAATGAGTGCAACAGTATGGAAAGTGTTGGATAGCAAGGGAATACAATTTACTATTCCCACTCTAGTCGGTGCAACAGTAGGGAAAGTGTTGGATAGCGTAGGGGTAAAAATTACTATCCCACTCCAGTGAGTGCAACAATAGGGAAAGTGTTGGATAGCGGAGGGGTAAAAAGTACTATTCCCACTCCAATGAGTGCAACAGTAGGGAAAGTGTTGAATAGCGGACGGGTAAAAATTACTATTCCAACTCCAATGAGTGCAACAGTATGGAAAGTGTTGGATAGCGGAGGAATAAAATTTACTATTCCCACTCCAACACTTTCACTACTGTTGACACTGACTGGATAGCGGAGGGGTAAAAATTACCATCCCACTCCAGTGAGTGCAACATTAGGGAAACTGTTGGATAGCGGAGGGGTAAAAAGTACTATTCCCACTCCAGTGAGTGTACATTAGGGAAGGTGTTGGATAACAGACGAGTAAAAATTACTATTCCCACTCCAGTGAATGTAACAGTAGGGAAAGTGTTGGATAACAGACGGGCAGAAATTACTATTCCCACTCCAATGAGTCCAAAAGTAGGGAAAGTGTTGGATAGCGGAGGGGTAAAAGTACTATTCCCACTCCAGTGAGTGTAACAGTAGGAAAAGTGTTGGATAACGGACAGGTAAAAATTACTATTCCCACTCCAATGAGTGCAACAGTAGGGAAAGTGTTGAATAGCGGAGGGGTAAAACTTACTATTCCCACTCCATTGAGTGCAACAGTATGGAAATTGCTGGATAGCGGAGTAATAACATTTACTATTCCCACTCCAGTCAGAGCAACAGTAGGGAAAGTGTTGGATAGCGGAGGGGTAAAAATTACTATTCCCACTTCAGTGAGTGCAACAATAGAGAAAGTGTTGGATAGCGGAGGGGTAAAAAGAAATATTCCCATTCCAGTGAGTGTAACAGTAGGGAAAGTGTTGGATAACAGACGGGTAAAAATTACTATTCCCAGACCAGTCAGAGCAACAGTAGGGAAAGTGTTGGATAGCGGAGGGGTAAAAATTACTATTCCCACTCCAGTGAGTGCAACAATAGAGAAAGTGTTGGATAGCGGAGGGGTAAAAAGTACTATTCCCACTCCAGTGAGTGTAACAGTAAGGAAAGTGTTGGATAACGGATGGGTAAAAATTACTATTCCAACTCCAATGAGTGCAACAGTAGGGAAAGTGTTGGATAGCGGAGGGGTAAAACTTACTATTCCCACTCCATTGAGTGCAACAGTATGGAAAGTGTTGGATAGCGGAGGAATACAATTTACTATTCCCACTCCAGTCAGAGCAACAGTAGGGAAAGTGTTGGATAGTGGAGGGGTAAAAATTACTATTCCCACTCCAGTGAGTGAACAGTAGGGAAAGTGTTGGATAACAGACAGGCAGAAATTACTATTCCCACTCCAATGAGTGCAACAGTAGGGAAAGTGTTGGATAGCGGAGGGGTAAAAAGTACTATTCCCACTCCAGTGAGTGTAACAGTAGGAAAAGTGTTGGATAAAGGACAGGTAAAAATTACTATTCCTACTCCAATGAGTGCAACAGTAGGGAAAGTGTTGAATAGAGGAGGGGTAAAACTTACTATTCCCACTCCAGGGAGTGCAACAGTATGGAAAGTGTTAGATAGCGGAGAGGTAAAAATTACTATTCCCACTCCAATGAGTGCAACAGTAGGGAAAGTGTTGGATAGCGGAGGGGTAAAAGTACTATTCCCAGTCCAGTGAGTGTAACAGTATGGAAAGTGTTGGATAGCGGAGGAATAACATTTACTATTCCCACTCCAGTCAGTGCAACAGTAGGGAAAGTGTTGGATAGCGGAGGGTTAAAAAGTACTATTCCAACTCCAATGAGTGCAACAGTAGGGAAAGTGTTGGATAGCGGAGGGGTAAAACTTACTATTCCCACTCCATTGAGTGCAACAGTATGGAAAGTGTTGGATAGCGGAGGAATACAATTTACTATTCCCACTCTAGTCAGTGCAACAGTAGGGAAAGTGTTGGATAGCGTAGGAGTAAAAATTACTATCCCACTCCAGTGAGTGCAACAATAGGGTAAGTGTTGGATAGCGGAGGGGTAAAAAGTACTATTCCCACTACATTGAGTGCAACAGTATGGAGAGTGTTGGATAGCGGAGGAATACAATTTACTATTCCCACTCCAGTCAGAGCAACAGTAGGGAAAGTGTTGGATAGTGGAGGGGTAAAAATTACTATTCCCACTCCAGTGAGTGAACAGTAGGGAAAGTGTTGGATAACAGATGGGCAGAAATTACTATTCCCACTCCAATGAGTGCAACAGTAGGGAAAGTGTTGGATAAAGGACAGGTAAAAATTACTATTCCTACTCCAATGAGTGCAACAGTAGGGAAAGTGTTGAATAGCGGAGGGGTAAAACTTACTATTCCCACTCCAGTGAGTGTAACAGTATGGAAAGTGTTGGATAGCGGAGGAATAACATTTACTATTCCCACTCCAGTCAGTGCAACAGTAGGGAAAGTGTTGGATAGCGGAGGGTTAAAAAGTACTATTCCCACTCCAGTGAGTGTACATTAGGGAAAGTGTTGGATAACAGACGGGTAAAAATTACTATTCCCACTCCAGTGAGTGTAACAGTAGGGAAAGTGTTGGCTAACAGACGGGCAGAAATTACTATTCCCACTCCAATGAGTGCAACAGTAGGGAAAGTGTTGGATAGCGGAGGGGTAAAAAGTACTATTTCCACTCCAGTGAGTGTAACAGTAGGGAAAGTGTTGGATAACGGCAGGTAAAATTTACTATTCCCACTCCAATGAGTGCAACAGTAGGGAAAGTGTTGAATAGCAGAGGGGTAAAACTTACTATTCCCACTCCATTGAGTGCAACAGTATGGAAAGTGTTGGATAGCGGAGGAATAACATTTACTAATCCCACTCCAGTCAGAGCAACAGTAGTGAAAGTGTTGGATAGCGGAAGGGTAACAATTACTATTCCCACTCCAGTGAGTGCAACAATAGGGAAAGTGTTGGATAGCGGAGGGGTAAAAGTACTATTCCCACTCCAGTGAGTGTAACAGTAGGGAAAGTGTTGGATAACGGAAGGGTAAAAATTACTATTCCAACTCCAATGAGTGCAACAGTAGGGAAAGTGTTGGATAGCGGAGGAATACAATTTACTATTCCCACTCCAGTGAGTGTAAAAGTAGGGAAAGTGTTGGATAACAGACGGGTAAAAATTACTATTCCCACTCCAATGAGTGCAACAGTAGGAAAAGTGTTGGATAGCGGAGGGGTAAAAAGTACTAATCCCACTCCAGTGAGTGCAACAGTAGGGAAAGTGTTGGATAACGGACGGATAAAAATTACTATTCCCACTTCAATGAGTGCAACAGTAGGGAAAGTGTTGGATAGCGGAGGGTTAAAACTTACTATTCCCACTCCATTCAGTGCAACAGTATGGAAAGTGTTGGATAGCGGAGGAATACAATTTACTATTCCCACTCCAGTCAGAGCAACAGTAGGAAAAGTGTTGGATAGCGGAGGGGTAAAAATTACTATTCTCACTCCAGTGAGTGTACAGTAGGGAAAGTGTTGGATAACAGACGGGTAAAAATTACTATTCCCACTCCAATGAGTGCAACAGTAGGGAAAGTGTTGGATAGCGGAGGGGTAAAAGTACTATTCCCACTACAATGAGTGTAACAGTAGGGAAAGTGTTGGATAACGGACAGGTAAAAATTACTATTCCCACTCCAATGAGTGCAACAGTAGGGAAAGTGTTGAATAGCGGATGGGTAAAACTTACTATTCCCACTCCATTGAGTGCAACAGTATGGGAAGTGTTGGATAGCAGAGGAATAAAATTACTATTCCCACTCCAGTCAGAGCAACAGTAGGGAAAGTGTTGGATAGCGGAGGGGTAAAAATTACTATTTCCACTCCAGTGAGTGCAACAATAGGGAAAGTGTTGGATAGCGGAGGGGTAAAAAGTACTATTCCCACTCCAGTGAGTGTAACAGTAGGGAAAGTGTTGGATAACGGATGGGTAAAAATTACTATTCCAACTCCAATGAGTGCAACAGTATGGAAAGTGTTGGATAGCGGAGGAATCAAATTTACTATTCCCACTCCAGTCAGTGCCACAGTAGGGAAAGTGTTGGATAGCGGAGGGGTAAAAATTACTATCCCACTCCAGTGAGTGCAACAATAGGGAAAGTGTAAGATAGCGGAGGGGTAAAAAGTACTATTCCCACTCCAGTGAGTGTACATTAGGGAAGGTGTTGGATAACAGACGAGTACAAATGACTATTCCCACTCCAGTGAGTGTAACAGTAGGGAAAGGGTTGGATAACGGACGGGTAAAATTACTTTTCCCACTCCAATGAGTGCAACAGTAGGGAAAGTGTAGGATAGCCGAGGAATAAAATTTACTATTCCCACTCCAGTGAGTGCAACAATAGGGAAAGTGTTGGATAGCGGACGGGTAAAAATTACTATTCCAACTCCAATGAGTGCAACAGTATGGAAAGTGTTGGATAGCGGTTGAATAAAATTTACTATTCCCACTCCAGTCAGTGCAACAGTAGGTAAAGTGTTGGATAGCGGAGGGGTAAAAAGTACTATTCCCACTCCAGTGGGTGTACATTAGGGAAGGTGTTGGATAACAGACGGGCAGAAATTACTATTCCCACTCCAATGAGTGCAACAGTAGGGAAAGTGTTGGATAGCGGAAGGGTAAAAAGTACTATTCCCACTCCAGTGAGTGTAACAGTAGGAAAAGTGTTGGATAGCGGACAGGTAAAAATTACTATTCCCACTCCAATGAGTGCAACAGTAGGGAAAGTGTTGAATAGCGGAGGGGTAAAACTTACTATTCCCACTCCATTGAGTGCATCAGTATGGAAATTGCTGGATAGCGGAGGAATAACATTTACTATTCCCACTCCAGTCAGAGCAACAGTAGGGAAAGTGTTGGATAGCGGAGGGGTAAAAATTACTATTCCCACTTCAGTGAGTGCAACAATAGAGAAAGTGTTGGATAGCGGAGGGGTAAAAAGAAATATTCCCACTCCAGTGAGTGTAACAGTAGGGAAAGTGTTGGATAGCGGAGGGGTAAAAACTTACTATTCCTACTCCAGTGAGTGCAACAATAGAGAAAGTGTTGGATAGCGGAGGGGAAAAAAGTACTATTCCCACTCCAGTGAGTGTAACAGTAGGGAAAGTGTTGGATAACGGACGGGTAAAAATTACTATTCCAACTCCAATGAGTGCAACAGTAGGGAAAGTGTTGGATAGCGGAAGGGTAAAACTTACTATTCCCACTCCATTGAGTGCAACACTATGGAAAGTGTTGGATAGCGGAGGAATACAATTTACTATTCCCACTCTAGTCAGTGCAACAGTAGGGAAAGTGTTGGATAGCGTAGGGGTAAAAATTACTATCCCACTCCAGTGAGTGCAACAATAGGGAAAGTGTTGGATAGCGGAGGGGTAAAAAGTACTATTCCCACTCCAATGAGTGCAACAGTAGGGAAAGTGTTGGATAGCGGAAGGGTAAAACTTACTATTCCCACTCCATTGAGTGCAACAGTATGGAGAGTGTTGGATACCGGAGGAATACAATTTACTATTCCCACTCCAGTCAGAGCAACAGTAGGGAAAGTGTTGGATAGCGGAGGGGTAAAAATTACTATTCCCACTCCAGTGAGTGAACAGTAGGGAAAGTGTTGGATAACAGACGGGCAGAAATTCCTATTCCCACTCCAATGAGTGCAACAGTAGGGAAAGTGTTGGATAGCGGAGGGGTAAAAAGTACTATTCCCACTCCAGTGAGTGTAACAGTAGGAAAAGTGTTGGATAAAGGACAGGTAAAAATTACTATTCCTACTCCAATGAGTGCAACAGTAGGGAAAGTGTTGAATAGCGGAGGGGTAAAACTTACTATTCCCACTCCATTGAGTGCAACAGTATGGAAATTGTTGGATAGCAGAGGAATAAAATTACTATTCCCACTCCAGTCAGTGCAACAGTAGGGAAAGTGTTGGATAACAGACGGGTAAAAATTACTATTCCCACTCCAATGAGTGTAACAGTAGGGAAAGTGTTGGATAACAGACGGGTAAAAATTACTATTCCCACTCCAGTGAGTGTAACAGTAGGGAAAGTGTTGGATAGCGGAGGGGTAAAAATCACTATTCCCACTCCAGTGAGTGCAACAATAGGGAAAGTGTTGGATAGCGGAGGGGTAAAAGTACTATTCCCACTCCAGTGAGTGTAACAGTAGGGAAAGTGTTGGATAACGGACGGGTAAAAATTACTATTCCAACTCCAATGAGTGCAACAGTATGGAAAGTGTTGGATAACGGACGGGTAAAAATTACTATTCCAACTCCAATGAGTGCAACAGTATGGAAAGTGTTGGATAGCGGAGGAATAAAATTTACTATTTCCACTCCAGTCAGTGCCACAGTAGGGAAAGTGTTGGATAGCGGAGGGGTAAAAAGTACTATTCCCACTCCAGTGAGTGTACATTAGGGAAAGTGTTGGATAACAGACGGGTAAAAATTACTATTCCCACTCCAGTGAGTGTAACAGTAGGGAAAGTGTTGGCTAACAGATGGGCAGAAATTACTATTCCCACTCCAATGAGTGCAACAGTAGGGAAAGTGTTGGATAGCGGAGGGGTAAAAAGTACTATTCCCACTCCAGTGAGTGTAACAGTAGGGAAAGTGTTGGATAACGGCAGGTAAAAATTACTATTCCCACTCCAATGAGTGCAACAGTAGGGAAAGTGTTGAATAGCGGAGGGGTAAAACTTACTATTCCCACTCCATTGAGTGCAACAGTATGGAAAGTGTTGGATAGCGGAGGAATAACATTTACTATTCCCACTCCAGTCAGAGTAACAGTAGGGAAAGTGTTGGATAGCGGAGGGGTAAAAATCACTATTCCCACTCCAGTGAGTGCAACAATAGGGAAAGTGTTGGATAGCGGAGGGGTAAAAGTACTATTCCCACTCCAGTGAGTGTAACAGTAGGGAAAGTGTTGGATAACGGACGGGTAAAAATTACTATTCCAACTCCAATGAGTGCAACAGTATGGAAAGTGTTGGATAACGGACGGGTAAAAATTACTATTCCAACTCCAATGAGTGCAACAGTATGGAAAGTGTTGGATAGCGGAGGAATAAAATTTACTATTTCCACTCCAGTCAGTGCCACAGTAGGGAAAGTGTTGGATAGCGGAGGGTAAAAATTACTATCCCAATCCAGTGAATGCAACAATAGGGAAAGTGTAAGATAGCGGAGGGGTAAAAAGTACTATTCCCACTCCAGTGAGTGTACATTAGGGAAGGTGTTGGATAACAGACTAGTACAAATTACTATTCCCACTCCAGTGAGTGTAACAGTAGGGAAAGTGTTGGATAACGGACGGGTAAAAATTACTTTTCCCACTCCAATGAGTGCAACAGTATGGAAAGTGTTGGATAGCAAGGGAATACAATTTACTATTCCCACTCTAGTCGGTGCAACAGTAGGGAAAGTGTTGGATAGCGTAGGGGTAAAAATTACTATCCCACTCCAGTGAGTGCAACAATAGGGAAAGTGTTGGATAGCGGAGGGGTAAAAAGTACTATTCCAACTCCAATGAGTGCAACAGTATGGAAAGTGTTGGATAGCGGAGGAATAAAATTTACTATTCCCACTCCAACACTTTCCCTACTGTTGCACTGACTGGATAGCGGAGGGGTAAAAATTACCATCCCACTCCAGTGAGTGCAACATTAGGGAAACTGTTGGATAGCGGAGGGGTAAAAAGTACTATTCCCACTCCAGTGAGTGTACATTAGGGAAGGTGTTGGATAACAGACGAGTAAAAATTACTATTCCCACTCCAGTGAATGTAACAGTAGGGAAAGTGTTGGATAACAGACGGGCAGAAATTACTATTCCCACTCCAATGAGTCCAAAAGTAGGGAAAGTGTTGGATAGCGGAGGGGTAAAATGTACTATTCCCACTCCAGTGAGTGTAACAGTAGGAAAAGTGTTGGATAACGGACAGGTAAAAATTACTATTCCCACTCCAATGAGTGCAACAGTAGGGAAAGTGTTGAATAGCGGAGGGGTAAAACTTACTATTCCCACTCCATTGAGTGCAACAGTATGGAAATTGCTGGATAGCGGAGGAATAACATTTACTATTCCCACTCCAGTCAGAGCAACAGTAGGGAAAGTGTTGGATAGCGGAGGGGTAAAAATTACTATTCCCACTTCAGTGAGTGCAACAATAGAGAAAGTGTTGGATAGCGGAGGGGTAAAAAGAAATATTCCCATTCCAGTGAGTGTAACAGTAGGGAAAGTGTTGGATAACAGACGGGTAAAAATTACTATTCCCAGACCAGTCAGAGCAACAGTAGGGAAAGTGTTGGATAGCGGAGGGGTAAAAATTACTATTCCCACTCCAGTGAGTGCAACAATAGAGAAAGTGTTGGATAGCGGAGGGGTAAAAAGTACTATTCCCACTCCAGTGAGTGTAACAGTAAGGAAAGTGTTGGATAACGGATGGGTAAAAATTACTATTCCAACTCCAATGAGTGCAACAGTAGGGAAAGTGTTGGATAGCGGAGGGGTAAAACTTACTATTCCCACTCCATTGAGTGCAACAGTATGGAAAGTGTTGGATAGCGGAGGAATACAATTTACTATTCCCACTCCAGTCAGAGCAACAGTAGGGAAAGTGTTGGATAGTGGAGGGGTAAAAATTACTATTCCCACTCCAGTGAGTGAACAGTAGGGAAAGTGTTGGATAACAGACAGGCAGAAATTACTATTCCCACTCCAATGAGTGCAACAGTAGGGAAAGTGTTGGATAGCGGAGGGGTAAAAGTACTATTCCCACTCCAGTGAGTGTAACAGTAGGAAAAGTGTTGGATAAAGGACAGGTAAAAATTACTATTCCTACTCCAATGAGTGCAACAGTAGGGAAAGTGTTGAATAGAGGAGGGGTAAAACTTACTATTCCCACTCCAGGGAGTGCAACAGTATGTAAAGTGTTAGATAGCGGAGAGGTAAAAATTACTATTCCCACTCCAGTGAATGTAACAGTAGGGAAAGTGTTGGATAACAGACGGGTAAAAATTACTATTCCCACTCCAATGAGTGCAACAGTAGGGAAAGTGTTGGATAGCGGAGGGGTAAAAAGTACTATTCCCAGTCCAGTGAGTGTAACAGTATGGAAAGTGTTGGATAGCGGAGGAATAACATTTACTATTCCCACTCCAGTCAGTGCAACAGTAGGGAAAGTGTTGGATAGCGGAGGGTTAAAAAGTACTATTCCAACTCCAATGAGTGCAACAGTAGGGAAAGTGTTGGATAGCGGAGGGGTAAAACTTACTATTCCCACTCCATTGAGTGCAACAGTATGGAAAGTGTTGGATAGCGGAGGAATACAATTTACTATTCCCACTCTAGTCAGTGCAACAGTAGGGAAAGTGTTGGATAGCGTAGGGGTAAAAATTACTATCCCACTCCAGTGAGTGCAACAATA
The DNA here is from genome assembly GCA_963921515.1 of Calotriton arnoldi. Classification (NCBI taxonomy): domain Eukaryota; kingdom Metazoa; phylum Chordata; class Amphibia; order Caudata; family Salamandridae; genus Calotriton; species Calotriton arnoldi. The sequence continues at coordinate 6,134,726 of CAWUFW010000086.1, forward strand.
GGGTAAGTGTTGGATAGCGGAGGGGTAAAAGTACTATTCCCACTCCAATGAGTGCAACAGTAGGGAAAGTGTTGAATAGCGGAGGGGTAAAACTTACTATTCCCACTCCATTGAGTGCAACAGTATGGAAAGTGTTGGATAGCGGAGGAATAACATTTACTATTCCCACTCCAGTCAGAGCAACAGTAGGGAAAGTGTTGGATAGCGGAGGGGTAAAAATCACTATTCCCACTCCAGTGAGTGCAACAATAGGGAAAGTGTTGGATAGCGGAGGGTAAAAAGTACTATTCCAACTCCAATGAGTGCAACAGTATGGAAAGTGTTGGATAACGGACGGGTAAAAATTACTATTCCAACTCCAATGAGTGCAACAGTATGGAAAGTGTTGGATAGCGGAGGAATAAAATTTACTATTCCCACTCCAGTCAGTGCCACAGTAGGGAAAGTGTTGGATAGCGGAGGGGTAAAAATTACTATCCCACTCCAGTGAGTGCAACAATAGGGAAAGTGTAAGATAGCGGAGGGGTAAAAGTACTATTCCCACTCCAGTGAGTGTACATTAGGGAAGGTGTTGGATAACAGACGAGCACAAATTACTATTCCCACTCCAGTGAGTGTAACAGTAGGGAAAGTGTTGGATAACGGACGGGTAAAAATTACTTTTCCCACTCCAATGAGTGCAACAGTATGGAAAGTGTTGGATAGCAAGGGAATACAATTTACTATTATCACTCTAGTCAGTGCAACAGTAGGGAAAGTGTTGGATAGCGTAGGGGTAAAAATTACTATCGCACTCCAGTGAGTGCAACAATAGGGAAAGTGTTGGATAGCGGAGGGGTAAAAGTACTATTCCCACTCCAATGAGTGCAACAGTAGGGAAAGTGTTGAATAGCGGACGGGTAAAAATTACTATTCCAACTCCAATGAGTGCAACAGTATGGAAAGTGTTGGATAGCGGAGGAATAAAATTTACTATTCCCACTCCAGTCAGTGCAACAGTAGGGAAAGTGTTGGATAGCGGAGGGGTAAAAATTACCATCCCACTCCAGTGAGTGCAACATTAGGGAAAGTGTTGGATAGCGGAGGGGTAAAAGTACTATTCCCACTCCAGTGAGTGTACATTAGGGAAGGTGTTGGATAACAGACGAGTAAAAATTACTATTCCCACTCCAGTGAATGTAACAGTAGGGAAAGTGTTGGATAACAGACGGGCAGAAATTACTATTCCCACTCCAATGAGTCCAAAAGTAGGGAAAGTGTTGGATAGCGGAGGGGTAAAAAGTACTATTCCCACTCCAGTGAGTGTAACAGTAGGAAAAGTGTTGGATAACGGACAGGTAAAAATTACTATTCCCACTCCAATGAGTGCAACAGTAGGGAAAGTGTTGAATAGCGGAGGGGTAAAACTTACTATTCCCACTCCATTGAGTGCAATAGTATGGAAATTGCTGGATAGCGGAGGAATAACATTTACTATTCCCACTCCAGTCAGAGCAACAGTAGGGAAAGTGTTGGATAGCGGAGGGGTAAAAATTACTATTCCCACTCCAGTGAGTGCAACAATAGAGAAAGTGTTGGATAGCGGAGGGGTAAAAAGTACTATTCCCACTCCAGTGAGTGTAACAGTAAGGAAAGTGTTGGATAACAGACGGGTAAAAATTACTATTCCAACTCCAATGAGTGCAACAGTAGGGAAAGTGTTGGATAGCGGAGGGGTAAAACTTACTATTCCCACTCCATTGAGTGCAACAGTATGGAAAGTGTTGGATAGCGGAGGAATACAATTTACTATTCCCACTCTAGTCAGTGCAACAGTAGGGAAAGTGTTGGATAGCGTAGGGGTAAAAATTACTATTCCACTCCAGTGAGTGCAACAATAGGGTAAGTGTTGGATAGCGGAGGGGTAAAAAGTACTATTCCCACTCCAATGAGTGCAACAGTAGGGAAAGTGTTGGATAGCGGAGGGGTAAAACTTACTATTCCCACTCCATTGAGTGCAACAGTATGGAGAGTGTTGGATAGCGGAGGAATACAATTTACTATTCCCACTCCAGTCAGAGCAACAGTAGGGAAAGTGTTGGATAGTGGAGGGGTAAAAATTACTATTCCCACTCCAGTGAGTGAACAGTAGGGAAAGTGTTGGATAACAGATGGGCAGAAATTACTATTCCCACTCCAATGAGTGCAACAGTAGGGAAAGTGTTGGATAAAGGACAGGTAAAAATTACTATTCCTACTCCAATGAGTGCAACAGTAGGGAAAGTGTTGAATAGCGGAGGGGTAAAACTTACTATTCCCACTCCAGTGAGTGTAACAGTATGGAAAGTGTTGGATAGCGGAGGAATAACATTTACTATTCCCACTCCAGTCAGTGCAACAGTAGGGAAAGTGTTGGATAGCGGAGGGTTAAAAAGTACTATTCCCACTCCAGTGAGTGTACATTAGGGAAAGTGTTGGATAACAGACGGGTAAAAATTACTATTCCCACTCCAGTGAGTGTAACAGTAGGGAAAGTGTTGGCTAACAGACGGACAGAAATTACTATTCCCACTCCAATGAGTGCAACAGCAGGGAAAGTGTTGGATAGCGGAGGGGTAAAAAGTACTATTTCCACTCCAGTGAGTGTAACAGTAGGGAAAGTGTTGGATAACGGCAGGTAAAATTTACTATTCCCACTCCAATGAGTGCAACAGTAGGGAAAGTGTTGAATAGCAGAGGGGTAAAACTTACTATTCCCACTCCATTGAGTGCAACAGTATGGAAAGTGTTGGATAGCGGAGGAATAACATTTACTAATCCCACTCCAGTCAGAGCAACAGTAGTGAAAGTGTTGGATAGCGGAAGGGTAACAATTACTATTCCCACTCCAGTGAGTGCAACAATAGGGAAAGTGTTGGATAGCGGAGGGGTAAAAGTACTATTCCCACTCCAATGAGTGCAACAGTAGGGAAAGTGTTGGATAGCGGAGGGGTAAAACTTACTAGTCCCACTCCATTGAGTGCAACAGTATGGAGAGTGTTGGATAGCGGAGGAATACAATTTACTATTCCCACTCCAGTCAGAGCAACAGTAGGGAAAGTGTTGGATAGTGGAGGGGTAAAAATTACTATTCCCACTCCAGTGAGTGAACAGTAGGGAAAGTGTTGGATAACAGATGGGCAGAAATTACTATTCCCACTCCAATGAGTGCAACAGTAGGGAAAGTGTTGGATAAAGGACAGGTAAAAATTACTATTCCTACTCCAATGAGTGCAACAGTAGGGAAAGTGTTGAATAGCGGAGGGGTAAAACTTACTATTCCCACTCCAGTGAGTGTAACAGTATGGAAAGTGTTGGATAGCGGAGGAATAACATTTACTATTCCCACTCCAGTCAGTGCAACAGTAGGGAAAGTGTTGGATAGCGGAGGGTTAAAAAGTACTATTCCCACTCCAGTGAGTGTACATTAGGGAAAGTGTTGGATAACAGAGGGGTAAAAATTACTATTCCCACTCCAGTGAGTGTAACAGTAGGGAAAGTGTTGGCTAACAGACGGGCAGAAATTACTATTCCCACTCCAATGAGTGCAACAGTAGGGAAAGTGTTGGATAGCGGAGGGGTAAAAAGTACTATTTCCACTCCAGTGAGTGTAACAGTAGGGAAAGTGTTGGATAACGGCAGGTAAAATTTACTATTCCCACTCCAATGAGTGCAACAGTAGGGAAAGTGTTGAATAGCAGAGGGGTAAAACTTACTATTCCCACTCCATTGAGTGCAACAGTATGGAAAGTGTTGGATAGCGGAGGAATAACATTTACTAATCCCACTCCAGTCAGAGCAACAGTAGTGAAAGTGTTGGATAGCGGAAGGGTAACAATTACTATTCCCACTCCAGTGAGTGCAACAATAGGGAAAGTGTTGGATAGCGGAGGGGTAAAAGTACTATTCCCACTCCAGTGAGTGTAACAGTAGGGAAAGTGTTGGATAACGGAAGGGTAAAAATTACTATTCCAACTCCAATGAGTGCAACAGTAGGGAAAGTGTTGGATAGCGGAGGAATACAATTTACTATTCCCACTCCAGTGAGTGTAAAAGTAGGGAAAGTGTTGGATAACAGACGGGTAAAAATTACTATTCCCACTCCAATGAGTGCAACAGTAGGGAAAGTGTTGGATAGCGGAGGGGTAAAAAGTACTAATCCCACTCCAGTGAGTGCAACAGTAGGGAAAGTGTTGGATAACGGACGGATAAAAATTACTATTCCCACTTCAATGAGTGCAACAGTAGGGAAAGTGTTGGATAGCGGAGGGTTAAAACTTACTATTCCCACTCCATTCAGTGCAACAGTATGGAAAGTGTTGGATAGCGGAGGAATACAATTTACTATTCCCACTCCAGTCAGAGCAACAGTAGGAAAAGTGTTGGATAGCGGAGGGGTAAAAATTACTATTCTCACTCCAGTGAGTGTACAGTAGGGAAAGTGTTGGATAACAGACGGGTAAAAATTACTATTCCCACTCCAATGAGTGCAACAGTAGGGAAAGTGTTGGATAGTGGAGGGGTAAAAAGTACTATTCCCACTACAATGAGTGTAACAGTAGGGAAAGTGTTGGATAACGGACAGGTAAAAATTACTATTCCCACTCCAATGAGTGCAACAGTAGGGAAAGTGTTGAATAGCGGATGGGTAAAACTTACTATTCCCACTCCATTGAGTGCAACAGTATGGGAAGTGTTGGATAGCAGAGGAATAAAATTACTATTCCCACTCCAGTCAGAGCAACAGTAGGGAAAGTGTTGGATAGCGGAGGGGTAAAAATTACTATTTCCACTCCAGTGAGTGCAACAATAGGGAAAGTGTTGGATAGCGGAGGGGTAAAAAGTACTATTCCCACTCCAGTGAGTGTAACAGTAGGGAAAGTGTTGGATAACGGATGGGTAAAAATTACTATTCCAACTCCAATGAGTGCAACAGTATGGAAAGTGTTGGATAGCGGAGGAATCAAATTTACTATTCCCACTCCAGTCAGTGCCACAGTAGGGAAAGTGTTGGATAGCGGAGGGGTAAAAATTACTATCCCACTCCAGTGAGTGCAACAATAGGGAAAGTGTAAGATAGCGGAGGGGTAAAAAGTACTATTCCCACTCCAGTGAGTGTACATTAGGGAAGGTGTTGGATAACAGACGAGTACAAATGACTATTCCCACTCCAGTGAGTGTAACAGTAGGGAAAGGGTTGGATAACGGACGGGTAAAAATTACTTTTCCCACTCCAATGAGTGCAACAGTAGGGAAAGTGTAGGATAGCCGAGGAATAAAATTTACTATTCCCACTCCAGTGAGTGCAACAATAGGGAAAGTGTTGGATAGCGGACGGGTAAAAATTACTATTCCAACTCCAATGAGTGCAACAGTATGGAAATTGCTGGATAGCGGAGGAATAACATTTACTATTCCCACTCCAGTCAGAGCAACAGTAGGGAAAGTGTTGGATAGCGGAGGGGTAAAAATTACTATTCCCACTCCAGTGAGTGCAACAATAGAGAAAGTGTTGGATAGCGGAGGGGTAAAAAGTACTATTCCCACTCCAGTGGGTGTACATTAGGGAAGGTGTTGGATAACAGACGAGTAAAAATTACTATTCCCACTCCAGTGAATGTAACAGTAGGGAAAGTGTTGGATAACAGACGGGCAGAAATTACTATTCCTACTCCAATGAGTGCAACAGTAGGGAAAGTGTTGAATAGCGGAGGGGTAAAACTTACTATTCCCACTCCATTGAGTGCAACAGTATGGAAATTGTTGGATAGCAGAGGAATAAAATTACTATTCCCACTCCAGTCAGTGCAACAGTAGGGAAAGTGTTGGATAACAGACGGGTAAAAATTACTATTCCCACTCCAATGAGTGTAACAGTAGGGAAAGTGTTGGATAACAGACGGGTAAAAATTACTATTCCCACTCCAGTGAGTGTAACAGTAGGGAAAGTGTTGGATAGCGGAGGGGTAAAAATCACTATTCCCACTCCAGTGAGTGCAACAATAGGGAAAGTGTTGGATAGCGGAGGGGTAAAAAGTACTATTCCCACTCCAGTGAGTGTAACAGTAGGGAAAGTGTTGGATAACGGACGGGTAAAAATTACTATTCCAACTCCAATGAGTGCAACAGTATGGAAAGTGTTGGATAACGGACGGGTAAAAATTACTATTCCAACTCCAATGAGTGCAACAGTATGGAAAGTGTTGGATAGCGGAGGAATAAAATTTACTATTTCCACTCCAGTCAGTGCCACAGTAGGGAAAGTGTTGGATAGCGGAGGGGTAAAAAGTACTATTCCCACTCCAGTGAGTGTACATTAGGGAAAGTGTTGGATAACAGACGGGTAAAAATTACTATTCCCACTCCAGTGAGTGTAACAGTAGGGAAAGTGTTGGCTAACAGATGGGCAGAAATTACTATTCCCACTCCAATGAGTGCAACAGTAGGGAAAGTGTTGGATAGCGGAGGGGTAAAAGTACTATTCCCACTCCAGTGAGTGTAACAGTAGGGAAAGTGTTGGATAACGGCAGGTAAAAATTACTATTCCCACTCCAATGAGTGCAACAGTAGGGAAAGTGTTGAATAGCGGAGGGGTAAAACTTACTATTCCCACTCCATTGAGTGCAACAGTATGGAAAGTGTTGGATAGCGGAGGAATAACATTTACTATTCCCACTCCAGTCAGAGTAACAGTAGGGAAAGTGTTGGATAGCGGAGGGGTAAAAATCACTATTCCCACTCCAGTGAGTGCAACAATAGGGAAAGTGTTGGATAGCGGAGGGGTAAAAGTACTATTCCCACTCCAGTGAGTGTAACAGTAGGGAAAGTGTTGGATAACGGACGGGTAAAAATTACTATTCCAACTCCAATGAGTGCAACAGTATGGAAAGTGTTGGATAACGGACGGGTAAAAATTACTATTCCAACTCCAATGAGTGCAACAGTATGGAAAGTGTTGGATAGCGGAGGAATAAAATTTACTATTTCCACTCCAGTCAGTGCCACAGTAGGGAAAGTGTTGGATAGCGGAGGGGTAAAAATTACTATCCCAATCCAGTGAATGCAACAATAGGGAAAGTGTAAGATAGCGGAGGGGTAAAAGTACTATTCCCACTCCAGTGAGTGTACATTAGGGAAGGTGTTGGATAACAGACGAGTACAAATTACTATTCCCACTCCAGTGAGTGTAACAGTAGGGAAAGTGTTGGATAACGGACGGGTAAAAATTACTTTTCCCACTCCAATGAGTGCAACAGTATGGAAAGTGTTGGATAGCAAGGGAATACAATTTACTATTCCCACTCTAGTCGGTGCAACAGTAGGGAAAGTGTTGGATAGCGTAGGGGTAAAAATTACTATCCCACTCCAGTGAGTGCAACAATAGGGAAAGTGTTGGATAGCGGAGGGGTAAAAAGTACTATTCCAACTCCAATGAGTGCAACAGTATGGAAAGTGTTGGATAGCGGAGGAATAAAATTTACTATTTCCACTCCAACACTTTCCTACTGTTGCACTGACTGGATAGCGGAGGGGTAAAAATTACCATCCCACTCCAGTGAGTGCAACATTAGGGAAACTGTTGGATAGCGGAGGGGTAAAAAGTACTATTCCCACTCCAGTGAGTGTACATTAGGGAAGGTGTTGGATAACAGACGAGTAAAAATTACTATTCCCACTCCAGTGAATGTAACAGTAGGGAAAGTGTTGGATAACAGACGGGCAGAAATTACTATTCCCACTCCAATGAGTCCAAAAGTAGGGAAAGTGTTGGATAGCGGAGGGGTAAAATGTACTATTCCCACTCCAGTGAGTGTAACAGTAGGAAAAGTGTTGGATAACGGACAGGTAAAAATTACTATTCCCACTCCAATGAGTGCAACAGTAGGGAAAGTGTTGAATAGCGGAGGGGTAAAACTTACTATTCCCACTCCATTGAGTGCAACAGTATGGAAATTGCTGGATAGCGGAGGAATAACATTTACTATTCCCACTCCAGTCAGAGCAACAGTAGGGAAAGTGTTGGATAGCGGAGGGGTAAAAATTACTATTCCCACTTCAGTGAGTGCAACAATAGAGAAAGTGTTGGATAGCGGAGGGGTAAAAAGAAATATTCCCATTCCAGTGAGTGTAACAGTAGGGAAAGTGTTGGATAACAGACGGGTAAAAATTACTATTCCCAGACCAGTCAGAGCAACAGTAGGGAAAGTGTTGGATAGCGGAGGGGTAAAAATTACTATTCCCACTCCAGTGAGTGCAACAATAGAGAAAGTGTTGGATAGCGGAGGGGTAAAAAGTACTATTCCCACTCCAGTGAGTGTAACAGTAAGGAAAGTGTTGGATAACGGATGGGTAAAAATTACTATTCCAACTCCAATGAGTGCAACAGTAGGGAAAGTGTTGGATAGCGGAGGGGTAAAACTTACTATTCCCACTCCATTGAGTGCAACAGTATGGAAAGTGTTGGATAGCGGAGGAATACAATTTACTATTCCCACTCCAGTCAGAGCAACAGTAGGGAAAGTGTTGGATAGTGGAGGGGTAAAAATTACTATTCCCACTCCAGTGAGTGAACAGTAGGGAAAGTGTTGGATAACAGACAGGCAGAAATTACTATTCCCACTCCAATGAGTGCAACAGTAGGGAAAGTGTTGGATAGCGGAGGGGTAAAAGTACTATTCCCACTCCAGTGAGTGTAACAGTAGGAAAAGTGTTGGATAAAGGACAGGTAAAAATTACTATTCCTACTCCAATGAGTGCAACAGTAGGGAAAGTGTTGAATAGAGGAGGGGTAAAACTTACTATTCCCACTCCAGGGAGTGCAACAGTATGTAAAGTGTTAGATAGCGGAGAGGTAAAAATTACTATTCCCACTCCAGTGAATGTAACAGTAGGGAAAGTGTTGGATAACAGACGGGTAAAAATTACTATTCCCACTCCAATGAGTGCAACAGTAGGGAAAGTGTTGGATAGCGGAGGGGTAAAAAGTACTATTCCCAGTCCAGTGAGTGTAACAGTATGGAAAGTGTTGGATAGCGGAGGAATAACATTTACTATTCCCACTCCAGTCAGTGCAACAGTAGGGAAAGTGTTGGATAGCGGAGGGTTAAAAAGTACTATTCCAACTCCAATGAGTGCAACAGTAGGGAAAGTGTTGGATAGCGGAGGGGTAAAACTTACTATTCCCACTCCATTGAGTGCAACAGTATGGAAAGTGTTGGATAGCGGAGGAATACAATTTACTATTCCCACTCTAGTCAGTGCAACAGTAGGGAAAGTGTTGGATAGCGTAGGGGTAAAAATTACTATCCCACTCCAGTGAGTGCAACAATAGGGTAAGTGTTGGATAGCGGAGGGGTAAAAGTACTATTCCCACTCCAATGAGTGCAACAGTAGGGAAAGTGTTGAATAGCGGAGGGGTAAAACTTACTATTCCCACTCCATTGAGTGCAACAGTATGGAAAGTGTTGGATAGCGGAGGAATAACATTTACTATTCCCACTCCAGTCAGAGCAACAGTAGGGAAAGTGTTGGATAGCGGAGGGGTAAAAATCACTATTCCCACTCCAGTGAGTGCAACAATAGGGAAAGTGTTGGATAGCGGAGGGGTAAAAAGTACTATTCCAACTCCAATGAGTGCAACAGTATGGAAAGTGTTGGATAACGGACGGGTAAAAATTACTATTCCAACTCCAATGAGTGCAACAGTATGGAAAGTGTTGGATAGCGGAGGAATAAAATTTACTATTCCCACTCCAGTCAGTGCCACAGTAGGGAAAGTGTTGGATAGCGGAGGGGTAAAAATTACTATCCCACTCCAGTGAGTGCAACAATAGGGAAAGTGTAAGATAGCGGAGGGGTAAAAAGTACTATTCCCACTCCAGTGAGTGTACATTAGGGAAGGTGTTGGATAACAGACGAGCACAAATTACTATTCCCACTCCAGTGAGTGTAACAGTAGGGAAAGTGTTGGATAACGGACGGGTAAAAATTACTTTTCCCACTCCAATGAGTGCAACAGTATGGAAAGTGTTGGATAGCAAGGGAATACAATTTACTATTATCACTCTAGTCAGTGCAACAGTAGGGAAAGTGTTGGATAGCGTAGGGGTAAAAATTACTATCGCACTCCAGTGAGTGCAACAATAGGGAAAGTGTTGGATAGCGGAGGGGTAAAAAGTACTATTCCCACTCCAATGAGTGCAACAGTAGGGAAAGTGTTGAATAGCGGACGGGTAAAAATTACTATTCCAACTCCAATGAGTGCAACAGTATGGAAAGTGTTGGATAGCGGAGGAATAAAATTTACTATTCCCACTCCAGTCAGTGCAACAGTAGGGAAAGTGTTGGATAGCGGAGGGGTAAAAATTACCATCCCACTCCAGTGAGTGCAACATTAGGGAAAGTGTTGGATAGCGGAGGGGTAAAAAGTACTATTCCCACTCCAGTGAGTGTACATTAGGGAAGGTGTTGGATAACAGACGAGTAAAAATTACTATTCCCACTCCAGTGAATGTAACAGTAGGGAAAGTGTTGGATAACAGACGGGCAGAAATTACTATTCCCACTCCAATGAGTCCAAAAGTAGGGAAAGTGTTGGATAGCGGAGGGGTAAAAAGTACTATTCCCACTCCAGTGAGTGTAACAGTAGGAAAAGTGTTGGATAACGGACAGGTAAAAATTACTATTCCCACTCCAATGAGTGCAACAGTAGGGAAAGTGTTGAATAGCGGAGGGGTAAAACTTACTATTCCCACTCCATTGAGTGCAATAGTATGGAAATTGCTGGATAGCGGAGGAATAACATTTACTATTCCCACTCCAGTCAGAGCAACAGTAGGGAAAGTGTTGGATAGCGGAGGGGTAAAAATTACTATTCCCACTCCAGTGAGTGCAACAATAGAGAAAGTGTTGGATAGCGGAGGGGTAAAAAGTACTATTCCCACTCCAGTGAGTGTAACAGTAAGGAAAGTGTTGGATAACAGACGGGTAAAAATTACTATTCCAACTCCAATGAGTGCAACAGTAGGGAAAGTGTTGGATAGCGGAGGGGTAAAACTTACTATTCCCACTCCATTGAGTGCAACAGTATGGAAAGTGTTGGATAGCGGAGGAATACAATTTACTATTCCCACTCTAGTCAGTGCAACAGTAGGGAAAGTGTTGGATAGCGTAGGGGTAAAAATTACTATTCCACTCCAGTGAGTGCAACAATAGGGTAAGTGTTGGATAGCGGAGGGGTAAAAAGTACTATTCCCACTCCAATGAGTGCAACAGTAGGGAAAGTGTTGGATAGCGGAGGGGTAAAACTTACTATTCCCACTCCATTGAGTGCAACAGTATGGAGAGTGTTGGATAGCGGAGGAATACAATTTACTATTCCCACTCCAGTCAGAGCAACAGTAGGGAAAGTGTTGGATAGTGGAGGGGTAAAAATTACTATTCCCACTCCAGTGAGTGAACAGTAGGGAAAGTGTTGGATAACAGATGGGCAGAAATTACTATTCCCACTCCAATGAGTGCAACAGTAGGGAAAGTGTTGGATAAAGGACAGGTAAAAATTACTATTCCTACTCCAATGAGTGCAACAGTAGGGAAAGTGTTGAATAGCGGAGGGGTAAAACTTACTATTCCCACTCCAGTGAGTGTAACAGTATGGAAAGTGTTGGATAGCGGAGGAATAACATTTACTATTCCCACTCCAGTCAGTGCAACAGTAGGGAAAGTGTTGGATAGCGGAGGGTTAAAAAGTACTATTCCCACTCCAGTGAGTGTACATTAGGGAAAGTGTTGGATAACAGAGGGGTAAAAATTACTATTCCCACTCCAGTGAGTGTAACAGTAGGGAAAGTGTTGGCTAACAGACGGGCAGAAATTACTATTCCCACTCCAATGAGTGCAACAGTAGGGAAAGTGTTGGATAGCGGAGGGGTAAAAGTACTATTTCCACTCCAGTGAGTGTAACAGTAGGGAAAGTGTTGGATAACGGCAGGTAAAATTTACTATTCCCACTCCAATGAGTGCAACAGTAGGGAAAGTGTTGAATAGCAGAGGGGTAAAACTTACTATTCCCACTCCATTGAGTGCAACAGTATGGAAAGTGTTGGATAGCGGAGGAATAACATTTACTAATCCCACTCCAGTCAGAGCAACAGTAGTGAAAGTGTTGGATAGCGGAAGGGTAACAATTACTATTCCCACTCCAGTGAGTGCAACAATAGGGAAAGTGTTGGATAGCGGAGGGGTAAAAGTACTATTCCCACTCCAGTGAGTGTAACAGTAGGGAAAGTGTTGGATAACGGAAGGGTAAAAATTACTATTCCAACTCCAATGAGTGCAACAGTAGGGAAAGTGTTGGATAGCGGAGGAATACAATTTACTATTCCCACTCCAGTGAGTGTAAAAGTAGGGAAAGTGTTGGATAACAGACGGGTAAAAATTACTATTCCCACTCCAATGAGTGCAACAGTAGGGAAAGTGTTGGATAGCGGAGGGGTAAAAAGTACTAATCCCACTCCAGTGAGTGCAACAGTAGGGAAAGTGTTGGATAACGGACGGATAAAAATTACTATTCCCACTTCAATGAGTGCAACAGTAGGGAAAGTGTTGGATAGCGGAGGGTTAAAACTTACTATTCCCACTCCATTCAGTGCAACAGTATGGAAAGTGTTGGATAGCGGAGGAATACAATTTACTATTCCCACTCCAGTCAGAGCAACAGTAGGAAAAGTGTTGGATAGCGGAGGGGTAAAATTACTATTCTCACTCCAGTGAGTGTACAGTAGGGAAAGTGTTGGATAACAGACGGGTAAAAATTACTATTCCCACTCCAATGAGTGCAACAGTAGGGAAAGTGTTGGATAGTGGAGGGGTAAAAGTACTATTCCCACTACAATGAGTGTAACAGTAGGGAAAGTGTTGGATAACGGACAGGTAAAAATTACTATTCCCACTCCAATGAGTGCAACAGTAGGGAAAGTGTTGAATAGCGGATGGGTAAAACTTACTATTCCCACTCCATTGAGTGCAACAGTATGGGAAGTGTTGGATAGCAGAGGAATAAAATTACTATTCCCACTCCAGTCAGAGCAACAGTAGGGAAAGTGTTGGATAGCGGAGGGGTAAAAATTACTATTTCCACTCCAGTGAGTGCAACAATAGGGAAAGTGTTGGATAGCGGAGGGGTAAAAAGTACTATTCCCACTCCAGTGAGTGTAACAGTAGGGAAAGTGTTGGATAACGGATGGGTAAAAATTACTATTCCAACTCCAATGAGTGCAACAGTATGGAAAGTGTTGGATAGCGGAGGAATCAAATTTACTATTCCCACTCCAGTCAGTGCCACAGTAGGGAAAGTGTTGGATAGCGGAGGGGTAAAAATTACTATCCCACTCCAGTGAGTGCAACAATAGGGAAAGTGTAAGATAGCGGAGGGGTAAAAGTACTATTCCCACTCCAGTGAGTGTACATTAGGGAAGGTGTTGGATAACAGACGAGTACAAATGACTATTCCCACTCCAGTGAGTGTAACAGTAGGGAAAGGGTTGGATAACGGACGGGTAAAAATTACTTTTCCCACTCCAATGAGTGCAACAGTAGGGAAAGTGTAGGATAGCCGAGGAATAAAATTTACTATTCCCACTCCAGTGAGTGCAACAATAGGGAAAGTGTTGGATAGCGGACGGGTAAAAATTACTATTCCAACTCCAATGAGTGCAACAGTATGGAAATTGCTGGATAGCGGAGGAATAACATTTACTATTCCCACTCCAGTCAGAGCAACAGTAGGGAAAGTGTTGGATAGCGGAGGGGTAAAAATTACTATTCCCACTCCAGTGAGTGCAACAATAGAGAAAGTGTTGGATAGCGGAGGGGTAAAAAGTACTATTCCCACTCCAGTGGGTGTACATTAGGGAAGGTGTTGGATAACAGACGAGTAAAAATTACTATTCCCACTCCAGTGAATGTAACAGTAGGGAAAGTGTTGGATAACAGACGGGCAGAAATTACTATTCCTACTCCAATGAGTGCAACAGTAGGGAAAGTGTTGAATAGCGGAGGGGTAAAACTTACTATTCCCACTCCATTGAGTGCAACAGTATGGAAATTGTTGGATAGCAGAGGAATAAAATTACTATTCCCACTCCAGTCAGTGCAACAGTAGGGAAAGTGTTGGATAACAGACGGGTAAAAATTACTATTCCCACTCCAATGAGTGTAACAGTAGGGAAAGTGTTGGATAACAGACGGGTAAAAATTACTATTCCCACTCCAGTGAGTGTAACAGTAGGGAAAGTGTTGGATAGCGGAGGGGTAAAAATCACTATTCCCACTCCAGTGAGTGCAACAATAGGGAAAGTGTTGGATAGCGGAGGGGTAAAAAGTACTATTCCCACTCCAGTGAGTGTAACAGTAGGGAAAGTGTTGGATAACGGACGGGTAAAAATTACTATTCCAACTCCAATGAGTGCAACAGTATGGAAAGTGTTGGATAACGGACGGGTAAAAATTACTATTCCAACTCCAATGAGTGCAACAGTATGGAAAGTGTTGGATAGCGGAGGAATAAAATTTACTATTTCCACTCCAGTCAGTGCCACAGTAGGGAAAGTGTTGGATAGCGGAGGGGTAAAAAGTACTATTCCCACTCCAGTGAGTGTACATTAGGGAAAGTGTTGGATAACAGACGGGTAAAAATTACTATTCCCACTCCAGTGAGTGTAACAGTAGGGAAAGTGTTGGCTAACAGATGGGCAGAAATTACTATTCCCACTCCAATGAGTGCAACAGTAGGGAAAGTGTTGGATAGCGGAGGGGTAAAAGTACTATTCCCACTCCAGTGAGTGTAACAGTAGGGAAAGTGTTGGATAACGGCAGGTAAAAATTACTATTCCCACTCCAATGAGTGCAACAGTAGGGAAAGTGTTGAATAGCGGAGGGGTAAAACTTACTATTCCCACTCCATTGAGTGCAACAGTATGGAAAGTGTTGGATAGCGGAGGAATAACATTTACTATTCCCACTCCAGTCAGAGTAACAGTAGGGAAAGTGTTGGATAGCGGAGGGGTAAAAATCACTATTCCCACTCCAGTGAGTGCAACAATAGGGAAAGTGTTGGATAGCGGAGGGGTAAAAAGTACTATTCCCACTCCAGTGAGTGTAACAGTAGGGAAAGTGTTGGATAACGGACGGGTAAAAATTACTATTCCAACTCCAATGAGTGCAACAGTATGGAAAGTGTTGGATAACGGACGGGTAAAAATTACTATTCCAACTCCAATGAGTGCAACAGTATGGAAAGTGTTGGATAGCGGAGGAATAAAATTTACTATTTCCACTCCAGTCAGTGCCACAGTAGGGAAAGTGTTGGATAGCGGAGGGGTAAAAATTACTATCCCAATCCAGTGAATGCAACAATAGGGAAAGTGTAAGATAGCGGAGGGGTAAAAAGTACTATTCCCACTCCAGTGAGTGTACATTAGGGAAGGTGTTGGATAACAGACGAGTACAAATTACTATTCCCACTCCAGTGAGTGTAACAGTAGGGAAAGTGTTGGATAACGGACGGGTAAAAATTACTTTTCCCACTCCAATGAGTGCAACAGTATGGAAAGTGTTGGATAGCAAGGGAATACAATTTACTATTCCCACTCTAGTCGGTGCAACAGTAGGGAAAGTGTTGGATAGCGTAGGGGTAAAATTACTATCCCACTCCAGTGAGTGCAACAATAGGGAAAGTGTTGGATAGCGGAGGGGTAAAAAGTACTATTCCAACTCCAATGAGTGCAACAGTATGGAAAGTGTTGGATAGCGGAGGAATAAAATTTACTATTTCCACTCCAACACTTTCCTACTGTTGCACTGACTGGATAGCGGAGGGGTAAAAATTACCATCCCACTCCAGTGAGTGCAACATTAGGGAAACTGTTGGATAGCGGAGGGGTAAAAAGTACTATTCCCACTCCAGTGAGTGTACATTAGGGAAGGTGTTGGATAACAGACGAGTAAAAATTACTATTCCCACTCCAGTGAATGTAACAGTAGGGAAAGTGTTGGATAACAGACGGGCAGAAATTACTATTCCCACTCCAATGAGTCCAAAAGTAGGGAAAGTGTTGGATAGCGGAGGGGTAAAATGTACTATTCCCACTCCAGTGAGTGTAACAGTAGGAAAAGTGTTGGATAACGGACAGGTAAAAATTACTATTCCCACTCCAATGAGTGCAACAGTAGGGAAAGTGTTGAATAGCGGAGGGGTAAAACTTACTATTCCCACTCCATTGAGTGCAACAGTATGGAAATTGCTGGATAGCGGAGGAATAACATTTACTATTCCCACTCCAGTCAGAGCAACAGTAGGGAAAGTGTTGGATAGCGGAGGGGTAAAAATTACTATTCCCACTTCAGTGAGTGCAACAATAGAGAAAGTGTTGGATAGCGGAGGGGTAAAAAGAAATATTCCCATTCCAGTGAGTGTAACAGTAGGGAAAGTGTTGGATAACAGACGGGTAAAAATTACTATTCCCAGACCAGTCAGAGCAACAGTAGGGAAAGTGTTGGATAGCGGAGGGGTAAAAATTACTATTCCCACTCCAGTGAGTGCAACAATAGAGAAAGTGTTGGATAGCGGAGGGGTAAAAAGTACTATTCCCACTCCAGTGAGTGTAACAGTAAGGAAAGTGTTGGATAACGGATGGGTAAAAATTACTATTCCAACTCCAATGAGTGCAACAGTAGGGAAAGTGTTGGATAGCGGAGGGGTAAAACTTACTATTCCCACTCCATTGAGTGCAACAGTATGGAAAGTGTTGGATAGCGGAGGAATACAATTTACTATTCCCACTCCAGTCAGAGCAACAGTAGGGAAAGTGTTGGATAGTGGAGGGGTAAAAATTACTATTCCCACTCCAGTGAGTGAACAGTAGGGAAAGTGTTGGATAACAGACAGGCAGAAATTACTATTCCCACTCCAATGAGTGCAACAGTAGGGAAAGTGTTGGATAGCGGAGGGGTAAAAAGTACTATTCCCACTCCAGTGAGTGTAACAGTAGGAAAAGTGTTGGATAAAGGACAGGTAAAAATTACTATTCCTACTCCAATGAGTGCAACAGTAGGGAAAGTGTTGAATAGAGGAGGGGTAAAACTTACTATTCCCACTCCAGGGAGTGCAACAGTATGTAAAGTGTTAGATAGCGGAGAGGTAAAAATTACTATTCCCACTCCAGTGAATGTAACAGTAGGGAAAGTGTTGGATAACAGACGGGTAAAAATTACTATTCCCACTCCAATGAGTGCAACAGTAGGGAAAGTGTTGGATAGCGGAGGGGTAAAAAGTACTATTCCCAGTCCAGTGAGTGTAACAGTATGGAAAGTGTTGGATAGCGGAGGAATAACATTTACTATTCCCACTCCAGTCAGTGCAACAGTAGGGAAAGTGTTGGATAGCGGAGGGTTAAAAAGTACTATTCCAACTCCAATGAGTGCAACAGTAGGGAAAGTGTTGGATAGCGGAGGGGTAAAACTTACTATTCCCACTCCATTGAGTGCAACAGTATGGAAAGTGTTGGATAGCGGAGGAATACAATTTACTATTCCCACTCTAGTCAGTGCAACAGTAGGGAAAGTGTTGGATAGCGTAGGGGTAAAAATTACTATCCCACTCCAGTGAGTGCAACAATAGGGTAAGTGTTGGATAGCGGAGGGGTAAAAAGTACTATTCCCACTCCAATGAGTGCAACAGTAGGGAAAGTGTTGAATAGCGGAGGGGTAAAACTTACTATTCCCACTCCATTGAGTGCAACAGTATGGAAAGTGTTGGATAGCGGAGGAATAACATTTACTATTCCCACTCCAGTCAGAGCAACAGTAGGGAAAGTGTTGGATAGCGGAGGGGTAAAAATCACTATTCCCACTCCAGTGAGTGCAACAATAGGGAAAGTGTTGGATAGCGGAGGGGTAAAAGTACTATTCCAACTCCAATGAGTGCAACAGTATGGAAAGTGTTGGATAACGGACGGGTAAAAATTACTATTCCAACTCCAATGAGTGCAACAGTATGGAAAGTGTTGGATAGCGGAGGAATAAAATTTACTATTCCCACTCCAGTCAGTGCCACAGTAGGGAAAGTGTTGGATAGCGGAGGGGTAAAATTACTATCCCACTCCAGTGAGTGCAACAATAGGGAAAGTGTAAGATAGCGGAGGGGTAAAAAGTACTATTCCCACTCCAGTGAGTGTACATTAGGGAAGGTGTTGGATAACAGACGAGCACAAATTACTATTCCCACTCCAGTGAGTGTAACAGTAGGGAAAGTGTTGGATAACGGACGGGTAAAAATTACTTTTCCCACTCCAATGAGTGCAACAGTATGGAAAGTGTTGGATAGCAAGGGAATACAATTTACTATTATCACTCTAGTCAGTGCAACAGTAGGGAAAGTGTTGGATAGCGTAGGGGTAAAAATTACTATCGCACTCCAGTGAGTGCAACAATAGGGAAAGTGTTGGATAGCGGAGGGGTAAAAAGTACTATTCCCACTCCAATGAGTGCAACAGTAGGGAAAGTGTTGAATAGCGGACGGGTAAAAATTACTATTCCAACTCCAATGAGTGCAACAGTATGGAAAGTGTTGGATAGCGGAGGAATAAAATTTACTATTCCCACTCCAGTCAGTGCAACAGTAGGGAAAGTGTTGGATAGCGGAGGGGTAAAAATTACCATCCCACTCCAGTGAGTGCAACATTAGGGAAAGTGTTGGATAGCGGAGGGGTAAAAAGTACTATTCCCACTCCAGTGAGTGTACATTAGGGAAGGTGTTGGATAACAGACGAGTAAAAATTACTATTCCCACTCCAGTGAATGTAACAGTAGGGAAAGTGTTGGATAACAGACGGGCAGAAATTACTATTCCCACTCCAATGAGTCCAAAAGTAGGGAAAGTGTTGGATAGCGGAGGGGTAAAAAGTACTATTCCCACTCCAGTGAGTGTAACAGTAGGAAAAGTGTTGGATAACGGACAGGTAAAAATTACTATTCCCACTCCAATGAGTGCAACAGTAGGGAAAGTGTTGAATAGCGGAGGGGTAAAACTTACTATTCCCACTCCATTGAGTGCAATAGTATGGAAATTGCTGGATAGCGGAGGAATAACATTTACTATTCCCACTCCAGTCAGAGCAACAGTAGGGAAAGTGTTGGATAGCGGAGGGGTAAAAATTACTATTCCCACTCCAGTGAGTGCAACAATAGAGAAAGTGTTGGATAGCGGAGGGGTAAAAAGTACTATTCCCACTCCAGTGAGTGTAACAGTAAGGAAAGTGTTGGATAACAGACGGGTAAAAATTACTATTCCAACTCCAATGAGTGCAACAGTAGGGAAAGTGTTGGATAGCGGAGGGGTAAAACTTACTATTCCCACTCCATTGAGTGCAACAGTATGGAAAGTGTTGGATAGCGGAGGAATACAATTTACTATTCCCACTCTAGTCAGTGCAACAGTAGGGAAAGTGTTGGATAGCGTAGGGGTAAAAATTACTATTCCACTCCAGTGAGTGCAACAATAGGGTAAGTGTTGGATAGCGGAGGGGTAAAAAGTACTATTCCCACTCCAATGAGTGCAACAGTAGGGAAAGTGTTGGATAGCGGAGGGGTAAAACTTACTATTCCCACTCCATTGAGTGCAACAGTATGGAGAGTGTTGGATAGCGGAGGAATACAATTTACTATTCCCACTCCAGTCAGAGCAACAGTAGGGAAAGTGTTGGATAGTGGAGGGGTAAAAATTACTATTCCCACTCCAGTGAGTGAACAGTAGGGAAAGTGTTGGATAACAGATGGGCAGAAATTACTATTCCCACTCCAATGAGTGCAACAGTAGGGAAAGTGTTGGATAAAGGACAGGTAAAAATTACTATTCCTACTCCAATGAGTGCAACAGTAGGGAAAGTGTTGAATAGCGGAGGGGTAAAACTTACTATTCCCACTCCAGTGAGTGTAACAGTATGGAAAGTGTTGGATAGCGGAGGAATAACATTTACTATTCCCACTCCAGTCAGTGCAACAGTAGGGAAAGTGTTGGATAGCGGAGGGTTAAAAAGTACTATTCCCACTCCAGTGAGTGTACATTAGGGAAAGTGTTGGATAACAGACGGGTAAAAATTACTATTCCCACTCCAGTGAGTGTAACAGTAGGGAAAGTGTTGGCTAACAGACGGACAGAAATTACTATTCCCACTCCAATGAGTGCAACAGCAGGGAAAGTGTTGGATAGCGGAGGGGTAAAAGTACTATTTCCACTCCAGTGAGTGTAACAGTAGGGAAAGTGTTGGATAACGGCAGGTAAAATTTACTATTCCCACTCCAATGAGTGCAACAGTAGGGAAAGTGTTGAATAGCAGAGGGGTAAAACTTACTATTCCCACTCCATTGAGTGCAACAGTATGGAAAGTGTTGGATAGCGGAGGAATAACATTTACTAATCCCACTCCAGTCAGAGCAACAGTAGTGAAAGTGTTGGATAGCGGAAGGGTAACAATTACTATTCCCACTCCAGTGAGTGCAACAATAGGGAAAGTGTTGGATAGCGGAGGGGTAAAAGTACTATTCCCACTCCAATGAGTGCAACAGTAGGGAAAGTGTTGGATAGCGGAGGGGTAAAACTTACTAGTCCCACTCCATTGAGTGCAACAGTATGGAGAGTGTTGGATAGCGGAGGAATACAATTTACTATTCCCACTCCAGTCAGAGCAACAGTAGGGAAAGTGTTGGATAGTGGAGGGGTAAAAATTACTATTCCCACTCCAGTGAGTGAACAGTAGGGAAAGTGTTGGATAACAGATGGGCAGAAATTACTATTCCCACTCCAATGAGTGCAACAGTAGGGAAAGTGTTGGATAAAGGACAGGTAAAAATTACTATTCCTACTCCAATGAGTGCAACAGTAGGGAAAGTGTTGAATAGCGGAGGGGTAAAACTTACTATTCCCACTCCAGTGAGTGTAACAGTATGGAAAGTGTTGGATAGCGGAGGAATAACATTTACTATTCCCACTCCAGTCAGTGCAACAGTAGGGAAAGTGTTGGATAGCGGAGGGTTAAAAAGTACTATTCCCACTCCAGTGAGTGTACATTAGGGAAAGTGTTGGATAACAGAGGGGTAAAAATTACTATTCCCACTCCAGTGAGTGTAACAGTAGGGAAAGTGTTGGCTAACAGACGGGCAGAAATTACTATTCCCACTCCAATGAGTGCAACAGTAGGGAAAGTGTTGGATAGCGGAGGGGTAAAAAGTACTATTTCCACTCCAGTGAGTGTAACAGTAGGGAAAGTGTTGGATAACGGCAGGTAAAATTTACTATTCCCACTCCAATGAGTGCAACAGTAGGGAAAGTGTTGAATAGCAGAGGGGTAAAACTTACTATTCCCACTCCATTGAGTGCAACAGTATGGAAAGTGTTGGATAGCGGAGGAATAACATTTACTAATCCCACTCCAGTCAGAGCAACAGTAGTGAAAGTGTTGGATAGCGGAAGGGTAACAATTACTATTCCCACTCCAGTGAGTGCAACAATAGGGAAAGTGTTGGATAGCGGAGGGGTAAAAAGTACTATTCCCACTCCAGTGAGTGTAACAGTAGGGAAAGTGTTGGATAACGGAAGGGTAAAAATTACTATTCCAACTCCAATGAGTGCAACAGTAGGGAAAGTGTTGGATAGCGGAGGAATACAATTTACTATTCCCACTCCAGTGAGTGTAAAAGTAGGGAAAGTGTTGGATAACAGACGGGTAAAAATTACTATTCCCACTCCAATGAGTGCAACAGTAGGGAAAGTGTTGGATAGCGGAGGGGTAAAAAGTACTAATCCCACTCCAGTGAGTGCAACAGTAGGGAAAGTGTTGGATAACGGACGGATAAAAATTACTATTCCCACTTCAATGAGTGCAACAGTAGGGAAAGTGTTGGATAGCGGAGGGTTAAAACTTACTATTCCCACTCCATTCAGTGCAACAGTATGGAAAGTGTTGGATAGCGGAGGAATACAATTTACTATTCCCACTCCAGTCAGAGCAACAGTAGGAAAAGTGTTGGATAGCGGAGGGGTAAAAATTACTATTCTCACTCCAGTGAGTGTACAGTAGGGAAAGTGTTGGATAACAGACGGGTAAAAATTACTATTCCCACTCCAATGAGTGCAACAGTAGGGAAAGTGTTGGATAGTGGAGGGGTAAAAAGTACTATTCCCACTACAATGAGTGTAACAGTAGGGAAAGTGTTGGATAACGGACAGGTAAAAATTACTATTCCCACTCCAATGAGTGCAACAGTAGGGAAAGTGTTGAATAGCGGATGGGTAAAACTTACTATTCCCACTCCATTGAGTGCAACAGTATGGGAAGTGTTGGATAGCAGAGGAATAAAATTACTATTCCCACTCCAGTCAGAGCAACAGTAGGGAAAGTGTTGGATAGCGGAGGGGTAAAAATTACTATTTCCACTCCAGTGAGTGCAACAATAGGGAAAGTGTTGGATAGCGGAGGGGTAAAAAGTACTATTCCCACTCCAGTGAGTGTAACAGTAGGGAAAGTGTTGGATAACGGATGGGTAAAAATTACTATTCCAACTCCAATGAGTGCAACAGTATGGAAAGTGTTGGATAGCGGAGGAATCAAATTTACTATTCCCACTCCAGTCAGTGCCACAGTAGGGAAAGTGTTGGATAGCGGAGGGGTAAAATTACTATCCCACTCCAGTGAGTGCAACAATAGGGAAAGTGTAAGATAGCGGAGGGGTAAAAAGTACTATTCCCACTCCAGTGAGTGTACATTAGGGAAGGTGTTGGATAACAGACGAGTACAAATGACTATTCCCACTCCAGTGAGTGTAACAGTAGGGAAAGGGTTGGATAACGGACGGGTAAAAATTACTTTTCCCACTCCAATGAGTGCAACAGTAGGGAAAGTGTAGGATAGCCGAGGAATAAAATTTACTATTCCCACTCCAGTGAGTGCAACAATAGGGAAAGTGTTGGATAGCGGACGGGTAAAAATTACTATTCCAACTCCAATGAGTGCAACAGTATGGAAAGTGTTGGATAGCGGTTGAATAAAATTTACTATTCCCACTCCAGTCAGTGCAACAGTAGGTAAAGTGTTGGATAGCGGAGGGGTAAAAGTACTATTCCCACTCCAGTGGGTGTACATTAGGGAAGGTGTTGGATAACAGACGAGTAAAAATTACTATTCCCACTCCAGTGAATGTAACAGTAGGGAAAGTGTTGGATAACAGACGGGCAGAAATTACTATTCCCACTCCAATGAGTGCAACAGTAGGGAAAGTGTTGGATAGCGGAAGGGTAAAAAGTACTATTCCCACTCCAGTGAGTGTAACAGTAGGAAAAGTGTTGGATAGCGGACAGGTAAAAATTACTATTCCCACTCCAATGAGTGCAACAGTAGGGAAAGTGTTGGATAGCGGAGGGGTAAAAATTACTATTCCCACTTCAGTGAGTGCAACAATAGAGAAAGTGTTGGATAGCGGAGGGGTAAAAGAAATATTCCCACTCCAGTGAGTGTAACAGTAGGGAAAGTGTTGGATAGCGGAGGGGTAAAAATTACTATTCCTACTCCAGTGAGTGCAACAATAGAGAAAGTGTTGGATAGCGGAGGGGAAAAAGTACTATTCCCACTCCAGTGAGTGTAACAGTAGGGAAAGTGTTGGATAACGGACGGGTAAAAATTACTATTCCAACTCCAATGAGTGCAACAGTAGGGAAAGTGTTGGATAGCGGAAGGGTAAAACTTACTATTCCCACTCCATTGAGTGCAACAGTATGGAAAGTGTTGGATAGCGGAGGAATACAATTTACTATTCCCACTCTAGTCAGTGCAACAGTAGGGAAAGTGTTGGATAGCGTAGGGGTAAAAATTACTATCCCACTCCAGTGAGTGCAACAATAGGGAAAGTGTTGGATAGCGGAGGGGTAAAAAGTACTATTCCCACTCCAATGAGTGCAACAGTAGGGAAAGTGTTGGATAGCGGAAGGGTAAAACTTACTATTCCCACTCCATTGAGTGCAACAGTATGGAGAGTGTTGGATACCGGAGGAATACAATTTACTATTCCCACTCCAGTCAGAGCAACAGTAGGGAAAGTGTTGGATAGCGGAGGGGTAAAAATTACTATTCCCACTCCAGTGAGTGAACAGTAGGGAAAGTGTTGGATAACAGACGGGCAGAAATTACTATTCCCACTCCAATGAGTGCAACAGTAGGGAAAGTGTTGGATAGCGGAGGGGTAAAAAGTACTATTCCCACTCCAGTGAGTGTAACAGTAGGAAAAGTGTTGGATAAAGGACAGGTAAAAATTACTATTCCTACTCCAATGAGTGCAACAGTAGGGAAAGTGTTGAATAGCGGAGGGGTAAAACTTACTATTCCCACTACATTGAGTGCAACAGTATGGAAATTGTTGGATAGCAGAGGAATAAAATTACTATTCCCACTCCAGTCAGTGCAACAGTAGGGAAAGTGTTGGATAACAGACGGGTAAAAATTACTATTCCCACTCCAATGAGTGTAACAGTAGGGAAAGTGTTGGATAACAGACGGGTAAAAATTACTATTCCCACTCCAATGAGTGCAACAGTAGGGAAAGTGTTGGATAGCGGAGGGTTAAAAAGTACTATTCCCACTCCAGTGAGTGTACATTAGGGAAAGTGTTGGATAACAGACGGGTAAAAATTACTATTCCCACTCCAGTGAGTGTAACAGTAGGGAAAGTGTTGGCTAACAGATGGGCAGAAATTACTATTCCCACTCCAATGAGTGCAACAGTAGGGAAAGTGTTGGATAGCGGAGGGGTAAAAGTACTATTCCCACTCCAGTGAGTGTAACAGTAGGGAAAGTGTTGGATAACGGCAGGTAAAAATTACTATTCCCACTCCAATGAGTGCAACAGTAGGGAAAGTGTTGAATAGCGGAGGGGTAAAACTTACTATTCCCACTCCATTGAGTGCAACAGTATGGAAAGTGTTGGATAGCGGAGGAATAACATTTACTATTCCCACTCCAGTCAGAGTAACAGTAGGGAAAGTGTTGGATAGCGGAGGGGTAAAAATCACTATTCCCACTCCAGTGAGTGCAACAATAGGGAAAGTGTTGGATAGCGGAGGGGTAAAAGTACTATTCCCACTCCAGTGAGTGTAACATTAGGGAAAGTGTTGGATAACAGACGGGTAAAAATTACTATTCCCACTCCAGTGAGTGTAACAGTAGGGAAAGTGTTGGCTAACAGATGGGCAGAAATTACTATTCCCACTCCAATGAGTGCAACAGTATGGAAAGTGTTGGATAACGGACGGGTAAAAATTACTATTCCAACTCCAATGAGTGCAACAGTATGGAAAGTGTTGGATAGCGGAGGAATAAAATTTACTATTTCCACTCCAGTCAGTGCCACAGTAGGGAAAGTGTTGGATAGCGGAGGGGTAAAAATTACTATCCCAATCCAGTGAGTGCAACAATAAGGAAAGTGTAAGATAGCGGAGGGGTAAAAAGTACTATTCCCACTCCAGTGAGTGTACATTAGGGAAGGTGTTGGATAACAGACGAGTACAAATTACTATTCCCACTCCAGTGAGTGTAACAGTAGGGAAAGTGTTGGATAACGGACGGGTAAAAATTACTTTTCCCACTCCAATGAGTGCAACAGTATGGAAAGTGTTGGATAGCAAGGGAATACAATTTACTATTCCCACTCTAGTCGGTGCAACAGTAGGGAAAGTGTTGGATAGCGTAGGGGTAAAAATTACTATCCCACTCCAGTGAGTGCAACAATAGGGAAAGTGTTGGATAGCGGAGGGGTAAAAGTACTATTCCCACTCCAATGAGTGCAACAGTAGGGAAAGTGTTGAATAGCGGACGGGTAAAAATTACTATTCCAACTCCAATGAGTGCAACAGTATGGAAAGTGTTGGATAGCGGAGGAATAAAATTTACTATTTCCACTCCAACACTTTCTCTACTGTTGCACTGACTGGATAGCGGAGGGGTAAAAATTACCATCCCACTCCAGTGAGTGCAACATTAGGGAAACTGTTGGATAGCGGAGGGGTAAAAGTACTATTCCCACTCCAGTGAGTGTACATTAGGGAAGGTGTTGGATAACAGACGAGTAAAAATTACTATTCCCACTCCAGTGAATGTAACAGTAGGGAAAGTGTTGGATAACAGACGGGCAGAAATTACTATTCCCACTCCAATGAGTCCAAAAGTAGGGAAAGTGTTGGATAGCGGAGGGGTAAAAAGTACTATTCCCACTCCAGTGAGTGTAACAGTAGGAAAAGTGTTGGATAACGGACAGGTAAAAATTACTATTCCCACTCCAATGAGTGCAACAGTAGGGAAAGTGTTGAATAGCGGAGGGGTAAAACTTACTATTCCCACTCCATTGAGTGCAACAGTATGGAAATTGCTGGATAGCGGAGGAATAACATTTACTATTCCCACTCCAGTCAGAGCAACAGTAGGGAAAGTGTTGGATAGCGGAGGGGTAAAAATTACTATTCCCACTTCAGTGAGTGCAACAATAGAGAAAGTGTTGGATAGCGGAGGGGTAAAAAGAAATATTCCCACTCCAGTGAGTGTAACAGTAGGGAAAGTGTTGGATAACAGACGGGTAAAAATTACTATTCCCAGACCAGTCAGAGCAACAGTAGGGAAAGTGTTGGATAGCGGAGGGGTAAAAATTACTATTCCCACTCCAGTGAGTGCAACAATAGAGAAAGTGTTGGATAGCGGAGGGGTAAAAGTACTATTCCCACTCCAGTGAGTGTAACAGTAAGGAAAGTGTTGGATAACGGATGGGTAAAAATTACTATTCCAACTCCAATGAGTGCAACAGTAGGGAAAGTGTTGGATAGCGGAGGGGTAAAACTTACTATTCCCACTCCATTGAGTGCAACAGTATGGAAAGTGTTGGATAGCGGAGGAATACAATTTACTATTCCCACTCTAGTCAGTGCAACAGTAGGGAAAGTGTTGGATAGCGTAGGGGTAAAAATTACTATCCCACTCCAGTGAGTGCAACAATAGGGTAAGTGTTGGATAGCGGAGGGGTAAAAAGTACTATTCCCACTCCAATGAGTGCAACAGTAGGGAAAGTGTTGGATAGCGGAGGGGTAAAACTTACTATTCCCACTCCATTGAGTGCAACAGTATGGAGAGTGTTGGATAGCGGAGGAATACAATTTACTATTCCCACTCCAGTCAGAGCAACAGTAGAGAAAGTGTTGGATAGTGGAGGGGTAAAAATTACTATTCCCACTCCAGTGAGTGAACAGTAGGGAAAGTGTTGGATAACAGATGGGCAGAAATTACTATTCCCACTCCAGTGAGTGTAACAGTAGGGAAAGTGTTGGATAACGGACGGGTAAAAATTACTATTCCAACTCCAATGAGTGCAACAGTATGGAAAGTGTTGGATAACGGACGGGTAAAAATTACTATTCCAACTCCAATGAGTGCAACAGTATGGAAAGTGTTGGATAGCGGAGGAATAAAATTTACTATTCCCACTCCAGTCAGTGCCACAGTAGGGAAAGTGTTGGATAGCGGAGGGGTAAAAATTACTATCCCACTCCAGTGAGTGCAACAATAGGGAAAGTGTAAGATAGCGGAGGGGTAAAAAGTACTATTCCCACTCCAGTGAGTGTACATTAGGGAAGGTGTTGGATAACAGACGAGCACAAATTACTATTCCCACTCCAGTGAGTGTAACAGTAGGGAAAGTGTTGGATAACGGACGGGTAAAAATTACTTTTCCCACTCCAATGAGTGCAACAGTATGGAAAGTGTTGGATAGCAAGGGAATACAATTTACTATTCCCACTCTAGTCAGTGCAACAGTAGGGAAAGTGTTGGATAGCGTAGGGGTAAAAATTAATTTCCCACTCCAGTGAGTGCAACAATAGGGAAAGTGTTGGATAGCGGAGGGGTAAAAAGTACTATTCCCACTCCAATGAGTGCAACAGTAGGGAAAGTGTTGAATAGCGGACGGGTAAAAATTACTATTCCAACTCCAATGAGTGCAACAGTATGGAAAGTGTTTATATAGCGGAGGAATAAAATTTACTATTCCCACTCCAGTCAGTGCAACAGTAGGGAAAGTGTTGGATAGCGGAGGGGTAAAAATTACCATCCCACTCCAGTGAGTGCAACATTAGGGAAAGTGTTGGATAGCGGAGGGGTAAAAAGTACTATTCCCACTCCAGTGAGTGTACATTAGGGAAGGTGTTGGATAACAGACGAGTAAAAATTACTATTCCCACTCCAGTGAATGTAACAGTAGGGAAAGTTTTGGATAACAGACGGGCAGAAATTACTATTCCCACTCCAATGAGTCCAAAAGTAGGGAAAGTGTTGGATAGCGGAGGGGTAAAAGTACTATTCCCACTCCAATGAGTGTAACAGTAGGAAAAGTGTTGGATAACGGACAGGTAAAAATTACTATTCCCACTCCAATGAGTGCAACAGTAGGGAAAGTGTTGAATAGCGGAGGGGTAAAACTTACTATTCCCACTCCATTGAGTGCAACAGTATGGAAATTGCTGGATAGCGGAGGAATAACATTTACTATTCCCACTCCAGTCAGAGCAACAGTAGGGAAAGTGTTGGATAGCGGAGGGGTAAAAATTACTATTCCCACCTCAGTGAGTGCAACAATAGAGAAAGTGTTGGATAGCGGAGGGGTAAAAAGAAATATTCCCACTCCAGTGAGTGTAACAGTAGGGAAAGTGTTGGATAACAGACGGGTAAAAATTACTATTCCCAGACCAGTCAGAGCAACAGTAGGGAAAGTGTTGGATAGCGGAGGGGTAAAAATTACTATTCCCACTCCAGTAAGTGCAACAATAGAGAAAGTGTTGGATAGCGGAGGGGTAAAAAGTACTATTCCCACTCCAGTGAGTGTAACAGTAAGGAAAGTGTTGGATAACGGACGGGTAAAAATTACTATTCCAACTCCAATGAGTGCAACAGTAGGGAAAGTGTTGGATAGCGGAGGGGTAAAACTTACTATTCCAACTCCATTGAGTGCAACAGTATGGAAAGTGTTGGATAGCAGAGGAATACAATTTACTATTCCCACTCTAGTCAGTGCAACAGTAGGGAAAGTGTTGGATAGCGTAGGGGTAAAAATTACTATCCCACTCCAGTGAGTGCAACAATAGGGTAAGTGTTGGATAGCGGAGGGGTAAAAGTACTATTCCCACTCCAATGAGTGCAACAGTAGGGAAAGTGTTGGATAGCGGAGGGGTAAAACTTACTATTCCCACTCCATTGAGTGCAACAGTATGGAGAGTGTTGGATAGCGGAGGAATACAATTTACTATTCCCACTCCAGTCAGAGCAACAGTAGGGAAAGTGTTGGATAGTGGAGGTGTAAAAATTACTATTCCCACTCCAGTGAGTGAACAGTAGGGAAAGTGTTGGATAACAGATGGGCAGAAATTACTATTCCCACTCCAATGAGTGCAACAGTAGGGAAAGTGTTGGATAAAGGACAGGTAAAAATTACTATTCCTACTCCAATGAGTGCAACAGTAGGGAAAGTGTTGAATAGCGGAGGGGTAAAACTTACTATTCCCACTCCAGTGAGTGTAACAGTATGGAAAGTGTTGGATAGCGGAGGAATAACATTTACTATTCCCACTCCAGTCAGTGCAACAGTAGGGAAAGTGTTGGATAGCGGAGGGTTAAAAAGTACTATTCCCACTCCAGTGAGTGTACATTAGGGAAAGTGTTGGATAACAGACGGGTAAAAATTACTATTCCCACTCCAGTGAGTGTAACAGTAGGGAAAGTGTTGGCTAACAGACGGGCAGAAATTACTATTCCCACTCCAATGAGTGCAACAGTAGGGAAAGTGTTGGATAGCGGAGGGGTAAAAGTACTATTTCCACTCCAGTGAGTGTAACAGTAGGGAAAGTGTTGGATAACGGCAGGTAAAATTTACTATTCCCACTCCAATGAGTGCAACAGTAGGGAAAGTGTTGAATAGCAGAGGGGTAAAACTTACTATTCCCACTCCATTGAGTGCAACAGTATGGAAAGTGTTGGATAGCGGAGGAATAACATTTACTAATCCCACTCCAGTCAGAGCAACAGTAGTGAAAGTGTTGGATAGCGGAGGGGTAAAAGTACTATTCCCACTCCAGTGAGTGTAACAGTAGGGAAAGTGTTGGATAACGGACGGGTAAAAATTACTATTCCAACTCCAATGAGTGCAACAGTAGGGAAAGTGTTGGATAGCGGAGGAATACAATTTACTATTCCCACTCCAGTGAGTGTAAAAGTAGGGAAAGTGTTGGATAACAGACGGGTAAAAATTACTATTCCCACTCCAATGAGTGCAACAGTAGGGAAAGTGTTGGATAGCGGAGGGGTAAAAGTACTAATCCCACTCCAGTGAGTGCAACAGTAGGGAAAGTGTTGGATAACGGACGGATAAAAATTACTATTCCCACTTCAATGAGTGCAACAGTAGGGAAAGTGTTGGATAGCGGAGGGTTAAAACTTACTATTTCCACTCCATTCAGTGCAACAGTATGGAAAGTGTTGGATAGCGGAGGAATACAATTTACTATTCCCACTCCAGTCAGAGCAACAGTAGGAAAAGTGTTGGATAGCGGAGGGGTAAAAATTACTATTCTCACTCCAGTGAGTGTACAGTAGGGAAAGTGTTGGATAACAGACGATTAAAAATTACTATTCCCACTCCAATGAGTGCAACAGTAGGGAAAGTGTTGGATAGCGGAGGGGTAAAAAGTACTATTCCCACTACAATGAGTGTAACAGTAGGGAAAGTGTTGGATAACGGACAGGTAAAAATTACTATTCCCACTCCAATGAGTGCAACAGTAGGGAAAGTGTTGAATAGCGGATGGGTAAAACTTACTATTCCCACTCCATTGAGTGCAACAGTATGGGAAGTGTTGGATAGCAGAGGAATAAAATTACTATTCCCACTCCAGTCAGAGCAACAGTAGGGAAAGTGTTGGATAGCGGAGGGGTAAAAGTACTATTCCCACTCCAGTGAGTGCAACAATAGGGAAAGTGTTGGATAGCGGAGGGGTAAAAAGTACTATTCCCACTCCAGTGAGTGTAACAGTAGGGAAAGTGTTGGATAACGGATGGGTAAAAATTACTATTCCAACTCCAATGAGTGC
Source organism: Calotriton arnoldi (assembly GCA_963921515.1). Taxonomy (NCBI): domain Eukaryota; kingdom Metazoa; phylum Chordata; class Amphibia; order Caudata; family Salamandridae; genus Calotriton; species Calotriton arnoldi. The sequence goes on from CAWUFW010000086.1 coordinate 6,165,963, forward strand.
AACAGTATGGAAAGTGTTGGATAGCGGAGGAATAAAATTTACTATTCCCACTCCAGTCAGTGCCACAGTAGGGAAAGTGTTGGATAGCGGAGGGGTAAAAATTACTATCCCACTCCAGTGAGTGCAACAATAGGGAAAGTGTAAGATAGCGGAGGGGTAAAAGTACTATTCCCACTCCAGTGAGTGTACATTAGGGAAGGTGTTGGATAACAGACGAGTACAAATGACTATTCCCACTCCAGTGAGTGTAACAGTAGGGAAAGGGTTGGATAACGGACGGGTAAAAATTACTTTTCCCACTCCAATGAGTGCAACAGTAGGGAAAGTGTAGGACAGCCGAGGAATAAAATTTACTATTCCCACTCCAGTGAGTGCAACAATAGGGAAAGTGTTGGATAGCGGACGGGTAAAAATTACTATTCCAACTCCAATGAGTGCAACAGTATGGAAAGTGTTGGATAGCGGTTGAATAAAATTTACTATTCCCACTCCAGTCAGTGCAACAGTAGGTAAAGTGTTGGATAGCGGAGGGGTAAAAAGTACTATTCCCACTCCAGTGGGTGTACATTAGGGAAGGTGTTGGATAACAGACGAGTAAAAATTACTATTCCCACTCCAGTGAATGTAACAGTAGGGAAAGTGTTGGATAACAGACGGGCAGAAATTACTATTCCCACTCCAATGAGTGCAACAGTAGGGAAAGTGTTGGATAGCGGAAGGGTAAAAAGTACTATTCCCACTCCAGTGAGTGTAACAGTAGGAAAAGTGTTGGATAGCGGACAGGTAAAAATTACTATTCCCACTCCAATGAGTGCAACAGTAGGGAAAGTGTTGAATAGCGGAGGGGTAAAACTTACTATTCCCACTCCATTGAGTGCATCAGTATGGAAATTGCTGGATAGCGGAGGAATAACATTTACTATTCCCACTCCAGTCAGAGCAACAGTAGGGAAAGTGTTGGATAGCGGAGGGGTAAAAATTACTATTCCCACTTCAGTGAGTGCAACAATAGAGAAAGTGTTGGATAGCGGAGGGGTAAAAAGAAATATTCCCACTCCAGTGAGTGTAACAGTAGGGAAAGTGTTGGATAGCGGAGGGGTAAAAATTACTATTCCCACTCCAGTGAGTGCAACAATAGAGAAAGTGTTGGATAGCGGAGGGGAAAAAGTACTATTCCCACTCCAGTGAGTGTAACAGTAGGGAAAGTGTTGGATAACGGACGGGTAAAAATTACTATTCCAACTCCAATGAGTGCAACAGTAGGGAAAGTGTTGGATAGCGGAAGGGTAAAACTTACTATTCCCACTCCATTGAGTGCAACAGTATGGAAAGTGTTGGATAGCGGAGGAATACAATTTACTATTCCCACTCTAGTCAGTGCAACAGTAGGGAAAGTGTTGGATAGCGTAGGGGTAAAAATTACTATCCCACTCCAGTGAGTGCAACAATAGGGAAAGTGTTGGATAGCGGAGGGTAAAACTTACTATTCCCACTCCATTGAGTGCAACAGTATGGAGAGTGTTGGATACCGGAGGAATACAATTTACTATTCCCACTCCAGTCAGAGCAACAGTAGGGAAAGTGTTGGATAGCGGAGGGGTAAAAATTACTATTCCCACTCCAGTGAGTGAACAGTAGGGAAAGTGTTGGATAACAGACGGGCAGAAATTACTATTCCCACTCCAATGAGTGCAACAGTAGGGAAAGTGTTGGATAGCGGAGGGGTAAAAAGTACTATTCCCACTCCAGTGAGTGTAACAGTAGGAAAAGTGTTGGATAAAGGACAGGTAAAAATTACTATTCCTACTCCAATGAGTGCAACAGTAGGGAAAGTGTTGAATAGCGGAGGGGTAAAACTTACTATTCCCACTCCATTGAGTGCAACAGTATGGAAATTGTTGGATAGCAGAGGAATAAAATTACTATTCCCACTCCAATGAGTGTAACAGTAGGGAAAGTGTTGGATAACAGACGGGTAAAAATTACTATTCCCACTCCAATGAGTGCAACAGTAGGGAAAGTGTTGGATAGCGGAGGGTTAAAAAGTACTATTCCCACTCCAGTGAGTGTAACATTAGGGAAAGTGTTGGATAACAGACGGGTAAAAATTACTATTCCCACTCCAGTGAGTGTAACAGTAGGGAAAGTGTTGGCTAACAGATGGGCAGAAATTACTATTCCCACTCCAATGAGTGCAACAGTAGGGAAAGTGTTGGATAAAGGACAGGTAAAATTACTATTCCTACTCCAATGAGTGCAACAGTAGGGAAAGTGTTGAATAGCGGAGGGGTAAAACTTACTATTCCCACTCCAGTGAGTGTAACAGTATGGAAAGTGTTGGATAGCGGAGGAATAACATTTACTATTCCCACTCCAGTCAGTGCAACAGTAGGGAAAGTGTTGGATAGCGGAGGGTTAAAAGTACTATTCCCACTCCAGTGAGTGTACATTAGGGAAAGTGTTGGATAACAGACGGGTAAAATTACTATTCCCACTCCAGTGAGTGTAACAGTAGGGAAAGTGTTGGCTAACAGACGGGCAGAAATTACTATTCCCACTCCAATGAGTGCAACAGTAGGGAAAGTGTTGGATAGCGGAGGGGTAAAAGTACTATTTCCACTCCAGTGAGTGTAACAGTAGGGAAAGTGTTGGATAATGGCAGGTAAAATTTACTATTCCCACTCCAATGAGTGCAACAGTAGGGAAAGTGTTGAATAGCAGAGGGGTAAAACTTACTATTCCCACTCCATTGAGTGCAACAGTATGGAAAGTGTTGGATAGCGGAGGAATAACATTTACTAATCCCACTCCAGTCAGAGCAACAGTAGTGAAAGTGTTGGATAGCGGAAGGGTAACAATTACTATTCCCACTCCAGTGAGTGCAACAATAGGGAAAGTGTTGGATAGCGGAGGGTTAAAACTTACTATTCCCACTCCATTCAGTGCAACAGTATGGAAAGTGTTGGATAGCGGAGGAATACAATTTACTATTCCCACTCCAGTCAGAGCAACAGTAGGAAAAGTGTTGGATAGCGGAGGGGTAAAAATTACTATTCTCACTCCAGTGAGTGTACAGTAGGGAAAGTGTTGGATAACAGACGGGTAAAAATTACTATTCCCACTCCAATGAGTGCAACAGTAGGGAAAGTGTTGGATAGCGGAGGGGTAAAAGTACTATTCCCACTACAATGAGTGTAACAGTAGGGAAAGTGTTGGATAACGGACAGGTAAAAATTACTATTCCCACTCCAATGAGTGCAACAGTAGGGAAAGTGTTGAATAGCGGATGGGTAAAACTTACTATTCCCACTCCATTGAGTGCAACAGTATGGGAAGTGTTGGATAGCAGAGGAATAAAATTACTATTCCCACTCCAGTCAGAGCAACAGTAGGGAAAGTGTTGGATAGCGGAGGGGTAAAATTACTATTCCCACTCCAGTGAGTGCAACAATATGGAAAGTGTTGGATAGCGGAGGGGTAAAAGTACTATTCCCACTCCAGTGAGTGTAACAGTAGGGAAAGTGTTGGATAACGGATGGGTAAAAATTACTATTCCAACTCCAATGAGTGCAACAGTATGGAAAGTGTTGGATAGCGGAGGAATAAAATTTACTATTCCCACTCCAGTCAGTGCCACAGTAGGGAAAGTGTTGGATAGCGGAGGGGTAAAAATTACTATCCCACTCCAGTGAGTGCAACAATAGGGAAAGTGTAAGATAGCGGAGGGGTAAAAGTACTATTCCCACTCCAGTGAGTGTACATTAGGGAAGGTGTTGGATAACAGACGAGTACAAATAACTATTCCCACTCCAGTGAGTGTAACAGTAGGGAAAGGGTTGGATAACGGACGGGTAAAAATTACTTTTCCCACTCCAATGAGTGCAACAGTAGGGAAAGTGTAGGATAGCCGAGGAATAAAATTTACTATTCCCACTCCAGTGAGTGCAACAATAGGGAAAGTGTTGGATAGCGGACGGGTAAAAATTACTATTCCAACTCCAATGAGTGCAACAGTATGGAAAGTGTTGGATAGCGGTTGAATAAAATTTACTATTCCCACTCCAGTCAGTGCAACAGTAGGTAAAGTGTTGGATAGCGGAGGGGTAAAAGTACTATTCCCACTCCAGTGGGTGTACATTAGGGAAGGTGTTGGATAACAGACGAGTAAAAATTACTATTCCCACTCCAGTGAATGTAACAGTAGGGAAAGTGTTGGATAACAGACGGGCAGAAATTACTATTCCCACTCCAATGAGTGCAACAGTAGGGAAAGTGTTGGATAGCGGAAGGGTAAAAAGTACTATTCCCACTCCAGTGAGTGTAACAGTAGGAAAAGTGTTGGATAGCGGACAGGTAAAAATTACTATTCCCACTCCAATGAGTGCAACAGTAGGGAAAGTGTTGAATAGCGGAGGGGTAAAACTTACTATTCCCACTCCATTGAGTGCATCAGTATGGAAATTGCTGGATAGCGGAGGAATAACATTTACTATTCCCACTCCAGTCAGAGCAACAGTAGGGAAAGTGTTGGATAGCGGAGGGGTGAAAATTACTATTCCCACTTCAGTGAGTGCAACAATAGAGAAAGTGTTGGATAGCGGAGGGGTAAAAGAAATATTCCCACTCCAGTGAGTGTAACAGTAGGGAAAGTGTTGGATAGCGGAGGGGTAAAATTACTATTCCCACTCCAGTGAGTGCAACAATAGAGAAAGTGTTGGATAGCGGAGGGGAAAAAGTACTATTCCCACTCCAGTGAGTGTAACAGTAGGGAAAGTGTTGGATAACGGACGGGTAAAAATTACTATTCCAACTCCAATGAGTGCAACAGTAGGGAAAGTGTTGGATAGCGGAAGGGTAAAACTTACTATTCCCACTCCATTGAGTGCAACAGTATGGAAAGTGTTGGATAGCGGAGGAATACAATTTACTATTCCCACTCTAGTCAGTGCAACAGTAGGGAAAGTGTTGGATAGCGGAGGGGTAAAAATTACTATTCCCACTCCAGTGAGTGCAACAGTAGGGAAAGTGTTGGATAGCGGAGGGGTAAAACGTACTATTCCCACTCCAATGAGTGCAACAGTATGGAGAGTGTTGGATACCGGAGGAATACAATTTACTATTCCCACTCCAGTCAGAGCAACAGTAGGGAAAGTGTTGGATAGCAGAGGGGTAAAAATTACTATTCCCACTCCAGTGAGTGAACAGTAGGGAAAGTGTTGGATAACAGACGGGCAGAAATTACTATTCCCACTCCAATGAGTGCAACAGTAGGGAAAGTGTTGGATAGCGGAGGGGTAAAAGTACTATTCCCACTCCAGTGAGTGTAACAGTAGGAAAAGTGTTGGATAAAGGACAGGTAAAAATTACTATTCCTACTCCAATGAGTGCAACAGTAGGGAAAGTGTTGAATAGCGGAGGGGTAAAACTTACTATTTCCACTCCATTGAGTGCAACAGTATGGAAATTGTTGGATAGCAGAGGAATAAAATTACTATTCCCACTCCAGTCAGTGCAACAGTAGGGAAAGTGTTGGATAACAGACGGGTAAAAATTACTATTCCCACTCCAATGAGTGTAACAGTAGGGAAAGTGTTGGATAACAGACGGGTAAAAATTACTATTCCCACTCCAATGAGTGCAACAGTAGGGAAAGTGTTGGATAGCGGAGGGTTAAAAAGTACTATTCCCACTCCAGTGAGTGTACATTAGGGAAAGTGTTGGATAACAGACGGGTAAAAATTACTATTCCCACTCCAGTGAGTGTAACAGTAGGGAAAGTGTTGGCTAACAGATGGGCAGAAATTACTATTCCCACTCCAATGAGTGCAACAGTAGGGAAAGTGTTGGATAGCGGAGGGGTAAAAGTACTATTCCCACTCCAGTGAGTGTAACAGTAGGGAAAGTGTTGGATAACGGCAGGTAAAAATTACTATTCCCACTCCAATGAGTGCAACAGTAGGGAAAGTGTTGAATAGCGGAGGGGTAAAACTTACTATTCCCACTCCATTGAGTGCAACAGTATGGAAAGTGTTGGATAGTGGAGGAATAACATTTACTATTCCCACTCCAGTCAGAGTAACAGTAGGGAAAGTGTTGGATAGCGGAGGGGTAAAAATCACTATTCCCACTCCAGTGAGTGCAACAATAGGGAAAGTGTTGGATAGCGGAGGGGTAAAAAGTACTATTCCCACTCCAGTGAGTGTAACAGTAGGGAAAGTGTTGGATAACGGACGGGTAAAAATTACTATTCCAACTCCAATGAGTGCAACAGTATGGAAAGTGTTGGATAACGGACGGGTAAAAATTACTATTCCAACTCCAATGAGTGCAACAGTATGGAAAGTGTTGGATAGCGGAGGAATAAAATTTACTATTCCCACTCCAGTCAGTGCCACAGTAGGGAAAGTGTTGGATAGCGGAGGGGTAAAAATTACTATCCCAATCCAGTGAGTGCAACAATAGGGAAAGTGAAAGATAGCGGAGGGGTAAAAAGTACTATTCCCACTCCAGTGAGTGTACATTAGGGAAGGTGTTGGATAACAGACGAGTACAAATTACTATTCCCACTCCAGTGAGTGTAACAGTAGGGAAAGTGTTGGATAACGGACGGGTAAAAATTACTTTTCCCACTCCAATGAGTGCAACAGTATGGAAAGTGTTGGATAGCAAGGGAATACAATTTACTATTCCCACTCTAGTCAGTGCAACAGTAGGGAAAGTGTTGGATAGCGTAGGGGTAAAAATTACTATCCCACTCCAGTGAGTGCAACAATAGGGAAAGTGTTGGATAGCGGAGGGGTAAAAGTACTATTCCCACTCCAATGAGTGCAACAGTAGGGAAAGTGTTGAATAGCGGACGGGTAAAAATTACTATTCCAACTCCAATGAGTGCAACAGTATGGAAAGTGTTGGATAGCGGAGGAATAAAATTTACTATTCCCACTCCAACACTTTCCCTACTGTTGCACTGACTGGATAGCGGAGGGGTAAAAATTACCATCCCACTCCAGTGAGTGCAACATTAGGGAAACTGTTGGATAGCGGAGGGGTAAAAAGTACTATTCCCACTCCAGTGAGTGTACATTAGGGAAGGTGTTGGATAACAGACGGGCAGAAATTACTATTCCCACTCCAATGAGTCCAAAAGTAGGGAAAGTGTTGGATAGCGGAGGGGTAAAAAGTACTATTCCCACTCCAGTGAGTGTAACAGTAGGAAAAGTGTTGGATAACGGACAGGTAAAAATTACTATTCCCACTCCAATGAGTGCAACAGTAGGGAAAGTGTTGAATAGCGGAGGGGTAAAACTTACTATTCCCACTCCATTGAGTGCAACAGTATGGAAATGTGCTGGATAGCGGAGGAATAACATTTACTATTCCCACTCCAGTCAGAGCAACAGTAGGGAAAGTGTTGAATAGCGGAGGGGTAAAACTTACTATTCCCACTCCATTGAGTGCAACAGTATGGAAATTGCTGGATAGCGGAGGAATAACATTTACTATTCCCACTCCAGTCAGAGCAACAGTAGGGAAAGTGTTGGATAGCGGAGGGGTAAAAATTACTATTCCCACTTCAGTGAGTGCAACAATAGAGAAAGTGTTGGATAGCGGAGGGGTAAAAAGAAATATTCCCACTCCAGTGAGTGTAACAGTAGGGAAAGTGTTGGATAACAGACGGGTAAAAATTACTATTCCCAGACCAGTCAGAGCAACAGTAGGGAAAGTGTTGGATAGCGGAGGGGTAAAATTACTATTCCCACTCCAGTGAGTGCAACAATAGAGAAAGTGTTGGATAGCGGAGGGGTAAAAAGTACTATTCCCACTCCAGTGAGTGTAACAGTAAGGAAAGTGTTGGATAACGGACGGGTAAAAATTACTATTCCAACTCCAATGAGTGCAACAGTAGGGAAAGTGTTGGATAGCGGAGGGGTAAAACTTACTATTCCCACTCCATTGAGTGCAACAGTATGGAAAGTGTTGGATAGCGGAGGAATACAATTTACTATTCCCACTCTAGTCAGTGCAACAGTAGGGAAAGTGTTGGATAGCGTAGGGGTAAAAATTACTATCCCACTCCAGTGAGTGCAACAATAGGGTAAGTGTTGGATAGCGGAGGGGTAAAAGTACTATTCCCACTCCAATGAGTGCAACAGTAGGGAAAGTGTTGGATAGCGGAGGGGTAAAACTTACTATTCCCACTCCATTGAGTGCAACAGTATGGAGAGTGTTGGATAGCGGAGGAATACAATTTACTATTCCCACTCCAGTCAGAGCAACAGTAGAGAAAGTGTTGGATAGTGGAGGGGTAAAAATTACTATTCCCACTCCAGTGAGTGAACAGTAGGGAAAGTGTTGGATAACAGATGGGCAGAAATTACTATTCCCACTCCAGTGAGTGTAACAGTAGGGAAAGTGTTGGATAACGGACGGGTAAAAATTACTATTCCAACTCCAATGAGTGCAACAGTATGGAAAGTGTTGGATAACGGACGGGTAAAAATTACTATTCCAACTCCAATGAGTGCAACAGTATGGAAAGTGTTGGATAGCGGAGGAATAAAATTTACTATTCCCACTCCAGTCAGTGCAACAGTAGGGAAAGTGTTGGATAGCGGAGGGGTAAAATTACTATTCCCACTCCAGTGAGTGCAACAATAGGGAAAGTGTTAGATAGCGGAGGGGTAAAAGTACTATTCCCACTCCAGTGAGTGTACATTAGGGAAAGTGTTGGATAACAGACGGGCACAAATTACTATTCCCACTCCAGTGAGTGTAACAGTAGGGAAAGTGTTGGATAACGGACGGGTAAAAATTACTATTCCCACTCCAATGAGTGCAACAGTATGGAAAGTGTTGGATAGCAGAGGGAATACAATTTACTATTCCCACTCTAGTCAGTGCAACAGTAGGGAAAGTGTTGGATAGCGTAGGGGTAAAAATTACTATCCCACTCCAGTGAGTGCAACAATAGGGAAAGTGTTGGATAGCGGAGGGGTAAAAAGTACTATTCCCACTCCAATGAGTGCAACAGTAGGGAAAGTGTTGAATAGCGGACGGGTAAAAATTACTATTCCAACTCCAATGAGTGCAACAGTATGGAAAGTGTTGGATAGCGGAGGAATAAAATTTACTATTCCCACTCCAGTCAGTGCAACAGTAGGGAAAGTGTTGGATAGCGGAGGGGTAAAAATTACTATCCCACTCCAGTGAGTGCAACAATAGGGAAAGTGTAAGATAGCGGAGGGGTAAAAGTACTATTCCCACTCCAGTGAGTGTAACATTAGGGAAGGTGTTGGATAACAGACGAGCACAAATTACTATTCCCACTCCAGTGAGTGTAACAGTAGGGAAAGTGTTGGATAACGGACGGGTAAAAATTACTTTTCCCACTCCAATGAGTGCAACAGTATGGAAAGTGTTGGATAGCAAGGGAATACAATTTACTATTCCCACTCTAGTCAGTGCAACAGTAGGGAAAGTGTTGGATAGCGTAGGGGTAAAAATTACTATCCCACTCCAGTGAGTGCAACAATAGGGAAAGTGTTGGATAGCGGAGGGGTAAAAAGTACTATTCCCACTCCAATGAGTGCAACAGTAGGGAAAGTGTTGAATAGCGGACGGGTAAAAATTACTATTCCAACTCCAATGAGTGCAACAGTATGGAAAGTGTTGGATAGCGGAGGAATAAAATTTACTATTCCCACTCCAGTCAGTGCAACAGTAGGGAAAGTGTTGGATAGCGGAGGGGTAAAATTACCATCCCACTCCAGTGAGTGCAACATTAGGGAAAGTGTTGGATAGCGGAGGGGTAAAAGTACTATTCCCACTCCAGTGAGTGTACATTAGGGAAGGTGTTGGATAACAGACGAGTAAAAATTACTATTCCCACTCCAGTGAATGTAACAGTAGGGAAAGTGTTGGATAACAGACGGGCAGAAATTACTATTCCCACTCCAATGAGTCCAAAAGTAGGGAAAGTGTTGGATAGCGGAGGGGTAAAAAGTACTATTCCCACTCCAGTGAGTGTAACAGTAGGAAAAGTGTTGGATAACGGACAGGTAAAAATTACTATTCCCACTCCAATGAGTGCAACAGTAGGGAAAGTGTTGAATAGCGGAGGGGTAAAACTTACTATTCCCACTCCATTGAGTGCAACAGTATGGAAATTGCTGGATAGCGGAGGAATAACATTTACTATTCCCACTCCAGTCAGAGCAACAGTAGGGAAAGTGTTGGATAGCGGAGGGGTAAAAATTACTATTCCCACCTCAGTGAGTGCAACAATAGAGAAAGTGTTGGATAGCGGAGGGGTAAAAGAAATATTCCCACTCCAGTGAGTGTAACAGTAGGGAAAGTGTTGGATAACAGACGGGTAAAAATTACTATTCCCAGACCAGTCAGAGCAACAGTAGGGAAAGTGTTGGATAGCGGAGGGGTAAAAATTACTATTCCCACTCCAGTGAGTGCAACAATAGAGAAAGTGTTGGATAGCGGAGGGGTAAAAAGTACTATTCCCACTCCAGTGAGTGTAACAGTAAGGAAAGTGTTGGATAACGGACGGGTAAAAATTACTATTCCAACTCCAATGAGTGCAACAGTAGGGAAAGTGTTGGATAGCGGAGGGGTAAAACTTACTATTCCAACTCCATTGAGTGCAACAGTATGGAAAGTGTTGGATAGCGGAGGAATACAATTTACTATTCCCACTGTAGTCAGTGCAACAGTAGGGAAAGTGTTGGATAGCGTAGGGGTAAAAATTACTATCCCACTCCAGTGAGTGCAACAATAGGGTAAGTGTTGGATAGCGGAGGGGTAAAAAGTACTATTCCCACTCCAATGAGTGCAACAGTAGGGAAAGTGTTGGATAGCGGAGGGGTAAAACTTACTATTCCCACTCCATTGAGTGCAACAGTATGGAGAGTGTTGGATAGCGGAGGAATACAATTTACTATTCCCACTCCAGTCAGAGCAACAGTAGGGAAAGTGTTGGATAGTGGAGGGGTAAAAATTACTATTCCCACTCCAGTGAGTGAACAGTAGGGAAAGTGTTGGATAACAGATGGGCAGAAATTACTATTCCCACTCCAATGAGTGCAACAGTAGGGAAAGTGTTGGATAAAGGACAGGTAAAAATTACTATTCCTACTCCAATGAGTGCAACAGTAGGGAAAGTGTTGAATAGCGGAGGGGTAAAACTTACTATTCCCACTCCAGTGAGTGTAACAGTATGGAAAGTGTTGGATAGCGGAGGAATAACATTTACTATTCCCACTCCAGTCAGTGCAACAGTAGGGAAAGTGTTGGATAGCGGAGGGTTAAAAAGTACTATTCCCACTGCAGTGAGTGTACATTAGGGAAAGTGTTGGATAACAGACGGGTAAAAATTACTATTCCCACTCCAGTGAGTGTAACAGTAGGGAAAGTGTTGGCTAACAGACGGGCAGAAATTACTATTCCCACTCCAATGAGTGCAACAGTAGGGAAAGTGTTGGATAGCGGAGGGGTAAAAGTACTATTTCCACTCCAGTGAGTGTAACAGTAGGGAAAGTGTTGGATAACGGCAGGTAAAATGTACTATTCCCACTCCAATGAGTGCAACAGTAGGGAAAGTGTTGAATAGCAGAGGGGTAAAACTTACTATTCCCACTCCATTGAGTGCAACAGTATGGAAAGTGTTGGATAGCGGAGGAATAACATTTACTAATCCCACTCCAGTCAGAGCAACAGTAGTGAAAGTGTTGGATAGCGGAAGGGTAAAAAGTACTATTCCCACTCCAGTGAGTGTAACAGTAGGAAAAGTGTTGGATAGCGGACAGGTAAAAATTACTATTCCCACTCCAATGAGTGCAACAGTAGGGAAAGTGTTGGATAGCGGAGGGGTAAAAATTACTATTCCCACTTCAGTGAGTGCAACAATAGAGAAAGTGTTGGATAGCGGAGGGGTAAAAAGAAATATTCCCACTCCAGTGAGTGTAACAGTAGGGAAAGTGTTGGATAGCGGAGGGGTAAAAATTACTATTCCTACTCCAGTGAGTGCAACAATAGAGAAAGTGTTGGATAGCGGAGGGGAAAAAGTACTATTCCCACTCCAGTGAGTGTAACAGTAGGGAAAGTGTTGGATAACGGACGGGTAAAAATTACTATTCCAACTCCAATGAGTGCAACAGTAGGGAAAGTGTTGGATAGCGGAAGGGTAAAACTTACTATTCCCACTCCATTGAGTGCAACAGTATGGAAAGTGTTGGATAGCGGAGGAATACAATTTACTATTCCCACTCTAGTCAGTGCAACAGTAGGGAAAGTGTTGGATAGCGTAGGGGTAAAAATTACTATCCCACTCCAGTGAGTGCAACAATAGGGAAAGTGTTGGATAGCGGAGGGGTAAAAAGTACTATTCCCACTCCAATGAGTGCAACAGTAGGGAAAGTGTTGGATAGCGGAAGGGTAAAACTTACTATTCCCACTCCATTGAGTGCAACAGTATGGAGAGTGTTGGATACCGGAGGAATACAATTTACTATTCCCACTCCAGTCAGAGCAACAGTAGGGAAAGTGTTGGATAGCGGAGGGGTAAAAATTACTATTCCCACTCCAGTGAGTGAACAGTAGGGAAAGTGTTGGATAACAGACGGGCAGAAATTACTATTCCCACTCCAATGAGTGCAACAGTAGGGAAAGTGTTGGATAGCGGAGGGGTAAAAGTACTATTCCCACTCCAGTGAGTGTAACAGTAGGAAAAGTGTTGGATAAAGGACAGGTAAAAATTACTATTCCTACTCCAATGAGTGCAACAGTAGGGAAAGTGTTGAATAGCGGAGGGGTAAAACTTACTATTCCCACTACATTGAGTGCAACAGTATGGAAATTGTTGGATAGCAGAGGAATAAAATTACTATTCCCACTCCAGTCAGTGCAACAGTAGGGAAAGTGTTGGATAACAGACGGGTAAAAATTACTATTCCCACTCCAATGAGTGTAACAGTAGGGAAAGTGTTGGATAACAGACGGGTAAAATTACTATTCCCACTCCAATGAGTGCAACAGTAGGGAAAGTGTTGGATAGCGGAGGGTTAAAAGTACTATTCCCACTCCAGTGAGTGTACATTAGGGAAAGTGTTGGATAACAGACGGGTAAAAATTACTATTCCCACTCCAGTGAGTGTAACAGTAGGGAAAGTGTTGGCTAACAGATGGGCAGAAATTACTATTCCCACTCCAATGAGTGCAACAGTAGGGAAAGTGTTGGATAGCGGAGGGGTAAAAGTACTATTCCCACTCCAGTGAGTGTAACAGTAGGGAAAGTGTTGGATAACGGCAGGTAAAAATTACTATTCCCACTCCAATGAGTGCAACAGTAGGGAAAGTGTTGAATAGCGGAGGGGTAAAACTTACTATTCCCACTCCATTGAGTGCAACAGTATGGAAAGTGTTGGATAGCGGAGGAATAACATTTACTATTCCCACTCCAGTCAGAGTAACAGTAGGGAAAGTGTTGGATAGCGGAGGGGTAAAAATCACTATTCCCACTCCAGTGAGTGCAACAATAGGGAAAGTGTTGGATAGCGGAGGGGTAAAAAGTACTATTCCCACTCCAGTGAGTGTACATTAGGGAAAGTGTTGGATAACAGACGGGTAAAAATTACTATTCCCACTCCAGTGAGTGTAACAGTAGGGAAAGTGTTGGCTAACAGATGGGCAGAAATTACTATTCCCACTCCAATGAGTGCAACAGTATGGAAAGTGTTGGATAACGGACGGGTAAAAATTACTATTCCAACTCCAATGAGTGCAACAGTATGGAAAGTGTTGGATAGCGGAGGAATAAAATTTACTATTTCCACTCCAGTCAGTGCCACAGTAGGGAAAGTGTTGGATAGCGGAGGGGTAAAAATTACTATCCCAATCCAGTGAGTGCAACAATAGGGAAAGTGTAAGATAGCGGAGGGGTAAAAGTACTATTCCCACTCCAGTGAGTGTACATTAGGGAAGGTGTTGGATAACAGACGAGTACAAATTACTATTCCCACTCCAGTGAGTGTAACAGTAGGGAAAGTGTTGGATAACGGACGGGTAAAAATTACTTTTCCCACTCCAATGAGTGCAACAGTATGGAAAGTGTTGGATAGCAAGGGAATTCAATTTACTATTCCCACTCTAGTCGGTGCAACAGTAGGGAAAGTGTTGGATAGCGTAGGGGTAAAAATTACTATCCCACTCCAGTGAGTGCAACAATAGGGAAAGTGTTGGATAGCGGAGGGGTAAAAGTACTATTCCCACTCCAATGAGTGCAACAGTAGGGAAAGTGTTGAATAGCGGACGGGTAAAAATTACTATTCCAACTCCAATGAGTGCAACAGTATGGAAAGTGTTGGATAGCGGAGGAATAAAATTTACTATTCTCACTCCAACACTTTCTCTACTGTTGCACTGACTGGATAGCGGAGGGGTAAAAATTACCATCCCACTCCAGTGAGTGCAACATTAGGGAAACTGTTGGATAGCGGAGGGGTAAAAAGTACTATTCCCACTCCAGTGAGTGTACATTAGGGAAGGTGTTGGATAACAGACGAGTAAAAATTACTATTCCCACTCCAGTGAATGTAACAGTAGGGAAAGTGTTGGATAACAGACGGGCAGAAATTACTATTCCCACTCCAATGAGTCCAAAAGTAGGGAAAGTGTTGGATAGCGGAGGGGTAAAAAGTACTATTCCCACTCCAGTGAGTGTAACAGTAGGAAAAGTGTTGGATAACGGACAGGTAAAAATTACTATTCCCACTCCAATGAGTGCAACAGTAGGGAAAGTGTTGAATAGCGGAGGGGTAAAACTTACTATTCCCACTCCATTGAGTGCAACAGTATGGAAATTGCTGGATAGCGGAGGAATAACATTTACTATTCCCACTCCAGTCAGAGCAACAGTAGGGAAAGTGTTGGATAGCGGAGGGGTAAAAATTACTATTCCCACTTCAGTGAGTGCAACAATAGAGAAAGTGTTGGATAGCGGAGGGGTAAAAAGAAATATTCCCACTCCAGTGAGTGTAACAGTAGGGAAAGTGTTGGATAACAGACGGGTAAAAATTACTATTCCCAGACCAGTCAGAGCAACAGTAGGGAAAGTGTTGGATAGCGGAGGGGTAAAAATTACTATTCCCACTCCAGTGAGTGCAACAATAGAGAAAGTGTTGGATAGCGGAGGGGTAAAAGTACTATTCCCACTCCAGTGAGTGTAACAGTAAGGAAAGTGTTGGATAACGGATGGGTAAAAATTACTATTCCAACTCCAATGAGTGCAACAGTAGGGAAAGTGTTGGATAGCGGAGGGGTAAAACTTACTATTCCCACTCCATTGAGTGCAACAGTATGGAAAGTGTTGGATAGCGGAGGAATACAATTTACTATTCCCACTCTAGTCAGTGCAACAGTAGGGAAAGTGTTGGATAGCGTAGGGGTAAAAATTACTATCCCACTCCAGTGAGTGCAACAATAGGGTAAGTGTTGGATAGCGGAGGGGTAAAAAGTACTATTCCCACTCCAATGAGTGCAACAGTAGGGAAAGTGTTGGATAGCGGAGGGGTAAAACTTACTATTCCCACTCCATTGAGTGCAACAGTATGGAGAGTGTTGGATAGCGGAGGAATACAATTTACTATTCCCACTCCAGTCAGAGCAACAGTAGAGAAAGTGTTGGATAGTGGAGGGGTAAAAATTACTATTCCCACTCCAGTGAGTGAACAGTAGGGAAAGTGTTGGATAACAGATGGGCAGAAATTACTATTCCCACTCCAGTGAGTGTAACAGTAGGGAAAGTGTTGGATAACGGACGGGTAAAAATTACTATTCCAACTCCAATGAGTGCAACAGTATGGAAAGTGTTGGATAACGGACGGGTAAAAATTACTATTCCAACTCCAATGAGTGCAACAGTATGGAAAGTGTTGGATAGCGGAGGAATAAAATTTACTATTCCCACTCCAGTCAGTGCCACAGTAGGGAAAGTGTTGGATAGCGGAGGGGTAAAAATTACTATCCCACTCCAGTGAGTGCAACAATAGGGAAAGTGTAAGATAGCGGAGGGGTAAAAGTACTATTCCCACTCCAGTGAGTGTACATTAGGGAAGGTGTTGGATAACAGACGAGCACAAATTACTATTCCCACTCCAGTGAGTGTAACAGTAGGGAAAGTGTTGGATAACGGACGGGTAAAAATTACTTTTCCCACTCCAATGAGTGCAACAGTATGGAAAGTGTTGGATAGCAAGGGAATACAATTTACTATTCCCACTCTAGTCAGTGCAACAGTAGGGAAAGTGTTGGATAGCGTAGGGGTAAAAATTAATTTCCCACTCCAGTGAGTGCAACAATAGGGAAAGTGTTGGATAGCGGAGGGGTAAAAAGTACTATTCCCACTCCAATGAGTGCAACAGTAGGGAAAGTGTTGAATAGCGGACGGGTAAAAATTACTATTCCAACTCCAATGAGTGCAACAGTATGGAAAGTGTTTATATAGCGGAGGAATAAAATTTACTATTCCCACTCCAGTCAGTGCAACAGTAGGGAAAGTGTTGGATAGCGGAGGGGTAAAATTACCATCCCACTCCAGTGAGTGCAACATTAGGGAAAGTGTTGGATAGCGGAGGGGTAAAAGTACTATTCCCACTCCAGTGAGTGTACATTAGGGAAGGTGTTGGATAACAGACGAGTAAAAATTACTATTCCCACTCCAGTGAATGTAACAGTAGGGAAAGTTTTGGATAACAGACGGGCAGAAATTACTATTCCCACTCCAATGAGTCCAAAAGTAGGGAAAGTGTTGGATAGCGGAGGGGTAAAAGTACTATTCCCACTCCAATGAGTGTAACAGTAGGAAAAGTGTTGGATAACGGACAGGTAAAAATTACTATTCCCACTCCAATGAGTGCAACAGTAGGGAAAGTGTTGAATAGCGGAGGGGTAAAACTTACTATTCCCACTCCATTGAGTGCAACAGTATGGAAATTGCTGGATAGCGGAGGAATAACATTTACTATTCCCACTCCAGTCAGAGCAACAGTAGGGAAAGTGTTGGATAGCGGAGGGGTAAAAATTACTATTCCCACCTCAGTGAGTGCAACAATAGAGAAAGTGTTGGATAGCGGAGGGGTAAAAAGAAATATTCCCACTCCAGTGAGTGTAACAGTAGGGAAAGTGTTGGATAACAGACGGGTAAAAATTACTATTCCCAGACCAGTCAGAGCAACAGTAGGGAAAGTGTTGGATAGCGGAGGGGTAAAAATTACTATTCCCACTCCAGTGAGTGCAACAATAGAGAAAGTGTTGGATAGCGGAGGGGTAAAAGTACTATTCCCACTCCAGTGAGTGTAACAGTAAGGAAAGTGTTGGATAACGGACGGGTAAAAATTACTATTCCAACTCCAATGAGTGCAACAGTAGGGAAAGTGTTGGATAGCGGAGGGTAAAACTTACTATTCCAACTCCATTGAGTGCAACAGTATGGAAAGTGTTGGATAGCAGAGGAATACAATTTACTATTCCCACTCTAGTCAGTGCAACAGTAGGGAAAGTGTTGGATAGCGTAGGGGTAAAAATTACTATCCCACTCCAGTGAGTGCAACAATAGGGTAAGTGTTGGATAGCGGAGGGGTAAAAGTACTATTCCCACTCCAATGAGTGCAACAGTAGGGAAAGTGTTGGATAGCGGAGGGGTAAAACTTACTATTCCCACTCCATTGAGTGCAACAGTATGGAGAGTGTTGGATAGCGGAGGAATACAATTTACTATTCCCACTCCAGTCAGAGCAACAGTAGGGAAAGTGTTGGATAGTGGAGGTGTAAAAATTACTATTCCCACTCCAGTGAGTGAACAGTAGGGAAAGTGTTGGATAACAGATGGGCAGAAATTACTATTCCCACTCCAATGAGTGCAACAGTAGGGAAAGTGTTGGATAAAGGACAGGTAAAAATTACTATTCCTACTCCAATGAGTGCAACAGTAGGGAAAGTGTTGAATAGCGGAGGGGTAAAACTTACTATTCCCACTCCAGTGAGTGTAACAGTATGGAAAGTGTTGGATAGCGGAGGAATAACATTTACTATTCCCACTCCAGTCAGTGCAACAGTAGGGAAAGTGTTGGATAGCGGAGGGTTAAAAAGTACTATTCCCACTCCAGTGAGTGTACATTAGGGAAAGTGTTGGATAACAGACGGGTAAAAATTACTATTCCCACTCCAGTGAGTGTAACAGTAGGGAAAGTGTTGGCTAACAGACGGGCAGAAATTACTATTCCCACTCCAATGAGTGCAACAGTAGGGAAAGTGTTGGATAGCGGAGGGGTAAAAGTACTATTTCCACTCCAGTGAGTGTAACAGTAGGGAAAGTGTTGGATAACGGCAGGTAAAATTTACTATTCCCACTCCAATGAGTGCAACAGTAGGGAAAGTGTTGAATAGCAGAGGGGTAAAACTTACTATTCCCACTCCATTGAGTGCAACAGTATGGAAAGTGTTGGATAGCGGAGGAATAACATTTACTAATCCCACTCCAGTCAGAGCAACAGTAGTGAAAGTGTTGGATAGCGGAGGGGTAAAAAGTACTATTCCCACTCCAGTGAGTGTAACAGTAGGGAAAGTGTTGGATAACGGACGGGTAAAAATTACTATTCCAACTCCAATGAGTGCAACAGTAGGGAAAGTGTTGGATAGCGGAGGAATACAATTTACTATTCCCACTCCAGTGAGTGTAAAAGTAGGGAAAGTGTTGGATAACAGACGGGTAAAAATTACTATTCCCACTCCAATGAGTGCAACAGTAGGGAAAGTGTTGGATAGCGGAGGGGTAAAAAGTACTAATCCCACTCCAGTGAGTGCAACAGTAGGGAAAGTGTTGGATAACGGACGGATAAAAATTACTATTCCCACTTCAATGAGTGCAACAGTAGGGAAAGTGTTGGATAGCGGAGGGTTAAAACTTACTATTTCCACTCCATTCAGTGCAACAGTATGGAAAGTGTTGGATAGCGGAGGAATACAATTTACTATTCCCACTCCAGTCAGAGCAACAGTAGGAAAAGTGTTGGATAGCGGAGGGGTAAAAATTACTATTCTCACTCCAGTGAGTGTACAGTAGGGAAAGTGTTGGATAACAGACGATTAAAAATTACTATTCCCACTCCAATGAGTGCAACAGTAGGGAAAGTGTTGGATAGCGGAGGGGTAAAAAGTACTATTCCCACTACAATGAGTGTAACAGTAGGGAAAGTGTTGGATAACGGACAGGTAAAAATTACTATTCCCACTCCAATGAGTGCAACAGTAGGGAAAGTGTTGAATAGCGGATGGGTAAAACTTACTATTCCCACTCCATTGAGTGCAACAGTATGGGAAGTGTTGGATAGCAGAGGAATAAAATTACTATTCCCACTCCAGTCAGAGCAACAGTAGGGAAAGTGTTGGATAGCGGAGGGGTAAAAAGTACTATTCCCACTCCAGTGAGTGCAACAATAGGGAAAGTGTTGGATAGCGGAGGGGTAAAAGTACTATTCCCACTCCAGTGAGTGTAACAGTAGGGAAAGTGTTGGATAACGGATGGGTAAAAATTACTATTCCAACTCCAATGAGTGCAACAGTATGGAAAGTGTTGGATAGCGGAGGAATAAAATTTACTATTCCCACTCCAGTCAGTGCCACAGTAGGGAAAGTGTTGGATAGCGGAGGGGTAAAAATTACTATCCCACTCCAGTGAGTGCAACAATAGGGAAAGTGTAAGATAGCGGAGGGGTAAAAGTACTATTCCCACTCCAGTGAGTGTACATTAGGGAAGGTGTTGGATAACAGACGAGTACAAATGACTATTCCCACTCCAGTGAGTGTAACAGTAGGGAAAGGGTTGGATAACGGACGGGTAAAAATTACTTTTCCCACTCCAATGAGTGCAACAGTAGGGAAAGTGTAGGACAGCCGAGGAATAAAATTTACTATTCCCACTCCAGTGAGTGCAACAATAGGGAAAGTGTTGGATAGCGGACGGGTAAAAATTACTATTCCAACTCCAATGAGTGCAACAGTATGGAAAGTGTTGGATAGCGGTTGAATAAAATTTACTATTCCCACTCCAGTCAGTGCAACAGTAGGTAAAGTGTTGGATAGCGGAGGGGTAAAAAGTACTATTCCCACTCCAGTGAATGTAACAGTAGGGAAAGTGTTGGATAACAGACGGGCAGAAATTACTATTCCCACTCCAATGAGTGCAACAGTAGGGAAAGTGTTGGATAGCGGAAGGGTAAAAGTACTATTCCCACTCCAGTGAGTGTAACAGTAGGAAAAGTGTTGGATAGCGGACAGGTAAAAATTACTATTCCCACTCCAATGAGTGCAACAGTAGGGAAAGTGTTGAATAGCGGAGGGGTAAAACTTACTATTCCCACTCCATTGAGTGCATCAGTATGGAAATTGCTGGATAGCGGAGGAATAACATTTACTATTCCCACTCCAGTCAGAGCAACAGTAGGGAAAGTGTTGGATAGCGGAGGGGTGAAAATTACTATTCCCACTTCAGTGAGTGCAACAATAGAGAAAGTGTTGGATAGCGGAGGGGTAAAAAGAAATATTCCCACTCCAGTGAGTGTAACAGTAGGGAAAGTGTTGGATAGCGGAGGGGTAAAAATTACTATTCCCACTCCAGTGAGTGCAACAATAGAGAAAGTGTTGGATAGCGGAGGGGAAAAAAGTACTATTCCCACTCCAGTGAGTGTAACAGTAGGGAAAGTGTTGGATAACGGACGGGTAAAAATTACTATTCCAACTCCAATGAGTGCAACAGTAGGGAAAGTGTTGGATAGCGGAAGGGTAAAACTTACTATTCCCACTCCATTGAGTGCAACAGTATGGAAAGTGTTGGATAGCGGAGGAATACAATTTACTATTCCCACTCTAGTCAGTGCAACAGTAGGGAAAGTGTTGGATAGCGTAGGGGTAAAAATTACTATCCCACTCCAGTGAGTGCAACAATAGGGAAAGTGTTGGATAGCGGAGGGGTAAAACTTACTATTCCCACTCCATTGAGTGCAACAGTATGGAGAGTGTTGGATACCGGAGGAATACAATTTACTATTCCCACTTCAGTCAGAGCAACAGTAGGGAAAGTGTTGGATAGCGGAGGGGTAAAAATTACTATTCCCACTCCAGTGAGTGAACAGTAGGGAAAGTGTTGGATAACAGACGGGCAGAAATTACTATTCCCACTCCAATGAGTGCAACAGTAGGGAAAGTGTTGGATAGCGGAGGGGTAAAAGTACTATTCCCACTCCAGTGAGTGTAACAGTAGGAAAAGTGTTGGATAAAGGACAGGTAAAAATTACTATTCCTACTCCAATGAGTGCAACAGTAGGGAAAGTGTTGAATAGCGGAGGGGTAAAACTTACTATTCCCACTCCATTGAGTGCAACAGTAGGGAAAGTGTTGGATAGCGGAGGGTTAAAAGTACTATTCCCACTCCAGTGAGTGTACATTAGGGAAAGTGTTGGATAACAGACGGGTAAAAATTACTATTCCCACTCCAGTGAGTGTAACAGTAGGGAAAGTGTTGGCTAACAGATGGGCAGAAATTACTATTCCCACTCCAATGAGTGCAACAGTAGGGAAAGTGTTGGATAAAGGACAGGTAAAATTACTATTCCTACTCCAATGAGTGCAACAGTAGGGAAAGTGTTGAATAGCGGAGGGGTAAAACTTACTATTCCCACTCCAGTGAGTGTAACAGTATGGAAAGTGTTGGATAGCGGAGGAATAACATTTACTATTCCCACTCCAGTCAGTGCAACAGTAGGGAAAGTGTTGGATAGCGGAGGGTTAAAAGTACTATTCCCACTCCAGTGAGTGTACATTAGGGAAAGTGTTGGATAACAGACGGGTAAAAATTACTATTCCCACTCCAGTGAGTGTAACAGTAGGGAAAGTGTTGGCTAACAGACGGGCAGAAATTACTATTCCCACTCCAATGAGTGCAACAGTAGGGAAAGTGTTGGATAGCGGAGGGGTAAAAAGTACTATTTCCACTCCAGTGAGTGTAACAGTAGGGAAAGTGTTGGATAATGGCAGGTAAAATTTACTATTCCCACTCCAATGAGTGCAACAGTAGGGAAAGTGTTGAATAGCAGAGGGGTAAAACTTACTATTCCCACTCCATTGAGTGCAACAGTATGGAAAGTGTTGGATAGCGGAGGAATAACATTTACTAATCCCACTCCAGTCAGAGCAACAGTAGTGAAAGTGTTGGATAGCGGAAGGGTAACAATTACTATTCCCACTCCAGTGAGTGCAACAATAGGGAAAGTGTTGGATAGCGGAGGGTTAAAACTTACTATTCCCACTCCATTCAGTGCAACAGTATGGAAAGTGTTGGATAGCGGAGGAATACAATTTACTATTCCCACTCCAGTCAGAGCAACAGTAGGAAAAGTGTTGGATAGCGGAGGGGTAAAAATTACTATTCTCACTCCAGTGAGTGTACAGTAGGGAAAGTGTTGGATAACAGACGGGTAAAAATTACTATTCCCACTCCAATGAGTGCAACAGTAGGGAAAGTGTTGGATAGCGGAGGGGTAAAAAGTACTATTCCCACTACAATGAGTGTAACAGTAGGGAAAGTGTTGGATAACGGACAGGTAAAATTACTATTCCCACTCCAATGAGTGCAACAGTAGGGAAAGTGTTGAATAGCGGATGGGTAAAACTTACTATTCCCACTCCATTGAGTGCAACAGTATGGGAAGTGTTGGATAGCAGAGGAATAAAATTACTATTCCCACTCCAGTCAGAGCAACAGTAGGGAAAGTGTTGGATAGCGGAGGGGTAAAAATTACTATTCCCACTCCAGTGAGTGCAACAATATGGAAAGTGTTGGATAGCGGAGGGGTAAAAAGTACTATTCCCACTCCAGTGAGTGTAACAGTAGGGAAAGTGTTGGATAACGGATGGGTAAAAATTACTATTCCAACTCCAATGAGTGCAACAGTATGGAAAGTGTTGGATAGCGGAGGAATAAAATTTACTATTCCCACTCCAGTCAGTGCCACAGTAGGGAAAGTGTTGGATAGCGGAGGGGTAAAAATTACTATCCCACTCCAGTGAGTGCAACAATAGGGAAAGTGTAAGATAGCGGAGGGGTAAAAGTACTATTCCCACTCCAGTGAGTGTACATTAGGGAAGGTGTTGGATAACAGACGAGTACAAATAACTATTCCCACTCCAGTGAGTGTAACAGTAGGGAAAGGGTTGGATAACGGACGGGTAAAAATTACTTTTCCCACTCCAATGAGTGCAACAGTAGGGAAAGTGTAGGATAGCCGAGGAATAAAATTTACTATTCCCACTCCAGTGAGTGCAACAATAGGGAAAGTGTTGGATAGCGGACGGGTAAAAATTACTATTCCAACTCCAATGAGTGCAACAGTATGGAAAGTGTTGGATAGCGGTTGAATAAAATTTACTATTCCCACTCCAGTCAGTGCAACAGTAGGTAAAGTGTTGGATAGCGGAGGGGTAAAAGTACTATTCCCACTCCAGTGGGTGTACATTAGGGAAGGTGTTGGATAACAGACGAGTAAAAATTACTATTCCCACTCCAGTGAATGTAACAGTAGGGAAAGTGTTGGATAACAGACGGGCAGAAATTACTATTCCCACTCCAATGAGTGCAACAGTAGGGAAAGTGTTGGATAGCGGAAGGGTAAAAAGTACTATTCCCACTCCAGTGAGTGTAACAGTAGGAAAAGTGTTGGATAGCGGACAGGTAAAAATTACTATTCCCACTCCAATGAGTGCAACAGTAGGGAAAGTGTTGAATAGCGGAGGGGTAAAACTTACTATTCCCACTCCATTGAGTGCATCAGTATGAAAATTGCTGGATAGCGGAGGAATAACATTTACTATTCCCACTCCAGTCTGAGCAACAGTAGGGAAAGTGTTGGATAGCGGAGGGGTGAAAATTACTATTCCCACTTCAGTGAGTGCAACAATAGAGAAAGTGTTGGATAGCGGAGGGGTAAAAGAAATATTCCCACTCCAGTGAGTGTAACAGTAGGGAAAGTGTTGGATAGCGGAGGGGTAAAATTACTATTCCCACTCCAGTGAGTGCAACAATAGAGAAAGTGTTGGATAGCGGAGGGGAAAAAGTACTATTCCCACTCCAGTGAGTGTAACAGTAGGGAAAGTGTTGGATAACGGACGGGTAAAAATTACTATTCCAACTCCAATGAGTGCAACAGTAGGGAAAGTGTTGGATAGCGGAAGGGTAAAACTTACTATTCCCACTCCATTGAGTGCAACAGTATGGAAAGTGTTGGATAGCGGAGGAATACAATTTACTATTCCCACTCTAGTCAGTGCAACAGTAGGGAAAGTGTTGGATAGCGTAGGGGTAAAAATTACTATCCCACTCCAGTGAGTGCAACAATAGGGAAAGTGTTGGATAGCGGAGGGGTAAAAAGTACTATTCCCACTCCAATGAGTGCAACAGTATGGAGAGTGTTGGATACCGGAGGAATACAATTTACTATTCCCACTCCAGTCAGAGCAACAGTAGGGAAAGTGTTGGATAGCAGAGGGGTAAAAATTACTATTCCCACTCCAGTGAGTGAACAGTAGGGAAAGTGTTGGATAACAGACGGGCAGAAATTACTATTCCCACTCCAATGAGTGCAACAGTAGGGAAAGTGTTGGATAGCGGAGGGGTAAAAGTACTATTCCCACTCCAGTGAGTGTAACAGTAGGAAAAGTGTTGGATAAAGGACAGGTAAAAATTACTATTCCTACTCCAATGAGTGCAACAGTAGGGAAAGTGTTGAATAGCGGAGGGGTAAAACTTCCTATTTCCACTCCATTGAGTGCAACAGTATGGAAATTGTTGGATAGCAGAGGAATAAAATTACTATTCCCACTCCAGTCAGTGCAACAGTAGGGAAAGTGTTGGATAACAGACGGGTAAAAATTACTATTCCCACTCCAATGAGTGTAACAGTAGGGAAAGTGTTGGATAACAGACGGGTAAAAATTACTATTCCCACTCCAATGAGTGCAACAGTAGGGAAAGTGTTGGATAGCGGAGGGTTAAAAAGTACTATTCCCACTCCAGTGAGTGTACATTAGGGAAAGTGTTGGATAACAGACGGGTAAAAATTACTATTCCCACTCCAGTGAGTGTAACAGTAGGGAAAGTGTTGGCTAACAGATGGGCAGAAATTACTATTCCCACTCCAATGAGTGCAACAGTAGGGAAAGTGTTGGATAGCGGAGGGGTAAAAGTACTATTCCCACTCCAGTGAGTGTAACAGTAGGGAAAGTGTTGGATAACGGCAGGTAAAAATTACTATTCCCACTCCAATGAGTGCAACAGTAGGGAAAGTGTTGAATAGCGGAGGGGTAAAACTTACTATTCCCACTCCATTGAGTGCAACAGTATGGAAAGTGTTGGATAGTGGAGGAATAACATTTACTATTCCCACTCCAGTCAGAGTAACAGTAGGGAAAGTGTTGGATAGCGGAGGGGTAAAAATCACTATTCCCACTCCAGTGAGTGCAACAATAGGGAAAGTGTTGGATAGCGGAGGGGTAAAAAGTACTATTCCCACTCCAGTGAGTGTAACAGTAGGGAAAGTGTTGGATAACGGACGGGTAAAAATTACTATTCCAACTCCAATGAGTGCAACAGTATGGAAAGTGTTGGATAACGGACGGGTAAAAATTACTATTCCAACTCCAATGAGTGCAACAGTATGGAAAGTGTTGGATAGCGGAGGAATAAAATTTACTATTCCCACTCCAGTCAGTGCCACAGTAGGGAAAGTGTTGGATAGCGGAGGGGTAAAAATTACTATCCCAATCCAGTGAGTGCAACAATAGGGAAAGTGAAAGATAGCGGAGGGGTAAAAAGTACTATTCCCACTCCAGTGAGTGGACATTAGGGAAGGTGTTGGATAACAGACGAGTACAAATTACTATTCCCACTCCAGTGAGTGTAACAGTAGGGAAAGTGTTGGATAACGGACGGGTAAAAATTACTTTTCCCACTCCAATGAGTGCAACAGTATGGAAAGTGTTGGATAGCAAGGGAATACAATTTACTATTCCCACTCTAGTCAGTGCAACAGTAGGGAAAGTGTTGGATAGCGTAGGGGTAAAAATTACTATCCCACTCCAGTGAGTGCAACAATAGGGAAAGTGTTGGATAGCGGAGGGGTAAAAGTACTATTCCCACTCCAATGAGTGCAACAGTAGGGAAAGTGTTGAATAGCGGACGGGTAAAAATTACTATTCCAACTCCAATGAGTGCAACAGTATGGAAAGTGTTGGATAGCGGAGGAATAAAATTTACTATTTCCACTCCAACACTTTCCTACTGTTGCACTGACTGGATAGCGGAGGGGTAAAAATTACCATCCCACTCCAGTGAGTGCAACATTAGGGAAACTGTTGGATAGCGGAGGGGTAAAAGTACTATTCCCACTCCAGTGAGTGTACATTAGGGAAGGTGTTGGATAACAGACGGGCAGAAATTACTATTCCCACTCCAATGAGTCCAAAAGTAGGGAAAGTGTTGGATAGCGGAGGGGTAAAAGTACTATTCCCACTCCAGTGAGTGTAACAGTAGGAAAAGTGTTGGATAACGGACAGGTAAAAATTACTATTCCCACTCCAATGAGTGCAACAGTAGGGAAAGTGTTGAATAGCGGAGGGGTAAAACTTACTATTCCCACTCCATTGAGTGCAACAGTATGGAAATTGCTGGATAGCGGAGGAATAACATTTACTATTCCCACTCCAGTCAGAGCAACAGTAGGGAAAGTGTTGGATAGCGGAGGGGTAAAAATTACTATTCCCACTTCAGTGAGGGCAACAATAGAGAAAGTGTTGGATAGCGGAGGGGTAAAAAGAAATATTCCCACTCCAGTGAGTGTAACAGTAGGGAAAGTGTTGGATAACAGACGGGTAAAAATTACTATTCCCAGACCAGTCAGAGCAACAGTAGGGAAAGTGTTGGATAGCGGAGGGGTAAAAATTACTATTCCCACTCCAGTGAGTGCAACAATAGAGAAAGTGTTGGATAGCGGAGGGGTAAAAGTACTATTCCCACTCCAGTGAGTGTAACAGTAAGGAAAGTGTTGGATAACGGATGTGGTAAAAATTACTATTCCAACTCCAATGAGTGCAACAGTAGGGAAAGTGTTGGATAGCGGAGGGGTAAAACTTACTATTCCCACTCCATTGAGTGCAACAGTATGGAAAGTGTTGGATAGCGGAGGAATACAATTTACTATTCCCACTCTAGTCAGTGCAACAGTAGGGAAAGTGTTGGATAGCGTAGGGGTAAAAATTACTATCCCACTCCAGTGAGTGCAACAATAGGGTAAGTGTTGGATAGCGGAGGGGTAAAAGTACTATTCCCACTCCAATGAGTGCAACAGTAGGGAAAGTGTTGGATAGCGGAGGGGTAAAACTTACTATTCCCACTCCATTGAGTGCAACAGTATGGAGAGTGTTGGATAGCGGAGGAATACAATTTACTATTCCCACTCCAGTCAGAGCAACAGTAGAGAAAGTGTTGGATAGTGGAGGGGTAAAAATTACTATTCCCACTCCAGTGAGTGAACAGTAGGGAAAGTGTTGGATAACAGATGGGCAGAAATTACTATTCCCACTCCAGTGAGTGTAACAGTAGGGAAAGTGTTGGATAACGGACGGGTAAAAATTACTATTCGAACTCCAATGAGTGCAACAGTATGGAAAGTGTTGGATAACGGACGGGTAAAAATTACTTTTCCCGCTCCAATGAGTGCAACAGTATGGAAAGTGTTGGATAGCAAGGGAATACAATTTACTATTCCCACTCTAGTCAGTGCAACAGTAGGGAAAGTGTTGGATAGCGTAGGGGTAAAAATTACTATCCCACTCCAGTGAGTGCAACAATAGGGAAAGTGTTGGATAGCGGAGGGGTAAAAAGTACTATTCCCACTCCAATGAGTGCAACAGTAGGGAAAGTGTTGAATAGCGGACGGGTAAAAATTACTATTCCAACTCCAATGAGTGCAACAGTATGGAAAGTGTTGGATAGCGGAGGAATAAAATTTACTATTCCCACTCCAGTCAGTGCAACAGTAGGGAAAGTGTTGGATAGCGGAGGGGTAAAAATTACTATCCCACTCCAGTGAGTGCAACAATAGGGAAAGTGTAAGATAGCGGAGGGGTAAAAGTACTATTCCCACTCCAGTGAGTGTACATTAGGGAAGGTGTTGGATAACAGACGAGCACAAATTACTATTCCCACTCCAGTGAGTGTAACAGTAGGGAAAGTGTTGGATAACGGACGGGTAAAAATTACTTTTCCCACTCCAATGAGTGCAACAGTATGGAAAGTGTTGGATAGCAAGGGAATACAATTTACTATTCCCACTCTAGTCAGTGCAACAGTAGGGAAAGTGTTGGATAGCGTAGGGGTAAAAATTACTATCCCACTCCAGTGAGTGCAACAATAGGGAAAGTGTTGGATAGCGGAGGGGTAAAAGTACTATTCCCACTCCAATGAGTGCAACAGTAGGGAAAGTGTTGAATAGCGGACGGGTAAAAATTACTATTCCAACTCCAATGAGTGCAACAGTATGGAAAGTGTTGGATAGCGGAGGAATAAAATTTACTATTCCCACTCCAGTCAGTGCAACAGTAGGGAAAGTGTTGGATAGCGGAGGGGTAAAAATTACCATCCCACTCCAGTGAGTGCAACATTAGGGAAAGTGTTGGATAGCGGAGGGGTAAAAGTACTATTCCCACTCCAGTGAGTGTACATTAGGGAAGGTGTTGGATAACAGACGAGTAAAAATTACTATTCCCACTCCAGTGAATGTAACAGTAGGGAAAGTGTTGGATAACAGACGGGCAGAAATTACTATTCCCACTCCAATGAGTCCAAAAGTAGGGAAAGTGTTGGATAGCGGAGGGGTAAAAGTACTATTCCCACTCCAGTGAGTGTAACAGTAGGAAAAGTGTTGGATAACGGACAGGTAAAAATTACTATTCCCACTCCAATGAGTGCAACAGTAGGGAAAGTGTTGAATAGCGGAGGGGTAAAACTTACTATTCCCACTCCATTGAGTGCAACAGTATGGAAATTGCTGGATAGCGGAGGAATAACATTTACTATTCCCACTCCAGTCAGAGCAACAGTAGGGAAAGTGTTGGATAGCGGAGGGGTAAAAATTACTATTCCCACCTCAGTGAGTGCAACAATAGAGAAAGTGTTGGATAGCGGAGGGGTAAAAAGAAATATTCCCACTCCAGTGAGTGTAACAGTAGGGAAAGTGTTGGATAACAGACGGGTAAAAATTACTATTCCCAGACCAGTCAGAGCAACAGTAGGGAAAGTGTTGGATAGCGGAGGGGTAAAAATTACTATTCCCACTCCAGTGAGTGCAACAATAGAGAAAGTGTTGGATAGCGGAGGGGTAAAAAGTACTATTCCCACTCCAGTGAGTGTAACAGTAAGGAAAGTGTTGGATAACGGACGGGTAAAAATTACTATTCCAACTCCAATGAGTGCAACAGTAGGGAAAGTGTTGGATAGCGGAGGGGTAAAACTTACTATTCCAACTCCATTGAGTGCAACAGTATGGAAAGTGTTGGATAGCGGAGGAATACAATTTACTATTCCCACTGTAGTCAGTGCAACAGTAGGGAAAGTGTTGGATAGCGTAGGGGTAAAAATTACTATCCCACTCCAGTGAGTGCAACAATAGGGTAAGTGTTGGATAGCGGAGGGGTAAAAAGTACTATTCCCACTCCAATGAGTGCAACAGTAGGGAAAGTGTTGGATAGCGGAGGGTAAAACTTACTATTCCCACTCCATTGAGTGCAACAGTATGGAGAGTGTTGGATAGCGGAGGAATACAATTTACTATTCCCACTCCAGTCAGAGCAACAGTAGGGAAAGTGTTGGATAGTGGAGGGGTAAAAATTACTATTCCCACTCCAGTGAGTGAACAGTAGGGAAAGTGTTGGATAACAGATGGGCAGAAATTACTATTCCCACTCCAATGAGTGCAACAGTAGGGAAAGTGTTGGATAAAGGACAGGTAAAAATTACTATTCCTACTCCAATGAGTGCAACAGTAGGGAAAGTGTTGAATAGCGGAGGGGTAAAACTTACTATTCCCACTCCAGTGAGTGTAACAGTATGGAAAGTGTTGGATAGCGGAGGAATAACATTTACTATTCCCACTCCAGTCAGTGCAACAGTAGGGAAAGTGTTGGATAGCGGAGGGTTAAAAAGTACTATTCCCACTGCAGTGAGTGTACATTAGGGAAAGTGTTGGATAACAGACGGGTAAAAATTACTATTCCCACTCCAGTGAGTGTAACAGTAGGGAAAGTGTTGGCTAACAGACGGGCAGAAATTACTATTCCCACTCCAATGAGTGCAACAGTAGGGAAAGTGTTGGATAGCGGAGGGGTAAAAGTACTATTTCCACTCCAGTGAGTGTAACAGTAGGGAAAGTGTTGGATAACGGCAGGTAAAATTTACTATTCCCACTCCAATGAGTGCAACAGTAGGGAAAGTGTTGAATAGCAGAGGGGTAAAACTTACTATTCCCACTCCATTGAGTGCAACAGTATGGAAAGTGTTGGATAGCGGAGGAATAACATTTACTAATCCCACTCCAGTCAGAGCAACAGTAGTGAAAGTGTTGGATAGCGGAAGGGTAACAATTACTATTCCCACTCCAGTGAGTGCAACAATAGGGAAAGTGTTGGATAGCGGAGGGGTAAAAAGTACTATTCCCACTCCAGTGAGTGTAACAGTAGGGAAAGTGTTGGATAACGGACGGGTAAAAATTACTATTCCAACTCCAATGAGTGCAACAGTAGGGAAAGTGTTGGATAGCGGAGGAATACAATTTACTATTCCCACTCCAGTGAGTGTAAAAGTAGGGAAAGTGTTGGATAACAGACGGGTAAAAATTACTATTCCCACTTCAATGAGTGCAACATTAGGGAAAGTGTTGGATAGCGGAGGGGTAAAAAGTACTAATCCCACTCCAGTGAGTGCAACAGTTGGGAAAGTGTTGGATAACGGACGGATAAAAATTACTATTCCCACTTCAATGAGTGCAACATTAGGGAAAGTGTTGAATAGCGGATGGGTAAAACTTACTATTCCCACTCCATTGAGTGCAACAGTATGGGAAGTGTTGGATAGCAGAGGAATAAAATTACTATTCCCACTCCAGTCAGAGCAAAAGTAGGGAAAGTGTTGGATAGCGGAGGGGTAAAAATTACTATTCCCACTCCAGTGAGTGCAACAATAGGGAAAGTGTTGGATAGCGGAGGGGTAAAAAGTACTATTCCCACTCCAGTGAGTGTAACAGTAGGGAAAGTGTTGGATAACGGATGGGTAAAAATTACTATTCCAACTCCAATGAGTGCAACAGTATGGAAAGTGTTGGATAGCGGAGGAATAAAATTTACTATTCCCACTCCAGTCAGTGCCACAGTAGGGAAAGTGTTGGATAGCGGAGGGGTAAAAATTACTATCCCACTCCAGTGAGTGCAACAATAGGGAAAGTGTAAGATAGCGGAGGGGTAAAAAGTACTATTCCCACTCCAGTGAGTGTACATTAGGGAAGGTGTTGGATAACAGACGAGTACAAATGACTATTCCCACTCCAGTGAGTGTAACAGTAGGGAAAGGGTTGGATAACGGACGGGTAAAAATTACTTTTCCCACTCCAATGAGTGCAACAGTAGGGAAAGTGTAGGATAGCCAAGGAATAAAATTTACTATTCCCACTCCAGTCAGTGCAACAGTAGGTAAAGTGTTGGATAGCGGAGGGGTAAAAAGTACTATTCCCACTCCAGTGGGTGTACATTAGGGAAGGTGTTGGATAACAGACGAGTAAAAATTACTATTCCCACTCCAGTGAATGTAACAGTAGGAAAAGTGTTGGATAACAGACGGGCAGAAATTACTATTCCCACTCCAATGAGTGCAACAGTAGGGAAAGTGTTGGATAGCGGAAGGGTAAAAGTACTATTCCCACTCCAGTGAGTGTAACAGTAGGAAAAGTGTTGGATAGCGGACAGGTAAAAATTACTATTCCCACTCCAATGAGTGCAACAGTAGGGAAAGTGTTGAATAGCGGAGGGGTAAAACTTACTATTCCCACTCCATTGAGTGCATCAGTATGGAAATTGCTGGATAGCGGAGGAATAACATTTACTATTCCCACTCCAGTCAGAGCAACAGTAGGGAAAGTGTTGGATAGCGGAGGGGTAAAAATTACTATTCCCACTTCAGTGAGTGCAAAAATAGAGAAAGTGTTGGATAGCGGAGGGGTAAAAATAAATATTCCCACTCCAGTGAGTGTAACAGTAGGGAAAGTGTTGGATAGCGGAGGGGTAAAAATTACTATTCCCACTCCAGTGAGTGCAACAATAGAGAAAGTGTTGGATAGCGGAGGGGAAAAAGTACTATTCCCACTCCAGTGAGTGTAACAGTAGGGAAAGTGTTGGATAACGGACGGGTAAAAATTACTATTCCAACTCCAATGAGTGCAACAGTAGGGAAAGTGTTGGATAGCGGAAGGGTAAAACTTACTATTCCCACTCCATTAAGTGCAACAGTATGGAGAGTGTTGGATAGCGGAGGAATACAATTTACTATTCCCACTCCAGTCAGAGCAACAGTAGGGAAAGTGTTGGATAGCGGAGGGGTAAAAATTACTATTCCCACTCCAGTGAGTGAACAGTAGGGAAAGTGTTGGATAACAGACGGGCAGAAATTACTATTCCCACTCCAATGAGTGCAACAGTAGGGAAAGTGTTGGATAGCGGAGGGGTAAAAGTACTATTCCCACTCCAGTGAGTGTAACAGTAGGAAAAGTGTTGGATAAAGGCCAGGTAAAAATTACTATTCCTACTCCAATGAGTGCAACAGTAGGGAAAGTGTTGAATAGCGGAGGGGTAAAACTTACTATTCCCACTCCATTGAGTGCAACAGTATGGAAATTGTTGGATAGCAGAGGAATAAAATTACTATTCCCACTCCAGTCAGTGCAACAGTAGGGAAAGTGTTGGATAACAGACGGGTAAAAATTACTATTCCCACTCCAATGAGTGTAACAGTAGGGAAAGTGTTGGATAACAGACGGGTAAAAATTACTATTCCCACTCCAATGAGTGCAACAGTAGGGAAAGTGTTGGATAGCGGAGGGGTAAAAAGTACTATTCCCAGTCCAGTGAGTGTAACAGTAGGATAAGTGTTGGATAACAGACGGGTAAAAATTACTATTCCCACTCCAATGAGTGCAACAGTAGGGAAAGTGTTGGATAGCGGAGGGGTAAAAGTACTATTCCCAGTCCAGTGAGTGTAACAGTAGGGAAAGTGCTGGATAACAGACAGGTAAAAATTACTATTCCCACTCCAATGAGTGCAACAGTAGGGAAAGTGTTGGATAGCGGAGGGGTAAAAGTACTATTCCCAGTCC